>CM035624.1:124313096-125563096 GCA_020496765.1 Gossypium stocksii
AACAAATGAATAGAATGTGTAAAACTTTAATGGCTAAATTTATAATTATACCTGTAAAACATATGTACAATTGACGAAAAACATTAACAATGTGATTAATTGTCCTTAGTTACTTTCAAAATTGACATGGATTAAATTGTTTTAATTTTTTTAAAAGAACCAATTTGGTCAATATCAAATTACGAAGAACCAAAGAAGTCTTTGTACCTTTTTGAAATGTCTTGAATTGCTTTTTTTGTTAACAGGGGCGCACACCATTGGAACCACGGCTTGCGAATTTTTCAGCTATAGATTATTCAACTTCAGTGCAACCGGCAACGGCGCAGACCCATCGATCAACCTAGACTTTGTCTCTCAACTCCGAACACTTTGTCCGTCGAATGGGGACGGCACGAGACGAGTTGCTTTAGACACGGATAGTGTGGATTCATTTGATGCATCTTTCTTTCATAATTTGAGGAAAGGCCGAGGCATACTAGCGTCTGATCAAATGTTATGGAGGGATGGTTGTACGAGATCCATAGTTGAAAGCTACTTGGTGTTAGAGGCTTGCCATCATTGAAATTCAACGTGCAATTTGGTAAGTCAATGGTGAAGATGAGCAACATTGAAGTGAAAACAGGGACCAATGGTGAAATACGCAAAATTTGTTCTGCAATAAATGAAGTATAACCTTAATAAATGAAGTATAACCTTTCTCATTGGAGTTGAGAATACAACTGTATCATTTCTTATATTATGATCTTTTAGCCTAAGCTGTCTATAATGCTTGCATGCAAAGGGAAACAATAAAATTGACAAACTCAAATTTACTTGCTTTATCTTACATGTTATATTTTACTTATGGAATATGATTAACTCTAAGGTTTCATCTCTTTATCTAAATTAGATTAATATTAAATACGAATAAAGAAAAAGAAAATAAATATTTTATTACAAAAAAATAAATTATTTAAGACAATTACCTTGTAATATTGAAATGATATATATGCCTTACCCTGAACAGATTTCCTCTATTTTTTTATTATGATTAGAGGTGATTAAAATTCGATTTGATTTAAAAAAAATTAAATTTCGAGTTAATCAAATTGAGTTATTCTAGTTAACTAGAATAAGTAATTCGAATTTTGGATTTGAGTCGAATTGAATTTTACAATTCGAATAATTTGAATAATAGATTGGTGTAAATACCTCTTCGGTCACTGTAAATTTGGAAAATAACAAACTTGATTTCTCTCAACAAAAATCACAAAAAAAAAAATCAAAATATTTATAAAAATTCCAAAATTTATATTTTTAAAAAAATTATAAATAATTAAAAAAATATAAATATTATAAGAGAAAGTTAAATTTTTTAAAAAAATTTAAAATAATAATTTTTTAGGTCTTCGAATTAACTTATTTTAGAAAAATTTTAAACTTCTTTATATATTCTTTAGAATTTTTTAAAATATATATAAATTTTGAAATTTTGATAAATATTTTGGATTTTAAAAATTATTTTAATTTTTTTATAATTTTTGTTGAGAGAGATCAATTTGTTCATTTTTAAAATTGACAGGGACTAAAGGGGTATTTATACTATTCTGTTATTCGAATTATTCGAGTTATTTGAATTGCAAAATTCAACTCAGCTTAAACTCGAAACTCGAATTATTTATTAGAGTTGACTCGAAAAAATTAAATAATTCAATTCGATTAACTCAAAATTTGAATTTTTTTATTCGAATAGAGTTTTACTCACCCTTACATATTGTATTGATTGTTTTGATTCAATAAAATATTTTTTATTTATCTATTTGAGAGAAAAAGGTGTAAAATAAATAAAATTTCTATTAAATAAATAAAATATATTTCAAAAAAAATAAAATTAAGTCAAAGTGGAGTAATGAAATTTAAGGAGCACATATAGGTAGGAAAAATGGGTAGAGGAAATCTATTCGCCTTACCCCCTACACCTTATTTTGTTGGAATCCCGTTAAGTGTCCATCTTAAAAGAATTCATTAATTTATTAATAGTAAAGATAATTATATCTCATTTGCCACTTGTGATACTGGTCGAGTCATTATCATGACACGTGGCTCAAGGAATACGCACCAATAAATGTCTTGATAGGGACACATAATTGATAGATGCTAGAAAAATACCTCAGCAGCAGTACGTATATAAGAGTTCCCACACATCAGAAAAAAATCTAATTACTCTTTAAAGAATTAGACTCTCAGCACTATGCGGTGTGAACCTCGTACCACTCGGCAAGCTTCATCTTCTTCCTTCAATTTACCTCTTCACTTCCTCCTTCATTCACACCCTTTCTCCTCATCGACTCACCTCCATCCACAGCCAACATCAAGAAGCAAGATTGGTTTTCCTGTTAGGAAGCTGGGGTTTCTCTTTGTATTTTGTCCGTCGCCATTGTTGAAGCCAGGTGTAACCTTCATATTTGTTTTCTTACAATGATATTAGCAATGTTTATAGGCTTTTCATAATGCTTTCAGCCTTGTTTATTAAAAAAAAACAGTGATCTTTTTTAATATAATAATACATCATTATAAAAGTGATTAGAACTGCTTATGAGTTTTATGTATCTTATTTAAGTCCGGACCAAACCAATACAACAATCTATTTAACCATTATAAAATATATTTTTATAATTTTCTATGTTAATATTTTATATTTTTATTATGCTTTTGATTCAATAATAAAATGATTTCTTTTACTTTCCCAAAAAAGAACGGATAGTCCGATCTTTGGATATCTACAAGGGAGGATGTGTTTTTTTAAATATATCTGGTAATGAGCTGGAAGAACAAGGACATATGGCATTGTACTTTGCTTGGGAAAGGCTTGTAAGAAATTATAAATAGAATATCCACAAGAAAATGTGTTTAATTCTCTTGGAAAATCCGAAAGCTGGTGTTGGAAATAAGGCAATTGGACCCAATTTGGGAGCAGAAGGATGTTGCACTCAATTTAAGTAATATGTATAATTATGATTTTGAAAATTCAATAAAAAAATTTTGAGGTTGAGAGATTAATTTAAAATTTGGGTTATAATTTAAAAACTTCTAGTGCAATTAACCCTATATAATCATAAGATATAACGTCGTCTCCTTGTAGGGTTCTCAGCAATAAATTCCAAAAGGAAACAAGTTGAGACATTGTCCTTGTTTTTGCCTTCTTCAACAAAGATTACCGATAGCTGTAATGGAATTTTCCCGAGAATATTTTGATGTTTATGATGCAACCGCATACATTAATTTTTCCACCTCAACAGAGGAGAAGCAAACTCAATTTTCACTCAGTTACTGAGTCATGGAGTCGCCTCAGTTTCCCAAATATCTTCTTTTCGTCATCCTTTTTTCACTCTACAATACTTCCATCGCTCAATATGAAGAGGAAAGGGATGCTCTATATGCTCTCAAGCACACCTTCAATGATCCATTCTTAAATGATAACTGGAATGGCCTTCAATGCTATGAAAACACCTCTTTTTGGTATGGTATTCAGTGCACAAATGGCCGTGTCACTGCAATATTATTGGAAAGTAAGGGCTTATCGGGCAAAATAAATGCCGATGCATTTGTTTTGCTTTCTGAATTGGTTACCCTTAGCTTCAAGAACAATTCATTGTCAGGGAACATAATGGATTTCTCATCCAATCCCAAGTTGAAGGATATCGACCTGTCGAAAAACGTGTTTGATGGGCCAATTTCACGTTCACTTCTTAGTCTTAGCTTGTTGGAATCATTGCAGCTTCAAGATAATCATTTAACAGGTCCAATCCTAGGATTCGACCAAACCAGTTTAACATCATTCAATGTCTCCAACAACAGTATAACCGGTCCGATTCCGGGAACTGACACACTGAGATCGTTCAGCTCTTCTTCGTACTCCAGCAATGGCCCCTATATGTGTGATGATTCATCGAATTCCAGTAGCGGTTGTTATTTTAGTGAAAACGAAACAGCGGGAGGAGGAGGCTCCAAAAAGGAATCTGTTTCCACTATATTTATAGTTTTCGATGTCCTTGGCTTACTCGCTGGGATTTTGCTTCTATTTCTTTACTGTAAAAAGTCCAGGCAGCTAAAGAAGCTGATTCAAAAATACCAGCTTGAAGAAAAAGATGAAGACGATTTAGAGATGGAAAGGGTGAGTAATTTTCATTACAATGAAAGCAAAGATGAAAGCGTTATTATTCCTGCAGAAGTGAATAATAGATCTGTTACAAATGAAGAGAAGGGGAAACTTATATTCATGGGGAACGAAGACCAAGCAGGTTTTGATTTGAACGACCTGTTGAGAGCTTCTGCTGAAGGATTGGGTAAAGGGCTTTTCGGCAATAGTTATAAAGCTACATTGGATGGCAGACAGTCTGTTGTGGTGAAACGCTTGAGGGATTTAAAACCATTGAGCTACGATGAGTTCACGAAGGTGGTACAGATAATTACAGACCAAAAGCATCCCAATTTGCTTCCTTTGCTCGCTTATTATTATTCCAATGATGAGAAGCTGTTCCTTTACAGATATGCCATGAATGGAAACCTCTTCAACCGCCTCCATGGTGAGATAATTAAATACTGTTGGAAGTTGCAACTTATTTTTGTTGTTTTTTTATAGTTTTTTATGGAAAATTACAGGAGGGAGAGGAACAAGAGACCGGATTGCATTGAGATGGAACTCGAGATTAACCATTGCTCGAGGGGTGGCTCGAGCAATGGAATATCTTCACCTCAATCCTAACTCCTCCAAATTTATTGTTCCTCACGGGAACCTGAAACCGTCCAACATTCTCCTCGACGAAAACGACAACGTTCTTATCTCCGATTACGGTCTGGCTTCACTCGTAGCCGTTCCCATCGCAGCACAACGACTGGTGGCATTCAAGTCACCGGAATGCCAGCACTCGAAACGCATTTCAATGAAATCCGACGTGTGGAGTTACGGTTGCTTTCTTCTGGAACTACTAACAGGAAGACTATCAGCTCACTCAGCACCACCAGGGATCAATGGGGTGGATCTTTGCAGTTGGGTTCATCGAGCTGTTAGAGAAGAATGGACAGCTGAAATATTCGATATTGAGATATCGGTGCAACGAAGTGCGGCTCCCGGAATGCTGAAGCTGCTGCAGATTGCGATACGTTGTTGCGATAAGATACCGGAGAAACGGCCGGAAATGACGGAAATTGTGAGGGAAATAGATAGCATCAAAGTCGTTGATTCAGACGATTCGGATGAATTATCTGCGGATCAATCGTTAACAGATGAATCTTTCTCGGCTAATGCTTGACAGTACATGTGGATGGCGATGGGAGAAGCTGGTAAAATTTTGAAACTGTGGGGGCTTCAAAGTTTGCAAGAATCTGTCGTTATGAATCAGAGAATCCAATCATGGTACCGGAAAATGGAGCTTCCGAAGTCTCCTTTTTGGCAATTTTCTATTTTGCATGTCGATTCTTTTCGGATTTTCTTTTGCTGTAATAAAATTATTAGAGTTGTTGTATCCTGTAAGATTTAGGTTAAATTTTACTATTGGTCCCTGTACTTTGCAAGATATGTGGACTTTATTCCTCTACTTTAATTTAGTTAGTTTCTGTACTTTTAAATTTTAAAATTTCACTCATCACCAAACTAATTGTTAAATTTATTAAGTTCTACTATTTCTAAAATATGATGTGCCAAACTTATTATTATATTTGTAACTCCATATTAGCTTGTTATTTCTGCATATTTTACTCACTAAAAATCTAGTTACTAGATTAATGGCTATCATTTGCATAGAGACTAAAATTTCAAATTTTGAAAAGTACAAGGATTTGGAATGATCCAATAGAATATGCACAAAATTTGCAATTATACACACAGTACAGGACTAGTAAAAACTTAACCAAACAGATTTAACTGCTACTATTTTGGTCAAGACTAAAATTTCATTTTGAAAAGTACAATGTAGAAACAAGGGGGTTACTTGCTTTGCAAACAAAACTGTGGCTAAAACAGTGCTTGGAACTATGCAAACAAAACTGTGACTAAAACAGTGCTTGGAACTATGACCATAGTTTCGACCATGAAATCAAAAGTGCGAAAATGTAAACATGAACACCAAGATAATTTACGCGGTTTGACCTTAGTCTACGTCTATGAAGCCTTGCCCAGAGCAATAATCCACTAGCTTTCTTATAGTACAACCAATTATTTAAGTCCTAACACAGGTTTAACTCTCACCAATTTAGCGATCTCACCATTGTACAAAAACTAGATCACTCTCCCACTAAGCTTCACCCTTGAAAGCTTAGTTTTTCAATGCAAGAGACTCTTTTGATTGCTCTAGAAAATAATGCACACATAAAACGTTCCTAACTTGAACAAATTTGTGCTTTCTCTCGCTCTAGGTCTATAACAGCGCGATTTTCAGTGGTACTAGAAAAGGCAATTTTGAAACCCTATTTCCATAAACCAAGTCTATAAATATCAAATATGAATATTTACGGGATTACTATAAAATTATATCGATGTTTGGCCCATCAATTTTATCTATTAATTGCTTAATTAGGGTGTAGGGACTAAATTGTAAAAGTTCAGTTGCTTAAGGTTTTTAATTGGTCAAAGGTTTAGGAACCTAAATAGAAATTAACCAAAGGTTCAAAATGGTAAATAAACTATTTTGGAACAAGATATAGTGGATGATGATAATTAAGATCATTAAGCATAATTAGTATTAATTAAGTTAAAATAAACTTAAATTAAAGTATAAATATCAAAGTTGGTGGGAAAAAGAGAAAAAAAACTTTGTCATATTTTTTTTCCACCAAACCGTTCACCATGGTTGAAGTAAAAAAAAAAAAAAAAGCCTCCAAATTTTGAAGTATTTGGCCATTTAATACGTAAACGAATTTAAGTCTTTTTCTTGAATTTTTTTTAATGTTTTTGAGGTCATGAGAATTTAACTTAGCTAGCTCATGTACCAATTTGAAAAACTTTTAAAGTTTTAGAAAGATGACATTGTTGATTTCTTGAAAAAATTGGTGTGAAATTGATAGATTTTAAGCTCAGATTATGAAAACGACTAGATTGTAACATTTAATTGTTAGTTTTGTATATAGAGACTAAATTGAATAGAATGTGAAATTGTTGTGAAATTTTGGTATAAATAGAAAGTAGAGGGTACTTAATGAATGTATGTGAAGTTGGATTTTAAACCAATGCTAAAAATTGAAAGCTATGGTTATTTCAAATTCGAAGACTAAATTGAATAAAATGTAAAACTTTAGGGACATCAAAAATGAGATTATATAGATTCATTCATGTCATGGTATATTATAAAAATGTTTAGTATTGATGGATTTTATAAAATAATTGTGTAACACCCCTAACCCGTATCCCTTACCGGAATCGGGTTACAGAGCATTACTGGAGTTTATCGATCAAACAGACATAAATTTCAAACATTTCATATCATATAATATTCAAGTCAGAACCAATTAAATTCATACATACTGTCCCTTATTCGAGCCCTCGAGGCCCAAAATACGTGTTAGAAACAAGTCGGGACTAATTTGGAAACTCAGAGAATTTTTCAAAATACATTAAAAATTTTCAAAAATACAGGGTTCATACAACCGTGTGGCCAAGCCGTGTGATTCACATGGTTAGGAGACACGCCTGTGTCTCAGGCCGTGTGGGCATTCGAAATAGGGACACACGACCGTGTCCCAGCCCGTGTCTGTACCCGTGTAACTCTCTTACTTGGGTCACACTGTCAAGCCACACGCCCATGTGTCAGGCCGTGTATCTAACACGGTCGAGTCACACGCCCGTGTGTCTGGCCGTGTAGACTCGAAATGTACCTTAAACAACAAGTTTACCATTCCCTGCAAGCTTGGACACTAAGTAATTCAAAAATCATTCATTTAACAAGTTCAAAACACGATCAAACACATTCAAATCATGTCAAAACAATCATCCTAGGTACCTAACCAATGTACCATTATTGGTACCACAATTATATCATCAATTTATATTATCAAAACATCATTCAAATTCAAATTATAAAAATACCTAATTTAATCAATTTTTTGCCTAGTTTATGAACACTTAAACATCAATTTAACATGCCATAATAAAGCTTCAAAAACAAACACATATTTATCTGTATATACCAAACCAATATTAAACTTATAACCTCATTTACAATCAAAACATAAAATAACTATTATTTAAACACCCTAGGTACATGTCGACACAAAAGATAGACATCACCACATTTGAGTTCGGGATCGTTGTTGGATGCTGAATCAGCGATCAAAATTGAAGTACCTAATCTGCTTACGGAAAACAAAATCGTACGCTAAGTGAAACTCAGTAAATATTTAAAGACAAAACAATATAATTGGCACAATTGAATATTTAAACCACATTTATTTATACAATAGCATTAACAATTCAATACTCAAATCATAAATACATCATTTTATACCATACTCAATTCTCATCACTTTCTTAATAATAGCTTTTCACAATTTGATCCACATATCATTTGAAACAATAACAATATTCAATTCATGAATACTTAATTCATGTGTCTCATTGTAACACCCCTATCCCGTAATCGTCGCCGGAATAGGTAAGGGGTATTACTAGACTTGTAACTTAGATCAAGACAATGTAATATCAGACAAATAACATATATCATCTGAATCCAATAGTTTTCAAGCAATTTGTATTCAAATCATGCTTTAAACAGACTTATAAAACTCTAATCATATCATAAGGACTAATTTGATATCATATAAAAGTTGTAGGAAAACTTAAGAAAATTTTCGAAATAGGGTCACACGGCCATGTGCTCAGGCCGTGTACCTCACACAGGCACCAGACATGCCCATGTGTCCAGGCCGTGTAAAAACAATGCATACCTACTGACTTGGCCACACGGTTACTAGACACGCCTGTGTGTCTAGACCGTGTGTTATCTTGACTTGGCTACACAGGTACCAGACACGCCCGTGTGTCCAGCCTGTGGGCCAACTTGATTCAATTACACGGTCACTAGACACGCCCGTCTGTCTGACCCGTATGCTATACTGATTTAACTAACCACAAAATAGGGGTCACATGGTCGAGACACACGCCCGTGTGCTCTGGCCATGTGGCACAAAATAGGCTTGATTTAAGTCATTTTCACACCCCATTTGGTCAAGTACCTATAAACATCAATTACGCAACATTTATATACCAAATAAGCAACCAAATCAGCCTATTCAAGTTACATATATACCATTCATAATCAACCATAATTGAAGCATGTTTATATCATCAAAACATATACCAATATGAGCCAATATGAGCCAATTCAATACCTATTTCAACTTACCAACTTATCCACAATTAAAACCACATTTACCATCATAAACCCTATGTACCATTCATCTCAATTCTACCATATCAAAACATATCATAATAAACTTTCATAACAAGCCAACCATATTCAACTCAAGCCATATCACATAGCTTGATCAAGTACCAAAATTCATACCATATTAACTAGCATTAGTGACCAAAAGGTTCAACTTAAAAACTAGCCTATACATGCCACATTTATATCATTTACAACATTTCCAAAAGTACCAAAAGATGCGTGGATAGTGCGATAGCAATCTCCGACCTCGTCTGAATCGAGCTAGCTTCTGAAATCTATAAAACATGGAAAAAATAAATAGAGTAAGCTTTTAAAGCTTAGTAAGCCCGTATAATATAGAATTAAACTTACCAAAGTGATATTAAACATTTAAGCAATGTATAACCAATTCATTTGCCTAAAATGCCTATTCATATCATTCATTCAAAGGTTAGTAACTTAACACGTTATATACGTCCATTACAAGGATGAATTCAAACATATATCTCATGACATATGCCAATACTTGTATCATATCACATATCATCTCTCATTTACCAACTCATATAAACTATGTAACATTTTATCAATACACATCATGTACTTTATTTAACAAGTCATCATATAATACATATACCCTCATATCATATAAATCATGTAAACCATGTAAATTCATGAAACATATACCATATATTCATATACTCCTTGTAACATATAATACATGTAACTTGTAACTCATATAACATATAATCCATGTACATTTTGTATCTCTTGTAACATGTATTCATATCGGTATAATGCTCGTTGAACCTTTGGAAACATCGAGGGATACCCAGGTGATACACACTAAGTGTATATATATATATCTGTAATCCGTCAATTCATCATATATGCTCTTTCGAGCCATGTACAGTATGCTCCTCCTGAGTCGATAACGGTAAGTTCAAATGAGCTGAAACGGTAAGCCTGAAGGTTGAACGGTAAGCCCGAAGGCTGAACGGTAAGCTCATGAGCTATGGTGAATCCGTAAAAAATACAGGAGCTCGACCAAACGGTAGCCCTAGTGACATGTCACTTGTATCCTACGACTTTCTATGGTTCAAACAGGACTCCATACTAATCATAACATATAACCAATAGGCATTTCGATTCATTATTTCATATACACGTTTATACAATATGAAATTCAAACATTTCAATTATAAACCTAGATTAGATTCTAATTATACGAACTTACCTCGTATTAGCTCGTAAATCTGATAACTACTCGTCTAACTTCCGTTTCCCCCGATCAAGTTTCGATATTTGTTTATCTTGATCTAATTAATTCAAATTCAACCCATTTAATCACCAACACATTCAATTTAATCCATAAACATGTAATTTGGCCTATTTATAAAATAACCCCTTGTATTTTCATACTTTAACATTTTAGTCCTTAATACATAATTATACAAAATATACCAAATTTCTAAATACTCATTCATAACCAAATATTCATGTATACCATACAAGCATATATCTTTCATTTATTTACAATTCTAACCACTAAATTTCTATCTTTTTCAATTTAATCCCAAATGCTTAATTTTGTCAAAAATCATTTTATAAAACTTGTATATCTACTGACAACCATCAATAATTTATCAAGAAATATAAAAAATACACATGTATTCAACAATGGCACATTTTAAAAACATCACCAATTTCAGAAATTGAGGTACGGGCTAGCTATACTGAGCTGCAACAAGCTCAAAAACATAAAAATCATTAAAAACAAATAAAAAATCGTACCTTAATTCAGAAATATAGCTTGGCCGAATGAAAGCTTCAAAAATGGCTAGGTTTTCTTTCTTATTCGATTGAAGAAGACAAAAAAATGAAGCCATTTTATGATTTTATTTATTTAACAAATACTTAATAATCAATTTCCTATTTTAACCATTAATAAAACCATATAAAACCATGTAAATTATGGACATAATTGTCCACTAACACAAACAAGGGAATATTAACAACTTAAGGACTTCCACTAATAAAACCAAAGCCAAATGAGTCATTTAATTAATAGATCTCAAATTTATCGCTTTATGCGATTTAGTCCTTTTTACCAAATTAACTATTTAAACGGTAAAATTTCTTTACGAAATTTTCACACCATAATACCATCATGCTGTAAACATTATTAAAATAATAAAATAAATATTTTGACTCGATTAAGTGGTCTTAAAACCACCCATTTCGATCAGACTCAAAAATTGGGTTGTTACACTCATTTTCATGTTTCAATTCATTATCCCATTTTCATTTCACATACAATATCATCAATATCAATCATAGTACTGTTTATTTAATTACCCCTATTAACACGACTCGGACTCAGGGATACACGGATCCAACCAACATACCAATTTGGCACCCAGTGCCTCATCAAATAAATCCGAAGTAATATTCGCCCAGCGTTGTATGCATTGACACCCAATGTCTCATTGATTAAACTAAAGTAAATTGCACCCAGTGCTTCATCGACTCAAAGTCGAAGAAATCCCTGAACTCTTCCTATCTTATGGCATGCCATCTATATCTGACTCAACCCGATACAGTTAATAGGGTTTAATTTCATTTTCAAAATACAACCAATATTCAATTATCATATTTGCACATATATATTCATTTCAATTCAAATAATCAATATATTCATAATATATATCAATTCAATCCATTCAATCAACTTTTAATTCAATTCAATATCAAAGTGCCAAATACTCACCTCAACACTTACCATATGCATTAAATAAAAAATACAACAATTAATAACTAGTTTCAGATTATAGAAATTGATATCGTGATGCTGAAGTTATAGAAACTGATCGCACCTATAAACTAACTAATATCACGATAAAGGCAAGTGCACCTATCGAATAGTAGTATAGTTAGTGGCAAGACCTGAATATCGAATCCAAGGAACTAAAAGTACTAGTAATGACTTTCTTCCTATTATCTAGCCTAAAAATAAAGAGGTGATTTGTGTAAACTAATTAACGCTAAACTAAACTAAGGATGCGACAAAGAGTAAATTGGGAAATTGCTTTTGGAAAAATTGATTGATGAGGGCAATACCTAAGGAAGAATCCACCTAGACTTCACTTGTTATCTAACTCTGAACTAGACGATTTCTTTATTTAACTTGATCCATAGAGATCCCTAAATTATGTTAATACCTCCGTCGAGGATAAGAACAACTAATCCTAGGTTGATTAATTGAAATCTCTTTCTAATTAAAACCCCTAGTCTTGCGTTAACTCGATTTATGGCTCCCCATATTAGATTTGACTCTAATTCGGTAGATTTTCGTCGTCCTATGTCTAAGATTGCGATCAACTCTGCTTAATTGTGTTGGATCTACTCCTATACAGGGACTTTTGCTCCTCTATATAAACACATTCGACTTAAGTTAATATCCCGGAAATATTAATTCAAGAGTTAAAAATACAATTAAGAACAAATCAAATATTTATCATATAGTTCATATAACAATAACAAGATTTGTCTTAGGTTTCATCCCCCTTAGATATTTGGGGTTTTAGTTCATAATTATAAAAAGAAACATCTCAGAATAAATAAAATAATAAAACATAAGAAAACCCAAAACCCCTGAAAGGATAGAACGGAGATCCTCTATCCTGATATAGATCCTGGCTTCTGAGATGGATCAATCGGCTTTCTTTCGAGTAATTCCCTGCCTCTAGCTCTCCGTTTTGGCAGAAGGACTGAGTTGGTACTGTCTTGTATCGTCCCCTTGACGGGAATAAAGCACACCCTTGTAGTTTCCTACTAGGGTCTTTATATAGAGTTTTGGAAAGTCTTTCTTAGCCCCTAAGTAGCCTTTTCCGAGTGAAATTGAACTTCATCACGACAGGGACACGCCCGTATGCCACGCCCTTGTGAGTCAATGTGGAGGCCGTGCTCGGGCCTGTTAGAGTGGCACGGCCGTGTGGGTTGCCCATGTGAATCGATTCTAGGCCGTGCTTGAGCCTGTTTATGTGGCACGGCCGTGTGGTGAACTTTCAGGCCGTGTTGATTCCTTACTTTGGCCTATTTTCTCCGTTTTCAGCCCGTTTTTTGTTCTTTTCACTCCCCTAAGCTCACCTGAGTATAAAACATGAAATTAAAGGTTTAGGAGTATCAAATTCCACAAATTCAATGATAATTCATCCAGAAATTAGGCTAAGCATGAGGTAAAAATATGTATCATTTACGGTTTATCAGAAATACAAATCAGGAATTCTGAGCTATTCGATGTTGACTTTATCTTTCCCCTTTTTAATCAAGGATTCAGGTACAACGTTAGCTACGTAACTAAAACAATTAAAATTCATCAATACAATACAATTCAATTTCATATTGAATATTTCAATTTTGACTCAATATTTCCTAAATTTTCAATTTAATCCCTAAACCAAGACTAACTTTATTTCTTCACAATTAATTATATATTTTTATACAAATTTCACTTTAAACTAAATTTAACTCCCTATTTTCATTTAAATCCCTAAATTTCAAAATTTTCACAATTTAGTCTATATTATTCAAAATTTACAATTTATTCTAAAATTTAATCCTTTTTCATTTCTAGCTTAAAAATCTATCAATTTAATCTCTAATACTAAAATTATTCAACATTAACAACATTTAAAAACTCAATAATTACTAAAATTTCAACATAGGTCAGGTAGTACTTAACATCGGGATTTCAAAAATATAAAAATTACAAGAAAAATGAATTAAATTGACTAACCAATTAAACTTTGCATATTACTTAAGTTTATATACTACTTAAGTTTTCTTTGCATAAAATTCATAATCTAATCACTTTTCTATAAAAAAAGGCTAAAAATCATCATAAAGATAATATTTCCATAAGAGTCCTAATGCAATCCAATGTCTTCAATCATAAAAAGAGACTTTAGTTGACCCATAAGTAACTAGACTTCATCCACAAGAAACCAATCTTCAAGTCTTCAATCTCATCTCAGCCTAATGATTTTGTTCTAAAATTTGTCAACTCTAAAAATAGGCAAGTTCGGCAACGAAACAATGCTTGAAGATGTGGCCACTATTTCAACCACAGAAACAGCCACAGAAAATTTCCTTGCCTTCAAATGTGTCAACATACATTGACTAGAATTGATCGATTTGAAAAGTACATGAACTACAATTGATCAAATTAAAGAATATGGGCTAAATTTACAACTTTCATAAAGTACAGAGACTAATAGCAGAATTTAACCTAATATTTATATCTTCCTTGTTCTTAGTTATATCCATATATTTGTCGACAAAAGTACCATAAAAGTCTTTGTACTAGTAGTCAAATTACCTTTTACCATTTTATTCAAAAAATAGGAAAATTAGTTCCTGTACGTTAAATAAAAAAATAAATTGGTCCTTCTCTTAGAAGTTTCATCCATTTCTACCGGTAAAAATTGGTCCCTATACGTCAACACGCCACATTTACCTATATGGTTGTTTTATTAGCCACATCAATTTTTTACAGTAGAAATTGATGCAACTTTTAACAAAAAAGACTAATTTGCTCTTTGATCTAACATAAATGAACTAATTTACCTATTTTTTAATAAAAGAGGTAAAATGCAATCACTCTTAGTAATAAAAGAGGTAAAATACAATCACTCTTAGTATATGTACTTTATTTGTCTAAAATTGTTGCAAAGTTGATTTTGCCTTTCAAAATAGAATATAAAAATCATTTCAAAATAATTACTCGTAAAATAAATAATTTCAAACCTTGGAGATTACATTATTGAGAGGAGCAACACGTACCCTGAACATGGACAGTAAAACAAATATGCATAATAAAAGAAAAAGCTAAAAAAATTTAGTAATCCCATTCAATTGGAGGCTAGAATTAGATTTTGATGGATTTAATTTTGTGACAATTAAGCAATGGGGTTTTTTTATTTAGTGGGTCATTTATGTTAAAATTTAAAAAAAATCATTGGCAAAATAAATAAATAAAAACTGACGGATAAAAGGAAGAAAAATTGATTTATATGGTTTATATATTAGAAGGGTTCATAGAATTTAATAGCTTATTTAAATAAGTCCTTAGATTTTATTTTCACCTATATAAATTCCTATTCTTTAATTCACTTGTAAAAACCTTTAGTTTTAATTAGTTTGCTAATTTTTAAGACATAAACAGTAAATTTACAAAATTACATGTAAATCATTTGTTTGATTGAACAAATACATAAGTAAAAAAATTATTTTTTATTTTATCACAAATTTATTGGTTGTAAGAAATTCAACATGAATGTCTACCATCAAATGTATTATATTAAAAGTTCTTTTACTTGCGTATTTGTTCGAGTGAACAAATAATTTTCATATAATTTTGTCAATTTAAATTTTGTGTAATTAAAACCAAGGTTTTTTATGATTATGTAATAAAGAATGTGGCTTATTTGGACTAAAAAAAAACTATGAGAACTTATTCAAATAAGCTATTATAGTTTAGGGGTTATTTTTAGGGATAAATCTTAAAACTATACATAAATTTTAATTTAATGTGTAATTTTTTATATGAATTTTGATTCTGTGCAATTTTATACATGAAATTTTGATTTGATTCAATTCTTATTAACACTATTATTGATATAACATTATTTTATGTTTATATTGTATACACAAATAATTATATTTATCCAATATAAAAATAATTTAATATATTAATTTATTTCTTTAAATGTGTGTAATTGAATCAAAATGAAAGTTTCATGTATATATTTGAATCACAATCAAAATTTCATATGTACGATTATACCAAATCAAAGAATATGTATCAAAGTTCATGTATAATTTTTAATATCTAAGCTTATTAAGTTCTAAAAAAATTAAATTTAAAATTAAAATAAAATAAATATAACAAATTATGAAAATAAAAAATTAATAAATTATACGAAAACAATGTGGAATAATTAAAACACAATATAACATAAGAACGATTTAAATACACAAATGTGTCAAATTTTACATATAACAACTATTAACATAAAAACGCACAATCATAATATGAATATATAATTTTATTTAATTTAATCATTCTAAAAAATTATACAAAATATGCTATAAATTTAGACAATATAAAAAAAAAGCACAAAATATTCTCCAAAAGGAGTAGTTATGAAAGTTTATGCAAAATACCATATGACACAAAAATAACATAAAGATGACATGCATTAAAAAAATTAAAATTTATATAAAATAAATTATTAACATGTAAAATATATTTATAATATTTTAAGTCATAAAATTAATCTGAATATAAATATGGTATGAAAAATAACATGAAGATAACATAAATACAACATAGCAAAATCCACATTATTACAATAACTCTCATTTTTTCGTATCAGGCATCTTTTAGTTTTTTTTTTTTTCATAATCATAGTTATCTTCAATATATATTATATTTGATAAAATTTGAACAAAATTACTAAACATTTAAATTATTTTATTAATTTTTTTGTTTTTTTATCAATCTTATTATAAGCTTTGATTAGAGAACTATCCATAGCTTCTTCCCAATTCATAAATAGGACTCAAACTCACGTTCTCTTATATTAATAATAATGCTCATACCAATCGAACTAAGACTATAACCATTTATTATAGCCGAGAATAGTGCATTCAACAAAAATATAATCCTCGATGAGAATAGTGCGATGTGGATCAATCTTGGGGCTTAAACAATACAACGGTAGGCCCAAATCCAAAACCATGGGGTGGTTCCGTTCTCGTTAACGTTCTCCGTTCTGAGAGCTTTGTTTAAAATTCTCATGTAAGAATTTCATTTTGTGGGATAACAATGGCAGCTGTTTGTTTCAATTCGAGAAATTACCCTGCAATTCCCCCCTTCTATCAATGGTTTGTGGGAAAATATTTGATTATTTTGAAAAGTAATTAATTTGGGAAATTATTTTGAAGAGTTTCAACTTTGAATATATCAAGATTTTACTAATTAGCCTATATAAAGAAGATGACATCTTCCATTAAGACATTTGGAACATATTAAGAGTTTATTTTTGTGTCATTTTTCACTTATTGTTTGAGTGATAAATTTTTTGTCCTTAGCTAGAGTTGATTGAGTGGAGAGTGAGTTGGGAGAAGCTATGTAATTTTAAAAGATGTAATTATTGCATTAAGGAATGTATCGTGGCAATTTGTATAGTAAATTTATTCTCTGAATAGGACTCGCGAAAGTGAGTTATTAAACCAAGATGTAATTATTGCATTAAGGATTGTATCGTGGCTGTTTGTATAGTAAATTTATTCTCTGAATAGCACTCGCGAAAGTGAGTTATTAAACCAAACTATGTAGACAATATGGTGTCCTCTTTTTTGTTTTATATTGTTTATTAGTTTTTAAGATTCTATTCAACTGTTATAACATATTATTAAAATATCAATTGTAATTTCATTTAAGTACAATTGCAATTTGACTTGTGCAATTTTAAAAATGAACTTTTTATTTTTTACTATTTTTCCTTCAATCATGAATCTTGATTATGTTTATGTTGATATGAAATTTGGAGATCAAAAGCTTAATACAGTTTATACAAACGCAAAGAGTTATTCTAGATGTGAACTTTTTAATTTTTACCATTTTTCCTTTATGTTTATGTTGATATGAAATTTGGAGATAGAAGTTTAATACAGTTTATACAAATGCAAAGAGTTATTCTAGATATGAACTTTTTGAAAAGAGTTATTCTAGATATGAACTTTTTGATTTTTACCACTTTTCCTTCAACCATAAATCTTGATTATGTTTATGTTGATATGAAATTTGGAGATAGAAATTTAATACAGTTTATACAAATGCAAAGAGTTATTCTAGATATGAACTTTTTGATTTTTACCATTTTTCCTTCAATCATGAATCTTGATTATGTTTATGTGATATGAAATTTGGAGATAGAAGTTTAATATAGTTTATACAAACGTAAAGAGTTATTTTAGATATTTCGATAATTTAGAAAAGTAATAGAAGGTTCACTTTAGTAATTTTGATAGTGTACAAGGTAAAAGATATATCTTATTAGAATCTAGTTTATGAAGAGATTATGTAAACTAATATGGGTCTCGTGAAGAAAAATGAATGCCTAAGTTACTGTGGATTTCTTACTTTTGTATTTGGATGTGATTAGAGCTTGTTGTGCAATATCAAGCAAGATGATCTTCCTATAAGTTATAAGATCGCTTCTTCGCCATGAGGGGGGCGAGCTTCTCCTTCTTTTATTCCTTGATCGAGGGTGATTGGCTTGGCGAGAGGGTTACATTTAACGGTTTATGGAGAAAACCTTTATCATGAATGTAACATCAAAACTTTCTAAAGCTTAGCTTCAATTAAAAGTCGAAAAGAAATTTGAAATATCCAAGTATTTAAGGACAATGGTGACAAATATTCTTTCTTTATGTTTTCTCGAAAGAAAATATATGTGCATTGTTATATGGGGGAACAAGTGACACCTTCTCCATTTGTGTGTTGTTGGTGAAGCTTTGTAATAATGTATTGTGAAACTAAAGTTTGTTTAAGAAAAATGTTGATACGTGAGGATAAAAATGAACTTATGAGAAATTAATAAAGGTTTTAAGACAAATATCAATATCATTTTCTTTAAAGTTCTATTCGTCTTCATCTATATTTTGGTGTGCACACAAGTTACTAGCAAATGAATCTAAAGGGTACAGTGAAGCTTAATAGTTGTCTACATTTTATACTAATAGAAACAATCCACTAAGTATTGAGCAGAGTATAGAAATAATATTAATTTCCATATAAAAAGAACTTTTATAGTAATTCCTCATAGAACAATCTAAGAATATTAGAAGATGGAGAAAAATAGAAAGAAAGTTTTAATATGTTTCAAGTGTATCAAATAAATGAATTTTGAGAAGTATTCATGACTCTTTATAGAGAGCTAATTATCCTAATTGATACTTATATATTTTAGCAATGAACATAATTATTCAATAGATATCTACAAAAGACATAATTTATCACTATGAATAATGAAAACTCTTCGTTAATGGTCAGATAATATAACTTTTGATATTCAATAGGCATAACTTATTATTATTCAAGCATTAAATATATTTTGAAAATGTTAAAAAAAACCAATAAAATTGATGGAATAGACTTTGGTCGTTGTTAATTGAAGCGTATGCAATGACGTGGCCAGCAAAAAATGGGCACTGTTTGGGAGACAATGGTTATTAACAATCTTTTACCACTCATTCTCAAAGAAACTTATTGATTCAATTTATGAGTGACCACTGCCTTGTGCTATTTACATGGAGCCACTGTTTATATTTGACTAAAGAACCAACACATTCTACATCTACAGTTGTCGTGTTAACTCATTATATATAAATGAAATCAACAATGTAAAGTAGTTGGTAACACTGTAAATTGTTCCTTTTTATCTTTTGTAGCCAAAGAACATTGTCAAAGTGTACTTTTTGGGATACTTTCTTAAGCTTGCTGGTTGAAAGAGGATGATGCACAAAGGATGGTGATAAAAGAAAATTGTAACTTATATTTTTCTTTGGATAATCTACTATATAACTATTCCATCTCAAGAAACTTTTCTTGGGAGGAGGATGGGTTGAAGGTTGATTCTAAGCAAGAGTTTGGGGTTTACAAAATAAAGAAAGAACTATGTGGATGTTGAAGCTTGTTTTTAACAGGTTTTGATGGCAACCTCAATTATAATTCGTTCCATCATTTTCCTTATAATGTTTTTGATAGGTTAGAAAAATACAAAAATCAAGTCGGTTCCTCATAATTTTGTAATTGAGTAAATTGGTCTCTCTCAAAAAAATCAAAACAATTTAATATCTATCAATTTCGAAAGTGGGTAACTAAAGAGAATTAATCACAATGTTAATGTTTTCTATCAATTGTACATGATTTTGATTGGTATAATAATAAATTTAGCCTTCAAAATTTATAAATCCTATCAATTTGTTCCTATTTTAACTAATTTATCCCGCAATATTTGTGTAAGTGTTGAGGCTGAATTGTTGAATTTTTAGAATTAAGGTCAAGATGACAAAATGTACAAATATTTAAGGTTAAATTTGTTATTATACCAATCAAAATCATATACAATTGATGAAAATCATTAATATCGCTATTAATTGTTCTCCGTTGCTCACTTTTGAAATTGACAAAAACTAAGTTCCTCCAATTTTTTAGAGAGACAAGAGAGATCTTTTCTTTTTATCAAAACTCAATGTTTATTGAGTCGAATGATAAGGAGCTCATAACTTATAAATTCAAGTTTTATGAACTGAAAAACAATACTAAAAAAATTTATCCTCTAAAACGAGATTTAATTCGATTCGAACTCGAAACAGTCATGGAATCAACTATCAAAAAATAACTATTATCAAATTAAAATAAAATAAGGAAAATCCGTTGTCGTTAGAGTCATTTCAAAATGTATGCAATGAAAGAAAGATACTCGAAAAGACTTTTGCTTGCATTAATCATTGCAAAGTGCAAGTCAGCAGGCAAGAGAAAGTGAACTGCTGCAAAAAGAGATGAGCATGGTTGATATTGGAATTGAGGATATGTTCTTTCTTTCTTATTCCTCCACTTTGGACGTTCTTATTGTTTCCCCCCCCGTTGCCCCATCGCTTTCTTTCTTTATGTACCCCCCCCCCCCAAACTTAAATTTATTCCTTGGCAAAACCAAACCAACCCCCCCCCCCCATATAAATGGTTCCAATTGGCGTCTTGTTCTATTGCATTGCATATATACACTTGGAAACTTAAAATAAAAGGATCTCTTTTTCCAGGAAACTTTGAGATGGCCACTAGTTTCATTCGAACCCCTAGACAGTATGAGCAAGATTGCCATATCCTTCACTCTTATTTCTCTGGTATTTCAACTTTTCGTTTTCTGCTTCTTTTTTATCAAGTTTTCGAAATAATCGGTAACTTAATTTAACAGGCAATGTTGGGGCAATCAGCAATAAAGAAGTCGTCGGAATATTTGTCAATCGAGACTCAAATGCGCTCAAGCTCATTCGCCAAACTTACAGTCATTGGTACGGCCAAGATCTTCTTCAGTTTGTGTCGAATGTTCAGAGGAATAACTCGTTTGCGGTAAGTAAACAAATCTAGAGTTAATTATATGGAATTTACTTGGTTTAGATATGCTGATATGAGCACATTACATGCCATTAATGTAGAGAATAGCTTATCTCCGCATGGTTGACCCTTACGAACGTGATGCTCAGCTAATGAGGCATTCATTGTTTGGGGGAAGTCTAAACCTCAATACTCTAATCGAAGTAGCTTGTACCAGACCATCTTCGGAGCTGTTACAGATCAAACACTGCTATCAAACTCAATATAAATCCGACCTCGAAAAGGATTTAACTATGAAAATCAATGGCGGATTCAAAGAGGTAAACTGCTATTTGCTAATGTTAGCTATCTCAACTTGAAGTCTTGACTCGTCTTATTTATTTTAATCCTTTTGCAAAAGATTCTGGTGGCTGTTCTGAGATCGTGTCGGAATTACGGTAGCAAAGTAGACATGAGCTTAGCAATGTGCGATGCAAAGACTCTGTATGAAGCACTGGAAAGTGGGAAAAACATAGATCAGAGGACGATAATCTCTGTTTTGAGCCGAAGGAACAATGGCCAAATAAGAGCCATACTAAGCTCATACAAGCAACTTTATGGCCA
The DNA here is from genome assembly GCA_020496765.1 of Gossypium stocksii. NCBI lineage: Eukaryota > Viridiplantae > Streptophyta > Magnoliopsida > Malvales > Malvaceae > Gossypium > Gossypium stocksii. Next base: position 124,335,285 of record CM035624.1, read on the forward strand.
AGAATTGAGCAAGTCCGTCAAGAGAAGCAAGTGTGGTCAATTCGGGAAGGAGCTTCAGGTCGTGATCCGATGCATACAACATCCAGAGAAATTTTTCGCAAAACAACTGAGGATGAAAAATGCAGATGGACGAGAGATTTTGATTCGAACAGTGGTTACCAGATCGAGAATCGACATAAAAGGGATAAACAAAGCTTTTGCAACAAAAACAGGCAGCTCTTTAGAAAACCTTGTGGTACGAGAATTCGGCAGCAGTAAGAACAAGAATAACGACATTGTGGTCGGTATCTTGGTCGGGCTAATCAAAGGTGGCTAAAGATACAATTTAGTGGAATATGGTTCAAGATCAAGGCAGATTTGGTGCATAAATGAACTGTCTTGTCTATATGTTTCTAAATTAACAATTCCTTGTAATTATCAACAAAGATCCCTGTCCGAACATATCTTTTTGGGTACATATATAAGAATAAGATAAGAAAAGATATGTAAGAACTGCAATATTTGGTGCATTTACAAAAACGGCTCACTCCACCATCGGTCTCCATTAAAAAAATCTCATCATTCATAACAGATTGGCATGAAATCCGTGAAGCAGATCAGATTTGGCCATCCCTAGTCCTAACTAATTTGCATGCTAATTCTTCAGAAAATTATTACTAGGAACAAGTATACCCTTTAAAAACATGTGAAAGCGAAAATGACTGGTTTCACTTTCACTAGGAGCAAAATGGGAATATAGTAGAGCGAAAAATCATTTTATAAGTGATTTACTTGTATGTTCCACATCAGGAAAAACATTGGAACAACATACAGTTCAGTTCCCATAATATAGTCGACTGCATTAATGTTGTAACTTGTAAATCTTGACTAAGATCAAAACATCTTTAACAAGCTTTATTCATGGGAACAATTGAAAATTACTCATTACCTGTCGAGGTATTAGAATAACTATCAATAGTCCTCACAAGTTTAGAAGATTGGCAGTGGCAGCAGTTTCTCATTCGTTGGTGGTTTCATCCTCCGGTTGAGCACTCCCTCCAACTATAAAACAGCATGATGAATTGAATTCATTAAAGAACCGTTTTGTCACCAAAAAAGAAAATGCCAATGCACAAAAAAAAAACATTCATCGACAAAAGTTTGCCATGTCAAATTGTCAATAACTCAGTATACCTTCACCATCAGATGGGGCACAAGGAGACTTCCTGTATCGTGTTTGTTGTTGTGTGGGCTGAAGACAAAAGGCAGAAACAACGTAATCATAAGCATCATAAGATTACTAAAGAACCATTTCTAGACCATATGATAAGATGCTAATTATTAGCTTTATCGAAATCAGAAAAACCTTAGCAGACTTCAAAAACACATTTAAGAAAAATTTTGTACGGGAGAACAAGTTAAACTGCAGATGAACAGATCATCCTCAAACCCGAATTTTTCTATTTATAAAGTAAAGGGTTGAAATCACAAACATGAACTGCAAAAAATCCTCATTACATCATGATTCATGATACATCATGTATCAGAACCATCATTTTTGCTCTTCATAAAACCATCACATAGATACTCACCATGAGATATAAGTCAAATTAATTATGCAAAAGAAACAACCAATGGCATCATGTTAAAACAATACCAAAATTATCCACCTGGTCAGAGTAGCCACTGTATGCATAATATCAAGGAAGTATATCAGGAAACCCCAACCAAAATTCTGCATGGGCTGTCTTCCAACTCATTTTAATAAAAAGTTCACACCTAATATTCACTCCAGTAGTTAAATGCCTTAGGGAATCTACATATTCTAATCCCTTTCGCTCCTCCAGACATTAAGTTCTAGCAAAGCCAGTTCACTATTTTGAACCAATTAACAGGCCTATTTGTGACCAAATTAAAGAATCTTAATTAAGTAGACAAAATGATCTGAACTTTGGACCAATTAGAGAATCCCATTAAAGTAGACCAGATCGATTTAAGCTTTCTTTAAACAGTCACATCCTGCAGCATTAGCAAAGGACTACCTACTCTGTTTCTATCACTAATCATGGTAATTTAGGACAATTCTTAGAAGACACACAAGAAGGGAATATTAAATTAAATATTTTATAAGCATTAGATTAATACCTGCAATTTGGGCCGGAGGGCTTCAAGTGGCCCTTTGGGCTTCTCAACACCTTGCTATTGGTATCCAAGAACATAAAAAAAAAAAAAATCAGAAACTTCAGCTTAATCCGGATTCATTAGCATTACCAAACTACAATAATAAAACTAAAGGTAAAGAAAAAAAAGGATTAGTTGGAGTATGGAGAATCTTTAAAGTACCTTTCCAAGTGCCCAATCAGCAGAGTCAAAGTATGCACGTTCGTGGTCCTGACATAAACTTAGATAAGAAACAGCCCAAACCAAAAACCAAAAACTTACAATTTCACCACAGAGATTACCTTAGAAATGAGTGGTGGTTTCTTAGGCTTAATCCCACCATATTTTTTCCTTATAGCTGCATCCTAAATATAGATAAGAAATAATAAATAAATCACTGCAATTTGTAAAACTCCTTACAAAAATCATTTAATGTGGCACAAAGCTAAGATAAGAACACACCTCCTCTTCAGATGACGGCATGGATTTTTCAGACTCCTGTGCATCTATTTGTTCTTGCTCCTTGTCATTCTCCATGCCTGAGATCGGTTCCTTGAAACCACCCAACTAATAGCAGCTATGATAGCACACAAATGATTTGCATAAATCTTCAGAAATGCTAAAACTTTTATAGATAATAGAGACCACAAAAGAAGTTTCACTTATTCCCAACTAATAATAAGGTTGGCAATGTAGAATAAAAATATAAAATCTTAGACTCTTAGTATATTAAGAGGAAAAACATCAGCCAAAAGGCTATGACACAGTTGTTTACAGCTTTCAATTAATGCATACCATACTCTCTAACATAATCAAAAAGCACTTGATGACAAATTAACTAGTTCACTAAACACTCATATTAAAAGAATTTAAAAAAAAATTCAAAAGAAAAAAACTTTGAGAGACAACCGTATTCATTCAATAAATTACAACTTTCCAGGCTTAAAAGTTCAGTATCCCTGCATATTTATTATTGATGCATGTCCTTCACATGAAAACGAATAACACAATTGCAATAACAAAGGAAATCCCAAACATCATATATTTTAAAATATATAAATAATGATAATAAAAACTAACCATTAAATTAAATTAAATTAATTTGGCAGAAAAGAAATGAGATCCTTGAGCTAGAAAATTGAATTAAGAACATATGCACCTAACTTAAACAATTTATAATACATACCAAAAATTCTAAAGTAAAAAAGCATTAAATTAAAATCCATGAATATACAATAAAAATTGAGCATTAAATATAATTCATTTGACAGAAGAGAAACAAGATTCTTAAGCTATAAATTTGAATTAAAAAGATATGCAGATCCCCACCTAAGTGGCGATCAAACCATAATAAAATAGCCTACATAAATTTTAAAAAGAAAACCCTAGGTGCCGGTTAAATGTAAAGGAGAAGGGAAAGAAAAGGGAAATGAGAAAGAAGGGGGTACCTGAATGCTAAGCACTCTGCGGAGATCGGAAATTCAGAGGGAAGGTATCTCCAATGGCGTTGGATAAATATATATATATATATATATATATTATTAATAATAAAACTTGTTGCGTTGTCGAAATCTTTCGGTGGAGTTGGTTTGTTTATAGGAAATTATGGTAAAGGCATGCATTTTTTAGATTCTTCTATTTTTGGCATCCTTACTTTTTCAAATTACATGATAACATAATATCCTTTGTTTTTGGCTGTCTACTTAGATTTGGTAATACTGGACTCAATCTTATTACATGATTACATAAAATTTTAAAAAGACATAATCCCATGAATGGGGTTTGAATTCTAATAAATATTTCAATGTAATATGAAAACGTTAATTGAGAAGAAATTCGATTTATCTTCTTAATTATAACTTTTGACACTATATAACAACGTTATATGTTAGGAGAGAAAAAAAAAGAAGTATTAGGATTGAGACTGTTGTTAATGATGGTCTTCGTATTATTGTAATTAATATAAAAGATGGGTTAAAGGCAAGTTGTCCTAAACAATTTCTCACTTCATTACAATCTTGTTAAGTTGAAATGTCAAGTCTAGGTCAACCTTTAACATCCTATCATTTTGAGTACCTCACCCAAAAATTTAATATCAGTGTGTTTTTTAATGGAAACAAAAATATCTATCAGTATGTGAAAAATTGGCGACAATGTGAATTTTTTATTTTGTGACAGAGATTAATTGTGTTAGAAAAGGTGGAACAAGAATTTTAATGTGAAATGATTAATTATTTTTTAAAATTATTTATTTAAATAATATTTTATTTGCGTATGTAAAAATACCTTTTTGGATTACCCATATTTATAGTCACCCAATACTTAGTGACTTTGTGAGTTAGCAAATACATTTATAGGGAAGGAGGAATGGATTGTAGTTGGAGACTTGATCTAAGTTCTCTTGCACAAAGATAAATTATCCTTTTCCAACAAGGGAACACATGGTGTGGATAACCCTTTAATTGTATCAACAAGTGTAGTCTGGTTGAAGTACCAACTAAATGGTAGAAGAAGGAACTTGTTTGGGAAAGGTTGGATAGAGCTTTTTTCTAATTCATAAATGCTTCCAAAATCATGAATACTTAAGTAGCTCATAATTTGCATTTATTTTGTCTCAATCACAGGATTTAAAGTTGTCAATGAGTCAAGTTGGGCCAATTCAGGTTAAGTAGAAAATTTAGGCCCACTTTTAAGTTTAAGTCTGATCTGATCGGAATAAAAATATTAAAATTTAAACGTGATTCAACTAGTCTATATTAAAATTTTATATAAAAATAATTTTAAAAAATATAATAAATTAATAATAAAACAAGAGTTATATAATATCCAAACAATGACAACAAAATAATAGTAATATAATATCGAAATTATAACAAAACAATGAAAAAGCAGTAAAAAAATAGCAAAAAAAGAAGTAATAATTTTTTCTACAAATTCGATCCAAGTCAGAGCAAACTTAGGCTAAAAAAAAGTTTAATTGAAGCTCGACCCATTTAGAAAATGGGTTTTATTTTTTTATTTAAATTTATTTTTCATGCTTATATTTTTGTTCAAATTCTTTCATTTTTCGAATGAGCCTTCAAACTAGGCTAAATGGATTAACTTACGGACAAGTCTAATGGGTTCAAAGTTGTCTCTATAGATTTTAAATTACATTTCCCAAAAAGACCATATAGATTTGAACTCATCCACGATGTAAATAAATAATAATCGGAGCTTGAAGTGGTTAGATGTAAACATCTTGAAATAATTTTTTTTTAAGAAACTACAAAAATGAAAAAAAAGAGGTTATGAGATAGGAAAAAAGTTCTAGGACATCATCTTGAATCAAACGTTATCTTGAAATAGATACACTGAATTAGAGGTGCTCATGGGTCGGGTCGGGCTGGGTTCGGGCCGGGCTCAACTAAAAATCTAGGCCCATTCATCGGGCTCGGGCCGGGTCGGGCCTAAAAAATAGGCCTAAAATTTTGCCCAAGCCCAACCCATATAAAAATGCTAAAACCGGGGCCCGACCCGGCCCGCCCGTATTAATTTTTTATATTATTTTATATAATTTTTAAATATATATATTACATCAAAAATACTAAAAAATTAAAATAAATATTTCCCAACAAATTGAAAATTAATTTTAAAAAATATGTAGACTTAAATAACACTAAGATAGATGCAACTTAACAAGCAAATACCTCTAAAATAATAATAAAATTAACAAATGCCTTTAAAATAATAACAAAATTAACAATAAAATAAGTTTTATACAATATCCAAACAATAACAAAAAAATAGTAGCAACATAATAGTAATATGATATCAAAATAGGGAGAAAACATCAATAAAATAACATTTAAAAACAAAAAAAAATAGTATTTTTTTTTTCATTTAGTAAATTCGGGCCGGGCCCAGGCCAAAAATGCCTTACCCGAGGCCCGGCCCATTTTTAAATCAGGCCTTATTTTTTTGCCCAAGCCCATTTTTCGGGCCTATATTTTTACCCAAACCCTCCCACATTTCGGGCGGGCCTTCGGGCCGGGCCGGGCCGCCCGACCCATGAGCTGGTCTACACTGAATGCAAAACTCCAAAATATTATGGAACACTAAAGGCGATTGAATACAAAGTTTTCTATACCACCACTAAAAGGAGAAGGGAAATGAACACGGTTTGGAGATTATGTGATTCCAAGAACAATTGGGTTGATACCCCAACTCATCTTCCTCAATCACTTTCAAGACCGGACAGTTCTAACAACATTGGTCATATCCCATGGCAAAACTACGCTAGAACCAGAGGGGACCTTGGCCCCAAAAAGTTTGGAAAATGTTGATTATATCCCTTGAATTTTTTAAAATTTGTAATTAGCCCACAAAACTTTTAGAAATTATAGTTAAGCTTTCTAGAAGTTCTAAAAATTTTAATTGAACCTTTTAAATTTTTTGAAAATTCTCATTAATCCCCTCAAAATTTTTGAAAGTTCATATTAAGCCCCTAATTTTCAAAAAAATTTAATTGAACTCCTAAAATTTTTACAAATTTTAAATAGACCCCTCAAAACTAAAGGGCATGTTATGCGACAGGTCGTATTAAGGATAAACTCCTCACACTTAATCTCCCAAGACTCTTTCAAGATCATGTGGATACCCTTGATGAATCTTTCTCTGAAAGTGAGGTAAGACAAGCTATTTTTCAAACAGGTCCTCTTAAGTTCTTAGGAATTGATGGAGATCCAACAATTTTCTATCAAGCTTTCTAAGGTATTGTCGGCCCTCTTGCCACTAAGGCCACATTTCTGCGCGCGGGACATTTGCTAAAGGAACTTAACAAGATGATTATTGCATTCATACCAAAAGCATTTGGACTTTCGTACCATTAACCTTTGCAATGTAGCTTACAAGATACACTTCAAATGTGTACAGACTTAAAAGAAGTCTTAAATGATCTTGACTTCCCTTTTCAAAATGCTATCATACAAAAAAGGTTAATAACTAACGACATCTTGTTGGTTAGGGATCTCCTGAACACCATTAAAGCAAAGAAAACAGGTACAGATTGTTTGGTGGCATTGAAAATTAATATGAGCAAGATATATGGTAAAATTAGTTGGAATTTCATTTCAGGCAATATTTGAGCTAGCGAGCTTCAGACAAAATTGGTTACCCAAATATGTTACCATTGTGCAATTATAAACAATTACACCCAAATCCAATTAATAGGTGACTTTCTTAACACTACTTACGAGTCAAATCTTTTTATTGTATTAATTAAATAATTTTACCATTACATGGTGTTATGTATCAAATTGTAATTGAAGCGATATGACACATCACTTCTTATTTAACGGTGATTTTAATAAATAGAATAAAACTTTAAATATTAATATTTTGCTATTAATGCGAGCCATTATCCCTTACAAAAAATATGATATAAGATGGATATACGAAAATGTCAAAATCTCGGGGATTATTTAATTTATCAAAATTGCATATCTCACCAGCTTCTGCCCTATTGATTATTCTCAATGCATATTTCTCCGGGTTTTTTGGAAATGGAGATTTATGAAAATTCTAAGAAGGTTAGTCTTAGAAAAAAAAAAATTAAATTGCTTGAGATTGACCCCGTTTGTATCATTGTTTATACCCCCAAACATTTTTATATGAAGAAATCAAAGTCATCTTAAGCTCAAATTGTGCTTGCCATTCGTGGTCTTGTATTCAACTTTTGAATATCTATTCCATATTCAGATATTTCATGGAATCATAGAGCAACATCTAAGGCAACCAAAATGATTGTTTTTTTGCTTATATTTATGCGGTAAAGTCAACGTAACAAACCCCCTACAAGTAAGAAATTTTGAGCCATGGGAAGAACATAAGATAAAGCAAACCTGTTTTCAGTTTTCAAATGAGAAGTTCAAGGACCCATATATGTTCCTTGCTTTTGCCATGCCACTACACTTTGCTAGAAAACCATGATGATTTCTTCATCTTTGGTGAGTCAACTTTTTGTTATGCTGGAAATAACAATTATATCAGCACCACTGTTAATTATCAGGCAAACTTTTGGCCATATGGTGAAAACTTTTTAAGAACTCTACCGGCCAATTTTCCGATGGGCATCTTAAGCCAGAATTTATCGGTAAAGGACTTCAAAGAAAAGGGTTCCTTTTTCCTAGATCAACTTCAATGTAAGACTACTTATTCTCAAAGAAAAGGGTTACCTTCAATTACACCATACTACCTGGTAACCATAAATTTGTTGACGGGGCAAACTTTGTTTTGACCAGATCTGGTGTTTTGGCTGAAACTCGTCAAGGATTTGTATATTATGTTTGTTCATTAGCTCGTTCATCTGTGGTTCAAGTCATTTCAGATAACACACCCTCGGTCATACATGGTGATTTTAGTCATATTCTAGCAGTTCTTTTTACACTACTTATATTCTAGCAGTTACCTCCCTCCCTCCCTCCCTTTTACCAAACAAAATAAGAAATGCAAACAAGAACAGTAAAATAACTTTATAATGGTTAGATTTCAAAGGAAGAAAACAATATGGAGCTTACTGTATGAAACCGACTTAGGATGCCAATTTCACACATCAAATTTTACAGCCTGTACAACATCCTCAACAACAGCAGTAACTCCCATGCTCTCAATTTGTAGCAGATGCAACCTCCGTAACTTCATCATATGTGCCACTTGACTCATTAAAGGAATACCTATATAGGGAGATATAGATGGATAAGATTCTAAGCAGCAAATGCTTGCAACATTTATCCAGATAATTTGGAAAAGCTCAAGCCTTAATGCTTGAAACACTCCCTCACATGGGCATATCTTAAGCACAGCCTTCAAAAATCAAGCTGTATAAGCAACAGATAAAATCCCAAAACAGCAGGTTCTATCAACTCTGTGGCTAGACAACAAAAATCAAGAATCCACACAAATAAATATGAATAGTCAAAATCTTAAAAGCTGAAACAATAAAGCATTAGACATCCCCCCCCCCCCCCCCCCAAAAAAAAAGCATTACATCTAGAAAGATGAAAATGGTGGGTTCATGGATCTTTGATTCAGGTCTTTAAATTTACTTTCAGTGTTCAGGCTATTGACATGAGCAAGAACTCACAAGGTCCTCTAAACAAAATCATAAACTTATAACCATCCACAATATAAACTGATCTAAGCAGTTAGGACTATGAATGAACCAGCATAGATGCATTCAAGTGCTAATAATCAGAGTCCAAAAAGGGATGCATAAGACATTACCATTGCCCTGATGCTGCTGTGCAGTATAGTCCTGTAGATGGATCATGATAACACCCCAGAGTGCTACTGTAGTAGTACCTGAATGAAAAGATTATTGTGAGTAAGATCAGTCAACCCTCTCTATACTAGTCTTATTTGTCTGCTAAAAATTTGGACGTTACAGAAAAGTGATTGTTATCCACTTATAAACATTTGAGATTTAAATCATATTCAAGTCTATTTAATTTTCAAATTAAAAATTTATAATCTATTAATAATATTAATTAGTGAAAATTAAATCAAATCTTTAATAAAATTCACAAATGTAATTTCATTTATTAAAGATCATTTAATATAATATGATAAATAGATTTTTTTTATGTAAAATTTGAACATTTTATTGAAATAACATCTTAACTAAAATTTATGATTTCTATTTTACTTAGGAATAAAACTAATTTTACTAAAATTAGAGACAAGAAGCTATTATAGAAATTTAATTTAGAAAAGAGTGTACTTCATAGTTTATGGTTGTCGTTATTGATGAAAAGTTGTTATAAAGGATACAAATAAAACATAAAAATAGGTTCTACAACAAATTTGGCTGTTATAATGAAATGTTATTATAGAAGGTTGCCAAACACCAATATACATACATGCATATATACTTGGAAACAGTTCTCTCTTCAAAATCCACTGCCTCATTAGTCACAATTAACTCCAAGAACTGAAAATCCTAAACAGAAGTGTGTGTGTGTGTGTGTGTGTGTGGAGGTAGGTAAGGATAAAAGAGCGTACCCTGAAGATTCATCATAGATGTAATCATTTAGCACATCTCCAGCTGAAAATCAAGAAAACGGGAAAATTAGATCTGTTGGTCAAGTAGCAAATGTACTCTAATTTCATCCAAAACACTAACATTCACAACCAAAATAACAGTGACAATACATACTCTCAGAAAATGTGTTCACAGCATTTGATGATGATTGAATGAATGCATTAGAATTAGCCTCAGATGACTGCTTAAGATTTTCATCATCCTCATCATCTGCAAACATATCATAACCATCAGCAGCATCGCCTGAAACTTCTGCAGCAGTTAGAATTGAATTTGAAGTACCCACAGCTGGGTCAGGGAGTACGGAAGCAGTTCCAGGATTATTAATATCAGTGAGCATGTCACTTCCCAAGTTAGGATCAGAATTTTCCAGCCCAACATTTGCAGATATGCTCTTTCCCCTGGCTAGAGCTAACTTCTCATATCCCTCTGAAAAACATATATATCGAGGGCATGGTTAATAAAGGTTATTTGATATAAACACCTGCCCTTACAAAATCACATGTGAATATTAGCATAATGGAGAGATATGCAAAAAGCAGACCCATTATGCCCATTTCTAATCCTAAATGGAACGTAACAATGTAGGGGTCCATATGTAAACATGATATCTATTTGGATAAGCTCGAATGACCCCTTCTCATAATGAGAATGTATATAGCCCTACTCAAATCTGGTCCGGTATGGAATGAACTTAAAACCGTGGAATTGACTTGATCATCAGATTATAGATTATAAGTTCATAGCCCCAGCCCATTCCCATTTTGAGCTGAACAGATTTACTAATTCTTTGATTCCAATTAGTAAAGGGGGGCCTTGAACTAAGAAATAGAATTCTCTCCAGAAACAATCAATATGAATAAAACAATACACACACACACACACACACTAAAACATTGGACCTACCTGCCTCACGCTGGAAAACCTCCTGCTTCTCATGGTACACATCTGCAGAACAAAATTTAAACCAATAAGCATATACTAGGGCCAAAGATATATACCTAAACCTTCACCTACTTTTATAATTATCACAAGCAGGAAAATATCAGCAAAAGCAGATTTTCTTCATTGGAGTAAACGGCAATTGGTGGCCAACAAAGCCATAAATCTCAACTAAGTTAAGACTCATATAAACAAGTATAGATATGCTCACAAAATCCTTCCCAACTGAAGTGACCACAACCATTAGCAAGCACCAATAATCTTAAAGGTCAAGGTGACATTTAAGGCTAGAAACATTTCAATGACACTTTGCCTCAAAGTGTGCAACAGCTTTAAATACATTAGTAGTCATTTTTTTGGGTTAGAGAAGGTAGTGGCATAAAGCTAGAATATTCAAGGTGACTTCTCAACCCTAGTGAACTAGAAGCAAAAGAAAGTAACAAACTTAACTGTAGTCACCATTCTCCATCAACTTCATGGCATCCTCAGTTAGCTGGTCAAATACACGCTTTGTCTCAGCTGACATTTTCTCCTTTCTGTTATTTGAAGGTCCTTTCAACCCTCTCAAAGCTTGCAAAACCTGTCAAAAGGTAAATTAAAAGTAGCTTCAAACTTTCCCCTTGTAACTGTTTATTTACCTAATAAAGAAATGGATTTAACATCAGCACATAAGGATAGAGCTTAGAACTGAAAATAAGTGCAAAAAACATTGTATCTAACATTCTAATGCAACCAAGAACAATGCTGTCAAAGGGCCAAGGCATATGCAACACGCTAGACCCCTACATCGCTTGAGGCACAAGCAGCAAAAATTCTTAGGTTAGACTATATTACCTTTTTTATTATTTATGAAGACTAGATAATGGGTATTTTTTCTTTTTAACTCTTAAATAAAAGCTAATAATTTCTTTTTTTAAAGGTAGAAAGCCAAGTTGCATTTTATTTAGGTGTGCCTTTTTGGGGCATTAAATTTCAGAAAAAATAATCCCTCACCTCATTTGGAGGCTCTTTGAGGCACGAACTGGTACATGAGCTGTGCCTTAGCAATTAGGCTCTTGCCCTGACAACATCCTTTGTGACTTTGACCTAAAAAAGAAAAACTATCTAGAAGAAATAATCTATACTGTTTGACAGCTTTGTGGAATCCATGCCCGGGTGAGCAATGATCATTTTTACAAAAAGAAAAACTAACCTCGATCTGACTCCCCTCAAAAGACTAAACATGGATGTTGAAATAATCATTATGGTAAAAATATATATATATACACATAACAGATAAGATACATATGCCTGTAACAATATGATAATCTACTACAACACAAGGTATTCAATATTCATTTCATATATAATGTATTCATAACATGAAAACTAAAGCAACATGCAAATTTTAAACAAATATGTAAGACAATTATCATGTAAGATTACCGTTTCTCTCAGAATCAAAGAAAAAAAAAAGATTACCGTTTCTCCAGGCTCAAGCACATTGGCAATACGTCTCTTTATTATCCCAATGTCTTGGGCAGAAAGATCCTGTGCAACATCTTCATTATCTTCACTATTTGTTGAAGCAAATGCTTTTCCTGTATATTGTACATCAGCTTCAACACTATCAAGCCACGCGTCCTACAATAAATCCAAGGGGCTGTCAACAGAAGTGCTGATATTCTATAGAGAAACTCCAGGGCAATGCAATGCTTTACCTTGATTCCATTGTTATTGACATATTCAACAAAATTTCCATCTGCATCAAAGTATCCTTCTTCTCTTTCTTTGTCTAGATTGAAAGGCTCTATTTGAATTCCATCGTCGATGAAGTTCTCATTATCCTACCAAAAGAAATTCCCATCATTGCCTATCTTTTCCCCTGAACCAATAAATGAGGAATCTGGCAGTCATCTTGACTGCAGAAAGGCTGCCAGTTCAGGAAAGAAGCATCCTAAAGTTATAAACTCACTCAATAACAGAATCACAACTGCCATATCAAAGCTCAGAGTGGCACTGAAGATTGTAACAGCCAACAACACACCAAAACTCCAGCAAAATGAAATGATAAACTGCATTTTTGCATTAGAAATGAAATAAAACTACCTACGTTCTCTTCCATTACATGGTTGGCTATTTTGGATAGGCTAAGCACACTTTGCATGGATCAGCGTCTAAGCCAAGCCATTTTGAGTTTAATTATATTTGGCTGCAATCCCTTATTGTCATTCCAAGTGGCAGATTAGTTTTGAATCTTCAAATTTTTGGAATAAATTTTCAATTATCCAAAAAGAAAAAAATGAAACACCCTTTTAGAATTTATTAGTGCGGACACATTAGGTAGAAAAGAAACTATAGTACCTAATTGGCAGAAGGACCAATCATAAAACTGGATGAGAATGCAAAGAAGCATCTATTTGGAAGCTAAAACGCATATGATATGTACACATCATCTGCTTCTTGAGTTTAGACATTTAATGTAGATTAGCATTAATTCACAAAAGACTGACTGCAGAATTAACATCATACTGTCAAGTCATACGTAGAAGCTAAGACAGACTAACAGCATGGGAAACTAACCTCATATGCAACTTCAGCTAAGGTGATATCATTAAGCATTCCACGTCCATCTTCGGTGAATAATTCAGTAGTAATTTGATTGCGACGCTTGGAACGCTCCTTAGCAGCGAGACGGGGATCTTGCAAGTTACGAGAACCGTATTCAACATCAACTCGGTTCACTGCTTCTTCTCCAGGCTTTACCTTCTTTCCCTTGGGAAACCTAATCCTCTTCTGCCTGTAAATAAAAAAATGATTTAACTCTAAAATTACAACAATAGACATAATTCTTGAAAAAGAACAGAATTGTATTTGATCCTAACTTTCTCAAAAGGAGATGAATTTTTGAAACCATCAAGACTTAACTTTTCCAAAGTAAATATATATATATATATATATATATATATATATATAGAGAGAGAGAGAGAGAGAGAGAGAGATAATAAAAGAGAAAAAAAAATTATAGAATTAAGGAGCTGAAACAATTGCATCAATACTTTGAGATATAAAATATTTTTGTTTTCAAGGCAAAAGAGAGAGGGCGAAGCAGAGGAGTACGCGGGAGATTTATTGGAATCGTCATCATCGAAGAAAGGGCGCTTGAGATGAGAGCGCGGTGGTTTTTCTTCCATCTTTGCAAATTCTCAGCTCCTACCTTCAACTGAAAATGAAAAATTTGATTTCTAACGAGAAATCTGTCAACAATAGCAATGGAAAACTAGACACGAGGAAGAGACGTTGAAGAGAATAATGAAATGTGGAGTGGAACGGATCAAGCCTTTGTGGTTTAGCCCAATTAATGGCTCAAGAAGGTTGCTTGGTTCAAGAAATCTCCTAGTGGAAGGTTTCAAAATGACATTATTAAAAATAGTATATCAAGATTTTATTATCACTTTCTTGTTCTTTAGGGAATATTACTTTTATATCAAATTTAATTTCCAATTTTTATCATTTTATCCTTAAATTATACATTTATCTCCTTAATTAATATATGCAATGTAATTCTTTTAAAAGTTTTTTTCTTTAATTAATACGAAATTATGACACAATAAAAAAACATAAGTGAAAATATATTTATAAAATATTTGATACTAAAATTAATTGAGATTTTGGTCCACATGGTTATATTAAAATTTAAAGGTAACAATGTGTAGTAGAGCCAAACCCTAACCTAATCTCATATGATAACAACAATTTTATTTATTATTAATTTAGGAAAAATAATTTTTGTTGATTGTATTGCATTTTGTCAATTATATAATTATTATAAGATTTTTCATTATTTTTTTATATAATAATGATTCTGACAAACAATGCTTGGCGATCTTTTTGTATGCTTATAATTTTCACTCTTAATATATTCGATTTAGTGAAATATTCTCTTCAATAATTTTCACAGAGACTTCATTTATAATTAAAGACAATTTTAACAAGATAAACTCTTAAATAATTTTACATTCAATGCACAAGACAACAAACATGTGAGACTTTATTCATAATTAAAGACAATTTAACAAGAGAAACTCCTAAATAATTTTACATTCAATGAAAAAAACAACAGACAAAAACTCATATCCCAATCAAACGAATAAGGTAGTCTAAATTCCCTAATTTTTTATAAAAATTTGCTGTTCTTTCCTTACCCAAGGTTTGTGCTTGATGATTTATAGCAAATTTCTTGCTTATTGAATATATCCGGATCCCAAGGTAGCTATCGGTGCTTACTATTAGGGCCCTTGCAATGGTATGGACTCCCCGGTTTCAGGCGGGCATATTGACAATGGTGAGATACGATTCTCGGTTTTTTTGTTTAATTGTTTTCTGAACTCCAGCATTATGAATTGGATTTGCTTTGCAATGTTTTCATCCCTTCTCTTCCATTAGAACCAAGAAAGTGGTTATTTGTCCATTTCCGGACTCTAGTCATGGTCTACCTTCACATATGTATCATTATCATTTGGCCAAGTGCCAAAATAAGACGGTATATGATTTTTAATATGCACAAGCAAATGCTGGATGGAAATCAGGGTAGTGTCAGATCCGAAAGCATCCAGCAACGCAGCAGAGCAAAGTACCATCTCACAATTACCAGGAAGAAACATCTGATGGGCGAAAATTTACTCGTCCACTGAAATCTAATTTGTCTTCAATTCCGTCCCCTCACATAGAAAATGTCTGCTATTTCATTCAATGACAAAAATTCATGCACACCAACATAACACAACGTATAAGTTCGAGCCAGAACCCTCAGCTAAAACAGGGCAACCACAAGTTAAAATTCAAAACTACTTAAGCACTTAATACTGTGGAAGTCAACTCAATGTCATGCCAAGAGCAAATTAAGTAGTCAGGAGTCACAATATTGCTAGGCCATCGAAAAATTTCTCAGAAATGAACAGGGAGATCCAAGAAAGCAAAACACAGATCAGAGCAATCAAAATTTTCATTGGAATATAAGTAGATACATGCAACAGATACCAGAAGTGATCAAAGGAAATGTGAGGTATCAGCACAAAACTGCAATGGCATCCAGTCTATTCATCATTCAACTGCTTAGCCACCAAGGTATGCATGCCTAAAATTTTCAGTTCTTTCATTCTTTAAGCATCTAAAGCAAACTCAGAGCACAAGAGCGAACTTGTAGTCCTATGAGTAAAATTAGATGTTAGAATGAATGGTGATCTGTTCTAGATAAGAAGGAATCACTATAATAGCAAAGGAACTTTAAACAGGGAAAGATAATAAAATTTGACCAAACATGTGATAAGGGGGCAGCATATCATATCCATTTCAACATCAAGGTATTAAAACTGACACGATCCTGCAGGAAGTGCAGCAACAGCCCGCTACTAGCAAACAAGGTGGAAAGCTAGGCAACTGCTAAAACCATTTTCAACATGATCCGACAAGGCAGCAACAGTCTGGCACAGGTTATTAATTTGTACTCAGTGGTTATCCACAAGCCATGTGTATCATACAACAGAATTGGCACAGCAACCACTTCCCAGCTACAATCACGGTCAAAGTTGCTACAACTCAAAACATTAAGGAAGAGGGAGTGGTTAACATGATTAATGGAATACAACAATCAAACAATTAAATAGGAACAAGTTATTTTGTTCAATTAATGCAACTATAAGGTTTAGACCAGACATTACATTTTTATTTTTAGCAACCACATCAGGTCTAATGCCAGAGAGCTCATCAAACACAGCATTCCACAGGTCAAAAAATCATCTTGGGTCCTTTAATATCATCACAGCAACTAAACCTCAGAGCCAATATTTAGAAATCAGAAGACCCAAGGATAATCAGATGCAAAAATCAGGAACCAGAATGGTCCAAAGCTTTCTGGAAACCAAGACACGACTATAGCTCTTACCAATCACCATATCTTTCAGTTAAAAATAGTTAACAAACAGTCCCTGCAATCAGCATACTGCTATAACCCAGCATCACAATCACGACCATTCATCTATAGATAAAAACAGCACGAACAGCAACATCAACATCAACATCATGTCCATTTGCCCAACTCACTCTTTCCCCGAACATTGCTATAAAAGCAAACAGGCGATTGGAGATGAATCAGCATTTTTAAAAAATAAAAATAAAAAATAAAAGAAATTTAAAAACCATTGCATAATGGGGCCCCATCAGTTAATCAGCGAAACAAATACCACACAAAACCAGAGCAAAATATAACATCTAAAGATAGGAGCAAAGTACGATGACAGACTTGCGTCACAGAATCTTTGATGAGTACTGAAACATCAAGCTACAAACTACACAACTAATTGAGACAAAAGGTTCAGGCAGTCAATAAAACAACAAAAAACCCAGTCCTACCAACACTAGAAAACAAATGATATTTGAATGTCCTCAACATTAACAAAATAGCGACAGGAACCATGCTAAGTCAAGTCTCCAGGAATTCCAATGCCATCAGCAAGATCATTCCTACAAAATACAAAAACAAACACAGAATCAAAGAGTCAAAAGTCAAAATCACTGGTTGTATGAAGAAATTTACCCAAAAAATAAAGATTGAAAAGCAAACAAAAAAAGACAAATGAGAGTAAATGAGATGGGAGAAAAACTCACATTGATCTATGAGTTTCAAGAAGATGGGCTCCGTGAATCAGCAGGGCGGCCTTGCGGTGAAACATTCCGAGGACTTGGAGACCGTCCATCACGACTCCGTCTACTAGGACTTTCACCCCTAGGGGGAGATGTCTTACGTGGGGAAGGACTCTTCTGAGGACTAGGGCTACGCCGAGCAGGAGAAGCACTGAAATACGGAAGTATCAGAATGAGGTAACTAAAGAATGGGAGGAAAATAGAAGAAACTGAACATCATGAATTGCAAAGCATAAACCTCATTGATCGACTTCTACTTCGCCTATCATCATCATAACGACCTCTTCCTCGGCCTTTAGAACGGACAGGACTAGCACTACGGCTCCTGCTTCGACGCCGATAATCTCTGTCTTTCCCACGATATCGATCACGTTCATATCTGTCATAACTTCTACTTCGACTTCTTCTTCTATAATCCCTATCTTTATAATGGTCATCCCGGTGCCTGAATATATCAAATGCAGCAAACATCACATGTCCACAAAACCATAAAAAGATAAAATCAACCCATATAGTTTTGACCTTAAACGAGCTTAAAAGGCATCACATATCCAACCAAGGCAGTACTGGAGTTACTCTGAGAAATCAAATTGGATAAAGAAATCTAATATCGAATTGTCAAGAAATAAATAACCAATAAACCATAATTACTGCATTCAGATACTCATGTGGGAACAGGCAGATAACCATAGACTTATCTTAAAAGTACTACCGCATAGCACAATCATCTTCATGCCACTATTAACCTCACGTGCTTCCGTTGGTAAGGAAAGGAAAAGCGTACGCGATAAATCCACATGGTTATCCCTTCATTTATATCTCTCACAATTTATTCAGAAATGTAGGCACAAGAAGAAAATGCTACCTATCAAGCAAAATGAGGGCAAACAAAAGTCGTCGAAGAAGAAGACGAATGCACATAACAACTTACCTCCTGCGAGGACTGCGGCTTCTTGACCTTGGAAATGATTCAATAATCCTTCCTTTCTGACTGCAAGGGAAATCAGTGAAATACATGAAACTCAATACACAATTAAAGACCTAAAGATAAAATACTAGGGATATGAAAATACTGCAAGGATAATGAGATATCCACACAAAAGAAATTAAATAAAAAAAGCCAGATATAGCCGCAAATTATAAATCAGCATGCCAAACAAGCCTTTCAAACTTCCATTGTAGATACTAATTTGTTGATCGCCAATACAAATTACTTACGCAAGTGGACATTTTCCCTGTTAAAGCAAAACAATAAGGCGTTTTCCTTTGTAAAATACCTTCTTAGACGCGCCAAATTGACATTTTTATCAAATAATTTCTTACACCGCATACATCCTCTCTACATTATACTTAAAATATGTTCCAGTGAAGGAAGAAATATATATGAATGACAACTAGCACACAACTTACATTCTCTCTGCATTAGGCCCATATTTTGCAAACTGAACAGTTATCTCCCGACCATCAACAACTCTCCCTAAAAGAAGAGTAAATGTCATAATATATAAATGAGTTACCTACGTAATTAATACAACACCGCATTTAATACATATAAAAGAGCTAACGTAAGAGACAGACAGACAGAGAGTAAACGAATATAAGAAATGTACCATCGAGCCTATCTACAGCTTTCTGAGCCTCATCGGCATACTTGTAGCGCACAAATGCAAAGCCTCGAGAATCACCAGTCCTACCATCAAGCGAACAAAAATTTTATTCTATAAATTCACAACAACCAAAAGGAACGAAAAAGAAAGAGAACAGGAGAAAAAGAACCTTCGATCTTTGGGAATGAAGATGTCGACGACCTTCCCGTACTTGTCGAAGAGCGGAAACAAATCATCAGCAGTCGTGCCTAAACAAATTCAAACCAAATTAAAGGTTTTAGTCACAGTATAAATAAACCGCCAGCAGTCGTGCCTAAATAATTTGAAACGAACGGACGATAGACGGGGAGAGAAAGAAGCTTACGGAAGGTAATGTTGAGGACGAGAAGGGAGTAGGTGTCGGTGATGTCGGGCGGGCCTGACCTTCCGAAGTGAGACATTATCGCGATTGAGAGGAAAAAAGAGATGAAGAGTGGAGAGAAAGAAAGTTTAGGGTTAGGGTTTGCTTGCGGAAGCTAAAATCAAGAGGCGAAGAGCAGAAGGATAACGATATAACGTTGTGGGTATTATAGACTTTTGCGCTGTGAACAACTCTCTTGCTGTAAATAATTACAATTATACGACCTATTTTCTAATTTATGCTTTGATTTGGAGGTTAAATTCTGATTTTGGTCCCTTTATGATACTCGAAATTAGACTTTAGCTCATATATTTTAATTGTCTCATTATTTTCCCCACTTTAACTAATCATGATCTTATTGATGAAATTTTTTTAAGAAAAATATACATCTTCATTTTAACTAGTTAAATCACCTTAGATATTTTGAATAATTCATAAGATTATAA
Organism: Gossypium stocksii; assembly: GCA_020496765.1. Lineage (NCBI taxonomy): Eukaryota > Viridiplantae > Streptophyta > Magnoliopsida > Malvales > Malvaceae > Gossypium > Gossypium stocksii. Next base: position 124,355,580 of record CM035624.1, read on the forward strand.
AAAATTTAAATTATGCCAAATTAAAGTGAATATATTACATTATATCAAAATAAACTTGAAATTATCGTTACTCCATGTATTTCAATTTAGTCCATTTTTCTCTCACGAGCTTGTGAGTCTTTGGGTAGACTAATTTCTAATGCATATGCGTCGCATGTGATTTTAAGCAATTAATTCTTAATTAATTTTTAAATAACCTATTATTAATTAGGGTTCCCTATCATTGATAATGATATTTAATTTTAGCTTTTAAATACTATACAAATTTGAAAATATATAAAAAAGTTAAATAGTAAAGAAATATGCAACAATTTTAATAATAATTCCTAATAGATACAAAAAATATTTACAATTAAAATAATGTTCGATAAAAATTATATATAAATTACAAATAAAATTATACATAAAAATATATATAGATTCATTAGAAAAAAAACATACATAATGATATACGTAAAAAATATCCATAAAAGTATACATAAAAATACATATGACAATATACAAATAATGTTTATAAATAATACACAATAATATACATAGGGTTATGCATAAATGTATAAAAAAATACATATATATGCATAAAATAATATTAGCCACAAGACATTCATAAACATATACATAAAATTATCATGTTTATTTTCTTACTTGGGAAAACTGTTACTGCTCATTCCATGTATTGTCGTAACAAAAATGTTACTCTAATCAAGTCATTGAATTGAGTTGTAAATAGGTTTTGTTTGTACTGAGTTAAATCCATTTGAGTGTGATATATTTGACAAAACACGAAGCATGATTCAACTAAGAATTTAAAGACTTTTAATCAAATTGCTTGAGGTGATTGGATAAACATGAAAGTCTTATTAGCTCTAGATGATTAAAATATTGTTTTAGTGATAAATATCAAGATTATTCAATGGAGTTTTTTAGGACTTTTCATCTCTTTAACCGGTCATATTAAGAAGTTTAGAGTGAAGACAATGTTCATCTTTTAAGATAGTTTTGTTGTTGTTAAAAGACTGATTTATGATGATTTTTAGTTGATAAATCCTTTTGTTGTTAAAAGACTGATTTATGATGATTTTTAGTTGATAAATACTTAGGATCATTAATGGGATAATTTCATTTTTTAAACATGAGTGAGTGATTTGTGACAGCTGAGATCGATATTGGAGTTGCAAGTACTTATTTATGTTAAAGTGAATTGAGCATAAGTCAAGACTCTACAAATATAAAACCCTTGTGTTTGAACTACGTTAATAAATAACGATTATGCCGGTTCTTTTTTGCTCTGATTTTTTACATTATATGCTTTCGTTCTAATTGTTGATTTATCATATTTATAAGCTAATTATTTTCCAGTGTTAAAACTAAAAAGATTTTAAAATTAATATAGTACATTCATAGATAACACTCATCTTTTAACCTGTATCAAATACAAAATAAGAAAAACAATAAATATCACAATTTTTTTACAGCTAAACACCTTGATATGATAACATTTATCTTTCATCTATCTTTGTAATGCTTAAGTAATTTAATACATCAATCCTTTTTTACATTCATTGTACCAAATGAGGCGTAAGGGCTTATGGTGTTATAAATATGAAGGTGAAGATTGGGGGTGATATTGTTTCAGGGATTTTTTGAGCCAGCCATCCTAATTCGGTTTAGCTTGATTCAGTTATCAATTTTTCATATTAATTTTTTATTTTGAATTTTTAGTTTTATTTTGACAAAATAAATTTTGTTTTATAGCTTTTAGATATTATTTGACAAAAATTTAAAATATTTTTTATAAATATTTTAAAAAATAATGATTATCAAGAAGTTTTAAATTATTTTTATTATTTTAAATATAAAATATTTATTTATATATTATAAAAAAACTAAATTTAATATATATTAAATAAAAAATAAAATTGTAACCGCAATTTTAAAGCATACATTCCATAAATCATATAAATATATCAATTCGGAATGATTTTCAATTTTTTAAAATTTCTTACTTAACTTGGTTACTATCGCTAACTTAAAAAAAATGCATGATTAATGAAATCTCTTAATCTCTCTTTTAAGGGCGGAGCCAAAAAATTTTGGGAGATAAAGTTGTTTATTTTTTTATAATAAAAGTGAAATTTTACCATTTTAATAGTCTATATTTTTATAATTTTTAAATGATTAAATTAAATTTTTCTCATTCTTAAAAGGGTTAAAGTATAATTTTACTATATTAATTTAAAATTTTAAAAATTATAAAATGACTAAAGATGAAAATTTTTATTTTTAAGGAGGCCAAGGCCATTCACTCTGCCCCTGCTTTCTTCACAGATTTATTATAATATTAGGCTCAACAAATCGTATATCCCAAAAATGCTAACAAACAACAATTAAGTTCTTAATGAACCTTTGGGGGTAAGGAATACCACCAAGATCGTACCTGTCCCTTCAAAAAAGTAATGGAATATGGCATTGTAAGGGATCTTTGATGCCGCATGTACCATGGAAATACCTAAAATGATTCAAGTGATCTGCAAGACTATTACAAGTTTTTGAATAAGCTTTTATCTTGGTGGTATTGGGACTTATCAAACAACCATGGACAATGGGTTGTTTTATACAACTAACCACTCGTAATCATCCTTAAATGATTGTTTCAATTCCTTAAACTTTTGCTTTAGGATTGCTACTTGTTTGACTAAAACAGGCCAACACTTGGGAACTATTAATAATTCTAGTGGTGTTCAACATTCTAGTGGCGCATCATGCGAGTCTATTGTCTATTGTGATTTCTAGATTCAAAATAATATTTGTTTTTAAAACTAGAGCTTTGAGCATGATGTGGTGGAGGAGATAGAGAGTTTTTCCGTGGTCGAGGAAATGCCTTGTTTTGTCTTTGTTGTCAAGGAGTCGGTCGATTTATTGTTATTTTTTGTTTATGATTTGTTGTTGTGAGACTAATACATTGAATAGAAATCGTATTCAAGTCTGGTATTGGGAATGGAAAATTCATTGTTATTGTTATTGAGCTGATGTAGAGGGAAAGGTGGTATAATCGTAGGGGCCCTAAAAGAAGACTTGGGAATGGGTAAAAGGACTAAAATTACCTGGAGTCAAGTAATTGAAATTTTAGAAAATGTCAATTCCACTCCCTTAGATGTAAGCAAGCCAATTCCACTTCAAATTTAGGTTAAAATATGCCGTATGTCCTATATTATTTGTAAATTTGAAATTTAGTCCATAAAATTTTATTTTTAAGAATTTAATTTATTTACCTTTCATATTTCAAAATTCAAAAAAAAAAATTAATAGCAAAGTAATTGAAAAACAAATAACTTTAAAATCTGAAAAACAAATAACTTAAAATTTTAAAAATAAAAATATAAAAACTAAGTTTTAAATTTATGAAAAATATGAAAATTTATGCCATATTTTAACTTTTTTTTTCAAAAATTTTAAAATGTTAGTACATGTAGATGGCACATTCATTTTCGTACCCAATTGTATTTATTTTTTTACACCTAATTCAAAGTGTTAGGTTGAAAGATAGTTTTTTTTCCCCTTTTATCAAATATCGTTTTTTTATTTTAAATTAATATACATTTTGTATTATTATGTAAATGATTTTTAGCTGTTTAGCACTTCACTATGTACTTTAGGGTAAATTCCACCATACATCCCCAAACTATATAGTATATTATAAATTCATCTTTAAAATTTAAAACAAATTAATTAATTCTTAAGTATTGGAAGTTGACTTAGATATGAAATAAAATATATTTAAAATGCATGTAATTAAATATTAATTATGTGTAATTTTTACCTAAATAACTTAAGTTTGATGTTAATGAGATATGATCTGAAGCATACTTAAAATCCATATATGAAATTTGAGATATCTACTTATTATATGAATAGTTTAAATTTAATGGTTTGAAAAATAGAAAATATTATTAAAATTTAGGAGTTTAGATTCAAACTGTTAGGGATCGTTTGGTTTTCCGAGTCTTAGATTATGTTCTAAATAAGATTACGGAAATGTAATATTATAGTGGGATATGAGATTATATTGCTTGGTTGATTTGACTGGAATGTAATATTGATGTGTTGGTTGACGGAATGTAATATTACTTCGAAGCATGTTTTACTCAATCATCATTATTATGGATTTTTTTTAAACAAGTTTAATTCCTTTAATATATTTTAGACTCAAATTCCATAAAAGTATGATAAATTATTATAAGTCTTACTTTTTATTACATTTATATATTAATAAGTAAATCTATTTTGTTGAAATAAATTTATAAATCATAATTATATATTAATAATGTTAATATCCACAGAGTTAAAATTCAATCAACATTTATAAAATATATATTTTTTGAAATAAAATCAGATTCATTAAAAAAAACAAAAAGATTGAAAGGACTAAACAAAGTGAAAACAACTCGGGCACAACTATACCCAAACCAACAAACTTACCCTGTACAATTTTGCCTAAACCCCCTAGTTTTCACCCAAATGCTCTGATTTATGAGCATGAACAGTGCTAATAATAAAAGAAAGACAACTAATACAATCAAAGTAGTTCGCTTTCAATAAAGTCGCCATTGCTAATATACAAACTATTTTATTAGCGTCCTATCAATCTATTGAACACATAAAGAGTGAAAACCTGAAATAATATCCCATAATTAGATACGTCCAAAGCACTAGAAGAGAGAACTTCCCACAATATTTGATTGTCAATTTCAAGAATAATATTATCAATATAACATTATCGAAACTAAGATAACAATTTATGAAGGGTCAAAATTTCCATAAAACTGGAGATACACCACACAAAATTTCCCCTCCTCATTATGCACAAATGCGGCCCATTCCATATACCCACTATCAACAAAAATAGCACCATCAAAACTGCATTTATGAATTTATTTATTTATTTTAAGTTAGTTTAATAAAGTTTAATAATATATTGTAAATATTATAAAAATATATTTGATACCGTAGAGAAGCTGAAATAAAAATTTAAAACGTTTATATTGAGTTTGACGTGCAGCCGCGGGATATTGTACCGAAAAGAAAAAAAGATTGGGGCCTCAAATGCCTTGGATTTTCATGAGATAGTTTCTTCTCTATGCTGCAACTCCAATCCTGACATGGAGTCAGCACTTTCAGTTACAGTGCCCACATTGGCTCGCTTCTCCATCCCCAGAGCCTTAAACCGTCATTTCTACTACAACAATTCCTCTCTCATCGCTCGATGCATCCGTTCTCGTCTCTTTCCTCAGGGCCGAGGAGTTACTCTTCTTGCATCCCGCTCTTATTCGTCTCCAGTTAGGAGCTTGTGCGCTGCTCCAGTTCCGCAACGTTTACACCGCCGTTTGGAGTGCGTCGCGAGTTCCGCAGCTTATTTTGGGGCTGCTGGCGGCGGCGGCGTTTATGGTGGCGGCGATGGAAGTGGTAGCGGTGGTGGAGGTGGAGATGGTGGGGAAGGAACGGGCGACGGGGACTTGAAGGCGAAATTGGGAGCGGGAGCGGGAGCCGTTGACGAGCCATCTGCTTTATCTCCCGATATTATTATTCTTGATGTTGGGGTATGGTTTCCCTTTTTTTTTTACTCCGTATTTTATTCATAAATTTAGAAAGAAAAAGAAATAGCGTCAGGTTACTGATTCTTTCCCTTAATTTCTCTGGGCTTAGGGAATGACTTGCGGCGGGTGTGCTGCGAGTGTGAAGAGGATACTAGAAAATCAAGTAAGTTGTCTCAATTTTTTCTTTCTTCTTTTGTAAATCGAATTAGTTATTCCTATCTCATTGTATCACTGATTTGAAATGCAGCCCCAAGTGTCCTCTGCTAGTGTCAATCTCACAACAGAAACGGCAATAGTGTGGCCGGTTTCCGAAGCCAAGGTTGTGCCAAATTGGCAAAAGGAGTTAGGGGAGGCGTTAGCTAGACAGTTGACTAGCTGTGGCTTTAATTCTAACCTTCGAGGTACTAAGTATTTTCATCGTCTTGGTCGTCCAACTTTTTGTTGTTTGAATATGCTTTGCATGTTTCTTTTCACCTATTTCTAGAAAATGTGCTCGATTAGAAAACTTCATCAATTCTGTGAAAAGCAAACCGTTTCTGCTTCACTTGGTAAGGGCTTTTTTTTGTATTTAATTTGAATTTTTGTTGCTTTTTTCCACTTCTATTCCTTTTTTTTTGTTTGGTAAAAAAGTGGAAGTGTTTACTAAAGGGAGCCTTGATAGTTGATAAGACCATAAAAAGTGTTGCTAAAATTTCATCATGTTAGTAATGTGCTTATTTAAGGATTAATCAAGATTTGAGTTAGTATGCATTTAGATGGTATGGTAGAGCTATGTACTTAAGGGCCCCTTTCTAAAATTTTGGTGTCATGCACATGGCTCTCGGAGATCATGAGTTGTATTGTTCATTGAAGTGTTAGTCATAGATTTGAACTTCCTCTGTACTAGTAGCTTGAAGTATAATCTATCATCTCTCATGTAAGATTATCAATTATGAAATGTTGGACGGGCCAAAATGTTTATGGTCTTGAATAATAAATACTATAGCATCTCTTGTGAATGACGATCCATTAAGCTCCTCTAACTTTAGATGAAAGAGTCATAACACATGTTGACATTTTTTTTTCATATGATTCATGTATGTTTGGTGGGTTTAGTGATAGGTCAGAGAGCTACTGAAGGAGATGTCTTACTATAATAATGAAAAAGGTTTTGTTGAAGAGCAACCATAATTCCTTATGGTATGTCTCTGAAATTCAAGACTCTCATCTATACATAGATGCAACAATACAAGCATTGAAGTCATAGATATAATTAATTTACCATTTCTCCTTTCAATAGGTCAGCTGCGGTGGCCACTTGGATAAAATGGTTGGAGGATTTTCTGGTCGTGCGGAATGCTAATTTTTTGAAGAATTAGTTGTGTCCATTCTATAGTAACTATAACAAGAGTCCTCGTTCTATGTTAATTTCCAGCAAAGTTGTTGTATTGCAGTTGAAGACTGAAGGAACACTAACAACCTTAATTTTGTTTTGGAAGTTCTTTTCGGTGAATCTCTTGCGAGTGACCTGTATGCATTAAAAGGGGGCTATCTAATAACAGTTTGTTAAATAAGACATGATTGCTTCAGCTTCATATTATGGCAGTGTTCTCTTAATTTCCTATAATTTTCCTCCCAGTTGTTTTAGACTTATTAATTATTAATTTGTTTCCCCATATTTTAACCCATACTATATGGTATTTGCCATTGTTTGACAGCATGGATTGATATGGTCATAAATAGATTGTCATGGTGAGATCTTATCTATGTGGCCATCTCCAGTGTAAAAAAAAGGCTCTCTTGTTGTTTTGCTTTGAGATAAATTTCTAGAAAAGATTGTGCTGCCAGTCAGTCAAATATAATTTAACTAGGAAACTTTTCTATTTATTCTTATTGTTCGTGGCCAAGTTTAGCCTTTCTGATCTTTTTTTTTGACAGACTTCCCTTGGTTTGCTTCCTGATATGACTTGTGTTCTGCAGAGTTGTAAATTATTCCATAAGTTCCTCCTACTAATCTACATTATGGATTGATTGCTTGGCTTATTTCTTCCATATAGATTCAGGTCGAGATAATTTCTTCAAAGTTTTTGAACGGAAGATGGATGAAAAGCGTAGCCGCTTAAAAGAAAGTGGTAGGTACCTTTTCACATTCTTTTTACTTTTCAGTAGATAAGTGGTAGATACCTTTTCATATTTCTTTTGCTTTTCAGTAGATTGTTAATAGTATGCTAATGGTTGTCTTCCTAAGTAATTCGGGTTTAATTGCTTACACTGTTATAGGTCGTGAGCTTGCTGTCTCCTGGGCTTTATGTGCTGTGTGCCTCATTGGCCATGTCGCCCATTTTTTAGGAGCTAAGGCTTCATGGATGCATGCATTTCACTCAACAGGGTTCCATTTGTCATTGTCTTTGTTTACATTGCTTGGTCCTGGGCGTCAACTTATCTTTGAGGGTGTGAAAAATCTTTTTAAGGGAGCTCCAAACATGAACACTTTGGTTGGTCTTGGGGCTTTATCCTCTTTTGCTGTTAGTTCTCTAGCTGTGTTAATACCAAAATTGGTAAGTCTTGATACTTATTCCTACTTGTGTAGTCTATGGATATCCACCTTTCTGTATGTAGACTTATGTACATATGAAATGCAGTAAAATAACTAACGTTTTCAGATCTATGTTGTTTATAGCATGTTTATGACTTCAAAATTTTGAATGTCATGTTATGACTTCTGTTTTTCCTATTAACAAAGCCATGTCTTGCTGTAAGCATACTTTGACTTCTCATTGTAAATAAACTTCTAGGTTATTGATGCCTTTTTCTGTACTTAGTGTCAGCTTCTCATATTTCATTTAAATTAGTTTCACCATTGAGAGTAATTTTGTGTTTAGAGTCAGTGTATATGATATTTAGATTATTATTTATACATGCTAGAGTAGTTTCAGTTCAGGGTTTCCTTGACTTGTTGACTCTCTTGTTATTCTTTTTTGCCTTCCTTCTTTCAGTTATTATATTTGAACTGAAATACACCTTGTATGAGTTGACAAATACCAAAAGTTGCATGCCACGATGTATTAAGGCCGGTTAGCATGAAAAACCAAATAGCATCCACATATTGGAATTTAGAATAGGTAGAAGAAAAGCCAATCAAAAATATTCTCAGTTTACCGTCACTTGTTAACTACTAAATTTTATTATGGAATTGTTGCCAATCTCAACTTTTGTGATTCATTCTGACTTCTCACTATCATAGCTGTTGAGTGATTGTATGGTCAAAAGAACATAAAGATGTTTTAAGCAAATAAATTGAAGGCCTTTATCATCTATTTCAATCTTGTATAGTATATATGGGGATACTTCTCAAGCAGGCATAGTAAGAGGATAAAAATGGAACCTGGGGGGGGGTAAAAAACCTGGATATCTTATCAGAAACGATGAAGAGTTTTATAAGACCAACATGGCTGCTGAGATTTGTATGCTTAGGTCTTCCATACAGGTCTTCCATAGAGATGTGACTGTTCATTATCTGTTAAGTAAATAAGAAAGAAACATGGTAAATTTGACTATTTAGGATTGCATGGTACAGAATTTGACTATTTAGGATTGAATAGTTGGGAGTCCTCACAAATATTTTGCTTCTTTATTTGGGTAAGACAGCTTTTTCTTTAGTTAGATTCTGGTTTATTCCAGTTTTATAATATTTTATTGGTTCTTGCATGGAGTTCCATCTCAGGTTGTTCTTTCTAACTTGTAAAATTCTTCAAATAATTCGAAAATAGAAGTTTCTATCATATGGTTTGAGTTGCAATTTGATTTGCAAGTGTATTTGCAATGATTGGTCTGGTTTTCAGATTCTGTTGCATGATTAAAGTGGGGGTGTAGACTGTAGAGAGCATGTGAAGGGGACATTCAGGTTAGACATCAGTCCTTTTTAATTGATATCGTGTTTGCAGGGTTGGAGGGCATTCTTTGAGGAGCCAGTCATGTTAATAGCCTTTGTCTTGTTAGGAAGGAATCTTGAACAGAGAGCAAAAATCAAAGCAACCAGTGATATGACTGGACTTCTTAGTAGTTTGCCCTCACAAGCTCGTCTTATGGTTGATGATTCAATTGTTGAAATTCCTTGTAGCAGTCTCTCTGTTGGAGACCAAATTGTTGTACTGCCAGGAGTAAGTAAATTAGACTCGTGCTTTAATCTGTTATCATCTCGTATCTTAGGGCTTTCCTGTTTGGTGTGTCTGATGTTTACTGTTTATAATTTTGTTATTCATGTTCAATGTTTGTTACTTCCATTAGCAAAGAGTGTTGTTCCTTCTTAGGGCATATGAGTTATGTTGCTGCTTTCTTTACTTTCTAAACTTAGGATGCTATATTACTATTACTGATTTTCACTGTGATCCATTTAATATATTGAAGTGCAAAACAGTTTCATGAATTTTCTTTTATTGTAGAAGACTTTGTTATTTCTTGACAAATTTTCTTGTTTTCTTCTAGGACCGTGTTCCTGCAGATGGAATAGTCACAGCCGGTAGAAGCACCATTGATGAGTCAAGTTTTACTGGGGAGCCAATGCCAGTAACCAAAGAACCAGGGGTATTGCTCTTCAGTTGTAACTATTCTTATTTTTTGTAGATCCAGATGATATCTATAACCATGTTCAGTACGTGTATGGTTTTAAATTTGCCATCTTCAGTCCCTCCTCACGGCAAAAAAAATTCCTTCTCTATCTCTTCCTCCTCTTTCTACCTGATTCACTTTTCATCTTTGAATTGCGTCATCTAATGTCAATCAATCAGTCCCTAGTATTAATACTGGCCTCCTTTCATCATATTATACCAAATTAAAACTTATGTTTGTGCTAGAGTCAAGTTGCAGCTGGAAGCATCAACCTCAATGGAACTCTTACAATTGAAGTACGGAGACCTGGTGGTGAGACTGCAATGGGAGACATTGTTCGTTTGGTGGAAGAAGCACAGAGCAGGGAAGCTCCAGTGCAGAGGTTGGCCGACAAGGTTCTTCAATTTGTTCCCTATATTTTTTGCAGAACTTATTTCATCTTCAGTGGGATAAAGGGATCTTTTGGTAGATACATTAAAAATACAAGGAATATTATAAGAGAACTTGTTTGGAATCACTGTTCACATGGTTAACATGGATTGCTTAGTGGTGGAAATAGGGCAGTAGTCTTATCTGCTCTCCAGTGCCACCTCAGATACTAAATGGTTTTAGAACACCACCTCCCCCCAGGTTGAATAACTGTGTTAGGCTACTTTTTACTTACACTCATGTCAATCTTTCTTCTATTCAACATGATTTTCTTCAGCCTTTCAGCTCCAAACTAAAGAAGTAATTCCAGAAAGCATATCATGTCTGGATAAAATTTTGAATGATGCATATTTGAAGTTTATAATGGAACAGTAAAATATTTATTTTTCCTGCATCAGTTTCACATGACCTTTATTCTTGCATGCATGAAGCTTTATACATGGTTGAAAAATTCTGGTTGATTCTGATCTCCATGGTTTAAAAGTTAAAAAACTCTGTTGAAGTGAGGAGCTATTGATGTGAAAGGTGACTTAATTCCTCCTCCCCCCTTTTTGTTTTTTCCTTTTCCTAGCTCAATACGAAGAAATGAAATAATCAATCAACATAATAGAGTTGTATCCTTGTATCGTGTTCTTAATTGATGGGTGTAACGAGAAAGAAAAAGAACCATGGCATGTGTTGTTTACTTTTGGTGGAAAGGCAATTTAACTTTCTTCTAAAAAAAAAATTGGAATTCCAGGTGGCTGGACACTTCACTTATGGAGTTATGGCTCTCTCTGCTGCTACCTTTATGTTCTGGAATCTGTTTGGTGCACGAATTATTCCAGCTTCTATTTATCAAGGAAGTGCAGTTTCACTTGCCCTGCAGCTTTCCTGTAGTGTTCTGGTATGATACGTGGAAATCTACATCCATATTGAACGATCTTTGTGTGTGCATTATATAACTAGAAAGTGAAAAAAAAAAAAGAAAAAGAAAAAGAAAAAAAGAACAGTTCACATATTATCTGATTGAGAAAAAAATATGATGAATTGGTTGATATTGCTTCTTCAAAGTGCCTTCTAGTTGTTGCTTTACTTCATAATCTGATGTAAATGTGGATGTTTTGGCATCCATTTTGATATTCTCTAGAAGTATATTAGTAACTTCCATTTTGTCTTCTTTCTTAACTTTTTAGTCAGTTTCATTGTACCTTTATCTGTTGACATAGGTTGTTGCATGTCCATGTGCCCTGGGTTTAGCCACCCCTACAGCTATGCTGGTAATCCTTGTTTCACCATTTTACACCATGTTAGATTAGTGACATAGTTGAAGTTATAGTTAGTATTGTTTTATGGCCTATATTTGGTATTTTCAGGTCGGAACTTCATTAGGGGCAACAAGAGGATTGCTTTTGCGTGGTGGAAATATTTTAGAGAAATTTTCTATGGTGAATGCAATTATATTTGACAAAACGGGAACCCTTACTATTGGCAGACCTGTTGTGACAAAGGTTGTAACTCCAAGTCGCATGGATCATAGTGATTCCAGGTTGGGTGGTTTCTGAAACTTTAACATTAAATGGCTCATATTGAACTTTCTGGAGTGGAACTATCAGTGATCTAGTGTATTTAGTCTAAAATTATCTTTACATAAATTTTTGTCTCTTTTTTCTTCATGAACTGCCTATGTTGCTATCCAAAGATATATTTTCTTGTGGACTGATTCTTATTCTGTCTATGTTTTTCATGTTTGATGATGATCAATTTAGGAGATCAGTAAAACTTGAGTCTTCATTCAACCGTCAGTTTTGCTGTTTTTTTGCAAAAGGAAAAACAAAACATATTAAAGCAAAAGATAAATTTTAGGGAGTTTAAAATTTAAAACTGACTTTTATGATGAGAAAAGGCTTGGTTTTACTTCTATGTGGAACTATTTTATTTATATTGGTTTATTTTTTGCTTTTTAACTATTCTTTATATTATGATTTTTCTATTTGCTCTTGCCTTGTAGCAAAATATGAGAAACAATAAAAAAAAAAGTGTGAAGGATATTGTAGGAATATTCTGTAAATATACTTTTTATTACAATCCCTTATTTTAAGGGATCATATCTCCTATTTAGTATCTTACCTAACTTAGAGTTTCCTAAAGTAGTGACATAGGTTGTATATATAAAGATGTAATATGTTCTATTGAATCAATAAGAAAATACAGAGAATTACTCTGATTTCTACAGATATGTATCCTAAATAAGATGGTACAGTCCTAGCTCATAAAATTTATGCATATGTGCCGTCCTGGCTCTATACTGTTATAAGTTATTCAGTCTGAAAGAGTAATATTTGCTAAAAGACCAGTTTATGAATCCATGATATGAAATTAATTCAGAATGGATAATTTTGATGGTTCATCTACACTATGGCTGGATAGAAGATATCCTTGGTGCAAGTCCCAGTTTAAAGTTGCCAAGTATTATGCTAACAAAAATGTGTGCAGCTTTTGCCAGGTTATACATTTTTTATGATGATAAAATGTGTGCTTTGGTGCAGACAACATTTTGATGGTAGTTGGTCTGAAGATGATGTTCTTAAGTTAGCTGCCGCTGTAGAATCAAATACCATTCACCCAGTTGGTAAAGCAATCGTGGAAGCTGCCCAGGCTGTGAAAAGTCCAAACATAAAGGTGCTTAACTTTTTTTTCCCCCTATTTTTGATATAGGCTTCTGTTTAGGTATATGCAATAAGAAACGCAAAAATTTATACTAAAGAACAAATAACTGTGACTTAGCTTTCAATATTACTGCTCTTTCCTGTCATTTTCAATCAACAATGAAATTTCCTTTTTTCTTTTTGAGCTTTCAAGCTCAATTTACAGTGACAGTTCTTCAGTTTTCTGGAAACATCCATATTCATTACATCTGTCTGGACAGTGATGATGTCCTTCCCATTTATCTATTGGCTGTGATTTTCATGCAAAGGGCTTTCTTGCAGGTGGTGGATGGAACATTTGTTGAGGAGCCTGGATCCGGTGCTGTAGCTGTCATTGATGATAAAACAGTGTCAGTTGGGACATTAGAGTGGGTTCAGAGGTAGTGTATTCTCCGTGTGTGTGTTTTCAGTTATTATATAGTATACTAGTAAATGTGATCTTTAAGAGCAATTTCATTTAGCAGAAATTCATCTTTTTATTTTTAAAAAAATTGAGGGAATGATTAGGTAATTTCTGACATAGGGATCATCAGGTAATTTCTGTCTGACATAGGAGTTTATTTTCTACAGGCATGGTGTTGGCGATAGTTTGCTTTTGGAAACAGATGAGGAGCTTAGGAATAAATCTGTGGTTTATGTTGGAGTGAATAATAAGCTCGCTGGTCTTATTTATTTTGAGGATCAGATCAGAGAAGATGCCAGGCACGTTGTTGATTCTTTGCATAGGCAAGGAATCAGTGTGTACATGCTTTCTGGGGACAAAAGGAGTACCGCTGACTATGTTGCATCAATTGTTGGAATCCCAAAGGATAAGGTAAGTTTTTTCCCGATGATTGAATACATTATCCATATAGGTTAGCATTTGGTGTGAAATATTACTTGCCTTTACGTCCCTGCTTACGCATGGGGATTTATAATTTTTAATATATTCTAATTTTTTTAATTATGAAAATTAAATTTATGATAATAATTTAAGGTTGATTAATTTTTTTAAACTTATTTCTGAGGCATGTTTGGGATAATCATTTTAAATTTGGGTTAAATTTGGATAGTAAATGAAACTCTAGATAAACTTACAAAATAACTATTTTTAAATATTTTTAAAAAAAGTTTTAGAAAAATTACCAACAATTTATGTATAGATCAAATATACTACCATTAATAATATTATTTTTGTTATTGCTAAAATTAAATTTATGATAATTTAGAAAGATATTTGTTTTGAATATTTATTTTAATTTTTAAATTTTTTTTGGATTGAGTAATGGTCAAATACTAATAACTTTAAATGCATTATTTAAATTTTATTTTTTTAAGGATTTATTTCAGTTTTTTTTTTTTTAATTTTGCTTGTAGAATTAAAAAGTTTAAGTGGAAATTGATAGGATAATAATCCTAGAAACATAAATAAAACAATTTGCAAGCAAATCAAATATGGATTTAAATCAACTTGGAAGTAGATGCATGAAGAAAAACATTTTTCTACTTTATTCAAAATTAAAATAAAAAATAAGTAGTTAAATATTTGTTTACTTGAGACATATGCTAATATTAAATCAATCCACGGTTCAACATCTAAACTAATAATTTTTAATGCATTATTTCACAATAAAATAAAGATGCCATTTTCATATAAATTCATAATAATAAATATATAATATTTTAGGAAAAAAAAAATGAACACGAATATATAATTTCTCACTCTCTCTCTTTAGTTTAATTATGTCCCCTATCTCCGTACTCTTCCAAAATTTTGAAATTTACTCTTCCTACTTTAATTTTAGGAATTTAACCCCTCTACTTGACTGATTTAAAAATTAAAATCAAATTGACAACAGTTTTATTAGACTTCTATTAATTTTGAATATGTGGCATTTTAATATTCAAAAGTTTGTTTTAAAAAATAAGGTTTAAGTGATCATAAACATATTCAAATTTAATAGATATCAATTAACAATGTTGTCAATAACTTTATTTTTTAAATCAAAAAAGTAGATGGACTACATTCTTGAAATTAGAAGCAAGTAAAAAGACTAAATTCTTAAAATTAAAAGTAAACAGACTAAATTTTAGAAGTTTGAAAAGTGTAAGGATTGACAGGTAATTATACCTTTTTTCTCTCTTTCTTTCCCTCCCAACTCCAACCAAAACCAACAAAAAAAAGCTCCTAATGTGTCATCATTTGGGACCTACACTTCTACAGTACTCCAATGTTTCTTCTTTTTATATATATTTATAGATGTTAGTTTTTGAGCTCTGCATGAGAAAGAGATGGTTAGAGCTACTTGGATTGTATCAGCTTTAAGAAATCATTGTTGAAGTTAAACGTATCCTGACTGGTATTAAGAATTTCTGTTTAACATATATGTAAACTACTAACCATTATGAATGCTAATCAATCTATCATAGGTCCAACACTCTGTAAACGAGCTAAAGCTTTAGATTTATGGACTATATTTACTATCAGAAGAAATTTGCTTTGTTTAGTCCAGGAAGAGAAAGAATCAAGAAAAGAGGTGGGAGGTGGTTGTGGTTTATGTTGGTAGCATTAGTTGACAGAAATTTATGGAAGAATAACAGGATAAAAAGCAGATGCAACTTAAGAATCCATGCTCGGTGAAGGATTAGAAAACTTTCTCAATCTGCAATATTTTGCTCCTAGCCTATAAGAAAAAAGAGGCAATATGTTATATGAGCATTATCCATTCTTTCCCTTTTTACAGAATTTATAGTGACCATCTAGAGCATTCAGACACTGAATCGAGCTTGATTAGATATTAAAGATGGTGCTATATGGTTTCCAGGTGCTCTCTCAAGTTAAACCAGATGAAAAGAGGAAGTTTGTAAGTGAACTTCAGGAGAATCAAAATGTGGTAGCTATGGTTGGCGATGGAATCAATGATGCTGCTGCCTTGGCTTCAGCACATATTGGAGTTGCCATGGGTGGTGGTGTTGGTGCTGCAAGTGAAGTATCTTCTATTGTATTGATGGGCAATCGACTGTCACAGGTATCGTCTTAAACTAAATTTTGTGTACCAATGGTCGAAATAATTTTTTTCTTATTTTAGTAGTTAAATCCGTTGAAGTCCTTTTCATTTAATGAATTAAATTTTTATTTAGGGTGAACACATATGCGTACAAAAAGGTCAATTTTGTCAAACATATTCTTTCTATATGCAACTTGGTGCAAGCATTTCAAGCATATTGGCTCTGTCTATCACAATTCTGGCAGGCCTTAAAAATGGGGAATGAACGCAGTAGTATATGATGAAATATATTTTGTGAATTCAGTTGCCTTTTCTCCTATCAACTCCATATTCCACATTGCCAAATGTATAACATAAATTGACTTGATTTATCTTCATGCAGTTGCTTGATGCCTTGGCGCTAAGCCAGCTAACAATGAAAACTGTGAAGCAAAATCTTTGGTGGGCTTTTGCATACAACATCGTAAGTTTTCATCTGTTTTTTTTTCTTTTTGATTTGCTTATGGCTCTCTTTCTTGCAAAGCAAGCAAGTAATAACCTTCGATAACAAGTGTTTGCTGCTTCTTGTAGCATTGTTGTTACCAGAAACAATTTTATACCAACCCTTTATATCTTGCGACTTCTTTTGTGTAGAAGTTATTTGTAAATATTGGGTGTGCCTGAGCCTGACCTAAAGGCAAAATCCAGTTTGTTCCTTCTAATAATTCAATTTGATTTTACTTCCTTATGTGAACATCTGATACTGCTTTGGGTTTTACTAATATAGGTTGGAATTCCAATTGCCGCTGGAACATTACTGCCCCTTACGGGGACAATGCTAACGCCATCAATTGCTGGAGCCCTTATGGGTCTGAGTTCTATTGGGGTGGTAACAAATTCACTGCTCTTAAGATTCAGATTTTCCTTACAACAGCAGCAAGCTTACAGATCATCACTGCAACCGCTACCCCATGCTGCCTTTGATATCAACAATGATCTTGCAAAGGATCATTCAAAAGCAAAATTGAAGAAGCCTGATTCTATAACATAGCTAAGAATATATTCTGCCTCTTATAGATGGAATGAGCTACAACTGCAGAAATGTTAGAAATTAAGGGACCCAACCCTTTTTCCTCATTTACATTCAAATAAGATAAAATCCTTTCGGCTGATAATCTGTAAACAACTCAATGATCCCTTGATTTCTTTTTTCTTAGTGTATTTTCATCTTGCTGGTGATTGAATTTTTAAATTTAATTTTTTTTAATAATTTGAATATCACTGCTTAAAATCAAATGTAATATTATTCTAATCTGGTAACTATTCAAATTTTAATAGTAAAGATTTGGTTAAAAACCTAATAGAAAGTAGTTTTTACATATTGTATCCGGATATGTAGGGATAACAAATCTTTGGAAAAAAGCATGAATGATAGATTAGACCGTTATTGTAATGAACCGATAACTGTAAATTTTGTTTAATTAGTATATTTTCAATCAGTAGAGAATTCTAAATTTACCAAAAAAGAAAAAAAAATGATGGGATCAATATGATAGTTCCTTCCTTTCAGTCTATGGTCCTGTACCATAAACTGTTAATGGAAAATTGTGAATTCTGCGGTGATTAATACCTTGGTTGGGTGGGTTGTAAGATGGTGTGCGTGAAAGCTACTACTAGTACGTAATAGGCATATGAGTGGTATTTTGATTGTATGTATTGGCGGGCTCCATGCTCTACTTGTACCAAGAGGTAAGGGTCTAAACTCTACTCTCAAAAAAATTTTCGCACCCCATCTACTTAGGTATGCACCACAGCCCTTCGAGTTCAATGATGACAAGGGGAGATAGAACATGCTAGGTTTCATCGGGTATTTCACTTCATTCTCACAATATTCTCTAACCATAATATATTTCATATATCCAGACTGAGATTAAGAGGTTTTTGCAGTCCTTGTATGTCCTGGAAAGTAGAAAAGATAAAGACACAAAACATGCAGGGAAAGAAAAGAGGAAGCCACTTAATTGCTACACCAAGTTACAGCAAGGCCTAATTCTTTCACTGAAGAAGAACCCGTTTCTCCTTGCTTCTTATCCCTGTTAGTGCTAATCCAATTCAACTTAATATCTACAGCTGACTGGTGTAACTAATCACAAACCCTACCCAAAATAAAGCAGACAATCTACCGAAACCAAAGGCGATCTTTGCGGATAGACAATCACAAAGGGTATGAAAGTTGGCAGGAGGACTATACCAGATCAAGAGAGTGCTGCCAATTAGGCACATGGCAGTACGACATTTCTAAAATAATATATAGCTATCTGGTGACAGAAATATCAACTAATTGAATGGGTCTGGGTGGTGTAGTTGGTTATCACGCTAGTCTCACACACTAGAGGTCCCCGGTTCGAACCCGGGCTCAGACATATATTTTTACATTTTTCAACCATTTTCTCAGTTTTGCAATTTATGAAACCAAAGAGAAGAAAGATATATGGTTGCTGAGAAAATGCTAACAGTGTAAGCCATACCCTGCAATTATTATCGTTAATACAATTCATGGTGGCCCTTAAATTAGACAAAAACATAGATAAATATAATTTAAGTTTGCATCAAGCACAAACCTTTTAAAGAATCTTCACGATCCACAACATGATGTCTTAATGATAATCAAGAGGAGCAGGCGCGTCTTTCAATTCCTTTCCCGCAAAATGAATATCCTGCTTATAACAACATTGAAACCACACCACATATATCACAATCAAGTTCCCAAAAACAATGTATGAAACTGTTAGAGACAAATATGATGGCAAGAAGCATTGATATATAGTGAGGGAAAGTAATACGTACAGAAGCGAAATGGTTTACGTCTCTATGGTGAGCTTCATCAGCACGAATTACAGTTATAACCTCCTTCAACCTAGCATCTTTAGGCAATCTCCAATAATCTATTGCAATGGCAGGGGCTGCAACATTTTCTATTGCACCACTTTCAATGTCCTTCAAGTACTCTGTATACGAGTGAATGGCTTCCTCCTCCAAATAACCAACAATTCTATGTGCCAATTTGGGTGAAAGCACATACAGAACAAAGAAAGCATTGAAGAAGACCCCCTGCACAGTTAGAACAAGGAGCCTTTCATACCACTTGGGTTTCACAAGCTCCACCATTGTCATTAAATGCATCCTCTCGTTCTCTGCTTCTTCAAGCAACGCTTTGATCCAACCACCACTTTGTTGGAACTTACGGAGAGATTTCAAATGCAGAAGCATCCCTCCAACCATGCCAGGGACGGCCGCTACTGTTTCCAGCATCATAGCTCGAGAGCCGTATCGTCTCTGCGTTTCAAGAAAGCCATATATCAAGTCCATTGTCACCGTTATTGTTGGAACAATATGTAAGTCGTGAGTTCGAGCATGCCACTATGAATAGTTCAGGATTTGTATAAGAAAATATCACAACAATTAGAAAAAGGTCAAAAAAAAAAAAAGGATAGGAAAACCTGGAAGAAGATATCTGTAGGAAGGCGAAGGAGTTTGACAGTCCTGAAAGCGAATTTATCAACGAAGTTCTTTGGGACATGACGCTTTTTCAAGTCAATTGACAGCTCTGCGCTGTAAGTTTCCCATGGCTACATTAGGAGTGCAAACAAACAGACGTCAAAGCTAAGGAGTAATGGAAATTACTCAAACGAATCTCTAAATCTTTCAGATCAGCTTTATATGAAATAATAATAATTTAAAATGGTTTAACAGAACATAATGAGTTCATTTCTCAATTCTACAACGTGTAAATGTTTAAGTTAAGCTGAATTATCCGCTAATAATTTAAAAAAAAAATGTAAAGAACAGAGCAACTATACATTGTTACACAACAAGAATAAATCAAGTTTAACGTAAATGGAGAAGACAGTAAAATAGAACAGAAGAAGATAATAAACCGCAAATTATCATGAAACGAGATTTGAAGTTTAAGCTATGGAAAAAAGATAAAATGGTACCATGAAACAATTCCAGGGCCAGTCGGTGCCGTCCGCTCTGGTGATCTTAGGTCTAGAAATTCCCCAATAACTTAACGCCGACGAATCCTTTCCCTTCGTCTCTTCCGTCACCGAGTTCTTCATTTTCTCTTCCCTTCCAGACGACGCATTTTCCACAGAAGCAGGAGTAGAGCTCATCATCCTTCTCCATTCAAATCTTACAAGCGTCACAACGTTATGTTGTCCGCTCAATTCCAAGCTTCTCCCAACTATGGCGGAGCTGCAAACGTGACCGTTGCTGATGCTTCGGCCATTGCTCAGATGGCTCTGCATCACCAACCTTACTATAAAACGATTCATTTTCTTCTCTCTTTTTTCGTTCCGTTTTATAATGTTAATGAATTTGTGGAAATCGAATAAAAGCGTGGAGGTTATATAATATGGAGCGAAGAAGGGGAAATAGTTGATGTTAGTGAGCTTCATACGCAGATCAGATGTTTGAAAAAGCGTCAACCTATTATGACGTTCATGTACACCACATTTTTAGCGAGCTGCCAAATTGTTGTCGATAAACAATAATTGCCCCCAAATAAGCCTCAATTAAATTTTAAGCGGAGCTGCTACTACTAGGCACCGATATGAAATTAAATAAAATAAGCATAATTTAATTAGTAAATATGCACAGAATTTGACCAAAAAAATATATTATACAAAGTGTTCTTGCACATGCCAATTTCCAGCAAAGTTGAGTGTTATAAATGAATAATTCCAATTCATCTAAATTTATATTTTCTTTTATTGTTCTTCTATTCCATCTTTTAACACTTTAGATTTTTTGTTAAGTCTAATTAATATTTTTTTTACGGTTAAAAATTACAAATAAATAATATACCATGTTTAGAACTTAATTTATACAATAAAATGATTCAAACTTAGTATTACTTTACTTAGGATTAGAGGTGTACATGGATTGGATCAGGTTTGGGCTAAGTCCAATCAAAATTTTAGGCTGGGGTTTGGACCTAACTTGAAAAATGGACTTAAAATTTTGTTTAAACCCGATTTGAATAAGAATGCTAAAACTTGGCTCGGCCTGGTTGTATTAATTTTTTATATATTTTTTAAAAATATAATACATAAAAAATAATAAAACATTAAAATAAATATTTTCCAACACATTAAAAATAAATTTTTAAAAAATATGTATACTTAAATAACATTAAGATAGGTACAACTTAACAAGTAAATATATCTAAAATAATGTCAAAATTAACAATAAGACGAGTTATACAGTATCCAAATTATAACAATAAAATAATGCAACATAATAGTGAAATAATAAAATAGTGAGAAAATAACAAGAAAATAACTAAAAAAAATTAATTTTTTTTTCCTTTCAAGTTCGGGCTGGGTCGACTCAAAAGAGCATTATATGAGTCTTAGCTCATTTTTTAAATAGACCTTATTTTTTGCCTAAACTTATTTTTTAAACCTATATTTTTATTCAAACTTTCTTAATTTTCAGATGAACTATCCGCCCATGAACAAGTCTTGAATGCTTCATTCGTCATCATCAGAACTGTTGCAAGTTACTGGTAGGGTAATAATATATCGGCCATGATGTTTTAGTCTCAAGGCTAATATCGTTTAAATTCTTCAGTCTGAATCTGCTAAACCAAAATGGGTTCAATTTGCACGAAAATTAACGATCTCGGCGCTATTGTCTGTTTTAACATAAGTCCATTCACGCCTTCATTGTACATTGCACGTCTAATGCATCGCCTGTTACCTACCAGTTTACAAATATAAAATAATATAACCCCATAGCATCTGTCTGGGTGGTGTAGTTGGTTATCACGCTAGTCTCACACACTAGAGGTCCCCGGTTCGAACCCGGGCTCAGACAATGGTTTTTTAATTTTCAATTTCATAAGAAACACCAGAGGAGCAGGAAGATACGGTGGTTTTTTTCTTCATTGAAGATACGGTGTTTATGTCAAATACTCTTCAATTATAATTGTCACTCAATATTGGAAAATTTATCATATTAATCGTGGTCCAATCGTGTCCATACATCAATATACAAAATGTAACGTAATTCAAGTATGCATCAAGCAAGAATCTCAGACAGATTCTACACGATCCAATATCAGTCTCAATGATAACCAAGAGGAGCAGGCGCCTCTCTCAATTCCTTCCCCTGAAAATGAATATCCTGCACACAACAACATTGAACCCAGCGCAAATAAGCATTAACATCATAATCCAATCCAAAAAATATTATTAAATAACAGATAATGAGGAAGGGGGAAAAATAATACGTACAGAAGCAAAATGGTTTACATCCCTATGATGTGCTTCATCAGCACGAATCACAGTTATGACATCCTTCAACGTGGCATCTTTAGGTAACCTCCAGTAATCTATTGCAATGGCAGGGGCTGGTACATTCTCAATCGCACCACTATCAATGTCCTTCAAATACTCTGTATATGAGTGAATGGCTTCCTCCTCCAAATACCCAACAATTCTATGCGCCAATTTGGGTGAAAGCATATACAGAACAAAGAAGGCATTAAAGAAGACTCCCTGCACGGTTAGAACAAGGAGCCTTTCGTACCACTTGGGTTTAACAAGCTCCACCATTGTCATTAAATGCATCCTCTCGTTCTCTGCTTCTTCAAGCAAGGCTTTGATCCAACCACCACTTTGCTGGAATTTACGGAGAGATTTCAGGTGCAGAAGCATGCCCCCAACCATACCAGGGACGGCCGCCACTGTTTCCAGCATCATAGCTCGACAGCCATATCGTCTCTGCATTTCAAGAAAACCACACATCAAATACCAAAATAGTTAAACGAAAGCTTTCAAAATCATGTCAAGACAACTACGGATCTAAGCAAGTGTTGGCGTATACACATGTAAATGTCAAATGCGAGAAGAACACATGAGAGTTGAATTGAACAATTACAGAACAATGTAATCATGAAACGGAAAAGGTAGAAGGAAAACCTGGAAGAAGATATCTGTAGGAACGCGAAGGAGTTTGACCGTCCGGTAAGCAAATTTATCCGTGAAATTCTTTGGCTTATGGTGCTTGTTCAAATCAATTGACAGGTCTGCTTTGTAAGTTTCCCATGGCTACATGAGTACAAACAAACAGAACAAATAATCATCAGTCAAACTACAGAGTAATGGAAATTTCTCAAATCCTTAGAACTCTTTCAGACCAGTTTTATATGAAAAGAAAAATAATAACAAGTTCAAAATCCTTCAAAAAAAAAATAAATAATGAGTTCATTTCCGCT
Organism: Gossypium stocksii; assembly: GCA_020496765.1. Lineage (NCBI taxonomy): Eukaryota > Viridiplantae > Streptophyta > Magnoliopsida > Malvales > Malvaceae > Gossypium > Gossypium stocksii. Next base: position 124,379,128 of record CM035624.1, read on the forward strand.
ACATGTAGATGTTTCTTTCAAGTTGAGTCTTCGATTTAACGAATTTATTCATCTTTAATCTTTAGTTTTATCCGCTAAAAAAAACAAAGAACAGAGGAATCGTACTTTGGTTTTCTATAACATCCAAACACGACCTTAGATTTTGATCTAAGGTTACAAGTCAATTAGACCCAAGAAAGAAAAGAAAAAATAATGCAAAAAAAGGCTAAATAAATAAGATCATTAAACCTTTCAGAAAATTATTAAAAACAACCAAATAAAAGTCAAGTTTAATGAAATGGAACAGGCATCAAAAAGGAACGGATGATAATTAAACGCTCATATCTTGTAAAAATAAAATGAATTTTGAAGTTTAAAGTTTAAACTAAAGAGGAGGATAATATGGTACCATGAAACAATTCCAAGGCCAGTCGGTGCCATCCTCTCTGGTGATTTTAGGCCTTGAAATTCCCCAATAACTTGCCGCCATAACCTCCTTTCCCTTCGTCTCTTCCTTCACCGAGTTCTCCGTTTTGTCTTCCTTCTCAGATGTCACTTTTTCCACAGAAGCAGGAGAAGAGCTCATCATCCTCCTCCATTCAAATCCACCAAACGCCACACCGTTACGTTGGCCGCTCAACTCCAAGCTTCTTCCAACTATGGCGGACCTGTAGACTTGCCCGTTGCCGATGCTGATGCTGCTACTGCAATAACTTCGGCCATTGATCAGGCCCCGCATCACCGACCTTACTACAAAACGATTCATTTTCTTATTCTCTTGCGCTTTTTCTGTTAAAATGCAACAAAAGCATGGAGGGGTAGCGGTTATATATAATAGAGGAAAGAAGCTAGAGAAGGATCAAGAAGGGTTGGAGAAGGAGGAAAACAGTTTATGATTGGCTGTTTCGCGGTGTATCTTTATTGATTTACTGGCGTCTTAATCTGCCGTTCCTTGGGGGGCAAGAAATTTTATGATAGCTCAGATTTGAAGAGGGTCAAATATGATGTGACTTTTGCACTACCGAATTGTTACCCCGCGAATATCGCTGGAGTGTGGCGGCTACATTAGGATCTGAATTCTCTACGGGTGAAAACATAGTTATTTATTGAAGATATTTTTTTATTAATTATCAACGGCTATAATTGGAGTCCTACAAATCAGAAGGATGAGATCTAATCAAATTTGTATTCTTTATTTAATTTATTAAATGCTTCATAGTAGCTCAAGTTTATTATACCCTTGATTTTTCTCAAAATTTTCGTCCCTGCCACTAGATTTTCCTATCTTATGGGAAATTAATTTAGTACAATTATTACGGCCACGAGTCTCTTCAACGAGCCGCTTGTATTGTTTTGACGTCGCGGCTCAGCATTTTTAGTGACACGTATGAATAGGCAGATATTTGAAAATTATGTCAACCCGACCTGACGTTTGCTGTCCAGAAAAATAATCCGCAAAATAACTGAAAATTAGACGGTTAAAAAAGGCTTCATAACTTTTATGGGTTAATATCACGGTTAACCCCTGAATCTTATTGAAACGTGTAATATGATACAAATTGCAATTTACTGCCTGCACTATAACGACAAAGTTATTTTCACGGATGATGCATTTTATTCAATATCGCTGGAGTGTGGGGGCTATACATTGCATATAAAAAAAATAACTTTGTAAATATAAATATAAATATATATATGTTTATAATTGCATAATGAGGCCAAATGATTTTTAAAAAAGTAATAATATTCTAAAAATATATTATTTTAATTCGCAGACATTAAAGCACAAATAATGATAGAAAGTAAGGACAAAATAAACGTTTTTATAATTCACGAATAATGAGGAAAAGTAAGGACAAAATAAACCAATAATAATGTAATTATAATTCACATATTACAACAAATAATTCCATCTTTAATAGACATAAATTATTCAACTAAAAAAATTATTCCTATTCCACCCCCAACCAAGTAAAACACAAGAAAGAATATTCAAGTGACTAAACCACATATAATCATTATCACAAGCGGCGGAGTGAGAGTGAGGTTGAGGGTGTCATGTACTTAAAAAGAAATTTTTCTCATTTAAGTTTTTTTATAATTTATAAAATTTTAAATTAGTAATAATAAAATTATACTTTAGCCTCCTAAAAATATGAAAATTTGATTTAATTATTTAAAAATTATAAATATATATACTGTTAAAATTGTGAAATTATATTTTGACTGTCATAAAAATATACAATTCAATTCCGCCATTAATTATCACTAAACAAAATAAAATTCTTTCATCACAGCTACTTTTCGAATAGATAAACGATTTGTTATAAAATATGTTTCATTCCTATAAGTAAGGGTCGAACCCCTAATCACATGATTAAAGAATGAATCATAGTAACCACCCCATCACATCTTATGATTATAATTATTTATTGTTAGTGTTGGATTTTACACATCAATCTAAATATCATACCACCCCAATATAACATCAAAGTACTTGTAGGATACAACCTTGGCTAATCTCGTTGCTAGTCTACTCGTATCTGCCCCTCGCATATGAATCTTTATTCTTACTTCTCTTTTAAGTACATTCAAATATAAATATTAAATTCACGGTCTCGATTTTGAAATTTTAAAATATGCTTTAAATCTTTATACTCTTTATATATTTGAAATTTAGATTTTTCTAATTTTATTAATAAGAATTTAGACATTACCTTTCAGATTTCAAATCTCAAGTTCAATTGTTAACTCCAACTAATTTCTTTTGTTAAATTTATTGATGTAATATTTTGAAATTAAATAAAAGTACTCATTCGGTATTCGTATAACAAAAATTGGTAATGTAATGAATTTAAATTTAACAAAAGAATATTAGTGGTAAGGGGGATTAAATTTTAAATTTACAAATATATATATATATATATATATATATAGGGATCTAGAGCATATTTTTCCATATTGAAAACATGGCTTTTTAAAGTTTTGGCATATTGCTAGAAGAAACAAATTTAATTTGGGATTTGAACATAAAAAATCTATTGTGATTTAGAAATTCAGGTTCCAAAAACATAATTCGATTTGGGAATAAAATATGCTAATTAGAGTTCCAAAACCTAAATTAGGGTTTATAATCCCTAGTTTTTTAGGTCAATTCTTATCCAAATTGAGTACTTGAAATTGCAAATAAGTATATTTGGATCGATTTGGGCCTTTGGGGCTTTGCAAAAAAAAAAGGAAAAAAACTGTTTTGGGTTCAATCTTACTATTGGATTTCGATTTGGGTCATTCATGTGCTACTATTTTTTTTTAATTACTAGAGTTTCAAGCGATTCAGAATATATTTGGAATTTTACGTTTACTGCTACTGATTTCCGATTGCCAGGGCTTCAGATGATTGAAAATAGATTGTGTTTCTTTTTTTTTTTTAAACAAAACAATAATATCAACAAAATTATCTTCCTGCAAAATTCTTTTAATCCTGAAAGGGAGAGCCTCGAATATACGCAAGGAGTCAACACTCCACAGGGTCATTTTAGTCAAAGTATCAGCAACTCGATTGGTCTCTCTGGGAACATAAGTTAAGGATCAACTTCCTTCCGATGCCAAAACTTGTTGTATCCTCCTAATTAGTGCACTTTTTGAACCACCAAACTTGTTCTCACTAATAGAGATCACATTCTCAAAGTTTTCCGATCGAATGATGACCTCATTATAACCTTATTTCATCTTTTTATTATGCTTAAATTTGGTATTTAACCACTTCACTTCAATTTCTAATGTAATTTGGTCTTTTTAATTTTATAATGTTATTATTAAGTAGTCCAAATAATTAATATCATTAAATTTTCAATTAAAAATGACATGATTTTAATAATTTGAATTCCACAAAGGTTTTAGAGACAGATACATGACTTTTGTTTCTTTTAGATTTTCTTTGCCTTTTTTTATAGTATAAAACAATGATTAAACTTCAGTTTTAGCCCTTATACTATATTGAAACTTAATATTTATTTTATATACCTTATTTTTGACATAAATTGATCATTTTATTTTCATAATATCATTAGTTGGTCTGAATATTTAATATTCTTAACTATTTAAATTAAAATGTTGACGTGAATTTTTCTTAAAAATATTATTTTATTAAAAAAATATATTTTATTAAGACAAGTTGGAATGTATCTTTTTAAGAAAAAAATTTAAATAACCCATCGAGTCATACTATTTCAAAATTTTAATTTATTAATAATTTATTTGAAATATTGTTGGAATTTAAAAATAAAATGTTATTATTAATCTATTCTGAAGAAAATATGAAAAGGTCTTCTAGAAATGGTTTTTTTTTACAATTTTTTCAAAAACTAAGCTATCAGCTTTTCCAAATCCATTAAGCGTTGAACTCGGTTGATAGCGCGTGCAAATATATAAAATAAAATAAAATGAAAAAAAAGTCATTTTCATTATTAACAACTATGGGTTAAAAAAAGCAAATATGCGACTTTTTTTAAATTAGACTTTTAGGCTGGTTTTAAATTTAATTTAAGAAATAGGTCGTTGTTTGAAGATAAAAAAGTAAAAGTATGCTTAATTGGACAAATTTTCAAAGAAGACATTCAGTTAGACGCGTTTTCTTGACACTTATATAAAAAACTCACTTAACTAGACACGCTTTTTATTTCTCTCTTAAAAGCGACTGATTTCTTTAGTTAATTTTAAAATCGGACTAAAGGCTTAATTAATTTAAAAAAAACTATCTTTAGGCCTAATTTAGCCTTAAGTATGGGGATAATAACATTTAATATTTATATTTTTTATTAATTTGGTCCTTATTTTTTTTAAAACTAAATTATACTCTCTACTTTTTAAAAAGGGTCGAATTTAACTATCAATTTTTATAAAGAATTGAATTGTTGGTTTTTTAATAGAAATGTTGATTAAAATGTTAAATTTTTAAACATGGCAACTTATAATGCAATCCACAAGTATTTTATACTATCTTTTTTAATTTTTATGAACTTTTTATATATTTTTTAATATTTTTACAATTTTTAAATTATTTGTTGACATATAAGATATATAATGTCATGTCAGCATGAATTGCACATGAATTATTATACAAGTTGTCAACTCAATATCATTAAAAAATTAATAATTTAATCTTAAAAAATAATTTGACTCATTTTAAAAGATTAATGATTAAATTTAACCCAAAAACCAATGACCAATTTGGTGAAAAATATAAATATTTAAAACTAAAATCATGAAAATTTTCTTAAATTAACTTTATTAATGATTTTTTTTTAGAGAAAAAGAACTTTTGCGATGATTGACTAATGACAGTTTCACATTACACATTTTTTTTTCTAATTTGAAAATTTTTAGCGCATTTTTCATTTTAAAGGATTTTGGACCATTTGGTGTCATTAGTCAAAAATAAAGCTTTATTAAAATTTATTATTAGCTGACCAATTAAATAAAAATTAAAATTCAACACAATTGTATGTCATTAGTCAAAATTAAAACATTATTAAAATTTATTATCTATCCACCAATTAAATAAAATTAAAATACAATGGTAATTTACACTACATCTCGTTCAATTATGTTTAAGTTTTTTTGAACCAGTCAAACATCCATATTTACAATTGAATAAATTAAAATAAAGCGGTCGATTGAGTCTTTGCTCTATTGGTATGAGTATTATTATCAATGCAATAGGACGTATATTTTTAAGTGCATTAAAAGTATTATCTTTCTATTTATGGGTTAGAAAATGATTATTAATAGCCCTAAATATTGTCTAAAAAAGAACATATATGATCAAAATATATTATATACGAATCACTTAATTTCGAGTAACATAAAATTAGCCTCAAACAATCATCCTACTATAATTTGTTTAGGCTTTATGTTAATTTGGCAAAATTGCATTCATTTTATACGAATGTAGGTATAGTTCCAATTTTTTTTCCATTAGTCGTGGATATCCAGAATGAAAAATCACTACATTCGAAGATTAATGGTGTGTTTATTATTGAGGTTGAAAATCACAATTTTAATACTTTAATGATTAAATTGTTAAATTTATCAATATAATTATACTTGTCATTCATATAAATTTTAAAATCAATCCGATATCTCTATCATATCATCTAAAATACTCTATAAATTCAATTATTGAAATTTCTTTTACATAAACAAATAGTTAGAAATTTTAAATTTATATTAAATTTGATGTGTATGATTTATATGAATAGAGCATAAAATGTAATGGTTGGATTCTTAAAATATTAATTATATAAAATTACAAAAATATATAAAATTACTTTAATTTTTAATTCCTCCTTTATTTTAATATTTTAATAAATGAAATTCATCAGAAATACTACTACTATGTACTCTTTCGTGTTTTTCAACCCTACATGTCCAATCAATTTACTACGAATAAATGATAATTTTTTTAGTTATATTTAAAGTAGGTTATTTCACCAAAAAAAAAAAAGTAGGTTTCATTTTTAAATTAAGTTTAAACAACAAATGATTTTGATTAATAAATACAATAAAGTAAATATTATTAATTTATATATTTTTAACAATCAAATATATTATTTACCATATTTTATCTAGGAATAAAATAATGGTGCAATTTTTGGTCAAAAAATAATTTATTTTGCCTTTATTTCATTATTTGATCAATCAAATCATAAACACTTTATTTATTTAATATTACAATATTACTTTTACTTTTTTTTATGAACATAGAAATTTATATTTATTTATTTAAATAATTTTAAATATCATATAGCTGAACTAATGAATATAACTTTTATATTATTAAATACATTTTATAAATTTTTAAGCGTCAATTTAATAAAAATATTTTAATTAATACACATTATCAGTTCATGCGAGAGTAAAATAATTAGTATATATATTATAGTAATATGATATTAAAAAAAAATAGTCATGATTATAGTTTTTAACATATGACACTTTTTATTTGAATAACTTATTTACAATATAGGTAAATTACTTATTTACCCCTTATCTTTTAATTTTTTAAAGTTATTTCACGCATTGTATTTAAAATTTCTATTTATAATTTTTATATGTTAAATATAAAGTTTATTTTAAATAAATTATCTCTTTGTTTTAAGGTTTCACGTAATTGAATTAACTTTATGATATTAAAATTAATGAATATTAAATTATTAAGTTTAAAATATATATTTTTAAAAAAATGCATATTAATAACATTTGTTAAATTAAATTTATTTTTTTAAATCTAATAAGAATTAATTACATTTATTAATTAAAGTAGAGTAAAGATAAATATAAAATTACAAAAAAAAATAAATAGTAACAATTTTAAAATTAAATAACATTAAAATAACCTATTTTTAGCCAAATATTTCAAAAATATTTTTTAATTATATTAATTTTGTAATTTATTGATGATTTTTTTAAAAAAATCATTGAAAATTTTAAACAAAAACTATAAAAATTAATATAAAATTAATATACACAATCAACTAAGGTATCATACAAGAATACAAATTAATTAAAGACTAAATTAACATAATATATTATTTTACCAAATAAAAGGTTACCAAACATTTTTTCCTTACCAACTTAACAAAAATGGATAAAAAGACAAACTTGAAAATGCGAGTCATCATTTTATCATTTTTTTTTTATATTTAAGTGATTAAAATTAAAAGCGGTGGTTGAATGACAATAGAATCACCGTCTTTTATTTACATTTAATAAAAGTTAGGAGAGTGAAAATAGTTATTAATTTTTCAAAATTTGAATAATATTAAAAAAATATAATATCACATTTGGTACTTGTACTTTTTTAAATGTTTAATGTGGTATTTGTATTTTGAAAATGTCTAATATTATAATTGAATTGTTAATATGAGTTTTATTATGATGTTTGTACTTTCATAAAATGTCCCATGTGATACCTGAACTATCAATATATATTTTATTATGGTACTTGGTGTTATATCGTTAGTGAATTTTCTTTTCCAAACATCAAGTCTATGTGAATAATATAACACTATGTGAAATAATAATTTTTTATTAATTTTTAAATAATATTTTTAATCCTTATAAAATTTAAAAGTTAACAACTAAGAACAATTAATCACAATGTTAACTTTTTCATCAATTGTACATATTTTTTATTGGTATAATAACAAATTTAGCCATTAATGTTTATATATTTTGTGTAAATATTGACAGAATGTGTAAATATTTCAAGTTAAATTTGTTAAATCAAGATTAAATTAATAGAATTTATAAATTTTGCGGGCTAAATTTTTTAATTTAAGATCAAATTGACAAAATGAGTAAACTTTGAAGACTAAATTTATTACTATATCAATAAAAAAATGTATAAATTGTCGAAAAAGATCAATGTTATGATTGATTGTCATGGGTACTCACTTTTAAAATCGATAATGATTAAATTGCTTTAATTTATTTGAGAGTGACTAATTTACTCAACATCGAAATTGAGAGTAAAAAAAAAATTATTTTAAAAATCACATTATTTATGGCTTTCCTGTATTTAAAAACATTTAAGAAAGGAATTTTTAAGCCAAATTGGTACTTTTTTAGGTAAGTGACTAACACCATTAAAATTTGCTAACATGACACTGATGACTAATAGCATGGGGATATATGGTAGCTTCACATTTTGACATGTGGTAAAAAATAAAAAATAAAAAATTATAATTTATTATTTACTTGACATATGTCAAAATATGAGGCTGTTATATGAAATCATGTTAGTCAGGTACCTACAAAAAGTACCAAGTTGGCTTACGGTTTTCAAGTTTAAGTACCAATTAGATAAAAAAAAAAGCTTAGGTGCCAAGTAGGTATAAGTTGTCAAATTTAGGTACCTTCGTATATATTAACCTTTCTTTAAGAAAAATACATTATTGAAGAAAAATTATTCCCTTTGGATTATTGCACTATTTGGGCATTGAATTTGATAAGTGTTCTCATGATAGAGTTTGAACTCTTTTCACAAATTAAGCTAGTCATTGAACTTGATAATTATTAGGACATGAAAAGGGGCCTCGGTCCCCCTAAAATGAAAAAAATTTCATTTAGGTTCTTTTAAAATTTATAAAAATTTAAATTAGTAAGGATAAAATTATACTTTGGCGGTTTGGCCCCCTTAAAAATGATAAAAAATTGATTTAGTCATTTAAAAATTATAAAGATATAAATATTAAAATGGTGAAATTACATTTTTTTACTATCGTAAACATATACAATTTAATATCTACCTTCACTAAAAAAGTTTCTAACTTCGCCTTTGGACATGAACTTTTTTCTGTTCATGTTAATTTTTAAACTTAATAATTATTCTCGTATTGAAACTTGAAATATTTTTATCTTTAAGTTATTTTTTGTCAAAAAAAAAAAATGAAGGAATAAATGGGAAAAAAAAAGTTTCAAGGACTAACCCATTTGTTTTACTTCGCCTAAATTGCCTTCCTTTTCAACCAATCATAACATGCTTTTATTAAAAAAAAAAAAAGTAAAACCGAAAAAGCAGTGAAGTAAAAGCGGTACTAAAAAGAGTAGTTTCAGATCCGCCGCTAAGAATTTGAACGCCGCCACATGTCGCCCATTAATTGGTAAACATTAACTTCCTACTATTCAACAACCTGAACCTTCCTTGGTCTTTCGACTTTCACACAGGAAAATCCTTTTCACATTTTCCTTATTCAGAAAAGTCTTCTCAGCTCCCAGGAATAAAAAGGGAAAAGAAAAGTATTAACAGTCAAAATAGAAGAAATTATCTCATCTCAGCTTTCGTGTATCCTTTGCTTATCTCCAAAATCAAACAATAAATTCAAATAATTCAAATCCATCAATCTTTTCGTCTTCTCATGGCGGATCGAGCCTCGTATAGTTTGGCTCCCCGATTAGGTCAGCTTTCTGTCGGTCTTTTTCATCAAATTTTTTTAATTTGATATATTGTTGTTTAGATTTGCTTACACTTTTAACGCGTTTTTAATCTGAATTTGCGTGTCTACTATTGATTATTATTTTTCTATTGATACCTGGGATAATTGTGTTTGTTTTAGTGGGAAATTACGGGGCTTTTTCTTGAGAAAATAGAGTTAGGTCCAAGGTATATGGATTGATTCTATAAGTGAGACTCTGTGGGAGGAATTGATGAATTGATAGAATTTAAGAACCCAAATTGTTTGCTAAAATTCCATTAATTAGGGTTTGATTGTCCAATGATTGAATGAACAGTGATTTTAGCTTGCTTCTGCTTGCTTAGTGGACTGGAAAGTAGCTATAAAGTTGATTTGAAGTAAGATCACTTTGTATAAACTTTAAAGACATTGAAGAGATAAATAATACTGAACAGTTCTTTCAAATAGGCATAATGAATACGAGAATGTGGCAGCGGTAATCATTTCTGATATATATATCAATTGGAAGTGCAATTTGATGCTTGATAATCTGCTATAAAAGCAGAAAATTAAGTTTGCGTCCTAGTTTATGCAAAGCAGAAAATGGAATTGGTGCACGTTTTGAGTTGGATAATTCTTTTCATTCATTATCAGACCTCAAGTTTTTTAAGCGAAATATGGGTCACAAAATGAATGATGGCATCAATGAAGCTTTTTGCTAAAATAGCCCCCCTCTCTTCCAGACACTTGTGAACTCTGGACTAACGAATTGATTTTGCTTTTTATGTTTTCTAGATTCAGGGTTTTATTACTCCATTTTCACATGTTTGCTTGTGGCAATATGTATTCTATTAATTATATCTCTTTCCTGATTGCAGATATTGACCAGATATTACTGGAAGCCCAGCATAGATGGTTGCGACCTGCTGAGATCTGTGAAATTCTTCGTAATTATCAAAAGTTTCATATTTCATCAGAGCCTCCTACTGGACCCCCAAGTATGATTGTTGAAAAACATTTCAGAGTTGGATAAAATTTATGACAGTGTTTTCTTTAATGTGGATACACATAGTTATCATGATCACCAAGCACTTGATAAAAAGCATGTAGATATAATTCTTTTGGAAGTAGATTAATCTCGTTCTGTTGTTATATATTACATTCCTCAAAAATTGCTTAATTTAATCATTAAGTTGAACGAGTGCTTTAAGTAAAACATGCAAATTGGTCTTATGATTGTGAAAGATTATTTTATTAAGTTATTGTTGATTTTATGGTTAGAAAACCAAGTGGATTGATGTGAACTTTAAACCTGCCAGGTGGTTCACTTTTTCTTTTTGATCGGAAGGTTTTAAGATACTTCAGGAAGGATGGGCATAATTGGAGGAAGAAGAAGGATGGAAAGACTGTGAAGGAAGCTCATGAAAAGCTGAAGGTAAGCAATGCATCTATAGAAGATGAAGTTTTTATCTTCTTGCAATATAATTTTACAAATTCAGAAGTCTTTATTTAGTGATTCATACTCCTGGATTGGAAAATTTGCCTAAGTGTAACTTCCTTTAAGCAAATTTTAGGTTGGAAGCATTGATGTGTTGCATTGCTACTACGCCCATGGAGAAGAGAATGAAAACTTTCAAAGGCGCAGCTATTGGATGCTTGAACAGTATGGATTGATATGTATACGTATCTTTTTTGCTTTTGCAATTAATTATAGGCATTCCAGGATGTCATGCTTACCTAAAATTAATTACTTTTATATTTTACTCTGAAACTGTTTGCTAATGCCGGAATGCTTAGTTAGGTACCTTTATGCATTCCAGCAATGAGGGTATAAAGTAGTGTTTCAGATAACAATGTTCAAATATTTGTTTATGGTTTTGCCTCATGGACCATATAATACATGTGTGCTTCTTAAGAGGCCTCTACTGGTTGGTAACAGTAGGAGCTTGTGAAGCATAGTTATGGCATGGTCCATTTTCTTTAGAGTTTCAGTTACAAGAGTACATCATCTTCTCTTACATAGACTTGTAAAGCAAGTTGAGAACTTTTAGGGCTGAAAAGTTTATATCCAGTAATTTGCAGATAATGTAACAATACTATGTGTTCTGTAAGCTTCATGGGTCTATGACATCATTTGGGATCTGCTTTGTTGAAAATTTCATGTTTCTGGTTTTGTGAAGTATTTTGTAATTATATACTTAATTTCTTGTTTATAAGCTTTGTTAATTTTGGTTTGAATGATTTTGTTAATATCGTAGGGATTTGACGCATATAGTTTTTGTGCACTACTTGGAAGTCAAGGTACTGCTCACTTCTTTAAATCCCTAATTTTTATTTTATTTTAAGAAAGCCTTGATGATTGATTGTTTGGAAGAATTATTGTACTGTAACATACGGTCTCTAATATGCGGTATTCTTACCCAACAACTTTATATAAGAAATTGTTAGAAATAGGCTTTTTCTATTATATTTTTCACAAGAAATTACATAAATATTTATACACATAGTGAGCCTAACTTAGGAAACTTTACACTAGGAAACAGACTAATTCTGGGGATGCTGTCCCTAAAAAACAGCTTTAAAGTTAGGGATAAAATATTTACAGAATCCTATTTGATACACTCAAATATTCCTTAATTAGGAAACTGTAATCTGACACTCCCCCTCAAGCTGGGAAGTGGATATCATCCATTCTTAGCTTGCTTACTAATTTCTGAAACAACTTTCCAGACAATCCTTTGGTAAGTATGTCTGCTAGTTGACCATCAGTAGACACAAATGGAGTGCAAATTAAGCCACTGTCCAGTTTTTCCTTTATAAAATGTCTGTCAACCTCAACGTGCTTCGTTCGATCATGTTGAACTGGATTATGTGCAATATTGATAGCAGACTTATTATCGCAATACAACTTCATTGGACCTTCCCACTTGATCTTCAAATCTTCCAAAATAATTTTTAGCCATAGCAACTCACAAATTCCAAGAGCCATCGCCTTAAATTCAGCTTCTGCGCTAGATCTAGCCACAACATTTTGTTTTTTACTCCTCCAAGTCACAAGGTTGCCTCCTAGGAAAGTGCAATATCCCGAGGTTGATCTTCGATCAACCATAGATCCTGCATAGTCTGCATCAGTATAGGCTTCAAGGGTTAAATTCTCCCCCTTTTTAAATAGGATTCCTTTGCCTGGCGTGCCCTTTAAGTACTGTAGAATCTGATAAACAGCTCTAAGATGTGATTCTTTGGGATTGTGCATAAACTGACTTACAATACCTACTGCATAGGCAATATCTGGTCTGGTATGAGACAAGTAAATGAGCTTCCCCACAAGCCTTTGATATGACCTTTTATCAACTGCTGCATCTTCTAGTGCATCTCCAAGTCTGTGGTTCACCTCTATGGGTGTCTCTGCTGGTTTACAGCCCAACTTGCCCGTCTCTGTCAACAAATCAACTATATATTTTTGCTGAGATATGAATATTCCTTCCCGAGAGTGTGCCACTTCAATACCAAGGAAATATTTTAACTTGCCGAGCTCTTTGACTTCGAATTCTTTTACTAGGCTCTTCTTTAAATTCTCCATTCCTTCTAGATCATCACCAGTCACTATAATGTCATCTACATAGACTAATAAAGCAGTCACTCCCCCTGAAGATGAGTGTTTTACAAACAGAGTGTGATCTCCTTGACTCTGTTTATACCCCAACTTAAGCATTACTTTGGTAAATCTTCCAAACCAAGCCCTCGGGGACTGTTTTAGTCCATACAAAGCCTTTTTTAGTCTGCAAACTAACTGTCCTGTATTTGGACCGAATCCTGGAGGAACATCCATATAGACTTCCTCCTCAAGATCACCGTGTAAAAAGGCATTTTTGATGTCAAATTGCTGTAATTTCCAGCCTCGGTTGGCAGCTAGTGACAACAACACTCTTACAGTGTTCATCTTTGCAACAGGGGCAAATGTCTCAAGGTAGTCTATCCCATACATTTGAGTGTATCCTTTAGCAACCAATCTTGCTTTGTACCTCTCCAAAGAACCATCTGACTTATATTTCACTGTGTAAACCCAGCGACATCCCACTGGTTTCTTTCCTCTCGGTAATTTCACTAAGTCCCATGTCTTATTTTTTTCAAGAGCTTCCAGTTCAACTTTCATGGCATTTTTCCAATTCTCATCTTCTAATGCCTCGGATACAGTTTTGGGAATGGAGATAGAATTTAGGCTAGTAAGAAAAACTTTGTGGTTATGGGACAAGTTTTTGTAAGACATGAATAGGTACAAGGGATGTTTTGTACAGGTTCTAGTCCCCTTTCTAATAGCAATGGGAAAATCATCTAAATTTGCAGTATTAGAATTCAAAGTAGGTTCAGCAATTACCTCGGGTTGAAAAGTAGCAGGTTGTATATCCGAAGAAGATGATTGAACTTGCATCGGTGCCTTCTTCCTTGAGTAAACCAGTAAAGGACGAGTGGTGTGCTGAATCCTTTTTTGTGATTTGGGTGTATTAGGCTCTATTTCGGGTTGCATAGGTTCAAGTTGGGCAGGCTGGTTGGTAGGCAAGGGCTGAGTGTTTAGCTGCTGGATAGGAGCTGAAAAATCAAGTTGGGTAGGCTGGTTGGTAGGCAAAGACTGAGTGTTTGGCTGCTGGACAGGAGCTGGAAAATCAAGAATGTTTGGCTGTTGGGCAGAAGCTGGAAAATCAAGAAGAAAGAATTCTCTGTCCTTATCTTCTGTGAATGAGATCTCCCCCTGAAGATAAGGACGAGTAAAGAAATTCTCTTGTTCTGCAAAAGTAACATCCACTGAAACATAAATTTTTTTTTGTGGCTGGATGATAGCATTTGTACCCTTTTTGTGTGGAAGAATAACCGACAAGGACACATTTGACAGCTCGTGGATCGAGTTTTCCCCTATTTTGAGAATGCACGTGTATGAAAGCAACACAGCCAAATATTTTGGGAGTAAGGTTATTTGAAGTATTGAAATCAGGAAAGAATTTTGCTAGAACTTGCATAGGACTTTGAAAGTCAAGGACTTTTGTAGGCAATCTATTTATCATACGAGTAGCAGTTAAAACACCCTCCCCCCAATATTGTTTAGGGACATTTTTTTGAAACAAGAGAGCTCTTGTAGTGGCTAAAATGTGACCATTCTTTCTTTCGGCAACACCATTTTGTTGGGGTGTGCTAACACAAGATGACTCATGTATAATGCCTTTTTCTTGAAAATATGGTGAGAGAAATTGATTGAAATAGTCCTTGGCATTATCGGACCTAAACCTTTTTATTTCAACTCCAAATTGTGTTTTGATCATGTTGTAAAAGGTTGAAAAGACAAACCTTACATCAGATTTCTGTTTTAAAAGAAATATCCAAGACACACGGGTACAATCATCAATAAAGGATACAAACCACCGAGCCCCAGAGATGTTTGAAATAGTGGATGGTCCCCAAATATCACTATGAATAAGAGTAAAAGGAGTGGCTGTTCTTTTATTGCTTACCGGAAAAGAGGTACGTTTATGTTTGGCAAGTTCACAGACATCACAATGGAATTTTTCAACAGTTATTCCTTTGAACAATGAAGGAAACATAATTTTAAGGACTCTAAATGATGGATGACCAAGGCGGAGGTGATGGAGCCAAATTTGGTCTTTATTAGTTTTCACAAATTCGGATATGAAAGATAATGGTGAGGAATTCAGAGCACTAACTTCTCTACTGGATTCTTCAAGATAGTATAGGCCATTTACTTCCTTAGCATGTCCAATCATCCTCCTCGAATTCTGTTCCTGAAAAATACATCGATTGGGATAAAAAACCACTCTACAGTTAGAGTCTTTGGTAATTTTTTGGATGGATAGAAGATTGGTACATAGTTTTGGAACATGAAGGACATTTTTAAGAGTAAGAGTCTTGTTTAGAACAATATCACCTTGACCAGCCACTGTGATCACAGAACCATCGGCTACTGTTATCTTTCTATTACTAGGACAAGGTGTATATGAAACAAATTTTTTTGAGGAGTGGGTCATGTGGTCTGTAGAGCCTGAGTCAATGACCCAAGACCTTTTGGTGACTGTATCCGAGACTTTAGAATCTGAAATATCCCCATTGGTACTGGTTTTGACAGTTTCAGCCATATTTCTTTTGAACAAAATCTACAGGCTTGAGGGTATACCAGACAAAAGAAAAAAAATTTCCCAGAAATCAGGCTAATCTGATACCATGTTAGAAATAGGCTTTTTCTATTATATTTTTCACAAGAAATTACATAAATATTTATACACATAGTGAGCCTAACTTAGGAAACTTTACACTAGGAAACAGACTAATTCTAGGGATGCTGTCCCTAAAAAACAGCTTTAAAGTTAGGGATAAAATATTTACAGAATCCTATTTGATACACTCAAATATTCCTTAATTAGGAAACTGTAATCTGACAGAAATGAACAAAGAACATTGGTTGGTACAACCTTTGTTTTTTTATTGGAACTTTAAGAAATTTAAGAGATGTAATCAGCATGGATAAGGACTCGGGTGGACTAGTTTCTTTGGCATCCTAAATCCATGTCTGTTAGCTCATTAATAAATTAAGAACTATTGCTTGACTGGTTTAAGGGGAGGGCAGGGATTGTGGGGGATATTTCTGAGGGGAGGGCAGTTAAGGTTGAACTCGATAGATATTGCGTTGTTCCTTGTCGTATTGTGCTCAAGACTAAAATTTTCAATTTACTATTGCTGTCATAAGTATCAATGTTAATCGATTGAATATTCAGAAATTAATGATTTTAAATTTAAATTTAATTTTTAAACTATTCCTGCCTAGGTTATTGATTATTTGACAGTTCGACTTTGACTGGGCCACCATTTAGGTTTTTTGAATTGTTAATTACTCCACATGTTAATTTTTTTCTTATTTCAGACCATGTTGTTTTCTTTTCCTTCAGGGTAGGACAATTGGAGGCATAAGTCATGTATCAAATTCACAAACAAGCAGTCCTTCAACTTCTAGCTACCCTGATAGTCATACGAAAGCACCTTCTGGAAATGCGGATTCGGCAAGCCCTACCAGCACTTTAACATCCTTATGTGAAGATGCTGATTCTGGTATTTTTTTTTTTCCCTTTGTTTTTTGTTCTAATTCATATACAAATGCCATTATAGTGTAACTGTGGCCAAGTTACTTTTTTCTTCTCCCTCATTGTGCATACAACTTTTGAATGTAACTTATATGAGATTCAATACAGAAGATAGTCACCAAGCAAGTTCTAGATTCTGTACATTGCCCCCACAAGGAAATGCTTCTGTGATGGACAAGATAGATTCTGGTTTCTTGAACCATTATTCTCCGCATCAGTATCCAGGTAAGCATTATCATACGATTTTGTTTTCATCAACAGCTTCTGTTAATATCTTTTTGCTTTATGCTTTGCATGATTTTGCATTTGAACCATATGGAAACCTGAAACTGTTATGATATGATCATGAAGGTTGGTCGTCAATTCCTGGAGTAAATGAAGTTTCACATCTTCATGGAGATAGACCTAGGGATATTGATTGTGGAACTTGCACGGCTGAAGCTCGAAGAACACCTGATTTGCCATCTTGCGAACAAGACTTGGGGCAATATTTGCCTGTATGTGCTGCTGCATCTTCTCATACTTCAGCGATTTCCACTCAACCTGATACTATGAGTATCAGCCTGCAACAACAAAACATGATGAAAGGAAAGTTATTAACTGTCGAGAGTGCTAGCGCGGAGTTTGGGAATCCTCTGTCAACAGAATCAAATTGGCAGGTATTTATGGTTACTGCATTTTGTGGCTTAGTTATAAATCATTTAGTTTGCATCTCATGGTCAAGCTTCTGAGATTGAGACATGAAAACTGATATTTACACTTATACAATTGTCTGTAATTGAGTTTTTTTATTTAAATTTTTATGATGTATCATATAATGTAGAATTTTGTGAATCTTTTAATGTTTTAGTGTGGTTTCTTGACCTCATTAGTAATGCAAAATATTTTATATAGTGCTTTAATGCTAGAAGGTAGTATTATTTTTGCTTTCCATCCTTGCATACGGTATAGAACGGTGTCATAAGTTGATCAAAAGACGGTTAAGGTGAACTGTCAGGTTTCAGTTTTTTTTCAGTGGCTTATGTAATGCCCAAAGGATTTGTACTTTCTATCTTCAAATCTATCTGAATCTTTTCTCAAATCCATTCTCATATATAGATCTTCTAACTCCAGTACTTATTTCAGATTCCTTCAGCTGACAATGCATTGGAGTTGCCCAAATGGTTGATGGATTCATCATCAAATTTCGAATTGCCATATGATACTAGGTTTTTTGAGCAAAAGACTCATGATTTTCAGTTACCGAATACTCTTGAGGAAATTACCAGTCATGATGTTCTAAAAGATGATGATTCTGATTCTGTCATGAAAACATATCCTGAGAATGATATATATTTGGATGGAAACGTCAACTATGCTTTCTCTCTGAAAAAATCATTACTTAATGGAGAAGAAAACTTGAAGAAAGTTGACAGTTTTTCACGATGGATTACTAAAGAACTTGGAGAAGTAGATGATCTGCAGATGCAGTCCTCATCTGGTCTTGCCTGGAGCACTGTTGAGTGTGGAAATGTATCGGATGATGCCTCTTTGAGCCCCTCTCTCTCCCAAGACCAACTTTTCAGCATAGTTGATTTTTCGCCGAAGTGGGCTTACATAGAACTAGAAACTGAGGTATTAAAGTTTTTGTGCTTCTGAAGTTAAGTTTCTGCAGCAATTAGAAGGATGAAGATTTAATTATATACTTGCTTATTCACTTAACTGTGCTTGGTATGAAGGATGGAAAATTTGTTAATCCAATGGTTAAGCTAGAAAGTAGGAATGTGGATATGAATGTTAACCATTAGATTAACCAATTCTTCATCTTTGCTCATTTCCATCCTCCATGCCAAGCAAAGCCATAGTCTTTTCTATCTCCAGCTTTCTTGTTGGAAAAGAGATAACTGTCATGCTTTATTGTTCCTTTTGTGCTTTTATCTTATTGATGTTATATATGTCACTGCACATTTTCCTCTCCCCCCCTGCTGTATGTGTTGCTCAAGTTCATGAAACCACTCCTTCCCCCTTTAGATGTCTATCTGGTTTTCACTTTCTTGTGATGTCTTCTTATTTGATAGATGCCAAGTTAGTAAAAGTGGGTTTCCCCCTTCTCATTTTCTGTATCATGAAACAGGTGTTGATTATTGGAACATTTTTGAAGAGTCAAGAGGAAGTAGCAAAATATAACTGGTCATGCATGTTTGGTGAAGTGGAGGTTCCGGCTGAGGTTATTGCTGATGGCATTCTTTCCTGTTATGCTCCACCTCACAATGTTGGGCAAGTCCCATTTTATGTCACATGTTCCAACAGGGTAGCTTGTAGTGAAGTCCGAGAATTTGACTATCGAGCTGGGGTCACTAAAGACATAAATTTTTTTGATATATATGGTCTTACTTCAAGAGAAATGCTGCTGCGACTTAAAACACTACTTTCTCTGAAATCTTTCAGTCCTAGTAATCATCATTGTCAAGGTGTTGTGGAGAAACGAGCATTAATTGCTAAAATTATATCAATGAAAGAGGAAGAGGAATGTCACCAGTTTGTAGACCCCTCATCTGACCAGGATTTGTCTGAATATGAAGAAAAGGAGCGCCTACTTCAGAGATTGATGAAAGAGAAGCTATACTCATGGCTTCTTCACAAAATAATGGAAGATGGTAAAGGGCCGAATATATTAGATGAGAAGGGACAAGGTGTGCTACACTTAGCAGCTGCACTTGGTTATGATTGGGCAATAAATCCTACTGTTTCTGTTGGAGTGAGCATAAATTTTCGTGATGTGAATGGATGGACTGCACTTCACTGGGCTGCTTTTTGTGGCAGGCAAGGACCTCTAAACTTACTCTTGTTTGTGTTATGTGCACACTTTGCACCTTGGGCATTCAATTTATATTCTGACTGATATTACACTGTTTTTGCAGTAATCTCATTATGTACTCTTTGGTTATGAATCATTGATGATTTGTGTTCTTTTTTTTTTTTCCTTGAAATTCAGAGAGCGAACCGTTGCAATTCTAGTCTCTGTGGGAGCAGCTCCTGGAGCTCTTACAGACCCATCTCCAGAATTTCCTTTGGGCAGAACTCCTGCTGACTTGGCTTCTGCTAATGGACACAAAGGAATCTCTGGTTTCCTTGCAGAATCTTCCTTGACCAGTTACCTTTCTTCACTCACGATGGATGATCAGAAGGAAGCTGTACAAACAGTTTCTGATCGAATAGCAACTTCTGTCAATTATAGTGATGTGCAAGAAATACTGTCACTGAAGGACTCAATTACTGCTGTATGTAATGCTACACAAGCTGCTGACCGAATACATCAAATGTTCAGGATGCAATCCTTCCAGTGGAAACAGTTGAGAGAGTCCAGTGACGGTGTGTCTGATGAACATGTTATTTCTCTTCTAACTACTAAGACACGCAGGCCATTTCAAAGTGATGGGGTAGCTCATGCCGCTGCAACACAAATCCAGAAAAAATTTCGTGGTTGGAAGAAAAGAAAAGAATTCTTATTGATCCGGCAAAGAATTGTCAAAATTCAGGTTCATTGCTGCTCTTTTCTTTTTCTTTCTTTTCCATCTTTTCCTTGGCAAGGGGTTATGTCATAATCCGGTTGTCTCTATGTGCCTGCCTTACGGTGAAGAATACTTCATCCTGTCATGAAAACCTTTAGTGGTGGCTTTTTGATATAGTGATGTTTTCATAGGCAATTTTTCTCATTGATTGTTTTTATCTTAAATGTAAAATTGAACACATTAGTTTCAGGATCTGTTGATCTATTATTTACCTCAAGAAAAATTGAATTTATTGATTTCTAATTTTATGGTGCGAAGGCCCATGTCAGAGGACACCAGGTGCGGAAACAGTATAAAACTTTTGTCTGGTCAGTGGGAATTCTGGAGAAAGTCATTTTACGGTGGAGACGTAAAGGGAGTGGTTTGCGAGGATTTCGTCGGGATGCAATTATCAAACCTGACCCACAGTGCACACCCCCAGAAGAGGACGAATATGATTTTCTCAAGGAGGGAAGAAAACAAACTGAAGAAAGGTTTCAGAAGGCACTTACTAGGGTAAAGTCCATGGCTCAGAATCCTGAAGGACGAGGTCAATATCGTAGATTGCTGACATTGGTTCAAGGGATTCAAGAAAATAAGGTATGTGTTGTTTTGATATAAATTTCTCTTTTAGTAAAGTTCCAATTCAGAAAGCTTCAATGATGTTTAGATATCCATAATCATTCAAACAATCGAGGATACTTTGTTTTGATTGTGAAAACATGTATAAAGAACTGAATTGTTTCGAGATAATCCTTCTACAGGCTTGCAACATGGTTTTAAACAGTACAGAAGAAGTGGCTGTTGCTGATGAAGACTTTCTCGACGTCGACTCTCTTTTGGATGACGACACTTTCATGTCTATTGCATTTGAATAACCTGGCTGGATGTCGAACGTTGTACATAGACAGGCAACTTCGTTGCGCATTTTGGAAGGTGTTTAACTTCATTCTGTCTGTAAATACAATATATCTAACACTTTTAGGTTCTAATGTACTCAGCACTATCTCCTTGTTTCTAGGTAACGTAAAAGAGCAGCCCATTTCTATTATTCAGGTTAACATATAGTTTTAATATCATAAATTCTCAGTCAAGGGTTAGAGTAGTATTTATTGGTTGCGAGTATTTTGCAAAATCTGTTGAGAGGAATGATGGGCTTTGCTTTGTTAATGGGGCTGGCTAATTATTGTGGAGTTCTGATATTTCATGTAATACGAACATATACTGATTCCTTGTGTGTTTTACTTCGTCCAGATGTGACTTCATACACTCAACCTATAAGAGGAGGCTTAGAAAATTCCGGTTAGAGATTTCGTAATGGTTCAATTTTAGTCAATTTGGAAAAATATTAGTATTTTGATTTTTTAAAAAGCAAACCGAATATCATAAGTTTTCTAACTAAATTGATTTTTGGATTTGTTCATCGGTTTTTAAAATTTACCATTCTGAATTTTACTGTTACCATATCTGCATTGTTAAATCTACTGAATTTTACCTGTTCAAATAGATTTCTAAGTTTTTTCACCATTTTCAAAACTGTGTTGGGAACTGTATTGGTTCGAAATAAAAAATTAGATTGATTGACTTATGAATATGTACAAATCGATTGAACCAGATTAAAAAATCAATTGAACCAATTCTCTATTTTTAATATATATTTTTTTATTTTTATAATTTTTTAAATAATTTTTTAATTTATCTAATCGGTTCATAGATCATCAGCCTTAATTGAATAAATTTGGAAGAGAAAAATAACACTTTTTGCCCCATTTACTGTAGAAAGAAACAAAGTTCCCCTGCACTGCTAAATTCTCTTTGCCACTTTCGAAATTTTAGTAGCAAAGAAGTTCATCAAATGGATTTATATTGAGAAAAGGAAGTAAAAACAAATTAGTGAATGAATATACATGTGAATCAAGTCCCTGTGACAGGAAATTTTAGACTATGGATTAAGCATACAGGGTGCTAATGAATGGTTCGACTTTTGTTTTTGTTCATTCATCGGACGAAATAAATGATTTTTGTTTGTTTTTGTTCATTCATCGAACTAAATAAATGATCATGAACAAGATTCGAGCTGGATGCTAATATTTTCCCGGAGAATATAATCTTTGGAGTTGCAGGTATAATACAAATGCTTTCAGCTCTTCATCTTATTGGGTGGTACTGTTCAGAGACCCGCTTCGGAGGCAATTTTCGAAGAATGAACAGCACCAAAGCTGATGGAAGAATTTCTACGAACTGTCACATCCACAAGAAGGAAAATTAGAAAAAGAAAAAGAATGGGAAAATAGTGTAAGTATTGCTTGAATAAACTGGAAAATATTCATAAAAACTTCACAATATGCTATAAGCTTTCTAGTTTGTTTATATCTAGATTTACTATGATCCTAACCTGTGCTTCTATGGACCTAACGTGCTTGTTACAGAAGAGAAAAGACACCGAAATCTCAGCTCCAAAATAAAGGTTAGATGTTATATTTCTTCTTCTTGGTTGTTTAAGATGATGTTAATGAATAAATGAGTCTTTAAGCAAATAAACTGGTCTAAGATGATTAGAAATCCTTCTAATTGTTGCATGAATAAATGAGTAGCACACTATAGAAATAAAATGTACCATGTAATAGATAAGATTTAGGATTGGATGATCTAGAACATCAAGACCAGCATTCATGTCAGCCGAGAGTGTGTACTGCAAAATAAAACCAAGAGAAGCCATTTTTGTTACATATATGTAAGTTGAATGTAGTATTTACTTCTAAATAGAATAGGGCTCACCACAATGCATCTTATCAAGAAACAAGTACAGCAGATTCCTGTTACAAAGCCGACCTGTCATAGAAATAAGGCACTGTTATTGCTCACTTTCAATGCACAAGTCATCTTTAAACAAATGATAAATTCTTTAATGATACAAATTAACATACCTCGAGCAGCTTTCTTTGACGACCTCTTGATTCGATAGGGAACCGTCTCAACATGAAGAACAACCTACCGACGAATGAAAAGTGAATAGGTAAGGAACAGAAACTAAAACCCGTCAGAGGGTTGATATCGATTCTTACCTCCCACCATATATCATGAACCCCAATGCAGCGCAGAATGATATTACTGCAAAAACAAAAATGAAATGACCAGACATTTCCATTACTTCGGTTCGGTTCTTGTCAGTTTAATGCAAATTAATGGGGTTATTGAGTCCAATAGCTGATAAAATATAAAGAACTTACCTGAAATGAAGAGTCTACTAAGTTCCACTGCAAGATTGCTTTGACTTAATCTTACTGATATCCATAGGCATGCCTGGTAGCATAGGAAACAAAATAGGAAACCTAAGATGGATTTTCTAGTTAATAGCTCTGATAAGTGATTACATTTTCTCTTTTACCTGAGAAAAGTATATAAATCCGTTGATGCTATAGTATGCAGGCCGAAGTTTATTAATGGGAAGACTTCTTGCCTAAACAATAAAAAGAAAAGAAGAATCCCCGAGCATCCATCCGTAAAGTGATAGTGATTACTTATGTCGAATTACTTTGTAGAAAGGGATATGGTTGTCTACCTGGTGATATATCTCGGCCCAGAAAAGGACAAGCAATGTATATGTTGAGAAAAATAAAAGACCGGGAAGATCCAGAAGCACCATTTCAAGTGCCTGTAAAATGGAGCAAATTATAAGCAGGGGTCTAATTCCGAAGAGATAACACATGCTTAAAAGATGGAGCAAATCATAATCCGGTTCCAACGTACCGCAAACTAATAGGTACGGAGTTATCTATTGTCTCTAATATACTTCAATGATCAACTAGTCTAGTTTCCTATTATTAATAGTTGTCTTAAACAATATGAACTCCTAGACATCATATATGTACGTATGCGTGCATGCATGTATCTGTGTGTGTGTGTGTATGTATGTATGTATGTATGTATGTATGTATGTATGTTTGTACGGATATATGCATTTTTTACTTACCTATAATATGATAGGCTATTCGCGTGTTTTCTTATATCAATGTACCAGAAATCAGAAATGAGTCCCGGAATAAAAACCGGAGCACAGGTACATTGACTGTAAACAATGATGCATACCTTAGATTTAATGCGAAACACGCTCTTGTAGAAGCCGAATAGAACAGCCCTCACTGTTAAAATGCAGCAGAAAGTTATTAGCAAAGTGATAAAACAGCTGCTGGCACAACTATAGCAGAAAAAAAACACAACCCTTACATCCATTCACAATAAAGTTCATCAAGTGGAAAACCTTTTGTGTTGTCCACCCATACTCTGGCACTCTCAATTGAATGCGACATAGTTGTACCTATAAGTTGAAGCATTAAGCATTAATCCGAATTGCGCACTCATTACATAGGGCAAGAAACATGAAAGTCGAGCGAAAATAGCGGTGTCGGGATTCACATGAATCTCACTAGCATATTATAGATCCGAACATGACAACAGTCCATAAGATTATAATTGAAAACCACATAAAGACTAACACTTCAGTCCCTAGGAGCTATTGAATCCCTCTTCATTTATTGAATTAGTTCTCCGATGTTATTCAAATTCTTCATTTTCACTAAAGTATCCGACACTTTACGACACTCCAAATATATGAAAAAACTTTAATAAAATTGCGAGTAAGACGAATCAAACACATATCCATACCAAGCATTCATCTCAAATCCATGTAACATAACTTCCCCCTACAAGGCTAAAGAAGAGCACCTAAGCACTTGTTGCCAATAGGAAACGATGGCAAAAAAAGTTAAATTTTCAGGGTAATGCAATGAGCTAATATACAAATAGGTACCTTAATGTGATCCCAGAATCACCAATCAATATAATTATAATTTCAACAATTATATATTTGATTTGATTGAAGATTCAAGATTACAAAAAATATTACATGCATGCATGCATGCATGATAAAAGAAATACACCCACAATAATGGATTTTTGAAGTTCCATTTTAAATCACATTATTTTTCCTTCCAATTCCAGTTCTTTATCTGCAAAAAAGACGTGAAAATGAAGCCAAGTAAAAACAGAATATTACCAGGGCAACAATGGAAACCACAGCATAGGAAGCAGATAATAAATGGAAAATGAATCTCTGCCATTCCTTAGATTCATCAATCTCATCCCACCAATCAAACATTATTCTTCCATCTTTAAACAAGAGTTTGTCAGTTAAAACAAAACCCTTTACTCTCACCATTTGAACTCTGCAAAACAACGAGAGATAAATGGACACAAAAAACAGCAAAAAGAAAAAAAAAAGGATCAAAAAGAGAGAAAAGAACCCAATTGAAAAAAGTTTATAGGGAGAGAAAGATCAATGAGAAAATTTGGGGGGGGGGGGGACACGTGGAGAGAAATGAAGGAAAATAAAACACAGAGAAATAATGGAAGATGGGCAACGTGTGGAAAAAAAAAGAGGACAACGGCCGAGACATAGTTGGTGGCATATTCGTTGATTTCGCAACAGACAATGCTTTGCTTTGGCTTTGGTAATGGCTACAAAAACTTATAAGCTGTGATTAATCGATGCTAAAGCTAAAGCTAACCAGATATCGTTGTTTTTCTGCTTAACTTTACTTTTTATACAATCCCTTTTATCTTCAAACTTAAGATGGCAGCCATGGCCATAACCTTACCCCTTTATAGAGTTTTTTTCTTTTCATATAAAAATGGGGTTTCTTTCATGAAAACCTTTGGGTTTTTCTTTCTTAGCTGCAAACATGAAGAAAGTCTGTGATTAAGTTCGTTTAAATTGAATTTATTGGTGGGGTAGTGGTAGGGAATAGTACACTATGATAAAAAAACAATAAAATAATATAAAAATATTAAAAAAAACATGTAAAAATGGTGGATCGTGCAGGGATGAGACAGGTTCTATGGTACTAACAAAGAAAGTAGTAAAAGGGGACATGGAAATCTTTTTAAGTTGTGCCTCAGGATTTTATACATCAAATCGACGTTGTTTTAGCAAGGGAAAAATATTGGAGAGGGGAATGAAATTATATGAGATCAAACCCAAGCATTTGTAGTAATAATATCCTTTTGTTTTGTTGTACTTCGTATTTTGTTTAATTACTTCGTTGGTATGTTGCAGGCTAATTTAATTGGTTAGGACTGATACGAAGGCCAATTCATGAGCAGTGTTTTTTTTTGTTTGTTTGTAGGTGATGTTTGTGTGATCCGAAATTTCTGTAGGAGAAAGAGAATATGAATATGGAATGAATTGAGTAAATGTCTTTTCATTGTCGGATCAAGTCTGTTTAGTTGGTGTTTAAAACGTAAAATTAATATATTTTATATTTATTTAAATTTAGATAAGTTTCAATTATAAATTAAAAATATTTTTTAAATTCACTTATATTTGTAAATGATAAAATTAAAATTATTTTCAACCCTTTCATATTATTTTTTTAAAAAATATTTATATTAATTTTAATTTAATGTTTATTAAATTTATATGCATTTTCATTTAATAATATTTTATATAAATATAATTTAACATTTTTAATATATATATATATATATATATATATATAAAATACAAACTTAGAAAGTAGGTTAGGTTGAGCTAAGCCTAAGCCCAACCCATATTTTAAACGGGTTTAGTTTTTAGTCTAAATTCATTTATCAAATTTAATATTTTTGTTTAAATCATTCCAAATTTCAAGTTGACCTTTAAGCTTGGACAAGTAGTTCAACCCATAAATATGTCTATATGTAACTGGATAAAGAAAATTACTAAATGTTTATTTAATATTCCTTTTATGACTATCATCAAAGATTTTTGCATGAAAGGCAAATTGCAAAAACAAATATTAACTCCGTGATTTTGGTTTAATTAATGATAAGTTGCATTACATGGTTGAGTTATAATGCTAGACGACAATTTATATTAATTTACAATCTTAACTATTCATAGTCTATGGAATCAAATTGAGCAAATGATTCATGTTAAGACTATTATGTTATCTATAAGTTTGATTAAGGAGATAACTTATCTTGATTATTAGAGTTGGATTGACTCCCAATATATATATATATATATGTATATATATAGATGTGATTGTCTAAACTAGTAATACATTACTATAAGACAATACTTGTATTGTTTATGGTGTAACTTACCTAAATCATGAGTAAGTAAATAATCATCTGTGTAACTTATGTATTTTGATATTTTGAAAACATGTACTCTTATGATATGGGTAAAAATTTGAGATGTTGAGTTTAAGGCTCATGCATGACATAATTTCATTCACAATAATGGAATCATAGCTCGATTAAAAAAGTTAATATGAATTATTTGGAGTATTTTTAAAAATTAGGATCAAACTATAAACACTTTTGTACCTATTATATGAAGAATTTGGCTTTGATATGTTAAAAAAAAGCACAATGTCATTAAAATTTATGAGGATTTATTTAACACGTCAAATTTTAAGCAATTCAAACAATAGACATACACGTATTTGTAACTTAACTCATATATTTTAAATATATTTCACACCAAATTTGAAATGATATTTAACGATAAAGCTAGTGGAGATGTTGATATAAGGATTTGATTATAGGATATCGATACTTTGAGGAATTTGATTAGAATTTTTGAAGTCTAAGGATCGATTTCAAACTTGGACCATAGTTCGAGGACATATAGTGAAATTAATCCAAAAAACAAATAAAGTCTATAAAATCAATTTAATTTTACATTAATATAAAAATTTTGATGCACGGACACTGTACACTATCAATAAATCAAATGAAGATACATTATCGTAAAATTTTAAAACTAATTTTATTTTTAAAGTTGTGTCATCAACTTATTCATGGACGATGCATATAAATATACAACATCAATGTTTCACTCCTATAAAGTCTACTATCATCTTTTGTTTCCGTAGAGGTATGGCTCTCACTTTTACCATCTTTAATCACATCTGCCGAGAATAATAAGAAAAATGAGAAGATAAAAAGTACCCGTTTTCCAAAATGCGGTTTTTATAGTACACTGTTTAGCAGTGGATAGGCAATTAGGTGAAGCTGATGTCAACTTTTCTTCAGGAGGAGAAGTTTCAGCATTTTGGTCAGCATGGTTGCTGGATGAAGTTGTCTGATCCAAAACTGGGTGGACTTCTCCTCCTTGAGGCTTTTGTTCTCTGAATTTTCGACATTCTAGCATCCTGATGACCGGCATCATTGACAACACTGCCAAACTCTAACTCACATCAGATATAAGAGCCACAAAGTGGCAAGGAGATTAAGCTTGAAAAAAGGTTTACATACCTCTCAGAACCAGTTTGTTCCTTCTTGTCAACCGGTGGATCTTCCAAAATAAAGCAGCTCCTTGCAGCCAGTTGAATGTTGGGAGAGCTACCTTTCAGTGAAGTCTGCGCTGAAAACACAGTCGGATGAGAAGCGGAAAGGCTTGTGGATTTTTCGTTACCATTTGGCCTAAGCAGAAGATGCCATATAATTTCATTTTTTAAAGGTAGAATTACCTCTTGCTCTTTTAGGAACATAAAACTGAATATAACATGTATACGTAGATACAGAATACATATATCAATGCCACCCCAACAGATATAATTGGTGCAGTTATTCTTTTTCATAGTGCACTTAAAATTTTTTGAGGTTAAGACTTATTAGTCAAGTCACAATTCACAAATCAATACTTCCTGCCTTGCATCCAAGTCGCCAACTTCACTCTCTGGCAGATCTGTCGACTCAATTTGTACACTCGGATTTGCATGAAATTTCTTCATAATCCTATTACGTCTCCAAGTACACATCAGGGCATTTCATTAAAGGTTAATAGTAAAATTTTACCTTTGAATTATGGAAAAAAAAAAAAAAAAAAAAAAAAACCCTACAGCTATACGATGGTTGAATGAACAAACTCCAGTTGGAACAGGTGAAAGTATAAGCTACATTTTATGTTATTTCATAATTTCAAACAGTAATTATTTTTGATGACATTGCTTTTATGTCTCTAAATAAAAGAGACTAATGAGAGCAAAATGTTTCATCCTATGGTTTGAACTAATTTGTCTAATGTTAGGGGAGGCAACAACATTTAATTTCTCTTGTTCCACTTAGATTCAATAATATTCTCACTATAGAGCTTCATAAAACATTGAAGCGTTAGTAGATTATCCGACCCGGCTTGATAACTTGATCCGGTAATATAAACCACGTTTAATGTTTGAACTATTTTCTCTAAACCGCCTAGCAGCCTCAAGAACTTGAAGGTGTGATTGAGGTTGAAAACGTTGTAGCCGAAGAAATAACCCAATTGATCCAGGAATGAGTGAAGATGCAAAGGCAGTCAACTTTGAGTAAGAACCTTTAGCATAAATCCGAAGTCATAAGCATCGTGAAATGTAATACAAGTAATACTTTTCATATCATAGCAATTGAAAACTAAGTCGTAATCCCAAAGCTTCTTTGCAAAATCTTTAGAATCAATCCCTTTCTCTTTATTCTTCTCAAAATCTTGAAGTTTGAGCAGCTCAATCGAATCGCTAGCATAGCGATCTGGATTAATATCAAAATCTCTGAAATTAAATTCCCAACTGTAAGAAAATGGAGAATTAAAGTCCAGTAAATTACCCCGAGCATCCAAAAGACTCAAGCTGAGCTAAATAATTTGAAGCGCATCAACATTTGACTTCATATATTGACAATTGATAACCAGCCAAAAGACTCAAGCCGAGCTAAATAATTTGAAGCGCATCAACATTTGACTTTATATAGTGACAATTGGTAACCATATTGCCTTCACGGATCACTTATTTATTGGGTTTAAACATCCCCGAAAATTCAATATCTATAAATACAAAAGAATGCCTCCAAATTGTTGCCTTAATCAATGAAAGTTCACTGTCCAAATCTTCAGCAAAAACCCATCTCACAACGATTGACTTATTACCAGAAATCGACATCGTTGGTCACAATAATCTCTTCTTTCTCTATTTTGTAGTGTTTCGTTATTGTCTCTGCTGAGTGCAAACTTTAAGAATTTTTTTGTCCCGACTTTAAGAATTGTTCTAAAGCTTGTTTATTGGATAGATATAATTTCATTCAATTGAGTTAAGATTGTATATAAGCCCAAGAGTTAATCCCACTTCAATTAGTATTTATATAAGTTTTTTTTTTTTTTTTAGTATTTCATTTAATCCCACCTCAAGATTTAATATCTCAATAATTAATGCCATTTACAGTTTTTGTTGCAACTCAGATGTTGGTAGCCTGAGGCAAGGGCTCCCAGGTTTCTAATTATTAATTCATTAGTGGCCATAGTTGCAAGGAATGTCAAATGTGATGTCTTTTCTCCTTTTTTTTTTTTTCCTTTTCTTCCTTTCAAACATTCTCTTGTGATGAGCTTCAAAGAGATACTTGCAATCGGGGGTTGGAAATTACACCTCTCATCATATTTATAACCCTGAATTATTCTAAAATTTAAATATTTTCGTAAAATATTACATGTCTGTGTAATATTTTGAAATAAAAATAACATTATAATTAACTTAAATTTACTATAAATTTAATTGTGATGACAATTAAACTTAAAATGTAGGACTAAATTTTTTAAAATAAAAATAAAAGGATTAAATTATAAATATATAAAAAATAAAAATATTCACAATTTAAGAGAAAATATTTTCAAATATGGATGTCTTAAATGATAGCTAGTTATTCCTGACCGAATTCTATTGAGGGCGGAAGAAGAGTCTATCGATATCCTGGTGAAGGGAGGAAAAAGGAAAGAGGAGGAGGTTCTGGCAAAGGATCTCCCACTAGGGGAGAATGCATCCGTTAGCAGTGGCTCGCATGTTGCTTTGATAAACAAATATTTGTTATCTATTTTAGGCTCTTATTCATTCGTATTTGCATTATTATGAGTAATTTTTAATTAGTTTTGAATCTCTTAGATTGTTGTAAAGTGAATCTTTGCTAATTTTTAATGTTTTAAAGTTATTTTTAGCACCTGGATTACAGTAACTCGTTGGAGATTTATTTAATATTAAGTTGATTTAGTTTTATTTATTTCATATATTTTATGTTGCTTGCAATTCTACACTAAGCTAAATTATATATATATATATATATATATATATGGTTGAGAGATTCATAGATTAATAGTTTAATAATTGAAATACGATTAAAATCTGATTTAGAAAATACGATTACGGTTAGTTTTCTTAATTTATGCAAATATTGTTAATTTTAAATGACAGATAAGTTAAATGGAATTTCAGGAAAAAGTGAGTTTTCAAATTAAAGGTTAACCAAGATTCGATGATCACGATAGTCAAATTCAAAGTTGGTAATTGTAGTATACCACTTGGGGGTGATCAAGAAGGTGCGTGATTAGGAAGTTGATAATCTGAAAATACATTCGTGTCATTAATTAATTCTAAATTAAGATTAATTCAACATAGATCGTTAATTCATAGAGGGTGTTTTATTGTTCTATTTATTTTTTATATTTACTTGTTTTATTGTTTTTTACTTTGTATTAATAAATTAGTTAGTGAGTTGAGTTAATTAGTTTAAGTCCTATAGATTTAATTCTCAAAATACTTCTTAATGAATCTACTTCGTTGTCACAATAATATTGTGCACTTACCGTTATTATATAAGTATGAATTACACATCATTAATAATTTAATTGTATAATTTAAACATGTTGATACATAATTTGACCAATAAATTCAACTTGAGAACCTAATTCCTAACAAAATTCCATAGACTTTTGTTTGGAAAGGAAATTATGGTTGCAAGACACCTGGAATCTAAGGCCAAAACCAATCTTCTTCTTCTTCTTTTTCTAAATTAGAAAAGTGACACAAAATGCTATATTATCCTGAGTTATCTTCTTTTCCTTTCCAAATATTCATAACCAACATATTTCAACATGCATATATTATATAATCATTTTAATATGTTTTAATATTCTACTTTTATTGGAATCTTGAATATTATAATTTATAAATATTATAATATACTCCTGAAACGTAGATAAGAAAATTCCTGTTTATAGTAAAAAAATTAATATCTGATTTTCTTTTTTACATAACGTGTATAACTACTCATAACCCTTCCCTAACTCATAAATAGGAGGATAATATGTTTCATCGCACTCGAACACACATCTTCTTACATTGCCAATATAATGCTCATACCAATCGAACAAAAACTCAATCAACAACAAATCTTACATTATACAATAAATGAAATAATAAAAGAAAGTTTATTTCTCAATATTAGAATCTCATTTTGTGTAAGTTAGATAAGATTTCAATTTAGATTTAATTTTTATATTTTTTTAATTATTTAATCTTTATCATATTTTGTAATATTAATTTTGATTGACATTATATAAATATATTAATTATTATAATTGTACTTATCATCTCTTCTAAAAATATTTTTTCGGAAATACTTATTAAAATAAGTAACCAGAATTCAAGTATTTAATAGATAATATTATTAGGGTTAGTCAAGATTAGCCCAGAAAATGGATATTTGATACCCTCAAAGTAATGGTCCTTAGTCCTTACTTTGAATATCGCCTGTTATCATTGTTGGATATTTAATGTATAAATATATTTGTTGACAAAAACATATACCCAATACATTAAATATTAAAAATTTTAGAAACGACCAGAAATTTCGAAAAATTAATTTTCATGAATGAAAAAAAAAAAAAAAACCAGTTCTTTCATGTACATTTCACAAAATTCAGTGCAAGAAGCTTACATGCAACCATTATCCAGTCTGGTTCTATATGAACCAAGTTGATTTGACTAGAAATCTAGCAGACCACGACAAATCTTATCTACAAACAGGATCCAAGATATTTATTCCACCGAAGGAAAACAAAAAAGAAACTGAATCTGGTTCTGCACTAAAAATTTTCCTGCAGGGATCGAATAATCTTGTCTGAAATGATGAGACTTATAATTTTAGCTTACCCATCATTTCCCTTCCACCCTTAAATAAAGCCTTGAAAATTCTTCATTTTTATTAGACACATACGCATCGACCCATTTTAGCAGTATATCCATTCCAGCCACAATGGCGAGAAGAGAACGATGCAATGGATGTCAGCTGTATCTGATGGTTCCTCCAGAAGCACAATCCATTCGTTGTGCTGTGTGCCATACCATTACCAATACCAACAACGCAGCCATTGCTCGTTGGGGTCATGTCCATGACTTGTTGATAGGACCAAGGGGGACCAGGTTTACTTGTTTTTTATCAGTCTTTTTACATGTTATGTTGTAGCTGTTCGGTATGTGTTTTTTTTTTGACAGTTTTTTTTTTCTTTTGTTATGAAAAGCCCTCATGGATCAGGGACGCATGCATTTCCCTACGTATATGGTCCTCATCAGCGACCTCCGCAACCACGGCCTCCATTATCGCCTGTTTCGGTGCATGGGAGGAAAAGAGCATTGCTTTGCGGATTGAATTACTATGGCAAACCTTACGGACTTAAAGGAAGCATCAATGATGTCAAGTGTATGAGGTATCTTCTTGTTGAGAAACTGGGGTTTCCTATTGACTCCATTCTCATGCTTACAGGTGCTGTATATATATATATATTTTTCACCTTGTAATCACTTTAAAATCGAAGTTTAGTTCGGTTGATTTTGATGACATACATCAAGTTCGAATTTTAGTCTCGGAACCTTTTATTTATGTTATCTTTGCTTCAATTGATCTGCAGAAGATGAGAAAGACCCTTACAAGATCCCAACAAAACAGAACATCAGGAAAGGCCTGAAATGGCTGGTCTATGGATGCCAGCCAGGGGACTCGTTAGTGTTTCACTTCTCTGGCCATGGTGATCGGCAAATTGATTATGACAACGACGAGGTCGATGGATTTGACGAAGCCTTATGTCCTCTAGATCACGATACCGAAGGGAAAATCATCGATGATGAAATCAATGCCACCATTGTTAGGCCACTGCCTCGAGGAGCCATGTTGCATGCCATCATCGATGCCTGCCACAGCGGAACCATTCTCGATCTGCCTTTCGTTTGCAGGATGAATAAGTCAGTCCATTAGTCTTTTTTTTTTTTTTTTACATTGATACCATTATTCATTTCAATGAATCTTTAATTGTCTCCCACCATTTTTTGTTTTGAATTTTGCAGGGAAGGGTTCTATATATGGGAAGATCAAAGAAAACCTTCCTTTTACAAGGGTACAAGTGGAGGATTAGCCTACTGTTTTAGTGCTTGTGATGATAATCAAGTTTCTGCAGATACCACTGTGAGTATAATGGTTTTGAGGTTATGCCTTGATGCATCAACATAAACCAATAACATTAGATTATTTGAATTGCTTTCTTTGTAGGCTTTCACCAAAACCAGTACCAGGACCGGTGCCATGACGTTTAGCTTCATCCAAGCTGTGGAAAACGAACCTGGATTGACGTACGGCCGCTTGCTTAATGCAATGCGCAATGCGATTCGCGATGCTAAAGCCGGTTTACGCCTATCTGGTCCTATTGCAACTCTGGTTAACAAAGTTTTCTTTGGATCAACATCACAGGAGCCACAGCTATCTTCATCATATACATTTGACATTTACTCAAAGCGGTTTGTGCTCTAGTAGCTTCCCTTCTTCCAAAATTGCCTACAACAACGATTTGGCTTTACGGTCATCGTCTGTATATTCGTGTTCATGTTATAATCGTGTTTAAGATAAATATATGTATGTATTTTCTCAGACTATAAACTTATTTTGTACAAATAGTGTTGTGTATATTTATGAACTTTTCTTAGACGCTGTTGCTATATTCTTCCCTTGTATAATGAAACCTGTTGCAATAGAGGACTAACCTGCTAAGCCTTTTCCAAATTTTTCTTTATGAATATATTCGGATAATGACTAAAATAATAGACTTATACTAGGAACAATTGTTTGAAGGTTTATATCCGTATACGCAACCAACTTAATATATTGTATTACACAAGAAATTCTTTTTATATCCGTATAGGCAACCAACTTAATATATTGTATTACACAAGAAATTCTTTCTGGTGAACATATCTTCAATGGAGTAACAAGAGTTTCCGAGAATTGGTACACCAGCGACAATACAAGGCATGAAGGTTGGGCCAGTCGGAGGATGAGCAATATGCGAAGTGGTGCAGCCACAGGCTGAGTACTTGCTCTTGCTCCTCGTGGTCTAGTAGTTCTATGGTCTCTTCCAAGACCTTCTCTAGCTCAGCTTTTTCGTTTATGCTGAGCACTGGCATGTCGGTGCCATTGCTAGCCCTGCAAAGCAATGGCAACCATGACGTGAGCATCTTCATCTTTGTTTGCCTGCGGCTCTCTTCATAGAATTCTTCAGTCTCATCCAGTGCCATCTCCAT
Organism: Gossypium stocksii; assembly: GCA_020496765.1. NCBI lineage: Eukaryota > Viridiplantae > Streptophyta > Magnoliopsida > Malvales > Malvaceae > Gossypium > Gossypium stocksii. The sequence continues at coordinate 124,415,145 of CM035624.1, forward strand.
ATCCCTTGCTTGTTTGAACAAGAATGCTGCATTTTTTTAATAATTAAGCAATAAGTAAGAACATCAATCTTCTATTTTCAACAATTAGTATATATATGGATAAATCCAAGAGAATCGTTTAATACTGAAACATGTTTCTGTTGAACCTAAATGACAGGCAATTAGAGACTTTTTTTTGAGTCCTTATCCTTTTGAAGAAAGATTAGAATGGAAACTCTGCAAATGGGCGGATCAAAGATCTTTACTGTCATTATTTAACTAATGAGTAGAACTGGCATCAGTTGCAGATGTTTTGAAACATAGTGAAAAGGAGAAACTTTCTATTAAACACGATTGCTCACGACACTACATATTCAACAATTTTTCTTATAAAAATGAAAAAGGTTTGGTTATAAAGGCAAATACTAACCAAAGTCCTAATGAACAGTCTGTCAAACCTCATTTGCAACATCATTGCACTATAAACAATAACAAAACTCATGAGACTAAAAGCAAGCCACATTAATTGCTGGTTTAAGACCTTGAATGTTATATTTCCTTGATAATAATTTGTATTGATCTTAGTATATAGGCTTAAAAGTTAAGGATAGGCAGTGTCATCTCCACCTTGGGACGGACTCGCAAATGTGAAATTCCATACCTAACAAGTAAAATCATCACAATCATAAACTACTCTAATTTCTATGTTAAGAATGAAAGATACTGTGATACAGTACTGCAAACTCCTAGGAATGAGAATGTCATTCAAAAAAGGGGAACCTGTAGGGAAAAGATAAGTTCCAACAGATGAGAAAAAGTGGAGCATCGCAACTCAAAGAAATTGTGGGAAGAGCTAATTAGGACAAACGAAAGATTGGTGAAACGAAAACAACATTAACAGGGTTCTAACTTGGCACAAAAAAAAAAAAAAAAAAAAACAAACGCCAGAAAGAATAAGTCCCTCCTTGAATAATACCTCTTCAACCCTAAGCACTTTTCAGCCAACAAAAGAAGTTAAAAAAAAAAAAAAAAAAAAACTAAGAATTGATTAATTAGGCTAAAGGACTAGAGTTTTTAGAAGTATTTCACCATCATTTTTGGCAACCATTTTTTAAAATCTATCTATATAAACAGATAAAACTTCAGCAACAAAAATCCTCAAAACAGCAGTTCATACAGAATCAGGAAATCACTTGGAGTTGAAGTTAAAAGCCGGATTTCATGAATTAAAGGCTAAACATTTTTGTTAATTGACATTCTTATTCAAATCAACATCAAAATGAGAGTTTATAGATTATAAATTAATGGTTTCTCATATCAAGGATTGTATGAAATCGACCCAAATTTAACTCCCTATAATAAAATGGCAAACGCCCTTCGAAACTTCAGCACGAATCAATAACGAGAGATACCCAATTCAACAGTAGTATCTAAGAAGGGGAAAAACCCTAATTCACCAATTTGAGAAAAAGTTAACGATTTAACAAAGGAAGAAGAAAGGGGAAACATACTCGAAACCTTAACCAGGGAACCTTGAAGGCGTGGCTCAGCCAAAAGAGAAAGCGAAGCCAGATTTGACGCCGATGCCCACCTCTCAATAGCCTCTTCCCCAAACCCACAATCAACCAACTTCTGCGCCAACCAAAGAAGCTCAGCAGCCAGCTTCTCAGCCGAATTCCCAGACCGGTTCACATCCTCCCTCACACCTCCACTCCCTTCCCTAGCCCAAACCCCATCCCCAACAGACCGAACCACCCGTAAAGCCTTTTTCACCCAATACTGAACCGGAGCAGGTCCAGCACCATCATGACCGATCCTATCTTGCCCCAACTCAACCATAGCAGCCTCAAGATAAGAAAGAGTCCTCGAAAAAGCCGAAGACAAAACCGCCCGGTTCACTTCACGTAAACCCTCAGCATCTTCCCTACGGTTCTCTTCTATAAGTCCTTCAGCCAAAGACCGAACGATCGCGTACTTCCTCGAACTAACAGGAATGTCATTAACAATCGATAGTACCTGTGAAAGGGCCCGAGCTATCCCGGAATCGCTGACCCCAGAACCAATCAAATAGCGATCGTTGCTTTTGGGAGGATTAAACGTATAAACATGCGACTGGGATTTAGGAGGTAAATCGGAAAGGAAAAGAAAAGAAAGTAAACGAAGAAAGAAGAGAAAGGAAGTGATGAGAACATAACGAATGATTTCAAAGGGCTTGAATTTCTCAGCTAAGTTGATGAACAATTTGTCAGCATAAATAAAAACAGAAGAAGCCATCGACCGGAGGAGTAATGGGGACATGGAAGATGACAAGTTCTCCATCATGTCCATCTCCACCTCCATGATTGCTTAATTTTATCTTTTTCCTTTGAATTTCTTTTTGGGGTTGAGTTTTTGTATAAATGGAAAGAATTTCCAGAGGAAGAAGGAACAAACAAATAGAGAGGGATCTGAAGTTTTGGGTTTTTGTTTTTTGTTCGAAAAATGCGTTAATTAGTATGGGATCTTTTGGTGCCGTGGGAACCGAAAACAGATGGTTTTCTTCAGTTTCGGTCGCTGCTTTTCATGGGTTAACGGCTTTATCACGAACCCAATTTTGTTTCAAGTAACCAACACCGTTATTTTTCTAAAGGTTAAAATATACGATACATCCCTCTGTTCTTCACAAATTTAGAATTTAACCCTATACTTTTATTTTTAATAATTTAGTTTTCTTACTTTTCAAATTTCGGTATTTATATATAGTTTTTAAATTCTTTTGTTAGATTTGTTGATGTGACATTTTGAAATTTAAAAATTAATTCTCACTTTGTAGTAATATAAGTAAAAAAAATAAAATTATAATGTACCTGAATTTAATAAAATGATTTTTATAATGTTAATAATTCAACTTTGTAAAGTAAGACTACATTTTTATAAATAAATAAAATAGGAATTAAATTCTAAATTTATAAAAAATAGAAGATTTGTGAAATTTTTTAACCTTTTCTAAAATATATATTTAGAAAATTTAAAATAAACGGAGAAAATATTTTTTAAAATAATATTTACATGAAAATCATTTATTACAAATTAAAGTTTTTACCATTTAATTTTAAAATTTATGTAATTTAATTTAATTAAAAATATTTAACTCATGATATATTAACTTCGGTTAAACATCAAAGTAGAGGTAATCATGGATCGTGTCGAATTGGGTTTAGTCGAATTTAAGCATGATATTAATATGCTTTATATTTGTTTAAGTCCGGTTCGACTCGATTGTCCAAGTCCATCTATATTTGCAAAAGATTAACGCTCTATTACTACCTCATTAAGATAAGATTCCTTTAGCTTTGACCTGCTCCGCTCCTGCTCAGCGAAGTTAAGATCTGCTATATTTAGCCAGCTCCGCTCCTGCTCAGTGAAGGTAAGGCTTGTCTAAATTTGATCTGCTCCGCTCCTGCTCAGCGAAGATAAAATCTACTATATTTAGCCTGCTCCACTCCTGCTCAGTAAAGATAAGGCTAGTGGCTTAAATCTGCTCCACTCCTATTTAGCGAAGATAAGATTTTGCCGAAATTTGATCTGCTCCACTCCTGCTCAGCGAAGATAAGATCTGCTGTATTTAACCTGTTCCACCCCTGACCAGTGGAGATAAGGCTAGTACTCGAAATTTGATCTATTATCGATACACGGAGATAAGATTCGTCGAAATTTGATATTTTCCACTCCTGCCAGTGGGATGAGATATGCTATATTTAGCCTGCTCCACTCCTGCTCAGTGGGATAAGGCTGGTGGTTTGAATCTGCTCCATTGCCGATACATGGAGATAAGATTCGCTGAAATTTGATCTGTTCCACTCCTGCCAGTGGGATGAGATCTGCTATATTTAGCCTGTTCCACTCCTGCTCAATGGGATAAGGCTGGTGGTTTGAATCTACTCCATTGCCGATACATGGAGATAAGATTCGTCAAAATTTGATCTGTTTCACTCCTGCCAGTGGGATAAGATCTGCTATATTTAGCCTGTTTCACTCCTACTCAGTGGGATAAGGCTAGTGGTTTGAATTTGCCCCGTTGCCGATACATAGAGATAAGATTCGTCGAAATTTGATCTGTTCCACTCCTGCCAGTAGGATGAGATCTGCTATATTTAGCCTGTTCCACTCCTGCCAGTGGAATAAGGCTGGTGGTTTGAATTTGCTCCATTGCCAATACATGGAGATAAGATTCTTCGAAATTTAATTTGTTCCACTCCTGCCAGTGGGATGAGATCTGCTATATTTAGCCTGTTCCACTCCTGCTCAGTGGGATAAGGCTGGTGGTTTGAATCTGCCCCATTGCCAATACATGGAGATAAGATTCATCAAAATTTGATCTGTTCCACTCCTACAAGTGGGATAAGATCTGCTATGTTTAGCCTGTTCCACTCCTGCCAGTGGGATAAGGCTAGTGGTTTGAATCTGCTCCATTGTCGATACATGAAGATAAGATTCGTCGAAATTTGATCTGTTCCACTTCTACCAGTGGGATGAGATCTGCTATATTTAGCCTATTCCACTCCTGCTCAGTGGGATAAGGCTCATCGTCTTCAATCCGCTCCACTACTGCTTAGGGAGATAAGATCTGTAATTTTTAATCAATCTTGCTACATTGTCCACTGGGAATCCATCTGTAGAAGTGATTTCCTGGGGGTTTATGCTTATGCCAAATGATTAGGATACCATGATCAAAATGAATCAAATGCTCCTAACTAAATGTATTATGAGTGACATTTGTATGAATGCAGAATGCCATGAAAATAATCCATTTTTAGGTTGTCATTATTCTTTGTGTGTTAAAGTTATCATTTCACCGACGTAGGTCTTCTTGCTCAGTTGATATTTCTTGACAAAGAACCCGTAAAACCAATCCCATTTTGTTCAACTGGTTTGCCCCACTACACCTTCAAGGTCTAGTCCACTGTACTTCTGGGATATAAGGCTTGCACCATCTTCAAACTCTCCCACTGCAACTCAGAGGAATATAATCTGCTTCCTCTTCAATCCATTCCCATCACAATTCAAGGGTATATAATTTGGCTCTTCTTCCATCAGTTTGGTCTATTACACCATTCCTTGGGTGTCATGACCAGATATGCATGCCTGATATTTGTATAAATGCAGAATATCATTTTTCTCTTGAGAATGATCCCATTTTAAAGCCTGGGTTGGCATTGCTCGTTATTTGTCAAGATGGTGTTACCAATGTAATATTTGTCTTTGACAGAAAATCTTAAGGGGTAGTCCTTAAGACAATTTCGACCCTTAGGCTTGGTAAATTCTAAACAACGGTCCTGTTTCAGGTTCCCATATTTTTTAGAAACTTCTAGAGTAATAAGCAGAACTCCTTTTGTAAAAGTATTATTAGTCATTTAATCGTTATTTCAATGCACAATGCTCGACAAAGATCATAACCATGGACATGAAAGTAAATTTATTGGGAGCGCAGCTCAAAACAAATAAGTCAATCAAATATAGCAAGTGTATAAAGAAGGAAATTTATTAGGATCATATCTTGAAACAAATAAAGTAGTCCAAGACAGCAAATTCAACATAGGTAAAATGAGAAACTAGGTGCCTCAGATATCGCAGCCTGAGCTTACCTGTACGAACTTCTTGATGATCATTTTGAGCTCAATATATGTTTAGAGGATCTGAAGTATTTTGTCAATGCCCCAAGATGTAGCATGCTTCCTCATTGTTAACTTAGGCATAGTAAGACTACCACATGCCTTACTTTCAATCAAAATTTGAGCCACCCTTTTCGGGTTTTCAACTCAAATCCCCTTTGGTCTCAAAGGGCCCTTTGTGGGTTTTCACCTTAGCCTCTCCTTTTCATTTTCTTTTTCCTTTTTCCTTTTTTGTTTTTCTCTTTTTTCTTTTTTCTTTTCTTTTTTCCTTTTTTTCTTTTTTCCTTTTTTCTCTTCTTCTAAAAGCAAAGTATTCTTCGATTAAATCCAAATTCGTAAGGTCAGGCAAGTTTTTGCCATCTATCGTGGTCAATATTAATGCCCCTCCTAGGATAAGGTCGTTCCCAATTTGACATCCATTTTCTCTGAGATGCTTTTTATATGGGGACCCTTCTCAAAACTAAGTTTCCTTAATGAAATTTTTTGAAACGATCTTTTCGTTATCACTCCGTATTATCTTGGCATATTTGACCGTAACGGATAGTTTTCGATCTCTTTTCTTTAATCAGGTTTACTTGATCATCGGGATTGGATCTATTCTACTCCCACTCTAACCTCGTGGAGAAGAAAACTTGACTTCAACAGATAAAATCGCATTCATTCCATAAATCAACGAGGAAAGCATTGCCCTGGTAGAGGTTCTGATAGAGGCTCCCACGATTCTTTTTTTGCACCGTTTATTTTCGGGTAAATTAGTGTTCAATAGTGAACAGACTGGATGCTTCTGATATCGCGCTGCTGTTTAACTTCAGTACATCGTCGGATGTGATCTTTTTTGGTACTCCATACTGACATAGGATCTGCTGGCTGTTGACCTCGTGTCATTGGTATATGAAGCAGCCTCCATCCGCTTAGAAACGTAATCAGCAATCACAAAAAGATGAATCGCTACTTGTCAGAGGCTTTTGGCAAAATCGGCCTGACGAAATACATGCCCCACATAGAATAAGACTATGGGTTCCACTATTTCTTTGCAACACGAGATTTGCCTCTCATCTTGTTAACCTTCATTAATAGATCAGGAGATAAGCTACAATCTTAGTCATCTTCAAAGCCTTGAGATCCCACCAAACACATATCTCGCTCAAAAGAAGATTCTAAGTTAGTAGTAGTGTCACTCATATCATTGATACCTAGAGACCTGTTATAAGGTCGAAAGAAAATTTGAAGAACAAGAGAAACCAAAAATATTTACTCGTATGGTATGATCATGAATGAAATGAAAAGAACACTTGCTTGAAATGAGAAACAAAAGATGCATTTTATTGAAATAAAAACGCTAGACATAAGCCTATTTCGCAAAAGGATCCTTATTGCCTCTAGGTTTAAAGCAACAAGTGTGTTTTGAATATTACTTTAGATTAATCCTACAAAATACAGGGATTTCTTCCACAGTCCCATTGTTTTAAAACATTCCCAAGTATGTAAAGGGTGAATGCCTGTTAAATTCTCTTCCTTGTATCCTAGATCGCGTTTACCCCCTTATCAGCATGGTTAGGTAACGGATTTTCTACACCAGACTGATTGTCAAACTTCACAATGCCCATGTCGACAAGCCTTTCGACTAACTTCTTAAAAGGGATGCAATTTTCTATCGAGTGCCCTGTGATTCCCGCGTGGTATTCGCATTGGGCATTTTCATTGTACCACTTTGGGTATGGAGGTTGCACGGGTTTCGAGTAGAATGGAGCTACCACATGCGCATCAAATAGATTTTGGTATAACTCCCTATAAGTCATCGGGATGGGAGTGAACTGGAATTTTTCAGAGTTTAGCCCCGAGCTAGATTCCCACCTTGAAGGGCCTTGAAAGCTAGAAGTCACGGCTTTCGGCTGGCCTACAGTGACCAATGTGGAATACCCTTTGCTCACATTGTTCACTTCATTTTCATTTCTCTTTGGGGTTGACCTTTGAGTGCATACTCCTATACCTATCTTCCTGTATTTTACCATATTTTCTATCATCTCGCCGGACATTACTATGTCAGCGAAACTCTTGGTTGCGCTACCTAACATGTGTGTAATGAAAGGTGCCTTCAAGGTGTTGATGAAGAGCATGGTTGTTTCTTTTTCTAACAATGGCAGTTGGACTTGGGTAGCGACCTCTTTCTATCTCTGAGCGTACTGTCGGAAACTTTCGCTTGGCTTCTTCTCTATATTCTGGAGCGTGATCCGGTCAGGCCCTATATCCGTTATATGGCCATATTGCTTCTTGAAGGCTTGAGCTAGGTCTTTCCATGACTTCACCTGGGTCCTACTCAATTGATTGTACCATTTCGATGCAGCCCCACTCAAACTGTCCTGGAAACAGTGGATCAACAGCTGATCGTTGTTGACATACCCTGTCATCCTTCGACAAAACATCGTAATGTGAGCCTCAGGGCAGCTGGTTCCATTATATCTTTCAAATTCTGGCATCTTGAACTTTGGAGGAAGTACCAAGTCCGGGACCAAACTAAGTTCATTTGCGTCAACTTCGCAATAATGATCAGCACTCTCTAACTCATTGAACTTCTCCTCTAACCATTTGCAGCGAACCTCGAATTGTTTTGGAAGCTCAGCCTTCGCCTTTTCTACCTCTGCCGCGTCATCAAAATTAGGGACAGGAAGATTTACTAGATTGTCTTCGGGATTGGAGCTCGAGCTTGTTGGGAAGTTTACTGGTACCGAAGTACCAGTTTGATACAGAGGTTGGACATTAACAGATACCCTTGGTGGTTGTGTTCGAGCGTTTACTAGGGCAAAGCTCGTCGGACAAACAGAGTCCTCATTTTCATTTTTAGTATCAACCATAGGGCCTTTTCCCTTGTCAAACCCTCCTTTAAACAGCTGTGTTAGCTGGCTTATCATGTTGTTCTGTGATTCTAGCATGATTTTCTGGGACTCCAACATTTGGCCCCTTATCTCCTGCTGGATCCTAGCCAGCTGTTCTTGTATCTGAGCCTGCAGTTGGTCTTGCATCTCTTTTTGCATTTGTTCCAACCTCTCTAACCTCTGATCCATATCTTTTGTTCTTCTTCGTATATAGTATTGGTGTTCCAGGGTAACTAGATAGAATCGACTTCTTAATTTATAGGGCTTTTTGTAAAATTTAATGTATATGATGCTATGCAATGCAAATGCATGATATGAATGCAAAAATAAAAGGCGTTAATTCTGATTTAATTTCATTTAGAATAACTTTACTAAAAGACAAAATCTTTTACACAAAATAGACTACATGTACGGACAACCGTATTATCTTCTACTTTATCAAGGAATTCGTCCCCCATGCTAAGCTTTTCTAATTCAGAAATCGAACACGAATCAACACCTTTTAAGTATGAAATGATATGCAAACATGACGAAACAAAGCACAATAAGTTAGTATCATATAACAAAAATATAACTCCAAGTAGATAAAAAAGGAACAAACACCTATCGAGGTATTCGCTAGGGTTTGGCATAGTTCTTCCTAGGGTGGGCCCTTAGGGTTTTCTACATGTAGTTTGGCTCTAGAGTTGAGGTACCTGAACCAGCAGATTCCTCGATCCTCACCCATTATAGGCTCATATGGACCGAGTTCAGTTCAGGGGAATACATTTCCCTATAGCTACACGGAGATGAAAATCTCACGAAGACATAGGTATGGATGTATCCCGGAAGCGATCCACTATCCTGTACGGAGGTGAAAACCTCATGAAGGAAATCGCTTCTCACTCACACTTAAAAGGGGTGACCACAACGGTTATGCAATTCAATGTGAAGGAGTATAAAAACTCAAAAACATGAATAGAATAATGAAAATCATAACACCAAACAGATGAAATGCCATGAGAGGATCGTATATTAAAAACCAAATTCTCAATTTTTGATAAAAAGACAAAAAGTAATCAAATCGCGGCTTGACGCTCTTATGGATTCCCCAGTGGAGTCGTCAAGTTGTCGAAACCATTTTTCATTTTGACAAACGAGAGTCGACTTAAAAACGAAAATGGAGTCGCCACCAATCTTTTTAGAGGTGTGATTGGGTCACCCTAAAACTGATCATTTTAATAAAACATTTGGGCCTATTAAAATAATGATTTTTGGTTTGCTAAGTTTGAGAAAATGGGCTCGGGAGTCGGTTACATACGAGGAAGGATTAGCACCCTCGTGACACCCAAAAATTGGTACCTATTTGATTAGTTAATGTCTTGATGTCGAAACTGGAAAGGATTTTAGAGTATGATCCTCTTGCTTAAAAGAAAAAAATGCATAAATTGGATAAAATGTAAAGACCCACTCATTTCGAAGGAGAAAAATGCCATACCCAGTAAGTTAGGGTCTAACACTTCAGACCTTCGGAACAAAGTTAATCTGTGATTTTTAAAATTCATGTATGAAGGTTCAAGAGAAGGGTATTTGGTCATTCGGGACTCATGAAAAATTAGAACTCAGTAAGTTAGAGCTCAACCTTTCAAAACTCCCAAGTGCCAGGTATTGCCTTAATTTTAGAAATCCTTATCCTCAAAACCGCAATGCCACACCCAGTAAGTTAGGGTGCAACATCCTAAATTTCAAGAATAGGTTTTTATTCGAACTTCATACAATTAGATTTAAGAAGGGTACTCGGTTATTTAGGGTCAACAAGGAAAATTGGAACCCAGTAAGTTAGGGCACAATCTTCCCGAGGATCCTAAATATCGACCATTGCCTTTATTTTGAAAACAATCAAGGATAAATTTCTGAATGAATAAGTTTAGGCGGTTGAAATTTAAAAACGAGAATTATGACATGCCACGTAAAAATAATAATGTGATAATAAAAGTAACATATACAAGTACCTAAAATATAATAAGAATGAAGAAAATTAGTTATAATAATAATATCAATAATAATAGGCGTCATAACATAATAAATGTAGCAGTAATGATATTAACGATAAAAAACACTAAGAGAAATGCAAACAATATGTCAATGATAATATTAAATATAGTAATAAAAGTAAAATAAGATAATAACTATGGTAAATCAGTAATAGTGAGAATTAATAAATAATAATAATTTAGTATAAAAATATAACCGATAAAAAATAAGGGTATATAAAAAATAATAAAATGATTTGGTAGGTCTATTAATAATTATATTAAAAAAATTTAGCGAAAAATATATACACATAAAAATTATAAATAATAATAGTAAAATAATAGTAGCAAACGGTAAAAAAATAAAATAAAATATGGCAAATAAAATATAATAAGTGAAGTAAACTATATTTAAAATTATTTGCTTTCAATAGAATATAAAAAAATTTAAAATAAATAGCACAAAAATGATTATTAGTTAAAAAACAAAAATAATATAATAAATAATAATAAATATAATTAAAATTTATACATGAAATAATTAGTTTTACTTTATATATATATATATATATATATATATATAATAAGCATATAACAAATGTATAAATAAATGAATAATGTGAAACATAACTCAAATTGATTAAATTAAATGAAAATTAAAAAATAAAAATAAAGAAAATGATATAATACATAATAAGTAATAGTATAAAAATAGGATAATAAATAATAGGGTAAAAGTATTAAAATTAATAATGGAATATGATAAAATAGCAATAATAAAATAAAGAATAATGATATCAAAAAAATAATTAATTTATGATAAAATATAAAAAATAATCGAAATGGGGCTTAATTGAAATAAAGATAGAAATTTTGAGGGTGAAAAACACAATAAAAGAGAAGCAGGGGACCATAGAGAACACGTATGCGAACTAAAGGGATCAAAATAACAAAATTCCCCTGGCCCAGTGTACAACATTTGAAATGGGACCAGAACGCAACTTTACGCAAATTCCAGGAAAAAATTTAAAGAATCAAAACAAATTTTGGGAAGCAGCAAAAGGCGCAGGGACTGGATGTGAAAATTAACCATTTAAGGTTAGTGGTCCCTTTTATCAATACATAAACCACCCCAGACCCTATTTTCAGTCCCATTTCTGCCGAAAACCAACAAGAGCAAAAAGACCTTCCCTTTTGCTTATCTGCTAGGGTATGGCGCACCCATCCTCGCAGACTCTCCCCCATGCGCGCATAACAACGGCGGCCGGAGAGCAGGTAAGTCCTTCCGATTCTTTTTTATTTTTTTTTAAACTTTGTTCTTCAAAAATAAAAGGGAGATCCACAGTAAACCCAAAAAAAAAAAAAACTAAAAAGAAGATTGTAACCACCTTGTTCTATTCAAATCTAGGAAAGTTTCACTCAAAACTTGTTATCTTTGTGTATTGCTCTCTGATTTCGTGTATATCCAAAAAAAACCGTAAAAGTTACATTATTTCTAAGGCTTTATGTAGCCTCTGTTTTACAACTGTTTTGGTTACGTGTTTGTAAATCCGTGCGGAAATCTCAGAGCCGGGATGGAGTGGGACACTGACGTGGCGTGGTGGAATGACGTGCGGCGCGCGTGGTGGCTACCAGTGAGAGGCGTGCTGCAGGGAAGCTGTTTGGGGGCTGTTGGGGTTTTCTCTTTTTGTTTTGTTGGGTTTTGGGTAGGTTAATTTAGTTGGGCCTAGTTATTTTGGGAATTGAGTAGTTTATTTTGTTTTTTTTGGGTGATTATTTGTATTGGGTTTTAAATGTGAAATGGGTCTGGGCCAGGCAAAATATTAGGTCCAACAGCTGCCCCTCTTTGCTCGTTATCGTGAAACGAGAATAGAGTAAAAACTTAGAAGGGTCGATTTTGCCCGGCCTCATCATGACTTAATTTCTTGATTGCCTCTTTTCTTCGAGTAGCCTTGTTCCTTTTCTTCGAGTAGCCTTGTTCTAACCCACTGTATCCTATTACTTCCAGATGCTTCATTACTGTTTCACGGAGATGTGATCTGCTGTAATTTGACCTGCTGTACTCCTGCTCAGTAAAGACAAGATCTGGTATGTTTAGCCTACTCTACTTGTGCTTGGTGAAGATAAGACTTGGTGCCGATACATGGAGATAAGACTCGTCAAAATTTGATCTGCTTCACTCCTGCTCAGTGAAGAAGATCTGGTATGCTTAGCCTGCTTCACTCTTGCTTAGTGAAGATAAAGCTGGTGGCTGAAATCCGCTCCATTGCCGATACATAGAGATAAGATTCAAAATTTGATCTGCTTTACTCCTGCTTAGTGAAGATAAGATCTGGTATGTCTAGCCTGCTCAACTCCTGCTCAGTGAAGATAAGGCTGGTGGCTGAAATCTGCTCCATTACCGATACATGAAGATAAGACTTGCCAAAATTTGATCTGCTCCGCTCCTGCTCAGCGAAGATAAGATCTGGTATATTTAGCCTGCTTCACTCCTGCTCAGTGAAGATAAGGCTGATGATTGGAATCTGCTCCATCGTCGGTACGTGGAGATAAGATTCACCAAAATTCGATCTGCTCCACTCCTACTCAGCGAAGATAAGATCTAGTATATTTAGCATGCTTCACTCCTGCTCAGTGAAGATAAGGCTGATGATTGGAATTTGTCATTTTAATCAATCCTGCTCGTTGTCCCCTATTTTTTTTCAAAGATAAAAATGGTTTCGACAGCTTGGCAACTCCACTGAGGACCAATAAGAGAGTCAAGCCGCGATTTGATTACTTTTTGTCTTTTGTCGAAAATTGAATTTGGTTTTGAAATTACGATCCTCTCATTGCATTTCATCTGTTTGGGGTTATGGTTTTCATCGTTTTATTCATGTTTTCAAGTTCTTTTATATCTTCTATCATTGCATTGCATGACCATTGTGGTCACACCTTTTAAGTAGGAGTGAGAAGCTATTTCCTTCGTGAGGTTTTCACCTCCGTGCAGGATAGTGGATCGCTTCCAGGATACATCCGTACCTATGTCTTCGTGAGATTTTCATCTCCGTGCAGCCATAGGGAAATGTATTCCCCTGAACTGAACTCGGTCTAAATGAGCCTATAATGGGTGAAGATTGAAGAATCTACTAGTTCAGGTACCCCTATCTTAGACCTGAACCACATATAGTGAACCCTAGGAGCCTACCCTAGTTAGGGCTACGCCAAACCTTAGTGGTCACCCAGATAGGTGTTCTAGGTTGTTTATTTTTCCTGCACTAACGTGTTTCATTTGTTTATGATTGCATCGCATTGCATTATATTATTTTAGAAAGGAAGTGTTGATTCATATTCGATTACTAAATAGAATAACTTGTCATGAGGGAACGGATTTCTTGATAAGGTGGATTATAATACTGGCGTCTGAATATAGTTCAAGTAAACACAATAGAGGAAGGCTGATAGCCCGCGAAAGAATGTAAAAATTTTGCCCAAAGAATTCAAACTGACAAAGACTATGCGAGAGCCGTCATGTCTCGACCCTTTTAAAGAAGTTAACGAGCATCGCGAGGATAGGAGAGTAAGAGTCGCGGCCCTGATCAAACTAAAGGAGCTAGAAGGGGCATCCTTTGAAAAGTTCGCAAGATTTGACCTTACATCCCGATATGAAGAAAAAGATTGATGTCTTTACTTGGACTATAAGGGCATGGCCGTATAAATATCCATTTTATGTAAAGATTGATCTCTTTCTTTTTTGTATTCATTAACATGCATTTGCATTACATCGCATCATGTGCATTAAATTTCATAAAAGAACCCTATTCACTAGAGGCTATTTCTAGTTACCCTGGGATATCACTACTACACTCGGAATAAGACGAAAGCCATGGATCAAAGGTTAGAAAAGTTAGAACAGATGCAGAAGGAGATGCAAGACCAATTGCAAATTCAGATGCAAGAACAGCTGGCTAAGATCCAGCAAGAGATGAGGGACCAAATGCTGGAGTCCCAGAAAAACATGTTGGAATCACAGAACAACATGATAAGTCAGTTGACACAGCTGTTTAAAGAAGGGGCTGAGAAAAGAAAAGGCCCTATGGTTGACGCAGGAAATTACAATGAAGATTCTGCTTGTCCTACAAGTTTTGCGCCAGTGAACATGCAAACACAACCACCAAGGGTGTCTGTTAACGTCCAACCTCTCTATCAAACTGGTACCTCGGCACTAGCAAATTTACCAACAGGATCGAGCACTAACCCTGGAGATAATCTGGCAAACCCCCAAGTCTCTGATTTTGATGATGCAGCAGAGGTGGAAAAGGTAAAGGCAGAACTCCCAAAACAGTTTGAGGATCGATGCAAATGGTTGGAGGAAACGTTCAAGGAGTTAGAGAATGCTGATCACTACTGCGGATTCGATGCAAAGGAACTGAGTTTGGTCCCGGACTTAGTACTTCCCCCGAAGTTTAAAATGCCAGAATTTGAAAGATATAATGGAACTAGTTGCCCTGAGGCTCATATTACAATGTTTTGTCGAAGGATGACGGGATATGTCAACAACGACCAATTGTTGATTCACTGTTTTCAGGATAGTCTGACGGCGCCGCGGTAAAATGGTACAATCAGTTGAGCCGTACCCAAGTCAAATCCTGGAAGGACTTAGCGCAGGCCTTTATGAGGCAATATGGCCATGTAATGGATATAACGCCTGACAGGATCACGTTACAGAACATGGAGAAGAAGTCAAGTGAAAGCTTTAGGCAGTATGCACAGAGGTGGAGGGAAGTAGCCACACAAGTACAACCACCTCTTTTAGAGAGGGAAATAGCAATGCTTTTCATCAACACTCTAAAGGCCCCGTTCATTAACCATATGTTGGGCAGTACTACCATGAGCTTTCCAGATATAATAATGTCCGGCGAGATGATAGAAAATACGGTAAGATGCGGGAAGATAGGTACATGAGTAAGCACCCAAAGGTCAACCCCAAAGAGAAATGAAAATGAAGTGAGCAATGTGAGCAAAGGGTATTCCAAATTGGTCACTGTAGGCCAACCGAAAGCCGTGACTTCTAGCTTTCAAGGCCCCTCAAGGCGGGAATCCAGCTCGGGGCTAAACTTAGAAAAATTCCAGTTCACTCCCATCCCGATGACTTATAAGGAGTTATACAAAAATCTATTTAATGCGCGTGTGGTAGCTCCGTTCTACTCGAAACCTGTGCAACCTCCATACACAAAGTGGTACAATAAAAACGCCCAATGTAAATACCACGTGGGAATCATGGGGCACTCGATAGAAAATTACATCCCTTTTAAAAAGTTAGTCGAAAGGCTTGTTGACATGGGCATTATGAAGTTTGACAACCAGTCCGGTGTAGAAAATCCGTTACCCAACCATGTTGATAAAGGGGTAAATGCGATAATTGAGGATGCAGGAAAAAGAATTTAACAGGCATTCACCTTTGCATACTTGGGAGTGTTTTGAACAATGGGACAATAGAAGAGATCCTTGTATTTTTAGGGCTAATCTAGAGTAATATTCAAAACACACTTATTGCTTTAAGCCTAAATGCAATAAGAATTCTTTTGTGAAATAGGCTTATGTCCAGCATTTTTTAATTTCAATAAAATGCATCTTTGTTCCTTATTTCAAACAATTGTTCTTCTTTATTGCCATTTCATTCATGATTACATTCTTGGATTCTATTGTTTTTCGGATCATGCTTCACCCACATAACAGGTCTCCAGATATCAATGATATGAGCGGTACTGCTGTTAGCTTAAAATTTCTTTTTTAGCGAGATATGTGTTTAGTGGGATCTCAGGACTTTGAAGATGACTAAGGTTGCAGCTTATCTTCTGATCTGTTGATGACGGTGATGAGAAGCAAATCTCATGTTGAAAGAAACGGTGGAACCCATAATCTTTTTCTATGTGAGGCATGTATGTCGTTGGGCCAATTTCGCCAAAAGCCTCTAACAAGTAGCGATTCATTTTTTTGTGGTCGTTGATTACGTTGCCAAGTGGACGGAGGCTGCTTCATATGCTAATGACGTGAGGTCAACAGCTAGCAGATTCTATGTCAGTATGGAGTACCAAAAAGATCATATCTAACGATGTACTAAATTTAAATAGCAGCACGATATCAGAAGCGTCCGGTCTATTTAAGATTAAACACCATATTGCCCGAAAATGAACGGTGCAAAAAAAAATCGTAGGAGCCTCTACCAGAACCTCTACCGAGGCAACGCTTTGCTCGTTGATTTATGGAATGAATGCAGTTTTATCCGTTAAAGTTGAGTTTTCTTCTCCACGAGTTTTGGCAGAGTGGGAGTTGAATAAATTCAATTCCGATGATCAAATGAACCTAATTGAAGAAAGGAGGTCGGAAATTATCTGTCACGATCAAAAACACCAAGATGATACGAAGTGATGATGAAAAGATTGTCCAAAAATTTTATCAAGGAAACTTAGTTTTGAGAAGGATCCTTCCCATACAAAAGGATCTCAGAGAAAATAGATTTCGAATTGGGAATGACCTTATCCTTAGAGGGGCATTAATATTGACCAAGATGGATGGCAAGAACTTACCTGACCCTGCGAATTTGGATTTAATCGAAAAATACTTCGCTTTCAAAAAGAAAAAGAGAAAAAAGGAAAAAAAAGAGGAAAAAAAATAAAGAGATAAAGAAATGAAAAGAAAAGGAGAGGCCAAGGCGATAACCCGCAAAGGGCACTTTTCATTTTGACAGCTTGGCCATTTTTCATTTTGACAAACGAGAGTCGACTTAAAAGTGAAAATGGAGTCACCACCAATCCTTTTAGAGGTGTGATTGGGTCACCCTAAAATTGATCGTTTTAATAAAACATTTGGGCCTATTAAAACAATGATTTTTGGTCTGCTAAGTTTGAGAAAATGGGCTCGGGAGTCGGTTACGTACGAGGAAGGATTATCACCCTCGTGACGCCCAAAAATTGGTACCTATTTGATCAGTTAATGTCTTGATGTCGAAACTGGAAAGGATTTTAGAGTACGATCCTCTTGCTTAAAAGAAAAAAATGCATAAATTGGATAAAATGTAAAGACCCACTCATTTCGAAGGAGAAAAATGCCATACCCAGTAAGTTAGGGTCTAACACTTCAGACCTTTGGAACAAAGTTAATCTGTGATTTTTAAAATTCATGTATGAAGGTTCAAGAGAAGGGTATTTGGTCATTCGGGACTCATGAAAAATTAGAACTCTGTAAGTTAGAGCTCAACCTTTCAAAACTCCCAAGTACCAGGTATTGCCTTGATTTTAGAAATCCTTATCCTCAAAACCGCAATGCCACACCCAGTAAGTTAGGGTGCAACATCCTAAATTTCAAGAATAGGTTTTTATTCGAGCTTCATACAATTAGATTTAAGAAGGGTACTCGGTTATTTAGGGTCAACAAGGAAAATTGGAACCCAGTAAGTTAGGGCACAATCTTCCCGAGGATCCTAAATATCGACCATTGCCTTTATTTTGAAAACAATCAAGGATAAATTTCTGAATGAATGAGTTTAGGCGGTTGAAATTTAAAAACGAGAATTATGACATGCCACGTAAAAATAATAATGTGATAATAAAAGTAACATATACAAGTACCTAAAATATAATAAGCATGAAGAAAATTAGTAATAATAATATCAATAATAATAGGCATCATAACATAATAAATGTAGCAGTAATGATATTAACGATAAAAAACACTAAGAGAAATGCAAACAATATGTCAATGATAATATTAAATATAGTAATAAAAGTAAAATAAGATAATAACTATGGTAAATCAGTAATAGTGAGAATTAATAAATAATAATAATTTAGTATAAAAATATAACCGATAAAAAATAAGGGTATATAAAAAATAATAAAATGATATGGTAGGTCTAGTAATAATTATATTAAAAAACTTTAGCGAAAAATATATACACATAAAAATTATAAATAATAATAGTAAAGTAATAGTAGCAAACGGTAAAAAAATAAAATAAAATATGGCAAAAAAATATAATAAGTGAAGTAAACTATATTTAAAATTATTAGCTTTCAATAGAATATAAAAAAAATTAAAATAAATAGCACAAAAATGATTATTAGTAAAAAAACAAAAATAATATAATAAATAATAATAAATATAATAAAAATTTATACATGAAATAATTAGTTTTACTTTAAATATATATATATATATATATATAAAATAAGCATATAACAGATGTATATGTAACGACCCAAAATTTCCGGGTATCGGAAAGACGAGTCTTAGGGCCTCTGTCTTAGGAAAATAAGTCCGTAAATATTTATTAAAAATATTTATGAAATTAGTTATAAGTTGAATTAGATTTTGGTGAAGTGAATTTAGTTTAATTAGAAGTAATTAGTAGAAAGGACTAAATTGAATAGAATGCAAAAGTTTAATTATAGAATAGAAAAATATCAAGGGATTAAATTAGCAATTAGACCATAAAAGTGACATGTGTGTATTATAGAATAAATACAAGTGTTTTGAAATTATTGGTACAAATGTATGTTATGTATGTATTTAATTAATTATTAAGTAAATGTTATTTAATTATTTATTTATTATAATTATTATTAATTATGTAAATATTATTTTATTAAATTGTTGTGATAAAGACAAGTGTATGGCAAGGATTTGTGCATGTGTCATAATATATATGTATACAAATGTAATTTATATATTGGTTATTATAAAGATATTTATAATAATTAATTAAAGAAAACAAATAAAAGAAATTAAAAAGAAATAACAAAAGAAGAAAAGAAAAGAAAGAACAAGAGAGTACAGAGAAAGAAACGTGAAAGGGAAAGAAAGAAAGAAAGAAAGAAGAAAAAGGGAAATTGAAGGATTAAGGCTTGGAGATTAATTTGATAAGTCAATTAAGTCCATTTCTTTATAATTTTGATGTTTTTGAAGCTCTAGAGAAAGATTCTCTTGAATTTACGTGAAAATATTAGCAAATGATGGAAGTTTGATTTGGGTTTATGTTAAGGAAATGGTGGAATTAGGGATTAATTTGATAGAATTGTGAATTTGAATTGAATTAGGGACTTAATTGTAAACTAGGCTATAAGTTTTGAGCTTTAGGGACTAATTTGAAAGAAATTCGAAATTATGGAAAAATAATGAAAATTTGATAGTTATATGAAAGTTTTAATGGAAATTGAATAAGAAAATGAGATAAATTGCTAAAGAAGAGAAGATAACAAAGTTTAGGACATAAGTGGGAAAATGATAAAAGTTATATGGAAAATTTGGAAATTGTATAAATTATGTATATTATTAATTAATTGTAAATTTGTTAATTTTCGTAGCAAACAAGGAAACCGAGCCATCGAATACGAAAGGAAAGGAAAAAGTGGTCGAGGAGTAGCTCGGGAAAATATCGGTTTGTATTATCATAATTTGAATTATTTCTTATTATGTGCTTAATTTATTTGATATATGTGCATGGGAATGGAATTGAATTTAGTAGTGCTATATAAATTGAATGTGATTGGATATGGTTGATGAATACATAAGTGTATTTGAGATTGAATTATATGATTGTATTGAATTTGAATGATTTTGATTTATTGGAAATGGAAATGAAATGAAAATATGTGAAAATGTGAAATTGAAGCAAGTTATGCTTGAATTGCAAAATATGTGAGAAAATGTGGTCAAAGAGCAAATGATGTGAATTTGATTGAAATTACGAGAAAGTAATTGAAATTGATAGGTGTTTCCGAGACCCTATTAACTAGTCGGGCTTAGTGGATATAGTTGGCATGCCATAGGATTGGAAGTGTTCAGGGTTACTTCGACCTCGAGTCGATGAGACACTTGGAGTGTCATATTGCTTCGGGTAGATTCGATGAGGTACTGGGTACCACTTTACTTCGGCTAGGCCGATGAGACACTGGGTGTCAAATTTGCTTCGAACTATCCGATGAGGCACTGGGTGCCAATATGGTGTGTTTGGTTGGATCCGTATATCCGCCAAAGTCCGAGTCATGTTAATAGGGGTAATTAAGTGAAATGAGAAAATCGATTGAAATTGTGCATTTGAATCATTGAATAAAGAGTGAAAACGATGATGTGATATGAAACGAGAAATGAAATTGTGCTATGAGATTTAATACTTGAATTAAGGTTCCTGAATGGTCATTATTGAATTTGTATATGTGTAATTGGAAAGTGACCAAAGATTCATGAATTATTCATGTTGGAAATGTGAATTGAATGTTTTTATATGATTGAGGAAATGGTAAACTGAATATGGAAATATGGTAGTTTGGGACATAACTATGTGTATGATTTGTATATGACATGATATATTGTTATTGTTTAATTCGAATTATGATAATACCACTGAGTATTTCCAATACTCAGCGTACGGTTGTTTTCCGTGCACAGTTTAGGTAAAGTTGAGGTTTCGTCAAGCATCCAAATCAGTCCCGATCTCAGCTCAAATTTGTGGTGATGTATTTATCTTTTGGTAATGTGGCATGTACTAGGTTTCATATTTGTTACTTGTAAATGTTTAATATTTTGAATGTAAATATAGTGTATAAACTTTGAGAAGTTTTTTTTTTTGAAATGACTGAATGAGTTTTTGCTAAATTTGACGATGAAATGAATGGTTTTTGGTTAACATTTATAAGTCAATTAATTGGGTATGTATTAGGTATGTTTAGTGGGTAAAAATAGCTTAAAAATGATGAAACTTGCAGTTTTCACACGGTCAAATCACATGGGCATGTGCCCTGGCCGTGTGGGAGAAACAAATTCTTCCACGGCCTGGCCCCACGGCCGTGTGATTCCACACGGGCTGTCCACACAGGCATGTCCCAAGCCACACGGCCGTGTGCCCCTGTTTTTCAAGAAAATTTTTAAAAGTTCCCGGTTTGATCCCGAATCAATTTCTAAACTTATTTTGGGTCCCGTAGGCCTGTATTAAGAATTATTTGATGGTAATTAGAGGGTTTTTGATTGAAAGTCAAATTTATGCCTCGTTTTTATTTCGTAAGTTAGTATATGGTTCCGGTAATACCTCGTGACCCTGTTCCGGCGACAGTGTGGGGTTAGGGGGTGTTATAATTTGTTGGTATCAGAGCTATAGGTTTAACCGATTCTCGGATTGAATCGAGTTTGTAAGTGAGTCTAGAAGTACATGCCACATTTAAGTAAAAGTTGAGTCGGGATTTTTGGATACTGACCTATTTAATTGTTTTTGTTTTATAGATTAAAGATGTCGGATGATCAATTAATCGATCTGAATGAAAGTGTATCAGCTACACCTAGTGTAAACCCGTTTATAGATCAACCTCCCGATGTAGAAAGAGAAGACATTAGGGAGAGAGATGAAAAAGGTAGAAATGATTCTGACTTATTAAGAGTTTTAGTTGATGCTCTTCAACGAGTAGCGGGAACTGTACCTGTTACCACATCTGTACCTATTCCTAGACGGGCCTCTATTAAGGAATTAAGAAAATATGGTGCTACGGAATTTTCGGGTCTGAAAGGAGTTGATCCGTCTATGGCTGAAAATTAGATGGAAGCAACAAAAAGAGTTTTACAACAGTTAGAGTGTACTCCACGAGAAAGCTTGCTATGTACTGTATCTTTATTACAGGGTGAAGCATACCTATGGTGGGAATCTGTGATTCGACACTTGCCTACTGATCAAGTAACATGGGATTTGTTTCAGAAAGAATTCCAAAAGAAGTACATTGGGGAAATATACATTGAAGATAAGAAGCAAGAGTTCTTGACGTTGGAACAAGGCAATATGTCGGTAATAGGCTATGAGAGGGAGTTTTCAAGACTTAGCCGATATGCTTCAGAATATATTCCGACTGAAAATGATAGTTGTAAAAGATTTTTACGGGGATTAAGAGATGAAATAAAGGTGCTATTGGTATCTCAGCGAATTACCGAATTTGTTAATTTAATTGAGAGGGCCAAAATGGTAGAACAAGTCTTGGGGCTTGATAAAAAGTCTGAACCTCCTAAATCAGTTGGGAAACGTGTGGGAACTACAAGTTCAAACCCTTCATCGAAACGATTCAGAGATTCTCGAAGTGGATGGAAATCTAGTTTCAAATCTGATAGAGGAGGAAAGAGTCAAGAAAAACAAACTACAGTATCCACCGGTAGTGTAAGAGGTCCGGCTCAAGATGCTACTATTCCAGATTGTGAACATTACGAAAAGAAACATAGGGGTGAATGTTGGAAGTTAGTTGGAGGCTGTTTCCGATGCGGATCTAAAGACCATTTTATCAGAGATTGTCCTAAAGCCGACAGTACTACACCCGTTACATCACAGAAATCAGGCTCTACTATGAGAGGTAGAGGATCGAGTAGAGGAGGTTCTGTATCTCGAGGAGGTGGTGTTAGAAGAAGTAGTGACAATGTTACTCAACAATCTGAAGCTCGAGTACCAGCTAGAGCATATGTAGTCAGAACCCGAGAAGAGGGAGATGCGCATGACGTTGTAACAGGTATATTCTTATTATATTCTGAGCCTGTTTATGCTTTAATTGATCCTGGATCTTCGCATTCATATGTTAATTCAAAACTAGTTGAGCTGGGAAAATTGAAACATGAAATGTCTAGAATGTTAATAGAGGTGTCAAGTCCGTTAGGACAGACGGTGTTAGTGAATCAAGTTTGTCTGAGATGCCCGTTGAAAATTCAGAATAGAACTTTTCTGGTTGACTTGTTGATTATGCCATTTAGAGATTTTGATGTAATATTGGCTATGGATTGGTTGTCTGAATATGGTATGATTTTGGACTGCTATGAAAAGAAATTCAGTATTCAGGTTGAAAATGGAAGCACTATGGAGGTAAAAGGTATTCGAAGCAGTGGGTCAACACGTGTTATTTCAGCAATAAAGGCTAACAAGTTGTTACAGCAGGGTTGCACAGCATACTTGGCTTATGTTATTAATTCAGATTCAGTGAGTAGTCAATGTAGTAAAATCCGAACAGTTTGTGAATTTCCTGATGTTTTTCCTGAGGAATTACCGGGTTTGCCACCAGATAGAGAAGTTGAGTTTGCTATAGAGGTTTATCCGGGTACTGCTCTAATTTCTATTCCTCCGTACCGTATGTCGCCTACAAAACTGAAAGAGTTAAAGGTACAGTTGCAAGATTTGTTAGATCGTGGTTTTATTCGACCAAGTATTTCACCATGGGGAGCTCCAGTATTATTTGTTAAAAAGAAAGATGGTTCGATGCGACTTTGTATTGACTATAGACAGTTGAATAAGGTGACAATTAAGAACAAATATCCACTTCCTCGCATTGATGATTTATTTGATCAATTGAAAGGAGCTTCGGTGTTTTCAAAGATTGATTTAAGATCCGGCTACTATCAGTTGAAAGTAAAGGAATGTGATGTGCCAAAGACAGCTTTTCGTATAAGGTATGGTCATTATGAATTTTTAGTAATGCCATTTTGATTGATTAATGCCCCAGCTGCTTTCATGGATCTGATGAACCGCATATTTCAGCCATATTTAGATCAATTTGTTGTGGTTTTCATTGATGACATATTGGTTTATTCGAAGACAGAGGCGGAGCATGATCAGCATATCAGAATAGTACTACAGATTTTGCGAGAAAAATGATTGTATGGGAAATTGAGTAAATGTGAATTCTGGTTATCAGAAGTTGTATTTTTGGGACATGTGGTATCGGCAGATGGAATCAGAGTTGATCCGAAAAAGATAGAAGCCATAGTTCAGTGGAAAGTTCCAAAGAATATATCAAAGGTACGTAGTTTTCTTGGTTTGGCTGGGTATTATAGAAGATTTGTGAATGGATTTTCAAAAATTGCCTTGCCTATGACTAAATTGCTACAGAAGAATGTTTCTTTTATTTGGAATGATCAATGTCGGAAAAGTTTTGAGAAGTTGAAGCAAATGTTAACAGAGGCACCGGTTTTGACTTTACCAGAGTCGGGAAAAGATTTTATTGTGTACAGCGATGCTTCATGAAGTGGTTTGGGTTGTGTATTGATGCAAGATGGAAAGGTCATTGCCTATGCATCTCGTCAATTAAAACCACATGAGAGAAATTATCTGACTCATGACTTGGAGCTTGCGGCTGTGATTTTTGCTTTGAAGATTTGGAGA
Organism: Gossypium stocksii; assembly: GCA_020496765.1. NCBI lineage: Eukaryota > Viridiplantae > Streptophyta > Magnoliopsida > Malvales > Malvaceae > Gossypium > Gossypium stocksii. Next base: position 124,439,815 of record CM035624.1, read on the forward strand.
CATTACCTTTATGGTGAAAAATGCTACATTTATACAGATCATAAAAGCTTGAAATATCTTCTCTCCCAGAAAGAATTGAATTTAAGACAGAGACGGTGGATAGAGCTTCTGAAAGATTATGATTGTGTTATAGATTACCATCCGGGAAAAGCTAATATAGTAGCTGATGCATTGAGTAGAAAAGCTGCAATTGAGTTGAGAGCAATGTTTGCACGGCTCAGTATTAGTGATGATGGGAGTTTGTTGGCCGAATTGAGAATAAAACCAGTGATGTTTGATCAGATTAGAGCAGCTCAGTTAGAAGATGATAAGTTGATAAAGAAAAGAGAGATGATACAGAATGGTACGGTAGAAAATTTCAGCATTGATACTCATGGATGCTTGAGGTACCGAGATCGAGTATGTGTTCCGGCTAAATCTGAATTGAAAGAGTTAATACTCCGAGAGGCACACGATGGTTCATTTGCTTTACACCCGGGAAGTACAAAAATGTATCGTAATTTACGCGATTTGTATTGGTGGCCCGGAATGAAAAAAGACATAGTTGAATATGTGGGTAAATGTCTTGTATGTCAGCGAGTAAAGGCAGAACATCAGGTACCGACAGGTTTGCTTCAGCCTATCAGTATTCCTGAATGGAAATGGGATCGCATCACGATGGATTTTGTTTCGGGATTACCGTTGTTAGCAAGTAAGAAGAATTTGGTTTAAGTGATAGTTGATAGACTTACCAAGTCAGCTCATTTTATAGCAGTCAGAACAGATTGGTCATTGCAGAAACTTGCTGAGGTGTATATCCGGGAAATTGTTAGATTATATGGTATTCCGTCATCGATAATTTTAGATCGAGATCCTCGATTCACGTTAAGATTTTAGAGACAGGTACATGAGTCATTGGGTACACGGCTTAATTTTAGCACTGCATTTCATCCACAAACAGACAGACAATCTGAACGAATAATTCAGATTTTAGAAGATATGTTTCGGGCTTGTATAATTGAATTTGAATCAGCTTGGGAACGTTATTTGCCTTTAGCTGAATTTGTGTATAATAATAGTTTCCAAACAAGTATTCAGATGGCTCCGTATGAAGCATTATATGGTCGAAGGTGTAGATCACCCGTGTGTTGGACAGAATTGAATGAAAGAAAAGTGATTGGGCCGAAATTGATTCAAGAAACCAAAGAAACAGTCAAGAAGATTTGAGGAAGATTAAAAGCAGCTCTTGATAGACAGAAATCTTATGCTGATTTGAAACGACGGGATATTGAGTATTCAATTGGGGACAAAGTATTTCTTAAAGTTTCGCCATGGAAGAAAGTGTTGAGATTTGGCCGAAAAGGTAAATTAAGTCCTCGTTATATTGGGCCATATGAAATAGTGGAAAGAATTGGACCGGTAGCTTATCGGTTGGCTTTACCTCCGGAATTGCAAAAGATACACGATGTTTTTTATGTTTCGATGCTTCGAAGGTATAGATCGGATCCTTCTCATGTTATTCCTATTGAAGATATTGAAATTCGATCTGATTTGACTTATGAAGAAGAACCAGTTAAGATTTTAGCACGGGAAGTGAAAGAATTGAGAAATAAACGAGTTCCTCTAGTGAAAGTGCTATGGAGAAGTCATAAAATGGAAGAAGCAACATGGGAACCGGAAGAAACTATAAGAGCTCAGTACCCCCATCTATTCTCAGGTAAATTTCGGGGACGAAATTTTTTTAGGGGGGAGAGAAATGTAACGACCCAAAATTCTCGGGTATCGGAAAGACGAGTCTTAGGGCCTCCGTCTTAGGAAAATAAGTCCGTAAATATTTATTAAAAATATTTATGAAATTAGTTATAAGTTGAATTAGATTTTGGTGAAGTGAATTTAGTTTAATTAGAAGTAATTAGTAGAAAGGACTAAATTGAATAGAATGCAAAAGTTTAATTATAGAATAGAAAAATATCAAGGGATTAAATTAGGAATTAGACCATAAAAGGGACATGTGTGTATTATGGAATAAATACAAGTGTTTTGAAATTATTGGTACAAATGTATGTTATGTATGTATTTACTTAATTATTAAGTAAATGTTATTTAATTATTTATTTATTATAATTATTATTAATTATGTAAATATTATTTTATTAAATTGTTGTGATAAAGACAAGTGTATGACAAGGATTTGTGCATGTGTCATAATATATATGTATACAAATGTAATTTATATATTGGTTATTATAAAGATATTTATAATAATTAATTAAAGAAAACAAATAAAAGAAATTAAAAAGAAATAACAAAAAAAGAAAAGAAAAGAAAGAACAAGAGAGTACAGAGAAAGAAACGTGAAAGGGAAAGAAAGAAAGAAAGAAAGAAAGAAGAAAAAGGGAAATTGAAGGATTAAGGCTTGGAGATTAATTTGGTAAGTCAATTAAGTCCATTTCTTTGTAATTTTGATGTTTTTGAAGCTCTAGAGAAAGATTCTCTTGAATTTACGTGAAAATATTAGCAAATGATGGAAGTTTGATTTGGGTTTATGTTAAGGAAATGGTGGAATTAGGGATTAATTTGATAGAATTGTGAATTTGAATTGAATTAGGGACTTAATTGTAAACTAGGCTATAAGTTTTGAGCTTTAGGGACTAATTTGAAAGAAATTCAAAATTATGGAAAAATGATGAAAATTTGATAGTTATATGAAAGTTTTAATGGAAATTGAATAAGAAAATGAGATAAATTGCTAAAGAAGAGAAGATAACAAAGTTTAGGACATAAGTGGGAAAATGATAAAAGTTATATGGAAAATTTGGAAATTGTATAAATTATGTATATTATTAATTAATTATAAATTTGTTAATTTTCGTAGCAAACAAGGAAACCGAGCCATCAAATACGAAAGGAAAGGAAAAAGTGGTCGAGGAGTAGCTCGGGAAAATATCGGTTTGTATTATCATAATTTGAATTATTTCTTATTATGTGCTTAATTTATTTGATATATGTGCATGGGAATGGACTTGAATTTAGTAGTGCTATATAAATTGAATGTGATTGGATATGGTTGATGAATACATAAGTGTATGTGAGATTGAATTATATGATTGTATTGAATTTGAATGATTTTGATTTATTGGAAATGGAAATGAAATGAAAATATGTGAAAATGTGAAATTGAAGCAAGTTATGCTTGAATTGCAAAATATGTGAGAAAATGTGGTCAAAGAGCAAATGATGTGAATTTGATTGAAATTATGAGAAAGTAATTGAAATTGATAGGTGTTTCCGAGACCCTATTAACTAGTCGGGCTTAGTGGATATAGTTGGCATGTCATAGGATTGGAAGTGTTTAGGGTTACTTCGACCTCTAGTCGATGAGACACTTGGAGTGTCATATTGCTTCGAGTAGATTCGATGAGGTACTGGGTACCACTTTACTTCGGCTAGGCCGATGAGACACTGGGTGTCAAATTTGCTTCGAACTATCCGATGAGGCACTGGGTGCCAATATGGTGTGTTTGGTTGGATCCGTATAAAGTCCGAGTCATGTTAATAGGGGTAATTAAGTGAAATGAGAAAATCGATTGAAATTGTGCATTTGAATCATTGAATAAAGAGTGAAAATGATGATGTGATATGAAACGAGAAATGAAATTGTGCTATGAGATTTAATACTTGAATTAAGGTTCCTGAATGGTCATTATTGAATTTGTATATGTGTAATTGGAAAGTGACCAAAGATTCATGAATTGTTCATGTTGGAAATGTGAATTGAATGTTCTTATATGATTGAGGAAATGGTAAACTGAATATGGAAATATGGTAGTTTGGGACATAACTATGTGTATGATTTGTATATGACATGATATATTGTTATTGTTTAATTCGAATTATGATAATACCACTAAGTATTTCCAATACTCAGCGTACGGTTGTTTTCCGTGCGCAGGTTAGGTAAAGTTGAGGTTTCGTCAAGCATCCAAATCAGTCCCGATCTCAGCTCAAATTTGTGGTGATGTATTTATCTTTTGGTAATGTGGCATGTACTAGGTTTCATATTTGTTACTTGTAAATGTTTAATATTTTGAATGTAAATATAGTGTATAAACTTTGAGAAGTTTTTTTTTTGAAATGAATGAATGAGTTTTTGCTAAATTTGAAGATAAAATGAATGGTTTTTGGTTAACATTTATAAGTCAATTAATTGGGTATGTATTAGGTATGTTTAGTGGGTAAAAATAGCTTAAAAATGATGAAACTTGCAGTTTTCACACGGTCAAATCACATGGGCGTGTGCCCTGGCCGTGTGGGAGAAACAGATTCTTCCACGGCCTAGCCTCACGGCCGTGTGATTCCACACGGGCTGTCCACACGGGCATGTCCCAAGCCACACGGCCGTGTGCCCCTGTTTTTCAAGAAAATTTTTAAAAGTTCCCGGTTTGATCCCGAATCAATTTCTAAACTTATTTTGGGTCCCGTAGGCCTGTATTAAGAATTATTTGATGGTAATTAGAGGGTTTTTGATTGAAACTCAAATTTATGCCTCGTTTTTATTTCGTAAGTTAGTATATGGTTCCGGTAATACCTCGTGACCCTGTTCCGGCGACGGTGTGGGGTTAGGGGGTGTTACAGTATAAATAAATAAATAATGTGAAACATAACTCAAATTGATTAAATTAAATGAAAATAAAAAAAATAAAAAAATGAAAATGATATAATACATAATAAGTAATAGTATAAAAATAGGATAATAAATAATAGGGTAAAAATATTAAAATTAATAATGGAATATGATAAAATAGCAATAATAAAATAAAGAATAATGATATCAAAAAAATAATAATTAATTTATGATAAAATATCAAAAATAATCGAAATGGGGCTTAATTGAAATAAAGATAGAAATTTTTGGGGTGAAAAACGCAATAAAAGATAAGCGGGGGACCATAGAGAACACGCATGCGAACTAAAGGGATCAAAATAACAAAATTCCCCTGGCCCAGTGTACAACATTTGAAATGGGACCAGAACGCAACTTTACGCAAGTTCCAGGAAAAAAATTAAAGAATCAAAACAAATTTTGGGAAGCAGCAAAAGGCGCAGGGACTGGATGTGAAAATTAACCATTTAAGGTTAGTGGTCCCTTTTATCAACGCATAAACCACCCCAGACCCTATTTTCAGTCCCATTTCTGCCGAAAACCAACAAGAGCAAAGGGACCTTCCCTTTTGCTTATCTGCTAGGGTATGGCGCACCCATCCTCGTAGACTCTCCCCCATGCGCGCATAGCAACGGCGGCCGGAGAGCTGGTAAGTCCTTCCGATTCTTTTTTATTTTTTTTTAAAACTTTGTTCTTCAAAAATAAAAGGGAGATCCACAGTAAACCCAAAAAAAAACTAAAAAGAAGATTGTAACCACCTTGTTCTATTCGAATCTAGGAAAGTTTCACTCAAAACTTGTTATCTTTGTGTATTGCTCTCTGATTTCGGGTATATCAAAAAAAAAACCGTAAAAATTACATTATTTCTAAGGCTTTATATAGCCTCTGTTTTACAACTGTTTTAGTTATGTGTTTGCAAATCCGTGCGGAAATCTCGGAGCCAGGATGGAGTGGGACACTGACGTGGCGTGGTGGAGCGACGTGCGGCGCGCGTGGTGGCTACTGGTGAGAGGCGTGCAGCGGGGAAGCTGTTTGGGGGCTGTTGGGGTTTTCTCTTTTTGTTTTGTTGGGTTTTGGGTAGGTTAATTTAGTTGGGCCTGGTTATTTTGAGTATTGGGTAGTTTATTTTGTTTTTTTTTTTTTTTGTGATTATTTGTATTGGGTTTTAAATGTGAAATGGGTCTGGGCCAGGCAAAATATTAGGTCCAACAAGATGGATTACAAATTCATGGATAACATTAGAATAATGGTAATTAGAAAATAAAACATCTTCATTATTATGTGTCCAATTAGTTAAATTAGAGGTGATCATGGGTTGGGCAGCCCGGCCCGAAGGCCCGCCCGAAAAATGGGAGGGTTCGGGTAAAAATATAAGTCCGAAATATGGGTTTGGGAAAAAATACGAGGCCCGTTTAGAAAACGGGCCGGGCCTCGGGTCAACCTTTTTTGGCCTGAGCCTAGCCCGGCTCGAATTATATAAATATATATTTTTTATTTTTTTAACCACATTTTTAGTTCTAACTTATTTCAATTTTAATATAACCACTTTTTATTATATTTTTAATTTGTGTATTGTTTTAAAAATTGTTTGTCTCATTTTTATTTTATTTCTTATTTTAATATTTATTTTTATGTTTTTAAATATATTTAATTTATTATATTTTTAAATTTTTTAATGAAATAAGCAAAAAAAATTAATATGGACCGGGCTCGGGCCTAGCATTTTTATTCCGGGAAGGCCTAGACAAATTTTTAGGCCCATATTTCGGGCCGGGCCAAGCCCGAGCCTATAAAATGGGTTAAATTTTTTTCTGAATCCGGCTCGAACCCGACCCGGCCCGGCCCAACCCATGATTACCTCTAATTAAATGGTGAGCAATTAAATTAGCTAATAATGGTATAAGCCGCCTCAAGGTGTAAACCAAGTAAAGATAAGTCTGTGCCTCTCTAACAAAGCATGTTAAATCACAACCATAGCAAATCTGAGGGTCGTGATGAAAGCCCTGAGTAACTTTTTTTTTTTTAATCATTTGTGATAATTTAACTATATTAAAACTAAAATTTAAATATATTTTAAGAGATATATAATATTTTCTAAATTTTATTGTGAACTTAAAATATTCACCGTTAAAAGAAATAATTTGTGTATTAATAATATTTTAAACTGTTCCAACTTCTTTACTTATATTACATGTTAAAATAAGGATAATTTAGTAAAAAAACAATTTTATATTTTGTCAACTAAATAATAAAATATTATATTCTAACAAAGTAAAATAAAATGATAGCAAAATAATATTATATTCATAAGCTAAGATAAAATAAAATAAAATTATATGCCTAGTGTAATATAAAATGGTTATAAATATGATCTAACATTCATGATAAAAAATATTTGGCTTAATATAATAGGAGTTCCTTAAATTATGCCCTTTTATTTTATCGAATTTATCTTGTAATCGTGGTCTCATTAAGAAAAATCGTAGTGTCAGGTGGCAATATCTGATTGGCTTTACCCTTTATCTAAAGGAATGTAACAAGGGCGAATTTCAGTTATGGAATAAAGTTTAAGTACTTGGTTCCAAAAAGAAAAAATAATAACCTAACTCAAACAAAGAACATAGTATAAGGACCTCCTATTGAATTAAACCAAAATATTTTTAACAACATCATTGCAAAGATGGGAAGAGTTGGAATGAGATAAATCTCCATCCACCCCACTTGCATAGCACGTTCTACATTTAAGGAGTTCAACGAATCTTGTATGTAAGATTATAACTTTGGAAAACCCCCCTCTGGACATCCCAATTAAGTGATAATTTAAACTATTAAGATTCTCCTCCATCCATCACCATCTCAATAAAACCTTACATTCACAGAAAATATTCATAATTCCTCAAAATCAAACAGAAAATATTAATAATTAATATAATGCTTAATATATTATTTTATACTTGAGTTTAACTCTTTTTTTAAGCTACTACTTATATTAATTTTTGGTTTATAAATATGATAATATTAATTTTTTAGTGTTTAATTTGAGTTTTAAAGTTGATTTTGTTAATACTGATAAATTTATATTTTTCATGGTTTTGATCCAATTGATGTTTTTTAATTTAGGTTTAAGATTGATTTAATAAAAATTAATTAATTATATATTTCATCATATCAAATTTAGAAATTCGAATTAGGCAAAAATAACATAGATGCCAAATTCTGTATTAAGTTTTAATATTATTAAATTAAAAAAAAAAAACGAAATTAAATGGCTGTAAACGAGCTTTCAAGTTCCTCCTTTGCTTTGCAAACAATTCGTACTTCTTAATTTTAATGTGAAAATGTTTGCATCGTGTGACAATTTAATCTCTAAATTCATAAGAAATACCAATTTTTTCTACGGTGCAATTTTTGCGGTTCTTGTGAAGCACAAATTAAGAATTAAAAAAAAAAAAAAAACCAATAAATCGAACTTTTACTATTTGAAAATGGATTTTCTGAAGGGAAAAAAAGAAAAAGAATTCTCCTTGATCTCTAAACTTTTAGTATTCTAAATATATTTTATAATATTTGATTTTTCACACTTTTTTTCCAACAATTACTAAACAATCAAAAACTATTAACTAGCATTATTTTTCACCATATAAGAAACTTTTTAACCCCCACTTTTTTATCCTTTTTCCTATTCAACATAAATGCTAAACTAGCAGTTGAATAACTTTTAATTGTATGGGTGTCTCAACAAGATTGCATAGGTCGAACATATACTGATTACACGGAAACAATGTGTCGAAGGAAAAGAAATTGCGGCCAAAAACTGCACCAGCAGCACCCTCCAACAAACATGCTTTTACTTTGATTTTCCGTTTACCGAAGGTTTGGGTAAATTGCACAAAGATTGCGCCTATCTTCGATCAACCTTGTTTCGTATTTGTTAGACAAGAAGCGAAGCAGAGAAGAGCGGTATCAACTAACCAGTTTTCGTAGTCTTTTTTCTGCGAGGTTGGCTACTTTATTTTGAGGCTCTAGAACCAATGCGTGTTTGAAATCTGCAAATACCAAACCAAGAAACCACTCAAGAGATTAGCAAAATCGAATCTCCTTAAGATGAGGAGTATGATGCATACTGTTGAATTTGTAAACTTTTAAAATACAAATAGATCATGCTGGGGGTAAAGGAAAATTATTGTTCTAAGATCGAGGGGGTGATAGGATTGCAGAGTGAAGCATGCATCAACTATTAAACTATTTCATCTGTCTCACACTTATGACAGATTTGAACACCGTATTCATCTTCAAGGGCCTTCAACTATTAAACTATTTCATCAATTATTAAAGTATTCTCACCTTCAAGGGCCTCTTTATAACAGAGTAGTGAGTCTCTGGCCGTCCCACGTCTCAGATATGCCTTCACATTCTGCAGAGAAGTATTAGTTGACTAATAGTATCACTCAAGTACAACAGCTTTGTTCTCGTGTGTGCATACGTATTCCAAAGTTCCAACATTTCAACTTTAAAAAAAAAAATAGATATTTCATTACCTTTTTGTCAAGTGATATTGCCTTATTGCAGTCCTCTTCAGCTTGCTGAAAGCTGCATTTTCAAAAGTCAGATCCCTTTGGAAGTATGTGAATGTGAAACAATGCAATGAAATTGGTAGCAACAACTATTAGAGACAGCATACCATCCTAGTTCCAAGTAAGCTGCTGCCCGGTTGTTATAGTATGTCGCATTTGTCCCATTTAACTTAATAGCTTCAGTGTAATAATTAACTGCCTTGTTCCATTGCTTTCCCTTAAAAGCAGCATTTCCCTGAAACAGAACTTGTCATTAAAAGCCTTATAACCGCAGACCTTTCTGTGAATTATAACTCACAGCAAACCAAACATACTACTTTAAATTATAACAAGTGCTAACGCTGCAGACACCGAAACTAAAAATAATGTTCACTAGCATTTAACGCAGAAAATACTACTTTTGATCCTGATCACACTCGCTCTTAATGACTTTAAGAACAAAATGGCATACCATATAAACATGAGGGGCTTGGATGCTACATTACTTAGAAATGTTGATCACACTTGCTCTTAATGACTTTAAGAACAAAATGGCATACCATATAAACATGAGGGGCTTGGATGCTACATTACTTAGAAATGTTGCAACATCAAGAAAGCAGAGGTTGAGCAAATAATTAAGAGAGAATAGCAGTTATCCATCATTCTTTAGAGGTATAATAACTTAGCCATCTAGATAACAAGCATTCTTCCCACTTTTCTTGTCAAGATGATTGTAAGAACTCATCAACTAACATGCCATTTAGAAAACAACTTATAATCTAACAAGGTGCAAACTGACTCTCAACAATAATAAAATTAGGCAAATCAAACCATTCAGATATTGGGAGATGTTAGAGAAGAGAAAACCTTTTCCTTCAACAGTTCAGAAGCATCCATATTACCATTGAGATCAGGCAATGGTGCCGAATTGGATGCTATGCTGACTTGTTCTTGCAGAGAAGCATACATGTCCAAAACTGTATCAAGAAGAAATTTGTCTGCTCCATGGTATGTGACAAATGAAACAGAAATAGGACAACCATCATGCTCTCCTAATGGAACAGAAACCTGGGAGGAGATTGTAATGTTAAATAAATGTCTGATATCCAGGTTACAAACAACATACAAGATTGAAAACTTAAGCCTTGTGACAGCAAAAGCCACCTGACAGCACCCAGACATGCTAGCAACACTCAATAAAGCACATGCTCTATCATGAAACTCAGTGGAACTCCTTTTCTTAAGCTTTAGTGGAGGATCTGCAATCGTGGGAATAACTAATATCCCATCATCCTGAAACAAATAGGATAACTTAATTAAGAGACATCATCCAATTCCAGGCCATCCCTAACATCCAAGCCCATACCATTTCAAGAGAAGCAACAGAAATCTGAAAGCCATTTGGAGACCATGAAAGTAAACCCAAATTGAACAGTGTTATGATAATGGCATACATCAGACATTTAATATATATACATATTTAATTAGATCAATTCTAGCTATCTCTCATACTATATTCTTCTGATCAATTCTATCATTTCATCTATCGCAACAAGCTCCCAAATATCAATTTTAAGTTTAAATTGTTACTAAGATGCAAATTGCTCCCATTTCTTATTAGAAAAAGAGAAAACTACGTTTTTATTTATAATTACAAGGCAAGATCATTCTACGAAGTTGTCATAGTACCAAAACTATCCTGGCAATAAATGGGACACAACTCAGTTGTATTATTGTCTATAGTACACACTCTTGTCAAAAATGGTAACAGTAATTAACCATAACAAAGGCCAAGAAAATTAACACCTTAGCAGTGTGAACAAAATAGACACAGAAAGAAAGCGGATGCAGGAAAAGAATCTGCCACACCTTTAGAAGACTTTGCATGGCGGCCCGCATCTCAGTCCTGACTTTGTACAAACTTTTTACATTCTCATATGTATTGTTGATTGCAGCAAGAACACAACGAGAAACTTCAGGTCCTAGTCTTGGTTTAACATCTTTAAGCCATTCTTCATGGTTTGTTTTAAATTCATATCTAAAAAGTATAAGTACTAGATATTAGGTAAATAGGTCGTCTACAAAGCCAGAAACAAAATTCTGCAGAACAATGATGATCATTATATCCCAATTGAAGGGTTGCAACAACTGAAGCAGGTGCAAGATGTATATGGTCCTGCATGTAATGACAAAGTATTATCAGATACCTTTGTAATGACACCATTGCAGATGAAAGGGCTTGCAAGGCAGAAATTCCATTTTGCAGGTTTGTGGAATGTTGACAAAAACCCTTTAGACTGGGTACATTCGAAGCAATGAACTGACAAAAGTTGACATGCTTTGGCAGCTGATCTGTGCAATTAGCAAGAGGTCGACACATCAAGAAGCAAGATTCACATCATTGTGACAGAAATGGTAGCAGTAGACTGTAATTAAGATTTCAGACCAGAAAATATGCAACTGATATGAATAAAATTGAAGGCCATACAACTTACAGCCAGAAAGCTTTTCAACTGCTTTGCTAATAACATGCAATGTCTTTTGCTTGGGAACCTTTGAAAGCTGGAATAAGTCATCAGCAAAGACAAGATGCCTTCCCCTTCGGGGTTCCACTGCTTTTAGTTGCAATAAAACATTCCCAACACGATGTAGAATAGATGGATCACGAGCAAACCATCCTTAGATATAATAATTTGACAAAATCAGTAAAAAGAAACAAAGGAACTCTAGAAAACAGCAATGTGAACTCTCCAGAATTTTGATGCTAAGCAAGAAATTAGAATATTTAATGCCTACTAAATATATGAAACTGGGCATTCTTATAACAAAACAACACATATGCTACAAAAACCCAGAGGGGAACTGCTCTGTTTATCGGAGCAGTATCCATCCATTAATATATCGTGAACAGTTACACCACACTTTAGTAAAAAGAGAAAGTAGGTCAAGGCAAAGCGAGTTGGAATAATCATAATTCATACTAGCCAAAGATATCGGCACCTATAATCTGCAGGGAAAGGCAACAAAATATTTCAAACAAGAATGCCACTTTACAATACCAATAGCATCCAAACTTTGTGAATTTGGAAGAACTCCAATCGTAGATACAGCTCCATGAGATGGACGGAACCCAAGAATACCACAAAATGATGCAGGAACTCTCATACAACCAATTGTATCAGTGCCTACAAAGTCATCAAAATAGTGTTATATGTTTATAGATAACACTAGGAAGAAAACAACCTATATATCAACAAGATTCAGCAGCAAAAGTTACCTAGAGCAAAGTCCACAAGTTCAGCAGCAACTGCAACAGCAGAACCACTTGAAGAACCTCCTGGAACATTTGACGGCATGTTTGGATTTGTAGGTGTCCCATAATGCTTATTTTCCCCAGTTATTCTATTAACATTAGCAAAAAGAAAAATATTACATTGTACTAGATACATTCTTCGTAGAAAAAAATGGGAAATACGAAAGGACGAAATAAAAGGTTACCCGAAAGCCAGTTCGTCCATAACTGTCTTGCCAACACATTTAGCCCCGTTTTTCAACAAAGCAGTTACCACAAACGCCGTCTTGTCAGCAACCTCGTGTGTTCTTTGCCAATCGGGATTCCCAAACCCCGTCGCGTGACCCTTCACATCAAATCTGTTACGATCATTAAAAAATAAATAAATAAACGATTAAAAAAATATGATAGAAAGTATTAACTAAGTGGGAAAGACATAGTGATGGAATTACGAACATGTCCTTGATGGCAAACGTGAGGCCCGATAGTGGAAGTTTGGCGGCGGGCGGTGGAGGCTGAGGAAAAGGAATCAACTCGAAGCGTTCCATGAAAGCGCCAAAATCTCCTCTTTTGATGATCATCGCTTTTTTCCTCCTTCTACGGGTCTCCGCCACCACTATAATTCCGGCCACCGTTATTCCCGCCACAATCCATACCTTGGGGTTGGAAGCGTTGGTTTTTATTAGATTCAGCGTTTTTGACATGATCGGATTCGGAAAAAAAATGATGGTAAATAAGAATGGCGGAGCAGCTAAAAAGGGTTTTGAGAGGGTTTTAACCAAGGATTTTTTATTTGATCAAAGAGGAATGAAATTTGCTACAGTAGCCGTAAGCAGGGATTATTGGTTAAGCAGCGCGTAACTAATACGTGCCGGGCTTCGGGCTTTGGTAGGTATAGGAATTTTGCGTGCCGTATTGCTGATGTTTATTTTGTTGACTGATACGAATTTCTTAGTTTTGACCTTTACTAATTAAAATTAGGGTAAACTACCTATTTAGTCAATCAACTTTTAGAAAGCTTTCATTTTGGTCACCCAAAATGAAATCCTTGCAATTTGGTCACCAACTTTTAGGAAAATTTCATTTTAGTCACCTAGGCATTGAATCTCCAACGACAGTTAATTGTACATGTCACATCATGTTTGTACTTTTGTTTTAGTCACCCAACTTTTAGGTCGTTTCATTTTGGTCACCCAAAACCTAGCTTTTTTAAGTCTTGATTGGGGTAAAAAAAAAATCAAGGATTGAAATGAAAAAATGGTAGAAACTAAAATAATACACAATATTGTCAACTTGTACCTGTTTATCACATTCCTAAAAATTTTAAATTTGGGTTTTGAAATATTAAGATTCAAAATTATAGTAGCAAACCAGTAGGCATTATCAGTGGATAAAAAAATCTCAACAATTTATTTGATTTTATTTTAATATTTAAAATTATTTTAAAAAATTATCAATGAAAGTACTGTCTTTAATAGTTGTCTATGAAACTCAAAATTTTTTTGATTATATAATCTTTTGAATCTTTCATGCTAAAATAAAAGCAAAAAAAAAAAAAATCCTTACAATTAATTAACTTTATTAATTTTATTTCCATTCCAAACAAAATTCATAATTTTTTTCATCGCTTCTTTACCCAAAGGACAATACAAGCAATTAATTTAATTAATTGCAAATATTTTTCCTTTACTTTTAGCTTATTATAAAATATTCGAGATTATATAATCAAAAGAAATTTAAGTTTTGTAAACAATTATTAAATATGAGTTATTTTAATTGGTTTCATCAATGATGATCGGGAAACATAAAATTAAAAATTTAAATTAAATTAGATTAAATTAAATTAATTTTAATATTATAGTAAAAAAATCGTTTGACATTATTAATGTATAAAAAATCAACAATTTATTCAATTTATTTTGATATTTTGAAATATAAAATATCAATATTAAAAAAATTTTAAAAATTTCAGCAATAGGATAAAGAAGTACAGTCTGACAATTTTTATGTATTATTTTAGTTTTTATCTCTTTTTCACTTTAATTCTTAATTTTTTTACTCCAATTAATACTTAAAATTTTTTTTAAATGACCAAAATAAAAATGAAAATATAAACATGATATGACATATACAGTTAAATGTTATTAGAATTTTAACTTTTTATGGTGCGGTGCAATGGTAAGAGCAATTACTTCCAATGAGAGTTTTTTTTCGGTAATAGAAGAGAGCAATTGCTCTCATGTTGAAGAGAGTTATTTTCTCTTAGACAAAAAGCATGGGCGAAACTTCAATGTCATGGACGAAATCTTTTTTTATTAGAGAAAGAAAAATATTTTAAGAAGTACATGGGTCAACTTTGAAAAGTTAATTGGCTAAGAAGACAAAGTATTATAAGAAATACGTAACATAGAAAGTAATTTTAGAAAGATCAACACCAGATGAGGAAAGGTGTATCTTAAAAGGTACGTGACTTGAAAATATTAAAAGTTTTAGAAAATTTGACACCTCTTCTCATACGAGATACAATACCATAAAAGGTATGCAACCTGAAAAAGTTAATAGCTTTGAAAAGATCAATGCCTGATAAGCTAAGGTGTATCTCAAGATATACAACACCTTAAGAGATATACAACCTTAAAAAGATCAATAACTCTAGAAAGATTGACACTTGATGGGATATGATGTATTTTAAGAGATATGATACCTTAAGAGATATATGACCTAAAAATGCTAATGACTTCAGATAGCTCGACGCCCAATGAGGTGAGGTGTATCTTAAAGTATAAAATACCTTAAGAGGTATGCGACTTGAAAAGATCAAGAGCTTTGAAAAGCTCAACACTAGTTGAAGCCATGTGTACCTTAAAATACCATGCTCACTACACCAACAATTAATACAAGCTTTCGATTGAGAGTTTAGAAATGATTCACCCTAAAAGGGATAAGAGCCATAAAGACGAATGATCTCGAAAGGATGGTGAAAAAAAAAGGGAGAGAAGGTACACTTCATGAAATATCTAAAATGGGGTTCTCATGTGAGAGAAGGTGAGGGAAATGGGAGAGAGTTCTCATTTTTCTTTTGTCCTTAGAGGGTATGTATAAAGGTCCTTTTTGTGAGTCCCGCACAATAATATCTACTATGAATACGATGGTTATAATGTATAAAGGGTGTGATAAATGAAATCTAAAAGATATTTATATATTAGAAAGTTCAATTGATAATACTATTAATAAATTTTCGTTAAATTTGACCATATAATATTTAAGTCTCTGATTAAAAAAATTAAAATTCAATTTATAAAGCATATTTAAATTTAACAGAAATTAGTTATCAATGTATCAACCAGGTAGATGGACTAAATTGCAAAAATCTGAAAAGTATAAGGACTGGAGACATAATTAGACTTCAAAAAAATCTGAAGAGCTGAAGCTATTTCAACAGATTTGAGCTTTTCCATCTTCAATGCCGTAAGAGGTGCAATGCAAAATTATACATAAAATTATGGAAATGAATCTACAATGAAGAATTCAACCAAATACCAAAGCCACTAACACTCTGTTTGGTAAGAAGGAAAGTAAAGGAAAATTGAAAGGAACACGTCTAATCTAATGACTCGACCAAGAACATATAGCATACATTGATATGATCATATGCATGAATTTCAACCATTAGATTATTACTCTTTTACTTTCTTTCCTATCGAATGGGGTACCTTAACGATATTGAAATCTACAACAAACTTTCAGCATTATGCATTTTTAATGAGATTGCTAGTTGGTGTTTACCCTTTTGAATCGCATCTCATTCGATCGAGGAACTGTTCTTCCATTGCATTTTTGGTTTTGCAATTAACCCTTGAAACGAACTACAATACAGGAGATATCATCCTTACTGTCTCGGTTCAGTGACTCGGTTATTAGCCTTTTAGCTGCTCGAAGCGGGTCCTTGGTCTTTTTAGCAATATCAACGGCTTCTTGATTGGACATGACCTGGATTAAATTTGCATACAAAAATGAGAACAAAATAAACTATAAATTAGACATTGTTGGTCTTCACAGAGAGAGACATGGATCACCTTCCATAGTCCATCACTTGCAAGGATGAGAAGTTCAGTATCCGAGTCAATATCGACAGTTTTCATGTCGGGATCAGATCGGAGGTGTGACTTAAGATTCTTATCTCCAAATGCGCGAGAAACAGCAAGTTGGCCATTCACTCTTGCCACATCCCCTGGGGAAAAATATGCCCCAACAAGATTGATTATCAACGAATAACAGTACAAGTCATCATCATACAAAATTTTAGTACTGATTAATTTGCATTAGGAGGCAATAACTAAACCGATATAGTGCGACAGATTAGCAATCTCAATCAATAAGCTTTCTATTAAGTTTAGAGAATTTATTTACTTCAAATCTGTAAACAAATTTTCCTTAAACAGAAAATCATACATATGCACGAGGGAGATGTGAAATAATAACCTGGCATGTTTGAGACAAAGCCACCTCTGTTCTCGATGCTGCCACGCTCTGTGTTCGGCTCATGATCGATACTCATCTGTATCGCCTGCCCTTTCTTTGAGAGAACAGCACGTGAATCTCCAATATTGGCAACCCATAATTTCCGCCCATCTATCAAAATTGCAGTGACAGCAGTGGATCCCCCACGACCCAAGTCGGGAGTGTGTGTGAGAATCGCTTGGTCTGTCTGCTCATAAGCTTTAGAGATGGACCCCCTGGGATTGGTCCAAAACTCCTCCTGCAAGTTATTACATAACACAAGGACATACTTTAACAGCCAATAAATGCAGCCGGGGAGTTGGGGCTATAACAATAAGAATCAAAGCACCATCATTTCAACGCCAATTAAAAAATTTATAGCTTCGCCTTTCATTTTCGAAGATAATTTTAAACAGCAATCACCATAGCTAGATCAATAAAGACACTCTTTTTCGAGTGTAGCATTTAACTGACAAGAATTATTCTGTTTGACTGTGGTATCTGATGCCCCTAAGCCCTAATGAATTATTCATATTGAATTAATCAAGAACTCACATCCTTCAAGATATTGGAAAACAAATGCTTTTGCAGATAGGCTGGTACGCTATCTCCCAAATGGCCATCATATATGGCAAAAAGTCCGAGCTCATGTCCCCGATGCTGAGCAAACTTTGCAACATGATAATCCTCCATGGGATGATTTGCTTTTCCTTTCACCAAGGTGAAGCCATACTTGACAAGCCCCTGATGGCTTCTACCCTTTCCAGAGCTACACAAAGAACGTCCTCCCTAAAAGATAAAAACTTTTATGATATTACATAATGGACTGCAGCCAAAAACAAATTGAAAGAAAGCAAAGGAGAAGAAGAAACAGCAACCAAGCTCTATCTAGGCATCATCTTTCTAATTACCAACAAACTGTACCAGTGAAAAGTTTCATAGGATCGTGTTTCCACATGGGCAACATCAAATTCAAAACTGAATAGTATATAAGAGAACTTTGTTAACTGATTCCTGAAAACCAAGAACCAGGGAGATCATGATGACCACTTTCGCAGGGTAAAACCATTGCCTCGATTCCTCTAGTTGTTAACCAAACAACAGAACAGAGAATCTGTCCTGAAGCTTTCAAAAAGACTAAGAAAAAAACCGAGTAAAGCTAAAACGAAGATATGTTTATTAGTATACAAGCAAAAAACTAGCGATATTCTTCAATGCTTTCAAGATCCAACACAAACTATAAAAGGAATACAAATGCAGATATCAACAACCCTAAATGAATCATAAATAGAAAAACCAGTTCGGTATATCTTCCGTATTATGCATATAACAACAGAATAAATCAAAACCCCACAGATAAAATGCATTAAAACTGTTTCAAACTTATTTTTCAGTGTCCTCACTAAAACAAAGGAATCCTGTTTTACTCAAATAACTCAATTTCAGGATTCTAGTGCTCTGCAATCATCTAAGCCCCAAATATTCCCATAATTTAAAGGTAGCATTTCAAATCTCAAAAAATACTTTCATGTTTCATTTGTTTCTTTTTTACCTCCACCCCCCCCCCCCCCCCCCAAAAAAAAAAAAAAACCAATAAAAAGCTTTGGCACTGAGCTACAGTAGCCTATGCACTCAAAGTGAATGAAACATAGAATCTGGCATAAAGTCAAAGCTACCACTAAACTAGATCATGGCCTTACAAGAATCTAATTGAAATCACCAACCAAATATATAAAGGTATATACATAAACATATGATGAGAACAACTAGGAAACTGATATACAGACTTGGATAATTCAAATATTCAAAGTTAAATCGAAAAGAATGAACTGAATATATGCTGACCTGAGAATAGACTGAGTTGAAGCAACATAGATTATCCATAAAATTCAATTCCCCCTCCACACTTCTCACTTCTTTATCTATTATCACTCAACATCTAAAAGAAAACAATTTTCCCCCCAAGAATTTCTCAACCTGCATAATCAAAGAAAATTAAACAGGCAAAAACAAAAAAACCCAGCAACAAAAACAACTTTAAACAACCCCCAGGCCTAAATTTTCCCATATAAACAGAAAATCAAAACAAAATCATGAAATGGGCATGTTAGAATTTTCCTTACCGATCCACCAAAACACCCAATTCACAAGAAGAAAAAGAATACTAAGAACAAACAAACCACAGCTGTACAAGACTTGAATTTCCCCAATTGTTGACTATCCTTCCCTTGCTCTCAATAGAGAAAAGTGACATATATATGTACAAGAATTAAATGCTTACAAAATAAGGACAAAAAACCTTTGAATAGTATATTGACTGATAAAGAAACGCAAAATAAAGTCTTTGGAGGGGCAAAAGGAAAAAGAAAGAAAATAAATAGGGTACCCTTATTGACTTTTCTCTATGTCTGGGTTTGGTTTTTTTCATTGTTTACTGAGTACTAAGAAAGGTAATATTTTTACCATTTTTTTTCTTTTTCTTTTTCATTATTTTATCAATCTCCATTAATTAGTGCTTGAGAAACTGGAAATTGGGAATTCTTGGATCATTCACCAAAGGAAGTGGAAGCCTCTTTAAAGTCAGCTCATTTGTTTAATCTTCAAGTGCCAACTGGCAAACCATCTTTATTTATTCCTTTTTTTTGTTATTTATTATTTAATTTTAATTGATTATTATAATTCATTATGGATAAATTATTTTATAAACCCTTTTTCGTCATATTATTTATCATTTTTTTTAAATATTTACTGATATTTTAGTAAATTTATTCATTTTATTGATATATAATTTTGGGTATTTTTTTACCTTAAACCTTAAATTTGGATCTTTTGAAATTTGAGTTTAAGGGTTAGGATTTAAGATTCGAAATTTAAAAAAAAAAAAGCAAAATTATATAAATGATATGAAAAAATTTGTAATTGGAAAGGGAGGATGAATGATGTGATGGGCAAAAATAATTTCTCGTGTATGTAGTTATATAGCCTTTCATAAATTCTAAATTTTATAGGATAAATTGCTTAGTTGGTCACCCAACTTTTTAAGTTACTTTCATTTTAGTCACTTAAGTATTAAATCTCTAACAGTGGTTAACGGAACATGCAATATCATGTTTGTACTTTCATTTTGGTCAATCAATTTTTAGGTCGCTTTCATTTTAGTCACCAAAAAAATATTTTTTTAAGTATTGATTGAGGTAAAAAATTAAGCATTAAAGTGAAAAAGCAATAGAAATTAAAATAATATACAAAAATTATCAAATTGTACTTGTTTATCAAGTTAAAATTCTTTTTAAAAAAGTAACATTAAAATTTTAAATTTCAAAACATCAAAATAAATTGAATAATTGTTGAAATTCTTTTTTATTAATTGATAATATCAACCGATTTGTTTCTATAATATTAAAATTAATTTTTTTTTAAATTTTTAAATTTTATTTTGTGTTTCCAGATTGTTTCTAATGAAATAAACTCAAAAAACTCAAATTTAATAATTGTGTATGGAACTTAAATTTCTTTTTATTATATAATCTCTAATCTTTCCATGCTAAGCTAAAAGTAAAGAAAAAAAACATAATTGCAATTAATTAAATTATTTCTTGTTTTTGTTTGGGTAAAGAAGTGATGAAAAATTATGAGTTTTGTTTGGAATGAAAGATAAAATTAATGAATTCAATTAATTAAAAGGATTTTTCTTTGTTTTTATTTTAATATAGAAGATTCAAGACCATATAATCAAATAAAATTTGAGTTTTATAGACAACTATTAAAGACGATTCTTTTCAATAATAATTTTTGAAAATAATTTCAAAACATTAAAATAAATTATAAAAAAAATTATCCATTGAAAATATCTATTGATTTGCCACTATAATTTTAAATCTTAATATTTAAAAATTTATATTTTAAAATCGAAAGTTAGAATTTTAGCAATGGGATAAATAACTACAAGACAAGTTTTGTGTATTATATTTAATTTTTACCGTCTTTTCAATTTAATCCTTGATTTTTTAAACATGATTTATACTAACATGTTTGTTTTTAAACATGTTTGTCTCTAGTTCATATTTATTAATAATTTCAAAATTGCGTTGGTCTTTGTTTAAAGCTATCTATGTTGATGTTGATTTATTTAAATTATGTTAATTTATTAGACAACATTAAACAAGTATGCTTATAAAATTTAAACGAATATGTTTAACAAAACATATAATTGAATATGTTCATAAGAAATGTTTATAAATAATAAGCAAATAAACAATCAATAAATATATATATATATATATATATATATTATTTTTTAGACATGAACTAATCAAATAAATATATTATAAATGAATAAAATATAGGATTATTATTATGTACACCATTAGAGATGTTCATGGGGCGGCTCGGGACGGGTTCAAGTCGAGCTTACGCATGATATTAATAAATTTTATTTTGTCTAAGCTCGACTTGGCCCAAAATATGGGCTTAAAATTTTGTTCAAATTTACCCATATTTACAAAAGACTAACCTAAGCTTATTTTAGGCCCACCCATACTATTTTTAAATTTTTTTAAATACTTATGTTATATTATTTTAATATTTAATAATTTTATAAAATTTTCATTTATTGAATTTTTTTATAACATTATTTTAATGTTTACATTAGAGTAATATTATATATTTTGTATAAGTTTATTTTTTTAATGTGTTCTAAATTACATAGTATGTATACAAATAAAATAATATAAAGTATTATAAACTTAAAAATGGGTCGGGTTGGATCAGGCTCAGACCTTGAATGTTTAAGCTCGAGCCCGGACCATATTTTAAACAGATCTAATTTTTTTATCTGAGCCCATTTTTTGGGCCTAATTTTTTTTACCCAAACCCTCTCAAAATTTAGGCGGGCCTTCGGGTCTAGGCAAGTAGCACCATCAATGGAGTAAATAAATTTCCATAAGTAAGGGCCTCTTCTTCAATGTTTAAAAAAAACACTTCTAGCTCCAAAAGCACTTTTGGAAGAAAAGCTGTGCAGAACAAGCTGCTTTTGGCTGAAATTTTTAGTTTTTCAGAAATACTTTTGAAAAGCAATTCTAAGAAAGAGAAGTTAAAATTTTTAGCTTTTTCTCTCTCAAAAACACTTTTAGTGCTTAATTACTTTTTCACCCCTCTAATAACATAGTACTTTTCATTTTTTTTCTTGATACTTAATTACAAATGCGTTAAAACCATTAATTAAAAATAAAAAAATATTTTTTAAAATACTAATTACAAATATTTAATGATTATATTTAAATATTTAAAATATAGTTTATATATTCTAATTAAATTTTATAAATAATTAATATTTATTGCTTAAAATATTTAAAATTTATATTTTATATATTAAAATATTAACAACAAGTTATAATAATTTTTTATATTTTTACTAAAATATAATAATATTAACTAATTTAAATATTATTTAAATGTATATTTGTTACTTGATAATAATATGTCTAAAATAGACATTTTATTTCTCAAAAATACTTTTTAACAGCAATGTTAAATACTCAAATTTTAAATCAAACTTTTCAAAAAGAATTATACAACTTTTTAAAGTGTAGTAAAAGAATAATAAAATAATTAAAAATGACACTTGATGTCATTCCAGACCAGCTTGTGGAGCTTTTCTTATCCCACTAGCAATGAACAGAATAATTACCCAATAAAATAAGAACACAAATAAGGGTTATTATTATAAACTCCACAAGCAGCTTTTAGTAAATGATATGTATCTGTTTTTTTTTTTTTAATATTCCCTAAAGACACATGCCAGGATTTCGGAGAGTTTTAACTCCACTGACAATGTATCAAATATTTTTTTCATAAAAAATAATAATATTGCTTATATATAAATAAACAGCTTGTATAAGAGCTTCAATAAAATTTAAATGAGTTTGTTTATGATTAACACAAATAAACAAAGCATATTTTGTTTGTATTTAATTCGTTTAAATTGTTTATGAACTGTTTTATCAAACACTCTTTCCTGATATTATCATTTAGCGAATTTAATTTATAATATTATTTTACATAAATAAAAATATGTTATTTAATAAATTAAAAATAATCACATAAATCAAATATAAAAATATATAATATTAAGAATTGGGTAAAGAAAAGAGAAAAATTCCTTGGTAATTATGAAAGAAAAATATCCTTAACTTTTTTCATGATTTAATCTCATTCAATAAGATGAATTAAATAACACTATATAATATGCAGTTTGGATTGGATATCCACCATAAATATCTAACAAGTGCCATTACATGATTTATACTACAATGTATTAAATACTTTGTAAGTTTAGAGTTATTTTATTTTAATTGTTTCTACTATAATTTTTAATTAATTTTCATTAACAACATATAAACCATATTTAGAATAAAAATTAATAATTTAATAAATAAAATTAAAAATGTTTGATCACACCACGAGGGTGCAAATTATATGTTAGTGTGAGCCTACAAGTCAATCGTGATTCATTTGTAAAGATTAAACAATATTTAATTGTATTGATATTATTATAGGTTTATAATAATAACTTGAAGTATTTTTTTATCCATGAGTAAAGTATATGATATTTAACACTTGTACAGATAAAGCTCATGGAACACATTAGGCTATACAAGAAAATTATAAGGAATTATAATTATGAGATCTCTATGCATTAAAGTCATTATTCCTAAATTGATGTTGGCTGTTGTATTCTCGAGATAAGACATTAATAATGCTCAAAGGTCAACACATGTTAAGACTTCATGCACACAATGCATGCAACTAATTTCATAAATTGAAATATAGGATGCTTGAGGATAACATATAGGTGCTTGTTATAAGAACAAATACATTGAACATGACTTGTTATAAGAGTTCCATTTGGTATTTCACTTACGTGTCTATGGAAATACTTTCATGTGTCGATAGTATAAATAATCCTTAAACTTGTGGCACTAACTCATCTTGTACCTTGGGTGTCATACTTTGATTCATCATGAAATGGGTCCCTATTGACAATTGCTTAAGGTAGTTTTGGGTATGACATAAGGCATACGAAGGTGGTAGAGTAGTCCAGAGATGATCCATTACTCCAACTAATACGAGGGGACATATTCTATATGCTTTTGACTTGTACTAGCCACAAGTCTTTGGCCAAGACAATAGTTAGAGTAAATATGAGTTGTAGATTAACATGAATAAGCAAAGGTAGACACTGTGCCATGACTTTTAACTTATTTGGGATATATGATGAAATGTTTAAATTACATATAAATATCGAACACTAAAAGATTTTGTCGAAAATATATTTGGACTATTCCAATAATTAGGGGTTATCATGGGTTGCTAGATATCGCTCATGAATCAACAAATATAATTATTTACAGATTGAAATAAATTATATTTCTTGCTATCATAATTGGAAGCTTACTGGGTCGCACACGATAATTGAATTTGAAAATTAAAATGAAAAAATATTAAATTAAATAATTCAAACAAAATTCAAGGGTTAAAATACAATAAATCAAATGTTGATTAAAACCCTAGCGATATATCTAGTAGTTTTTTTTTTCTCTTTTTTTTTTTAAATAAACAAAGAAAAAAGACCAAAATTATTCTTTAAATATATGGTTTTAGTTTTCTTTTCGGTATTGAGATTGAAACCGGAAAGAGTGTGGATCCGCGTGATTAGATTGCTACCACTATTTTGACAAAGTGAATCTCGACCTTATAAAGGTTATTTAAATTATAGTGTAGATTGCTCACAGTGGCTGTATGTTTAGACGGCTACAGGGTCTTGATAATCGAACTTAGTATTCATACGAAAACGAAGAAAGAATTGAACAAGGATGACAGCCACCTTTGCTCAAGGTATAAATTCTTTTAGTATATTTCGAATATGATAACATGATATAAAATTATTCAAACTAATTATAAATGGAATTCGATTCGTTGTTTATTTTAATTTCCACTAAATTCGTTGATTGTTTCGATTCTATAATGAGATTAAATAAGAGATGTTTCAACCCAACAGACAACATTAAAGCATTTATTATTAATTTGGAAGCATTGTACATTGTACATTGTACATTGTTCATCATACAGAGAGAATCCACACAGTGCAATAAAAAAAATGTTTTGGGTTCACACCGGAGATCACCTAATGACGATGATCCCACCTTTTATTTTTCTTCAACCTTTTTATTGATTTTGGGTAATAACGATCTTTGTTCAGTCAACATCTCACAGCTCTGAATCAATCAGCGGTATATATATACATACATATATGTATACATATATAATGTTGCAGCAATATAATTTGTTTACAGGAACAAATGCTTTTTGTAAACGTCGAACTCTGCCGAAGACGAAAGAAGTGGTGTCTACATACTCCCAATAAGAAATCAAAAACAAGGAATTAAGCCATGCATATCGAAATGCAATGTTAAACTAGAAACGGATTAAGTGTATGTATAGTAAATGACCTGTGAGAAATTGGAGTTGAAGAGTCTCCTCAAGAATCTTGTATTAGCAAGGCAACTAGATTGGTTAACATTATCAAGGGTTTCATTAATTAAATCGAATAAGTCTCCATACGTCGGGCCTGGTAATTTCTTCAGAATCTCCGCCAATATGTAGGTCAGTGCACCGTTCATCTTGCCGGCGGTGAAGGCCTGCACCAGTATTCATGTGTTGTAAATTCATTATGAGAATTTAAGTTCTATATTCATCATCATCATCCATGGATAGTTAATATTTGACAAATGAAAAAAAAAAATTACACTTACAGAGGTATCGGCAGCGGCTTGGTGATCAAGACAAGCACAAATAGAAATAGCTAATCCGCCATTTGTACGTTTCTCCGCACCCGACGGAGGACTGCTGTTTACCCATTTTTTCCTGTTTAATGAGGATGATGATAAAGTAAGGGTATAATGAACAGGTTGTTTGAGTAGTGCCTCTCACTTTCAAACGGGAAAAAAGTTCAGTTCGTTGAACTTACAGAATAGAATATCTGTTTATCTGATATTCTTACTTATCATAAAAAGGCAAAAAAAATTCTTTGGGAATATGAGAAGCTTACTCTTCACTCATATAAACTTTGGGAAGATCTAAAATGGTTCCGCTATGGCAAGCGTCAACAATGGCATGAAGCGTAACGCCAGGGGTGAGTGGCCGAACGATGAGGGTATTAAGATCATTATCCACTATCATCCCCGCTTCTTTGAAATCAACCGGACATATAGTTTCATCGAACCCATCATCCTCATCATTGTTAAAATCCGGTTGCCGTAACCCATGACCGGAGTAGAAAAACACCAACGAATCTCCCTGCCGGCTGTCACTCACCAACCATCTCAATGAATCCTCGATGTTTTTCCTCGTCGGTATAAACCGTGGGTCCGCCTCCTCTTCTGCAGTTTTTCTTTTTCCATTAATCATCACAACGAAAATGGTAAAATATTAAACAAATATAACTGAAGAACATACCGGTGAGAACCCGAATGAAATTTCCAGGGTACCCGAAATTATTAATCAACAAATCTCTCATGTTTCTGACGTCGTTAATGGTTCCTTTAAGCCTATACTGCTTCCAGTTGTTGTAAGTGATTCCGCAAAGTACTGCTCGCTTGCTTGATCTCTTCATCGAGTTGAAAGCCGATGGGTCGGGATTTAAGGAAGGAGTTACCGTACTTTGATGCACTTTTCCTCTGATTTGGCTATAAAAGCATCTCATTCGGCTGCGTAGCCCATAGTGCTGCTGCTGGCTCGAAGAATATTGTTCTTCGGCTGGAATGGGAAGATAGTTAGGTTTGCATGAAGGGCATTCAACATCTGCACCTTTGGTCACTGATTTCGCCATAAATCTTTGCCTGCATCGTGAGCAAGGCGTGCTTCTTCGCATATCCATGCTTGCCGACGGACGGATGCTTTCTCAGATCTTGGCGAGAAGAAAAAAGAGGGTTTTACAAATTGTCACTTATAACTAATTAATTTTGTAATCCACGAATTATGAGGCGACTGATCTTTGGGTTTTATAAGCATCGATGATGAAGATTAGTGTAAAGAAATGGTGAAATTACCCACTAAAATTTTAGTTAATGAACTAACAATAGTATAAGGATTAAAATGATCTAATTGAAAAATATGAACAAAATCTATAACCATATACATAATACATGAGTAATTGAATCTAACCAAAATTTCAAAATTCAATAAGTTCAAGGACTAAAATTGAATAATTTAAAAAATATAAACTAAAATTAATCAAATTACAATATAGGAATTAAATCTTCAACTTTCGCAAAATATAGAGACTAATAATAAATTTTAACTTTAAAATCTAATTCGAGTCTTGTAAAAAAAAAGTACTAATTCACATTATCTGTAAAATACTTTTGGAGTTAAAATATAATTTGAGTCTTGTAAAAAAAATAATTCGAACTACAGTGATTTGCCAATAGCCTAAAAGGAAGATTTATGGTAGGTACCATACTAATGCCTAAAAGGAATATTAATCTAAGCTAAAAATGATTAAATTAATTTTGAAAAAAATAATTAAATAAACACATTTTGTATAACGAGTAGGGACTCTATAAAATTGTAATTCTACATCATTTCTATCCTTTTTCAATAGGAGAATGACAAACAATCATTTCTTCCATATAATTACCTTTTATTTTTTTCATAGTGTCTCAAAATAAAATTCTAAACATTTTTTTAAAATTAATTTTAATTTTTTTCAAATATAAATTATTACACATAATTGAAAATTTTAAATTATTAATATTATAATATTTTTTAAATATTAATGCGTTTCAATGTAATTAAATTTACGTCTTTCTGTATTGATAACAATAAAAATACTAATTGAGTTAAGACTCAATAAGTTATTATAATAATTTTTAAGATAGTAGTAATTTTGCACATTTAAGACAAAAAAATGGAACCTTTCTTTTTTCTAGAAGTTTTGACTTATTTTTTTCTCTGAAATTAAGTAGTGGAGAAGCTTTAATAGGTGAAGGTATATATGCTTCGCATTAAGCGGCTTTTAAGAATAGGGGGAAGAAAATTTGCTATTAATTTTCGTAAATTTGAAGTTGGATTTTATTTTTAGGAATTTATCCCTTTATAGTTTTTTTTTATCCATAAACAGGAAAAAACTCAAATCTAACTTCTAACTATTCTCATGAACATTATTTTAATTTGGTCAGCATTGAAAGTCAATAATATAAAATAAATTAATATATACGAAAGTAGGATAACAGAAATAATATTTACGAGAATAGGTAAAATACACAGTAAAATATAAGTGTTGCTTAACCAACAGCGCCACCACTTTGTTTCTAATAAAAAATTCATTTTTTGGGTGCAGCCGGATCAATCGACGCACTCCATTTTGTATGATAAATACGAGTTTTTTTTAGTATACAAGAATAAAAATAAAAAAATATTTTTCTATTTAGTGCCGTCGATATGTTAAGCGACACTCAAAACTTTTAAAAAAATTAACTAAAAAAAGGAAATCATGTTTTAAATTTTTTTCGATATTAAAAATATGAACTTGTGAATGAATGATGACTATTATTCTAGAAAAAAGAAATAAGTAGAATAGGGCAAATTTTTATGAAGAATAAAAAACTTCAATTTTAACAAAAAAAAATATAGAGCATTTATATTTTAATTTAATATTTTTGTAATATGAAAAAAAAGTTATTTTCCATTTTAGAAAATGCAAAAAGATTTACTTACCAAAAAATACTCTCAAACTAGTATAGTGAGTTTTTATGATTTTTACCACAAAACTTCTTGTATTATATTATAGATTGTATTTTTAACTTTTTATTGAAAAAAATGGATAAATTAATTCTCGTATGTTTTGATGAGTGAGTAAAATAATTTCTTTGTTAAAATTGTATGGTCAAATGTTTATTTTGGTGTTTATAAGGTATAATAACAAATTTAACCCTCAACCTTACAAATTTATTCAATTTGACCCCTACTCTTTTATTGGATCGGTATTGTTATTTTTAATAAAAAAATTTATAACTTTTAAATAAATTTTGTTTATATTTTTATTATTTTTTAATAATTTTTAAATTTTAAAAGGGCTTAATTTATTTTTTTTTATTTGTTAGTAAGACCTTTTTGACCCTTTAGCCTTACTAGTTTAAAAAATTTCTAGTTTATAGAGTCAAATTAAATAAATGTGTAAAGATTGAGGGCTAAATTTGTTATTATATCTTATATATAAACACCAAATTTTAATAAATGGATTGTTTTGCTCACTCATGCAAGGAATAATTTGTCCAATTTTTTTAATAAAAAAACTAAAATACAATGTAAAATATAGTATAAAAGGTTTTATGATGCTTTTACAGATAAATCCTTTTCATGAAAATACTTAATTTCTTTACTTTTATTTTTTTAGAACATCTTTGGACAAACACATTTTAAAGAAACTATTGATTTAATCTATCATAAAAAAATACTGAAATTAAATAGGTTAAGTTATATTACTAGTCCCTTTACTATGTATAATTTATAAATTTAATCCTTTTACTTTAATTTGGTCACTTGTAGACATTATACTTTTTGAATTTTGAAATTTCAGTGTAGTAGTTAAATTTTCTAAGTCAAATTATGTTATTAATCTTGTAGTATGCATAAGTTGTGAATTTAGTCCATATTCTTTAGTTTGATCAATTTTAATCCCTATGCTATACTTTTCAAATCTTGAAATTTCAATTATGATACAAACAATAACTGTTAAATATATTAACTAAATTGACGTGCTTTATTTTTATGTGAATATAATGTGGAAATAGGAAGTTGACATGGTATTGCATATGTGATAATATGTTTGTCACATAAAAGTTTAAAAATAGTAGAATTTAAATTGTGAATATGACGACTACCATACTATTAGGACTGAATTTTCAAAATGAAAAACTACATAGATTAAAGTTAACCAAATTAAAATATAGATACTAAATTCTTAAACAAAATATAGTGATATCAGTATCATATCTCAAAAACATTAAATTTTAACTTGAGTATCAGATTTCTCCCAAAAAATTTATACTTTTAGTTCAATCAAGGGCTTTAATTAACAAAAATCAGAGAATAGTGTTCATTTAATTAATAAAACACTAAATTTTAGTTGAAGAATGTGTTTTGAATTAACACCCATCTCAAATTCGATATTTGAATAATTTTTATCCTAATAAATCTTAAAATTATACGTAAATTTTAATTTAACTTGCAATTATATATATGAATTGTAATTTGGTGCAATTATACACGTACAGTTCTAATTTTACTTCAAATGTATATTTGAAACTTTAATTTTGATTTAATCATACACATTTAAAAGAAATAAATACATCAATTTATAAAATTTATTTTTATATTGGGTAAATATAATTATTTTGTGTATGCAATATATAAATATAACATGATGTTATATCAATAATTATATTAATAATTTACAAGAATCAGATCAAATCAAAATTTCATGTATATAACTACAAATTAAATCATGCCTCATGTATAGTTTTAATATTTATCCCTAAAAAAATTGTACAAATCTAATAATATAAAAGTAATACGTAAATTCTAGTCTCGTGACACTAATAGATACACTGTATAGATATAATATAAGGATAAATAAAAACACATTATTGTCATAAAATAATTAATAAGTTTAAAGTAGCATTAAAGTTTATGATTTATTCAATAATAAAAATAAATAAGTCTAGAGATTATATTCTATGTAGGCTTGTAGCACTGAAAACCCATTTAAAAGGTGAAATTGCTTTGTCACTCCCCCATATAATTGATACCTTACAATTTTGTATCTGATCCGATTCTTCCTTATAATCTTTATGTACTAATATTTTTACAATTATAATTTCAAATTTTATGTACGGATCCGATAGCAACATTTTATGTGTATGTATCATATTGAATATAAAAATAAATTGATATATTTATTTAAACGTGTATGTTTAAATAAAATCCAGTGTTTTATGTATACATTTGAGTCACAATTTAAATTCTATGTGTATAATGATACCAAATCAGTATTCATATACCAAGCTACACGTTAAATCAAAATTCGTGTATATTTTTAAAATTTATTTTTACATTTTATACTTATTTCTAAAATAAATTTATTATATGTTTTGATTATATCTATTTTTTTACACAATATCTAGAATTACCCATAATTCCTCTCAAACCTATAAATAGGAGGATAATATTTTTCAATGCATTTGAATCCATATCCTTCTACATTGACAACAATACTCATACCAATCGAGTTAAGACTTTAAGAAACTATCACTTAAAATTATTACACATTTTCATATCTGGTTTTGTATTTTCAAGATTGTGTAGAGTTCTAGTAAAGTCGTCGTACAATTCTTTCTTTTTTTTTAATGTATTTTTCCTTTTTCTTTTTTCTAGTACAGATAATATGTCTGTACGTATATATATATATATATGTGTGTATATAGTTTATGCTTTCATTTTGAACCATTCCTTTCTGCAAAGGACAAAGCTGTCGCATCTTCTGGGATGTTCACTTTTTCTTTTTGCCAAAATCTTCGAATCAATTTGCTATACATAAGATTGTGTGTGAGTCATGGTGCACCTGTCTTAAAAGTTTTTGGCTTCTCAATCTTGTCCTATTAATAAATATAGATTTTACATATGTTCCTCAATAAATTAAGTTGGACCGTATAACACATTCATCATGAGTATATATACTAGTTTGCTGAGTGATTAAGACACGTATTTTATTTTATTTTTTGCTTAAAAAGAAAAAATATGTTGAATGTGGATTGATTCTTAACTTGATTAGCATGGGTATTGTTATCAGTATAGAAGACGTGAGTACAGGTGTACTGAAGTTTATTATCCTCCTATTTAAGACATTATGTTAAAAAGAACAGATATAATTAGAACCTATAATGAGATTGTTCAAAAAAGCGAATCTCTTCTTCTGTGGGGAGACTTGTTGATATACAATCTATGATAACTATCTCAAATTATTTTATGCAATTTTAAATGCCATTTAGTTCGGTTCTTAATCAATTAAACCAAATGAATCGAGATTTTCTCTTGAGTGAGAGAGATGATAGAAACTGGGGAAGGATACTTTTTGAGCTAAGACTTTGCTACCAAAATATGTTCAGGACCCTAGAAACCTTTAAGCAATAGGTAATGCTTCAATGACTGAAAGTTACTCAAGAAAATAAGTCATATCATTGCATCAGGCCTTAGATAGGTGATAAGGGATGGACAAAAAGTGAATTCTGGCACAAAAATTGGTTTGAATTGGGTGCATTCAAAGATATTCTCCAGGAAGACTTTCGAGGGATGAAGGCTTTAGGATCTTCCAGTAAGCTAGAGAAAATGAGAAGTGTTAGGACACCCAAGTATTTCGGTCCAACTACCTCAAGAACTTTTAAGAGGCTTTCCTGAGCACACCTATTATTAATTCCCCTAATAGTAATGATATTTTATGCTAGGGTCTCTCGAGCAATGGTTGCTTTACTGTTTTAAGTGGATATTTTCTCGTTGCAAGCAAAAATTCATGTGGAGCTCATGGAGAAATTGAACTATGGAGATTTATCTGGGAAGCTAAAATTCCTCCCAAATTAAAAATCTTGCGGAAATGTGGTCATAAGGCTATCCCTACTAAGGCTTTTCTCCTACTCAAGAAATCTAAATGTGGAGGCTCTTTGTTCTTTCTAGTCTAGTTCCCAAGAAGACATTGATCATCTCTTTAGAGAATTCTCTGTCACAAAACGTCTCTAGGGGAACCTATCCAAGTTTGAGTGCATTCAATTCATACTTTCGACCTCTCTCAGTTGGGAAGATTGGATATTTATGAATCTTTCGTCTTATACTTGGATTTACAAGCCAAAGTTATCCCGGAATACCGTATTTGTATTTGTTCTATGGGAAATTTGGTTGGTTAGGAATGCCTGTATATTTAGTAATTCTCGTCCTATAGAGAGTTTTGTTACTAGGGTCCTTTCAACTATAGGGGAATAAAAATCTAAACAAATCCGCTTTAGAGTCTTTAAAAGTAGTTTCTAAAAAACCAGAACATTTTCAACATAATCTTAAAGAACACATGGCTGCCACTAGGTCTTTTTGGACTAACCACCAACAGTGTCGCTACATTTCTGGGTTCTTAATTTTAGTGTTCCTATATGTTTTCTTTCTTAAGAGAGAAGCTTGTTAAATTCTCCACAGTGGAATTATAGAATTTCTTTACGTTTAGAGGAATGGTAAAGAAAATGTTATGAAGTGGCACCCAAGTAACCCAAAGCTCTCAAACCCAAGCTAGAGTTAGGATTATTGATTGAGGATTAAATTTATTGAAATATTTAGAATTATTAAAATTAGGGTTGATTTGATAAAATGTTTAAACGTTGATGACTAAATATATTATTATACACCACCTCCCTGTTTCTGTTAAGGTGATCAAAACAAAAATGAACGATTTGAAATGACCCAAAACAAAACACACTACTAGTTGAGTGTTGTATATTTTACTCAAAATCTAAATAAAAGAAAAATCAAGTAATGGCATGACACTCTCAAAGTGCCACATCATCATATCTTACCGCAATCCAAATTCAGAGACCAGATAAAAAAAATAACTGTCAAGACTAATGTGAACAAAACAAATTCAAAAATCCAAAATTAGGGATTAAATGTTATTTTATCCCTGAAATTAAAGGGAGCCATCTATTTTATAATAGCAACAACAAAGCACTGGCTGTTACATCGAGGTGAAACCTGAACAATATTACTTTTATCTATGACAACCTGGTCCAAGGTAGCAAAGTTAGATGTGGTACACAAGAAAATGGCAAATTACGTTACGTGAACTCGGTAGGAATCTACTACGACCACATTATATATAACACAATCTTTTACATTAATTTTGAAAGATCGAAGTGTCAGTCTTACGTAGTCTGGATGGCATAAAGCACTAATCTAGCATAAGAAGATAATATTCCAAGATATGCTACTATAGAGGAAAAGATATATCAAGCACCACATAAGCCATAGGAAAAAAATTACTAGGATTAAAAAATAATAACAGAGGTAGGCTCTGCAATAGACTAATATAAATTTAATTCAAGTTACCAACATTAGGGGGTTCTAGCTCTGTAAATTTGTACGTGAAAGGCTTACCAAAGGTGGAGACCATTCATAGCTGAATCACGATTGTTTTTATCCTTTTATATATGGCAAATGAACTGCATGATTATTGTAGTGAGTTCCCTAGATATTTGGCCTTGCAGGTTGGACACATATAACCAACTGAATCTGATTGTATTTCAGAATCGACGGCCTCCTGGTTGAACTCCGTCCCACACCATACACACAGAGTTGTAAGCTGAGGCTTGCCAGCCATACTTAACAAGACTTCTGATCCAAAGTGAACCGACGAAGTGTAATCACCTTCTATAGCCGGATTATTAGCCAACTCTACTGGAACCTCTGGCAACGAGGAAGATACTTGCACACCGCCAATGCTCAAATTGATCACCTCTGTTTCAACCAACTTCGACTCATCAAATCCTGTAAAATTGTCAAGCCTCTCGTTGATGCTGCATAAAACATCTTCACCCTGCTGTTACACATAGAGAACATGAATATTAAAGTAATTTCTTCAATGAAACCACTTCTCCTCGATGACCTAACATGGGTAAGAAAACTATGACGTCTAACCTCCTCCCCCCCCCCCCCCCCCCCCCCAAAAAAAAAAATTGCCAGGATATACAGGCAAATGATATAGCATATTAAGTAAACCATCAATAGGTCACATTGCACAACCTTTCTTCTGTGCACAAAGAAGAATTTAACATAAAATAAAAAGTTAATAACCTTATTTCGATTCTATGGATGTAAATATTTCTGTTTAGTTGAGAAAGCTGTAAAAATTCTGAAACTACTCATCAAGGAAGAAATGAGGAACCATCTAAACCTTTTTTTGATGACCAGGCCAAACAATGTAAGCAATCAATAAGGAAAGCTTACTGATGGCAACTATACAACCAAACTGAGGCAAAGTGCAATCCAAAAGAAAAAGTCAAATGATAACATCGATAAATGGAGAAGAACAATGATACAAGAGCTCTAGTAAGCAGAACAATAATCTCAAACTGTTTACACCACATTGTACTGATAAAGCAACAAAAATCAGAACAGTGGCTTTATACCTTGTCCGAGATAGAATTTGCAACCAATGGACCATCAACTGGTAACAATAGGGGCATTGATGATTCAGGGACTTCAGCCTGAAGTACATTTTCTCCAGATGTTTGTCGTATAGTCTCTGGTGAAACATCTTTAGCTGGCTCACAACTATTCCCTAAACCAACAACTAACTCAGAATTGGTACTGATATCCACTTCTTCAGGTTTAGGATTCTCCTTTGTGCCCGCACCAACTAAATTGACTTCATTCTCAACTTCACAGACACCCTGATCGGTGGAGGGAACAAGTAAGTTTCTTTCAGGACCTCTATGTTGCTCAATGCCAGACTTGTCAGCTTCTTCAGCATGAATTGTTAAGCCATCATTTCTGACTACAGTTTCAGATGTACTACCATTTTGCTCGTCCATACAATCAGAAATTGTAGCATCAAAAAGAGAATCCATATTTGCAACACTGATAGCTTCATCAATCTTCTTCATCTTCTCATCAATGACCATAGGCTCACTGGTTTGTTGACATAAATCTTGATTTAGCGTTCTATCAGTCACTTCATCCTCTGTTCCAGAATCACTTAAAGGCGAATCAGAATTCATTTCATGATCAGAAGTAGATGCAGGAATATCTGGAATTGGAACTGCATTCAATTTATCAGGACTCGATCCATCATTGAGTTCATATCTAGGCACAGCAGTACTAGTTTCAAGAATAGAATTCTGCGCAATTTCAATTAAAGCATCCATTTTGGAAATCCTCGCGGGCAACTCTTGCTTAGTTGCAACCTCAGTTCTCCTGGGAAGCGTCAGTAAACCAGGTGAATCTTCAATTCCTCTCACAAAGTTCCTAACATGGATCCCTACATGGCCATTGTACCTACGCCGTTCATGAAATACCTTATGGCAGAATTGGCATTCAAATTTCCCATCTCTAAGTATCACACCATCTCCAACAGAAGAACCAAGCCTGTACCTCCTTGTAGTCCTTTGGTGAAATGATAAAAGATGTTGTAAATATGCATCCTTCTCATCAAAAGTCATATTGCATTTATGACATTCGAAAAGATCATGTATTTGAACTTCTGCCAGGTTATCCATTCCCAGTAAGTTGACTTCCTTCCCATGTTCAGTCCGCCTTTGATCATCCCCTTTCTGGATTGCACCTTCCTGCCATTGCATGAACATAAACACTGTTAAGTATTTCTTCTTCTTTCACGAGTTAAATAAATGTTCCCCGCAAACATCACTTACATTTTCAGTTTGATAAATATGCTGAGCAATGTCGCCATCATTATCCATTGTCAAGGGTGCATCATGGAGACCAAAGCAGGATTGCAAGTATGCAGCGACTTCTATACATGATATAAAATGCCGCCCACCGGGACTGAAAACAAAAAGCAATAATGATGTTGTCTATGATATATGCATACAAAGGAAAAATACTGTTAACAATAAAGTGTCTTTGATTAACTAAAATATAACCCAAATTCAGAAAAACTATAAAATTATGATTTGCTCTTTTGCACTCGCAATAAAACTACAAGAATCTACAAATAAACTAACAAAGAAATCACCTAATATATCTCCGGCAATATACAGAAGCACGACCTTCCTTCCTCTTTAACCCTAACAAAAGCTTCCACCCTATCGGCAAGACATCTCCGAAGATGCTAGCATCAACAATCTTCCTCTTCCTTCTCCTGCTACACCACTGCCCACCCAAATCCCTCATAAACCCTAGCAAAGCCTCCTCACTGCCCGCCATTCCCTCGGTCCTCCTTTTCAATTCCTCCGCATAAGGATCCTCTAAACATCCCAATGCGACCAAATCGACGGCAACTCCGTTTTTGTTCACAATCTCTAAAGCCCGCTCTCTCTCTTCCTCGGAATTAACAGCCTGCACATTGGGCTTCCTCCCTCTCTTTCTCTTCCCAAGGCTGATCATTGCATCTTTAATCTCAAAATCCACCATGGTATCCCTCATCCCGTAACTTACAATGGCGTCCCTAGGGGAGGAAGGAGGGGTAGTGAAATCGAGATGCTGGAATTCGGGGTGGGATTTGAGGGAGACCTTGAGGGAAGATATTATGGATCGGTTCTCTAGGGCTTCGGGGTCATGTAGAGGAGGGAAAGGAGGGGCTGGTTTGGGGGCAGGGAGGAGGCCGGGGATGCGGTGGCGGAGAGGATGGTGATGGGAGGAATGATGATTGTTAGGGGAAAGACGGGCGAATGTCTGGCGACGGGAGCCGGCGGATTCATTGAAGCTGGAACGGTCGACGGAAGGGATTACAAGGTTGTCGGAGCAGTGAAGGTCGAAGGCGGTTGGGGAACAAAGGGAGAGGGAGAGGAGCTCGGATTGGGTTAGGGTAGTTAAGTCTACGGAAGGGAGAGAATCCAGGGTTAGTGGCTGGTCGGCGGTGAGAGTGGCCATTGCGGTGGTTCAAATGGCGGCGGTCACCAAAGATGATTTGGATGATTAACTAATGTCTAATGCCCTAAAACCTGGATGGAGGATTTCGGTACAAATTGAATTGAATTATGGGCGCTTAGTGCTTACCTATTCGTGCTAACAAAGGAAAGAGTAAATAATAATAATAATAAGGGTTTTTTACCAAATTATTACAAAAAAAATTTTAAAAATTCCAAAATAATATACATCAAAAACTATTTACGAAAATGGTACAAACAGGGTGGTCACGCCACTATGATAGGCGGCACCACCCTGTTATTTCTGACAGTTTCTGTAAAAAAAAAGCTGAAAAGCAAAAAAAAAAGCTAAAAAACGAAAAAAATAAAAAAGAGAACATGTGGATGGCAGAGGCGGCACCAGTGTTGCCTCTGCCAGAGGCGGCACCAGTCTTGCCTTTGGCAGAGGCGGCACTGGTGGTGTGGGTCCCAGAGGCGGCACCTAACTGCTATATATACCCCAAGCATCAGCAACTCCGGGACGAAGAAGCAGCAGCAAGGAGAAGAAAATAAAGGGAAAGAAAGGAGAAGAGAAGAAAAAGAAGGAGAAGGAAAAATAAAGGTATAATATTTTTTAAATAATAGATTTTTATTTTGTTATTATTATTGTTGATTTTTATTATTTTTTGCTGTTAGTTATTATTATTGTTAGTAAAAAACCCTTAAAATTGTTGTTAGTAAAAAAACCCTATTTATTATTTTTTGCTGTTATTTATTATTATTGTTAGTAAAAAACCCTTAAAATTGTTGTTAGTAAAAAAACCCTAATAATATAAAAAATAAAATAAATTAGCAAAATAGGTTGTTTATTTTTTATATTATTAGGGTAAAAAACTGTTTTTAAGTTGATTAGATAATATTTATGATTTGTTATTATTATGGATAAATGTTGTTTATGTATAAAATGAGAACTGAAAAACTATGAGCTTATGAATGAAAAAAATTGCATATTGATTAATTAATTTTTTTTATTTAAGTAGTTTATTTGGTGTTCAAAATTTTTTTTAGAAAGTTTGTTTATTTTTTAACAGATTCAGCAGTGAAGATGGAAAATCAGTTTTTCGTATGTGTTTATTTCGATGGAATTATCTTGACAACAACCGTTGGATGCATATTTGAATGCCGGCAACAAATAGCAATGAGATTTAATAGAAATGTCTCGTTGGATGATATGAAGGGAAGAATTAACGCAAAAATTGTTAGACGTTGTGGGAGAAGGATCTCAAAACTTTTCTACAAGTTTCCAGTTTTGATAGATCCAATCAAATTCACTGAAATGGAACTTGTAGACGATGAAGACGTGGAGACAATGATCGCTCTTTACTGTGGGAATGAGAGTGAAAAAAATGCACCAATTCACTTATTTGCTGAGTTAGCCGGTATGGAGGAAAATGAAGATCTCACTACATATGGTGAAGAACATAGAGCTCAAGAACCGTGCATGGTGGCTCCAATATCGTACGTTGATAGTGAATCGACTATACGTGGGATCGATATCGATCTTAATGTTACAGCCGATATAAATGTGGTTGGTGATGATGGTTACGATAGTAGTGATCCTTGTTATCAAGAGGTCGATGGTGATAGTGATCCCGATGTGGACGATATCCCCGATGATATTGATGATGAAGACGTGAATGATGATGGAAACATTAACGCGTCTTCGGTTGGGAACCAGATGCGACGTGTTGTGATTCACAATAATCTTGGACCACACATGTCGCTCATAGACCCCGACGCGGCGCATGTAGCCGAGTTTCCAGAGTACCCTGAAATACTTCCTGCTCACCGACTGGCCGTGAATTCTGATCCTAATGAGTTATTCGTCGGCCAGAGATTCGAAAGTAAAGAAGAGTGTGTATTTGCTATTAAGCGGTATAGCATGAATATATCAGTAGATTACAAAGTTGCAGTGTCAAAACCGACATTATATATTGGAGAGTGTTGGAAGTCGGCGGAAGGCTGCAATTGGCGGGTACGAGCTGCATTTATTCAAAATTCTCAGATGTGGGAATACGCAAATTTGTTGGGCCTCACACATGCACATCAACACGTATGATAGAAGATCATCGAAAACTTGATTCTAAAACTATCTGTACGTGTATCATGCCAATGGTGAAGGACATGCCGACCATTAAAGTTTCAGTACTGATTGCCGAAATACAAGCACGATTTCAATATCGAGTGTCATATCGAATGGCATGGATAGCAAAACAGATGGCAATGGAGCAATTGTATGGGGATTTCGATGCGTCCTATAACGAGCTACAAGGATGGATAGCCGCTATGTGTGAGTACGTACCGGGGACCGTCATTGAGTTACAGACACGACCTTATTACGGCCCGGATGACCAAATACAGTCGGGAAAAAAATTTTTCCATCGGATGTTTTGGACGTTTGATCCATGTGTGCGCGCATTTCCCCACTGTAAGCCATTTGTACAAATAGATGGGACCTGGCTATACGGAAAATATACACAGATTTTACTTCTTGCGGTTGCTCAAGACGGTAACAGGAACGTGCTCCCGATAGCATTTGCCATTGTAGATAAAGAGAACATGGAATCGTGGGAATTCTTCCTTACCAACCTGAGGAGGTATGTTATTAGCAACGATAATATTTGCATTATCTTTGATAGAGGGAAAGGATTAATTGCAGCCATTAGACGTTCCGGTGTACCATGGAGATCCGTTTACTGCATCCGTCACATTGCAGCTAACTTCATTAGAGATTATAAAAATGCAGACTGGAAGAAACAATTTGTGAAAATAGGTAAATGATTGACTTATCTTTTCAATATAAGTTTTTAGGGCAATACTGTAACTTCTCTTTTTTTTAATACATATACAGCGTACGAGCTAGAGCCACACATTTTTCGCCAAAGAATGACTCGACTTGAGAGTGACATGGAGGGTGAAACAAATACATCCTTCCAACAATGGTTGAGTACTATGGAGCCGTGGCAATGGGCTCAAAGTTTTGATGAGGGCTTTCGTTATGGCCAAATGACCACAAAATTAGTGGAGGGGGTCAACGCTGTATTGTTGAAAACACGACATTTTCCGATTTCAACAGTCTTCTCGGCTACATTCTATAGGTTGGCTACCTTGAAACCAAGAATGGGTCAGCAACAAGTTAACCAGATGCAGGCGGGACACGTCTTTGTTGAAGATGTCAGGGATACAATGGTTGCAAACCGTCGGATGGCGAGGTCGATGAATGTAGAAATATATTCACGACACCTTGAAACGTTTCGAGTTACGGAAACCATTGGTCGTCGACCCGGTATACCACCGAGGTCCTATGGAGTTGATCTCCAGAATAGACAATGCGATTGCAGGAGATTCCAAACACTTCATTATCCGTGTGCACATGTCGTGGCAGCGTGTGCTAAAGTAAACCTTAATGTTGAACAATTTATCGATGATGTGTACACACTCAATCGCACGTTACGTGTATGGGAAAATGAGTTTCCTGACCTGCCCGACCTGTCTACGTGGGAAGTGCCTCCGACGACTTTCGAACTTGTCCCAGACAGAGGGCTACGCAGAAATCCGAGAGGTCGTCCGCAATCAACTAGAATCCGTAATGAAATGGACATTAGGGAGAAATCCGACGGTACGCGTTGTGGATTATGCAGGTTAGCTGGTCATAATCAGAGTAAATGCCCGCAGCGAAACTACCATGTCGGACAATCGTCACGATCAGGTGGGAATTGAACTTATGTTGTAATAATAAAATAATCTATTTCATGAAAATTGGCCATTTCTAACTTTTTTACAAAATTACCCATAAAATAATCTATTTCATATAAATTGGCGAATTAGTACAGTTTATTCATTAAACTCTTCCCTATTTTGCTGTTTGACAGTTCTGACCATTCTTCGGTAAAATTTAATTATCTCATTGTACAGAATTCAAATGATGTTCATGTTTGTTTCTCATAAAACTAGACTCATTGAAGAATTGAACCATATAAATTATGTCCCATAATTATTTTTATACAATTTTTAATGATTTTTCCAATTCAGAACAGAGGATCCTTAAATCATTCTGAACCAGTCTCACAAAAATCTAAATATCTTATAGTACAGAATTCATTTACTTATTCTGTTACTTTTATATGAAAATAGACTCATTAAGCTTTAATTCCATATCTCACTCAACTTATAATTCAATTTTTACCATTTTTTGTGATTTTTAAAAGGTTACCTACTGTTGCTGTCCAAAACATGTTACAGAGTTTACATTTACTCAACTTGCATATATAACTACATATGTATCATCTATTTCATACGTCCATGAAATCTCTTTATTTACCGATAATAGTATGTTCCAATTTAATTGATGTTCCAAGTAGATTAATGTTGTAATGTATTTAAAGTTTGTTCCAATTTATATTACAAGACTAAGTTTGTTACAAGTTTTAGTGTTTTAATGTTCAAAAATGTCCAAATTAATCTAATTTATGTTATGGTCAAATTTTGTTCTACGTTTCAAAGTTCCAATTAATTTAATTAAATATATACAAAAATATACAAACTTTTTAATATCAAAACCCAAGAAACCCCTAAAATTGATGGTTCGATGGTGTGGTCCTAGGGGTATATTTTTGCGGAGGTCGACGTTCTCGTTGTGGGTGATTACGACGACCAACATCCTCTTCAGTCGCAGGTGAGGGTGTCTGATACATAGAAAAAAAATCATGCGACTCGAATGGCACCGATGAACTTGAGCCGGGAGGAGTGCCATGCTGCGGTCGATACATCGGGGTAGGAGTGGAGTACTGCAATGGATATGGGCCGGGGGTACTGCTATAATGCGGTGGATATGGGCCGGGAGAGGTGTTGTGCTGCGGTGGGTAAGACCCAAACAAATGAAACCCATAATGGTATCCGCCCCCTGACGAGCCCGGGAGATAGTCATTTCCCGCCAAATCCGGATGATAAGAAGTATCAGCCGAATGTGAATGCGATGTCGAGCCCAGGAGATAGTCATTGCCCGCCAAATCCGGATGATAAGAAGTATCAGCCGAATGTGAATGCGATGTCGAGCCCGGAAGATAGTCATTGCCCGCAAAATCCGGATGATAAGAAGTATCAGCCGAATGTGAATGCGATGTAGAGCCCAGGAAATAGTCACTGCCCGCCAAATCCGGATGATAAGAAGTATCAATCGATTGTGAATGCGATCGCTCGGACTCGGCCTCCGGTTGTGCCTCGGGCTCTGGCTCTGGGTCATGCTCGGCATCTGGCTGTGGATCAGGCTCTATATCGACCACTGGCTCGTATACCCCAGATCGCTGGACGTGCGGGGGGATTATAGTCGACTGCCCACCAAGTAAATATGGCTTCCCCATGGTAGAGTACCATTGCATGTACTGTACGGATGGTCGGAACTCGGAACACATATCCATCTGAGGTCGTCGAGCCATCCGACTCTCCCACACTGCAATATATCTCCGGTGCGTAACCCCCCAATGTTGTCCATGTCTCCCTCTCTTGTTCTTGCCGTGAACTTTCTTCTCCACCTGCATTGGCAGATCTGGGATGTACTGGCGGCAACCAAACTGTAGTAGTACTCGATCCCCGTGGTACCACTCGACTACATTGAAACAAATAATTGGTGCGTTAGTGCACCACAAATGAGAATCAACATAGGCAGACGAGGGTATAATGGCCACAATTTCTGGTCTACGGTATGGCGTCTATATAAACTGCATGATTAATACCATGATTAAAATTTAACACGGTTGCGGTAAGATATACAAAGCAATTACATGTCACGAATATTTGAATAGCTTACCCCTTCTCCGGCATGTTGTTCAATCAGTAGACGATATATCGGGACAGTATATGACCTCCCGATACCAGGATAAATACTCCATCTACGAAAACAAATTTCAAGCAAATTTAATGTCATTAGAATATTATCATTATAAAGAAATTGTCAATTAATAACAAGTTAAATTTTATCACCTGTTGACTAGCGGATATACGTATGGCTGGTGAGTAACCGATGCCAAGAATGGCATCCGATACAGAGCCCATGATTGCAACAATATAAGGCATCCGCCTATGTCTACAGCATCAGGATCTGTCGTCCGGTAGAGCTCACGATACAACATAGAAAGAACTGCGGAACCCCAACTATAAGAGCGAACACGACGCAGATCAGCTAACAGAGGTAAATATTGGAGATGAACCCTGTTGTTGTTCGAATTGGGCATCAGTACACCCCCTATGATATGCATAATATACGCTCGAGCTGCGCATACCAACTCTTCTTCAGTGGCATTATCTGATAAATGCTGAAAATTGGCTTTTAGCCACGTAAATTTCAACTCCGAAAAAGTAGACTCAGCATCGCCGGGCGAGGTTCCTAGTAGGCTATAACAAAGTGCAGCCGGCTCAGCTATCGCACTTACGCCCGTGACGGCATCCCCGTCGATTGGGAGCCCAAACTGCAATGCAACATCCTCCAGAGTGACAGTGCACTCCCCACACGGCAAATGAAAAGTGTGGGTCTCCGGTCGCCAACGCTCAACCAATGCGGATATTAAATCGTACCGCAAATCGAAAGTCCGGGTCAAAGCTGCTGACCCGAATCCAGCTAGCTCCAAGTAGGGCATCAGTCGTGCATCCGGAGAATATCCTACACCATTCACCCAGCCCCTTAATTTGCGGAATGAGTCCTGACAGTGTTAAATTATAGAAAACGGTTATAATAACATAATTTATTTCTACGTATATCTTTTTTTAATGGAACCATTAGTTTACAAATAACAATATATTACCGTATTATTAACTGTGTCACATATGTGAGGAAGTTTCTTATCGATCAATGAAGCCATTGCGATGCCTGCAATTTCAAAATAAATTTCGGTTATTAATTTTAATGTTTCATAGATTTTAAATATTTATTAGAATAAATTACAAAAAAAATAGCAAACAAATTTTTTCAACAACATTTTTTTTAACTACATTAAAAAATTAAATATATCCAACTTAAATGCAAACAAATTATATAAGTGTTTTTTTTA
This sequence comes from Gossypium stocksii, assembly GCA_020496765.1. Taxonomy (NCBI): domain Eukaryota; kingdom Viridiplantae; phylum Streptophyta; class Magnoliopsida; order Malvales; family Malvaceae; genus Gossypium; species Gossypium stocksii. The sequence goes on from CM035624.1 coordinate 124,484,583, forward strand.
TTTTTTTAATAAATAACCCTAATTTTAGCACTTTATTCGTATTTTTTATCTCCGTATATTATTTTTTAAAATATATCATATTCGTATTTTAGTTTTTATATTATTTTAGCAAAAAATGTTTCAAATGTATTACTTGAGTGTTTTTTTTATTAATTTAATAAATAACCCAGATTTTGACATTTTCTTCGTATTTTTTTCGTATACTATTTTTTAAAATATATTATTTCTGTATTTTATTTCTTTATATTATTTTAGAGCATAATGTTTCAAATGTATTATATAAGTGTTTTTTTATTTTTTTAATAAATAACCCTGATTTTAGCACTTTATTCGTATTTTTATCTCCGTATATTATTTTTTAAAATATATCATATTCGTATTTTAGTTTTTATATTATTTTAGCAAAAAATGTTTCAAATGTATTACTTGAGTGTTTTTTATATTAATTTAATAAATAACCCTGATTTTGACATTTTCTTCGTATTTTTTCATATACTATTTTTTAAAATATATTATTTCTGTATTTTATTTCTTTATATTATTTTAGAGCATAATGTTTCAAATGTATTATATAAGTGTTTTTTTTTATTTTTTTAATAAATAACCCTGATTTTAGCACTTTATTCGTATTTTTTATCTCCGTATATTATTTTTTAAAATATATCATATTCGTATTTTAGTTTTTATATTATTTTAGCAAAAAATGTTTCAAATGTATTACTTGAGTGTTTTTTATATTAATTTAATAAATAACCCTGATTTTGACATTTTCTTCGTATTTTTTTCGTATACTATTTTTTAAAATATATTATTTCTGTATTTTATTTCTTTATATTATTTTAGTGCATAATGTTTCAAATGTATTATATAAGTGTTTTTTTTTATTTTTTTAATAAATAACCCTGATTTTAGCACTTTATTCGTATTTTTTATCTCCGTATATTATTTTTTAAAATATATCATATTCGTATTTTAGTTTTTATATTATTTTAGCAAAAAATGTTTCAAATGTATTACTTGAGTGTTTTTTATATTAATTTAATAAATAACCCAGATTTTGACATTTTCTTCGTATTTTTTTCGCATACTATTTTTTAAAATATATTATTTCTGTATTTTATTTCTTTATATTATTTTAGTGCATAATGTTTCAAATGTATTATATAAGTGTTTTTTTTATTTTTTTAATAAATAACCCTGATTTTAGCACTTTATTCGTATTTTTTATCTCCGTATATTATTTTTTAAAATATATCATATTCGTATTTTAGTTTTTATATTATTTTAGCAAAAAATGTTTCAAATGTATTACTTGAGTGTTTTTTATATTAATTTAATAAATAACCCAGATTTTGACATTTTCTTCATATTTTTTTCGTATACTATTTTTTAAAATATATTATTTTTGTATTTTATTTCTTTATATTATTTTAGTGCATAATGTTTCAAATGTATTATATAAGTGTTTTTTTTTATTTTTTTAATAAATAACCCTAATTTTAGCACTTTATTCGTATTTTTTATCTCCGTATATTATTTTTTAAAATATATCATATTCGTATTTTAGTTTTTATATTATTTTAGCAAAAAATGTTTCAAATGTATTACTTGAGTGTTTTTTATATTAATTTAATAAATAACCCAGATTTTGACATTTTCTTCGTATTTTTTTCGTATACTATTTTTTAAAATATATTATTTTTGTATTTTATTTCTTTATATTATTTTAGTGCATAATGTTTCAAATGTATTATATAAGTGTTTTTTTTATTTTTTTAATAAATAACCCTGATTTTAGCACTTTATTCGTATTTTTTATCTCCGTATATTATTTTTTAAAATATATCATTTTCGTATTTTATTTTTTATATTATTTTAGTAAAAAACTCGTCAGCACTACTTTCCCAAAAAAAGTTTTTTTCGTAATTTTTCCTTCTCGTATTTTATTTTTTCATTAATATATTTTTTTACCATTTTATTTTTTATACTATTTTTAATAAAAGGTTTAAAACCCCCCATCACATAAAAAATAAAAATATTAAAATAATCAGAATATAATAAGTCAAATAAATTTATAAAATATAATTAATCAACCTAAAACACATTTAACAAATAAATTACATAAAATAATAACAATATAACATTCTTTCCACATAACATGCGTATTACTTCAATAAAAATATAAAAAAATACGAACATACCTTAATATCTCTTCTTAACCAAATAACACCTTCCAAAGAAATAAAAAAAAAATATATCTGTTTTAAATCTAAATCAATTATCAACAATAATAATAACAACTAAAATAAATAACTTAAATTACTAACATTAATTAAAAAACCTTCAAATTTATAAAAAGAAAGATTTACCTTTTTTTTCCTTCTTTTTCCTTCCCTGTTCTTCTTCTCTCTATTTCTTTTTCCTTCCCTCTCCTTCTCCTCCTCTTCCCCTTCTTTTTCTTTCTTCTTCTTCTCTTCTTTCCTTCTTCTCCTTCTTTCTTTCCTTCTTCTCCTTCTTTCCTTCTTCTCCCCGAAATGAACTCAAGGGGACCATATATTATGGTCCCCAAACAAAAAAACAAAACCCCTCTGAATGAGGGGTCAAATCGGCGTGGGCATGGGCATTGGACACCGGTGCCGCCTCTGGCAGAGGCAACACTGGTGCCGCCTCTGCCATCCACATGTTCTCTTTTTTATTTTTTTTTCGTTTTTTAGCTTTTTTTTTTGCTTTTCAGCTTTTTTTTTTTTACAGAAATTGTCAGAAATAACAGGGTGGTGCCGCCTATCACAGTGGCGTGACCACCCTGTTTGTACCATTTTGGTAAATACTATTTGATGTATACTATTTTGGAATTTTTAAATTTTTTTGTAATATTCTGGTAAAAAACCCTAATAATAATAATAATAATAATAATAATAATAATAATAATAATAATAATAATGGTAAACTATCAAAATAGTTGTTGTAAATATATTTAAGGGATGTTTATATTTTTGAAAGTAATGAGTTAAAAACTCCTAAATTCATTATTAAAGATATTTAATGTACATTTAATGAAGCTGTTAAATAAATTTCATTTATGTTGCATTAAATGTCAATAGTTTATAAATATCTCTTTTGTAAATGAAAAGAAGAGAGGAGAAAACTCTCTATTTTACATTAAGTGTACTTTTATTTAATTTTTTATAAAAATAGTTAATTAGTTTTGTTTATCTAGGGTTAAGTTTTAGTCACTCATATTTGAAATGTTATGTTTTTGTTACTTTCATTATTGTGTTGTAATATTTTAATTACTGAACGTTAATTTTCGTTAATGGTGTAACGGTAAGCTGATGTGACATATTAAATCATCATTTCAAACAAAAATTTTAGGTTAAATTATACAATTGATCCTTATATCTTTTTCGTTTTGAGCAATTTAATTTTTTCTTTTATGTTCTTTGAAGTTTTCTTTTTTTTTTCTTTATTTTTCATTATCTTCTCCTTCATTCTCTATTTCATTTAATGTAGTTTTTTTTATATTTTCCATTTGTTATTTGTTAAAACTAGTTCCTATACTTTTATTTTTTTAAACAATTTAATTTTTCTTGTTTTTTTCTTTTTTTTCTTTTTCTTCTACCCCTTTATTTTTCTTTCTTTTCATATTCTTCATTGATAAACATAATCTTTGCCCACCAAATAAACCAAGTCATTATTTCTTTCACATGGTTTCTAAATTAAATTTCATCGAAAACTGAATATCAATCATTCTTAATCAAATCTCAATTTGAATATAACCTAAATTTGAAATTAAAATTGAATCTAATTAATCAATATGAAAAATCATATCCTTAATTAAATCTAAACATAAATTGAACTCTTTATATTCAAAAAAAATTTTTCCGTTTCCAAACTTTTACAAAATTATGCAGGTTATTCTTTTCCTTTTCTTTTATTTTTTGACAAATAAAATTAAGCAAACGATAAAATCAATCTAAATCTTCTTGAATATTCCCAAGCAATCTTGATTGGAAGATAAGTATAGATGAATTGAAGAGAGAAAGGGAGCATGGAACTAAACTAGTTTGGGTAAAGTTGAAGTTTCGTATGGTGATCGTTTTAGTTATTGAGAGTGTAGAGCTTGTCTGAAGAACTTGTGAAACAACGTAGTTTCAAAAGGGTATGAATGTTGTAGGTAAGATAGATAAAGTGGTTGTGGGGGTTAGTTAGGAGGTTAAGGTAATGGGTTTAAGAAACTTTGTTGAGGGTGAACTGCCATAAGTTAAGGCTGGCAAAGTTTTTGAGTGAGACAAACTTGTGGGTTAGATAATTGAGAGATCCAAATTGGTTCATTAAAGTAATGATTGACGATAAAGGCTTGTAATTATTAGGTGAGAATATACGAAACCAATTTTATTTTGATTTTAGCTTTTTCTGAGATTGAGAAAGTTTTGTTTAGATTTTTTTGAGTTTAAAAATAAGAAAGTTTGATAGTGTGGGGGATTAGGGATTGGTTACTGTTTTTTAAGATAAAAGTAAAACATTATGAGATTAAGAATTCATAGTTGAGATTAAGAATAAAGAGAAGCGTTTTGCTAGGTGAAAGTTATTTCCAATTTTATTTACATTCAAAAAGTTCTATATCAATAGATATGGGTTTGAGTGCGTTGAAGTGCATTATCACCAATTTATGGATTCGGAAGAGATTATGGATAATTTTAAACATTGTATCAAAAAAATAGATGTGATCAGAATTTATAATAAGATTGTTAAAAAAAAGTAATAATCTACATTATTAGATTTTAGGAAAAGAAACTGAGAGGAAGACCATCCAAAATTACTATATATATATTACATAATTTTTCACTTTTACAGGACTTTACGTTATATGTTTTCTATCATTCTCCATACCATTACTACTATTCTTTAACTTTTTAAAGGGATATTGTCACATTTGGTACCTTTACTTTCATAAAATGTCTAACACGTATTTTATTATAATACATGTACTTTCATAAAATGTCCAATGTGGTGCCTTAACTTTGAAAATATCTAATATAGTACCTGAACTATTAATATGTGTTTTTTTTATTATGGTACATGGTGTTAACATAGTTAGAAATTTCTTAAACCAGTTAATGAAAATTCAAAGCACCTTGTTAATAAAGAAGAAGTGAAAGACTAAACTTATATGAAAATACTTGTACTTTCATGAATAATATAAAAATTATTTAAAAATCAATTAAAAATATTATTTTAAATGGAAAACTCTTCGGAGAAAACTTCCATTTACTTAAATGAAGAAGATGACGTTTTTGCTTATGTAAGTTTAGTATTCACTTATTAAAAAATCAATTAAAAATGTTATTTTGAACTAAATTTAGTCATTAACTTTTTTAAAAATAGTCAAATAACTTTTTTAACAAAAATGATAATTAAAATATTAATTTTTAACGAGGTTAGTGTGACAACTTACGTAGCAATCCACATGTAGAGGCTAATTTGGGTAGGCAGTGGCCTTGCCCCCCTTAACTGAGGTAGGGGTGTTCAATCGGTTAACCGACCCGAAATACCATTAACCGAATTAACCGACCTTTCAAAAATTTTAACCGTTAATCGAACCAAAATTTTTTCAAAAAAATTAACCGAACCGAAATTTTTTTGGTTAATTCGGTTAACCAATTATACATTTTTTTATTTTTGGTTAAAATAAGTATAAAATTAACCGAATTAACCGAATTACCTGAATTAATCAAATTAACCGAATTATTTTTATTTTTATTTTTATTTATTAAATTATTTGTAATTTTTATGATTGGGTTAGGTAATTGGGTTGGCTAATTGGGTTAGGTAATTAGTTTTAGTTTGATTGGGTTTATGTTGGATTGGGTTTGAGTGAATAGTGGGCTATTTATATATTATAATTTTATTTATTAATTTTTTCGGTTAAACCAAAAAAATTCGGTTAACTGACCGGTTTCGAATTGAATTAAACGTTAACTGAAAACTCAAAAAATTATTAATTGACCCCCGACCGAAAAAATTCGGTTAACCGACCGAATTCGGTAAATCGGTCGGTTAACCGAATTTTTTCGGTTTTACCCGAATTTTGCACACCCCTAAACTGAGGGGTAAAATAACAGTTTTAGTTTTACCAGTTTTAGTCCATTGTAGTTATGAATTATTTAATTTAAGTCATTCTTAAGTTTTTTTTTTTTACTTTTTGCCCCAAACTTCTAAAACTTTATTTTAGTCCCCCAATATCACATTCTTGATATAGTACTATTTGTCTTATATGTCATGTCAACAAATAATTTAAAATTATAAAAATAAAAAAAGTTATAAAAAAATTAGCATGAATTAGACGTGGATTGCTATACAAGCTACCATGTTTAAAAAGTTAACGTTATAATCAATATTTCTATTAAAAAAACAATACGACTCTTTTTAAAAGGTTGTTGGTCAAATTTGACTGTTTTCAATTGATTGAGGGCCAAATTTAGCTAAATAAAAAAATAAGAGCCAAATTGTCAAAATATGTAAACATTGAGTGCTAATTTTATCATTATGCCTTTGAGTTTTAGGTTTCAAATTTCATATTTTGGGTTTAGAGTTTCAAATTTGATGTTTTTGTATTTATTTATATTTAATAACCATAATTTATACTTACTTTTAAAATAAATTCATTTATTTTTTTAAACCCTTCATCATTTTCAATACAGAAAAACAAACTTTTAGCAACATTTTTTTTTCCTATAGCGGCGCTTTTAACCCAAAAAACCCTAACTTTTAATTTTTCTTCACTCTTTTGTCTTCTTCCTAACTCCCCAAATTTCCCCCCAAACCCAAGCCGCCGCCATAACCCTTCACCCCCACCGTCCGACTGCCGTTTGTTCGCCCCCTCTCCCTTGCGCATGTGCTTTAGACTCCTCCATCCCCTTTTCCTTCCTTTCTCTTCTTCCCTTGCTCCACCAAGCTCCTCTTTTGGGATCACCATCAAAGATTTAAGTATTTATTGCGTAAAATAAAAATTAAAAGACATAATTCATCACAGGGTTCATCTCTCCTAGATATTTAGAAAATTGGTTTATAATTACAAATAAAAATATTCCAGAGACAATATATCCAAAAGAAAAAAAGAAACTCATTACAATCTCCTTAGAAATCAACTCGATATCTTCAATCTTGACGGAAATCTGCTTTAATGGTGTTTTTTGAGTTGTTTTCTTGAATATCCTATGACGGCTTTATTCTATCTTCTTATATTTTTGTCATATATATGTCCTAAAAGGCTTGAAAAATCTAAAAAACGTATTTTTTCATTGTTCAGAGTGTAAATTCGCGCAATCAACACGACCTCCCACATGGTTGTGTGGCAGGCCGTGTGGAAAGGGTCAGCCTTGTACCTTACTCCGTTTTTTTTATTTTTGCTCATTTTGCTCCCAAATGTTCTCTTAAGTATAAAAACATAAATTTAAATGATTAAAAGTATAAAATTTCTTGTTAAGATCGAATATTCACAACAAAAAACATATTAAAAATAAGATTAAAACATGTTACTTTTAATATTTATCAACCTTCACCCCACCGCTAGTGACCTGGGCTTTGTCCTTACAAGTTGCCGACATGAATTTTCCGATCACCGCTTTTTCCTTCTCGGCTGTCTTGATGATGATCAAGAACAATACCCGATAAAGCACAACCATTGCAAACAAGATAGCGAGGTCAACCCACTTAGAGTATGCCATTTCAATACGCCAAGTTTGCTTCAAAATTTGATCTTCACCAGTAATGGTTGGTGAACTTCCATTTCCAGCTTGAACATTGGGAAAAGTCAAGCCTATAAATTCGTTCTTAAACAGTCCCTGGTAGGCATACTTGTGGAAAGCTATGTAGTACAAGGGAAATTTAAACACTGGCTTGGGAAGATCAGAGGGTAATCGGAAGAAACCGCCAACCAAGATCATTAGCCCTTGAATTCCAGCACCCACTATGATTCCCATCAGGAAATTAGGTACCACACTAGCTACAATCATCATTAAGCTCCCTACCAACATCATGCACGCGAATAATATGATGACAAAGAACAAGAAATGTTGATATCCATGGTGAAGTCCTGGAAGGAAATATGTAATTGCGCCTGGAATGAGTGCTACCATTGCCAAGAATGGTAGAGAAGATAACGTATTTCCGATAACAAAGGGAGTGACACCGTAGTGCCCATTTAGTCTTTCACGTTCGAATACCTTCATTTCCTCTACAAAAGAAGGGAATCCACCAATGGCCATGAAGGTTAGAAATGATGCCACAAACATCATCAGTGAACCTCTAGCCTGAAAAAAATGGATCACTTGCAGTGTTGAAATCGATCAATCAATATTATGTATTCATTTACAAACCTGGATTGATCCATTGTCCATTCCGATGTGGCTAAACACAGAGCCAAGTACAATAGAAAGTGAAATGTAGATACCTAGCCGCAACCAATAATAGCCAAGGTCACGAGACATGTTAATGAAAGATCTTCTGGTAAGGACATGGCATTGGGTGAAGAGCCCAGACCGCCTTTTATTTTTCTGCAATGCTCCACCACCCTGACAGGCACCATAATCACATATCCAATATATATGTTCAATCCCTTTATATTATCCATTTTAGATCTATTCAGAGAGGAAAAAAAATAATGAGCTGCTATCAACTAACCTGTTTACAAATCTGAGCAATCTCTTTCTGAACCATTTGGTATATATCTGAAGACTTATATGACTTCACTAGGATATCAATAACTTCCTGTGCGGGGATTCCATTAGCAAACCCTAGCTCAATATCCTGTTTAAAAGAACAAAACATCATACAGGATACTTTATTTACGTTGGGAAATATTTGTAATATAAACTAGTTTCTGAAGAGGGAGAATATATACCTTGTCAAAATCCTTGTTAATGGCTTTGAGGAAGTGATCAGATGGGTTCTGGAGACTCGGGCAAGGGAATCCATTTAAAGCAAAAAACTACATATTATTTAGAAAAATAGGAGGGATTAGATATTTTTCCATGTATATATAATATTATATTATGCTAGTGAAAAAGATCATACTTCGTTTGCTGCAGAAACAGGACCGAAATACACAGTTTTGCCTGCAGATAAAAGGTAAAGATTGGTGAATAGTTGAAATACTTCAGCGCTAGGCTGATGGATGGATGCAATGATTGTTCTTCCAATATTATCTTTCTGATTCAGGCTTGCGATTCTGCTCATCACATAATATGAAGCAGCACTGTCAAGCCCACTAGTGGGTTCATCCAAGAACAAAAGCTTAGGGCGTGTCAATATTTCAATGCAAATACTAACTCTCCTCTTTTGGCCACCGCTTAATCCCTTAGCACCCCACCCACCAATCCGAGTATCCATGGCGTCTTGCAAACCCATTTCTCTGATCGTCATTTCGGCTCTCTCCTTCTTCTCAGATTTGGCCATTGTATCCGGTAACTGAAGCTGAGCTGAGTAGTAAACAGCTTCTCTTACAGTCAGTGTTGTAATCAACGCATCGTCTTGGGTTACATATGCCTGCACGGTAGTAATTAATTTTATTTGCATGAAAAAAGTGATAACTTTCTAATGAAATTCCTTACACATGTTCCATAAGCCAAGGCTTCTTTACGTCCATTGATAAGAATATCTCCTTCTTGCCTTGTCTTGGGACCCTGTCTCCCTGCTAAGGTATCAAGAAGTGTGGACTTGCCACAACCCGAAGGGCCCATTATCGCCAACAGCTCACCAGGGTGGGCGTAGCCGGCCAGGCCCTGAAGGATCGGTCTTCCACCAGCAACCCTGACCCACAAATCGTCCCAAGTCAAGAACACTCCATCCTCCGTGAACATGTTACTTCGACTACCTGTGTTACTCCCTGGCATTGGATTAAGGTTTTCAGCCAAGAAGGTTTCTGATCCACCCTGCAGTACTTGTTCTAATTTACGAAAAGAAGTTGCCGTAGTTAATGTAACTAAGATCAAAATGTTATGGGGCAAACGAGAAATATGTATACTGTATTTATAATGGATCCTAGTGTGGAACTGTGGATTTACATATGTATATATATTCAAATTTAAAATAATTTCTTTAACCACAAATCAAAGCAGCCATGGACTATACAAGATTTTTGGAGGAGCATATATGTTTCACAACACGAGATTCTTTTAGTATGAAAACAAAAATCAGTTCATGTCAAACAGTTAAACTAAATAACTAATGGTGATTATTGATTAACCCATCACATTATGCATGGTGGGTTGTTGACTGTGTTGTCTCGTAGTAAAGAAAAAAAGCAGTATCTACTGTTAGTACCAAAGAAAAAAAAAAGCATCACGTGCTTCTTATGGCGATTTTTCTCATTGAGAGGGAACTGCCGAGCTGGCTGAGAGTACCGCCAAAGGAGGCGGTTTAACTGGTAGTGTGTAATTATTTATCCAGAAATTTCATGAGGTAGTCAATATATACGGCGGAAAATAACGTTATTCAATTTTGAGGGTTAGAAGTTGCTGTCTTATAGAAATTTGTAGATTTGAGTGTTTTAAAGTGTATTATTTTTTTATTTAATGGTTAATAGAAAATTATGGATAGCTCGAATTACATTAAAAAAATAAATATGATAAGATCTTATGATGAGATTAATGTTAAATTTTTTTAAAATACTATATACACATATATATTTTTGTATTTTTTTTAACTAAGTTTGTATTATATTTATATCTATTCTATTATGTAAGTGTGATTGAATTAGTATCACGAATCTATTAATACCAACTCATTTTAAAAAATTACTAAAATAATTTTTTATATATTTTAAATAAGTTATATGATTATGAGAGTACTTTTATATTTTTATTATTTTAAAAAACAATAAAAAAAAGTTGTAAATATTGAGCATTAAACTTACATCATCAACATTTATATTATTTTGACTGATTCTTTGGATCCAGATAATTCGAAGCGATGAGTTGATTATTAGTGTTATAGTTATTAGCTAATATTATGGTTTGTCCATTATTGTTTTGAATCCTAAGCCTAGAAAACCTAACGAGTTGCACACTAAGCATAGAAATTATATTAAATGATCAATTAATTTTTTATTTAACCTTATAGAATTTAGAACTACTCATTTTTTTTTTTTATGTTCAATCAAAAAATTAAAGAATTTGTCTTCTTTGTTCTATCGTAGAATAGAACGTAAAGACAAGTAGTCTTATTCCTATTATTATTGGTCTATAAATATCCAAATTTTGATTCTTAATACCCCATAGATAGTTCAAATTCTATAAGAGCAATACTCAATTTTCGCTCCAATGGTTTGTAGAGGAACCCTACCTTCTTGGATCCATTCGACACGTGCAATTTCTTTTCCGTCGATACGCCCTGCAATTTGTATTTGAATTCTTTTTGTATCCGCTTGCCCATTCAATAGCCTTTTTCATTGCTTTCTAAATGAAACTCAATTCTTTAATTGTTCGGCTATAAATTCGGCAAGAATATTAGGGTGCTCATAAGAATTTCCGATTTTTGTAATAGCAATGTTGAGTTTTCAATTTATACAATTAAGTTCTTTTTGGTTTATCACTTAAACCAAAGTTATATTTTAATATTTAAAAACATTTTAATTTTATTACATAAATTGTTTCACCTATATATACACATATTATTGTTTAAGTGTGTGATTCAATTAGTGGAATGAGTCAACTCGACATCAATTTAGTTAAGCAAATTACTAAAATAACTTTATCTATCATACTATTATTTAGGGAAACTACATAAATAGTCACCCAACTATGCCTACGCTCCTGTTTTGGTCACTCGACTTTAAAAATTTTCAATTTAGGCACTAAAATACTTGAATTTGTTCTTGTTTTGGTCACTTGCCACTAAATTGATAACGGAAAGCATTTTTCTAATTGGTATAATAACGCAATTAGTCCTCAATACTTATATATTTTATCAATTTGATCCTAGTTCTAAAATAATTCAATAAATTTAACCTTCACATTTGTAAATTCTATCAATTTGATCCTTAAAATTCTTTACCAGAGTTTTCAGCTTTTAAAACAAAGGCATTCCTCAACTATTAATTGTTTTACTAATTGTTGAAATTATCCAATTTGATACATAACCCTTTTTTGCTTATATTTTTAAGAAATTAGCATTAAAAATTAACTAAACACCATTAAAATAATATAATATATAATAAAATATATATAATTTACTATTCTACAATGCATCCCTCAACTACCTTGAGGCTTTCCTTTATATCACCCATGGAATCCTCAAGTTTGGCAACCCTAACTTCCAAAGTCGACAACATATCCATCGATCTTCTCGCATTCCTGACCCTCTCACAGGTCTCTAGTGGGACATTCCAATCCTTTTCTTCTTTATCCATCTCAACTTGACACCTTACGAACCTTGACTCGTGATACTAATTGTACGGCCTTAGGCGATAACTTTGCTTCAAATTCACCTAAGCCAGCCTAACTCTAAACAAAATGGGAATTTCTCAAAAAAAAAATACAAATGAGGGGGAACACCTCTATTTATAGTTGAGCTCCCCCAAATCTAACTATACATTTTAAATTACATCAACAATTGATATTAAAATCTATTTACAAGATGAGAATCCTAAGAGATTTAAACACTCTATAATCTTATCCTTTAGGATTAGAAAACAATTACCTTGGTAACTCTAAATTATTGGAGTATTTCATCGGGCCACCACACTTCAAGTGGATGAGTTTCCTTTGATGTTCCAATCAATCCAATTTAATCAATTGACTTCATTACGTAGTTTTATGTTCTATGGTCACAAACTTTAATTCGCGACCCATAACAAATACATGTTTGATAAATATTCTAGTTATTATAATTTATTTGATTGAGTTAGTAGTTATGAGTTAAATGATACTAACTCAACTAACTCAAATATAACAAAAACTAATGAAATTTTAAAATAGGACAAAGGAAAATTATTTAACTAAACCATTTTTATGTGTATTTGATAGGAAAAATTATATTTCATGGTATGTGATAACACAAGATTATCAATTAGATGTACGTTCTAAAATTTGAATTGAATTTAACATGTTATACACTTCACAATTAATAATACTAAAGGTGCATGGTCTATGTTAATTTAATAAAATCAAATATTATGGAGATTAATATGATTAATCTTTAAAATATCAAAATTTTGTTAATTGAGTTTTAACTGAATTAGTATGGGTATTACTGTCAATGTAAGAGGATGGGGGTTCAAGTGCGCTGAAATGCTTTATACTCTTATTTATGGGTTGATGAAGTACTATGAATTATTTTAAACGTTGTGTGAAACAAAATAGATATAATTAAAAAAAATACCATTAAATTTTGGAACTCATATAATTCTTTGAAACAACTACTCATCTTCCCTAGGAATTTGAAAATGACCCTTTTTCTTTTCTGAAAGCGAAATTCGAAATGACTTTTTTTTTCTTTAATTCACGAAAATTACCAAATGAGTGATAAAGGGCAATGAATCAAAAGTTCTTTAATTCACGAAAATTACCAAATAAGTGATAAAAGGGGAATGAATCAAAAGTTCTTCGCTGATAATATTTGGTAAAACAAAAACAAAAACTACTCAAATTGTTCCTACAATATCAAAGGCATCATGTTTTGTCTCTATAAATGAGTTCTTAGAGTTCTAATAAAGAGTGTCGAGATGCTGAGAATTGTGACATTAGGCATGGAGATTGTACATTCATAATTAATGGTTGGTTGGGTTCATGTAGGCCATTGGCCATTGAAACTTGAGGTTAAAAACGAGCCTAGACACTTTGGGAATTATTGAAAAAATTATAATTTGTTAGAAACTTTGAGGCATATTTTCGATTAGTAAAGGTGGAGAGTTCAATCATAAAATCATGGTTTTATATTTTACTCTATGAAATCTTTACAACGATATATCATATGCTTCAATTGATTGAGTGATGAATGAGAAATTTATGCTCAAAATAAGCTACTTGAAAATATTTGTTGAGGAAAAAAAAAGCTTAGAACTACCAAGTATGAAATGTGTATATATATATATATATATATATATATGAGAATCCATTTGAAAAATGATTTAATAATTAAGCTTGAAACTTTGCCTTGTACGCAAGGGTGTTTGGAGTGCACCTAGCGATTCTGGAACCTTAATCAATGATTTGTAAACCCGCAAATCCATTTGCAACTATAATCACACATAAAGGAAGATTTATTTAATCATATAGTTTTCACTCCTAGGATATGGTTACTACCTTTCAACCAAACTAAAACTTGGTTAGCAACTATAATTGTTGTAACGCATGAAAAAAAACTATTGATACACACTGATTACTGCCACTGTCTCTTATCCGCACAAGAAGGCGTCGCCGAAGGTGTGGCCGATGGATTCACCGTGACATGCGTTCTTTTCTTGCGAGTTGCGGACATGAATTTCACCATCACCGGTTTTACCTTCTCGGTAGTCTTGATGATAATCATGAATAATACTCGATAAAAAACAACCATTGCAAACAAGATAGCAAGATCAACCCACTTAGAGTATGCCGTTTCAAAATGCCAAGTTTGCTTCAAAATTTCTTCACCAGTAATGGTTGGCGACCCTCCATTTCCAGCTTCAACATTGGGAAAAGTCAAGCCTAGAAACTCGTTCTTAAACAGTCCCTGATAGGCATATTTGTGGAACGCGATGTGGTAGAAGGGATATTTCAACAACGGCTTAGGAAGATCAGGGGGTGGTTGGAAGAATCCGCCGACCAACATCATTGTACCTTGAATTCCAGCACCTACTATGATTCCCATCAGGAAATTGGGTACCACACTTGCCACAATCATCATTAAGCTCTCCACCAACATCATGCAAGCGAATATTATGATGACGAAGAACAAGAAATGTTGATATCCATGGTGAAGTCCTGGAAGGAAATATGTAATTGCGCCTGGAATAAGTGCGACCAGTACCAAGAATGGCAGAGCAGATACCGTATTTCCGATGACAAAGGGAGTGACACCGTAGTGCCCATTTAGTCTTTCACGTTCGAATACCTTCATTTCCTCTACAAAAGAAGGGAATCCACCAATGGCCATGAAGGTTAGAAATGATGCCACAAACATCATCAATGAACCTCTAGCCTGAAAAAAAAAGAAGAAAACCCTTAAATATTAATGCCATATGATCAATTGCAGTGTTGAAATCAATCAATCGATATTATGTATTCATTTACGAACCTGGATTGATCCATAGTCCATCCCGATGTGGCTAAATACAGTGCCTATGACAATAGATAATGAAATATAGATACCTAGACGCAACCAATAATAGCCAAGGTCACGAGACATGTTTGTGAAAGATCTTCTGGTAAGGACATGGCATTGGGTGAAGAACCCAGACTGCCTTTTATTTTTCTCCAATGCTCTACCACCCTGACATGAAAATCCAACATCCAATATGTTTAATGCCTTTTGGATTATCTATTTTAGATTCTGTTCAGAGAAAAAAATAATAAGCTGTTATAAACCTCACCAACCTGTTTACAAATCTGAGCTACCTCTTTCTGAGCCATTTGGTATATATCTGAAGATTTATATGACTTCACCAGGATATCAATAACTTCCTGTGTGGGGATTCCATTAGCAAACCCTAGCTCAATATCCTGTTTAAAAGAACAAAACATCATACAGGATACTTGATGTACATTGGGAAAAATTTGTAGACTAGTTACCAACCCATATTGGGCACACGGTCTTGACCATCATACCTTGTCAAAATCCTTATTGATGGTTTTGAGGAAGTGATCAGATGGATTCTGGAGACTTGGGCAAGGGAATCCATTTAAGGCAAAAAACTACATATTTTAGAAAATAAGATAGGTTAGTTTGTCTTGCCAACTCTCTCTTTATATATATATGTTATACTAGTGAAAAAGAACATACTTCATTTGCTGCAGAAACAGGACCAAAATACACAGTTTTGCCTGCAGATAAAAGGTAAAGATTGGTGAATAGTTGAAACACTTCAGCGCTAGGCTGATGGATGGATGCAATGATTGTTCTTCCAATATTGTCTTTCTGATTCAGGCTTGCGATTCTGCTCATCACATAATATGAAGCCGCACTGTCAAGGCCACTAGTTGGTTCATCCAAGAACAAAAGCTTAGGGCGTGTTAATATTTCAATGCAAATACTAACTCTCCTCTTTTGGCCACCGCTTAGTCCTTTAGCACCCCACCCACCAATCCGAGTATCCATGGCGTCTTGCAAACCCATTTCTCTGATCGTCGTTTCGGCTCTCTCCTTCTTTTCTGAATTGGCCATTGTATCCGGTAACTGGAGCTGAGCTGAGTAGTAAACAGCTTCTTTTACAGTCAGTGTTGTAATCAGTGCATCGTCTTGGGTTACATATGCCTGCGGTGTGATCCATGGTAGTAATTTAATTTGCATGCAATTAAAAAGTGAACTTTATAATGAAATTCATTATTATGGAATTTCTCCTTACAGATGTTCCATAAGCCAAGGCTTGTTTACGTCCATTGATAAGAATATGTCCTGCTTGGCTTGTGTTGGGACCCTGTCTCCCTGCTAAGGTATCAAGAAGTGTGGATTTGCCACAACCCGAAGGACCCATTATGGCCAACAGCTCACCAGGGCGAGCATAACCAGTCAGGCCCTGAAGGATCGGTCTTCCACCAGCAACCGTGACTGACAAATCATCCCAAGTCAAGAAAACTCCATCCTCCATAAACCTGTTACTTCGGCATCCATTGTTACTCCCTGGCGTTGGATTAAGATTTTCAACCTCGAAGGTAGCATGGGTTTGTGATCTACCCTGCACTGGTTCTGACTTACGAAAGGAAGCTGCCATAATTAAGAAAACAAAAAGAAACTGAGATAAGGACTTAGGACTGAGGTTAAATGTATATGCTATATTTATAATGGGATCCTCCACTCCAGGTCTTACATATGCCTAGTCGTGTAAGGTTTTTTTTTTTTTTTTTTCCCCCAAGAGTCGTGTAAGCTTTTGGTATATATCATATTTTATAAATGATTTTTAATGAAATAAATGGTTAATTTAATATTTTTTTAATTTTTCTTTAAAAAAAAAAAAGTCTACCGCTTCTCTTTACTTAGACAGAGTACTGCTTAAAGATTTTAGCTTTAATATTGGAATCAGGTATTTAAAATACAAATATGCATTTAAAAATAACATATAAAAATAATGAAATATGATATTCGAAACTAATCGTAATAACACATATGAAATTGTACGGAATTGAAATAAAACATAACTTTAATTGTGAGTAAAAGAAATTTAATTAGTTAAATATATTAGATTAAGAATATTAAATGTTGTTATCATTTTTCTTGAGTTGGTATCGAGTTAAATTATTACACAAACTCAATTAGCAACATTATCAATATATACAAATAATGTAAGCGAAACAATTCATGTAATAACATTAAAAAGTGTAAAAGTATTAAACTAAAACTTTGGTGTAAGTGATAAATTTTTTTTTTATAAATGTTAGTGATTAGTAATACGGGTTCAGATCTACACATTTACAATTTTATTATTTGTTAAAAAAACATAAGAAAAATGTAAAAGTATCCTTATAATAATATAACTTTTTAAGTTATGTACGGATGTTTTAGTAATTTCATACACAAAGTTGGTGTCGAGTTGACTCGGGACACCAACACACTGCTCTTGAATAATATAATATAAGTTGATATGGGTTCAAATCCAATCATAAGTATATTTAAAAAAAATAAGAAGACTAGAGTGCCCTTGAATAATATAGTATGAAAGGATATTTTTTGTAATTTCTTTAACTGAATTGGTGCCCGATTGACTCATGACACCAACTCAGTCAGGGATTTAAATAATAATATAGATATATAATTGACAGAGGCAAGGGAAAAACTAGAAAAAAAAATTTGGGGAGGCTGAAATTAAATTGTAATTTTTACAATAATAAAAACGTAATGAATTTTTAGATTTTTAAGGGAGCCAAAGTATAATTTTACTTTTATAAATTTAAAATTTTAAAATTTTTGAAGGGTTTAAATGAAAATAAATTTATTTTAGGGGGTCGGGCCCTGCTAATCCCCTAACTTTACCCCTAAATATAGAGGTAATAAAATGTGCATGATAAAATTTAAATGTAGAAATATATTAGAATAAAACTTTGATTGAATGATAAATTAAAGATTTTGTTGGTCCAATTGGTATAGGCCAAAATCTATTATATACAAAATTTTATTAATATTTTTTAAAATAAAAAAATTTAAAATACCATTAAATAATATAATTTATTTTAAACCACATTAAAATAAATTTGAGAACAATATTTTTATTCGAATATGAAAAGATCCTTTCACCATACGAATGTATGGACGTGGTTATCTTTGGCTACATTAAATATTCTTTGAATTATGAACATAAAATCAGCCGGAACCCAAACTGATATTTTCTAATGACAAGTCAAATTGTAAAGGTACTATAAAACCTAATTGGTGACTGGTTATAACTGATTCACCTGTCACATTGTACATGCAAATAATAGGAGAAAATTAAAGAAGCAACTCGTGTTTCTCATGGCCATGTTTTCCACGCTGAGAGGGCAGGACTGGCTGAGAGTAACGCCTAGGGCTGAGGCAGGATTAACGGTTCATCATGTCCGAGGTCCTTTATGTTTCATCAATCAATCCCAACCCACCCAATTCTATTCTTGGTTAATTAGAATTTAATTTAACTCGATTTAATTAAAATAATAATAATTTAAATTTAAATTTTATTCGACTTTTACTGAAAGAAAATTAAGTTTGTATTATATCTATTTCATTATAATTTAATTAATTGAGTTTGGTGTCATTAATTACATGGTAGTAACTCAGTTGTTGAAAATGCACTAAAACTAGTAAAATGTTAAAATTAAAATTAAAACAAAAAAAGCTAATTAGGTATTTTATTTTTTAAAAATTATTAAATTTTAAAATCATATAATAAGAGTGTTATACCCTCCTATGGTACCATTTCTCGGACCACTAACGTTTGAGAGTAAGGGGTTATCTCAACCTGAAACCCTTGTCAAGAGTAGGGTGTTCAATCAGTTAACCAACTGGTTAATCAACTCGAAATACTATTAACTAAATTAATCGACCCTTCAAAAATTTTAACCGTTAACCGAACCGAATTTTTTTCAAAAAAATTAACCGATCGAAATTTTTTCGGTTAATTTAGTCGGTTAACTAAATTAACCGAAAGTTATATATATTTTTACTTTTGGTTAAAATAAGTATAAAATTAACCGAATTACTCGATTTACCCGAATTACCCGAATTAACCGAATTAATCAAATTAACAGAATTATTTTTATTTTGTTTTTATTTTTATTTTTATTTATTAAATTATTTGTAATTTTTATGATTGGGTTGGGTAATTGGGTTAGGTAATTAGTTTTAGTTTGATTGGGTTTATGTTGGACTGGGTTTGAGTGAATAGTAGGCTATTTATATATTATAATTTTATTTATTAATTTTTTCGGTTAAACCGAAAAAATTTGGTTAACCAACTGGTTTCGAACCGAATTAACCGTTAACCGAAAACTAAAAAAATTATTAACCAACCCCCTGCCGAAAAATTTCGGTTAACCGACCGATTAACCGAATTCAGTCTGTTAATCGAAATTTTTCGATTTTACCCGAATTTTACACACCCCTAGTTGAGAATCATGAAAGCATTGCGTCACATAAGATGAAATCACATGATCAGTAGAAGATATAGGAGAAAATTGAAACGATTCAGAAAATGATTTTAAATCGGTTTGATTAGAAATTAGTATAATTTAACTAAAAAATTGATTGAACCGAATTTCTTTTAAAAAATATTTTTTAAAATTTTTTTAAAATAATTTAACTGATTCAGTCATCAATCTTATTTAAAAAATATTAATTTTATTACTTGTCAGCGGGTCACCTCTATGACCTAACTAGGTCCCAATACATCAAAAAATCAACTTTTAATTAGATGTATTAAAAGAAAATTTAATTAAGCTTTTGATCAATAAAAAAAGCTACTAGCCTTTTTTTTTTTTTAAATAATTCTTTAAAAGGTTACTTACTTGTTTTAAATAACATTATTTGTAATATAATTTTATAAATAAAATATTTTTTTCACTCAAAGTGTGATATCTAATATATAAAGTTTACATCTTATTGTAGACATAATCGGTTAAACAGGCCATATTTGCCGATTTTTTAACTGACTAAATAGATCTTTTTTTCAATATTTAGGAAAATAGGTCAATTTTAGAGAGAGTGTGTAAAAGCGCATTCAATTGGACGCATTTTCTGCACAATTGATAGGAAAATTCATCTAGTCACACTCTCTCCAAAATTAATTATTTCCTTAGATCTTTAAAAAAAACCTATTTGAAAAATTAAAAATATTTAGCCTACATAGTCTTGTAGTAATCATATCATATTATGACAAATAAAATAATGGAAAAATTAGTAAACCAATTTTTTTTATTAAAAATAACTACAAGAAAATGAAGTTATTTATACTATAATAAAATTAAATGATGTGAATTCATTAAAAGAAGTATGAAAATACAAATAATTCTATATTTATTAAACTGCCAACATCTAATTTATGGAATTCATATATACATTAATACTAGTGCTTTTCACATGTTTTCAATTGTTCTTGAAATTTATTTTTTGAAATTTCAATTATTATTATAATAAAATACAAATTCATGGAGAAGAGAAGTGTTATAAAAGGCAAGGTGAGAAATCTGATTAAGACACGGGCCATACATTATACGCAGTAACATATATCATTTAATGCCTAAAATATATTAGGTGAATATATTAAATGTTACCTAACTTTTGTATAAAAGTTCAACGTGGTCGTTGTAAATTTTTGTTCTACCCTAAAATAGTACGTAAGTCTAACACCGTTAAGTTAAAATTTTTCAGTTAACTGGTACTTAACATGTTTTTTTGTAAAGGCATGTTTTTCTAAATGGATTAATTTTAGTATATTTCATACTAGAAGCGGATTTAAGAAGGCTGGTAGGTTCCCAACTTCCTTAAAATGGAAATATTTTTATTTAATCTCTTTAAATTTTTAAAAATTTTAAATCAGTAAAAGTAAAATTGCACTTTGAGTTCCCTAAAAATGATAAAAAATTGATTTAATCATTTTAAAATTATAAAAATGTAGACAATTTAATTTTAACCCCGTAAATTTTTTTCCTGGCTTCGCCCTTATTTCGTATTAATTTCATTTATATAATATAATATAATATAATATAATATAATATAATATAATATAATATAAGATTATGACATATTCGCGATACGAGTAAAACTAATTATGTAACAAAATTTATGAAAAGTTAAAACGAAAATTAAATGTGATTTTAATTGAAATGGTAAAGTTGAATTTATAAATGCAATTAGGTCTCGGATTCAAATTCCATCATCTATATGTATTTTTCTATATACTAGAACATGCCCATAGCTCCTCCCCAACCCATAAATAAGAGGATAATGTGCTTCAGCACACTCGAACCCACGTCCCCCTATATTGGCAATAATGTCCAAGCTAATCAAGTTAAGACTCAATCAACGTCAATATTTTTTTTTAAATTGAAAGGGATGATTTTTTATTTGTTTGTTTATTAAAAAAAGTGAGATCTTATTGATTTTGAACTTAATTAAGACATGCTATTTTTAAAATAGATTTCGGTGTTTATGGTTAAACCTATTAGTTTTCAATCATATAAGGTACTCATAATGGGTCAACGTGGGAGATAATGCGCTTCAGCGCGCTCGAACCCATGTGATTCGAAATTAATACTAAACATATAAAAATTAACTCAGCTATAAAAATGTGATTCGAAAAGAAAGAACACATGTTAGGATGTGGATTGCAATTTTAAACTTAACAATGTTAAACTTAGATACTATTTTTTTTAATAGGAACATAAAATAAGTACGTAATTGAAACAAAAAAATATAGATATCATATTAAACTTTCATGATAAATTCAGGTGTGATTTAATATATTAACCCTTATTATTACTAGTGTTAAGTGCCGCACTTGTGCTAAGGATTCATAATTTTATAAAATTTAAATTATACATTGTTGCATGCCAATTTTGGCTTACCCAAACCCAAATTATTAATCCCTAAATAAACGCACCTAAGCCCATTTCCATCAAAACCAAAATAAACTTAACCAGACCCACAAGCCATTTACATTTCATACCCAAATACCCAAACCCAACTAAAACTACCCTAACCCAAATTCAAACCCTAATAGCCCGATAGGCCCAAAATCCTAAACATCATCAGCTAAATAAGAAACCCTAGGTGCCGTACCCACCCCACATGCTTCATCGATGCTTCCAGCGCCCGAGTCACTGCCATACCTGGCTCATCCACCTGCCCTCGTTGACCATGCTCCTCTAAGCCTGCAAACGAAAACAGAAACAAGACAGCAAACAGAGCAGAGACAGAAACGACATAACACGCAAAGGCAGACAACAGAAGCAAATAATGACAGCAAATACAGAAACAAAAAAGATTGTATCTTTTCATCTCAAATCGGCTATATAGAGAGCCGAAGAAAGATTGTAAAAAGGGAGGAATAAAAAAAACAAAAAAACAGATCTGAAAACGGGGGGTTTTCGACTTCAAAAAAAGAACATCAATAAAAACAGAAGATTTTTCACCATAAAATAGCAAAAGTTGATCTTTATTTTGATTTAGTACTTTTGAGATTATTATTTTACTTCCCTTTTCTTTTATTTTCGTATTCAAAATTAAAGAAAGAAAAAGGGAAAATGATGGTGCTTACAGGAGTATTTCGCGGCCGCATCGTCGTTCCCTAACCCGTCATCGGAGGTTTCCTCCGTCTTGGAATCGGATCAGAGGAGGGGATGAGGTGACTCCTTTCTTTCGGTCATCACAGACCCGAACGGAGTGGAGGCTAAACAGCCCATGAGTGCGTGTGTCTCTGGCCACTGGTGCCATGGTAGTATGGCGAACGGTGGCTTTTTCTTTCTCTCTCTCTCTCTCGGTCGGAGGGAGAAGGCTTGGGAGTTGGGGAGGATATGGGGGGTCTGGTTTTGATTTCTTTTTGAGAGGGTGGCTGCCACTGGTTGTTAGAAAGGAAAAGAGGGGAAACGGGTAAGTGAAGAAAAGAAAGGGGAATTAAGATTTTACCTTAACACGTGAAACGGCACCGTTTAGGTGCCGACCAGTTTTCGACCCGACCCGTGACCCTTGGGGATCCTCGTGTTCCACCCTTTTGGGTTTATTGAGCGAGTGGTCCCCCTACTTTCGCGGTGCGTTGTAATTTAGCCCTTTTATTTACTTTTCCCATTTTATGAATTTGGTCCTGAAATTTTGTTCCGTTTTCGTTTTAGTCCCTTATGCTGTGCGTTTCAAAAGGGAGGGATTTATTTCTCTTTGAATCCCTCCACTGTTTTCGCGCATTTGAATTAGTCCTTTCTTTGTTATTTATTTTCAGATTTGCCCTGTATGTTTCATTTTTAATTCGTTTTAGTCCTTTTTAATTTTAACTTGATTTCTATATTATCTTTTTGCCATGTTATTCAAATTTTAAATATTATTAGTAATTATTATATTTACCATGTTGTTAGTTTTTACTATTATTTAGTATTAATTTTAGTTTCAGTTGATATTTATATATATTTATATATATATATTTGTGTAGTATCCTTAATAGTAGTTTTAATATATTACTATATCTAAAATGTCTCTAATATGTATATATCTCTATTGTATATTTTTAACACCATTATTATTTATATGTATATATGTATATGTACGTATCTACATATATAGTATTAATGGTTGTTTATTTATTAGCGTTTCTAGTATATATTATATGTACGTTTTTTATATTATATATCTTTTATACACACTATGTATATTATATATACTTTTAACATTATATTATTTATGTATACATTCTTTATATTATTTTGTGCATATATTTTTTATACCATATTACGTACATATTTTCAATAGTAATATTATTTGCGTTTCTTTTAAATGTGTGTTTTAGTCATTTCACATACTACTATCCCCTGTTCATATGTGAATATGTATATACTCATAATTTTAATGTCGTGTTCAATTCTTTTATTACGTTTAGTGCCGCACATATTGTTATGGTTTTCATTACTATTGTCTTATTTATTATTTGCCATGATGCATTTCTAATTCCCTTGTTCACTTGTATTTCATATCAATTGGCTTTTTCATTATTTCGAAAATTTTATTATTATTTTTTTAATTAGTTTCAATAAATAAGGCAATGTGCCGATTTAACATTAAGTCGTCAATTTCATCGCTATGTTGGATGAATATTGTCGGCTTGTGTTAAAAAACGGAACATCCTTCCCAAGAACTGAAATTTTAAAGATTCTCGTGTTTTGATCGGATCACAGTTAAATTTTAAATGGAACTCGTATTTTTGAAAATCAAGACAACACGTATTTGATAAGATACCAATTTTGGGCGTCACGAGGGTGCTAATACCTTCCTCGTGCGTAACCGACTCCCGAGCCCTATTGTTCTCTGAATTTTAAACGTAGACCTAAATCCGGCCTTCTTTTTACTCAAAAGTAAATTTTTTTTTTGTTAAAAAGAGGTTTTATTAGGTGTCCGATCACACCTCGAAAAAGATCGGTGGCGACTCCCTTTTCCAATAAAATCGAAATTTGATTTCTAAATTTTCAATAAATCGCCTCAATTGGCGACCCAAGCTAAAATTAAAATTTTTACGTCGCTACATACATTATTAAAATTATTAAAATTAAATTAAAAACATTAAATTAATCCATTTTCTATGGCTAGCTTCACTTATAATTACTTATACTAATTAAATTAAAAAATAAAAAAAATTATTAAATCAAATTACAAATGATTGTGTTAGAAATAGATTATTTTAGGTCAAATATTTATGGTTATATACCTTCTACTATGTTTAAAATTAAAATTTAATATCTATGTTTTAATTTGACGTAATTTAGTTCCTCTACATAATATTAACAGTTTGTTGAAATAGTTGACATTGTTAATTATTCTAGTTAAAGTGCTGAGATTACATTTTTTTTCCTTAGAAGTATTCATTGCAACTTATCATACCAATATATATATATAGTGTTAGAAATGTTTTTAAGAGAAATTTGTGTCATCATTTTAATCGAAATGGTTAAAGATATTAATTATTTGGACTAACTAATATAATTGTAAAAGTAAAAGATAAAATTATGTCAAATTAAAATATAAAGACTAAATCGACCCAAATGTGATTTTAGTAGGGATATCGAAATTACAATTTTACCATTATCTTATAATGATTAAAAAAAAAGAAAAGAAAAAAGAGCCATATCTTTTAGTAATTCCAAATAGTTAACACACTTAATAATTTTGGTAATTAATATAAATTGTTTTAGTAAAGACTTATTCCAACTTATTAGGCTAAAATGTTTTTTTTGTTAAAATAATATTTTTTAAAAATACAGTAAAAATTTTAATCAAAATAGTTAATCATTTTAATTATTTGAAATAACTAATAACAACATAAAATATAAAAACTAAATTATATTAGCAAATAAAGTATAAAATTTAAATACTAAATTTAATCATAGAGGGACGAAATTGAGATCTGATTATTTTCTTATATTTAAAAAAAAAAAAAGAGTTATTAAAGATAGCTTTTAATTTGAAGAAATTGTGGAAGATAGAAAACTCTCCTCATGTTAACTCATTCAAGTTCACAATAATTTAGGAATCGAAAATCCCCTGTCCCATCATAGAAAAGGTTAATTGTTAATTAGTGTATATTTATCTCAATAATTACCTAATTTTCACAAAATATTTTGATTATTTATTTTCATCTTTTTTAGATTTTGTGCAATTAATTTCTTGTTTATTGTTGGACAAGAAATTAGATCAAATAAAATTAATTTTTAAGGATTCTTACGTGATCTATTTACTTGATATATTGATATATATAATCTAAGAATATACGCGTTGATTTTATAATCTTTTGTATCATTCTATTAAGGATGATTGATTTGAGCAAATTAAAATAGACTTATTTTGGAGATTTTTTTATTTATTATGGACTTTACAGGGTATTTGTAAAGCCTTTTTATAACTATATATTCGTATGGGAAGAATTTAGAGGTAAGTGATCTAGATTTTTAATTACAAAAATGAAGTTATTATACAAGGTGTGATAAAGACTTACATCACTTGTTGTAACGAGATTAAAAATAACGAATTTACTCACTCAAACATTAGAAAATTAAACTGTATAAATAATTTTTTATCTTTTATTTTTGTTTTAATACTATCAGAAATATCCACTTCCACTGTCACTTCCATCACGTAATTTATTTTTCTTAAACAATTATCAGTTATAGATTCGGGTCAACAAAGGCTCAAATTTTATTCGCTAAATAGCTTGAGCTCGAGGTGAAACCTTGTAAGTGCCGTGTTTGCATCGTATCAATAGGGTGAGCATTAATATATTTTAAGCAAAAGTGATCAATCTTATCTATTTGGTTCAATTTAGGTGAATTTAAAAATATCTTTAGATAGTTAGTTCATTGATTATCAGTTTTTAGATTTGATAGTCGATTAAATCAAATTAACCAAACATTTTATTTTATTTTAAAATATATGATATTATAATAATATACGTTTATAATATTTAATTTTAATATAATAATATAACTAGTTAGGTTTGTTATGTTATGTTTGAGTTGATTTATATATAAGTAAATTAGGTGTTGTCAATTCGGCTCTAGAGCTGTTTGGAGGTACTGTCGTCTAAGGTCAAAGGCTGAAAATGGTCTGAAATATTGTTTTTCAATTTTTAAGGGGCCTAAATTTTTTTTACTAACTTTTTTAGGGACCTAAAAAATAATTTCTCTAACTTTTAAGGAACCTAAAATCTCATTTTATTATTTTGCCTAGGGCACTAAAAATGTCAAGAATGGGCCTAGGTATTGTATATTTAAATATTGAGTAGGATTTGTCGATTGAGTCTTAATTTGATTGGTATCGGTATTGTTGTTAGTGTAGAAGGACATGAGTTTGAATAAGTTGAAACACATTATTTTCCTATTTAAGAGTTAGAGAGGAGATATGCGTAGTTCTAAACATTATATCAAAAAGAGTAGATATGATAAAAAAATAAAATTAATATTCAAAGAAAATATTGAATTGGATTTAATGCTTAATCAGCTTATCAGTTTATTCAGTCTGAATATTCAAAATAAAAAATTGAATCGTAAATCCTACAAATCAAAGTATTTTAATTATTCTGTTTATTTTGTTAATTTAACCGAATTTTTGCAGCGGGCACAAAAAAAAAAACACATTCTCAAAAAAAAAAAAACACGTGTATGATTTTTAAAGGGCGGAGATAGGGGCATAGGCTTGTTAGGTAATTAATTATTTTGGAATGTTAGGTAATCATTATTATATACTTTAATTTTATTAATTTTATTTTATATATTTCAAATTTTTAAATTTTAATTTTCACCAAATGATAACTATTAAATTCATTAAATTAAATTATGTTATTTCCAAAATTTAATGCACCAAGCATATTATCATATATGTAGTGTTACGTTAAGATATTATTTCCACATTTTACTCATTAAAAATATAGTTAATAGATTAATGGCTGAACATTTGCGTCAAGATTGAAATTTCAAATTTAAAAGGCATAAGAACTTAGAATGATCTAATTGGAGAATATATATAAAATCTACAACAGTTTGCATTATATATGATTAGTAATTGAATTGCTACTTTACTGTTTCGGGTAGAATTAAAATTTTAAAAATATAGGATTAAAATTAATTAAATTAAAGAATAGAAACAAATTTTACAACTGTTGTAAAACAATTATAAAAAAACGTTTGAATTCTATAGAAGTAGTTTAAAAATCTAAATATTTAAAAAATATGTAAATTACAAAAAAAAAGTTAAAAACAATTATTTATTGATGGTATTGATTTAATGATAGAAAATGATTTTGGAAAATTAAAAAAGACATAACTTTTTGGTATAATCATTTCTTTTAAAAATTTTAAAAATGTTTGATTCACCAAAAAAAGAAAAAAAAAACCTTTGTTTTTACTTTAAAAAGAAAAAAAAAGTCTTTATTTCACAGTGTAGGACGGGTTTTTTACCCAAATAATACAAAAAAATTAAAAATTTACCAAAATAACACCCCATTTTTTTATTTACTAAAATAATACAAAATTTTTTTTATTTACCAAAATAATACAAATAAAAAAAATCTAAAAACAAAAAAAAAAGTACAGTGCAGGTGGGGCCCACAGGCGGCACCAAAGGTGCCTGTCTCATAGGCGGCACCAAAGGTGCCACTCCCATAGGCACCACCCAAAACTCGTATTTATTTTGGTCATTTGTTCGTATTTTTTTATTTCGGATTAAAATCACTTCCAAAATAAATATTATTTTCGTATTTTATTATTTTCCAAAATAAATACAATAATATAAAATAATAAAATAAGAAAATAGTATTTATTTTGGAAGTGATTTTAATCCGAAAATAAGAAAAAATACGAACAAATGACCAAAATAATGGTTTTTTACTAAACTTATATAAAAAATATTAAAATAATACATTTGAAACATTATGTACTAAAATAATATAAAATAATAAAATACAAAAATATTATTTATTTTGGAAATGATTTTAGTCTGAAAATAAGAAAAAATACAAACAAATGACCAAAATAATAGTTTTTTACTAAACTTATATAAAAAAACTAAAATAATAAATTTAAAACATTATCTACTAAAATAATATAAAATAATAAAATACGAAAATAGTATTTATTTTGGAAGTAATTTTAATCCGAAAATAAGAAAAATTACGAACAAATGACCAAAATAATGATTTTTTACTAAACTTATATAAAAAATATTAAAATAACAAATTTAAAACGTTTTGTACTAAAATAATATAAAAATAATAAAATACGAAAATATTTGGGTAAAAAACCCTTCTTATAAAGGATAAAATACTATTTTCGTATTTTATTATTTTATATTATTTTAGTACATAATGTTTCAAATGTATTATTTTAATATTTTTTATATAAGTTTAGTAAAAAATCATTATTTTTGGTCATTTTTTCGTATTTTTTCTTATTTTCTGATTAAAATCACTTCTAAAATAAATACTATTTTCGTATTTTATTATTTTATATTATTTTAGTACATAATGTTTCAAATGTATTATTTTAATATTTTTTATATAAGTTTAGTAAAAAACTATTATTTTGGTCATTTGTTCGTATTTTTTCTTATTTTCGGATTAAAATTACTTCCAAAATAAAATAATATTTTCGTATTTTATTATTTTATATTATTGTATTTATTTTGTAAAATAATAAAATACGAAAATAATATTTATTTTGGAAGTGATTTTAATTCAAAAATAAAAAAATACGAACAAATGACCAAAATAAATACGAGTTTTGGGTGGTGCCTATGGGAGTGGCACCTTTGGTGCCGCCTATGGGACAGGCACCTTTGGTGCCGCCTGTGGGCCCCACCTGCACTGTACTTTTTTTTTTGTTTTTAGATTTTTTTTGATTTGTATTATTTTGGTAAATAAAAAAAAATTTGTATTATTTTAGTAAATAAAAAAAATGGGGTGTTATTTTGGTAAATTTTTAATTTTTTTGTATTATTTGGGTAAAAAACCCGTGTAGGACAAAGAATAGTAAAATGAAATAAATAGTCTATTTGCCTTGCGTTTATGTAAGAAAACGACATTTAACAACGGACATTTTTGTAGGTAGCCAACGCAAGGCCCCGGGGGAGGGGGGTACAATGGAATTCAGTGATCCATGTTCATACGTCGTCAGTATAGCTAATCATTGACCAGATTGTAAAGGTTGATTTGAATAGTGAAAAGATTAAGTAAAAATATAGATTTAAAAAATGAGATTAGATAAAAAATGAGGTTTGTTTTTTAAACAAGTAGGTTCTCAGGTAAATTTTTTTTTACTCGAGCCTAACTTGGCCCAAATTTGAAAAGAAAGACTTGCTGTTGTTTCCGCTATTTTGGTATTATTTTGCCACTGTTTTGCTGTTATTTTGTTATTATATTACTATTATTTTGTTGTTATTATTTATATATTGTATAACTCTTATTTTGTTATTAATTTTGCTATTATTTTAGAGGCATTTACTTACTAAGTTGCACCTATCTTAGTGTTATTTAAGCATAAATATTAAATACTTTTTTAAAATTTATTTTCAATTTGTTGGGAAATATTTGTTTTAATATTTTTAGTGCATTTGATGTATTATATTTTTAAATTTATTTTTATATAAAAATAATAATATAAAAAAATTTATTAACGCCGAGTCGAGCTTGGGCAAAATTTTTGACCCATTTTTCAAATCGGACTAGGGCATAAAAAACAAGCCTAAATTGTGTTGAGGCCCAACTTGACCCATAATCACCTCTAGTCGGCAAGGACAAATTAGAAAAATTTTGTTCGGGGTTAAGATAAAATTATAAATTGTTAGGTTAGATTTTAAAATTTTTATGTTAAAAAGATTAAATTGTATTATAAAATAACATGAGGTACTAAAATTGTAGTACACTTTGCTTACTTCTCTTTGAATTCACCCCTGTAAATTGGTTATGCATTTAACTTGGTAAATATTGCTTAAGATTAGAGGTGAGCAGAATTCGATTCGGTTCGAAAAATTCGATAAAAAATTTAAATTTTGAATTAAATAGTTCAAGTTATTTGAGTCAATTGAGTTATTCGGATCAACTAGAATAAAAAAATTAATTTTTTTAGTTTAACTCGAATATGAATTACACAATTCGAGTTACACGAAAATCCAAATAAAAAGAAGGCAAAATTACGTAGTTTTGATAAATATTGACCTTTTTTAAAGTTAAAAGTAAAAACCATTAAGTTTAAAGGTAAAACCATTATATTATTTGTGTAATTCAATAGTGTACTTCGTCTACTAGTTAACTAATCAGTCTATGTAAATGCAATGTTGAGTATATAAATAAAATGATTCGTTAACTCGACTCAACATTTTTTGCCTCGATTCGAAAAAAATTCAATTTGAGTTTGACTGCTCAAATAGAATTCGTCAACTCAACTAACTCGAAATTTTCTGGCTCGATTCAACTCAACTCGATCGAATACTCTCCCCTACAATAAAATAATTTGATCTAAAAATAGTTTTGCTTCGGTTTATTTCTTTTTCACTAAGCCAAAATTTTTACTTTAGCTGTAGTTTATTAATTTGAGTTTTGATCCGTAATATTAAAGATCTATGCTGACGGGATTGGGAGGTGAGGATAGCAAGATTTCAAGTGATGCCAACAGGGTGGCTGATTATAATATCGCAAAGCTCGACGCTAGTAGGGATGTTGCATTACACTGTTTTGAAAAGCCAATTCTTGGGCCTTGGATGCTGCTTAAAAACTATGTACATGTTCTGCAAATGCCTGCTGTTTGTTTGCTTCATCTTGTTATAAATAATAAGAAAGAAAGAAAGAAAGACAAACTCCATCAGAAGTTTTTGAGGTGCCATTCACTGGACAGTCAGTTAGAGCCCGACAAATATCGACATTGCCCTCAAATTGTGTTGGAATTCTATCTCCCGTCTCCACTGAGAACTAACATGCGATGAACAGTTTTCATGTTAAAAATATTAAATAGTAATGGGGCAGAACCCAAACCCATTAACATATTAAAGGCAATTATCTTTGCAAAACTATTTATATTTTACGGTTTTTGTAAAATAAAACTTAGTATCAAACATAGAATTATTCATAAGTTGAGTCATTCAGCTCGACTCGAAAGTCTACTTAAAAAGTGCAAGAATTTTAATAAAAATATAGATTCGAAAAATAAGTTTAGACAAAAAATAAAGCTTATTTAAAAACTAGGTCAAGCCTCAGATAAAGTTTTTTTGGCCTAGGCCTAAATTAACGAAAAGACAAAAAAATTATTCTCTTGCTATTTTGTTACTATTTTCTTGTTGTTTTCTCACTATTTTACTACTATTTCATTATTATGTTATTACTATTTTGTTGTTATTGTTTGGATATTGTATAACTATTATTTATTATTTTAAAAGCATTTACTTGTTAAGTTACACTTATCTTAATATTTTTTAAGTATAAATATTTTTTTATATTTATTTTCAATTTTTTAGAAAATATTTATTTTAATGTTTTAATATTTTTGATGTATTATATTTTAAAAATTTTTATATAAAAAAATAAGTAAATCAAGCTAAAATTTTAATATTTTTATCCGATTAAATTTGAACAAAAATTTAGATTCATTTTTTGAACAAGACTAAATCCAAACATAATAAATGAACCTAAAATTTTGACAAAGCCAAATTCAAACACAATCCAAACTATCCATTAACAGGTATAATCAAACATACCTTAAATATAATAATAATTGCCATGCCGCAATGTAAAAAGGGAATAGCATTTCGCCATTTAAAAAAAAAAATGGCTCTTCGCCATTAAAGGGAAAAAAAATCTAATTAATGAAATGGGCAAATGACAATGGCCAATTTTCACACAAGGAATGGTTTTTATGCCATCATAATCATTAATGGCAGTAGCCATTTTAATGGTATTGGCATAAAGCCATTAACAAAAAAAGTTAAATAATGGCCGTCGGCCATTTTACATGCAATCGTATAAGGTGCTGTGAAATATACATGGCATTCGATCTTATATTTTCATGAACAAGAAATATAATAATACCCGACTCTCTCTATAATTACGAAGAATTTAGGCAGTGAAATGTGGATAATTTTACATGCAATCAACAACAATTTCGTATTCATTTTGCAAGTTCATTAATTTAATTTCAAGATGATTAAACATGATATTTTCAAGTCATGTAAAGAAAATATTTTGAAAAATTAATCTATACACGAAAATAATATGATTATTAATAAGGATTCAATTAATTATCCAATAAATAACACTTTAAATATTTCTCCTAAAGAATTCAGCCCTCAATATGTATGAATCCATAAGTGTATCCATACTGAGTCCTTGAGCTTTGCCAGAAACGAGACCTCCTCCATAGACACCAAGCTGATGGATGAATCTTACATGGTTATCCATAATTGAAGATAACACTATGGTAACCCAGAACAGTAAAAATATATTACCACAGTAAAAATAAGTTTTCAGGTTTACTGGAAATTTGAGAAAGTGTAATTAAGTTTTTAAAATGTAAGTTAAGGTTAAGTTGGAGTATTCAAATTTTGAGCCGATATATTTTCTAATTTTCGAATAGATTATATGATTTTTATATATTACGTAATATATAACGCATAAATATTAAATCTATAGTATTATATAATATTATAATAATAAAATTATTGAATATTATATTAAAAATAAGGAGAGGAATCCACTTATACTGGTGTAAGATTAAAATAGTTTTACATTCTTTTTGTATAGTTAATATTTTAACAATCCAAGCATTGAATTTATCGATATAATTGTACTTATTACGCATGTAAATTTTTTAACTAATCTGACATTTTTATCATATCAATCTAAAATACTATATATTAATGTTTACTGAACATTTGAAAGTTTTTTTACTAAAAATAAATAGTTAAAAATTTTAAATTTACAACAAATTTGACATATATAATCTATATGAATGAAATATATATGATAGTTGGATCATTAAAATATATCGTATAAAAATATACAAAAAGGTGTAAAACTACTAGTTTAGCGGTGTAAGTAGATCTTACCCCCTAAAAAATATATCATTTTTGAAAAAAAAAATCAAAACAAATAAAATGGGCGAATTTAAAATAGGCTTAGATTAACCATTTATAAATATGGATAGATTCAAATTGTAACACCCCAAGCTCATCTCGATCGTCAGGACTGAGCTGCAGAATGCTACATTACAAAATGGAACAATTATAGACATTTAATAGATAATTCAAATAAAAAATCATTATTTATCATGATATAAGTTATTCAGAACAAATTTAAACCTTTTCTGAGCTTAATACGAGTTTGCGTGAGCTCTAAAGTTAACTGGGGATCAAATAATGACAAAACCACAAAGATTTCAAAAGTTCAGAATGACGCCGTGATGTGAAGGAATTCCTCGTCGTGACGTCGCCAAAATAATTTATCACGTCATGGTGTCAATCCACTCGACGTCGCAATGTCATTCATTGTTTGGCCTCTTTGAGACGACAGAGTTCATTGTCTCAATGTGACATTATAGGCATTTCTTATTAGGATGACCACTATACGTCGTCGTGACGTGAATTATGTTTTTGGTACATTAAGTTCATTTGATACGTCCTTTTGGATGGGTAATGCGTTTACCTGCGGTTAGTGTAAAAACAGTGGTGGTGGTGAGATTAGACACTGTAGCATGAGACAAAAAGAAAGCTAAACGCGCCGCACTAGAGGTAAACACCCATCCAAAAGGGCCTTCAACCATTCAATTAGGCTAAAGAAATGTTTTTAACATCATTTATACTTGTTCAAAACGTACCAATTCTATACCAAAACATAACATATAATCACATAATCAATCCACGAAACCAATATGTCACATTTTGCACCAATTCACAGCAAGTGTACACAAATCATTCTAAACCATTCCATCTACTTAAACCATTTCATGTCACTTAACCTTTCAAAACAATAAGTTGACTTAAGCATACCAAACTCATTATATTTGTCAATCCATATGAGCATGTCACTATGCCAAAACTATAAACATGAACAAATCATATTACCATAAGTTACCATACGTGTTCAAGGTCACTTAAGTCATACACATAAGTAACATTTCATACAACTTGACACTCCTAAGTACATGCCACATATAACCAAGTTCAGTGACTAAAAGTCCACTGAATTAGGAGATGGATAGTGTAAACTGTTTTAGGATTCGATCGACACGTTTCGAAGCTAAAATCTACAGAAATAGGAAAAGCAACGGGGTAAGCATTACGGAATGCTTAGTAAGCTCATATGAATATAAACAGTTAACTCATATAATAAGTACATAGGTTAAACTAATGTGTATAACCAAAATTTACCTAATATATCAAAACATAATCACAATACAATGAGCTTATTCATATTCGACTACATAAGTATACTCAAACTTGTTATCAAGTCCTTTACTTTTCCATATTTGATCATTTATTTCGTAACACATAATTTCCTTTTTCATATCATATAAGTTACCTGATGAAACATCGTAAAAGAACTCAATACACTGATCTCAATCGCGTTTGATGCTCGTTCGAGCTAAACATATATATATATATATATATATATATATATATCCATGTGTGTCAAGTTACCCGTCCAGGCTAAACCTTTTATGGGCACGTCAAGTAGCTGGGCCAATGTAATACCCCGAAAATTACTATAGTAAGAAAGTAAGATATTATCCTTGATATAGTAAAGTAGGGAAATAAAGTGAAAAAAGGGAAATTTTGAGTTATGTCAACATTGGAAAGTATATTATGATATATTAATTCTAAGAAAGGACTAAACCGCAAAAGTAAGAAAAGTTTTGTGGCCTAAGAATAAATACTCAAAAATTGAGGTTTAAAGTATAAATATGAAAAAAGTTGAAGGACCAATAGTGAAAATATTTTGAGGGTAGAATGATCTAGAAATTAATGAAAATAGATGAATTAGGACCAAATTGAATAGGTAAAGAAGTATGAGGGACTAAATCGTAATTTTACCAAATTAAGTGATGATTCAAGGATGGAGTTTTAAAAGATAATGAAGGGCAAAATGGTCAATTATAAAGAGAGAGAAATCTAGAAGGCAATGATGATGTTGGTGATATTTTAGATTAATTAAATAAATATTAGTTTATTAATATTTTAATGAGATATTTTATTATCATTTTATTATTATTTTATTTAGTATATAAGGAGAGAAAGATGAAGAATTCTCTTTATCTTTCATGCAACCAACGTGAGTAGAGAAAAGAAAGAAAGAAATTTTCTTTTCTTTACAATTTGGTCCTTTCACCAAAAATCTACCATTTTCACTTAGAAATCAAAAGAATTTCCATAGCCATCAAGAGAGAAAGATAATAAGGAGACCATGGGGAGCTAGAAAATCAAGTTAGATTCAAGAAATAGAAGCTGGAAGAGAGAGAAATCAAGTTAAAGATTGAAATCAATAGGACAAGGTAAGAACATTAAGATTTCAATATATTTTTGAGTTTGATATTATTGAAAAAGTATGAAAATGATGTTAAACTAGAGTTTTATTATATAAAGTTCTATGTTCTTGATATGTTTGTGAAGGGAAATAAGAGGGGGTGATAGGAAATATTGTAGAGAAAGGAAATAAGGGTGTTATAAACTTGGTAATCAATATTTTGCACTAAAATAATTTTGGACAGTAGCAATAGTCTAAATTTGAAAAATCGCCAAAAATTGTGGAAATCGAATTAGAGGTTTAATAAAATATTAAATTAAATTTTATTGAGTCTGGTTTTTCATAGAAGAAACGGTGTAAGCAATGGAATTGTAAATTATGAGATATAATAAATTTTGTGAGACAAGGCCAGAATGATTTTGGGTTCCCCTATTCTGACTTTGGAAAATTATTAAAAATTGTAAAAAAATACTTAGGGGTTTAAATTTATATATTTAAATTCCTAATGAGTATATTTTCAATAGAAACAAACGAAGACAAACCCCTTACTAAAATATAATTAATTTTTAGTAAGTAAAGGTCAAAGCTGTCAAATAGCAGAATAGGGATAAATTTGAAGATTTTACTATACTTATTGGCTAAACTATAAATTCTGAAAATTTTATGGTAGAAATATATTTGAGACTAGTTTCAAAAACATCAAGCGGATCTTAATTTGGAATTTTTTAGCTCAAGATATAAATAATTTAGTGACTATGACTCAAATGGACAATTTTGATATGAACATAAGTAAATAGTGGAATTATAGATAATATTACATATAAGCATATTATATACATTAAAGATGTGGAATGGAGAGGAGGAGGAAAATATATGAATATTCAGCTAGCATGAGTTTGCATTAAAAATGGCTAATTTGCATGTTTTAGGCTCAAGGACTAAATTGAATAAAAATAAAATTTTAGGGGAAATTTTGTAAAAATGTCAAAATTGACCAAAATTGCATGAAATAAAATTTTTTATTGTCTAAATTAATGTATTGAAAGAAATTATTAATACCAAGTGGGTTTAGAGCATTAATTTTGTTGTATGATGATAATATAAAGTGATTTTGTTAAATATTGTTGTTAGGATCAAATTGTGAAAATGGTTAAAATATTAGAGTTTGGTATTAAATTTCTGTTTTATTAAAGGCTGTATGATAGCCTAGAATATTTGGATGAAGTATTACTTGAGAAAAATTAGTTGATTTGATTAACTAGTTAAGGGACTAAAATGTAAAAGTTGTAAAAGCTGGGTAATTGTAAAAATTTAGAAATTTATGGATTTAAGTGAAATTAGGGGGTTAAATTTAGTTTAAAGTAGAATTTTTATGAAAATATAAGATTAATTGTGAAGAAATAAAGTTAGTCTCAGTTTAGGGACTAAATTGGAAACTAAACAATATTTGAGTAAAAATTTAAATATTCAATATGAAATTTAATTGTGTTGTATTGATGATTTTTAATTGTTTTAATTCTGTTGCTAACATTGTACGGGAATCCTCGACTAAAAATGGTAAAGATAAAGTCAACGTGGAATAGCTCAGAATTCCTGGTTTGTATCTCTATAATCCGAATCTAGCTATTAATTGTTATAATTTTTATTTAATGTATATGGTAAGTGTTGAGGTGAGGAATTGATATTTGATAATTGATTGAAATCAATTGAATTGGTAGATATATATATTGAATGGATTGATTTTTGAATTGAAATAAATATATGTATAATTATGTAATTGATGAAAATATTGATTGTTATTGAAATATGAAAATATTGAATATTGGTTGTATTAGAAAAGTGAATTGAAAACCCTATTAACTGTAACAGGTTGAGTCAGGTATAGTTAGCATGCCATAGGATTGGAAGTGTTTAGGGATTACTTCGACCTTGAGTCGATGAGACACTGGCACCAATTTTGAAATGTTCAAATATATTAGTGATTAGCCAAAATGACTTTGGCACCAAATATAATATTCCTATATCAGGTTCCTTGGGTCGAACCAAGTATAGGGGTGTTACAGCCAAAGTTGTAATATATAGGTCAGGTTACTCGTCCGAAACTAAACCTTTAAACGACATCGGGTTGCTCGTTCGAGATGAATATATATTAGTGTCAGGTTACCCTCTGGGCTAAACCTTTATCGACACATCAGATAGTTGGCCAAAGTTGTATATACATGTAAGATTACCCGTCTGGGCTAAACCTATAAAGCAGCATCAGGTTACTTGTCCGAGCTAAACCTGTTTCACGTGTATCTTTAAGTCTGCAATAAATGTTGGATCTTGAAATCATCAGAAATCAACATGTAACCATGTATACAATACATTAATGAAGTTTCATCGGGGTAATTCCATCATGTAAGTTTATTTTCAACTCTTTTACAATTCAGTCCAAATCTCACCATTTAGTACTAAGTTACAATTAATTCAAAATTTAACAAAACATACATATGTCCATAATATAATATCCATAAGGATTAAAACATAATTACACCATATGAACTTACTTGGAAAAAACAACAATCGATAAGGTGTCAAAGACTAGAGGTGTGCATGGGCCGGGAGGCCCGGCCCGGCCCGAAGGCCCGCCCGAAATGTGGGAGGGTTTGGGCAAAAATATTGGACTGAAAAATGGGCTTGGACAAAAAAAAAGGCCCGTTTAAAAAATGGGTCAGGCATCGGGTAAGGTATTTTTGGCCTGGGCCCGACCCGGCCCGGCCCGGCTCGAATTCAATAAATGACAAAAAAATTTGCTTTTTTCTTTTTGTTTTTAAATGTTATTTTCTTGTTGTTTTCTCCCTATTTTGCTACCATATTACTATTATGTTGCTACTATTTTGTTGTTATTGTTTGGATATTGTATAAAACTTATTTTATTGTTAATTTTGTTATTATTTTAAAGGCATTTATTAATTTTGTT
Organism: Gossypium stocksii; assembly: GCA_020496765.1. Taxonomy (NCBI): domain Eukaryota; kingdom Viridiplantae; phylum Streptophyta; class Magnoliopsida; order Malvales; family Malvaceae; genus Gossypium; species Gossypium stocksii. The sequence goes on from CM035624.1 coordinate 124,523,897, forward strand.
ATTACTTTAGAGGTATTTGCTGTAAGTTGCATCTATCTTAATGTTATTTAAGTCTACATATTTTTTTTAAAATTTATTTTCAATTTGTTGGAAAATATTTATTTTGATTTTTTTAGTATTTTTGATGTATTATATATATTTAAAAATTATATAAAATAATATAAAAAATTAATACGGGTGGGCCGGGCCGGGCCGGGCCGGGCCGGGCCGGGCCCGAGTTTTAACATTTTTATATGGGTCAGGCTTGGGCAAAATTTTAGGCCCATTTTTTGGGCCCGACCCGACCCAAGCCCGATTAATGGGCTTAAATTTTTAGTTGAGCCCGGCCTGGCCCGGTCCATGCACACCTCTGTCAAAAACTAATCTACAATTTTTCTTTTTCTACGAATATCCTCCGATTGGTTTACATCTCGATCTAAACCATAATTTAATTCAATTATCAATTCCAAACATCATTTAACAGCATACTATAGCTATATATCAGTTTAATTTCATTTTTTAGATTTTCCTTCAAGTTTTGTAATTTATTCAATTTAGTCCCTAAAATCGAATTTGCCATAACTTTCAAATTTGAGTTTCGATTTCGAAACCAATCTCAATTTCATAGTTATATAGCTCTCTAATATCTAAAATTACATAAATTTAACCTTAATTTGAAAATATTTACACTTTAATCCCTATGTTCAAAACTAACAACTTTCACTTTACAGATTAGTCATCTTTCATATCTAAGCTCAAAATCTATCAGTTTAGTACCAAAAGTTTCAAGATTCAATAATGGAAATTTTTATAAACTTTAACATTTTTGCAAAAGAGTCCCCAGGTTAGCTAAATCAAGCTTCTGGGATCTCAAAAACATAAAAATTATAAGCAAAAGACTTGAAATCACTTGCCAATTTGAAGAACAAAGCTTGAAAAATTAAAGACCCTTTCTTTCTCCCTTGGACGGTAATGGAGATGAAAATAGATGGAAGATGATAATTTTTTTTGTTTTAATTTAACTTATAAAGCTTAGTAAAATTGTAAATATTAAGATCTTTCATTTTAATCTTAATTAATCTATTATTAATCATGTTTAAATCTTTTAATATGCATGACAACATCATCATCCACCAAATATTACTAAACATTGGTCTAATTACTTAATCAATCCCTTGACAACTTAAAAATCTATAGCAATTAACTTTTACGATTTTTACGATTTTGTCTTTGTACATTAATTAACTATCTATTCAAATAAATAATTGTACCAAAATTCAATACAATACTAAAATAGTCACGTAATTATTAAATAAAATATTAATGACTCGATCATCGAAGAACGAGATTTTGAAACCACTATTTTCGATACCACTGAAAAATAGACTGTTGCACGACTAAAATTTTATACCGATATTTCAACCAGGATCAATCTATCTTGAATAAATATAACATATGTTAACATTAATACTGATATTTGCGTTTTAACTTGTTGATGCCGAGGAACAAAACCCTATAAAAAACAACCATGGCAAAAAGTACCCCAAGATCAACCCACTTCGAGGTCGCCATTTCCACATGCCATATATCCCTCAACGCATCTTCCCCCGTTAAGATCATCAGCCTCGCCCCTCCACTTCCAACATTATTGTTATTATTATTATGATCATTCTCAAATCTTAACCCTTCAAACTCGTTCTTTAACAATCCTTGGGAAGCATACTTGTGGAAAGCAATGTGGTGTAAAGGGTATTTCAGCACCGGCTTGGGAAGATCGGCCGGTGATCGGAAGAATCCGGCGACCAACATCATTATACCTTGAATCCCAGCACGCAGTATGATTCCCGTAAGGAAATTGGGTACCAAACTGGCAACGACCATCATTAAGCCCTCGATCAGCATCATAGAAGCAAATAAGGTGGATATAAAGAAAAAGAAGTGTTGAAACCCTTTTTGAAGACCCGGAATGTAATAACAGATGGTGCCTGGGATTAGTGAAATTACTATCAGGAAGGGAATAGCCGAAATGGTGTTGGCTAAGACGAAAGCAATGATACCGTAGTGCCCGTTTAACCTTTCTCGTTTGAACACCTGAATATTGAACACAAACATATACATATAATTGAGGAGTTAATAGCTTAAAAAAAAGGAAGAGAATTTATTTAGGGTTTAGGTATTACAGACCTTCATTTCCTCCACAAAAGAAGGGAATCCACCTATGGTCATGAAGGTCAGAATTGCAGTTACAAACAAAAGCAATGCACCTGTTGCCTGAATATTCAAAATTTATAAAACTACTGTTTTAGGATAACAGTCCGTCATTCTCAAACTGAACCATAAATTTGAAAAAGGGTAACCTTAAATTTATTTGTCAAGGTAAAACAAAAGCATTTTAAAATTATGGTGACTTTTAAAATTAGGGTTTAGGGTTTATGAAGAGTTTTGGCATATCTACCATAGAAATTTAGCATGAGGAGTAGAATTGCAGCTGGTTTCTGGGTTACCTGGATTGAACCATAGCTGAGGCCGAGGTTGTTAAACAGGACGGCAAGGGTTAAAGCCAATGCAATATAGACAGCTAGACGCCATCTATAGTAACCTGGATCTCGATACATGTTAATGAAAGATCTTCTAGTAAGAACATGACACTGGGTAAAGAAGGTTACATGTCTTTTCTCCTTCTCCACTGCTCTGCTGTGCTGAAGTGAAATCCATAGAACCCAACATCTGTTATTGTTATCTTTCCCCCCAAAAAACAGAAAGTGCCTTTTTGGAGACAGATTGCAAACCTGTTTACAAATTTGAGCTATCTCTGTCTGAGCATGTTGGAATATATCAGAAGACTTGTATGAGTTCACCAGAATGTTGATTACTTCCTCAGTGGGGATTTCATTAACGAAGCCTTCCTCAATATCCTGATGAGCAGAGAAGCAAACAATGTTTATATATTTTAATTTCATCAAATATTTAGATTTTAGATTTTAAATTTGATGTCTAATTAACACCTAATCATTAATTTAAACATTAAATACTAATTCAAATATGATAGAGAACATATTTAAAATATGCAAATTAAATTTCATATACATATATTTAATTTATTAATGGTTTGAACCTAATGTGTTTAAAGATAAAAAAAATTTAAAATTTAATAGATCTATTTCTTTTTTAATTATCCATGAATTAAATTTACGCGTGATTATAATTTAATCTAACATGAAATGAAATGCTTAAGGTAATAGTTATTCTAAGATTTGATTGAAACATATTGGTATTTTAAGTATTTTATTACGACTTTTTAAAATTTAAAGATTTAGAATTTGATTACGTGGAATTAACCCTATATTGAATGCTAAAAAATATTTCTAATGGAGTTTATAAGAAACATCTACATACCTTGTCGAAATCCTTGTTAATGGTTTTGAGGAAGTGATCCGATGGATTCTGAAGAGTCGGGCAAGGGAATCCATTGGAAGCAAAGAACTACACATTCTAACTCAAAATAGTGATTCTAAACTTCATTCTTCTTCTAGTTCCATCGGGTAAATCACAAAATAATGCGAAAAACAAAGATGGGGTTACCTCGTTTGCAGCTGAAAGTGTACCAAAGTACACAGTTTTGCCTGCAGATAGAAGAAAAAGACTGTGAAATAACTTAAACACTTCACTGCTAGGCTGATGGATGGATGCAATGATTGTTCTTCGAACCCCATCTCTTCGATTCAGGCTGGCAATGCTTCTCATCACATGATACGAACCTGCACTATCAAGCCCACTGGTGGGTTCATCAAGGAACAAAAGCTTAGGGCGTGTTAATATTTCAATGCAAATGCTAAGTCTCCTCTTTTCGCCACCGCTTAGCCCGTTATTTCCCCACCCACCGACCCTTGTATTCATGGCGTCTTGCAGTCCCGTTTCTCTGATCGTCGTTTCAGCTCTTTGTTTCTTCTCTGACCTCGACATGGTATCCGGTAACCGGAGCTGAGCCGAGTAGTATACGGCTTCGGTTACGGTCAAGGTATGAATCAGTGCTTCATCTTGTGTTACGTATGCCTGTTAAAAAAATGAGAACAAACCAAGATGGCGTTTAATGTTTGATTTTGAGTTTTGGATTTGATACATTGAATGCCATCGTACCGATGTTCCATAAGCCATGGTCTGTTTATGCCCATTGATAAGAATATCTCCTGCCTTCCTTGTGTGAGGATCCAATATCCCTGGAAAATGAAACAATGAAGTGAAAAACATTTTACATTGAAATGGTTTTCTTTGAGAGTTGTAAGGCATTAAGAAGGGCGGACTTGCCACATCCTGAAGGACCCATTATAGCCAAGAGCTCACCGGGACATGCAAAGCCAGTCAGGCCCTGTAGGATTGGTCGACCATTTTTACCATTAACAACTGTGACCCACAACTCCTTCCATGTTAAGAAAACGCCATCCTCAGCATCCGTGCTGCTACTTATTCCTGTATGAATCCTTGGCGTTGAGTTAATGGATTCCATTTCTAATACAGCCTCGATCTCCGGTCTATCCTGCATGCTGCAACTGCATCAAATATTTATATCAATGGCGAGAAGATGAGCTTGGATTGTTGTTATTTGATGTGGGAAAAGAGAGTTTACATTAGAAAACCAGATAAGACAATCCCACAAGATCTGTTAGAATCTGCATTGATTATACTTCACATTTAATGTTTCTCCAAGCAACACTTTATCTATAACAGCAATGCAGATGAAGGAGTTGATGCTTATAGAGAATTTCTTTCGGGCAAAGGAACTTTTGTTTTAGTCAGTTCCACCTTGATTCCGGCAATATCCGCCAATGCGTACCATTTCAGCACAAAACTGGAATTGATATACATTAGCTGTTGCATAAATAATGTTGAAAAAATATAAATATTTTATTTTATTATTGTTTATAGTAATAAAAATTTGAGAAAAAATTAGAATTAGTTATCTAACTTATAGTATGTTTTTGTTTCGCTTAATCAATTATAAAAAAAATTAATTTAATTATTAATATTTTAGATTATTTCTATTTGGTTACTTACGTTTTAGATCGTTTTTATTTTAGTTACTTTTCGTCAAATGATTAACAGAATTGATGATGTGATCTTTTAACTGATATAATAACTCATTTAGTCATCAACACTTGCACGCTAATTTAATCTTCTCACACATATAATTAAATATAAAGTATATATTATGAAAAAGTAAAAAAATATAATTTTATTTATATAAATAATATTATGTGTTTAAATTTAATTATGATTCTAAGGATCAAATATGCATTTAGCCCCCTAAACTTGACACCTTCTCTCAAGTTAGAATTTATGATTTTTTTTTGTCCTAAGTTGGTACTTGAATTTTCATTTCGTCAAGGGTTTTGATACTTTTTTGTAACTATGTTAAATATAGAATACGTGACATTTTTAGGTTGTGACACGTGACACTAATGATGCCAAAATCTAATTTTTTGTAAAAATATTTAAAATTTTAAAAGAAAATATATAAAAATTATATAAATTTCTTAAAATATAAAAATATATGTATCTAAAATTTTAAAAATACTACAAAAAAAAATTCTTAAATTCAAGTTAGGAGAATAGAAAACCCAAAAAAGTTACATCTTTTTCTAATTAAACTGCAAACAAATTAGATGAAGATAAATTTTACAATAAAATTAATGCTTAGAGATGGGTGCAGATTATTACACAATTCTTCAAGCTGACAAGAATATAAAAGATGATGATTTGAAAAAGGCATATAGGAAGCTTTCTTGTTTTTTTTTATTTGTTAATTATTTGATAGGTTTCATAGGAAAAATTGAGTTTCTCTATTTTATTAACATGATCATGGATGAAGTTTATAAAAATCATAAATTTACTGAGTTTTTGGGTTTATCAAAATCACAAATTTACATATAAGTTTATCAATATTTAATTATATGAGTTTAATTATAATTAATTATAATTATAATTATAATTATATTTAATTATATGTGTTTGAGGTTCAAATTGATAGAATTTGAAAATGTGAACTGTTAAATTTATTGAATTATTTAGAATCAGGATTAAGTTGAAAGAATTTGTTAGTATTAAGGACTAAACACGTTATTATATCAGTTAGAAAAAGGCCACATCATTGCTTTCTTTAACTATTTAAAGGAGAGTGATCAAAATAAAAATGATTTAAAACATTAGTGACAATTAATTTTCATAGTTGGGTGATCAAAATAAAAATACGCTAATAATTGAGTGACTAATTCTAGAATTTACCCTAAAAACTTCAACTTTAATCGTTAAAAGTTTGCGGACTTTCAATTTTAAGGTTTAAATTTTTAAATAGAAAATGGAATAAAGAATAGAAAAGTAAAGAATTTATATAACAAGCAAATGAAAAAAAATCCTTAAAAGTTTCACGAACACAATTTTATGTGTACAATTTTATAAAATTACCAACTTATATGTTTAAAATGAGATGATTTTGTTATGGATAATTTTATTGTTTAATGTGTAGGATGATAATTTTTTCTTCTTTATTTTAAATTTATTTATGAATATTTTATATTTAGAATTTATTTAATCTCATTTATTTGATATTTACAAATATTTTTATATACATATTAAATATTTTTTAAAAATATTGGTAAGTTCAAGACGGTATGTGAAAACAAACCATTACTAATACGTATCAATTTTAGCAAAAAAATGGTGCACTACTAGTGTAGTACTAACTACCTTAGGTCGTGCACCACTCACAGATGTAAATTTCAAATAACGACTATAAACTTTACTTACCCATTAAAAAAATCGCCCTGACCCATTTTTCTGTAGGTTGGAAAGAAGATCTGTTGAGAAGGCGAGTCCGTCGAAGATGAAGATGGGCTGCGAGATGGCTTTCTTAGGTTTCTGCTAGGCCAGTTTAATTAAATTTATCATTTTTAGTGTATTCCTTATTTATTCCATAATATTATTTCACTTAATGAAATAAAATAGTCTCTACTGTCACTCTATTCCATTCTTATGGAATTTCTATTTTATTACAGTGAACCAAACAACTTGCTTAAGCACCACCATCATTGCGGGCGGTAGAAATGGAGTCTAAGCAAAGCCTTAAAGGCCCATCGGGCCAAAACCATGAGCTTAGTGGCTGACATGACCCATGTAATTAACATCTTCTATGGATGGATAAGATTTGGTGAGTAGTGAAGATTCTGTCGGTTTTCAGTTGATCTTTCAAACCATTATCCAGCCACTGGGAAAATGAACTCAACTAACGGTCACCGGAGAGTTGAAAACCAATGACCCATTTTCGTTTTCTTTCTCGTTTTCTCCATCTTCTTGTAGAGATTGAGATATGTTGAAGCCATTGACGACAACGCTTTGCTCCTCGTGCTCAGGGTCAGGTGTACGGATACACCATGTATACTTCACAAAGCAGTGTGACCTTATCAGGTGAGTTTTTTTTTCTCTATAATGATGCAATATTGTTCATATAATTGATGGTTTTTGTTTAATCTTAGAATCTTTTATGGATTACCTGTTAAAAGACAGAAAATGCTCCTTCCCCACTTGAATTAGAATATTTTTTTCCCTCAGGTCTTATGAAGGGTCTCGTTTTACAAAAACTTCCAAAGGTTCATTGCATTTCAATTCTGATGAGCAAACTTTTTCCCGAATTGGAAGATTAAAAACCAGGTGCCAGCACCAGCAACATGTATTTCCCAACAATATAGCACACATTTCAGCTGATGGCACTCATCAAGACCAAAATGATGTTTCTAAAGCAACATTGATATGGAGGGCAATTAAGTTGCCGATTTACTCTGTTGCTTTGGTTCCTTTGACTGTGAGCTTCTTTTAACATATGGAAGTTTTATGATAATGAACTAGATTATTGAGATAGCTTAAGTTTGACAGAATTCACTTGATTCCTTAGTTCTAATGTGATCTCAAACAGAAGCGTTATAGAGAATTAGCCAATATCTTGCAGTGGTCAAACGAAACGTTTGTATTATTGATTTATTCTCTTTTACCAATGTGTGTCTCTAGAATCTCATTCAATAACTTTTTGTGCAATATTTGTTTATAATTTTGAGCAGGTAGGTGGTGCAGTTGCTTATTTGCAAACCGGCTTGTTTTCAGCTAGGCGTTATATGACACTCTTGGCTTCTTCCGTTCTTATTATTACTTGGCTCAATTTAAGGTGAGTTATGGGGGTGGAAAGCTAGTAACCAGAGCAATGTTTAGGATGCTACTTAAAATATTTAAGTTTTCTGCATGTGCAGCAATGATGTCTATGATTTTGATACCGGAGCAGACAAGAACAAAAAGGAATCAGTAGTAAATTTGGTTGGCAGGTAATCTTATTGCCAATGTGTATCTTCTTTTATTTCTCTATTATGTTTCCTGGTCATAAAATGTTCTGTATTGTGCTTGTGAAAGCCGGTCAGGGCCCCTTATTGCTGCCTATTCGTCACTTGCCCTTGGCTTCGTTGGGTTGACATGGGCATCTGCAGATGCAAGAAATATGCGTTCATTGTTGCTACTTGGTTGTGCAATCTTTTGTGGTTACGTATATCAGGTAGAGTAAATTTTCATTCATTTACACTAGGGGCAATATGGTTTTTTTCAATGATCACTTCTATCCAGATACCATAACATTTATGAGATCCCGATACATACTTAACATCAGGTTCTATTGCAGTGCCCACCATTTCGGTTAAGTTACCAAGGATTGGGAGAGCCCTTGTGCTTTGCAGCGTTTGGTCCATTTGCTACCACTGCTTTCTACTTGTTACTGGGCAGCACAAGGTTGCTTACTGAAAACTAATGCAGAATTTCTAGATTTCAATTTTGTTTTCCTTCAATACATTAATTTTGGGTGATTTTGGCAGGGAGATAATCTTCCTCCCCTTGACACACACCGTTCTTTCTGCATCGGTGCTCGTAGGCTTGACGACTACCCTTATTCTGTTCTGTAGCCATTTTCATCAGGTTAATATTTCTCGGTTTTTTTGTGTGGGACAATTCACAAACTCATCATAGGTTTTATATGAATGACATAATTTTCGTTTATCTCAGGTTGAAGAAGATATCGCCGTCGGTAAAATGTCACCTTTGGTATGTACACTCCATCAAGTATTGTGGTTTTTTTCTCCGTTGCAGAGGCAGAAAAAAGAAATTTATTTCTATCACTTGGATTGCAGGTAAAGATGGGCACTGAGAGAGGTTCAATGGTTGTGAAAGGGGCAGTCTTAACACTCTATTCTCTTTTATTTGGTCTTGGTCTATGCAAAGCTCTTCCACTAACTTGCATTGTAAGTAAAAGGTTAAAATTGATTTAAGAAAATGAATTTAATCTGCTTGATGCTAAAATACTTGATGGTTCATAAGTATGCATATTGTAACTGTTTGTGCTTGTGTTGGTTTTATCTAGGTTCTTTGTGCCTTGACTTTACCTATAGGGAAACTGGTGGTTAACTTTGTTGAAGAGAACCACAAGGTATGCTGTTAAACCTGCTTGATAAAGATTACCTATTTCAACAACCTTGTCTTTGGATGGTGATTTGATCCATGAATTAGTATGAATCAATTGAATTAGGATAAAAAGAAAAATCAATTGAGCCAATGGTTCAACTGATTGGGTCATTTTCTTTTAGTTGTCTAATAATTTTTATTTTTTAATATTTTATTTACTTGAAACCAAACTGGCAGTGGGACCGAAAACCACTTCGACCATTGGTCCTATTCATAAAACAAAGAGATTAAAAAGTTTGCATTGGCATTTAAGGTCTAGAGTTTAAGTCTTGGCAACATCCACACCCCCCCCCCTTTCAATTTGAAAAAATAAAAAAAGGAAACCCTACCTTAAGAATAGAGAAAGGGTTGCAGATACTGTGGTTAAAATCCTAGGCCTTGCTAGGGTTTGAACTGTAAGCCTAATGAATGCTGAGATTTGAACATCTTAACATTAACCAACCGAAAATTCTGATTGAAATTCTTTCTTACAGGACAAAGGGATGATCTTCATGGCAAAATATTATTGTGTGAGGTTGCATGCTTTATTTGGAGCTGCAATGACTGCAGGGTTGGTCTCAGCTAGGATACTTGTTAAATGATATGTTCACAGCTTCCAATTCAGTTTTTCCTTACATCACTCCTCACATAAGTAGTTTTGGTTGCATTCAACTCTAACAAGGCTGGACATTAGGAGCTTTTTGCCACGCGGAACCTGTGTACTCTGAAGCAATCAGGAGATTCAAAAATCATTTATCTTTTCTCGCCCTACTCAAAAAGAGGTCAGAAGTGAAAGTACTCAAATATTGGACAAAAAGAATCACTCAGGTATCAGGAGTAGAGTTCTGATGAGGGAAAACTCAATACTGGGGACGGCATGCGTGCTACACATAATAACATATATATATATATATATATATATATATATGTATATATATACTTTAAGGCTACAATTTAAACACAATAAACAGATCTGCCATGCCAAAGGAGCACATCCACAAGGCAGTAAGTGTAGGCCACATAAAATAACATAATAGATAGGATACCAAACTCAGCATTCACAAAAAAGCCTAAGCTAACTCTGGGTCTTCACTATTCAAAATATCTAATACTTGGCAAAACGATCGGCATATAACACTACAAAAACCAAGTACTGACAAGGCCCACTGTTTACCAAAACTTAAAAGCAGTCTAAGCCACAACAGAAGGCTTAGAAGGAGCAGAGAGCTTGGACCTCCTCTTTGCTAAACTCTCACTACCGCGCTCCCTCTGCTCCTTCAACCTCATGGCAAGCAATTTCTGGTACTCAGCTGCCCTCAGCCTTGGCCTTTGTAATTCATTTCTGCTACTCTGCAATTCTAGTTAGCTTCCTCTGGAGTGTCAATGGAGTTACCAACCTCTGGATTTTTGGAGCTTTACTGACCTTCTTGCCTGCAAAACCAGAAAAGTTATCAGCAAGTAATAGTTACAATCAAGAAATCATCATTTTCACCAAGCCTATATGATTCCAGCTGAAACACAAAATCCAATATCCTACTTCCAGCATACACCACGCATGAGTAAATGGTAAAGCAAAACCTGTTTTAACTCCATAGGAAAGGTTGGCAATGGTGTGGCAAATGAAGCATGCAAATGCTATGTGCATACTCAACTTTAACAATGTTAGAAAGCTATGGTTGGGCACACTGACAGGAACATCGGGAACAGACAGTGACGATAACAGAAGAAACCCTCACAAAATTCTACCCAATTTCTTTGCACATTAAGCACTGTGTTATGGTCTAGAAAACAAGTTTATACGTTAGAGGAGACCATTTCATCATAAGAAAATAATTGGAGAATGTTTACATCGCTATCGTAACATAAAACAGCCACATAGTCTCTTACACCTTGTGGCCATCTATTACGAAGCAAAAAGAAACTTTACCAGATTTTGTTGTGAAAGTCCTCCTGTAACTGCTAACGTACTTCCGGACATCATCTTCTTTGGACAGGTTAAAGAGCTTCCTAATCTTGGATGCCCTCTTTGGACCTCTCATCCTTGGCTTTTCAGTGTCAGTCAGCCCAGGCAATTCATTCTCACCCTTCTTCACTATAACCAAGTTCAAAACAGACAGGTCATGGCTAACAATGCATCCACGAACAGACTTCCTCCTTCTCTCCCCATTACGCCTTCCATATCCCCGGAAGCAAGGGGTACCTACTCAAGCACCATAAACGCAATCAATCTCCAATTCTGCAGAGGAAGACATGAAGGCAAAAACCTAGATTCCAAGTGAGACACCAAGAAATAGAGACCATAATGGTAAGGCAAAAGAAAACCAAATAACCAAGTCATGTATGATTAGACAACACAAATCAAATTAGCCTAAATGTATATTAACAACAAGGTTGATGCCTACATGGCAAACGAAATATAATTCTTTAACATTCACCAACTTCATTAAAGCCCAAAGATTTAAGGAAATAGATGTTTGGTAGTCACAAAACATGCTGTCACATTTCCCCACGTTTTGTTTGGCAGTAACAGAGAGACAGAGGTTGAAGGAAGAAGGTGGAAACATGGAGAGTTGAGCCGCAAAGGAAGTCAGAAAGAACAAAGAAAAAGAAAAAGAAATTCTAAAAATTTCAAGTCAGTTTTCCGTAAAAAATCCAACAGCAACTAACAGCAAAATATTTAATTTTAAAAAATTTAGTGACCAAATTAAAAAATTTAATAATTGAGTGATAAAAATAAAATAAAATCAATAGTTTAGTTTAATGACTATTTTTATACTTTATCCTTTATAAAAAAAGAATATTTAATTTAATTTCTTTAATCTATATAATTATATACAAGTGGAATACCTCTAATTTTTTTTTTGTATTTTATAAAAGAATGGTATAATCAATATAATAAACACATTACATTTAAAAAAAAGTAGAAATTTTAGAGATGATATTGTTAATTGGGATAATTAATATAAACCATATAAAAAAATGCACTTACATAAACTCAACTTCAATTTAGAAATTTTAAATATAATCACGATTAACGCACAAAATAATATTTTATTTAAAAAAATTATACATGATGAAATATTGTTTTAAATGAAATTGGAAAGAAAACATAAAATTGATTCTTACACTTTAAAATGTTATATAATTGAGTATTTAAAGTAGCAGCATCGTAACCTATTGTCAATATATACCTAATTGATAAGATATTGATATTTTAAGACTTAATTTAAAATATTTTAAAGTTGGGACTAATTTGGAATTTAAGTGGTAAATTAAGACATCTGATACAATTAATCCAAAAAATATATTATATGTATAACCTAAAAATTCCATTGAAGTCCCTTTGGTAACATCCAAGGCAAAAACTCTCATTTCATTTCTCCACAACTCAAACCTCTCAAATCTTTTTCAGTTTTCATTTCCCCATCCAAACGACGCCCTAAACCAAAAGTCATGGCCACCCCTTCCGCACGTGAGGAAAACGTTTACCTGGCGAAACTCGCCGAGCAAGCCGAGCGCTACGAGGAGATGGTCAAGTTCATGGAGAACGTCGTCTCCGCCGTCCCTGCCCCCGACGAACTCACCGTCGAGGAACGGAACCTCCTCTCTGTCGCCTACAAGAACGTGATCGGCGCTCGCCGTGCCTCTTGGCGGATCGTTTCCTCCATCGAGCAGAAAGAGGAAGGACGTGGCAACGCCGACCACGTCTCTGTCATCCGTGAGTACAGGGCCAAGATCGAGGCCGAATTGTCCGAGATTTGCGCCGGAATTTTGAAGCTTCTCGACGAGAAGCTCGTTCCGGCCGCCGGAACCGGTGATTCCAAGGTCTTTTACCTGAAGATGAAGGGAGATTACCATAGGTACTTGGCTGAGTTCAAGACTGGCGATGACAGGAAAGCGGCTGCCGAGAATACGCTCACTGCGTATAAATCTGCTCAGGTTTGTGGTTATTTCGTCACGTTCTTTTCGATCTTGCGCCTTTTTTTTGTCTTGATTTGCTTTATTTTTTTGGGTTTCATTAGTTTACGATGAGTATCTCAAATGTTCAACTAAATTAAGAGTTCAAATTCTTCTTGGAGAAGAAAAAAAAAATCGTATAAAATCAACGAAATTCACAATTTACAATATTACAAGAGATCTAAATCTATGAGTAGAGAAGCATACAAAGTATCTAAATTTAAAACTATCACTTATGTGTGATGTGCATAGCTTCATTTCTTGTTAAAGCCAAGAAAAATTGTTTATATCTAGTGATCAAAGGTCACCCCTTTACTTGGTCCCCCAACAAACCTAAAATTCGAAATCATTTTGGTTGTTTGTATTAATTCAATTAACACAGTCTAATATTACTATTAGCTGCTTCTCTTTATGGGGCCTTTTCAGGTCATGTCACAAATTGATGCACTTCCTGTTTATATTGGCATTTTTACTGCAATTCTCTTTTCTTTAAAGTCTTGCAATCAGTCTGGATCTGAATATACTGTTATTATTATTTGTATTTTCACACTTTTACATTTGAATAGAAGATATTTACCTTTGCTAAAGTGATTATGACTTGTGTTTTGTCCATAATTTCGGGCCCTTTTTCGATGTTATCTGCATCTTTTTTGTTCTGTGTTCTTTTCAGGACATTGCGAATGCTGAGCTGGCCCCAACTCATCCTATTCGATTAGGATTGGCTCTCAACTTTTCCGTCTTCTACTATGAGATCTTGAACTCTCCTGATCGTGCTTGCACTCTCGCGAAACAGGTAGGATAACGGGACTTCAGAATTTTAGTTTAGTCTTTATATTAATCTTATTATTTGAAAAACATTGGTGTGCACGCTGTGTTTTGAATGGTATTAAGAAATTCTTTTTTGTTCATCCTTTGGAGTGTCATTAATTTGTCTTAAAGTTCCGTTAGTCAACATATTTTGTTTCTTTCTTTAGGCTTTTGATGATGCCATTGCCGAGCTGGATACACTTGGAGAGGATTCATACAAGGACAGCACTTTGATAATGCAACTCCTTCGTGATAACCTCACTTTGTGGACCTCAGACATGCAGGTTAGACCCCACACATTTCTTTTTCTTTTTGACCTTTATATTCTGCCTTCTGTTATACCTTAAGTTTTTTAATTATTAATACCTTTTTTTTTATCTACTTTAGGATGATGGGACAGATGAAATCAAAGAAGCTCCCAAACAAGAGGATGAGAAACAACCGTGAAGTCTCTAATCTTCATGGTAGTGTTTTACTTCTCTGGTTGTTTTTGTATGGAGAAGTTGCTTGGTCCTACTATCATCTTCAATTACTTGTTTTTAGTAGATCAGGCCTCAATTTATGAACCTTGGAAGTACTCCTAAGAATTTCTTAGTGTTTCACTGGTTATTGTTTTTGAGTTTGAAGCCTTCTAGCTTTCTAATTGCAGTGAAGTTATGTGCACACTTTCTTTATTGTTTTCATGACAATAATGGAGCTGATGGTTGAGATATTTTCTATGCTTAAGGTTTGAAATTTGTTTTCTTTGAATTCTCCGTTGGATATTGATATAGCTTTTGCTGTTTTACCACATGGAATATGCTTGCATCTCTTTATTCCCTTGTCCCTTATATTTCAATTGATGCCAATATATATCTGTCATTGGCTTCATCTACTAGCTTGCTCCAAACTTATATGCTTGTCTCGAGATTCTCCTTGGTCGAGTATGCACCATGAAAGATGATTACCTGGAGATTAAAACATGCTGCAAAACAGGTGTTCATGGGTTTTTAATGCAATTTTTGAATCAATTAATCTTATGGTTATTATTGTAGATTTGCTTTGCTTGCTGGTCCTTAGTTTCATCCATGCCTCTCCCTTATCTTCTCCCTCTTTGTATTTTGGTTGCAATTTACAAAGGAATGGTCCAAAATTCAAATAGTTTTGCAATTTGATTATGACAAATAAATGGGAAACTTTATGCTATGGCCCATGGTCAGACAATTATTAAGCCATGGGAAGAAGGTACCAATCAATTTGTGATCGCTTTCAACTTGTCTTTTTCTTGGTTAGGAATGGAATAGGAATACGAATTGGAATCCGATTGCTTAGTTGCACAAATAATGGTCGAGCCCACCTATGCCATCTGTCTCGTTCACTGTAACCACACAAAATCTGACGTCTAGCAGAACCATTCGTAGTCCTTCAACTATCCTCGGGAAGCTTAATTGGTTAATTTTCTACACAAATACACATCAAAATTTGTATAATATAGACTATTAATATATTATAAAATTCAAATAAAAAATCTATAATCCTTAGGGTTAATGCTCTATTTGGAATTTGCGTTTGTGCTTAGGAGGTTCCAAGCTTTATCTGGTCTCAAGCTCAACTTGTGCCAAAGCAAAGTTGTTTGGAGTGGGATTGGATAGCGTAGTGGGCAAGTGACCTCCATTATGCTGCAGATTCCATCCCATCATAGTATCTTGGATGACCCTTATACACCAAGAAAATTCCAACCATTTAGAAGTCTACCATTGAAGGGTTCAAAAACAAGAAGGGTCACTCTTGTTAGATCAATCTTGATAAGTCTGCCGACTTATTTATTTGTCAGTGTTTCAACTACCTGTGAATGTCTATAATCATCTCGATAGCATGAGCAATTTTCTCTCTTCGAGGAAAAAGCTGCATATGTTTAAGTGGAAGGATCGGTTTATGGCATGGCAATTTGCACTTGAGAAGAAATGGTGTGACAAGCTGTGAAGAATCGCTTTCATTGTGATTGCTTGGTCCTTGTGAAACCATAGAAACAAAATGATCTCTTAAAGGATCCTTGCCTGGGTAACTTGGTGGTGTAATTTGCACTATGACAACATCCTTCGCTTTCCGCAGTACATCCAAATTGATCAAGAGCAGCAACATGTGAAGATAACCCAATATTGGAAGCCCCCCACCCACTGGTCATTTGAAATTCAATGTTGATGGAGCTATGTCGGTATAGATGGCAATGCATCCTGAAAGAGAGGGAAAACAAATAATTAATTTCATTACGTCAGTATTGAGTATAATTAGCTCTTTTATGTTCGAGAGATTTGATTTGTGACATCTTGTGTAACTTTATAAATTTAGTTGGTAAGTTATGTTACACACGTGCCATAGATTTATTATTATCCACTTTTTATCTATGCACTCACACTATCTTGTTGGAGAACTGATTGGATATCCGTATATCAATTATGAGTTCGATTTCAATTAATTAGATACGTATTAATGGGAATTGAAAATGTGAATACTTTATTTAGTGATATGTTTTCAGATTTGGATATGCTAGCTACGTTGTGAAATTTTACACTTGGTGGATCTTCTAAACATGCTATGATGCCAACTTGTGTTCATTTTAGTAATGTCATTACTTATGCTACTGAGATTTAATTCTACTTTCAATTTAGTTTTAGGATATAGTACATTTGGAAATATGTTTTGTATTAATGAATTTTCTTAATTCAATATGAAGACTTATTTTCCGTATACAGATCTTGAGGATTTATAATTCATATTAGAGCTCAAGTAATGTTAATCTAAGGGAAAATCAACTATATTATCGAATTTGGAGATATGCAAAATGATGTTATGCATGCAATTTCACTTAGGTGGCTAAATTTTGGTGAAGTATATTATCGAATGAGAAATTTTGTGTTTGACATGTTTAGAACTTTTGTATATGTTTGGATATGTTTAGGAACCATTTAACGACATGTGGAAATAATTTGAATAGTTAAATTTTTGTTTTTTTGAGTAGAAGTCTCAAGATCTCGTGAACATTTTATATGAGATTATGCATTTCCAAGTGCATGTCTCGAAACATGAGGTTCTAAAGCTCGAGACATAAAACATTAAAGCTAAAAGTCTAAAGTTTGATATCAAGGTCTTGAGACATAAGGGTTAAGTCTCGAGACATGGTACTATTGTCTCGAGACATGAAACTTCAAAATTAAAAATTTGAAATAGGAAAAACATGTTTTAAGTCATGAATTCATTGTCTCGAGACATAACTTTGTATTTTTTCAATATGAATTTGAATTTGTAGTTTGACTTTGTATTTAATTGTCTTTGATCGTGAATTATCGTATGTGGGTCCATTTAAGTTCATTTGACACTTAAATCTTACTTAAATTGTATCACTTTGTTTGAATTTATTTTAATTCTAAATTTTGGTATTTCTACATAAAAATATGTTTATAATGTGACACTTTACATCCGATCATCTTCCGAATCAGATGTAAGATGTTACACTATCCACTTTAAAAGAACCTTAAATTATCTTCAACAAACTAATAAAGCATAAGTAAAAAGATATTGAAAGTGACTAAGAAAGGAGAAAGGGGAAAGTTAAAATGGGTTATGTGTTTGGGAATTAAAATTTAAAGTAGTCGGTTGAGTCTTAACTCAATTGGTATGGATATTGTTGTCAATGTAAGAATATGTAGGTTTGAGTGCGTTGAAGCGCATTATATATGGGTCGGGAGGGGTTATGTGTAGTTTTAGATATTGTGTCAACAAAAACAGATATGATCAGAATCTATAATAAAATTGTTTTAAAAGAAATTAAAATAACTATATGACGGTATAGAGTATTTTGTTTAAAAAATTAATTTTACCTAAAAAATGAAATTATCACATGTTTAAGAAAAAAAAAAGAGAATATGAGTAATCAATGTTCAAATAGAATTGTTGATATAGAAATACTTTTATTGACTTAACTTAATTATTAATAAAAAATGTGCGTTGATATATGATAAATTATTTGTAGTGTATGTTTATTTTAACAAGTTGACTTAGCTTCCACTCAAAAAGTGAGAGGATTTGGACAAAAATATAAACTCGAAAAGTGAGTTTGGACAAAAAATAAAACTCATTTTTTAAACAGGCTAGATCTTAAGTAAGATTTTTTAGCTCAAGCCTAACTCGAATCAGCTGTTTTGTTGCTATTTCATTGCTATTTCATTGTTGTTTTGCCATCATTTTACTATTATATTACTACTACTTTATTGTTATTATTTGGATATTGTATAACTTTTATTTTATTATTGAAAAATATTTATTTTAATATTTTTAATATATTTGATTAATTATATTTTTTAAATTTATTTTATATAAAATATAATTTTAAAAAATTGAATACAAACGGACCGAGCGAAACTCAAATTTGAAGATTTTTAATCTGCGTCAAGTTAAGCTAATTTTTCTGGTCCAACCGTAACATTAAAATTCCAAATTAAAATTTTGCATCCCTCAAACCTCAACGCCACCCATTATCAGGTATACTCTAGAGTCTAGACCCGTTACGCAAATTTTTGCATTAATATAGTTGCGCTTTAAGTTTAAGCGTAATATAAGAACAAACGAAATCAAAAGCTCTTTGCAAATGCAAAACCAACCATTATTTTCTCTTCCCTACTGTTTTCGTGGGGAAGAGAAAATGAGAGGAATTACCCAGATAATATATGTACTTTATTTAAACTAGAACAAAATAGAATAGATTAGATTGTCATAGTATTGTATAAAGGAGGAGATAGAAAGAAAGATGTTGTTTTTCTATTTGATCTCGTTGCCTTTAACAATGGGGATGGTGATTTTGACTTTGAAATATTTCTCGAGTCCAGACGTTCCTAATTATGTTCTTTTCACCGTTGGATATACTTGGTTTTGTTCTTTCTCCATTATCATCCTCGTCCCTGCCGATATTTGGGCGGTACTTTTTCTTTTTTTTAGATTAACAACCTTAATTCCATCTTGCAGTTCTTCCCATCATACTTATATTATCTTGGTTACCCTTATTTTGTTTTTATTTGATCAATATTGGGTAGAAATTTAAAGCTGAATTTTGTTTGATCAATACGAGTATATGATTGTAGGCATTTGCTTTTGCCTAGAAATTATGCACGTACTTTTATTGATTGTTTGCTTTTCTTCTCTTCATCATGCAGGCAATATTTGGTAATTACAGTGGTGGGATATCTTTCTTTTGGAGCCTAACCTATTGGAGTACATTTTTGCTAACTTGGTAAATATACTATTATCAACAAAATATTTTCTCCCACCATAAGTTCCTTTGGGTAAAAGTACTATACAGGTTAGAAGTCGTATTGCATTTTGTCTCCTCAACTAATTTGCTCATTTTTTTAAGTAAAGGGAGCAAAATGCAATTTGGTCATTCCATATGCTTTCATTACCTTTTGTTTACCATGCTTGAGGTCTAGGGTAAATGTTTTAGAAGCTTAATGCTTAATATATGCATTGTATTCTCATTGATTTATATTAAAATATTTCCTAAACAGGGTTGTGGTACCTACTATTCAGGGTTATGAAGATGCTGGAGATTTCACTGTGGTGGAAAGATTGAAGACTAGTTTACATGAAAACTTGGTCTATTACCTATGTGTTGGTTCTATTGGACTTGTTGGACTCATTTTATTCATTATTTTCAGCAAAAATTGGCATGTGTCCCTTCTATTCTTACTGATTGCTCTTTTTCATTTGTGTTTTTTATTTATACTTTGTTCCTTATCTTGTTTGTGTAGACTGACCCTTTTCTTTTCTTTTGGGGGGAAGGAGCGGAGACATTCTTGGTTTTGCCATGGCTTGCTCAAATACTTTTGGACTTGTTACTGGTGCATTCCTCCTTGGCTTTGGTCTTAGTGAAATCCCAAAGGGCATTTGGAAGAATGTGGATTGGACTTTTCGCCATAAAGTTCTTTCAAACAAAGTTGCAAAAATGGCTGTTAAACTTGATGATGCTCATCAAGAATTCTCTAGTGCTATTGTAGTAAGTAAATCACAATCAAGACTTGGTGGTATTATCTTTTTGCCTCTGCACAAACTAATGAAGGTGCAATTTATTTAGGTTGCTCAAGTGACATCGAATCAGATAATGAACCATGATCCACTAAGACCCTATATGAATATCATTGACAACATGTTATATCAAATGGTACCTCCCCACTTTGTCTATGAGGTCTATTTAGTGTCAAAAATGGAGTTTCCAAGTAGTTCCCTCAAATGCATTATATGTTCTATTTTGCAGTTAAAAGAAGATCCTTCCTTCAAACCTCAAGGTGGAAGGTTTGGGGAGAATGATATGGACTACAATACTGATCACAAATCAATGGCGATGCTTAGACGCCGACTTAGGATAGCTAGAGAGGAATACTGTCGGTACCGAAGGTATAGACTATTTGTTGCTTGATTCTGTCTCATTGAAGTTAACTCTTAGAATTTTGCAGTGAATATTCAAGCTTTGTGTTGGAAGCTCTCGAACTGGAAGATACTGTCAGAAACTACGAGCGCCGTAATATAACCGGATGGTGTGTACTTTGCACTCATACAAACCTTGCTTGCATATCAAGCTATATGCAGGACAGCATCGCTAAAAGTGTTTTTGTCCTCTTTTTTTTTTTTTTTTAAGTTTGCCCAAGATTCATTTTAAGACGTTGCAGGAAATTCGTTCCAAGTATCAAGCCCGAACGAACAGGTAAGCTAGGACCCTCTTTTGATATGATGGGTAAATTACTTTATCCTTAATGGTTCTTTGTTAAGTATCTGTTATGCATTTATCATTAAGTCAGGTAATATTTTTTCCTTGCAGAGTTCATATGGCGTTGTGTTGTAAGAAAGCAACTAGAGAAACTCTTAGCAATAATTCTGGGATGTATATCGGCTGCAATTCATTTAGCAGAAGCTACCATACTGCCCGCTGGTGTTGATTTATCTCTCTTTTCCATTCTCATAAATTCGGTGGGAAAGCAGGAAATGCTTGTCCAGGTAAATTATATTTCCACAATTAGCCTATAGGACTTGGTGGTATCGATATCGAATGATCGTGTTGGTTCGCAGGTTGCTGCTTTCGTCCCTCGGTTGTATATGTGCATCTGCACCTATTTTTCCTTGTTCAAAATCGGAATGTTGATGTTCTATTCATTAACACCGAGACAAACAAGCTCAGTCAGCTTGCTTATGATATGCTCGTAATACTCCCTTTTCTCTTCCATCTTAAAAAGCTTCTACATGTTCTCTCATTTTCTAGGATATCTTACTCATAAATGTCTCTATTAGGATGGTTGCACGATATGCTCCACCGATTTCGTACAACTTTCTCAACCTTATCCATATCCCTGATAATAGGAAAACGATCTTCGAGAAGGTTAGTCTATTGATATATACAAAAAATGTGGTTTGTGTTAGTCTCATCTCATCAACTTATATTGCAGAGAATGGGGAACATAGATGATGCTGTCCCTTTCTTTGGTAAAGGATTCAACAAAATCTATCCTCTCATTATGGTTATATACACATTGTTACATGTGACAAACTTCTTTGACCTTGTCATTGATTATTTCGGAAACTGGAGAATATTCAAGTTTCAAGATAAAGACGATGATGCAGATGGATTCGACTCGTCAGGTCTAAATATCTTGCAGAAAGGTAATTTACAGCACCTTGCTATATCAGCATTTGCTAAAATGTCATCTTCTTTGTTTTCTACAATCTACAAATTGTAAAATGTTCAGAAATATCTTGCAGAAAGGTAATTTACAGCACCTTGCTATATCAGCATTTGCTAAAATGTCATCTTCTTTGTTTTCTACAATCTACAAATTGTAAAATGTTCAGAACGGGCTTGGATCGAGCGAGGACATAGAGTTGGTGAGCATATTATTCCATTGGCAAGGAATTTCAGCAGCATGAATGTTGACATTGAACCCGGAAGCAACAACACGGTATGTCTGCTCTTGCATTTGAACTTTTCATTTTTTTTATTGAAGTACCTGTTGTCGATACCATTTTTTTTGTGAAAAACCAAAACGGACGTCGACTTTAAAAATATGAATTGGAGTCGCCACCGATCTTTTTTAGGGTGCGATCGGCCACCTCAAAAAGGGGTTGTTTTTGATAAACTATTTGATTTATTAAAACAACAATTTTGGTCCGCATACCAGAAAAAATAGGTTCGGGAGTCAGTTACGCACGGGGAAGGATTAGCACCTCCGATACGCCCGGAAACCGGTACCTTGTTGATTAATTAATGTCTTTGTGGTCGATGATTCGAAAATTTGAAAGAGTTTAATATACGATCCTTATTTGCTTTAAAACCATTCGGGTAGGTTGAAGACGGAAATCAAAGGTCGGTTTGCCTTAGGGTAAAACATCACATCCAATACGGTAGGACACGATATTTTGACCTTAGAGGCTAAACTTACTTTTTATTTAGAAATCATGTATTTGATTTGAAAGGGTATTCGAATACTCGAGATAAATGAAGAAAATTGAAACCCAATACGTTAGGGCACAATTTCTCGAATTCCTAAGTACCGAACATTGCCTTGATTTCAGAAAATTTCATCCCGAGATTATGAAATATCACGCCCAATGCCTTAGGACGCAATACCTCGGACTCTCGAGAACAAGTTTTGAAAAATTGTATTTTGATAGGCTATTCGATTATTTAGATTTAAACGAAGAACCGCAACCCAATGCGTTAGGGCACGATTCCCGAATGTCTAAACACGAAATTTTTGCCTTTATGAAGAAAATTATTTTTGTATTAAGTAAAATGAGGTTTATAAGACATTTAGAATGACAATGAGAATACGCATAATAGAGTGAAATATGGTAATGAAATACAATATGGTGATAGTGAGCGAAAATGGAAAGTAATATATAGAGTTTTTGTTTTAATTTGTATTTTAAGAAGGATGTTCGAGTATTTAGAATTAGGCGAGAAAATCGAAACCCAATACGTTAGGGCACGGTTCTCGGATTTCTAAACACCGAACATTACCTATACAAAAAAATTTGTGACGGGTAAAAGAAATTTGGAATACATGGGGTAAAGGTATAACAAAATACAATATGGAAATGGAATACATAGAAACGATTGATAATAGTATTTCATAAGCTTTTCATTTAAATTTATATTTTGGGAAGGTTATTCGAGCATTTAGATTTAGACGAGAAAATCGAAACCCAATACGTTAGGGCACGGTTTCTCGAATTTCTAAACACCGAACATTGCCTTTATAAAAAAAACCAATTTGATGTTAAAAAGGTATTTAAAATTTGTAATAAGAGAATTAAAATAATAATGATAGTAACAAGTTAATGATAAAGTCTTAATAGGTGCACGAAAGACGTATATATATATATTAGTTAATGTGGAGAAATATGATAGTAATAATAGTAACCATATGACCATAAAAAATGATAGGTGATTATAGTGAAAATAACTAATATAATACAAATATATAAGATGGGATATAAAATGTATATATATAACATGCTATTTGAGTATATATTAAGATAATAATAATAATATTAAAACAACTATGAATATATACAAATTATATACATGTATATAAAAAGCAAATATGTAATAATACCAAAAATATGTACGTAAAATATGTTCACATATGTATTAGAAATAGTCAAAGTATTTATATAATACATAAGTATTTTATGATATTTGAAAAATAAATATAATATGTATATACATAAAATTTTAGTAAAATAATACTAACGTTGATAATAATATTGTTAAGTTAATAATAATAATAATAATGATAATAATAATAATAATAATAATAATAATAAATAAGAATTAAAGTCAAATAATCGAAAGGAATAGTAAAAAGGACGAAATTGCATTAAAGAAGGAAATTTTGGGGGGAATTCGTGAAGAAAATGGAGGAATGATACTGATTTGAACACGCATGAGCAGTGGAAGGACTGAAATAGCAATTTTTCAGGCTCCTTAAAACGCAGCGTTTAAATCGGGGCCATATTAAAAGCGGGTATAAACTTCGGGGCCGAATTATAATTAAAAGAGAGTTGAATTGCAACACATGGAAAAAGCGGAAGGGCTAAAAGTGAAATTAGCCCTTCCATAGAAAACACGCGGATCCTCTTCTCAAACGGGTCAGATCACGGGTACCCTTCCCCAAAACGACGTCGTTTTGGGCGTGGAGAAGGGTCCCCAAAACGCTGCCGTTTTGGTCAGCTATATAAGGCTAGAAAATTTGTTTTTAAATCATTTGAGCAGCTGCTCAAAAAAATGAAGAGAGAGAAACTCTCTCTTCTCTCTCTGGATGATTCCAGAGCATGGCCAGGAGGGCCGTCGGCACCGTCGCGCCAGCCGTCGCCGGAGCTCCGTCGCCGGCCACCGCGCGAAAGGTAATAAATTTTTGTATATTTTTTTTTAAATTTATTTTAGATGTGTATATACAAAACACAAATAAAAGAACAAGGTATTTATGAATATATGCGTAAATTCGAAAGTAAAAAAAATAAAAAAAATAAAAAAACGGTACCCTTGGTCTGTTTCTAGCTTTCTAAGGCTTGAAAGTCTCTCTTTTTGTTGTAAATCTGTTGATAGTACGTTGGATTTGCTTGCTAATATTTGTTGGTGTTAAAATTTCTTTGTATTGATCTCAAAAAAATCCAAAAACCCCCCCTGATACAACTAGTTTAATCGGCTCTTTATAGCCGAAAAATTTTTACAACTATTGCTACTGTCTTTTTTCTCTATTCTGTTTGCGTGTTTTCTTCGTTTTTGCAGGGCCTGATGGAGCGATGGAGGTGACCGGGGTTGGTGGCAGAGAGTGGTTGCGGCTCTGGCAGAAGCAAGTGGGGGTGGTTGCGGCGCTAGGGGTTCACGGGGCTAGGGTTTCTGATTTGGGTTGTTGGGTCAAACGGGTATTGGGCTTAGGTTAGTTTGGTTTTAATGTTGGGCTGATTGGAAATGGGTTGGTAAAATTGGGTATTGGTTAATATAAACGGGCTTTAGGCAAATTTGTATGGGTTAAGTCTTGTTTTGGGTTAATGGATTTGGGTAGTTGGCTTATGGTATTTGGTTATGTTTGTATAAAGGCCAAAATTGGCATGTAACACCTGTGTCTGAAAATCATATTCGTATCTGATACATATGCAATACCAGCAGATGACTAGTGCAGTAATTGGAACGATGAGTCAATTTAAACCACTGAATGAAGAGGTTCAACATGTGACAAGCAGAGAAACTATCATTAAGAAACATTCTAGCACAAGAGAACATCAGAACAAGCAAGCATCTAATACGAAGTCAACACTAGAAGAATCAACTTCGTTCAAGAGTGTAATGAGACCGGCATTTGAGAAATTATCCTCGAAATGGGAATTGATGAAGTCCGGTCTTGTAAATTTCAAATCTATCCTAGAAGTGAAGAACTACCTGTTCAAGGTGGCAACTACAGCAGCATTAATGCATCCATGCAAACCATGCATACGTGCATACTTTATCTGGTTGAAGTGCAGTTTATAAGTTTACACGTACTTTATTTGGTAGAGGTACAGCTTAATATGTACAACGTACATTGACCGGTAGAAGTACGTTTTGTGTATCCTCCGACCTGTGACTGATTTGACAGAAACTTTTTGACTAGAAAAGCTAGTTAGCTGCTCAGTTTTATTTTAGGCAGGTCCTAGGTTATCATTAAGTTTATTTAATGTTTGTTCACTTACTCAAGTCATGTACTTGAATTTCAAATGTATTTTTATATAGTGTATAACTCATTGTAATGAGATAAGAGAGTTGATTTTTTTGATCTCAAAATTTGTTCTTCCGTTTGCTTCTGCTTGAACCTAAGAACACAAGTTTTTCTTGCTGTTGATTTGATAAAAAACCCAAAATTGCATTGTTGCATGCTGAGCCACGTTTAACCAACATAGGTAATACGTGTTCTCAGTACCAACACCAATTACCATCATAGGTAATACATGCTTCCAACCCCAACAAATGGTATCAAGAGCCTAATTCTTTGAGGATCTTGGTTGTGTTTTTGTATTCGAGTGAAAAGTGTTTAAAAGAAGCAGAAGTTTTTTGTTGGTCTGTTTGTTTGCTACAAAAATGAGCTTTACACCACCACCACCACCACCACCACCCGTGTTTGCTGGAGAAAACTACCATATTTGGGTAGTCAAGATGAAGACATACCTCCAAGCACATGATTTGTGGAGTGTAGTTGCAAATGATGCTGAACCAGCTCCATTGAGAGCTAACCCAACCATTGCACAGATGAGGCAACACAGTGAAGAGTGTGCCAAGAAGCATAAAGCAATGGCCTGCTTGCAAAATGGGGTATCCGATGTGATTTTCACTAGGATAATGGCTTGTAGCACACCCAAGGAAGCATGGGAAAGGCTGAAGGAGGAGTTTATGGGGTCAACTAAGATAAGGCAGCAGCAACTTATCAACCTTAGGAGGGATTTTGAGAACCTTAAGATGAAAGAGTCAGAGACCATTAAGCAGTACTCTGATAGGATAATGGCTACTGTCAACAACATAAGGCTCCTCGGAGATGATTTCAGTGAGAGCAGAGTTGTTGAAAAAGTCATTACAACTCTCCCTGAAAAATTTAAATTGAAGATCTCTTCATTAGAGGACTTGAGGGACTTGTTAACCATCTCCTTGTCTGAGTTGGTGAACTCCCTATATGCACTTGAGCAGAGAAGAGCCAATAGGTAGGAAGAGCATCCTGAAGGAGCTTTCCAGGCAAAGGCTAAGGAAGCCTCAAGTTCCAGCTACAAAGGGAAAAAGCCTTAGGTCGATAGAAGGGAGAAATCGAAGAAAGATGCAGAAAAGAAAAGGTTTCCACCATGTGTTCACTGCAAAAGGAACACACATCCAGAAAGGAGCTGCTGGTACAGACCGGATGTTCAATGTAGAAGCTGTAAACAGTTTGGACATGTTGAAAAAGTGTGCAAGAACAAAGGCAAGGCACAAGCTCAGCAGCAAAAGCAAGCTAAGCCTGCTGAGGACTTTCAAGCTTAGGAGGAGCATGTTTTTACAGCCTCAAGCCTTGCAACCACAAGTAAAGCCAAATGAAGTTGGCTTGTAGACAGTGGCTGCTCACATCACATGGCAGCTGAAGAATGCTTATTCAAGGACCTTGACAGGACCTTCACCTTAAAAATCAGGATAGGCAATGGGAACCTGATTGAAGCTAAAAGCAGAGGTGATGTTGTGATCAACATTGGTTCAGGTAACAAAGTTATTTTTGATATGCTCTTTGTTCCTGATATTGATCAGAATTTATTAAGTATTGGTCAATTGGTTGAAAAATGGTACTCATTGATTTTTTAGAATGGTACCTGCACTGTTAGAGATACATGTGGTCAGGAACTGGTCTCAGTAGCTATGGCCGATAAGTGTTTCATGCTGGATATGAATCAGCTTGAGAAGAAGGCCTACACCAGCCTTATTGATAATACTGGCCTATGGCACAAGAGATTAGGCCATGTCAACTATAAATCACTTGATTTGCTGTACAAATCAAACATGGTTGAAGACATGTTCAAAGTTGAAGTCAGTGAGAATGTTTGTGAAATTTGTCAACTCGGGAAGCAAGCGAGATTACCTTTTTCCAACTAATCAAGCATGGAGAGCTCAAAGCAAGCTTGAGTTAGTTCATACTGACATTTGTGGACCGATGAAGACATCTTCTCTAAATGACAGCAAATATTTTGTGTTGTTCATTGATGATTTCAGCAGATTCTGTTGGATATACTTCTTGCGGCAAAAGTCTGAAGTATTCGAAGCATTCAGCAAATTCAAGGCACTGGTTAAAAATCAATCAGGCTGCAAAATTAAAGCCTTAAGGTCAGATAATGGTGCTGAATACTTGTCAGAAAAATTCCAAAAGCTGTGTGAGCAAGCTGGAATTCACCATCAGCTGACAACGGTTTATACTCCCCAGCAAAATGGAGTATGTGAAAGAAAGAATCGAACAGTGGTCGACATGGCTAGATGCTTGTTGTTTGAAAGTAAATTGCCAAGCAAATTCTGGGCTGAAGCAACAAATACTTTAGTATATTTGCTCAATAGACTGCCTACTACTGCTGTTAAGGATAAAACTCCTTTTGAAGCTTGGCATGGACTTAAGCCAACCGTGTCACACCTAAAAGTGTTTAGTTGTGTTTGCTACACTCTCATTCCTGCTGAGAAGAGAACCAAACTTGAAAGAAGATCAATGCCTGGTATCTTTGTTGGCTATAGCAGCACAAAAAAGGGTTATAGGGTGTATGATCCTTCAACAAAGAATATCATTGTGAGCAGAGATGTGAAGTTTGATGAAGGAAGAGTTTGGGATTGGAATGGGACAGATGCAAGCTTAAATGAGGAAAATCAGCAAGACAGTAGCTTAGAATTAGCTGAAGAAGGGCCAGTTGATGATGTTGATGATGCACCTGTGAGAGGCACAAGAACTATTGTTGATGTTTACCAAAGGTGTAATGTTGCAATAGTTGAGCCTTCCTGTTATAATGAAGCAGCAAAGGAGAGTTGCTGGCAAGAAGCAATGGAAGTTGAAATGAGGATGATCCACAAGAATGACACATGGGAGCTTGTTGATAGGCCAGAAAACAGAAAAATTATCGGTGTCAAATGGGTGTTCAGGACCAAGAAGAATGCAGATGGGTCACTGAACAAGCACAAGGCCAGATTAGTTGCGAAGGGTTACAGTCAACAGCAAGGGGTCGACTTCTTTGAAACCTTTGCACCCGTTGCAAGGTTAGACACCATAAGGCTGTTGTTTGCCTTAGTAACTCAGAGACAGTGGAAAGTACATCAATTGGATGTTAAATCAGCATTTCTAAATGGACTTCTAAAGGAAGAAGTTTTTGTTGAACAACCTGAAGGTTTCAAGGTTGCTGGTGAAGAACACAAAGTTGAAGAAGGCATTGTATGGGTTGAAACAGGCTCCAAGGGCCTGGTATGACAGAATAGATGACTACTTGTCAAGGCTGGGGTTCACAAAGAGTATAAGTGAGCCTACTCTTTACATCAAGAAAGCTGGAGAGGAGACTTTGCTGATTGTGTCTCTATATGTTGATGATTTATTGGTCACTAGTTGCAAATGTGAGTTGATTGAAGACTTTAAGAGGTAAATGCAAGAAGTTTTCGAGATGACTGATCTTGGCTTGATGACATACTTTCTCGGTATGGAGGTAAATCAACTTGAGGATGGGATTTTCATAAGCTAAAGAGCATTTGCAGAGAAAGTCTTAGACAAATTCTCCATGTTAACGTGCAAACCTGTTAACACACCTGTTGCACTAGGAGAAAAACTGTCAAGCACTAGTGAGTATCATCGTATAGATGAAAAAGGGTATAGAAGCATGATTGGTTGTCTACTCTATTTGACAGCAACAAGGCCTGACATTATGTATGCAGTTAGCCTTCTCTCAAGGTTCATGCACTACAGCAATGTTGCACATTTGAAAGCTGCAAAAAGGGTTCTAAGATATGTCAAACTAACCTTGAATTTTGGTGTGAAATTTGAAAGAGCAGAGGAGCTGAAGCTTGTTGGATATTCAGATAGTGATTGGGCAGGCTCAGTCGATGACATGAAGAGCACATCGGTTTAATTCTTCACTCTAGGCTCGGGTGTTTTTAGCTGGAGTTCAAAGAAGCAACAAACAGTAGCTCAATCTACTACTGAAGCTGAGTATATTGCAGGTGCTACTGCTGTTAATCAAGCCATTTGGCTTAGAAAGCTGCTTGAAGATTTGAATGCTGGTCAAGCAGAGGCAACTGAGATCAAAGTTGACAATCAGTCAGCTGTAGCAATTGCCAAGAACCCAGTGTTCCATGGCAAAACGAAGCACTTCAAGATCAGGTATCATATTGTGAGGGAAGCTGAATTGTCAGAAGAAATCAGCTTGGTTCATTGCTGTTCAAGAGACCAACTTGCTGATATTTTAACCAAACCATTGGCTGTCACAAGGTTTGAGTTTCTGAAAAAAGAGATTGGAGTTTGCTGCCTTATTGCCAAGGAGGAGTGTTCAAGGTGGCAACTACAGCAGCATTAATGCATCCATGCAAACCATGCATACGTGCATACTTTATCTGGTTGAAGTGCAGTTTATAATTTTACACGTACTTTATTTGGTAGAAGTACAGCTTAAAATGTACAACGTACATTGACCGGTAGAAGTACGTTTTGTGTATCCTCCGACCTGTGACTGATTTGACAGAAACTTTTTGACTAGAAAAGCTAGTTAGCTGCTCAGTTTTATTTTAGGCAGGTCCTAGGTTATCATTAAGTTTATTTAATGTTTGTTCACTTACTCAAGTCATGTACTTGAATTTCAAATGTATTTTTATATAGTGTATAACTCATTGTAATGAGATAAGAGAGTTGATTTTTTTGATCTCAAAATTTGTTCTTCCGTTTGCTTCTGCTTGAACCTAAGAACACAAGTTTTCCTTGCTGTTGATTTGATAAAAAACCCAAAATTGCATTGTTGCATGCTGAGCCACGTTTAACCAACATAGGTAATATGTGTTCTCAGTACCAACACTGTAACGACCTCAAAAGTACGAGTATCGAAAAATAAGTTATTGGATCTCCGTTTTCAGTAAATGGACTCGTAAATATTTATTAAAATATTTATGAAATTAGTTATGTGTTTAATTAGGCTTTGATTAGATGAATTTAGCCTAATTTAAGATAATTAGTAGAAAGGACTAAATTGAATAAGAGATAAAAGCCTAATTGTAGATTGATAGAAATTATAAAGGGCCAAAATGGCAAATATGCCATTTGGCAATAGTTGAGGCGGCAAACTTAGAAAAATCTAAGATTTTTCTTAGATTTTTAGTATTTATTATTTGTATTATTAATTATGGTTTTATATTAAATATTCTTATTTTATAAATAAATTAAATAATGACATTTGTAATAAATTCATTGGCACAAATGTGAAAATATAAGTGTGTACAATTGTAATATTATTATTTGATACCAAATAAGATATTTATTGTTATTTATTATTAAATTATAAATTGTATTAATTAAATTATGAAATAAATTAAAATAAAACAAATGGATGGTATTGATGAAATACATGTGTAATAAAATGTGTGTGTACAAGTGTAATTAAAATATTGGTTATTAAATAGATTTTTATAACAACAATTATTATTATAAATTAATATTTATATATATGTGTGTAAAAGAAAAAGAAAAGAAACAAAACATGAAGAAAGAAACAGAGAGCAAACGTGAAACAGGGGAGAAAGAAGGAGAAAAAGAAAGGAAAGAAAGAAAAGGGAAAATTCAAGGTTTGAAGCTTTAAAGTTTAATTGGTAAGTCAATTAGGCCATTTCCTTTTAATTTTGATGTTTTATAAGCTTTAGAATAAAGTTTTGATGAGTTTAAGTTGAGGTCTTTGAAGTTTTAAGGTTTTGAATATGGTTTATGTTAAATTAGAGAATGAATTAGGGGTTTAATTGAAAGAATTTTAAGTTAGAATTGGATAAATGATTTAGTAAGTTATAAGAAAACAGTTTTGAGACAGCAACAATAGCTTGACTTTGAAAAATCACCAAAAATAGTAGAAATTGAATTAGAAGTTGAATAAGATATAGAATTAAAGCTTAATGAGTCTATTTTTAGATAAAAGAAACAGAACAAGGAAAGAAAGTCTGTAGATTGAGATATTTGTATTTCTGTAAGACCGGTTCAGGAAGATTTCGAGATACTCTGTTTTAACTTTAGAAAATCATTAAAAATTTTACAAAAATAGTTATGAGTTGTAATTTATATGTTCAGAATCCTCAGTGAGTCTAGTTTCAAGAGAAATAGACGAGAACATTATCCGAGTCCTGAGCTATGAGATAATTGAACTTTAGTACAGGAGGGTCAGAACTATCAGACAGTGAATCAGGGGTAAATTTGAGGAATAAACTGTATTAATTGGAAAAACTAAAAATTCTGAAAATTTTATGGTAGAAAGGTACATGAGTCTAGTTTTAGGAAAAATTAACGGAACTTGATTTGGAGTTTTGTAGCTCCAAATATAAACAATTTAGTGACTGTTGCGCAGGTAGACAGCTTTAAAAGAATATATGAGTAAATAATAGGATTGTGTAAAAGAAAGTAGAATGAAGAGGAAGAATAGGAATTGAATAAAAGTTTAATTATTTTAAATTTTAATGCTGTAATTAATAATGCAAATTATTATTATTTCCGTAGTAAATAAAGAATTCGAGACATCGAGCAAGGAAGGAAAAGAGAGAAACAAATGGGGAGTAAAAACGAGAAATCCAGGTTAGTATTACTATAATTCAAATTTGATTTTGTTAACTTTTAAATTGATATGTATATAATAAGCAAATTGAGGTAAGTAAAAGAATAAATTGTGTGTGAATTAAATGGAAATTTCTGATAATATGGTTTGAATGAGAAGAATCAATGTGGTATTGAATTATATATGTTGGATTGAGAAATTGATATGGATGTGAACATTAGAAATTATAAATTGAATAATATTGAAATGAAGTATGAACATATATAAGCATTTGATAAAACATTGATTGGAAAGTAGAAATGTATTGAATTGAATACATGAGGAATTGTGATTGGAATGCCTTTGAATTGAATCAAATTGAATTGAATGTGATTGAGTTGAAATGTGACTTGGAAGTAAATAATGTGAATATGTAAATTTGAACTTGAATCCGAATAATTGTGATTCAGTTGAAAGTGGAAGTGAAATGAATAAGTGATTCCGATACCCTATTAACTAGTCGGGCTTAGTGGATATAGTTGGCATGCCATAGGATCGGAACAGTTCAGAGATTCTTCGACCTCGAGTCGATGAGGCACTTTGTGTGCCATAGATTTTCTTCAGATAGTTTCGATGAGGCTTTGGTAGCCACTTTGCTTCGGCTATGCCGATGAGGTACTTGGTGTGCCATAGATTTGCTTCGGATAGTTTCGATGAGGCTTTGGTAGCCACTTTGCTTCGGCTATGCCGATGAGGTACTAGGTGTGCCATAGAATTACTTCGAGCTATCCGATGAGGCTTTGGTAGCCACTTTACTTCGAACTATCCGATGAGGCGTTGGTCGCCATTCTGATATGTTTAATTAGATCCGTGTATCCGCCAGAGTCCGAGTCGAGTTAATAGGGGTAAATAAGTGAAATGATAAATTCTGAATGAATGTGATTGAGCTATTAAAAGAAATAAGAAAGTGAATTTTAAGATATGAAATATATGAAATGAGATTTGTGCTATGAGATTGAATGCTTAAATTAAAGATTCATGAAGTGTTCAAAGTTGGATTATGAATTGAAATATTATATGAGATTGAGAAATGAAATTAAAGTCCATAATTTGTGTGAAAATTATATAAATAAATAATAAGAGAATTTAATTGAAAAGAATCGTATAATTGGATTATATAATTGAGTGTGAATCTGGTATGTGAAAATGAAATTGTAATATGATATTTTGGATTATGAACTAAATGGGTAAGAATTGATTAAAGCAAAATGATGATTTATGAAAACAATTAGTGAAATTGTTATAATGGAGAAAAGGCTTTGGTAAACCTAAATTGCAATAAAACTAATATTGAATAAAGTGATAAAAATTTAGTGAATTATATATGATATGAAATGAGCTAATGAATTGAGATGTGAAAAATTCGATGAAATTTGGGTAGTGATCTAATGTATAAGTTTCATGAAATACAAGTTTGAAATAAGGCTCATAATTATTAAGTAATTTGATTAAAAGTATGAAATAATTATTAAGTAATTGAAATATAAATTAATGTATATAAGTTATTGTATAATTTGAATTATGGTAATACTACTGAGTATTCCCATACTCAGCGTACGGTTGTTTCCGTGCGCAGGTTAGGTAAAATTGAGGTTCAGTCAAGCATCCAAGTTAATCCTGATCTCAGCTCCAATTCGTGGTGATGTATCTATCTTTTGATATTGTGGCATGTACTAGGTTTAGTATGAGTCACTTGTAATTTTTATGTTTGAATACAAATATAGTTCTTATGTCTTGTATAATGTTTGTAATGAAATGAATGTCAATTGGGTTAGTGTTATATGAAAATGAGTGGGATATGAATTGTGTATTTGAGTGCAGGAGGGCCAAGGCTTGGTAGATAGCCTCACACGGCCTGAGTGGTTGGTTACACGGGCGTGTGACCAGACCGTGTAGAATTTGACAGATTCTTCCACAGGCTGAGCACACGGGCGTGCCTTAGCCGTGGGAAGCACACGGCCTGACTCCACGGGCGTGTGAAATAGCTTGTGGCCGTGTCGGGTAAGTCAGAATGTTCTACGGTTCCTAGCATGGGCGTGTGAAAGCCACACGGTTTAACAACACGGCCGTGCTAAAAGTCACACGGGCGTGTGTGACGATGCTTTTCATGAAAAATTTTCTAAGTCACGACTTGTTAGGATTCGAATCCTAACCATCCGAGATGTATGTAAATAGTCCGAAAACAGTTAATATGAACGTTTATACAATAAATTACACAATATTTTAGATTCATTTCCTATCAAGTTCTGTAAAGTTCTGTTAAGTCCGGTAATGCTCTGTACTTGATTCCGGCGACGGTCTCGGGTATAGGGTGTTACAAACACCAATTACCATCATAGGTAATACATGCTTCCAACCCCAACACTACCTCCCTTTACGTCAGACAGAAGAAAACACATTGTCCTCCATCGCTTCCTCGTCTGAATCCCTTGGTGATATTTTTTAGAGATTGAAACGACCGACTATGGGCCTTAGAGACTACGGTGCTGACAATGATCATATGTTTTGAACTGGAGAGCAGAAACTTTGGTCAGTCTAGATGGTGAATGTAACCATTTTTGGAAGCAAATCAGAAGACTTCATTTCTCACCAAGCTCCGAAGCATGTGTGTGCTTCTGTGGTAAGCAACACTGAAATGTTTTTACCAAAGCCACACAATTTTTTTTACAACTCACTTCGGGGCAGGGGAAGAAACAAATACATAGTCGAAAAACACGAGATACAATCTGAGGGATACTGTACACTAAGGTTGATCATTGACTAAGAAAGTTTGCTTCCTTGTTACTTCAGATGGTTTGTTGTATTATGGAGTTCTCTCTTTACTGTAAAATGAAAGGCATTCTTATTTTTTATCCCTTTTCCTTATTTTCACCCTCAACACTGAATCTATCTCAGTCCATATATGGACCTGCTTTAATGTATGTGTACCAGGACAATTGTCTTTGGTGCAACAAATCCAAAAGGACACTATGATCTTGATACTTCAATTTACAGAACCAATTTCTCATCTTCCTTAAATATTTCTCTTATTTATATATACTTATTGTTCTTAACCTTAACTGAACCTAGTTGTCTCTGTCGATATGGTACTCTCTGGTTCCTTGCTAAGCAGGTTTGGTAGTCCTAGTCCGCTCGGCTGCAAAGAACCCTGAAAGGGATACAGTTATGTCATAACGCACATAATATAAAATGCAGCAAGAACAATGGTTATTAAAAGCATATTAAAACTTTGATAGCCTACTTTATGGCTTTCCATTGATGATTACACACCTGAAAACATTACACAGATTTAAAACTAAAGTAAGGAAGAACCATGTGAACTTACAAAAAAATATTGTCAAATCTAGTTTCACAAGCTTGTCAATAGATGCTTCTTTGCATTATGAATCCAAGGCTTAACTCGGTTTATGCAGTCATCTCTTAAAAGTGGCATCCAGCAGATTTAGAGTTTGAATCTCAAAATTTGCATACACTTCCATTTTCTTCAAGTAGTGATCTCCTTTGTACAAAAAACAAAATATGCTTTGCACTACCAAATACACAATTTTGGATGCAGCAATTCCTGTTTCAGATATGATTCTCATCCTTTGGGAAGAACCCAGCCTGATTTGAAGCAAAAGAAAACAGTGAGCAGAAAACCAATTGCAGCTCCAATACCAAAGTTCCAATCCGAAATCTTCATTCTTTTACCAAGGGACACAAGTGGAGAAATCTATTTTGTTTAACATGGTGCCAGTAGTCTAGGACAAAGAGCCTCCTTCCCTTCAAAGCTTGCTTCAGGGAATGTCATGAATTGACCTTCTGAAGGCGTCTCCCCGTAAAGCCTAATCTGAGATAGAGAATGAGGTATATCACCAGAGATATTGTTAGGAGATAAATCCAATACTTCCAAGCTTGTCATCCCTGATATACTATCTGGAATGCTTCTTGAAAGGTTGTTCTCTTCCAAATTCAAAACATGAAGGTTCTTCAACTTCCCAAAGCTTGGCCAGATTGGTCTTGTAAACTTGTTATCACTTAAACCAATAGTCGGCGGGAAGCTCCATACATCATTGTATGCCAAGCGCGGCTTCCCTTGCTCTTTACTTTTTACCAGTGAGATGCATTTGAGTATCTCTCCGAAAAAGGAATTGTTAGATAAGTCCAAGTAAAAGAGATATTCGAACTTGCCCATCCAAGAAGGAATGGAACCTTTCAACGAATTCCATGACAGATCTAGCAATTGCAACATCTTAGAACTACTAAACCAAATTGGAAGAGAACCTCTCTGGTGACAAAATGTAAAAGTGCCTTAGCAGATTCACGTTGCTAGGCATTTCTTCCTGGTAGAAGTCCAAACCAAGGACCAATGTAGTTCCAAGTTTTTTTGTGTGAAAGATGAAGCTTTGTCAAGCTCGGGCAAGAGGATAGATTACCAGGAACTGCTCCCTGAAAATTGTTAGAACCAAGACGAAGCGAGGTGACTCAAATCATTGCAGAACAATTTATTCTGATGGGACCGTCCAGACTGTTGTCGTGCAGATGAATCCTCAAAAGTGAAGCAGAATTCACCAAAGTCAATACATGACTTTAATTTTTTTTTTCATTCATAATCAAATAACATTATTTTTTTACCAAAATCTTTAAAAAATAATTATTTTATAAAATAAATTATGTTATGTAAAAATAAATGAATCTCTTTCTACCTATTAAAATACAAAAATCCTTAATCCATTTATTTTCTTCTATCACTCGTTACTTTCCTCTCAAAATTTTCTTTTAGGTTTGTTTACATTAGTAAAGACTTAAAACTCAAGCAAGAAAGAACTATGGGAATACCACAGGAATTGCATAAAAAATATTTTCTCAAGCTTGCTAGACATGCTTGTTTACATTATGAACCCAAGGATTAACTCAATTGGTACGTGCAGTCACCTTTAAAAACATGACATCCGGTACAACAAATCTCAGCATCTGCATACCCTTCCTTTAGAAATAACCCATCCTGATTTGAAGCAAAAGAAGACAGTGAGAAGAAACCAATTGCTGCTCCAATTCTAAAGTTCCAATCCATAATCTTCATCTTTTTACCACGGGACACAACTGAAGGAATCTGTTTTCTTTGACATGGTGCGACTAGTCTAGAACAGAGAGCCTGGTTCCCATCAAAGCTTGAATCAGGGAACGTCATGAATTGACCTCCTGAAGGTGTATCCCCGTAAATTCTATTGTATGATACATTGAATACAGACAAAAAGCTGATATGTACTAGAGAATAAGGTATTTCATTGGAGAGATTGTTTTGTTACAAGACAAATCTAATACTTCCAAGCTTGTCATCCCTGAGATACTATCTGGAATGCTTCCTGAAAGGTTGTTCTCTTCCAAATTCAATACATGAAGGTTCTTCAAGTTCCCAAAGCTTGGCCAGATTGGTCCAGTAAACTTGTTATGACTTAAATCAATAGTCAGCGGGAAGCTCCATAAATCATTGTATGCCAAACGTGGCCTACCTTGCTCTTTGCTTTTTACCAGTGAGAAGTGTTCAGATGATTCTTTCAGTAGAGCAGTTTTGTGGACAAGGTTTTCTAGTCCAGTTAAACTTTCCGGTATCTCCCTGGAAATGGAATTGTTAGACAAGTCCAAGTAAAAGAGATATTCGAACTTGCTTATCCAAGAAGGAATGGAACCTTCCAATGAATTCCAGGACAGATCCAGCAATTGCAACATTATAGAACTACTCAACCAAATTGGAGTAGAACCTCTCAGGTGACAAAACGGAATAATAAGTGCCTTAAGACTCGTGAATTGCAGATTCACATTGCTAGGCATTTCTTCCTGGTAAAAGTTCAAACCAAGGTCCAATATAGTCAAATTTTTGCAGTGTTGTAGTATCTCAAGTGCTGTGGATATATTATTGATGCTGGTGTTTCCGAGAGAGAGGGATTCTAGTGCGTGCAGATTTCTAAACTCGAATAGAACTACACCACTCAGATTGTTGCGTGCAAGATCCAGAACTCTCAAGCTCTGGCAACAAGATAGATGTAATGGCCTAAATTCAAGGTTATCGGAACAGTGGTTTCGTAACCACAAATCTGATTTAAAGAGAAATTTATGTTAATATTTTTGTATAAATATTAATATGATAGGAAAATCGTATGAAAATATCGATAGAAAAATTTTACCGATTTAGTGGTTAGTTAGAAAAAAAAGAAATTATTGAAGAAATTGGGTAAAAATAAGTTATCGAGACCTCAATTTCGTAAAAACGAGTCGGAAATATTTTTATAAATATTTATAAAATATTAGTAATATGGTATTAAATTTTGGTTAGAAAATTTTAACGTTTGGGCAGTCAATTAAATGAAAAAAACTAAATTGAAAAGGGTGTAAAAGTTACTAAAAGGATTAAATAGCTCAATTATCAATTTAGGAGGGACCTAAAGTGTAAATAAGCCCAAAGGAGATATTTTGGGCGGCATAAGCTAAGAAAAACCAGTAGAATTGATGAAATAAGGGCAAAATGAGAAAATAATAAAATTTACTAAAATAAAAAGGAGACTAGATTGAAATATTTAGAATTCTCTTCATATTCTCTTCATTCTCATTACAAAAAAAACGTTTTAAGAGTTTATTCAAGCTGGTATTTAATAATTTTTGCACCAAGTGAGTTAATCCTTACCCTTTTCTTGTAATTTTTGTGTTTTTAAGACTTTTACAACTAGGTCTTACTATTAAATTCATTAGTTTTTTATTTCATAGATGAAATTGAAAGTCACCATGGTTGAGTGTTGTAATTATATGATGATTTATCATGAAATTTAAGCTTTAATCTTATTATATGATGATTTTATTAAATGAAATGAATAGAAAGTGGATATTTAGGACCTATTTGTAAAAGAGTGTGAAATTGAAGTCTAGTGCTGAAATTTTGATTTCCAAAGGCTATAAAGTAGTTTAAAATGATAGAATAAAGTTTTAATTGAGAAAAATCAGCTTAATTAAGAGGTTAATTGAGTAGGGACAAAATTATCATTTATTAAAAGCTTAGGGGAAAAATGGTAATAAACCTCTTGCACTAAAACAGTTTTGGACAGCTGCAGTAAGCTAACTTTGAAAAATCATCATAAATTGTAGAAATCGAATTAGAGGATGAAAAAAATATGAAATTAAATATTATTGAGTCTAGTTTCTCATAAAAGAAACGGTGTAAGCAATGGAATTATAAATCATGAGATATAATAAATTTTGTGAGACAAGATCAGAATGATTTCGAGTTCCCCTGTTTTGAATTTGGAAAATCACCAAAAATTTGATAAAAATAATTATGGGCTTAAATTTATATGTTTGAAATCCTTAATGAGTCTATTTTCAAAAGAAATAAGTGGGAACATCACCCGAGTCCCTTACAAGGAGATAATTAGTTTTTAGTGAAGAAAGGCTGGAACTATCATATAGAAGAACAGGGGTGAATTTAAAGAATAAACTATACTTATTGGATAAACCAAAAATTATGAAAATTTTATGGTAAGAAGATATTTGAGTCTAGTTTTAGATAAAATTAATGGATCTTAATTTTCGGTTCCGTAGCTCAAGATAAAAATAATTTAGTGACTATGACTCAAGTAGACAGCTTTGAATGAACTATAAATAATAGTGGAATTGTAGAGAATGATACATATGAACATGAAATGTTAAATTGATGATTAAATTTATTTATTTAGATCCCGAAGACTCATATACGAAGCTAGATCGAGGAAAGGAAAAAGTTTGGGATTAGTAGATTTTTGTATACGAACAAGTATAGAAGTAAGTTCTTGTAACTTAAATTATATTCTTAAATGCCTGAAACGTGTGTTATTGATGTGAATATGATTTGAATATTCACTGTATGATAATCGATGAAACATTGATATATTTGATAAAAAGGGAAAGAAATCCCGGTTGAATGAAAGGAAACTTCGATGGATCTCTGAAAAGGAATTGACGGTAAAAAGGATCTAGCCCGGACGGGTGATCCTATCCTGATATAGCCCTCCCGAAGAATATGTGTAAAATAGATTTAGCCCAGACGGGTAATCTGAATTAGGGTCTGAATTTAGCCTGAACTGGTAATTTAGATCCAAGCTCATTAGAGTAATTGTCATTGCAGGGGATTTAACCTGGACTGATAATCCCGACAATACTCTATGAGTTTATATTACAGGGGATTTAGCCTAGACTGGTAATCCCGCTGTAAGGATGAGGTTCGCGAGAGTGTGCTCTCTGAAATTAAATGTGCACACATGAATATGAATTGACGGACCTGGATTTGTACACTAAAGTGTACCCCTAAAAATCTATCGAAATTCTAAGAAATTCAACGGAATAAATATGAGAAAACAATAATGGAATGGAAATCATGGTATTGATGAGCTCATCAATCATGGTATATATTATTGATATATTGAAATTATTAGACTAACTTAAATGTTGAGTTTGTGCATGTTAGGATAACAATACATTGAATGGATGTATAAATATTTATTGTATTGTATTAAAAATATTAGGTAAGTATAATTCTTATTAACCGAATATCCTTCTTAAAACATAAAGTTTAAATAAAAAGCTTATATATTATTACTATTTTGCATACTATATTATTGGTCTTATTCATATTGTCTTTTATTGCCACATTTCATTCTGTTATGCATACTCCTATTGCTGTTCATTATGCGTTTTATAATAAATTACCTTTCCCGATACAAAAACGATTCTTTATAAAGGCAATATTCTGTATTTAGGAATTCGGGAAGTCGTGCCCTAGCGTATTGCGTTGCGATTTTTCGTTTTAAACCTAAATAACCGAATATCCTTTTTAAAACAAATGCATAAATTTTTAATAAATAAAAGGCATATTTTTGAGAATTCGATATGTCATGTCCTAATGCATTGGATGTGACGTTTCGTTATCTCGAGATAAGATTTTCTAAATCAAGGACATGTTCTGTACTTAGAAATTCGAGAAATCGTGCCCTAACGTATTGGGTTTCGATTTCCCTCGTTTACTCTAAGTATTCGAAAATCCTTTCAAAATTAAATACATGAATTTCAAATAAAATACAAGTTTAGACTCAAAGGTCGAAATCTCGTGTCCTAACGTATTGGATGTGATGTTTTACCTTAAGACGAGCCAGCCTTTGAAACACGCTTTCAATTTATCCAAACGTTTTTAAAATAAATACAAAGAAGGATCGTATTTTAAATTCTTTTAAATTTTCAAATCTTCGACATTAAAGACACTAATTAATTAACTAGGTACCAATTTTGGGCATATCGAGGGTACTAATCCTTCCTCGTGCGTAACCGACTCGCGAACTCATTTTTTTGATTTTTACAGACCAAAATCGTTGTTTTGATAAATCAAACTGTTTATTAAAAACAACCCCTTTTTGAGGTGACCAATCACACCCTGACAAAAAAAGATTGGTGGTGACTCCCGTTTTTGTATTCATTTTTAAAATCCCAAAGTCGATCTCTGTTTTTCAAAAAAATGGTCTCGACAGTATACAAAAATCTACTAATCCCGAACTTTTTCCTTTCCTCGATCTAGCTTCGTATTTGAGTCTTCAGGATCTAAATAAAAAAATTTAATCATCAATTTAACATTTCATGTTCATATGTACCAATACCATTCTCTACAATTCCACTATTATTTATAGTTCATTCAAAGCTGTCAACTTGAGTCGTAGTCACTAAATTATTTTTAT
Organism: Gossypium stocksii; assembly: GCA_020496765.1. Taxonomy (NCBI): domain Eukaryota; kingdom Viridiplantae; phylum Streptophyta; class Magnoliopsida; order Malvales; family Malvaceae; genus Gossypium; species Gossypium stocksii. Next base: position 124,566,250 of record CM035624.1, read on the forward strand.
CTTGAGCTACGGAACTCCAAATTAAGATACACTAATTTTTCCTAAAACTAGACTCACATATCTTCTTACCATAAAATTTTTAGAATTTTTGGTTTATCCAATAAGTACAGTTTATTCTTTAAAGTCACCATGTTCTGCTGTTTGACAGTTCCGAACTTTCTTCCCTAAAAATTAATTATCTCCTCGTACGGGACTCGGATGATGTTCCCACTTGTTTTTCTTGAAAATAGACTCATTAAGGATTTCAAAAATATAAATTTAAGCCTATAATTATTTTTATCCAATTTTTGGTGATTTTTCAAATTCAGAATAGGGGAACCTGAAATCATTCTGACCTTATCTCACAAAATTTATTATATATCATGATTTACAATTTCATTACTTACACGTTTTTTTATGAGAAACTAGACTCAATAAGCTTTAATTCCATATTTTGTTCATCCTTAATTTGATTTCTACAATTTATGGTGATTTTTCAAAGTCAGCCTACTGCTGTTGTCCAAAACTGTTTTAGTACAAGAGGTTTATTACCATTTTTCGTCTAAGCTTTTAATAAATGATAATTTCGTCCCTACTCAATTAACCTCTCAATTAAACTGATTTTTCTCAATTAACACTTTATTCTATCATTTTAAACTAATTTATAGCCTTTGGAAATCAAAATTTCAGCACTAGATTTCAATTTCACACTCTTTTATGAATAAGTCTTAAATATACACTTTCTATTCATTTCATTCAATAAAATCATCATATAATAAGATTAAAGATTAAATTCCATGATAAATCATCATATACTTACAGCACTAAACCATGGTGACTTTCAATTTCATCTATGAAATCAAGAACTAATAAATTTAATAGTAAGACCTAATTGTAAAAGTCTTAAAACACAAAAATTACAAGAAAAAGGTAAGGATTAACTCACTTGGTGCAAAAATTATGAAATACCAGCTTGAATAAACCCTTAGGACATTTTTTTTTTAATAAGAATGAAGAAAATATGAAGAGAATTCTAGATATTCCAATCTAGTCCCCTTTTTATTTTAGTAAATTTTATTATTTTCTCATTTTGCCCTTATTTCATCAATTCTCTTGATTTTTCTCAGTTTATGCGGCTCAAAATATCTTCTCGGGGCTTATTTTCACTTTAAGTCCCTCCTCAATTGATAATTAAGCTATTTAATACTTCTAGTAACTTTTACACCCTTTTTAATTTAATTCTTTTCATTTAATTGACTGCCTAAACGTTAAAATTTTCTAATAAAATTTTAATACCATATTACTAACATTTCATAAATATTTATAAAAATATTTCCGACTCGGTTTTATGAGATCGAGGTCTTGATAACTTGTTTTTACCCAATTTCTTTAATAATTTTTTTTCTAACTAACCACTAAATCGGTAAAATTTTTCTATCGATATTTTATACGATTTTCCTATTATATCAATATTTATGCAAAAATATTAAAATAAATTTCTCTTTAAATTAGATTTATGCTTACGAAACTACTATTTCGATAATCTTAAATTTAGGCCATTACAATAAACTAGCAGGAACTGGCCCTTGGAAATTGTTAGAAGTGAGATAAAGTGAGGTGACTTGGGCCATTGCAGAACAATTTACTCTGATCGGACCGTCAAGACTGTTGTTGTGCAGATCAATCCTCAAAAGTGAAGCCAAATTTACCAAAGAAGCAGGCAATAATCCAGTTAATCTATTTGAGTTGGCAGAGAAGGATTCTAGCTTTCTCAGACTCCCAAAAACGTCTGGAAGACTTTCACTAAAGTCATTCAAGGAGATATTCAATTCAACAAGGTTAGAAAGGTTTCCAATTCCGTAACTCAGAGGCCCTGAAAACTAATTTTGTTGAAGGTGCAGAACTCGGAGACGTTGTAGCCGGAACAAATTCTCATGAAAGTTCCTGACAGACCATTTCCATTAAGGAAAACATACTGCAATGAAGTATAATTCTCCAAATATATCGAACCTTCTCTGAAGAAGTTATGTGCACGATCAAGATATTGGATATGAGATGAACTTGTGCAGAATTGCATGCCGATGAAGCTAGAGAAATAATTCTTTGAGAGATCCAAATACTTAATTGATGGTAAATGAATTGCAGAAGGAAGCGGACCGACGAGATAATTGTTACTCAAGTCAAGGACTTCTAGGTTCCGAAAATGAAACAAGTTGGCAGGAATTTTACCATGGAGAGAATTAAGCGAGAGGTTCAGGATTCTGAGTTGCTCCAATCCAACCAAACTCTCACATATTGTGCCTGTAAGTCTTTTGTTCCCAAGCTCTAACCCGACCACTCTTCCATATATAACAGAGGAATTGTCACAAGTGATACCTGAAAATGAGCAGCAATGGGAGCTGCTCTAGTTCCACCCGCCAATATTCGGTTCTAAACATTTGGTGAAACCTTTGAGGGCCGTTAAGTCATTCATATGGCATGCTGGTTCTTGAGATCCCTGTATCGTCTGCTGAAGCATGACAGCCAACAAAATGAAAACCAAAGACATAGTTGGGATGCCCATGAAGAAGCTGTTACTATTTTTTTACTGTGTACTTATGAAGGTATGGTATCTATCATTATTTAGTTAATGTTGATACAAGGCTTAACAATATAAAAGTATAGAGGAAAGAGAATGATTACTGAGGAGGTTGATTCACCAGTCGAGGCGGAGAGTTGGAGATTATGGAGAATAACTATGAAAAGAGTTTGAAAGTTGAGGCCTGGAAGAATGTTAACAGAGTTGGGTTCCCACTTCATTATGGAATTGTTATCTTTGATAGGACAAGGATATCTATGATAGGATAAATTATTTTATTCATGTTTCTAATTAAGATTAAACCATTCATTGTTCGGTTAGTCTATCTCACATGTGACCACCAGACTTGCTTGTGGTAAATTTACTGTTTAAGCGTCTTCTAAGTTTGTCACAGGTTTGTCATGGATGGGGCTACAACTCTGACCTTGCATTGACTGAATCAACTTATGTTTTCCTTTATTTTGTGGGGGCTTCCCCACGTAATGTTTTGAGGAGGCAAAGCTCCATGACTTTTTCAGAGCTCGGACGATCCATCGCTGTTGCTTCTTTATTACAAATGTAACAGGATGATGTCAATGATGATGATGTTACCCTCTATCTGTATTTGTTATTTAGGTACTCTCAACGTATAATTGACTTCAGAGAGAAGATACTGCTTTCACTGGAGTAATATATTGCAATATTGATGTGGTTTTCAAGTCAACTGCCAAGCATAAAACGTTAGCTCTTGAAAAGTCTAAGTAAGGTTAGAAGATAAGATTCCAAAGATGAAATCAGGTTGCAGTGACACGCAAAGCAGAAGTTTCAAGTAGGCTTCATAGCAATACCCTAATTGATGTTGATGGCAATGGGATATTAACATGATTTACCGTATTTTTACCAAAGACTAGTTACTATTATCTTTATATCATCTATCATCTGGGTTCAGTTCTTAGTAAATTACAAGTTGAGATACTTTTTTTTATTCGATTAATTTCTAACCTATGGTCATTAATACATTATGATGATCGCGACGTGCTGGTTCTCAGTAAGTTGTCAGGAAGAAGAAGAAGAAAGAAAAAAAATTTATGGTGAGCTATTTTCTGGAAAATTGAATTAAAGAAGATTCAAACGGTATAAAATGAATTTTTTCGACCGCCAAATTCAAACTAAAAATGTAAAGAAATTGAAATTAAGGCAAACCTGCAATTGCTTTTTACCTGACGAATCTCTAGCAGACAAAGAGAACTTGATGATGGGCAAAAAAACCCCACCTACTCTAGTAGTGGTACTACGCATCTCTGCCTCAGCCCGTAAGACAACCCCAACGTGCTTTTGCCCAAATGTTCGACGAATTGAGTAGCTTACGGTAGCGTTCTGGTGATGATGGAAGTAGTAAGACCTATAAAACCAAACTTTGACGAGTGAAGGGCTTAAGATAAAAAGATGGCAAGGAGTTGCCAGGCTTGTGGGGTTACTTCGACATCCAATTCCAATCACCAAAGCTGGTTTTAGTGCTTTTAATGTTGCAGACGTGCTGTGCTTATGCTCAGAAATTGACATCACCACCAGATTAGATGCGGTAACGGTCATTTTATGCATTGAATCTTCCATGACTATCTCACCCAAATTTAAAAGGATTTGTTAGTAATTTCTAAAACACTGCTGAATCTTGGTATGCCTTTGGAGGCTTGTACCTTATGCTTGTTCCTACTTTATTATTCTAATGCGGGGGACGAGAAACTTTGAGTTTCAATATCTTTTTTATTTTGCTGTCATGGTCGACAAGGCTTACTTCCTGTACGGTTGTACCTTTGCAGAAAAATATGGTCAATTGTTTCTCCATTATTTTAACACAGTGCAAAGCTTAAGCTATGTTTTAAATGCTTTAGTATGTAAAAGAGGTTCCACACATTTTGTTACTTGTTATTTTGCAGGAGTATAAATTGTACATATGAAAGTCTGATAGTTGGGTATGATCATTTGGCAGAGTTTAAAAATACCTTGGCTGATACAATAGGAAAGTTTTTTCTTCGACTTGCGGGCCAACTGCAGTTGAAGGCTTGAAGCTGTAAAAGTTCCAGGCAGTGGCTGTCAAGGTAAATATATTACCTCTCTTTATAAAGTTTTTAAATTAGAAGCATATTAGAACTTTAATAGCCTGCTTTACAGGCTTTCATTGATCAATAAACTCCTTGAAACATTAGTGAAGACTTAAAACCAAGCAAGAAAGAACCATGGGAATTGCAGAGGAGTTGCAGAAAAAAGATTTTCAAATCTAATTTCTCAAGCTTGTCAATAAATATGCTTCTTTGCATTATTAGCCCAAGGCTTATCTCAATTGGTACATGCAATCACCTTTAAAAAATGGCATCCGGCAGATATTACAGTTCAAATCTCAATATCTGCATACCCTTTCTTTAGGAAGAACCCAACCTGATTTGAAGCAAAAGAAGACAGTGAGAAGAAAGCCAGTTACAGCTCCAATTCCAAAGTTCCAATCCACAATCTTTATCTTTTTACCAGGGGACACAAGTGGAGGAATCTGTTTTCTTTGACATGGTGCCAGTGGTCTAGGGTAAAGAGCCTGGTTCCCGTCAAAGCTTGATTCAGAGAATGTCATGAACTGACCTCCTGAGGGTGTATCCCCGTAAAGCCTATTGTATGATACGTTGAATACAGATAAAAAGCTAAGACGTGCTAGAGAATGAGGTATTTCACCAGAGAGATTGTTACGAGACAAATCCAATACTTCCAAGCTTGTCATCCCTGATATACTATCTGGAATGCTTCCTGAAAGGTTGTTCTCTTCTAAACTCAAATCATGAAGGTTCTTCAAGTTCCCAAAACTTGGCCAGATTGGTCCACTAAACATGTTACGACTTAAATCAATAGTCGGCGGGAAGCTCCATACATCATTGTATGCTAAACGTGGCCTACCTTACTCTTTGCTTTTTACCAGTGAGAAGTGTTCAGATGATTCTTTCAGTAGAGCAGTTTTGTGGACAAGGTTTTTTAGTCCAGTTAAACTTTCCGGTATCTCCCCGGAAAAGGAATTGTTAGACAAATCCAAGTAAAAGAGATATTCGAACTTGCCTATCCAAGAAGGAAGGGAACCTCCTAATGAATTTCATGACAGATCCAGCAATTGCAACATTTTAGAACTACTCAACCAAATTGGAAGAGAACCTCTCAGGTGACAAAATAGAATAACAAGTGCCTTAAGACTCGTGAATTGCAGATTCACATTGCTAAGCATTTCTTCCTGGTAAAAGTTCAAACTAAAGACCAATATAGTCAAATTTTTACAGTGTTGTAATATCTCAAATGCTGTGGATATATTATTGATGCTGGTGTTTGCGAGAGAGAGGGATTCCAGTGCGTGCAGATTTCTAAACTCGAATGGAACTACACCACTGAGTTTGTTGCGTGCAAGATCCAGAGCTCTCAAGCTCTGGCAAGAGGATAGACTAGGAGGAACTAGCCCCTGGAAATTATTAGAAGCAACTGACTTGGGCCATTGCAGAATAATTTATTCTGAACGGACCGTCAAGACTGTTGTTGTGCAGATCAATCCTCAAAAGTGAAGGCGAATTCACCAAAGAAGCAGGCAAGAATCCAGTTAATCTATTTGAGCTGGTAGAGAAGGATTCTAGCTTTCTTAGTCTCCCAAAAATGTCTGGAAGACTTCCACTAAAGTCATTCAAGGAGATGTCCAATTCAACAAGGTTAGAAAGGTTCCCAATTCCGTAACTCAGAGGCCCCGAAAACTGATTTTGTTGAAGGTGCAGAACTCGGAAATGTTGTAGCTCGAACAAATTCTCAGCGAAAGTTCCTGACAGACCATTTCCATTAAGGAAAACATACTGCAATGAAGTACAATTCTCTAAATATATCGAACCTTCTCTGAAGAAGTTATGTGCAAGATCAAGATATTGGATATGGGATGAACTTGTACAGAATCGCATGCTAATGAAGCTAGAGAAATAATTCTTTGAGAGATCCAAGTACTTAATTGATGGTAAATGAATTGTAGAAGGAAGTGGAACGACGAGATAATTGTTACTCAAGTCAAGGACTTCTTGTTGGGGTTGAAAAACACCTATTACCTATGAAGGTAATCTTTGTTTTTAACAGCAAGTCTTTGCTGGTTCAACTCTGGTGACAATGATGAGTATTACCTATGTAGGTAATTGGTTTTGTGTTTGAGAACACGTATTACCTACGTTGGTAATCTTTGTTTTGAAAGCAGCAAGGTTGAGCTGAAGGTCAGAGCAACCAGTCTCTGGACTTGAGTGGAAGCAAAACAATGGTACCCGATGATTAAAGGAGAAAAACAAATCAGAATTGGAAATGTGAAGCAAGAAAAACTAAGGAAGAAAAAAATTGATATTCATCGTCATTAAAGTTTTACAAAACAAGATACATATAAGAGGAGATTACTTGTGATTACAAGTCAAAATCTACTTAGACTTTACCTAACACCACTTAGACTTTGAAATAAAAAGACATAGCTAGTAGACTTAATTAAGGCTAGTTGACAGCTACATTAATCATGAATTTACATCACATATCTGCCTAACAAAGTTCAAATTGAACTAAACTTAATTACATTAACAAAATGACCAAAAGAAAATGAAACTAAATTCTTGCTGCTGTGCATGGCCACCTTTGCTGCTGCATGGAGGCTACGTTCAACACTCCTCCTTAGCTTCCATGCTGCTGACTCCCAACTGCCTTTTTAGTTTGATAAATCTTGAAACACCAAGAACCTTAGTGAAGATATCAGCAATTTGATCTTCAGAAACGCAATGAACTAACTTGATCTCACTAGCTTGCTCCATTTCTCGAACAACATGAAGCTTTATGTTGAAGTGTTTGGTTCTTCCATGGAAGACGGGATTCTTAGCTATTGCTACAGCTGACATATTGTCACAGTAAATTTTAGTTGCATCATTTTGAGCAAGATTCAAATCAGCAAGGATTTTCCTTAGCCAGACAGCTTGGTTAACAGCATGAGCAGCTGCTACATATTCGGCTTCAGCTGTTGATTGAGCTACAATGCCTTATTTCTTCGAGCTCCAACAGAACATAGCAGAGCCGAGAGAGAAGGCATATCCTGAAGTGCTCTTTAAATCATCCAATGAGCCTCCCCAATCACTATCAGTATATCCTATGAGTTTCAGCTGAGAAGTGGGTTTATACATCAAACCATAGTCTAAGGTCCCCTTGATGTATCTTAATACTCGTTTTGCCACTTGAAGATGCTGTGTGTTGCAACAATGCATGAACCTCGACAATATACTCACAGCAAACATGATATCAGGACGTGTAGTAGTTAAATATAGAAGACAACCAACCATGCTCCTGTAAGTAGTCTCACATACTGGCATATGATCACCAAGTGCTGATAGCTTTGTTCCAGCAGCAATTGGTGTGCTAGCTGGTTTACAGTTCTTCATAGAGAACTTGTCTAGGACTTTTGTAGCAAAAATCTTCTGTCCTAGAAAAATTCCTTCTTGAGTTTGCTGCACTTCCATTCCCAAAAAATAAGTCATTTGACCCAAGTCAGACATTTCAAAAATGTCTTGCATTTTAGCTTTGAACTTAGCCAGCATAAGTTGATCACTTCCAGTAACTAGAAGGTCATCGACATAGAGAGAAACTATGAGCTGAATTTCAGCTTGCTCCTCCTTGACATACAGTGTGGGCTCGCTTACACTTCTTTTGAAGCCTAAACTGACTAAATGGCTGTCAATCTTGGCATACCATGCTCTAGGAGCCTGTTTCAGGCCATAAAGAGCCTTCTTGAGTCTATAAACCATGTGTTCTTTTCCTGAAACAACAAAGCCTTGAGGCTGTTCGATGTAAATCTCTTCTTCAAGCATGCCATTTAGGAATGCAGACTTGACATCTAACTGATGAATGAGCCAGTGCTTCTGAGCAGCTAATGCAATCAATAATCTGATCGTATCAAGTCTGGCCACTGGAGCAAAAGTCTCCATATAATCTAAACCATACCTTTGGCTGAAACCTTTCACCACCAATCTAGCCTTCAGTTTGTTTAAGGTTCCATCAGCCTTATGTTTGGCTCGATAGATTCACTTCACACCAATGGCTTTCCTGTTTGAAGGTTTCTCAATAAGTTCCCAGGTTTGGTTTTTCTCAATCATTTTTATCTCTTCAATCATGGCCTGCTTCCAGCCTTCATGTCGATAGGCTTCTTCAAAGCTGTTTGGTTCAACTACAGCTACATGAGCCCTTTCATAGATTTCAGTTAAGGGTCTAGTGCCCCTAACCGGTTCATCATCTATATCATCCTCTTGTTCAACTTGCACAGCTTCAGTTTCACCTGTTACTAATTCTTCATGCACAGCCTCGGGCTCTCTTCTATCCCAATTCCAGCATGCATTTTCATTAAACACCACATCTCTGCTGACTTGCACCTTCATTGTCAGAGGATTGAGAACTCTGTAGCCTTTTTTGGTTAAGCTATAACCAACAAATACTCCTGGTTGAGCTTTCTCAAACAGCTTGTCTCTCTTTACTGCAGGTATACAAGTATAACAAAGACTACCAAACACTTTCAGATGTGCTAGAGAAGGTTTGAAACCATACCATGCTTCGAATGCTGTCCTTTGAGCTAAGGCTTTGGTTGGAAGTCTGTTTTGGAGGTAAACAGCTGTATTAGTTACTTCAGCCCACATAGTTCTTGGCATATTTTTCTCGAATAACAGACATCTGGCCATGTCCATTATGCTTCTATTCTTCCTTTCACTAACTCCATTCTGCTGAGGAGTATAGGTGGTAGTCATTTGATGCTTGATGCCTGCTTCATTGCAAATGGCTTGAAACTTGGATGAAGTATATTCAGACCCATTATCTGATCTGATGGCTTTGAGCTTGCAACCTGCTTCTGTTTCAGCTGCAGCTTTAAACTTCAGGAACACTTGAGGCACCTCTGATTTATGTTTTAAGAATAATATCCAACAATATCTAGTATAGTCATCAATAAACAGGATGAAATACCTGTTTCCACTAAGGGATTCAGTCTTCATAGGTCCACATACATCGGTATGAACTAACTGAAGCTTTTGAGAGGCTCTCCATGCTTCATTCTTTGGAAATGGCTTTCTGGTTAGCTTCCCTAGCTGACATATTTCACAAATGTCTTCATTCTTCACTGAGCTGATGAAGTTTTCCACCATGTCTTTGCTAATTAGCTGGGCCATCGACTTGTGGTTAACATGACCAAGTCTTTGGTGCCAAAGCTTGGTTTCTTCAGTTACAGAAATGTAAGCAGCATGTGTGTCATTTGGCCAGTCGATTTCAAAGCACTTTTGAGTCATTTGAACTGTCATAAGTCTCGAGCCACTTTGATCAGTAATAGCGCACTCTTGACCTTTAAACTCAACTGAGTAACCTTTCTCAAGCAGCTGAGTGATGCTGAGAAGGTTCCTCTCGATTTCAGGCACCAGTAACACACTTGTTATGATTTTATTTCCTGTGGAAGTGCATAATAGCACGTCTCCCTTTCCTTCAGCTTTAATAAACTGACCATTGCCAACTTTCACCTTGGTTTTGAAGCTTCTATCGAGGGTTTTGAAAATGCTGGCATCCGGTGACATGTGGTTGGTGCAACCACTGTCTAGTAACCACCCTCTTGAGCTCTTGCTTTGACCAGCCAGGCATGATACAGCAAAGACCTGCTCTTCACAATCACTGTTGTCTTCAGCCACTCGAGCTTCTTCATTCTTGCGTTGTGGTTGCTTCTGGCTAGGTCGGGCTTTCTCTTTGCAGACCCTTTCAACATGGCCCTTCTTTTTGCAATGCTGGCATGTAGCATCTGGTCTGAACCAGCATCTATTTTCAGGATGACCTGGTCTCTTGCAATGCCTGCAAGATTTGTCTCCTTTTCTTGTAGCATCAGACTTGGGTTTGTTTTTCCAGGCCTTTTTACCTTTGTAGGTAAATGAGCTTGTGGTTGATTTAGCATTGGCTTGGAATGCACCCTCCTGGTGCTCCTCTAGTCTACTGGCCCTCCTCTGTTCCTGAGCATATAGAGCATTGATAAGCTCTGTTAAGGATATTGTGGCCAAGTCTCTGGAGTCTTCTAAGGACGAGATTTTAGCCTCATATCTCTCAGGCAAGGTTGAAAGGACCTTTTCTACAATTCTTGCTTCTGTGAACTGTTCTCCTAGAAGTCTTATGCTGTTAACTACAGCCATTATTCGATCTGAGTACTGCTTCACTGTCTCTTCTTCCTTCATCTTTAGATTTTCAAAATTTCTCCTTAAGTTTAAGAGTTGCTGCTGCTTTGTTCTATCACTCCCTTGAAACTCCTCTTGGAGCTTATCCCATGCCTGCTTAGGTGTCTCACAGGCCATAATCCTGGTGAAAATCACATCCGAGACACAATTTTGGATGCAGGACATTGCTTTGTGCCTTTTTGTCCTCTCTTCTGCGTGCTGTCTCATTTGAGCCACTGTGGGATTGGCCCTGAGTGGTGCTGGTTCAGCATCGGCATTGACGACTTCCCATAGGTCGAAAGCCTGCAGGTAAGTCTTCATCTTAACTACCCATATATGGTAGTTTTCTCCATTAAAGACAGGTGGGGCTACTGGAGAGAAACTTGAAGAGGCCATAGGTCTTTTGATGAATGAAACAACAGGTCCTCTGAGATGTTAGCTCTAGATACCAATTGTTGGGGTTGAAAAACACCTATTACCTATGAAGGTAATCTTTGTTTTTAACAGCAAGTCTTTGCTGGTTCAACTCTGGTGACAATGAGGAGTATTACCTATGTAGGTAATTGGTTTTGTGTTTGAGAACACGTATTACCTACGTTGGTAATCTTTGTTTTGAAAGCAGCAAGGTTGAGCTGAAGGTCAGAGCAACCAGTCTCTGGACTTGAGTGGAAGCAAAACAATGGTACCCGATGATTAAAGGAGAAAAACAAATCAGAATTGGAAATGTGAAGCAAGAAAAACTAAGGAAGAAAAAAATTGATATTCATCGTCATTAAAGTTTTACAAAACAAGATACATATAAGAGGAGATTACTTGTGATTACAAGTCAAAGTCTACTTAGACTTTACCTAACACCACTTAGACTTTGAAATAAAAAGACATAGCTAGTAGACTTAATTAAGGCTAGTTGACAGCTACATTAATCATGAATTTACATCACATATCTGCCTAACAAAGTTCAAATTGAACTAAACTTAATTACATTAACAAAATGACCAAAAGAAAATGAAACTAAATTCTTGCTGCTGTGCATGGCCACCTTTGCTGCTGCATGGAGGCTACGTTCAACACTTCTAGGTTCCGAAAATGAAATAAGTTGGCAGGAATTTTACCATGGAGAGAATTAAGCGAGAGGTTCAGGATTCTGAGTTGCTCCAATCCAACCATGCTCTCACATATTGTGCCTGTGATTCTTTTGTTCCCAAGCTCTAACCGGACCACTCTTCCATATATATCAGAGGAATTGTCACAAGTGATGCCTGTAAACGAGCAGCAATGGGAGCTGCTCCAGTTCCACCCGCCAATATCCGGTTTTAAACATTTGGCGAAACCCTTGAGGGCCGTTAAGTTATTCATATGGCATGCTGGTTCTTGAGATCCCTGTATCATCTGCTGAAACATGATAACCACCATAACGAAAGCCAAAGACACCTTTGGGATGCCCATGAAGAAGGAGTTGTTACTGGTTTTCATGAGCTCTGAATGAAATTAAAGTAGCTATATTAGTCCACGACTCTGTGAAACTTAAAATGACTGAATCCACTAATATTTTTTCCTTCACTTTGGGTCTTTCCCGTGTAACGTTGCTTCTTTCGTACGGAAACTTAAAATCAAAGCCCCATGACTTTTCTCGGAGCCTTCTTTAGTACGGAAAGTTATGATTATAATGTAATAATAATCTTATTGACATTCTCAGTCAACATTGTAAGGGGGCAAAGCCCCATGACTTTGTTTTATTTACTAGAGTAATGTATTGGTATAACAACCCTTCGATATATATGTATATATACAGGTATAATAGCATGGGTGGCAGCCTACTGTGAAGTGTGAAGCATGAAACTGATGAAATGTTCAAGTCTAGCTGAGGAGCTCCTAAAGGTCACAATTCAAAGCAGGTTGAAGTATTATAGGTGATGCTGAAAACGCAAGTTTTAGCTACATATTTCAACGAGTGTGACAGAGCAAGAATTACCAAATACCACTGGTTGACTAAAGCTGGGCAGAACTTTCAACTGCCCTTCATTTCAATAGGTTGATGCCTTGCCATATTAGTATTATCTAATCTAATTTTACCCTAAATCTTATTATTTTTACTTCCGTCGTATGGAGGCTTAATATAACCAAAATTCAAAATAATTCAACAATAAGTTGAGTCATTTTTCACCTAAGTTTTGGCTGCCATTAAATCTTAAAATAATATTTGGTACCTAAACTTTACACTTTTTCCTAATTTGGTACCTAAACTTTTTTTTACCCAGTTTGATACCTGAATTTGACATTTTTTCCTAATTTGGTACCTAAACTTTTTTTTACTCAATTTGGTACCTGAACTTGGCATGTTTTCTTAATTTGGTACCTAAGCTTTTTTTTAGATTCAATTTGGTACTTAAATTTATTAAATATTATAAAAATTACGCAAAACAATAACGGTGTTGAATTTTTTTTGTTATGCTACAAAAATAGTTAGTTTTAGAGAAAATTCATGTTAAAAATAGGTATTGAGCTATACTTAACGAAATAATATTAAAAAAAAATTAGATACCAAATTAGGAAAAAGAGTTAAGTTTAGGTACCAAATTGGACCTCAAAAAGTTTAAGTACCTAACTTAAAAAAAAAGTGTCAAGTCTAGGTATCAAATTAGGAAAAAGTGTTAAGTTTGAGTACCAAATTGGACCCAAAAAATTTAGGTATCAAATTAGGAAAAATTATCAAAATTCATATATCAAATGTTATATTAAGCGTTTAATTTATATTGATGGCGTAGATGAAGTAAAAATATGAAAATATAAATAGCTTAATTAGTTTTTAAATTTTGTAAACTTAAAATTATTGAGATATTATAAAATTATAAAAATTATAAAAAATAAAATTACTTTTGAAAAATGTTTTACTTATTCTACCACCCACCCTCCCACCATTGGCTAAAGGCATATGACGATGGACGGTGCGTTGGTTATCCGTAAGTTGTCAAATAAGAAGAAAGAAAAAATTATGGTGAGTTATTTTCTGGAATTTTGAATATATATATATATATATATTGGTTGAAAATAAAAAGCGGATTTAGTAAATGGCTGGTGCAATAGGAAAATGTGTTCTTCGACTTGCAGGCCAACTGAAGTTGAAGGCTTGCAGCAGCAAAAGTTCCAGACAATATTGCTCTTAAAGTAAATATCTTACCTAAATTAGAAGCATATTAGAACTTTAATAGCCTGTTTTACAAGCTTCCATTCGTCTATTAACTCCTTGAAACATTAGTAAAGGCTTAAAACTAAAACAAGAAAGAACCATGGGAATAGCAGAGGAGTTGCATATAAAAAAAGATTGCCAAATCTAGTTTCTCAAGCTTGTCAATAGATATGCAATGCTTCTTTGCATTATCAACCCAAGCATTAGCTCGGTTGGTACATCCAAATCACTTTTTAAAAGTCGCATCCAAAATATTTAGAGTTCGAATCTCAACATCATGATTTTTTTGTAAAGTTAGTGGGTAAAAAAATTATTGTGCCTTTAAATTTTTGTACTTTTCTTTGTTTTCCCATGCCCTTTGTCATGCACTTCATTGCAAATCTTGCATGGAGCCCCAAAACCTAACATGCACCATTGCCATGCATTAAATGAGAAAGCAAATATATAATATATATACAAGTTGGGCTATGATATTTGAGAAAGTATAGGAAGCCCAAAATTAAAATTGGGCTAAAGCTTGTGTCTAAAGCCCAAATGAAAAGTATGAAAAACAGGCTTACAATAGATCGGATTTGGATATATTTTAGACTGGAACGAACTTCAATATATAAACAACATAATTTGCCCCTTGAAGAGTAAAAAGACAAGTGTCTGACTGAGCATTGTGAAAGCCATAAGATAGAAGAAAATAGTAAAATTTTGTATACCAAGCCCTTGGCGCTTGAGTGAAAGTCATAAGATAGAAGCGATCTGTCAGCTTCCCTAATTAGAGCGTTGCGTGAATTGAGCAATAATGGTTTGTTTTTCATGCTGTGTTGCTTAATGCCGAAGAAAAAGTTCATGAATAGAAAAGTTTTCATGAAGTTATTCAAAAGAGATGATTGTTTCTCGACTGCTAATACTTATGGGTCATATTCGAATTGCATAGGATAACTTGATATAGCTAACTCATCAACAATCGTGCGTAACTCATTAAGATAGTGAGTGATGGGGTTTGTACCTTTGTTTGAGAGTCTCATGCAAATTATATACCCGAGAATCAATGAGCATTTTTTGACGTGGCTATGATAGTGACAATCCTTGAATCAACAGATGCCATGATAGCATGATGGACAGGACTGTCTTGCTTCCGCCAAGATTGGTACTCTGGATCGGTTAGCTGCGGACATGGTAGAATCCCTTCAATGTAAGACAATAAATCGTAACCAAGGAGGAGTAGATCACTTTGGGCTTTTCAACAAGGTAGTTGGCACTACCTATCAACTTAATGGGTAATTGGGACCCCATGTTAATAGAAATATACGAACCAGTTTGTGTGAGGTGATTGACAACATAGGAAGTGGGTAGAACAGAGGGATGATTGATGGGGGATGACGGTGGTTTGGTTAATGTTGGTGGCTGATGTAGGTGTGGGTGTTTTGGTGGTTGAATTTTCGGTATTTGTGATAAAAAGAGGAGGGAAAAAATAATCGGAAAAAATGATTGTTATAAAAAAAAAAAATTCGATTTACTCGTTAAAGCTCAAAAACTTTGAATATTGAATATCATAAAAAAATTTAGAAAGATAATGAAAAATGCCATGTGGAGAATATTGTGAGAGATGAAGAAAATTTAATAAATAATTAATTATAATAAATTATTACAATTATATCCTTTTCGTAAAACTATTTATAAAAGAAAGAGACATTTGTTATCTTAAAATTTATTTTGCTTTCCTTTCCTTAGTTTTCCCCCCAAATGGGGATAAAACTCTCAAGGAAAAACAAGGAATACTTCTCTTAGTTTTATCTAATCGAGGGAAAGGATTTTGGTTTCCTTTCCACTCCCCACTTCCAATCCATAAATCATTGATCAATAGGTCAAATAGGTATCTTTACATCATCTATCATTTGGGTTCATTTCTTCATATATTATAAGTTTGGATACTCTTATATTTATTTTAAGCCATTAATTTTTAATCATAATATAACTTATACTATTTCTACCACCTCACCAACCATTGACAAAAAGTAGATGTGGTGATTAGAGGTGAACAAAACTTAATTTGATATGAAAAAAATTTCGAGTTAATTGAATTGAGTTATTCAATTTTTTCAGGTCAATTTAAATTTTCACAATTCGAATAACTCAAATAACAGATTGGGATAAATACATCTTTAGTCCTTGTCAAAGTGTCAATTTTGAAAATAAGCTAATTGGTTTCTCTCAACAAAATTTTTAAAAAAATCAATATAACTTTTAAAATTCAAAACATTTATAAAAACTCCAAATTTTTATTTTTTTTAAAATAAAAAAATAAAGAATATATAAATAAAGTTATTTTTTTTAAAATAATCATTTTGAGACCTAAACAAGTTACTTAACGATTCAAGTTTATGATACTAACTATTTTTTTCTTATTTTGCTTTGAAAAAAATTTAAATAATGGTTTCAAATTTAAGTGCCCTGACATGAAATTAATTATATTGTAAACAAGATTTTAATTTGACTCAAACAATTTCACTTAATTCATCTCGACTCAATTCGAAAAAAATTCAAATTAAATTAAGATGATAAAATAAAACTTGTCAACTTAATTAACTCGAAATTTTTTTAACTCGATTCGATCAAATGCTCACCCTAACGGCGATCCACAATATTGGTTGTCTCTAGGCGGTCACAATAAAAAACAAAAAAGAAATATAATAGGTCATCTTCTGAAAAATTGAAGAAATGGTTTTGTTCCATACAAAACATAATGAAAACCCTAATATTTCTGTTAAAATTTATTTTTAAGTGAAATCTCAAATTTTCAGTCTTCCAATTCAACTGACAAGAAGTCCGGCTCAAATAGCAATTACTCGAAGCACTTCATCTTTTTACACTATTTCGGAAACTCAAGGAGTTGGTCTCATGGATCCCAGAAAACGAAAACTTCATAGTCATGTGAAAAGTCCTTTCCTTTTATTACATATGGATTGGGGCTAATGCTACAAGGCCACTAAAATATCATGAGAGAACAGGTCTCAATCTCCGATAGAAACATAAACACACAAGATATGGGAGGACAACAGTTATGGACTGAATTGGATAAGCAATATAAACCTGCTGAAATGTTAATAAACAGTTGAAAATAGAGCAGTCAAAAAATTAGGCAAAGTTGTAACTATGAAAATTTTCTATGGAAGTATATTCAATTTGAGCTCAATTGTGTTCCCAAAAAATATTACTTCTTACGACAGTGAAGAATGACATTGAAGAAGTAAGTTTCAATCAGTAGAGGCCCAAAAATTTCCACCAGAATTTTCCAACAACACCCCAGATGATGGCATTAATGGAAGCCATTATAAATCCAATTTTGAATACCTCGGGAAGGTCTACGTATCCGGCTGTCAACAAAAACAAATGAATTCATCAGTTCCCGGTGCAAAATCCGAGTGGACAAAAGTAGGCCTTGTTTGAACAAAGGCACGGTGCTCATATGCATGTGAAAAAAGAGACACACCTCCATAGTAGACAGCAGCCTGACCACTGCTATAATGTGTTAGGGCACCAAAAAGATTGGTGTTGTAAGCAAGAGCCAGTGCTGATAACATGCCAGGTACTCCAGCTGCCACATGCATGGCAAGAAAAGCGGAGTATAATGCACCTACATGACCGGTTTGACTTGCAAATAGGTAGTGGATGAAAAAGTATGATGCCTGAAGAACACCCAATGCAGCTGGCCAGCTCAATGAGAGAGATTGAAGGACCTTAGCTACACAACCAGACATCCAGCTCACTATCCCAAGGTTTGTCAATTGGCCTGCCATGCCTACCAAAACAGCAAACCAAGCCAAAGTATCCCATGCTGATTTTTCGCTTAAGCAATCATTCCAGTCGAGCACGCCTAACAAAAGGAGTATTGACAAACCGATCATTGCAGCCACAGCACTTGGTATACCAAGACTCTCACTGCACATTGTTCAGGAAATATCGACAAATCAGGAAATTGTAAATTACATGTTCTGAAACAAACATCAAACCACAAAATTCATAGCTACAAATTCGCTGCCTATGAGCATGCATGGACATTGACCATAAATGATAAGAAAAATAGTTAGTGCACACGTGCATGCAAGTCACTACTAAGAAACATTTTTATTGCCTTGAACTATAGGAGGGCAATCATGCTTCAATATTTCAAACTCATTTCTAGAAATAAATCATTTCCTCAACATTGGAGTACACAACTGATTGGAGTTTAATATCATAGATGCATCTACAACTTCCTCTATAATCACATTCTTTTTTTTAAAATAAGCATCATAAGTAATAGTAGATGGTATCCTCGCTGAGCAAAGCTTAACAGGAAAGCAAACAAGGTAGTTAATCAAGATATACTTATTCCATTTTTATACAAACATAGATTTCATGTACACAAACATAGGATGCAAAGACATCAAGTTCTCAGCTCAAATGGAAAGAAAGGTTGAATTGGTATGATGAACTGCCACTTATGACTTACCCACAGACCCATAGAGCAACTGCAAGAAGCATTGTTCCAACCATGATCCATTCATTTCTAGTGACAGGACCCATGTTTTCTAGTTTCTTTGCTGCCATTGCAGGGGCATCCGGTGTGTCTTTGGTTTCGGGAGGATAAAGCTTGTATAAAATCAATGGAGTAAGCAGTAGAGAAACAAGTGCTGGTAAACTAGCCGCCTTGAACCACGAAACCCAAGGACCTGAAATGACAATCCCAAGCTCCTCTGCTAATTTGAGGCATAGCAAATTCTGAGCTGCAGCAGTCAAGAAAAGAGCACTGGAGTTGCCAGCAGACTGTCATAGACAACCACGAGTAATGCATAAGTCAAAGACCCAAAACTACTAATGCAACTAGGAACAAAGATAATCACAAATGAGACATACAAATCAAAAAGCCTAACCATATGAAAACCCAGAATCCAGATTACTCTAACAGAGTAACAAAAGCCTATTTCCAGGACCTAACAGTATAAAATTAATTATTCCCAGTTTCCCACCCATGAATCTAAGCTAACAATATAAACAAAATAAACCAAGTAAAGGGTATTCTCTAGTTCAAATGGGACAGAGGACTGCAAGAGCCTAGCTATATTAAAACCCAGAATCCAGATTAATCTAACAGAGTAAACTAAGTCTAATTCCATAATCTAACAGTATAAAAATTAAATATTAATTATGCCCACCCATAAATTCAAACTAATTTTATAAGAAATTAAACTAAGTAGATGATCATCAATAATAAACTAGAAATTAAGGCAAACCTGAAACTGCGATTGAATTAGATAACTCCCAAGCTTCTTAGATGACGAATCTCCAGGCCGACTTCCAGCAGACAAAGACAAGGACTTAATAATGGGCAAGAAAACCCCACCAGCTCTAGCAGTAGTACTAGGCATCGCCGGCGCAATCAAGGCCTCACTCAAAGTCAGTCCATAAGACAACCCCAACGTGCTTTTGCCCAACCATTTGACGAAATAAGTAGCGATTCTGTCCCCGAGCCCCGTTTTCACGAATCCACGAGCGAAAAAGAAGGAAATGACAATCAACCAAATGACTTCATTGGTGAAAGCACTGAAGGCGGACGCAAACGGCAGCGTTTTGGTGACGATGGAAGTTGTGAGACCTATAAAAGCCCATGCTCCAACGGGTAAAGGGCTTAAGACTAGACCGGCGATTGTGGATAAAAAGATGGCCAAAAGTTGCCAGGCTTGTGGGGTTACTTCGACCGGTTTGGGAACGAGAAAACGAACAATTAGACCAATGGAAACTGAGAGAAACAAAGGGAAGAGTTTGGCTCCTTGAGGAGGAGGAGAGGTGGTCGTTTCAGTAGGTGGGGTGCTGTCGTTTCGAGAAACGGCCCGGATAGGTGAAATGAGGGGCTTGGGTCGTTCGGGAAGTAATAAGAGAGGCTTCAGCGGAGATCGAAGGGTGGGGATTGAAGATGAAGGGAAAACGGATGGCTGGGAAATTTTCGTAATGGGTCTAGACCGGAGGTGAAGCGAAGACCGGGAGGAAAGCGAGAAACAAGTGGTGGTAACAGTGGAGAAAGCTTGAAGGGCTAAGCTCTCCATTGTTTGGATTGAGAGAAAATGGAAGGAAAAAAGCTGAAAATCAAGTAAAGGAAAAGACGATGGCTGATTCTGAGTAAGAGTGACTTTTGATTGAAATGAAAAGCGAACGGAAATCCCAAAGGGAGTGGCGAATCTGAAACTGGTGATTGGTGGTGAATTGGGTCGGGTTTGTCTAGTTACCTACGGAGGGAAGTTTTTTTATATTTTTTCTTTTTCGCTTTTATATTTTTGAGGTTTTTATTTGAGGCTCTGTTTGCTTAGACAGAAATTTTCATAAATATTCGGATAAATTTTATCTAACTTCACTAAACTATTAATATATTTATATTTTGGTCACTTATTTTAAAATTTTGTATTTAAGTTATCGACTATTAAGTTTTTTAAAGTCTAGCTAGCGAGCTTCAAGTGACAATTCGACGATTAATACGGTGGATTAGTACCATTGACAAGTAAAAAAACATACTTAAGATTCAAGTTAATCTAACGAACAGTGTTAGAGATCAGAGAAGAAAATTGTTTGGATTTTAGTTTGTTTTAGGGAAAAAAACTAAATTGTAGAAGAGAAGTGAAATGAGAGCTTTCAATTAGTGCAGACAAAAAAGGCCTTACAGCAATTATTTTAACAATCTAATGACTCAAATGAAAACATTTCAAATAGTTTAATGATCATTTTGTAACTTTTTGAAGTTAGGTGATCAAAATATAAGTTTACTAATAATTTAATGACCTTGGTGTAATTTACCCTAAATATTTTGATAGGGCAAATGTGGTTTGTTTTTTCTTGGCCTTTTTTTTTATGGATGAAAGAACATTTTATCTTTTTTATCTTCCAATTTTTGTAGCCATTACATTAGGCAAAGAAACAACTATTTCGTGGAAAATAGATACGTTAGAAGGGGATTTTTTATCCCAGTAATAAAAATTTTAAATTTAGTAAAATTACTAAATTAATACAATTTTTTTAATTATTTGCCAAACCGATACACATTTTCTCATAAAGAGAAATCAATTTACTAAAAAACTAATTTTGACCTTTTTTTTCATTTTTAATTCAATAAAAAGGACTGATGGATGAATATGGTATGGTGTAAGGTAATGTCGTGACCACAGAAAATTAATTTTAAGCAAATCGATTTCGGTTTTTTTTTTTTTTAATTCAATAAAAAAGAAGGACTATTTGATTGATGACTGCAAATCGGCTTTAAAAAACTTCATTTTGTTTTATTTGTTTTTTAATTTAGTCCATCGACTATCGAAATGATGGATCCATGTGAGTCTATTAAACCATCGATGTCCAACAGCATTTAGCATCTCATATTCGACCTTAATCAAGGAGTAGGTCACAGACTAGCGGTTCCTGAAAATACATATTAGTACAATGCACTTTGTCCATGATTGGTTAAGGACGTGCAACCTTTGGCATATAGGTTATCGACATTTGGTTTGTGTGCAAATAGTGCAAGACATCTGGTACTAGACATTATGGGTTGGACAGCCGAGAATGTTGCACATGATAATGACCATGTTTCTAAATATAGTGATCCTTATGCTGACGATGTATCGGTCAAGGAGATTGTCTGTAAAGATGGGAAGAAAACAAGTTGCAATGATGAATGCAGGACGCGTATTTTGTGAGAAACTGACACGGGCTATGGATGCTAATTGTACAAAAGAAAAATCAATGATGGTTAGGTGTACGGGTCTTTTTGGGCAACATATAGGTCCCATTGTCGTGCAATACTATGTAGATATTCTTCAAAGGGGGTTGATTATGAGAGATTTCAAGCTCTCTGGTCTCGATGTGCTAATTTTGTTGCAGCATATGTTTTTGCTTACATGGACTACGTTGACACTATGTATAGACTTAAGCATATTTTCAATGTTCTGAAACATGAGTTCCACCAATTAAGAATGAAACATATTGGGACATGTCTTTGCCTATTATAAAATTGCTACCAAATTTGTTACTACATTGACTTCTTAATGGTAGATCGTAATATAGCCATAGAATCAATGCTGTACAAGCTCATACCCTGTTAAAATAAATAAAAAAGTATATCCATGAATTAAAATCATGTATATTTTAAAGAATGATATAGAAAATAACATTTACTATGTACTCGTGTTAACAAGTCAGTATTTCACATTATTGTGGAATTAACCTATGTAATTGGCCCTGATCTGTTGTATACAATATCTATAGTGTGTACGATCCCAAAGGCTTCCATTTCGATCAATCACAACCTGTACTTCGGGTGCCTTATCAAAAATGGTGCATATCTCAGGTTGCAACACGACATGCCTTATCAAGTTAGTCAAGACGAAGTCCTAGACATTCGCAGTTTCTCATTCAACAATTGCAAATATTATTGGTATAATGTTCCAATTATCCTCCTATGCAACGACCGACAACAAGTGATACTCATATCTCTCGTACATGAATGTAACATTAATTTAGGCAAGTGACTTACAATATCAGAATGCATCAATGCATGGCCTGAATGTCCAAAAAAGATGATTGAAAGTTCTTTTGCCTCAGATAATTCGATCTCCATGATATGTAGGCTTTATTTGCAAATCGAATACGGTACTTGGGACATATTAGTTCAGTACACTCAACCATTGCCACAGATTATTATATAATTTATCCCACTCGTTGTGCATTTTTTCCATTGTCTTATGTTTTGCAACTCATGCTTTGTAGTAAGACACAATGTAATAATACTCGATGCAAATATTAGTAACCAAAACCGGAATGAGAATCCTATAATTTACTTTCACCAAAGGTAAGACAATATAAGAGATAATGTCAGAATTTAATTTCGAATGATCCCATGACATACCTCCAACAACACAAGTATATGTAGCGTCATATTTATTTACCATTTATGGTCTTGTCTTCTTCATCGATGCCATGATTTTCTAAAAACATCTATTGTCAGGCTTTGTGCACTTCATCTAATATTTTCCTGCTCACAATTTTTAACATGAAAATTGACTCCATACAATTTATATTATATCGCTTTACTGCAACAATAACATCTTTGGAGGAAAACTTCGTTCCAACTTGTAAATTACTAAAATTTGTAGAAAAACTTGTATGGCCCGATCTTCTATGAAACAATTCTAAAAATTCTACCTTATGTTGAGCATCAATGTCAATAATAAGCATGTGGGGTGCAGGTTCATACGCTGCAAAATATGGTTTAGTAAGAACGGTTTCTAGTTCAAAAATAATGCAATTTTTGAATCATCATAGTCAGAGTCCCAGATTAGATCATTATCTGTTTTATCACTTTTACTTCCTCTTTGTTATAATGTACCAGAATAGATGTCTCTTCACAGGTGCAAATGGTAAGGAGAACATCATATGTTTTCGGCAACCCGCAGTTAAAACCAATATTACTTATTGTCCTCTCGTATAACTTTATGGCTCACTCGCATAAGGGTTTCCAACATAGGACATCAACATATTGATGTTGAAATCAAAGGTGCTCATAGTATGTCGTGTTAGGATCTTCATGTTCAGGTTACAACTAACTTTGATGGTACGCCAAAGTTGCAGTCGAAGGCTTCAACTGAGGAATATCTTCCCATTGATGATTCTGGCATTCCCTAATACGAGCTTTTCAACAATGTTATGAAACCATCACACAATCATGTTGTTAGATTTTTTGCTTCTTATTCGCCAAAACCTTAAGCATATTAATTGGAATTGTTGACGAACTCGGACCACCTTCCTCTACATCGACAAATTGGGTATATAACTTTACTACAACGTTCCCAGTTAAGCAATGCGCATTAAGCATTAACTCGACATCCGTGTTTCCATTTAGCTTAAATGTATCATATCATACAAGGTTCATTGACGCTAGGTATTTATATTTCAAGCTTGAAATTCTCCTCTAGCTTGAATCCGAGGCTTTTCTTCTAATTATTGACAGAAGTTTGTTTAGTTTGATGCTTTCGTTGAAAGCTAAATCTGTAGATTGGGCAAATATAAAAATGACTTCGATGTCAATGTAAAAAGTTTGATCGTTGTAATAAATAACGATTTTAATTTTTTTACTTATCTTTGCAAAAAAAAAAAAATTGTTTCACATATTTAATAAAAAATAAAAATGATAATATTATAGAAAAAATAAATAGTTATTAACCAAATTTAAACAAGATAACAATGACAAATAATTATTTACTTACTTGAACTAATTTAGTTTGTTAGGTTGATTTTCCAAAACTTTCACTGCAACAAACGTGACCTTTGTTCGAGCAAATTAATAAAACAATTTCAAATATTTAATGTTAACATCTTTTTTCTCAACGTGCAAATCTTTTGCTTGAAATTTAACTGTGGAACCTTGCCTTATTATCTTCAATTTACAAGAAAACTCTACCATATAATATGAAACATTTTTCAAAATGTTTGAAAAGATTAGATATGACTACACAAATAAGAAAAAACGCTTCTAAGAAGAAGCGTTTTTCTAAAAAATTTAGCTTAAAATTCTCAACATCCAATTTACATGAAGACTCTGCCATCTGATGGAAGAGACGAGAAGAATTTAAGAAAAGCTTAAAACTGACAAGTTATCTCAGGATTCTCAAGATTAAAATCATTAAAACTTTCTTGATTTTTCAAATTTCAATATGATAGTGGTATGTTTTCCTTTTTTTTATCTAATGGCCCTAATTAAACCTAATGTTACCTACTTGACAGATACTGACATGGCAGGCCTACAGGGCAAAAGCACGCCCTATAAGCCTGTCACAGAAACAAAGACGCATCCAGTGACACTTACTTTCACTACCTATATATTGATACTTTCAAAATTGATTTATTTCCTTAAATTTCTTAAAAAACGGCCTAATTCCTTAATTTTCATTTTAAATAGATATATTTGCTTAATTTTCCCGTCAGAAGCCGTGCCTTTTTATAATGGTTTCTATATCATTATCGTTTACTATAAAAAAGTTATACATCTTAAAATATTTGTTAGGTAATCACTTTGACATAAGTAAATATGGCGTCGCCCATTGGAAGGCCTTTGCTGTGGACGTCATATGGTGACATTAAAACCTACTTCAAATGGTGTATGAAAACGTGTACAAGGTTCACTATAAACTTATCAACCCAATAGAAGAAAAAAAGGGACCTTTAAATAAAGACTCGAGAACCCTGAGGAGGAGCCTATAAATAACCCATCAATAAAAGGATTGTTACTGAAACCTCTTTCTACGACTTTCGGCACAACCGGTATGAACTGTTACTGAAACCCAATTCTTATATCAACAATATTAGTAAAAGAATTTTGTATTTAGGTATATAATTTTTTTTTTATACATAATAGAGGACAACAACAATGGCTACTGCCTAATTATCCTTGTGTAGGTGATTCCGACGCTGTCAGCATGTAAATCTGACTTAGCTTTTTCTGGAGGTTCATTGAAGAAATGATATCCAAGCTCCCTTGTTTTCGCACTATTAAACAATAGATCGACTATGTCATTTGCCTCCCAATAAACATGCTCTAAACGAACAATCCATCCTCTCTGCAGTATTTGGTGTATTGTACGGATCACAACATCTGAAGAAGACTCTGGATTCCTTTGACTAATAAGACTAACAGCTGTCAAACTATCCATCTCGAGAATTAATTGTCAAATTTAAATATCTAATAAGCAGTATAAGTAAAATTTTGATCTCCATAACTTTAGGCAACAAAACAACAGGCTCCTAAGGCCCAATTTCGGATAACACAATCTGAAAAAGGAAAATACTTGAGATATGGGCTTTTTTATCTCCATTTCGATAGGGTTTAAGATTTGCTTCATTAATGAGAAAATATGAAATGGACCAAACTGAGCCACAAAGAACAAAATATTGGATTCATATATTACAATTTAGAAGTACAGAAAAATTATTTGAAAAAATAAAATATAGAAAAATATTAAAATTTATGAAAACGTATAGAAAAAATTTAATCTTTATAAAAATATAAAAATTTACTAAAATTTATTGTAATATATAGAAATAGAAAATTAAAAATTTATCAAAAAATAAAAAAACTTTTTAAAATATAAAAATTATTAAATTTTATTATAAATTATTATAAAAGATAAATATATATATATAGAAATTTATTAAAAATAGAAAAAAATAATTTTAAAAAAATAGAAAACTCTTAAAAATATTAAAATTTATTATAAATTTATCATAAAAGATAAAAATATAGAAAATTTATTAAAAATTATATAAAAAGAAAGAAATTATAAATTTTTGGCAGCATCGTGATAGTGGCGAATGACCATTATACTCTCGGGGAGTAATCAGAAAATTTTTTATGAGAGATCAAAATTAAATTATAAATTCTGAGGTACTCAAAGTGCAAATTTACTATTATATGATATTTTACCATTTCGGGCCAAGGTGCTGAGTGCTTACCCTCGGCCACCACCAGCATCTCATACTCAACATGCATCTACACAAAATTTTCATAGCTTGTGGGATAATAATTTATCAGCCAAGGTCAAACTGGTGGCATGGTGAAGGTTCAACAGTTACTTACCGACCTATGCCGACGCCGTCATGTCCCAGTTTCAGAAGGATGCCCTCTGCATGCTGTTGGAGACTTGGTGATCCTGTTTTGGAGCACATCGACATTGTCCACAGAGAGAGATTCAAAAGAGCGTTAGTGACTATATATGCGGGCAATAAGGGGATCTGAAAAACAAGCAATCAACAGCCATTTTTGCCTTTGCCGAAACTGATGCAGCGACAGCACCTCAGCCTTGGTGCATGTGGGTCGAAGATGGTCCCTTCCTTGTTGAAGCCTATGACTCAAAGCTCTTCTAGGTTGCCTTGGGTTTCATTTCCTCTATCCGATGGTTACTTTCAGCTGTTCTTTTAGTGGGGTTAGATGGGCAATAATTGCTGCCGTATGAATAATTTATTATTAATACATGCATTAATGGCAGCAGCCAATTATTTACCAAATGATAAGAATATCGGTCAAACATCAATGAAAATGAACCAAAAGAAAATCATCAAAGAACGATATATGAAAGAGACATACTACTTGTAGAGGGGTCGATTTCTCTTCTTTTTTAAGTCTACATAGTGTTTCTTCATTTAAAGTTGATATAACTCTTAATAAATTAGCATTATCTTCAGTTTAAGCGGTTAAGATTTTCTTTCCTTTTTGACGAAAACTTAAGTACTTAAGAGGATGTAATGTTAGAATGGTTAAAATATTATACAAAACTTAATAAATTAGGATATCTCATATAAAATCATTAAGAATGGATCATAAATAAAACTAGATACTGAAACGTACCTAAATTCATCGATTCATTGAAATTTGTTCAAATCTTACAATTTTTTATCTTCCAAAAGAATAGTTTTTCTCTGATGGGGATGGAAAAGATATAATAGATAACCCTATTTCTTAGGAGCCACTACCTCTCTAAATAACTGATTATTAAATCAATTTTTTGGTATTTATAATTTGGCTCATCATCAAATTATAAATACAACTTATGGTATCTAAACATTATTTCCATAACACTTTAATACATATGACCCTTATAATATAATTGGTCATTTAATTTTGTATCACACTTTATAATAACATTATACATTATACATATATGCTCATAATTGAATATTTTAATCCAACATGTGAGGGATCTGTTGGTCACCTATCAGAAGGATGTGAACATCAGCAAATAGTAGGATTTGAGCTCATAGCACTTTCACTTTGTGAACCTTGTCTCAAGCATTAGTGTTTTATGTCAGAATTGAGAGACCAAATCCTAACTCGATTCGATCGGGGACAATGCCAACCCATTAAGAGATTCATCTACTCCAAAACAAATAACACTTCACAAACTTGTTCAGTACAATATGTGGACAAATAGTGTCATAAAAATCACAATTGAAGAATTAATTAAGATATTAGGTGAAAATATAATTTTTTTCATACAATCTTTTCTATTTTCCTTTACTATATTTTGTAAGTTATCCTTCAAAATCAATAAAGAGTTTATAGTTAGCTTTGACCTTATATTAAAAAAAAATATTTTTATTAAATCTATACAAATAAATAGCATGTAAGTTATGTGTGTATATATATATGGTATATTTTAGGGTAAACAATTAAAATAGTCACTTTTGTTTACTTAAGTTATATTTTAGTTATTTATGTTTGAAATGTTATGTTTTAATCACTTACGTTATCGTGTTGTAACATTTTAGTCACTGAGCTGTTAATTGCCATTAACGGTGTAATGGTAAGCTGACGTAACACGTTAAATCATCATTTCAAACAAAAAAATCATACAACCAATTCCTATATTTTTTCGTTTTGAACAATTTAATTTTTTCTTTTATGTTCTTTTAACTTCTTTTTTTTTTCCATTTCTTCTACTTCTCCCTCAGTTTTCCTTCCTTCTCCAGTTCTTTTAACATAGTTTTTCTATGTTTTTCATTTGTTAAAATTAGTCCCTATACTTTTATTTTTTTAGTGAGGCAAACTTGTGAACTAGTTTTAACAAATAGAAAATATAGAAAAACTGCATTAAAATAAATTATGAAGGGAGGAAAACAGAGAGAGAAGCAGAAGAGAATGAAAAATAAAGAGAGAAAAAAAGGAAAATTAAAAGAACATAAAAGAAAAAAAATTGAATTACTTAAAATGAAAAAATATAGGGACCAATTGTAGAATTTAACCTAAACTTTTTGTTTGAAATAATAATTTAACATGCCACGTCAGTGTACGGTTACACTGTTAACAACAATTAAGGGTTTAGTAACTAAAATGTTACAACACGATAATGTAAGTGACTAAAACGTAATATTTTAAATATAAGTGACTAAACTGTAATTTGAGGCAAACAAAAATGACTATTTTAATAGTTTACCCTATATTTTAATATATTAGTTTGATAATTCTTAATTGTGTTAAAAAAATCAAGAATTAAAACGGATAATGTTCAAACATTTCAAAGGTCATTTGTCAACGGTAAAAGTCAACCACAAAAATGATGGCTGGCTATGTGAAAAAAAAAACAAAAAAAAAAGGAGCAGTCAACATAATATTTAGCTTAAGATGCTTCGGAGAAGAAGGTAGGGCGGAGTTTAACAGCCGCCTTTAGATTCGAAGGCTTAATTTTTATATTAATATTAGCTTTATTTTTAATGCAATGATTTTATTTTATAGTTTTTAAATATATTTTTATGATCAATAATTATATTATTTTTATAACATAAAAAAATTGAGGGTAAATATTTATTTTAGTACCTAAGCTTTGCTTCATGATTCAAATTGGTACCTAAGGTTTTTTTTAGGTCCAATTAGATATATGAACTTGGCTTATTGATTTATATTGGTCCTCTTTTTGTCAAAATTAGTAGTTAGTTATTTGAACTAATTTAAACTATGGAAGGCAAGTTCATGTACTTAATTGGGTAAAAAAAATTTTAGATACCAAATTAAACATTGATGCCATGTTTAGGTATCTAATTGAAAAAAATTAAGTACCAATATGAACCTTGAAGATAAATTCAGGTACCAAAATGTATAATTACCCTAAATACTGATTTAATTTGAATAATCTTAATTTTATTGGAATTGATTTCCGTTTCCTTGAATTTATGTTTTCCTGCAACATTCAATGGATGAAAAGACATGAAGAACGTCAGCCATGAATTCGGTATTTCCAACCAGCCGCATTTTTTTTATTTTTATTAATCTGTTGGGTTGGTGGGCTGACTGGTGAATGGTGATGGTGCTACACATCTCAATCTTCAAGTGGGCCAATGACACTATTTCATTATTACATTTATTATTATTAATCTTATCTATATATGACATGTTTTGTACGCAATTATCAATGAATTTTTTAATTATTTAATAATATTTTAATAACTTTTCCCTGTCATTGACACATAATTTAGACAATTTTTATATCCCCAAACCAAGAATCTTTAATCCTGAATTGTAAGCCCCGACTCTCAAATCACGGACGGTAGATTTTAAACATCAAACTCTGAATCTTAGACCTCAAATCCAAATCAAGAATCTCGAACCTTAAATTCTAGGCATCAAATCTAAAACCTCGAAACCTAGACCATGAGTCTCGATTCCAAACTCTAAACCTTAAATTAAACTCTAAAATTGACCTCAAACCTCAAATATTGAATCTTGAACTTTGAGGTTTGTGTTTGAGTTTGAGATTCAAGATTCAAGGTTACAGTTCAAGGTTCAAGAATTTGAGTTCGGGGTTCAGGGTAAAAAATTTAGCAAAATTATGTGCTAATAACATGGAAAAATTGTTAAAATGTCAATAAATAATTAGAATGAAACAATGAATGATGTAGTAAAAAAAGATTTATAAAATAATCTCTAAATTCAACGTAGAAAAATAATATAATGGATAATTATATATTTACATATTTAATATAACATATATCTTATTTTAAAATTTTGACTCATTTAATAATTTTTTTCTTAGTTGAATAAACAAATATTTTAATATTGTTTAAACAATAAAGAAATTATTAAATTGGGTTTATTCATGACTGCATTTGAAATAAAGAAAAAGATTGGATTGTTATTCAATTGGACATGATCCTAGTTAGTTAACACGATTAATTAATATAATATGCACATCTTCTATTTTACATACCATCAACCTTCTTTATAACAATTTCATTTATCTGCTAATATTTTACCTATGACAATATATTATTATAGAGAGTCAATTGTTGTAAAGTTAACATAGAATTCATATTGTGAATTTCTATCAAATTAAGAAAGTGAGAATTATGTTCAAAAAAGAAAAAGTGGAATTGCGGTTGTTACATCAAGTATTGTGTCGAAAATAGGAGATTCTTATCGGACATATCCCAAGAACTCTTAATGGTGTTGCAGATCACATGACTAAATGTGTTGATACAGGTAGTTCTTTGATACATTTATTTATAGCCCCATTGGCTTCGGTTATAAGCTTGTTGGAAAAATATCACAATGGGTCTATTTCCTCTTAATTATGGTTTATTTATTATAATCGCTTAATGCTGTCTTTTTCTACCCAAAAAAAAAGTGAGAAGCAAATCAACAAAATTAAAATACGTACATTGGGTGCATGCATCATTACGTCTTTTATTTTACATTCTTTCACTTGACTAATTATGAAGTTTATAAATCTAACAAGTCCAATTAATTAGTATTAGTTATCAAATTAAAGTAATTAATTTATCATGAGTTATTAAATTCAAATAATCAATTTATAAGTTTATGATATTCCATATTCGTATTAGAATATTTAATTAGGAAACTTAATAGTCTATGAAATCGATGTCTTTTAATTTCACTCATTGAATATTATTTTATTTAATAAAAAAATTATTAATATATAATTTTTCATATAAAATTTAAGTACTTTATTGAAATAACATTTTAATTATATTTTAATTGAATAAATTATAATTAATAGGATTGATTTTATGAAATAGTTGTAATTTTACTTAAAATTTTAGACAATATATTATTGTAGAGAATTAATTTAATAAATAAAATATTTCATAATTATGGATGTTATTTTTATAAGTGAAAAATTGTTATTGAGGATTTAAATAAAATATAAAAAATCGATTCTACAGAAAGTTTAACTATTATCTTGAAATGTTGTTATAGAGAGGTGTGATTGTATTAAAAAAATAATGGTAATATTCCTATTTCAACATTTGGATCTGATTTCTAATCTCACTTAAATATAATATCAGTGAAAGAAAATAAATTATAAAAAAATATACATAACACACATTTGGGGAATTGATTAACAAGTCTTTACTAACACCTTAAATACTTGATAACTTTGTTTAGATTGTCCTTTGAAAATTTTTTTTATTTCATATTAATTTTAGAATTTTATAGATTTTTTCAAATTGGTCTATGATTTTAGATTTCGTTAAGGTATAATGGCGTTATAATTTGATATTATGTCACATTATTATCTTTTCTTTTTTAAAATTATACCGTTTTCAATTATATATATTTTTAAAAATTCTTAAATGATGATATGACATAATCTAAAAATACCACATAATCATACCTTAACGGTTGGAGATCAAAATTAAGAAGAATTGTCAAGTTCCTGGATTAATATAAACAAAAAAAAAATTCATTAACCAAATTAGAAAAAAATACTAAATTTATGGGATAAATCTCAAAACTATATATGAACTATGGTTTAATGTGCAAATGTATACACGAACTTTGATTTTGTGTACTTTTTATACATGAAAGTTTAATTTGATCTAATTTTTATAAATTATTAATACAATTATTGATATAACGTCATTTTATATTTATATATTGCATACATAAATAATTATATTTATCCAATATAAAAATAAATTGATGTATTTATTTATTTAAGTGTGTATGATTAGGTCAAAATTAAAGTTTCAAGTATTTATTTGAACCTCAATTAGAATTTCACGTGTATAAATACATCAAAATAAAGTTCATGTATACAATTACACATTAAATCTAAGTTCATGTATAATTTTAAGATTTATACTCTAAATTTGTGGACTAAATATTTATATTATTTTATTGAATGTAGACAGTGTGTTGATCTATCTCTATTTTACATGAACTATTAAAATAAAAAATAAAGAAATTTAATATAAAAAAGTATTAATTATTAAATCATTTTTAAAATTTAAAAATTACACGAATTTGAACAGAATTCCACCGTGTCAAATACACGCGGAAGACTGAAAACCTATCAAAACAATCAAGCTGTCATTAGCTCACCCGCGGGTAAGGGATGAGACCTCAACTAGACAACGACAATTCGCCGCTGTTTCGTGGATTACCTTCGATTTTACTTCCTTCCCATCGCACTCTCTATAAATATATACATAGAAACATAAAAATGGAGGACCAAACATTTAAAATTACAATACCGAAATTCCCCCCATTAAAATTCTTTTAGCTTCTTCGTTTGGCTGCTAATGGCTTCTTTCAACGTATCTTCTCCTTCAACTGCAGCTCTTTCTCGTCTTCAGTAAGCTCTCTTTTCTGTTTCTTTTACGGGTTTGGCTCTAATAGTTTGTATTTAAAATTCTCACTCTTTTTTTTTCTTGTTTTAATCCTTTATTTTTAAGTTAGGTTGCTTATGTGTTCTCTTTGGCATTTCTTCTTTTTGCTCCAATATGGATTCCTTCTATTATTTGGTTTTCCTATCAAATTTTGAATCAAATGTCAACTTTTATTTTTATGGAGTAATTGTTCCGTTTCGATCTGATACAGACGCTATGGTTATATTGGATTTGGTCTTTCACTTTTATTTTGATTGGTCGTTGACTTTTATTTTAAACGACTCAAGGTTTCCGGTGATATGAAACTTTGAAGAATCTCACCCAAAAGTTAGGCGTTAGGATCAGAGAGCCTAGGTCCATATTCTTAAGGAAATTCCGTACTTTATGTGGGATCCAAGTCCTATACCTTGGGATTAGGTATATACTAGTTCATCACGCTTTGTCCTATATCTTACCATTAGGCATATTTTAGTCCGCCAAGCTTTTTTGCAGTTTTGGTGTTTACGGTGGTTGACTTTGCGCTGGCTTAATCTAAACTCGACAAATGCTGTAATTCCGGTATTACCATCAGAGCGGCAGATGACACTAGTTTTATTTATTCGAACCTCGATCAGACATTGCAATGTTGAGCTCATCGCAAGTGTTGCTTATTAACAACTGAGAGACACGGTGAATGTTTGGCGGATTGCACCTGAAAAGCTAGCTATTAGGGTAGGAGAGCCTAAGTTTGTATAAATGCACGAGGGAATCTTATACTTTCTAAAGTGCTATCCAAGTCCCATACCTTGCAACCAGAGATTGTTACCTATTAACTTAAAAGTTTAGCCATTTTGTCAAAAATGTCCTGTCTTTACATAAAAATTTAGCCTTGGCTGGAAAGCAATGTGGCGGTTTTATTTACGGATTCTTTGAATGATAAATGACTTTGTGTTTAGTGTTCAATAAACGGCTAGAACTAGAAAGAAATAAAAGGTACAACTTTAGTAAGCCAAACAAAAGAATAACCTATACAAGGCTTATTTGTTTTGCTGCTATTTCACAAATGATCAATTTGATAAGCAATCATCAGATCATTCCACTCATATCTACATAGTATTTTTAAGGTAACTTTTTTGAGTATGTTTATAGGATTCTAATAATGCTCAACTTCTGCCTGAAGTTGCTAGAGTTTGTTCAAAGAAAATATTTTGGGGGGATTTAGTCTGGACGCAACCCAAGTGATTGATGTTTAATGCATTATCAATGTTGTATGCAGTCTTTACAATTATCAGTACAGTTTGATTGTTGGAAATTCTTATTGAACTATCTTTCTGCTCAGGTCATCCAAAAGTTTCAAATTCTTTAATGGATTGCACAGCACAAATCTATTCTTAACAAATGGCTGCTTACCTGATTTGGCCTTGATGCGGTTGGATAGCAGATCATCCTTTGTTATTAAAAGTGGTGGCAAAGCTAGAGCTGCACTTGTATCTGGAGAAGGCAACATCCTGTCTTATTCGAATGGCAATGATACTACAACAAATGGTACCCTCTTCCATGATAAATCGGTAGGGATAGAAGCACAACAAGATGCAATAGCATTTGGAACTCTTGCGGCCGATGCTGCTCCTACAAGTAATGGCTTTCCCATTGATAATGATGATTCTGATTTGGATCGTCCAACTGAAGGTTTTGCTTCCATCCTTGAGGCAATCGAGGACATTCGCCAGGGCAAGGTTTGTTGTTTCCTTGGATTCTTTTTGTTCCCTGAGCTGATAATACTTTTGTATTTTATTTTACTGCATATTGGTCCTTTCGTTTACTAATCTGAATTAATGTTGCAGATGGTATTGGTTGTAGATGATGAGGACAGAGAGAATGAAGGAGATCTTATAATGGCAGCTGAGTTGGCGACACCGGAAGCAATGGCCTTTATCGTGAAGCATGGAACTGGGATTGTTTGTGTGAGCATGCTAGAGGAAGATCTGGAGAGGTTGCAGCTTCCTTTGATGGTGAACCAAAGAGAGAATGAAGAGAAACTCCGCACTGCATTCACAGTTACAGTGGTATGTTATTTTGTCTCATATCCATATCCAAATACACGAGTAATTTCACTTTCTATTTGGAAAGAAGTTCCTTCAATGATACTAACTTAAAGCTTCAGCTTAATTGTTTCTTACTGTTAATGCTTTGAAAATTATAGCCACCTACTGGGGGCTGAATCTGAATGCTGATAATGTTACATACGTGGAAGATATTTATGATCGTGATTGCCTATAATTTTTTTATAAGCTCATAGAACAGTTTTGTATACACCATTTTATAATACTTTAAACAACATATGATTGAGGACTAGTTGGTTTTAGACTTTTAGTTCCAGAAAGATGGCTTCAAGACTATATAGTTGAACAATTTCAATGGGTCTCAACTTTTATGTTCCATGAAAATCAATTTTGCAGGATGCAAAACATGGTACTTCAACTGGTGTATCAGCTCATGATAGAGCAACAACAGTATTGGCCCTTGCTTCTAGAGAATCCAAACCTGAGGACTTCAACCGCCCGGGTCACATTTTCCCATTGAAGTATAGGGAAGGTGGTGTCCTAAAAAGAGCTGGGCATACAGAAGCTTCTGTTGATCTTGCAGTGCTAGCTGGACTGGACCCTGTTGCAGTTCTCTGTGAGGTTGTAGATGATGATGGATCCATGGCTAGATTACCAAAGCTTCGCCAATTTGCTGAGCGGGAGAACTTGAAAATTATATCCATTGCTGATTTAATTAGGTAAATAAATGAGTATCATATTCAGCTCTGTGCTTTCTACTTATCTTTCATGCATCCTATGGTTAAGTTGCATTGGTTGAATTTGCCAAAACTATTATCAATTGTCTATTGAGTCCTTGAAGAACAATAAAGGACAGGAGTACTACTAATGCTACTTATGATTTGACAGGTATAGGAGAAAGAGGGATAAATTAATTGAGGTTGCTGGTGCTGCACGGATTCCAACTATGTGGGGGCCATTCACTGCCCATTGTTACAGGTCGATATTGGATGGGATTGAGCATATAGCAATGGTTAAGGTGAGGACATAGTAAATTCTTATAGGAAGTTTCACTTCCACGTATTATCTGTAAATCCTGTATAAATACTTTCCTTGTGGTTAGTCAAGTCAGAAATGCGATGAAAATATCATCATTCTATATATTCTTTTAGACTTTGGGTTTTCTTAGATCAAAAGCATTCATTCTGAAGAATATGACATGATTCTTTTTTCCGGTGTAAACAGGGTGAGATTGGAGATGGGCAAGATATTCTTGTGAGGGTTCACTCGGAATGCCTCACAGGAGACATATTCGGATCCGCTAGATGTGACTGTGGGAATCAGCTCGGCCTTGCAATGAAACAGATTGAGGCTGCTGGCAGAGGTGTTTTGGTATACCTTCGTGGACATGAAGGCAGGGGAATTGGTTTGGGCCACAAGCTTCGTGCATATAATCTTCAGGACGCTGGTCGTGACACAGTGGAAGCAAATGTGGAGCTTGGATTGCCCGTTGATTCAAGAGAATATGGCATTGGCGCACAGGTATATATCTAATTCTAAAACGAAGAAATAATGAATGGAATTAAAAACAAAGTTCGGTAAATAATAAATCGAGAAGGATCCGAATCCTGGTTTACAGCCGTGGGCTTAACCATTTGCTCTGATGGATTTTACTTATTTCTTACCTTTCAAAAATGTTTGTCAAAACTTAACCTCGGACTCTTCTTTGCAGATACTGAGGGATCTTGGCGTGCGAACGATGAAACTGATGACTAACAATCCGGCCAAGTACAGTGGACTCAAGGGTTATGGATTGACAATAGCAAGCAGGGTTCCACTACTAACTCCTATTACAATGGAGAATAAGAGATACTTGGAAACAAAACGAGCTAAAATGGGTCACGTATATGGCTTAGATTTTAACGGCAGTTTGAACAGTCTCATTATCGGCGGCAATGGTAACACGGTTGCTCCGACGGATGCTGCATCTCAATCTTAGAATCTGCTGCTGCTGCTTTGGGCTTGCTTTTAGATGTAGGCAACTCGTTGACATGATCCATTGCTACAAATTGACATCAATACATCACATCTCTGAACTTGGTTAAAAATATGAAGATTTATGCATTCACTTTGGCATATGCTTCCGTGTAGAAAATATGATGCGGTTTCCTATACAAAAGGAAGAGCGATCGCCATTCATTCTTTTTCTAAATGTCTCTCATTTGTTAGTGTTGTAATTCGAATTTTATATTAATAAAATTTAAAATGAAAAATGCTTTTAGCATATACTTTACATTTATTTTCACAATGGGATTTTAATCTAGAATTTATATTTGGTGAATGTCAAAGTATGTATATGCTAACAGTGAACCCCAATATGAACTTTTGGATTTAGATTTTTTCACGTAACTCGTAAATTTAAAAATAATTTAAAAATTTCAAATTCATTTATTAACAAATCATAAATGTTACATTTTTAAATATTTTATTACTTAATTTACACTATTTTTAAAATTTAAGTTTTCAAATATGCCCCGAAAATATTTTAATTATTTGCTTATCATTTATAATGCATCAACTATAAAATTAAAATATCGATTTAATAAATTAGACTCATGAGAAAAATTGAAATTAATATATTTATAATTATTTGAATTTGAATTTGAATTTGAATTTAAAAAAATCAAATTTATTATTTATCTACATTTTTTAATTACATGGAAGATAATAATTATAACTTCAAAATTCAAATTTTCAATAGAAAGAAATTACAAGTATCCAAATTTAAATTCGTTAGCATATATAAATCATTCGTTAAAATATTATTTCCAGGTGGTGTCATGTAGATCCGTACAGTACTTGTTTTTCGCAGTTGATCAGAACCGTTAGATCTTCCAGGTTCTCGACCGTTGCAAACATGTAGACCCACTCAGCAAAAACTTCAACGGTTCAGATTTAATCACAATGCCCCACATCAACGGTCAAGATGCAAACGACGACCGTGCTTTGTAGTCGTTACTAAAAAGCACAAAAAATCAAAGTAGTAAAGAAGCCAAAGCCAATCAGTCAAGGCCAAAGCAAAAGCAACAAAAGCATAAAAGCAAACCCTCTTACTAGAGCAAATGACAATCGTTTGATTTCCTAGAGATTCGTGATAGAAACTATCCAACGGTTATTTTTGAATCCTGATATCTATATAAGCCCCCCGGGGTCCTTTCCTCTTCCTCGTACGTACACTAACGCAAAAAAGAAGAATATTAAAAATCTCCATTATTTAAAATCTTCCTTTGCATTTCTTTTAACGGCGATGGCTCTCTCTCGTTTCGTTTACTTAATCACCGTGGCATTGCTTTTTTGCTCCGTTATAGCACAATCTCCGACGCCGTCGCCTGTTTCTTCGCCAAAGAAATCTCCGTCATCTACTCCGACACCGGTCTCTTCACCTCCTACAATATCTGCTCCGTCTCCGTCGGAGGTTCCGTCAGCGACTACACCGTCTCCAGCAACTGTTGAGTCACCTCCATCTCCTTCTGCTCTGTCACCGAATGCCAG
The DNA here is from genome assembly GCA_020496765.1 of Gossypium stocksii. Classification (NCBI taxonomy): domain Eukaryota; kingdom Viridiplantae; phylum Streptophyta; class Magnoliopsida; order Malvales; family Malvaceae; genus Gossypium; species Gossypium stocksii. The sequence continues at coordinate 124,604,983 of CM035624.1, forward strand.
TCCCACGTCAATTTCTGAACCTCCTGCCGGAGCTCCGGGACCAGCGGAGAATAGTGCCGTTAGGTTTGGTGCTGCTGGATCTGTTGCGGTTGGAGTGTTGATGGTCGCTATGGTACTGTAGGCATATCCAGATCTTCCTTCTCTCGATGATAGTATAAATAAAATTTAGCTTATGTATTCTCCTTAGTTTTATTTCGAAATTTTGTTGTTTATATAAAGGTAAATTTATACAATTACCTATATTACTGCCTATGGATTATGTATTATGCTTGCGATTTCAATTACTGTATTCGTATATAATATAATAGTATTTATATTTGTGAACTAATCCTTTTATTCTATATTTAGATCTTAAGATTTTGGTATTCTTAAATGTGATCTAATTTTTTTAAAATGGCAACACTAACACTGTCCCCATCGACGGTGCCAACTCGTCATCTCCACGAACAGTTATTGGAGCGTGGGATAGGGGCTTTTGTTCTCGATCAAAATGGAGGTAAAAAGATGTCCGATGAAAAAAGTTATCAGTAGCATTTTAATATTAATTAATTTATTTACCGAAGACCATTAGGAAGTATACTTAGTTGCGCAACGACATTGTGAGTTCTCTTTGAAATGCTCCAATATCATTTAGTCACCTTAATTTGCCATTCATTGATTTTTAATATTTTTAATAAAATTTGAATATTTTTATAATTGTCTTTTAACATTTTTATATATTTTTAATAATTTTATTTTTAAAGATCTCTAACGTGGTGGTCCAGATCAAGTCAAGTGTATCTTTTAGAAGGTTAAATTTTGTTTTTAGTCGGATTTAATCACTATACTTTTATTTGGTTATTTTTAGTTTTTGTATTTTTAAAATTTTAAAATTTCAATCATTCCTAAATAATAATTTTTATATTCATTAAATAAAGTTATATTATTTCTAAATTTGATGCGCCAAATATATTATCATACGTGTAATGTTAGCTTTACTATTACTATATATTACTTACTAAAAATCTAGCTAATGAATTAAAAACTGTCATTTGCGTTAAACTGAAATTTCAAGATTGGAAAGTATAGGTGCTTAAAATGATCTAATTGGAGAAAATTGACTAAACTGACAACTATATGAATAGCATATGATTAGTAATTAAAATTAACCAAACATATTTAACTGCTATTAATGTTTGAATCAGGAATAAAATTTCAAAAATTGAAATGCATAGGGACTAAAATTGGTTAATTTGAAAAGTATAAGGACTCAAATTAATCAAATAAAAACACATAGACTAAATCCAGAACTTTGACAAAGTAGATGGACTAATAGAAGAAGTTAACTTTTTTAGAATTGTAATGATTCCACTAAATTGAGTGCATTTGACGTCGTCGTCTCGTTGACAACACTCCTCTTTCTTTTTTTTCTTTTTTTTTTTAAACTTAAAATATAATAATGTTATTTTGTTGGTGTAAAGGCTATCAAACGAGGAAGTGGAGGGGGAACATGCATTGTATCTTCGCTTTGAATTTTGATGTTTCCATGTATCATTTCATCACATGTTTTCAACACCTTCTCGATCATCTAATTTCCACCAAAATTCCTAGAGTTTTCTAATAAATTTTAAATTCCAACATTATAAATAATAAATAATATTAAAAAAATTGTATTTCATTTAAGGGATTTTCTAATAAAAGAGTAAATTACACTCAATGTCACTAAATTATTAATAAGTTTACGTTTTGATTATTCAATTTCAAAAAATTACAAAATAGTTACAAAGTTATTTAAAAGTTTTCATTTAAATACTTGGAATGTTAAGTTTTTTTTTTTTTTTAAATTCGGCTAGCAAGCTCTAAGTAACAAATGATATAATAGATCAGTACTCATCAACAAGTAGAAGAATATACCTTAGATCTAATTTAATCTGATAATCAATGTTAGAAATCAAAGAAGAAAACGGCTTAAATTTAGTTCGCTAATTTATAATGTTTAAAGTTGTTTCATAAAAAAAAAGTTGAAGGAGAAGAAGAGTTTTCGATTAGTGAAGACAATGCGAACAAAGATGGCCATACAATAGTGATTTTAACATTTAAATGAAATCTTTCAAATAATTTAATGATTATTTTATAATTTTTTAAAGTTGAGTGACTAAATTATAATTTAGTTAATGGACGAAGCTTAACGTTCACGCATAAAACCAAATCAAAGCCCCCACGCCTCAATGAAAAATGGATTTTCTCAGTCTTTTCCTTTGAAAATCTTCAAAAATCATGTTTTCGAAGCTTAGTCTCAAATGTTACCCCCAACTTTTCATCGTCTTCTATATAAACCTCTTGTTTTTCATCATATCATCATTGCATTTGGTCAACACTCAAACTTCTTCAACTTTCCCAACATAATTCAATCTCTTTTTGCTCAATTTTCTATAATCATTAGTTTAATATTCCAACTAAGATGATTCATTCCACCATTCGTCGCTTTTTCTTAATGATTTTCTTGGTTTCTACAATGACACAATCCCTGCTGCATCAGCACCACCTTCGTCAACCTCACCATCGTCAACTTCTCCGGCACCAACCTTTTCGCCTGTTCCTTTGTTGTCGCCGCTTAACAACGAGAAGCCAGGTCCTGCTTTGTCGCCGATCACGACGACTCCAAGAGCAGCTGTCGTACAACGGCGCCGTTTTGAATAGAGATTTTGGATCAGGATCCATTGTTATTGGTCTAATGACTGCCGGTTTGATGATGGTAATGTAGGGATTTTGAGTGAAAAAAAATTGAAAAGGGTACATGTTAAAGTACACATATAATAACTAGAAATTTTATATTATTTATTTCCGTAGAAAATTATTTTTCTGTTATTTAATCGTGAAATAATATTTTATAAGATTAATTTTTATTTGATAAAAATTAGAAGGTAAAATATGCTTAAACGCACTTGAGCTTGAGCTCATGTCTTTTATTTTAATTTGTCGTCCACATTTATTTATTCAGATTGTGGCAACATTAGTGCTGCATCATGGTTTGCGATTGCTTGTGGGTGAAGTCTCAATTTTAATACTTGCCCTTCTGTTGGGCATGACAGAGTGCTAATAAAACAACTCATTCTGTTGCTCGGCTATGCATTTGTCTCTTAGGGATTTTGTTCCTTCATTTTTACAAATTATTTTAGATTGTTGATTTGATTTCTAGTGCTTCAAATGACAGTGAAAGGATTAGGATCGGGTGTACGCGGTAGGGTTTTCTTTTCCCTTAATTAATTCCATTATTTTCTTTTATTGTGATGATATTAATGATGTTTGTTGTTTATTATATATGTAAATTTATTAAAATATGTTACTAAACACTTTAAAATTTGAAAGGAAATTCAAAAAAGGGGACAGCAGAATTGTAAGTGTCAAAGTTTTGTATCCCAATGCTGCAACTTGGAGCGTTAAACGTGACCCCATGTCACGTAAAAGTGGGAATTCTTCAACGAGGAGATAATGTTGTTTATCTTTGACCCCAGTTTGACCCCAGTTTCAAATTATTAGAACAAATTTTCTTGAAATAAGAATTAATTCTTAAAAGAAATATAGATATTGTTCTCAATGATGAAAAATCTCGAGTAAATTGTGTTAGAGTTATGTGACTTAAATTATTGTTAAAAAAAAAGTGGTAGGATAGGGAAATTTGTGGGGGCGAAGGCCAAGGGTCAAATATTTGGACAATGAACTCTAGTTGATTAAGGTAGCAATTCTGAGGTATCATTTTTTATTTATGAATACTGAATTTCCGAGGACAATCTTTAAACCCAGTAAGCAAGTGAACTGTGAATATCCCGTTATTAATTATTACTATATGAAGTCAAATGTTGACACATTTCAAATTATTCAGCTCGGCCTGAGTCTTTTGGATGCTTAGAATAATTTGCCGGACTTTGATTCTCCCTTTTGTTATGTTTGGAAATTTAATTTCAAAGATTTCAATATCAATCGAGGTCACTATGCTAGCACTTCAATCGAGCTGCTCAAACGTCAACGTATAGATTTTGAGAAAAATAAAGAGAAAGGGATTGATTCTAAAGATTTTGCAAAGAAGCTTTGGGATTATGACTTAGTTTTCAACTGCTATGGTCTAAAAAGTATTACTCGGATTATTTTTCACATCGCTTATGATTTTGGATTCATGCTAAAGATTCTTATTCAAAGTCCATTGCCTTTGGATCTTCACTCATTCGTGCATCAATTGGCTTATTGCTTTGGCTACAACATTTTCGACCTTAAACACACCTTCAAGTTATTGGGGCTGCTAGGCAGTTTAGAGAAAATAGCTCAAACATTAAACGTGGCTCATATTGTCGGATCAAGTCATCAAGCCGGGTCGGACAATCTACTCACACTTTAATGTTTTATTAAGCTCAAGAGTAAAAATGTTTTTAAATCTAAATGGAATGAGACGAATCAAATGTTGCTGACTCCCCTAGCATTATACGGATTAGTTCAAACCATAAGATAAAATATTTTACTCTCTTTTAAGTCTCTTTTGATTAGTGACATAAAAGAAATGTTATTGAAGATATTACATTAATATGTTTTCCAAACTACAATCTCCTACTGATTGATGATTTTTTTTTAGCTGTGTTGAGTGTTTTCCCTTATGACTTGTTTGGAATTTGAAGCTTCATTATGATGGGTTTAATGTATTTGCTTGGATATTCAAAACATGAAAAAGATGCATTACATACATAATCATAAATTGGCAGAGTACATATCAGTGATGTTTAGGTGCTTTCCATGATGCTGGTGTTGTTTGATTTTATAAGAATTGAACCCTCTAAAAAACATGGATTTTTATATAGTTAAAGGTATTTTTGTTAAGATATTATTATGGGATATTATATTTAGGAATATCTAAATATATTATATATATTTTGTTGAATGTAGCCTCCATGCAGCTGCAAAGGTGGCCGTGCAAGGCCATGCACGATGCACCATGTAGCAGCAACAATACCAGAAGCAGCCGCATGAATTTAGTTCCATTTCAACCTTTTTTGTTCATTTTGTTAATGTAATGGAATGTTGTTTAATTTGAACTTTGTCAAGCTGATATTTGATGTAAACTTATGATTGATGTAGCTATTAAGTAGCTTTAGTTTAGTGTACAAGTTATGTCTTCTTATTTCATAGTTTAAGTGGTGTTAGGTAAGGTTTTAGGTAAACTTTTGACTTGTAATCACAAGTAATCTTCTCATATATTTTTGCCTTGGAAAACTTGTTAATATACAATGTTTTATATTGGTTCTTCATCACCTTATGCTTTACTTTTCTTGTTCTCAAATCGAGTTCTCCTAGAACCATTGTTTCTAGTTTTGTTTCCTCCGCAAGCCACGAGACTTGCTGTGCAAGGCTGCTGCTCGACTCTTTGTTTAGCTCACCTAAGCACCAACAATTGGTATCTAGAGCTAATATCTTAGAGGACCTGTTGTCTACTTATCAAAAATACCTATGGCTTCTTCGAGTTTCTCTCCAGCAGCTCCACCTGTCTTCAATGGAGAAAGCTACCACATATGGGTAGTTAAGATGAAGACTTACCTGCAGGCCTTTGATCTGTGGGAAGTTGTCAATGTCGATGCTGAGCCAGCACCACTTAGGGCCAATCCCACAGTGGCTCAGATGAGACAGCACGCAGAAGAGAGGACCAAGAGGCATAAAGCAATGTCGTGTATTCAAAATTATGTCTCGAATGTGATCTTTACAAGGATCATGGCTTGCGAAACTCCTAAACAGGCCTGGGACAAACTTAAGGATGAGTTCTAAGGCACCGACAGGACGAGGCAACAGCAGCTTCTAAACTTGAGAAGAGATTTTGAAAATCTCAAGATGAAGGAGGAAGAGACAGTTAAGCAATACTCGGACCGGATTATAGCTGTAGCCAACAGCATAAGATTGCTAGGAGAAGAGTTTTCAGAGACAAGAATAGTAGAGAAAGTTCTCTCAACTTTACCTGAGAGATATGAGGCTAAAATCTCGTCTCTTGAGGATTCAAGAGACTTGGCCAGAATATCATTGACAGAGCTCATCAATGCTCTGTATGCACAAGAGCAAAGAAGGGCTAGCAGACTAGAGGAGCACCAGGAGGGTGCATTCCAAGCTAAAGCCAAGCCAGCTTCGAGCAATTCTGCCTACAAAGGCAAGAAAAGCTGGAAAAACAAGCCTAAGCCTGATGCTGCAAGAGAAGGAGATCGACTCTGCAGATTTTGTAAGAAACCTGGTCATTCAGAAGCTAGATGCTGGTTCAGACCAGATGCTACATGCCAGCATTGTAAGAAGAAGGGCCATGTTGAAAGAGTCTGCAAAGAGAAAGGCAGACCTGGCCAAAACCAACTACAACGCAAGAATGAAGAAGCTCAAGTGGCTGAAGACAGCAGTGATCATGAAGAGCAGGTCTTTGCTGTATCATGTCTGGCTGGTCAAAGCAAAGGCTCAAGAGGGTGGTTACTAGACAGTGGTTGCACCAACCACATGTCACCAGATGCCAGCATTTTCAAAACCCTCGACAGAAGCTGCAAGACCAAGGTGAAAATAGGCAATGGTTAGTTTATTAAAGCTGAAGGAAAGGGAGATGTGTTAGTATGCACTTCCACAGGAAACAAAATTATATCAAATGTATTACTAGTGCCCGAAATTGAAAGGAACCTTCTCAGCATTACTCAGTTGCTTGAGAAAGGTTACTCAGTTTTGTTCAAAGGCCAAGAGTGCACGATTACTGACCCAAGTGGCTCGAGTCTCATGACAGTCAAAATGACTGAAAAATGCTTCGAAATTAACTGGCCAAATGACACACATTCAGCCTACATTGCCTCAACTGAAGAAACCAAGCTTTGACATCAAAGACTTGGTCATGCCAACCATAATTCGATAGCCCAACTGGTTAGTAAGGATCTGGCAGAAAACTTCATCAGTTCAGTGAAGAATGAAGAAGTTTGTGACATATGTCAACTAGGAAAACTGGCTAGAAAGCCATTTCCTAAAAATGAAGCATGGAGAGCCTCACAAAAGCTTCAGTTGATACACACCGATGTATGCGGGCCTATGAAGATTAAATCTCTCAGTGGGAACATGTATTTTATCCTATTTATTGATGACTATACTAGATACTGTTGGATATTCTTCTTAAAACATAAATCAGAGGTGCCTCAAGTGTTCTTGAAGTTCAAAGCTGCAGCTGAAACAGAAGCAGGTTGCAAGCTTAAATCCATCAAGTTAGACAATGGGTTTGAATATACTTCAGCCCGGTTTCAAGCCATCTGCAATGAAGCAGGCATCAAGCATCAAATGACTACCACCTATACTCCTCAACAGAATGAGGTCAGTGAAAGGAAGAACAGGAGCATAATGGACATGGCCCGATGTTTATTGTTCGAGAAAAACATGTCAAGAACCATATGGGCTGAGGCAATTAATACAGCTATCTATCTGCAACATAGACTTCCAACAAAAGCCTTAGCTCAAAAGACTCCATTTGAAGCCTGGTATGGTTTTAAACCTTCACTTGCACATTTAAAAGTATTTGGAAGTCTTTGCTATACTCTTATACCTGCTGTTAAGAGAGACAAGCTGTCCGAGAAAGCTCAGCCAGGAGTATTTGTTGGTTATAGCTTGACTAAAAAGGGCTACAAGATCCTAGATCCTCTAACAAATAAAATCCACGTTAGCAGGGATATAGTTTTTAATGAAAGTGCATACTGGAACTGGGATAAAAGTGAGCCAGAGGCTGTGCTTGAAGATTTGACAACAAATGCGATTGAGATCGATCAAGCCAACCATGAAGATGATTTTGATGATGAGCCTGTTAGGGGGACTAGACCTTTAACTGAAATCTATGAAAGGGCTCAAGTAGCTGTAGTCGAACCAAACGGCTTTGAAGAAACCTATCGACATGAAGGCTGGAAGCAGGCTATGATTGAAGAGATAAACATGATCGAGAAAAATCAAACCTGGGAGCTAACTGAGAAACCTCCAAACAGGAAGGCCATTAGTGTGAAGTGGATCTATCGAGCTAAACATAAGGTTGATGGAACCTTAAACAAACTAAAGGCTAGATTGGTGGTAAAAGGTTTCAACCAAATGTATGGTTTAGATTATATGGAGACATTTGCTCCAGTTGCCAGACTCAATACGATCAGGTTATTGGTTGCATTAGCTGCTCAGAAGCATTGGCTCATTCACCAATTAGATGTTAAGTTTGCGTTCCTAAATGGCATGCTTGAAAAAGAGATTTATATCGAACAGCCTCAAGGTTTTGTTGTTCCAGAGAAAGAGCACATGGTTTACAGACTCAAGAAGGCTTTCTATGGCTCGAAACAGGCTCCTAGAGCATGGTATGCCAAGATTGACAGCCATTTAGTCAGCTTGGGTTTCAAAAAAAGTGCAAACGAGCCCACATTGTATGTCAAGGAGAAGCATGCTGAAATTCAGCTCATAGTTTCTCTCTATGTCGATGATCTTCTACTTACTGGAGGTGATCAACTTATGCTGGCCAAATTCAAAGCTAAGATGCAAGACATTTTTGAAATGTCTGACTTGGGCCAAATGACTTATTTCCTGGGAATGGAAGTGCAGCAAACTCAAGAAGTAATTTTCCTAGGACAGAAGATTTTTGCTACAAAAGTCCTAGACAAGTTCTCTATGAAGAACTGTAAACCAACTAGCACACCAATTGCTGTTGGAACAAAGCTATCAACCCTTGGTGATCATGAACCAGTATGTGAAACTACTTACAGGAGCTTGATTGGTTGTCTGTTGTATTTAACTGCTACACGACCTGATATTATGTTTGCTGTGAGTGTACTGTCGAGGTTCATACATTGTTCAACACACAGCATTTTCAAGTAGCAAAACAGTACTAAGGTACATCAAAGGGACCTTAGACTACGGTTTGATGTATAAACCTTCTTCTCAGTTAAAACTCGTAGGATACACTGACAGTGATTGGGGAGGCTCCTTGGATGACTTGAAAAGCACATCAGGATATGCATTCTCTCTTGGCTCAGCCGTGTTCTGTTGGAGCTCGAAGAAACAAGGCATTGTAGCTCAATCAATAGCTGAAGCCGAATATGTAGCAGCTGCCCATGCTGTTAATCAAACTGTTTGGCTAAGAAAAATCCTAGCTGATTTGAACCTTGCTCAAAATGATGCAACAGAAATTTACTGTGACAATAAGTCAGCAGTTGCAATAGCTAAAAATCCCGTTTTCTATGGGAGAACCAAACACTTTAACATAAAGTTACATGTTGTTCGTGAAATGGAGCAAGCTGGTGAAGTCAAGTTGATTCACTGTGTTTCTGAAGATCAAATTGCTGATATTTTCACCAAAGTTCTTGGTGTTTCAAGATTTATCAAGTTAAGAATGCAATTGGGTGTCAGTAGCATGGAAGCTAAGGAGGAGTGTTGAATGTAGCCTCCATGTAGCTGCAAAGGTGGCCATGCAAGGCCATGCACGATGCACCATGTAGCAGCAATAATACCAGAATCAGCCGCATGAATTTAGTTCCATTTCAACCTTTTTTGTTCATTTTGTTAATGTAATGGAATGTTGTTTAATTTGAACTTTGTCAGGCTGATATTTGATGTAAACTTATGATTGATGTAGCTGTTAACTAGCTTTAGTTTAGTGTACAAGTTATGTCTTCTTATTTCATAGTTTAAGTGGTGTTAGGTGAGGTTTTAGGTAAACTTTTGACTTGTAATCACAAGTAATCTTCTCATATATTTTAGCATTGGAAAACTTGTTAATATACAATGTTTTAGATTGGTTCTTCATCACCTTATGCTTTACTTTTCTTGTTCTCAAATCGAGTTCTCCTAGAACCATTGTTTCTGGTTTTGTTTCCTCCACAAGCCACAAGACTTGCTGTGTAAGGCTGCTGCTCGACTCTTTGTTTAGCTCACCTAAGCACCAAATATTTCCGTGTATATTTAGGTGTATATTATATATTATACTTAGTTACTATTATAATGTCTATCAAGAAAATAATCCCTATTCTGGTCAATCCTCCATATTTGATTTACATTTAATAACAACCCTTTCAAGGTTTCCAATTTGAGTAATAAGATAGTGATGAAACTTTTAAAAGCAGGCAAGCAGCTGAAAGTGCAGAGGAGACAGGGGATAATCTTTGCTTGAAACAGCTGAATGTTATGTTTGCAGAAGTAGAACTACTTTATGGTCATGTCTTCCTCTTCCCCACTCTTTAGAGCATCCTTCGCTATGCATTGGAAAGCTTCTTCCACATTAACTCCTTCCTTGGCAGATGTCTCGAGGCATACCATGTTGGGGCATTTTTCTCAGACACCTAGAGAGTGAAAACAAAGTGGATAATTGTATCTTTTGGGAAGAAAGAGAATACCAAGTGACACTGTAAAGGAAGAATTGAAAAATACATACCACTCTACTGTTTCCGCCATCAACATCGATGTTGTTCCCCAAAACAACAAAGGGGAAATTCTCAGGATCCGAAGGGCTTGCTTGCAAGGTTTCTCAAATTGTCATTTCTCTACCGAATAAATCCGAGAGAGTTGGTAGATGGTTTTCATCACTACTCAGAAGTTCAGAATATATACCTGAATAAGGAATTCTTCTCTCCAGTTATTAAGGTTGTCAAAAGTTGACATCATATACAAGAACACAACAATCAGCACCACGATAGAAAGTAATGCCTAGGCTCTGGAATCTTTCCTGGCCAGCTGTGTCCCAGATCTGGGGAAAATATTGATGAATTTTGAGCTAAATGGTCACTCATAACACAAAAAGGCTAAAAGAAACTTCGATAGTTTTAGAATGCAATGACAATCTGCCTAGAAAATACTCAATAGTGATCCATGAGGTTGTCTAATGCTAAATCACAGAAAGTGGTGCAACATAATTCCCTAGTCAAATAACCACAACTCCTCATCAATTGGTCAATGATATAACTAAAGAAAAAAATAGCCATGGAGTTTTTCAATGAATAAAAAGGAAAAAAGTTAGCATTGGCAGTTCTGAGTTAAATATCATAGAGAAATCCTAGTTAAGCACTAGTTCACCAAAGCTAGAGCTTGGTTCGTCAACAAAGTAGGCACTAGTCAATAGCACACCATAGTCGTTCATTTTAGATTAAGATCCCACAAAAAAACAAATACAGCAACTAAAACAATCTCATCGAAATGTTAAAAAGTAGAGATGAGTGTGAAATCTAAGCCTCAAACTGCACTTGCTTTGTCAAAAAATCAGCTCCAATCGTTGCCTTGTATTGATTGCTAAACTTCTTATTTACATACCTAAAAGGCAAACAAAACCATAACTAATAGTAACACTGATTCAAATTAATTTATAATAAAAAAACACTTCATTTCTCTGCTTTCCTCAATAATTAGTAAAAAACGACTACGGTAGGATACTGATTCATCAAACACATCTTCCCTACCCTGCAAGTTCAACATCATCACAATTTACAAGCATTCGACAACAAACGAGACCAGTAATTCGAACAGAAGTATCCTAATTGAGGAGGGAGTAAATGAAAACGTAAAAACATAAATCTTAATTGATGTAGGATTAAATGAAAAAATTTAAAACATAAATCCTAATTGACGTGAGATTAAATGAAAAACTAAAAACATAAATACTAATTGACGTAGGATTAAATGAAAAACTACAAAGATAAATCCTAGTTGAGGTGGTATTAAATGAAAAGCTAAAAAGATAAATCTTAATTGAGGTGGGTCTAATTGTAGGGCTTATATATAATCTTAGCTCAATTGAGTGAAATTACACATATTCAACAAACAAGCTTAAATACACTTCTTAAAGTCCACACAAAACAATTTAAGTCGGCACTCAGTATAGACAGTAATGAAATACTACAAAATTGAGGAAGAAGAGGGTATAGATACTAAATTTCCGGGGATGATATTTAAATCCAGTAAGTAAGTGATCCGTGAAGGCAATCTGGTTATCAATTATCAGTATATGAAGTCGAATGTTGACGAGCTTCAAATTATTCAGCTCGGCTTGAGTCTTTCAGATGCTCGGGGTAATTTACCAGACTTTTATTCTCCGTTTTCTTACGTTTGGGAATTTAATTTCAGAGATTTCGATATCAATCGAGACCGCTATGCTAGCGATTCGATCGAGTTGCTCAAATGTCAAAAGATAGATTTTGAAAAGAATAAAGAGAAGGGGATTGATTCTAAAAATTTTGCAAAGAAGTTTTGGATTACAGTTTGGTTTTCAACTGCAATGGTTTGAAAAGTATTACTTGGATTACTTTTCACGGCACTTATGATTTCGGATTCATTCTAAAGATTCTTACTCAAAGTCCATTGCCTTTGCATCTTGACTCGTTTTTGCATCAATTGGCTTATTTCTTCGACTACTACATTTTCGACCTCAAAAACACCTTCAAGTTCTTGGGGCTGCTAGGTGGTTTAGAGAAAATAGCTCAAACATTAAATGTGGCTCGTATTACCGGATCAAGTCATTAAGCCGGGTCGAACAGTCTACTCACGCTTCAATGTTTTATGAAGCTCAAGAGTGAAAATGTTTTTGAATCTAAGTGGAACGAGACGAATCAAATGTTGTTGCCTCCCCTAGCATTATACGGGCTAGTTCAAACCATAGAATAAATATTCTACTCTCTTGAGTCTCTTTTGTTTTGAGACATAAAAACAGTGTTGTCCAAAATATTATTATAATGAATGAATTACATATTAGTAGTTAATAAGAAAATGATACATTACATACATAATTAATGCAAATATGGCTACTTCTCTGTTAGGGAATTTTCTTAATAATATGTTAATAGAAATATTACATGAATTTTCCAAAACATATTACTGTTTGAAATTATGAAATAACATAAAATGTAGTTTGTACTTTCACTTGTTCCAACTAGTGTTTGTTCATTTAGTCATTGTATAGTTGAAGGGTTTTTTCCCCATCATTCAAAGGTTAAACTTTGCTATTGTTAGAGTTGTGTAACTCAAATTCCTGTTAAAAAAAGTAGCAAGATAGGAAAACAATAGTTGGTGAATTTTTAAACCTATAAATAGACGTAGTCGTCTCTCCTCTTTTATCATTTCAATCCAACAGTTAATAAATTTTTTTTCTTCCCGTGGTTTTTTCCCAAAAGGGTTTTTACATAAAATCTATATGTTCTATTTTTTTTCTTTCTTTACGATTCATTGTCATTATCGACATTCAATTTTCACAACTTGTTTAATCCATTCAATCAATTAGTGGGATTCGAAAATTTCATCTCAAAAGTTGAGATAGGGTTAGGGGTCAAAATTAAAACATAATTTTTACGATAGTAAAAAAGTACAATTTCACCATTTTAATAGCCTATATTTTTTATAATTTTTAAAGGATTAAATCAAATATTATCATTTTAAGTGGGTCAAAGTGTAATTTTACTTTACCAATTTAAAATTTTAAAAGATCTAAATAGAAAATTTTCTATTTTAAGGGGGTCGGGCCCCTATTAGCCCCCTAGCTATGCTCCTGAATGGATACAAACATGATGCTATCCATCGATAATAATAAAAAAATGGAGTAATACAAAATTTGGTATTTAATTTTGATATATTTTCTTAATGTAATAGCTTTTTATTTTGGTTTAATTTGATATTTGTATTATTTGATAAAAATTATATATTTTGGTATAAAAAAATAATCGTGTTAATTTTTTAGTGTTTAATTTAAGTTTTAAATTTGATTTATTAATTTTCATTACATCAACCTCAAAACTCAAATTAAATTACATCCATTGGATCGTATTTGACAAATTAAATATAAAATTAAACAAATTCACAATTAACACTAAATTTATCCTATTAACAAAATCATAAAAAATTTCAAACATAATAATTGTATGACCCAATATTTGCCCGGGCCAAGTCCTAAACACAAAGCCCATTTACAATTAAAACCCAAGCCCAAAATAAACCTAACCCTAGAGCCCAAACAGCCCAAAACTAAACTAACTTTTCAGCAAAAAAAGAAAACAGCCGCTGCTCCCCTCTACCACGCGCGTCGGCACACTAAGCACGACCCTCGACTCGCTCGTTGCTCACCCACGTCCCTCCACGTCTTCACGACCTGCAATTTGAGCAAGAGAATAGGTAGAAACCGCTTGTATGTGGCTATAAAGCCTTCAAATTTGATTGTAAAAGGGTTTTTTTTTTCCCTTATGAAGACAATAGCAAATGGATTACATTTTAAGAGGAATCAATCAAAAAAGAGAAGAAAAATTCAAAAAGGTGATTCTCAGATCTCTTTCTTTCGATTTTTTTCCTTTCTTGCATCTTTGTTCCTTTTTTTTTTTTTTGCATATGTAAATAAAAGGTCAGGGATATACCTTCACAAGTGCGCTGTCGGAGCTTTTTCTTCTTCGTTGCAATTGAAGCAAAGAAGGGTCTTCAGGGTGGAAATTATTGAGGCTTCTGAGCTTGATTTTAAGGGAAGAAGGAGAGGCCAAATAAGGGATAAAAGAATGGGGGGTTAGGGATTTGTGTTGGTCTTTGCAGAAAATGGCAGATTGCCATTTAATGTTTTTTTCCTTTTAGTTTTAATAATTAATGAAACGGTGCTGCTTAAGAAGGAGAGGAACTGAACGTCACAAACCTCAGGATTTGCGTGATTCTGCTTTTGGAGTAAATTATGAAAATGGTCCTTTCTCTTTTCTGATCCTTCCAAATCGGCTCACGGTTATCTTTTTAAATTTCGCCCAAAATATTATTTCAATTACGTTTTGATGGTGTGAGAATTTTCCCATTTCAGTCTGTCCCCTTTTGCACGTGTTTTATTTTGATCCCTTAATTGGACATGTTTTTATTTTTGAAAATTCGCCCCAAAATGCTACCCCGATTGCAATTGAATCCTGGGCCATTTAATTTCCTTATTTTCACCCTTTTTTATTATTTATTTTATTTAACTTCATTCTTTCGCATTAAGTAGTTTTTTTTTATTTGATGAATTTCATTATTGCTTATGTTTTTATTAATTTATTATTATTATTATTATATTTACTATATTTAATATTATTACTTTTATCCTTTTTTTTTTAGTGTTATTATTTTCATCATTGTCACCATTATTACTTTTTTTCCATATTATTATTATAATCATTTATTATTAATATTTATACTTACGTATTATTGAGTTTGTCAAATATATTATTACTATTATATTTATTATATTTTTTTTATACACACTACTTAGTTGTAACCTTTCCATTTTAAGATTTGTTATATTTGTCTTTAAAATCGTCTTATTTTTTTTCTAAAATTCTTCTTATATATATCTTTTTGTTTTGAAAATTTGTATAAATTTTATTTTAAATAATTTCATACATTATTATATTATACTATTATTTTGATTATATTGTTTTGCTTATGTATATTTTCTATCCTTATTATTTTTACTTTTTAATACCTTTATCATTAACTTATTATTACTCCTATTATCCTCTCCTATTATTATTTTTTTCGTATAATTGTTCATCTTCTTCGTTTTATATCGTTATTAGTGTTTTTTGTCACTACAATTTTACCATTTATTTAACCTTTTATTACTATATTTTTATTATTAATATATATTGTTGAGTTTATTATTGTATTATTATGTGGCATATTGTTATTATTGTTTTTTTTTTTAAATTTTAATCGCTTTAATTTATTTATCCAACAATTTATTCTCAAATTGTTTTTTTTTAAATAAAGGCAATTTTCCATACTTAGACGTTTTAAAGAAACGTGCCCTACGGTACTGGGTTTCGTTTTTTATTCGATTTAAGTATTCGAATATCCTTCTTATCGATTTATTCTCCAATTTTTTTCTAAAACAAAGGCAATTTTCGATATTTGGAAGCTTGGAAAATTGTGCCCTACCGTACTGGGTTTCGGTTTTTGTTCGATCCAAATATTCAAATATCCTTCTTATCGGATTTCTCAAAGTTTTGGAAAGTGGAGGCAATGTTCTGTATTTAAAAAAATTCGAAAAATCATGCCCTACCGTACTGGGTTATGGTTTTACATTTGATTTAAATATCCGAACACCCTTTTTAAAATGAAGTGTATAATTTTGAAATAAAGGGCAGGTTCATGCTCGAGGGACGAAATGTTGTGTCCTAATGTACTGGTTGTGACATTTCGCTTTGAGATGAGGTGGTCTTTAGCATACATTTGATTTACCTGAATATTCTTAAAAATCAATAAAAAGGAGGATCGTGTTTTGAACTCTTTTCAAATCTTCAATTTTTCGACATTAAGACACTAATCAATCAATTAAGTACCAATTTTGGGCGTGTCGAGGGTGCTAATCCTTCCTCGTACGTAACTGACTCCCGAACCCATTTTCTTAAAATTTGTGGACCAAAATATTTTCTAAGGTGGCCCAATTACACCTCAAAAAAGGATTGGTGGTGACTCCCAACTTTTGTTTTCAAAAGTCGATCCCTGTTGTAGCGACGTAAAATTTTAGCTTTGTAGCTTTGGTCGCTAATTGTGGCGATTTAAAATCTTGAAAACGAATTTCGATTTATTTAAAGCAAAGGAGTCGCCACCGATCCTTTTTCTTAGGTGTGATCGGACACCTATTAAAACTTCTTTTGGCTGAAAAATTCGTTTTTTAAGTAAAAAGGCTAAATTTAGGTCCACGTTGAAATTCAGAGAAAAGTAGGGTTCGGGAGTCGGTTACGCGCAGGGAAGGTATTAGCACCCCCGCGACGCCCAAAAATTGGTATCTTTTCAAACGTACGTTGTCTTAATTTTCAAAAGTACAAGTTCAAGTTAAAATTTAGTCATGATCCGATCAAAATACGAGTATTTTAAGGGTTCTTTATTTCTTTTGAAAAGGATATCCCGCTTTAACACAAGCCAATCGTGATTCACCCAACAATAGCAATGAAATCACTGGCATGATGCTAAAATCGACATATTGCCTTATTTCAAAACGTGATGAGAGTAGGATAAATAGAGTTAGCATAAAAAATAATAATATGAAAATGCTACGTTAAAAACAAACGATGATAAAGGCGAAAAATATGCGAGGTGAAATAAACATATAATAATGCATGTATAACAATAAGGATTTATAGACATTAGCAATATATGTGACAATAAACAAAATGATATTAAAGTATATATGCGAGACATAAAATGTATATAAACAACATAATATATACGTAACGTAAAAGAATATATATTTAATGCAACATTAAGCCATGCATGTAGTATGTTCACGTTAGAACTGAACAATATATAGAAAAGGCAACTAATAATAATATGTAAAAATATATACGTGATGTATCAAAATATATATAATAGTATGATAGAGTTATATATAAAAAAAAAAAAAATGAGACACGAATACATGCGAATAACATGACATTGCAAGCATGCATAAAATATATATATGTAAGAAACATAACATCAAAAAATATATATATAAGATAATATATAAGAATACACATGCAAATGGTAATAATGTTAGCAACAAATAATAATATTGAAAATAACGCGTATAACCCAAATAATAAAAAATAAGTATGAAATATAAATATATAATGTAGCTTAAACGTGTGTACGTAATATATGTATATTAGGAATAATAACAATGTTAAAACAACTATAATTATATACAAGTACCTACGTATATATTAAAAAACAAATACATAATATATTAGTGAAAACATGCACATAAAATATGCATATAATATATAATATATAAAAATACATAACACTATATAAATATATACACATGCACGCAATTTAAAATTTTCAAAACATTCGTAATATATATATATATATATATATATGTATGTATATTAAGAATAAATAGCATAGTAATAAGAATGATAATAAGAGAATATTAATAATACTATATAATACATACATATGATGATAATTAATAAAATAGTGATAATAGATACTAGTTATATATAATGATAATAAGATAATAAGCAAAATGGTAGTATTAGTGATATAAATAATATATATATATAATAATATTATTAAAAAAGGAAACAAAATAACAAAATAAACTAAAAAAATGCAAAAATCGGGACTTAATTAAGAACAAAGCGGAATAATCGGGCCAGATTTAAAAAAAACACGCGAATGGGATCTATTAGAACACGCTGGAAAACTGTGGGGACCAAAATAGCAATTTGCCCCCGGGTTCAAAACGCTGTGCATCGATTTGGGGCCTAATTGAAAAACGGGACAAATTCCTGGGCCAAATCGCAATCATGAAGACCTGATTGTAAATTGAAGAAGAAATGGAAGGACCGATCGCGCAAATGTCCCATGTGACGAAAGAACGCGCGGATCCTAGGTGGACCTGGGTCGGGTCGACCCGACCCAGGTCGGTTACTATAAAAGGTCAGTTTTTTTTGTTGGGGTTCATTTGTTACCCGGAGAGAAGAAAAAAAAGAGAAGGGGAAGAGAGGAGAGGGGAAGGAAAGAGGGGGGTCTCCGGGGAGCTCCGGTCACCGGACCGGTCGACGTCCGGTCACCGGCCGATCGTCGGCCGCCGTTCGTCGCCGCTCCGGTGGCCGGAAAAAGGTAATTTTTTTTCCCTTTTTTTTTGTATACTTTATGTTATTACTATCATTATTTAACAATACGCACGTATAAAAATAGATTTAAAAGGAAATCACCTCTGCCGATTCTGATTTCCGATGTTAGACTGGGGAGTATCCCTTCGCTAGATATTGCTAGAGTATTGCTTTTTCAGTGTCTGAATGTTATTTTTCGTGTTTAGAAATCTCTGGTATATTTGAAAAATTTTCGAACCTCTCCAAACTGTTTTGAATCGGGCTTTTATAGCCCTTACAAATTATTTTTTTATTTCATATTCTGCTTTCTGTCTCGTCTGTTTTATTGCTTTGCAGGATCCTTGGGCGGTGGATCGATGTGACTATGGCGGTGGTAGCAGCTGCTGAGTCAGAGGCGGTGAGCAGAGGCGGCTAAGGCTAAGTGGGGTATTCGGGGCTAGGGTTTCTGGGTATTGGGTTATTTGGTTGTAATTGGGCTGGTCGGATTGGGTTTAGTTTTAGGTCAAACGGGTTAGTTTTAATTTGGGTTTGGGTTTATTGTGTAACTGGGCTTGTAGTGTATTTGGACACTAATTGGGTTAATTTTGTAAAAGGACATTTAATTTAATTTGGTTTATTTGTGCGGGCCCAAAATTGGCCATTACACCTGTTTTTCAAAAAAATGGTTTTGACAATAATATTAGCAATTAACTTTGATTAAATCCACTCTAAAACCTAACGTAAACACTAAAAAGTTAATCATTACTTTTTGGTATCAAAATATATTGTTTTTGTCAAATAAAGATACCAGGTTGGACCAAAAAGCAACCTAAATATATTATATCGCCATTACTATAATACAATTAAACATTACAAAATGCAAATAGGATATAATCTATTTAGACTCAAATAATTCTAGATAGGACTCACACATGACGGGATTTAAGTCATAATAAATCTAGACACTGCCAGAGGTGTTTATGGGCCGGGTTGGATTCAAATCAAGCCTAAGTATGATATTAGTATACTTTGTGTTTGCACAAGCTCGGCCCACCCTGAAATATGATCTTAAAATTTTGCCCACCCATTTTAAGCTCGCTGTCGAAACCATTTTTTTTTGAAAAACGGGAGTCGACTTTAAAAACTAAATGGGAGTCGCCACCAATCTTTTTCGAGGTGTGATTGAATCACCTTGAGATTGATTATTTTAATAAAAAATTTTGATTTATTAAAATAATGATTTTGGTCTACAAAGTTCGCGAAAACGGGTTCGGGAGTCGGTTACACACGAGGAAGGGTTAGTACCTTTGTAACGCCCAAAATTGGTACCTAATTAATTAATTAATGTCTTAACGTCGACAATTTGAAAAGATTTTAGAATACGATCCTTTTATTTAAAAGAATACTTGAGTAAATCGAACTAAATGCTACCTCTTATCTCGAAGAAATAAAATGTCACACCCAGTGAGTTAGGATACGACATCTCAACCCTTGAAATTAAGCTTATCTTTTGATTTTAAAGAAAACTCATGCATTTAAGTTTAAGAAGGATATTCAGTTATTTGGGTCAAATGAAAAATCGAAACCCATTAAGTTAGGGCACAATTTCTCAAAATTCCCAAATACAGAATATTACTTTTATTTTTTAAAAATCCTTACCTTGAGATAACAAAATGTCACATCCAGTGAGTTAGGACGCAACATTTCGAGGTCCCGAGAATAAGCTTTTATTTGAATTTCTTATATATTTTGATTTCAAAAGGGTAGTGGATTACTTAGATTCGATGAGAAAAATCGGAATCGGTAAGTTAGGGCACAATCTTCTCAAAGATCCCCAATACCGAGTGTTTATTTTTAAAACTTTTGGATAGAATGATTTCAAAACTTAGACGATATCAAAACACGACCTTTTAAGCAAATGGAATGCGAGGAAACAACGATATACAATACAAAGTAATAATTCATACCAAAATGTTATACTAATGAATCACAACAACCATCAAATACAAACTAAGAAATATAATACACATGATAGCAATAATTTCAAGACATACAATTTCACAATCACCCATTGGAGAAAATGAAACAAAATGGTATATCTAAAAAAAAAGTCTAAAACAACGAAATAATAAAAAAAAAAACAAATAAAAGTTTAAAAAGCAACTATTATAAGTAAGACGTAATAAATAATATATAACCAAAATAATTTCAAAATAAATACTATAAATGGCAATAATATAAAATTATTTAAAATAAATATTATGCAAAACGATTTTAAAATAAGATAATATATAAAATGATTTAAAATAATTAATTTAAAAACAATTTAAACTAACATATAAAAATTAAATTCACTAATATATAAGAAAGGAAATTTGAAATGAATAATATATATAAAAAATGCAAAACAATTTAATAAAAACAAAATACAAAATGTTGAAATAAATAAATAAGACAACTGAAGTAAAAATATATGAACAGAATAAATAATAATACTAAACAACCCCTTTTTTGCAAAGTCAATAAATAAATTAATTAAAACAAACAAAGGACGAGATTGAAATTAAAATAAAATTCGAGGTTTAAAATATAAATAGTGAGAAAAGACTATCGAGGACTAGATTGGCATGCGCGCAAATGAGCGATAATCCACTGGGAAATTATTCTACACACTCAAAACGGCGCCGTTTGAATACTAGCCTATTGAATAACTCAGAGACCAGATTAAAACTAATAAACACTATGGGGCCGAATTTTAAAAAGATTGTAGGACCACATTGGAGATGGCCTCAAAAACGGAGGGACTCGCCGCATAAATAACCCCGGAGCTGCAAAACACACGGATCCTCCCTGCGTCGAGTCACACGAGCGGGTTGAGCCTCTAAAATGATGCCGTTTTGGATCTATTGTAATTAGCCCAAAACGACGTCGTATCTCTTGTTTATAAAAGCTGTTTTTTTGGAAAATTTTCATTTCACATCTGTTTAAAAAAAAAACTCAAAAAGGGGGTAAGGTTTCTCTCTCGGGCACCAATTTCCGTCAATTAGATCACCATGGCAGCCTTCGGTCGCCGGCGACGGTGCCGCCATCCATGGTGGTTGGAAGGTATCAGAATGCACCGCTTTAAACCCTGTAGCCTCCCCAACCTAGATCTGAGATCAGATCCACTAGAGGACTCGTGAAAAAACAAAAGAAGTTGAAGAAACCTCTCGGTTTTCTTCTCCAATCATCAAAGAGGTGAGATGTTTTAACCCTTTTTAAATCAATGTATGCGTATGATATATTTGAAGCAAATAGACTACAAAAAATTTGAACAATACCTCTGTTTTCTGTGATTTTTGTATTTGAAATCGTAAGAAAAAAAAGAAAAAAATGTTTAATGGCCTTTTTATAGCCGAAATAGAAATACAACTTTTTTATCTCTGTTATTCTCTATTTTTATTGTTTCTCTACTATTGGTTGCCTTGCTTGCAGGTACGGTCCGTACGGAGGCTGTACAGAGGCGCTGATGTGGCGGTACTGTAGAGGCACGAGCAGTGGTGCGCGTGTGGCAGAGGCTTGTGGCGCGAAAGGGAAACCGTAGGGTTTTTGCCTTTGTTGTTCTTTGGGTCATTTAGGCCAGCTAGGGTATTGGGCTAGTATAGGCTAGGGTTTGGGTCCATTTTAGGTTTATTTTGGGCTTTGATGTAAATTAGGCTTTAGTTTAGTGTTTGGACTAGTAATTGGGTCTATCTAAACTATAATTGGACTTGGGTTTTTATATTTATTTTGGTTTTAATTTAATTTAGTTTTATTATTTTGGTTTCTGAATGGGCCCGGGCAAATTGGGCTATTTACACTCGCTCATAATATTATTTTTAAAAAATATATTGTTTTAATTTAATATTTAACTTTTTAAATTATTTTTATTAAAATTTTAAATTTAGAGAACTTAACATATTTTTTAATATTTACACAATATTGTATTATTATATATTTAATTTTATGCAATATAAATTACATAATGTAAGAAAGTGAAATAAACTATATTACAAAAGTGTAAAATGAGCCGGACTTGACTGGACTTGTGCCTTGAATTTTGAAACCTAAACCAAACCCATCTTTTAAATATTGAAGCTCAAGCCAAACATATTTTTCGAATCACATACTTTTATCCAAACCCTCACATCTCTCAGGTGGGCCTTCGAGTGTGGCTAACTCATGAACAAGTTTAAACAATGCCCACAATATTTTTACACAAATTGGAATTTAGGTTAATTACAAAAATTACAAAAATTTAACACCAATTACAAAAATTTAAGTTAATTAATTTTTATTAACACCAATTTGTTATTTGTTATTTTTTATTTTCATATTGACACCAATTTGTTATAATAAATCTAATAACTTTATTCACAAAACACAATAAAATTAAAAAAAAATGTATTAAATAATTTATATTGTATTCATATTTATACAATTAATACGAGGAAAGTTTTTTAAAAAAAAATTACATGAATTGTTAAAATTAATAGCCAACTTTTTTTTTTAACTTTTTCAAAGAGTTTTTACCTATGAATCAATTTTTTGGGGGTCCTTGCTTCTCCGACTTGTTAACCAAATCATCCAACTCATGCTTTATTTCTTCAACCTGTATAATGTTTAACAAAAAAATATCAATAGTTGTTGATTGAGTCTTAACTCGATTGACATGAATATGATTGTCAATGTAGGAGGACATGTGTTTCAGTGCGCTGAAACGCATTATCCTCCCATTTATGAATTAGGAAAAAGTTATTCCTAGTTCAAATAAATATTAACTTTGGATGAAATCTAAATCAAATTAATTATTTTATTTTTTTGAATTGTTTTAGTTTTTTTTATTATTAAAAAATTTAAAGTTAAATTTTAACATAATTAATATTTGTAGTTTAAAAATGACATAAATTTTTTTCTATTTACAATTTAATTCCAAACAAAATATTTCATTTGTAGAACTATACAAAATAATAATATTTTTTAAATAATAAATATTAACTCTCATAAAATTTGACTTTTTTTATTTTTTAAATAATAGAATAATTAAATTGATTCATTTAATAGTAGAAAAACTAATTTAATCTTGTTCCTACATAAAAGAATCTTATACGTGTGTATATTTACGCACACATACACACTAAATTATAACACATCCATGTTACGAGTTAAAAAAATTTATGTAACAATTATATTTATAAAAAAATTGATAAAAAACAAATGAAACTTTTGTTAGAATGGGGTAAAAGTACTATAAGACCCTTGTATTAAGAGTCAAATTACATTTTGTCCCTCTATTCAAAAAGTGAGTAAATTAATCCTTATATATTAAATCAAAGATCAACTTGATTTTTCTGTTAAAAAATTCATCTATTTCTGTTGTTAAAAACTGGTCTTTATATATTAAAATGAGGTGCACGTGACACATCATGTGTAACTTTTCGATTATCCTGTCGGTTATGTAAGTTTTTAACGGTAAAAATGGATGAAATTTTTTAACATAAAGGATTAATGCGTTCTTTGATCTAACGTACAAGAATGAATTTTCTTATTTTTTAAGTAAAGGGAGTAAAACACGTTGTTACTTCTATTACAAGGGCCTACTTTTACTGTTAATATGGTAAAGTTGAGATAATGTAAAAGAAATGGATTTTTTATAATTTTAAAATTGATGAATAATAGTGTGGATATATGGTTTATTACCTGGTGAATGAAGTGTGTAGTGGCATGAGCATCATGGGCAGTTATTTCAGAAACATGTTCCACCTCCTTTGCTGCAATTTTCAGCATGCTATCATCGGGAAGCTTTTCCGCCACCTCAGCTGATACTTTCTCCGCCGCCGTTGCTACCTTTTCCACCACTTCCGCCACCGTTTCCACCCCTTTCACCACCATCTCTGCTTCTCCTGAATATGCATTTCAAATTTGTAATCCTTGTATTATACGTTTTCCCAAGGGTTCTTTTTCTTATTGGAACTGATATAGTAATGGATTTTGACATAAATATACCTTCAATCCTCTTTAAATTGGCACATTGCACCTTCCAGAGTGGAAAAAAGAAACTTAACACAGCTCCCAAAAGGCATCTTGCCCTGCATGAAATTGATGATCCTCAGAATTGTTTAAAACTCTGAAAAATGAAGATTAAAATTTGATTTTGATCCTTCTATTATACTCAAATTGAAACTTTAGTCCCTGTGTTTTTTATTTGACATAATTTGGTCAATATAATTTTTTAGTGGGTGAATGTACTTGTTTGGTCCCGGGACTGTATCAAATTAATCCATTTGCTATTAAATGTATCAATTTATTATTTCAATTATTTTAAAAATGTCATTTACTATTTATTTTGAAAGTTTCTTATGATTTTATAGATGAGATTTTTTGTTTTGGGTTGAACTATAAATGAAATAAAAATAATTTTCATCTCATTTAAAAAAAAAAAAAAGAGTAAATGTTATCTCTTATACAATTTGGTCTTAATTGATTTTTTCTAAGAATATATGGATTAAATTGATCCATTTATAAGTAAAAGGATTAATTTGATCTAGTCCCTATAATAAAAGGACTTCTTAAGTACATTCACTATTTTTATTATCATTAGCCGGCAGGTTGAGATGGATTTCTTTTAGAAACACTCCTTTCAATCAAATCAACTATAATCAAATTCGAGTATTACATAAAGCAATTGAACTAATATCAAGAGCCAAATAAAATTTTTTAAACAAGACACATATGATGAGATTTAAGCCAAATACACATAATTTACCCAAATTTATGCATGAGGCATCAATATCTCATGACCTTAGCTTTAGCCAATAATGTCAAGGCTTCGTTAGTATTATTAGTTATTATTAGTTAGTACAAATAATTAAAAAAATTAATGCCTTTCAACACAAAATAATATTGTTAAGTTAGGGAAATTATAAAAAAAAAAATCAAAGTGAACATTTTAACGGAAATAGTTGATGATGTAACTAATAACACTATAAAAATATAGGGATCAAATTATGATAAATCAAAGTATAAGAACTAAATCTCAAAATTAAGCATAATAGAGGACCAAACCCAGAATTTGACCCAAAAACAAAACCCCAGCATGTTGATACCAGCGTGAGAAGCTGCACCATGGAAGACCTGAACTAGCGCCTGGTGGGCTGTGATCATTTTCCCTCACATCCTTCATAGCGCTACTGTTAAACGCGAAGAAAAAAAATTTGTTTAAACCCAAAGCCTGAAACTGGTTAATCTTAGTGTACAAAATGGAAAATCAACAAGATTATAAATATTTACTGACATGTTAGTATCGACTTTTCTCCAGAATCCCATATTGTTGCTAATGAATCTCAGCCCTTGGTTGTTGTTGTTACCAGCGAAACCAGGTAACTTATCCTTGTCACCTGAAGATTTTCCCAATGTTTTGTAAGGATGAAACAGTGTTTCAATGCGGTTTTGCAGCATGTAGGAAACTGACCAACCTTTGGTAAACATCTTAGTCTTCACCAATTCCTTTTTTTCGTTAATCAATGGGATTTTGTTGTGAAACTGCTTTAAAAAAGGACCAAAGAGTGTTCCAGCACGCCAAGGGATGATGATGATGATGATGATAATGTTTATGGTTTTTCACATGTATTTCCTGATATCTCTTCCTTACAAGTTAAACCTGACTCAAAACAAAGCTTAAAGGCAAACCCCTATATTGCTTCTTCAACTTTCTTACATACTGAATTGAGCAAAGCACGAAATTTCAGAACATGTTTCTTGTTCCTTGCAAGCCAAAACATTTACTGATTTTAGTATTTTAGTACGGAATAATATTTGATTTATCATCGCATTATCGGTGAATAATAACATGACACGTCATCATTAAATTAAATAAAAAATTTGAAGGGCTTGTAAATAAATAATAACTTTATTTAAATTTATTAAAAAAATTAATAACTCTTGGATTTAAGATATTGAATTTAAAATTTTAATGATGAAATGTAATGTTATTATTCATCGATGATGTATGAATTTTATGAAGTAACAGTATATCAAATACTCTTTCTGAACTAAATAATGACATGTATTTAATGATAATATTATTATCTGCGTATTAAATATTCATAATGGGTATTTTAGTTGTCATATTAAAATATGAATTAACAAATGTGTAACAATAGACTAAATAATTTGGTTAATGGGACTAATATAAGTTTCTTCTACAAGCAACGAATCCTTAATAAAAAAGAACAAAAAGAAAGAAGATTGCCAGCAATTCAATCAGCCCCGGCCCAGGGTAGTCTGGAGGAGAGGCGGTTTAGGGCTCAAGGTTAAAAAAGTCTAAAAAATTGTTTTCTAGTTTTTAATATGTCTAATTTTTTTTTAAAAGAAAAAAAAATATCAACTTTTAAGGGGCCTTAAAAATTTTTTTAGCTTTTAAAGGTTTAAATTTTTTTATTACTAACTTTTAAGTAAATAATTTTTTCTCTAACTTTTAAGGAATCTAAAACCTCATTTTATTGTTTTACCTAGAAACTAAAAATGTCAAGAACCGATCTCTGAATTCAATTAGATGGTGGGAATTCAATGCCAACATATAAAGCTTGTTACTTGTTAGACACAATGATAGTACTTCATCATATAATGTATACTTTTAAGGTTTAGGGTGAATGCATTCAATTAGATAAAAATCGTAAAAATAGAAAGACTTAAATATATATACACACTAGTTTTTTAGATTAAATGTGCGAGTTCACCCTCTCAACTTAGTTTTTATTAGATAATGAAATATAATAATAACTTATAAACAAATGTTTCAAGATTTATTCTTTTGAAATATCTCGATTTTTTCAACAATAACAAGATTTGTCTCCTTAGCCTTAATTTAATTTACTTTCGTCAAATATTTCTAAATCAAAATCTGATGATGAAGTTAAAAATTTTAGTCAATAACATAAGAAAACAATGATTAAAGTTGTTTACTGAAACCATTGCCCCTAATTAACATTACATTCACTTTTGCTTAACTTTATAGATGAGTTTTTAAAGAAAATAGTCAAACCCACATATTTGTTCCATAATTTTTTCATTTTAATAAAGACGTCGTGGTTTAAAGATTGAAAAATAAAGTTTAAAGCATAAATTGAATATCAACTTTAAAAAATATTGCATCAACCAATTAAATTAAGCTTTTATTCATTTATTTAATTTTTAATACCAAATAAAGGTAAAAAAAAAAAAAAAAAAAACCTTCAAATCTAAGGAAAACATAACATCAATACTTATATCGTTGACTAAACTCACCTGTGTGGATTTTAATTCTCAGAACCCAATGAGCATCGAGTGAAGTAGTCCGAAGGTTTGCAAGTATGAGCCAAAATGTCAGGATCTTGCTCAAATCTAACCATGTTATCAGGTTCCAATGTCACCCATGCTTCAACTCCACCATCAAACCTAGTATCCATCAACAAAACCATTTCTACATCCTTATGCACACTGGCTATCCAACCAGGCATTCCCCACCCAAAATCAGCTTCGTAATATGGAAACTTAGACAAGCTCGTTAAGATACAAATTTCAGTGTCACCTTTACTTAGTGTTTCATGGATCTCCCTCGATGAATTCGTCGCCGACAAGAACAAATCCTCAGCAGTTTCAGCTTTCCCGAATGATTCAGCGGCGTTCCTCAGTTCATTTCCCACTAAATTCACCAAATGCAGCAAATCAGGGTTCTTGTCATCGTTAGCTGTGAATCGTACGAGGATGTTTATAAACAGGTTGCCTGCTCCATTTGATGGTATGGGTATAGCTGTTTTCCCACGAAAATTGTATGGGAAAATTTGTAATGAATCCTTCTTTTTTGCCATTGAAATACGTACCTTCCATATGAGGGCGATCAACAGCTGCGCCCTAGAAAATTGCCCCACCCCCACCTTGGCTTTCAGAGCAGCTATGGCGGACGCGGTGAATATGAACCTCTTTGTGATTAGGGTATCTAAATTATCATCCGGGACTGGGATTTTATACGTTAGTTTAAACCCATCAGGCAAAAGGGATTCAGTTTCGAAACTCAAACATTTCACAGCATCGACACCAATTCTACAAGAAGTAGCCCATCCATTCATGAACCCAAAAATCGTGAACCCATCAGCAAACTTGTGGGAAAAGCTGGTTCCGATGGCTAAACCACCACAATCGAATTCATTGATTTGAACCGCCAGGATTGTTGGGGTAAACACGAGCTCATTCGGGTAAGGGACCAAAAGGTTCACCAATTTAACGTCGAGCTCTTCCAATATGAACTGGTTTAGACTAACACAGACTCGAGCTTCTAAATATTCAGCACCTTGGTCGTTACAATCAATGGCGTTTCGGTCTTGGATGAACCTACCAGCAAAAGGGTAAAACTTGGTTAATACATCGGAGAGTGAAGACTCGAGCTTTTTGAGTGTTTGGTGGCCATTAATGGGTGTTTTAAAAAAGAAAATGAAGGAACCGAATGCTGGAGGAGCGATTTGATCGAAACATGAAAGCTTTAATTCTCTGAGGTGAAGTGGTGTTGGAGACGATGGCTTTATTAACTTTCGTGTTTGGATTTGGACCTCCATTTTTTGAACTGGGATCTTTGCAATGCCTTTTATATAATGGTATTTTGAGTTTTCTGCATCCAAGTCTCTATCTTTGAATTTAATTTAGAAGGACTTGAGAAAAATGCATAGGAGTTATAAGTTAAGATCACTGTGCTCTAACGTAAATCACCATTAGTATGGTTTTTAAGACAATTCTTTATTACAAAGTGTTAGAACAAAACCAGTTTCGACAACATTTAATTTTGATTTTTCCAAGCTAATTAATAGTTTCTTTGCCGCTGCATGGTGTTAGATTAGGCTATTATATAAAACTCTAATTTTATGTTATCTCTATTTAAAATAAAAATAACGTGAAATTATAATTCTTTTTAATAAGGATACTTATTAGTAAGGGTAAGTTGGATTCCTTCGAAATTTTGTCAACCCTTCATCATAATTTGTTTCTATTTGCAATTTTTCAGTTTTTAGATTTATTTTAGTAAGATAAGTTTTATTTTATTTTATGTATTTTAGGTAAAGTTATTAAAGTCTTTTTCATAATTCTTTTAAAAAAATTAAATTTCAATTAAATAAAAATAATACATAACCTTCATAGTATTTTTAAAATAATTTTTATACTATTTAAAATATAAAATACTTAATTTTACATTATAAAAATAATTTAATTATAAATTAAATAAAAATAAATTTTGGTTTAGTTTAGATAACTATGATTATCGACTTGTATCCTATAAATCATCCAAATAACTTGATTTGGATCATTTTTCGAATTTTCCTACTTAGACTTACTCCTGAGTGGAGGCATTCATGAGTTGGATCGCGTTCAAGTTGGGCTCATGCAAGGTATTTAGACCAATTTTTCAAGCCCGGTTTTGACCCAAAAAATGGGCTACTTTTTTACCCAAACTCGACCCAATTTAAGAACGGTAAACCCGAGCTCAACTCAGCTCACCCATATTTGAGTTTTTTAGATTAGTTTTTATTTAAAAATATTTTTTAAAAAATATAATGCACTAAATGCACTAAAAATGATAAAATAAATGTTTTCTAACACATTAAAAATACAGTAAAAAGTGCTTATATTAAAAACACTACCATAAATGTAATAAATATTTTATTATATTAAAAAATATAATAAATTTTTTATTGTATTAAATATATTTTTTAAAAATTTATATTTTGGGTTGGGTTATTTAGTTAGGTAAGTTTTTTTAGGTTTTAAGTAATGAGTTTAATTGTTATTGGGTTAGTGATTTAATATAAATATAAATATATATATATAATTATTATTTAACATATATAATTAATATAATATTTTTATAACATAATATATTCGGATCGGGCTAGATTCGAGCCAAAAATCTTACCCAAAGTATAACTCATCCAAACTCTCTCATTTTCCAGGTAAATAATCCCGTCAATAATTAGGTCTACTGACTACTCTTGAGTATTAAATTACTATTTATTCATACAAAAGTGAGAGTAACTCTATTGTAATTGTTAGATACTCTATTGATTTATAGTGTATGGGAATTGGATATAGGTGAATTTAAGGATTCATGGGCAATCATATTGGTAAGATTGTTTAGGTGAGATTAAAAATAGGGTTATGGAATTATAAAATGATAATAATGTGAAATAATAGTTATGTTAGTACAAAGTCAATTGGGGAGAGGGAATTGAATTAAACTCGAGTCATTTAGAGATATCAACAAGAGACTTTAATCACTGCTCTCTTATATTATTGACAAGAAATAATGATTGAAAATTAATGATAATGAAATTTATATTTTATATTAAAAACAATATAATAAAAAAATAATAAAATAGCTTATAAAAGTAAAACAAAAGGAATTAAAACAGAAATTATGTCACTAAGATATGCTTAAAATAAGTGAGGAGTTTAGACATGTTACTGTGGTTTGCAAGCACGGGTCCGTCACTAAGAACCCAAAGTTCCGCAATCACGTAAAATGACACCAGCTCTTGCAGCTTCCCGATTACCAATTGAGGATCGGTCGGAGTTCAATTTGAACTGGCCAGGGGAAGGCGGATGCCATTGTCTGCTGTTTGAAGCTGATTGAAATGCCAGCTGCTTTAGAGATCAATGGCATCCAAGACCAAAACCGTGAGAAAAATGCACTAAAATCTTTGGATTTTTGAGTTGGAGTCGGCCCAAAATCAAAAAGAATTTCGAACTCCAATTGACCAAGAAAATTCCAAAGTTTTAAAACTTTAATACACTCAATTATCAAACACAAGTCAGCTTGACCCACCAAAACTCATGTTGGGATGTAAGCATAGAGAACCCTAAAAATGATGAAATGCCAAAAACATCATTCATGAACTCACCCTTAAAAGTGAAAGGGAAAATACCAAGAAAAAGTGGGAAATTTTTGTTTTCCCTCAATGATTCATAAGAAAAGGGCATTCTCAATATTTCTTATCCATTAATATATTCAAACTAGAAAGAAGAAAAAAAATGGGACCTGAACAGCCAATGGACCCCTGCTAATATAAAGCATATCTATCTGGATTTGGGCTTTTTTCCCATCACTCCACACTACACCTGTCCGAAGTATGAACCTACCTGTTTATAGTCAATGACACACTCAAAGAGTTTTTAGGTAAAAATATTACGAGATTAGTATTAAAAGTTAAATTATATTTTATCTCTTTTACTTAAACATGATTATATAAATTTTTGTACGTTAAATCATAGAACAAATTGATACTTTTTATTAAAAGTTTCATCTATTTCAACTGTTTAAACTAATGTGGCTAATGAAATATCCAAACAATTAAACATGGCGTGCCACGTGCATATCGTGTTAATGTACAAAAATAAGTTTTTAACACTAAAAATAGATAGAATTTTTAACAGAATGACCAATTTGCTCTTTGATCTTACATATGGGATCTGATTTACCCATTTTTTAAGTAAAGATGATAAAATACAATCTCTTTCTTAGTACAAAAGCTTCCATGATACTTTTACTAAAGTTTTGATAAAAATATTGGACTTAAACAATAGATTTAAACAAAAATTAAGTTCGTTTAAAATATAATCGAGCTTGGGCTCTTTATTGGAAACCCAAATTTGAATCAACTTATTTTCATGTTTATGATATGCATTTTTTTTTGTTCAATTATAATTTAGATCATTTATAATATGTAGAGACTTAAACAAGATTGGAATAACCATTTACAAATATATGTAGGTTTGAATAAAATTTAAGATTCATATTTCAAATCAAACGAAACATCAGTAAAAAAGTACGACATTAACACTATATATAAATTTGATTTGATCCATAAACACTTTTATTTAGAGTTGTTCGTGGGCCGGGCTGGACTAAGTAAAAATTTAGACTCATTTTCTAGGCCCGGGCCTAAAAATGAGTCTAAAATTTTGTCCAAGTATAGCCCGTATTAAAATTTTTTTATATTATTTTTTATATAAAATAAATTTAAAAATATAATATATCAAATACAATAAAAAATAAAATAAATATTTCCCAACAAATAGAAAAAAAACTTAAATAACACTAAGATAAGTTCAACTTAACAAACAAATATATCTAAAATAGTAACAAAATTAATAACAAAACAAGAGTTATACAATATCCAAACAATAACAATAAAATAGTAGCAATATAATAGCGAAATGATAACAAAACAATGAAAAAATAGAAAAAAGAAAAACAATAAAAAACAGTAGCAGTATTTTTTTTGTAAATTTGGGCTAGGTTGGGCCTAGACCTAGACCAAAAAGCCTACTCGATGGCTGACTCGTTTAGAAAACAGGTCTTAATTTTTTGTTGAAACCCATTTTTCGGACCTATATTTTTACTTAAATTCCCCTACTTTTTAGGACCCGACCCATGAACAACTCTACTTGTACTCTATATGTTTTTTTTTTCTCTCTTTTTCTAATCCAATAACTCTATTTGTCGCTCTATATATATGTGATGTTGGTGCAATTGGTAATTAAGAAATAAAGAATGATCGGAGGCAGGCAAGAAGAGGTATGGACCAAGAAAGATGAGAATAAGAAGGTGCAAGTGGAGGATTGAATAAGAAAAAGGAAAATGAGGAAAGTGGGAATGTTTGTAAGGTTATGGTAATGAATTAATATATAATTAATGAGAGAAATGAGTTTTCATTGAATACAAACAATGTGAGGCCAATCCCCAACAAGCAGAGGGAACATGCATGTGGGGGAGAATGGTGCATTACGTGGCTCTTTTCCCACCACCGCTTTCAATGCCGTCACCCTCTTTCACTTTCCTCTTTCACCTACTGTTATTCTAATTTATTAAGTTAGTAACTTAATTCAATTATTTCAAAATTTTTATTTAAGTTTAGGGTCAACATTCGATTAAGTCAAGTTGAGTTGAGTAAAAAAATTTTAAGTTAGTCAAGTTGATGAATCTTATTTTAGTAACTAAATTTAATTTGAATTTTTTTCAAATTGAATCGAATCAAGTCAAGTAAAAAAATTTGAAGTCAAATCGAGTTAAGTTAACGGATCTTATTATTTATATTCAATGTTGTATTTAAATGAATCGATTATTTAACTAGTAGACAAAGTACATGATTATTTAACTACATAAATAGTATAATTATTTTGCATTTTAACTTAATGGGTAAACATGCATCAAAACGACGTAGTTTTACCTTTTAATGTAACAGTTTTGACTTCTAATTTTAGAAAAGGTAAACATTTATCAAAATAATGTAGTCTTGCCTTTTCTTATTCAGATATTTGGATAACTCGAATTGTGTAATTCATATTCAAGTTAAATCGAAAAATTTGATTTTTTTATTCGAGTTGATCCGAATAACTCGAATTGTTTAATTCAAAATTTAAAATTTTTATCGATTTTTTCGAATCGAATTAGATTTTGCTCACCTTGTTTAAATTACTGGATTGTTAAGTTGTTCTTTTTAAATTTGACTGACGAATTCCAAGCAACAACTCAAAGATCAGCACGACATATCAGTACTCATCGATGAGTAAAAGAATATACTTTAAATTCAAGTCAATGATGATTAGTGTCGAAGATTATAAAAAAAAGTTGTTAGGATTTTGGTTCACAGGTCCATGATGTTAAAAGTTATTTCACGAAAAAAAAATAAACTATAGAAGAGAATAGGAATGAGAGTTTTCAACTAGTGTAAGCAATGTGAATAAAAAAATGTCATATATAGTGATTTTGACATCTCAATCACTAAAATGAAAACTTCAAATAATTTAATGATCATTTTATAAGTTTTTAAAATTTTGTGACCGAAAATTTTATAAATTAAGTATTTGATTTCATTTGAAAGCGGAGGTTTTTTTTTTCTTTTTTCTTTTTTATCCCTTTGAGTTTAAATCCTCGGACTCTTCTTTTTACTATACTTTAAGATAGTATTACTATTTATATTATTATTTAAATTCGTAATTAATAAATAGTATTTTTTTACTTAAAAAAGATAAGTTATAATATGTGTATATAAAATAAACATATAAATTATAAAATAAAAACTTTTACAAGTGAATTTAAAATATTAATTTTTTTATAAAAACGAAAGAAAAACATGATAGTATCCTGGACTGAATTGTAATTTTTTTAAATTTTATTAATAATGTACAGAATAATTTATTCATATATATATATAAACAACTTCGGAGGGTGAGAAAGGGATAACATGAATATATTTATATAAAAACATTAAAGAAACAAAAATATACAAATATTAAATTTAGATTACGTATGAGCATTATTGTTACGTGAGTTTAAGTATGTTGAAACTTATTATTCTCTTAAATGAGGAGAGACCAGAGATAATTTTAAATATCATGTTAAAAAAATAGATATAATCAAAATTCATAACGAAATTGTTAAAAAAAATTTAAGTATAAGTAGATAGAGAGAGGGGTGTTATGTCAAAATAATATTCCTTTTGCAGCACACCCACTCATATTCCTCGCCCATGCCGAATGCTCACCCTCCCATTTATTTCAATTCTAGCACCTGGGCCCTGCCTTGACCTGCCTGGGTTTTTTTTTTTTTTTTTTTGAATTTAGTCATTATTATATAAAGTTTGGAGTTTAAATTTTATAAATTTAATTTATTTTTATTAAAAATTCACTATATTTTAGATTTAAGTTTAATTGAGGTTTAATATGATGATTGAATATTAAAATTTTAGTAAAAGAAAAAATTAGATAAATTCTGAAAAATCATAAATATAATAACCTAAAGTAAAAAAAAAATAAAGATTTTATTGATGATTATTTTTCAATAATTAGGGTGTTGGATAACTGAATCTTTCCTATTAGATTTTATAAATGTTGAATTTATATTAGAAAATTTTTTGAAAAATTAATAAATATAAATACAGAATATAATTATGTTGTTTGATAAAAGTAAATATTGATTTTTAAAATACTATTTATTTTAAATTTTAATTTTTTTAATATAATATTTTATATTATTTTTGATAGTTTTAGATGAAAATAAATATGATAATTTGAATATCTCATATGTTTTAACAGAAAAAAAAACAACCTTATTCCAATTTTTTAATAAAATATAACCAATTTAATATTTTCTACAAGTGATCAATAGCTACTTACTTACCTACCTACTTATTTTATTGAGCATTTTTTTGTTGAAAATTTTATATTAAGTAAAAAATTAAAATAATTATCAAGCATATTTAAAATATTAAATGTTAAAATTTTTCATTTAATTAAAAATAAAAATTATTTAACGGTTTACTAAACACACTCTTACTTACTATTTATAATAATATTAATAATTAATAAATGTTTAATATTAATAAATTTAATAATTCTCGATGTATTGAAAAATGTGTTTTTTTTTACTAATAAGTATTAAGTGTAATAGTAAGGCATATTATAGTTTAAAGGAGAGAGCGTAAGTTCAAATATTAGAGATGACATTATTAAAAAGGAATATCTAAATTTTAAAAATAGACCGTAAAAAGAACATAGAAGATAGTAAAAAACATTTTTTTAATATTTGATAAAATAGGAAGGGTGAGAATTGGTGGTGGGTCAATTTCAGCAATAAAAATAATAAAATAAAAACAGAAGGAGAGGAGTGATTGTGATCAGTAGAACAGTGGAAGGGAGAAGCCTTTTGTTGGGTCTTTTGGGGACGCCGTGAAATCAGCTAAAATTTTCATTTCTCCATTAAATATTATATATATGAACAAAAATGAATCCTTTCAACACTTTTTTTTGTATATCTATGACTATATGTTTCTAACATGGTGGCACAGCACTATAATTAAAAAGATGGACACAAATTTTTTTTCTGTAAAAGATTATCCCATTGATTATTGAGTGGAAAATTCTAAGAAAACCCATAATTTCATTTCTTTTTTTATTTTTAAAAAGCGATCCACTTGCTAGAAAGAAAATGCTCTCTCTTTCAAATAATAGAGGGATTGCATACATGTAGGCTACAAAATGTTTGTTACATTTTTGGGGGTTATTTTAAAATTTTAATAAATTATTGATATGAACAGAAGATTTTTACGTTGGGAAGGTTCATTTGGAGGGTGGAGAGTAAGAAATTAGAGTGGTCAAAATATGTATATTCAAGAGAAGATTTAAGAATATGAGAATTAAGAATCGTACTAGGAGAGAAGATGTCTTGTCTTGATTTTTGGTGTCTATAATTTTTTAAGGGAGTTCTCTATTAAAGTTCTTGAAGTGTCATATGTCGTTTATGTATTAATCTTGAACTTCCTATAAATTAATTAGTCTGTGAGTATCTTGTTATCTTTTATTGTCCTAAGCATGTCTTTAATATATATTGTCATGCATAGGGGATAAATATTTGCCATTCATGTCATATAATTGATCTTGATGACCCAGGCTCATGAAATCTTGAGCTTATAGGTGTATTGTAACGACCCAAAATCCGTGGCACCGGAAAAGTGTATTGTCGGGCCTCCGTCTTAGCAAATTAAATCCTTAAATAATTATTAGGAATAATTATGAATCTAATAGTGTGTTTAATTAGGTTTTAATTAAGTAAATTTAGCTTAATTTAGGGAAATTAGTAAAAAGAACTAAATTGAATAAAGGGTAAAAGTTTAATTATAGAACCATAGAAAATAAAAAGGACTAAATAGGAAATTATGCCAATTGAAAAAAAGATGAGGCGGCATAACTAATAAAAATCATAGATTTTATATATATTTTTATTATTACTTAATAATAAAGAATAATATTGTTATATTATTATATTATTATATTATTACATTATTATATTATTATATTATTACATTATATATATATAATAAACAAAACAAAGAAAAAGAAAAAAAAGAAACAGAACATAAGAAACGAAACATAGAAGGAAGGAAAGAAAGAAAATAAAAGGGGAAACTAAAGGATTGAAGCTTAAGATTTTAAAAGTTAACAAAGAACCCGGGACATCGTCGCACAAAGGAAAGGAGAAAGCTATCGAGGACTAAAACAAAAAAATTCACGGTTTGTATTACTATAATTCAAATTACTTTTTATTAAATGTTTTACATAAATTTCATATTTAATAAGTGAGCTATAAGGTAAGTATTGATATTTGAGTTGAATGAGAATTGAATTGAATGGTGAATGTGTATGTATAATTGAATTATAAATTTATTTGAAGGTGAAATTGTAATTAAAAAGTGTTCTGGATTGGAAATGAAAGTAAATTGAGAACTGAAATACCCTATTAACTAGTCGGGCGGAGTCGGATATAATTGGCATGCCATAGGATCTGAAAATGTACGGGATTTGCCGGCTTTACCGATCAGGCACTTTATGTGTCGTATATCAGGCACTTTATGTGTCGTATATCAGGCACTTTATGTATCGTATTTCAGGCACCTTGTGTGTCGTTTCAGGCACTTTATGTGTCGTATACTGATCAGGTACTATGTACCGTTTTAGGCACAATGTGCCGTACTGGTGTGTTTGGGTTGGAATTCGTGTATCCGTAAAAGTCCGAATTGTTAATAGGGTGAATAATTGAAATGAGAAGATCAAATAAACTTGATCAATTATACTACTGAATATGAAAGAAATTGAAATTGTGGACTGAAAATTTAGATTGAAAATGAAATGCATGAAATTAATGTGAATGTGGTGATTAAAATTTTGATAAATGTAATTAGTGACTAAAATTGAAGAATAGTTGAAGATTGTTTATTATTGTTATTAAATGAAAGTTTAAAAATGAATTGTTATTATATACTTAATTTTTATATTTTATTATTATTGCTATTAAAGTTTGAATTATGGTAATACCACTGAGTATGGAATACTCAGCGTACGGTTGTTTCCGTGCGCAAGTTAAAAGGAGTCAAGTGTCCTGGTTCAGCATCCGAACGATCCCGACTTCAGCAAAAGATTTTGGTGATGTTTTCTTTTCTTAATTGAAAGTGGCATGTACTAGGCATCGTATAGGTTATTTAGGTATGCTTGTAATGTTGGTTGTAAGAATGATATACCATATTTTGTTATTAGCTTGATAAAATGGTAAAAATTATATTATATAATTAGTCTTAAGTTAGAATGAAAAACAAATGAAGTTATTATTTTAGTTTTGATTAATATTATGAATGTTTAGTTATTAAATTACTATGTTAATTAATTGATTATAATTTAGGTGTATTTAAGTTTTTAAATTGTTTTTGATTGTGCCATTGGTGTTGGAAGGGTTTATTTCTGGATTGAATTTGCAGGGGGTTTTATGTAAAAATAAGCAGAAATGCTGCCGAAATTTTTATATAAAAAAATGAAAAATGAACGAATAAAATCAATTATAGAAGTAAAATATAATTTATATACATTTATGACTATACTATAATTTATTTGTTAAATAAACTTTATCTTATTTATTTATTAAGAATTATCTGTAAATTGTCTGATTTGTTTGGTAATGCCTTGTAACCCTGTTCCGGCGACGGTTTAGAGTTAAAGGGTATTACATGTATTAACTCCTAAGGTGCGTGGTCTTGCAAGGTATTAGTATAACATAAAAAATTATAATTCAATTAAGATGGGTGAAATAATAGTAAAATAGTAATTAAGATAAGTATTTTTCCACCGCAATGAATAACACACCCTAAGTCTAAAATTACACTTAACACCTACAATTAAAGATTCTGTTAGTTTCATGAGTTAAATGAACATCAACTCAGTTAGAAAATAATTAACTCATGACATCAATTCAATTAAAAAGAAAAAAACTAAGAAGACATTATTTTTAAGGTTAAGGTAGCATTTGGTACTTGAGTTTGGTTTTAATGTTTAACTTGATACCTAAGTTTAACTTCAAGGTTTAATATAAACTAAATGGCATCATGTGGTTCAATGAATGTATGACATGTGTACATTACTAAAAACTATAGGTACTTAATTGGGATAAAGAAAAAAACTCAAGTACCAAATTGAAAGTTGAAGTCAAACTTAAGCACCAAATTGAGACAAAAAAAAACCTCAAGTATCAAATTGAAAAAAAATAGTTACCAAAGTAAACATTGAACTAAATTCAAGTTCCAAATTAGGAAGAAAAACAATTTAGGTATTGAATTAAACATTGAAGCCAAACATAAATACCAAATAGTATACTAATCCTTATTTTTATAAAGTAAATTAATTATCATAAGAGAAATTTTATTTTTTAATATAAAATTAGTAAAAATTATTTAATGGAATTTGATGTTATGACACCTAAGTCAAAATTTTATTTAATTTATGATAAATTTTAATAAATATATATTTCTACATAATGTTTAATAATTTAATTTAATCTCAAAATGTTAATTGATGTTTAAAGTTCTAACATTTAACATGTTCACGCATGAGAAATGCCTAAATTCATGGACTTGGGCTATGTCAAGTCCTATTTCCACACATTATAAACCGATAATGATAAAAAAAACAGAAATTGTTTGTACTATCAAATATCGATATAATTATATTCTATCATCTAAACATGTTTAACGAATTACAAGTTTTTATACTTACAAGTGAGTGTAATTACCATATTAATAATTATGTAAATTATGTAGTTGTGAGTTCAAATTTCTTATAAATTATGACACCGTTTAATTACAATTATTATTACATGGCATATGAAATTCTAATGTAATTACATTCTTTCAACCAATCACGTCTACGAAATTACAATTCTTTATAATTACAAGACAGTGTAATTTAATATCATGATAATTACATTTTCATCCAATTAATTTGTGTTGTTCAAATAAATTCTAAGAAATGTTGGTTTATAGAATGTAAGATTATCATTGATAATATGATTACTCGAAATGTATATTACTTAACACATTACCGATTACATTATCTTGTTTGATTCATTTAGTTGAAATGTGATATTTTTATGTTTGATTGATTGAATATAAAATTACTTAAAAACATATTTTACTAGCTTATCCTTATGGAATTTACCTATTTATAGTGTTTAATATACTAAGGTTGAAACTTGTAGTGTTTTACTTACTGATAACTTAATATATGTTTCTCTAGTAAATTAATTTCATATATATATATATATATATATTATAAATAATTAAATTGGGATTGGGAAGAGTAATAGTGTAAGTTTGGATGGGCGATGCGTTTAGCTTACTTTTTATCTCATACTACAATATTTAATCTCATCGTCACCGTTATTTTTATACTAACCGTAGGTAAATGCACTGTCTATTCAAACTCACCATTAATCAGCCAAAACTTCTCTTTCCAAGTGATAAAAAAGATAAAAGAATCTACTTTTTTTTTTTATTATCTATAGTTAAATTATCACTTTGATACCTATATGTTTTTTTAAGTTTGACCATTATACCTTCATTCTGTAATTCTTTTAACCCAATTTAATTTTGGGTTAAAAAATTAAACCAATCAATGATACACTAACACATATCAAAAAAATTACTTGAAATTAAGAAAATAAAAAATATTAAAAATCCAAAAAAAATCTCCAAAAATATTAAAACATAAAAGATTATAAAAACTAAAAAAAATTATAATCAATTTTCAAAATCTAATCTCTAAAAATATTAAAATCCTTAAACCGAAGCAAAGCAACCGGAAGAACATAATAGGATTGCAGAAAAGCGCAGAATGTACGGAAAATGCAGCCCTTAAAAGCGCAAGTAATTTCACTTTCATGTCGCATAGGATAGAAGAAAAAGGCAACAATTCCATAAATGGACCACTTCTTTTATTCCTTTTTCATAAGGTAAATTTACATAAATGCTCCCATAATTATAATCTTTTTTGTACTATACCATTACCCTATTCATAAAGCTTTTAATTTGAGCAATTTTTAAATTTTTTTTTTTTAAAAAAGTAAAGGGCAAAAGCTATACATAAAAAAAACAAAGAAAAAGGAAAAAAGACCCACGTATTAGTATACAACAATACAAGTGCTCTTCAAAACATTCTCAAAACTTCCTTTAATTCTTTCTAAAACATCTCATGCAATTGGATTATATTTTTCCTTTTTTTTCCCCATTTTTTAAGTGCAAATCTTTCTGCATGCCCAAAATATACTTATTAAATTTCTCTCTCTCTATATATATTTGTGTTAAATTTCTCAAATTGATTCAATCGAGAGTTGAAGATCTATTTGATTTAAAATATTCATGGAACTAAATTAATTAGCCATAAATCAATTCAATATAGCTGCTCAGTGTTTGATGTTTAACTAGGGGATTTTGGATGGTCTGATGCCCTTTCACAAGTGAGGACTTGACAAAGTGATGATCTGCACTTATAGCTTAGAGGTGAGCCAAGCTATTGAAGATGGGCAATCGAGAGTCTCGAATTCAACCTTGATAAGAAGGATTCTTCAATTTTTAGACCTTATTGGACAATGGAGATTAAGGTATGTTTCTAGGGAGGAAAACAAAGCTATAGACTTTTTAGCCAAAATATCTTCTGATAGGAAGCAAGCTGCTCAGGTTTTTGACGAAGTCTCTGGGGAGCTTATAGCTATTTTAAAGTTTGTTACAGCAAGTGATGTTTTCGTTTCATAGTAGTTTGATGTAATTGTTTGTTTATCTTTCACCAAAAAATATGTATATCTATTTTTTAATTTTTATTCATTGATTAAAAGGGACTAATTAGTGATTGAATAGATTCACTCAGTAATATAAAATTAGAAAATATTAAATTAATAAGAAAACAATTGAATTAGGTAAAAAACGATTGAAAATTTATTTGAATGGGATTTAAATTAATTTAAATATTTAATTTTATTGTTGTAATTCATATAATGGCTTCATCATTGTCTCACTTGAAATGAAATTTAAATATTATTAATGTTTATTAAGTTAAATAATAAAAGATTTAATGTACTTTAAGTAAAGTTTTATGTCCGAATTTTGTGAATGAAATACGTAATATTAAAAGAATTTTGTTCTATTTAATGATTCGATTAAGTTCAACTTCAAATTTAATCCAAGTCTAATATGATTATGGAATATCAAAGGACTTTTAAAAAATTAAGCATTTTATTCTATATATTTATGTATCAATCACTTTAAATTAAAAAAGAAAATATGGAGGAGATCCTCTTACTTAGGGTAAGGAAGTTTTTTGTCAATGAGAACGACTGATAAGGTACTACATGATCATCAAATTTGCTTTATATCTTTCGACACATATCTCTTGCATGTTTAGTATTCAAAAATACTTCAAGTCACATCATGCTCACTCAGAGACATCACAACAAGATAATAAAATCTTTAATCACATTCAAATACACGTGCAACTATATTTAGACGACTTTCAACACTTCTATACGAATGGTCTCTAATCTTATACCGATAGTATTACATAAACTTATATATTTACATAGACTTTTTTGAACAATTTCATTATAGGTTCTAATTATATCTGTTCATTTTGACACAATGCTTAGAACTATCCATAGTATCTCCCCAACCCATAAATAAGAGGATAATGCGCTTCAGCACACTCAAACTCATGTCTTCCTATATTGTCAAGCTAAGACTCGATCGGCTACATTTGCATATTTTTTAAGAATTAGTAATTTGTATATTTATTTATTGATGGGATAAAATTAATTTCTAGTCCATGGTGAAAAAAAATGGAAAAAGGATACAAGTAATTAATGAATAAAAATGTAAAAAATAGTGAGAAAGTTCATCATATTGTTTTGAATGGATTAATATAGAGTC
This sequence comes from Gossypium stocksii, assembly GCA_020496765.1. Taxonomy (NCBI): domain Eukaryota; kingdom Viridiplantae; phylum Streptophyta; class Magnoliopsida; order Malvales; family Malvaceae; genus Gossypium; species Gossypium stocksii. The sequence continues at coordinate 124,648,364 of CM035624.1, forward strand.
TAGCTAGGTTGATTTAAAATGCTCTTCCTTAACTTCCGGCTCATTTGAATAGCAATCATGGAAAATAGGAACATGCTAATTAGTGCCTATGAATTATGGGGTTTTTTTTTATTACTATATCTAAAATTGAATTAGTTGGTTTAAATTTTTGATTTATTATTAGAAATAATATTACAAATTAGAATATTTTTGCACTAATGTTTATAATTAAATGTTTAATTTTAATTTAATTTTATTTAAATTAAAATTGAAGTTTTTGAAAAAATAATAAAAATTAAAACATTATTTGGATGTGTGTCGAAAGAAGTGGATTGTGCATGTGCAGATGATCACAAATCAAGAAAATCTCAATATTTACATTTTGGTAGAATTTGAACCTGTGCTCTATAACACATAGGGCATTTATGAGCAACTACACTTTCATTGCCCACCTCTTTAATTTTGGAATGAATGACACTTTAAAATTTTCTCTTGAAAGAGTTGAAAATTCCTTAGCAGTATTAAATTATTTTTTTAATATATTTTTTGTCTATTTTACGGTACATGTTCGGCGTTCGAAGCTGTCCCTCTTAATATGTCATTTTCAAAATTTGAATCCTGTTCTTTTATTAAAAATATAATATAACTTATTATTACATCCAACACTTTTAATACTAATTAAACGAAGATTCTATTAATTGTGCCCATAGACACTAGTTAAGAATTATTTTTATTATATTTATAAAAATTAAAATATAAAACCATTAAGTGTATGCTCTATTTTGTAAATATCACATTTAACTAATACCAGTAAGTATTAATAAATATTTTCATTAAAATAATATCGATAAGCATCATCAACATGTGGTTGGGTTTGATGGTAAAATACATTGTATTTTTAAGAAAAATATGAATATTCAAATTTTAGAGAAAATATTATTAAGAGAAATAATCACGAATCTTAAATATGAACCATAAAAAATAAAAAAAATAATAAGTATTATTAAATTGGATTATAATAATGCATTGATTATTCCAATATTCTTGGATCAATCTACAAAATTACATAGATAATTAGATCGTGTTCATTAGATTACATGCCTGCTGATTAATTATAATTAAATTTAGATAGATATTCTTTCGACTATAAAAAAAATTTTCATTTTAGGCACTCAAGATGAAAAAATTTGTAATTGAAGCACTCACGTTACATAATTTAGTTATTTTGGTCACTCCCGATAAATGTAATTTAAAAAATTGGTATAATAACAAATTTAGCCCTCAACTTTTACATATTATATCAATTTAGTTATAATATTAAAAATTAACCCTCAAAGTTTACAAATATTCTCAATTTGATCCTAATTTTAAAAAAATAAAAAAATATATAAAAATACATAAAAATTAAATAAAATAAAAATCTCCAGCCTCTCTCCCCTTCCCCCACAGGACCTCCCACCACCACCACCACCACCACCGTCCCTGTCCCCCCTCCTCCACCATCGTTCCTCTCCCTCTCTATTGCTACAAATTAAGTATTAGCATTTGCAAATAAATCCATAAGGGCAGGTTACAAGAGAGATCCAAATATAAGCAAATCAAATTGCAGCTAGAGAAGGAGAAAAACCAATACAAGTCATGCATCTATGTTAGTATAGCAGTCATAAAGACTATTTTTCATAAATTCTAAGTGGTTACTAATGTGGATAACAGCGTAGATATCGTACCTAATGAGTAATGACAAAGACATCGCGAAACTCTTCTTCCATGCTTCCAACCATATATTTGTGGAAAGGAAGTTTAGTTAGAGCCTTAAAGGTAAGCTGAAGAGGTGATATACATTTAGTTCCACCTGTTGCCGCAAATTAAGTATTAGCAGTTGAGAGGGAGAGGGAAGGGGGTGAAGGGATTTTTATTTTATAAAATATTATTATAAAATTTAAATCACTTATTATGTATTTTTATATATATTTTTTAGTATTAGGATAAATTGACAACATTTGTAAATTTTGAAGGTTAATTTTTTAAAATTATGACTAAATTAATATCATATATAAAAATTGAGGGCTAAATTTATTATTATACCAATTTTTTTAACTATCAAAATGAAAGAACTATGGAACGTGGATACTTAAATTGCAAACATTTTATTTTAGGTGCCTAAAAAGAGAACTTTTCATAGTTAGGTAACTTTACGTGTAGTTTGTCCTTACATTAAAAAAAACATAAATTTAAGTGTATAGTGTATAATTTAGCAATGGCATTTTGGTAATTCAAACCTTTCGCCAAACACCTGCTGGGTCGTGTTACGTAAACATAGCAGCTCTATATTCTATCTCTGTCAAAGCGAGGAATGTTTTTTTTTTTTTTTAAAGATTATGCATTTAAAATTTATAAAAAGGATGAAAAAAAAAAAAAAAAAAACAGCAACATAACAATGGTAGAGAGAGGAAAAGAAATTGAATCTCCATTCTCCACTGTTTTTTCTTTCTTTTTCTTCTTTTATAAAAAAAGTATCAAAATTTTTGCAAGGCAAAACCATCCAAAATTGATCCAAGAACAGTGAGATACTATACTACAAGTCCCCATTACTTCACAGCCTGTAAGCAAAAAATAAAATAAAACTTGAAAATCCGTGAGAAAGCCGACAATTTCAAGATAATTCCAAGCATCCCATGTGGGATTCTTCCTTTTCTTCCTCTCATCAACTCTCTCTTTGTTATTGTGTCACCACTTAGTAGTTCTTCTTCGTTTTCTTTTTTCTGCAATTTTTCCCCTCATTTTCTCTTCCTTTTTTTAGTGTAAGAGTCACTTTAACCAGAGCCGAAACCCGTTCGAATATGTGGGAATCAGAGACTGAATCTGTCAGAGGTAGAGAGTATGGCAATGGTGTTCTTAGTTCCAACAAACATGGTGTCAAAACTGATGGGTTTGAACTTAGAGGCCAGTCCTGGTATATTTATGTTCATGGACCTTACTTAACTTTCTGGGTTTTTCTTTTTGTTTCTAGGTTTACAGTTATTTTGTTTGCAGGTATGTTGCTACTGATATTCCAAGTGACCTTTTAGTTCAAGTTGGAGATGTCAATTTTCACTTGCACAAGGTAGCTGTTTATCTAAAACTTCAAAAAAAATTTTAAAGCTCTAAAACCATAAATTTCTTCTTACTTATTTTTATTTTCTCGGGAAAGTATCCTATGCTTTCTCGAAGTGGAAAAGTGAATAGGCTTATATATGAATCAAACAACCCAGATTTAAACAAAATTGCTTTGGAAGATCTCCCTGGTGGACCCGAAGCATTTGAGTTAGCAGCTAAATTCTGCTATGGGATTGCAGTGGATTTAACAGCAGGGAACATATCTGGTTTACGATGTGCTGCAGAGTACCTTGAAATGACAGAGGATTTGGACGAAGGTAACCTTATATTCAAAACCGAAGCGTTTTTAAGTTATGTGGTGTTATCTTCATGGAGGGATTCGATACTGGTGTTGAAAAGCTGTGAGAAACTGTCGCCATGGGCGGAGAACCTTCAAATTGTGCGGCGCTGCAGTGAGTCTATAGCTTGGAAGGCTTGTGCTAATCCGAAAGGGATTAAGTGGGCGTATACTGGGAAACCGAGTAAGGTTTCGAGTCCGAAATGGAATGATTTGAAGGATTCTAGCCCCAGTAGGAGTCAACCTGTGCCTCCAGATTGGTGGTTCGAGGACGTTTCGATCCTTAGGACCGATCATTTCGTGAGGGTTATTACGGCGATCAAGGTGAAGGGTATGCGGTTCGAGTTGATCGGGGCGTCGATCATGCATTACGCGGCGAAATGGCTTCCAGGGTTGATAAAAGATGGTCAGGGTCAGGGGCCAGCGGATGATATGAGTACTAGTACCAATAGTAATAGTAGTGGCGGTACTGGTAGTAGTAGTTGGAAAGGCGGACTACATATGATTGTAGCCGGGACGAAGGACGATACTCCATCGATTCAGGCTAAAGATCAACGGATGATCATCGAGAGCCTGATTAGCATAATTCCGCCGCAGAAAGACAGCGTTTCCTGCAGTTTCTTACTTCGGCTTTTGCGGATGGCTAACATGTTGAAAGTGGCACCAGCTTTGGTAACCGAATTGGAGAAACGAGTCGGGATGCAGTTCGAACAAGCTACTCTGGCGGATCTTCTCATTCCTTCTTACAATAAAAGTGAAACCATGTACGACGTGGACCTTGTTCAGAGACTATTGGAACATTTCCTTGTTCAAGAACAGACGGAAAGTTCGAGCCCGAGTAGACCGCCTTTTTCGGACAAACACATGTATGAAGGAACACAAAGGAGCAATAATCCGAATGCCAAGATGAGAGTTGCCAGGCTTGTTGATAGTTATCTTACGGAAGTTTCGAGAGATCGAAACCTGTCATTGACAAAGTTTCAGGTACTGGCTGAAGCTTTGCCGGAATCTGCAAGGACCTGCGATGACGGACTTTATCGAGCTATCGATTCCTATCTTAAGGTAATCTCTTTATCCACATATTGCAAATGGTGGTATCATTGAGATCAAATGGGGTAACAAAATTTAATTGCAGGCACATCCGACACTCTCCGAACATGAAAGGAAGCGACTCTGCCGTGTCATGGACTGCCAAAAGCTCTCGATCGATGCCTGCATGCATGCTGCACAAAATGAACGGCTCCCCCTGCGAATCGTGGTACAAGTTCTCTTCTCGGAGCAAGTGAAAATAAGCAATGCATTGGCCAACAGCACACTCAAAGACCCTGCGGAAACTCAATACCAACCATTGATACCGAACCACAAGACATTACTCGAAGCAACGCCGTTATCGTTCCAAGAAGGATGGGCTGCCGCTAAGAAGGACATCAACACACTCAAGTTCGAGCTCGAGAGCGTCAAGGCCAAGTACCTCGAGCTCCAAAACGACATGGAGAACTTACAACGACAATTCGAAAAGATGTCGAAGCAAAAACAAACATCGGCATGGACAAGCGGATGGAAGAAACTGAGCAAACTAACCAAGATGACAGCCGTGGAAAACCACGACATCGGACCTCAAATTTCGACCGCGGCAGAACAGACTCGAAAGACACCGAGAAGATGGAGAAATTCGATTTCGTAAAAGAGGTGCCTTAAACTCTACATTTCCCATCATGTGTTAGCCTTCCCTCTTTTTTTGTCTTGAAATTTTTGAAGAAATTGCAGTGTTGATGTTTTACAGTGATTACCATGATAAAAAAAGAAAAAGAAAAACCTACCACCATGAAAATAACTTCAAATTGTCATTCAAAATTTGTTTGTGTTTCTATGTGATTTTGTTTGATGTGTTCATTCTTCTGTAATTCCCAATTTAGTCCCAATGCCTGCCAAATCAAATATGCTAATGGAACAGCGCAGATAGATATTGTCAAATCTATCACCGCGCTTGATGTTTATTGCATAATATATTATTGCTTTTAAGATTAATATAAATATCAAATATGTTTAAAAACTAAGTTTAATTGAAATTTTTTATTGAATTATTAAATAAATCGTGTCATAGATATTAAATAGGATGTACTAAACTTTTTTAACAAAAATATGATATGAAAGTTCAAGACAAAGTCCGACAAAGCCCAACAAAGCCACAAACTTACATGCATTAAGTAAAGAAAGCAATAGAGCACCCAACACTAGATATCTTGAAAGACTAATAAACCTAAACTTTGTGATGGAGAAAAGAGCGTCCATTGCTTGAATCAAGCCTTTCGCCTAAATAGAAACAAAGAGCACCCAGCACAATTTCTATGCCTTCTCAACCAACACACCTTTTGCCATCAATTATGATACGGTGAGAGTATCTATACAATTTCATTGCTCCCATGATAGTGGAAATATCCCCAACTTAATCATCATATGCAATGGAATCCCTGACAAAATTAAGTTCTTGTAGAAACTCAATAGACCAAAAGTCACTAGGGCTTAGAGAATGCGAACCATCATTGGACTCGAGCACTAAAGCACGACTCGACCCTTAGGCCACCTGGAATTTCTTCTTTTGATGGCTTCTCCTCATCCTATTGGAAAAATTGTCTGGAGTTTGACATTGAGACAAAGTCAGGGACAGTGTAGGGGTTGGTGGCTGGCTATTCAATGGCAAAAAAGTCGACCACCATGACTACAACTAAAACCTTAAACAGTCACTCGGGATCTCCAACCAGAGATCCGCGCTGTTTGGCAAAAAAGGGGAGGCAAAGAGACATTTGTGTGCTTAAAACGAGAGATATCATGACAGATTTAGGCTTAGTTTGGATGGGCGGTGTGTTTACCTCCAGTGAGGTTAAAAACAGCGGTGGCGGTGAGATTAGTTACTGTAGCGGTGAGATTGGATACTGTAGCAGTAAGATTAAAAACAGCGGTGGAGTGTGTGTTTGGATTCAAACGCAGCTGTAGCGGTGAGGTGAAAATGAAAAATGACTATTAAGGACATCAGATTAGAATTGATATATAATAGAAGTTTTTAAATTATTTTACTTATATAAAATTATTAAAATATGTGAATTTATAAATTCATTTAATAAAATATTAAAATGTATCTTCCAATATTTTATTATAAATATTTTAATGAATTATATAATCAATTTAAATTATTTATTAGATAAAATGATAATAATTTTTAATTTTCATAGTTAAATATTCTTTTATAACAATGATAAATATTATTTTCGTAAATAGTAACATTATACTGAGATCAAATTTTGAAGTATCTAAACAATGATTTTTAATAAATAAATAAATAAATAAATATATATATATATATATATATATATATAAAGTAACATAAGGCAAATTTTTTCAACTTCAAAACTGGATTACATCCCATACAGGTTACGGAAGGTACAAGGAACTAGGATATTGGATTTAATTCATTTTGTTGATTAGGTCGTTGATTTCATCTTCACGATTTCCAGCATCTCCCCCTTCTCTATACGGCTGTTTCTTTCCCCGGAGTAATCTATCTTCTGGCTTGCTAAGCATTAAGTGACCCATAAAAAGAACAACCTCCTTGAAATGTGGACCAACATTTAATTTCATGTATGATATCTTCTATGCAAATGATGCCATACTTTCCCAATGCCTGGAAAAAGAGAAGGTTACATTGACAACTATGATACACATTGGGACAGTTAAACCGGGAACTTAGACTGTAAGACAACTACTATACCTGTTCAATGATGTTATTATCGGTCAGAGGAACTGCTTTCTTGTCAATCCTTGCATAACCCTTCTTGTAAACCAGCTCCTTTACATTCTTAAGGTTAGGGTATCTGCATAAACCGATGTTAGCAGTTAGATAATTTGAAGAAACAAAAATAAAAGAACTAAGCATTTGGACTGAAAACTTAACCCTCATGGCTTGCATAAGATTCTATGATCTGTATTCCTCAAACTCAGGTGCAAGTGTCAGATGCTGGTATAATTTCATGAAAAGTCATTTCTATTTTTGTACATTCTAAAGGACAGGTGGTTGCTAAATTTATGAGATAGCAAATTCCTTGAAAAGGTATCCTATACAAAGAAAACCTCATGAACATCAGTTAGCTCTGCCAATGCTCCTAGTCCTAAGCTATCCAAGATGAAATTTTCAACTACATGAATTATTGGACAGTTCAACCTCTAAATAAGAGCTTCTGAATTATTACACATTATGAAGGCTCACATCAAAAGGTCACACTAATGGTTTAAATGCATACAGTATGTGCTTGATAAAAAGTTTACAGAAAGCAGCGTCTAATACCATTACACAAATGGCCAACAGCAAATCACACCCGATTCTAGCTATTATGATGCTAAGAACAATTTTTCATGGCAAGTTCCCTAGCTCTTTTCAAAAAAATAAGTACATAGATTGCCAAGTGTGAACGTAAAACCTTTTTTCATGAGCTACTATGTAGCTGGCTGAAAACATTAAGCATTGATGGTCCAGATCTATCAATTAACAATTAAGCCAGTATAAACAGCTCACAGAGAGAGATTAAATTTCTTGAAAGATAGAAAGAAGTCTTCGAACTTGCCATTCCACCCATTGTTCAACAACATGACTATTTGGAGCCTCTTCCCGAAGGTAAGCATTTGTCAAGAACCTGCATGGAGTCAGGGAATGCAATTCAGCATAAAGAAAGTACACTTGTGCCTGCTATACTACTAAGAATATACTAAAAGATACACCTGTAGCTTTTATCTTGTTCAAGTTAATAATAAAGCTATAGAAACAACTCAGCACAGTACTCCAGTTCTTTCAACCAGTTCAGGATGTTCAACTATTGTAGCATAAATATTTATTTGCACAAAGATGGTAGTGTTAGGGAACCTTGTATCTGCTTAGTTAGAACAGGTGCCTAAAGTTTTGCTATTTTTGCATCTTTACATTTGTACCAGAAGCTTCAGCATCTCATATACATTCTTACTGTAGCATTGGAGTTCTTAAAAAGATTTCTGATTGGAATAATGATATGCAACAAGCTTAAAATATAAAGACTATAGCCACCATATCAAGTTAAATCAATTTAGAATTTCAGCTACCAATTCATTAGGATTATTTCAAGCAATCAGAGTAATTCCAAGTAAAATGTAATGGCAAGCTTGATCTCCATCCTTTGGTAAGAATAATGTCTTCTAGACAACAAACCACTATAGCCTATTGGACAACCATAACTATACCCTGTTATAAAAACAGTGAGACAATTATAGCATTCTTCTCCAGCCTCAGACCGATTTAAAAGAATCAAAACACACAGAACAGATATATGTCTATTTAGGTCAAGTTTTCAAAAAAAATGAGAGGCATTAGCTAACTTACGCAGCTTCTCAATTTATACATATTATCAGCATATATGCTACACATCAATCCTGGCTAACAGTAAGATACAGTTTTCAAGAGATACTAACTCCAGTTCAGATACTGAACTCTTACCAACAACATGTAGCCAGAAATACTCCAGTAAATAAAAAATGGAAAAGCAATACTGAAATAACTACAAAAACAGCATGTACAGCACTGTGATCATACCTGCATTAGATAGAAGACAACAAAATATTACAATGGCTGGGTCAGCAAAATATCAAGCAGCTCAGAGGAAAAGGCAAAAGTATAAGTAAGAGAACTCCATTAACATTCTTATAAAAGAATCCAAATATGTTAGAACATCACTGGGGCCATGATCTTAACATACTTGGAAAACTTAGCATTCTCATGATGCAGCCCTAATCATGATGCTTATGACTAGAAAAAAACCCAAGACTTACTAGTGCTACATAAGAGAACTTGCAACAAAGATACCACATAAAATATAAACAACATAAGCATGCCAATCTGAGATCAGTAAAATTTGAATCTAAGGCCAATTCGAATCCAGCAAATGCCCCCACCAATCTAAAGGCAAGGACCACTTTTAAAGTTTCACTGCTTAGTAATCTATTTTCTTTATATGCAGCCGTGTTTGAAAAGGAAAAAAAGAACTTACGCAGCACAATAAGCTATTGTTGCAACTGCCAAAGAAGGCTACAGATTACAACAAAAGCAGGGTCGTCACGTGCCCACTGGTTCTTGGTTTCTGAACCAAAAAGACAAATAAACAAATTTAATATTTCATTAGATGTTGAAAGAACTTAATTACATCAGACATTTAGTGTGTTAGTGAAACATGAAACTTAAAAACCAAAAGGAAAACGGAGAAAACTAGTTTTACCCATTAATTCTAAAGCTAAATAAATTACTAGTACTATAACTCTTAGTGGCTTGTGTGTGCTTCAAATATGTTGCTAGTTTCTTTTAAATGGGGTGAGGAGATGAGAAGGCACAGAAAAGTCACCTAAGGGCTGAAAGCATGTCCTAATCACACTCAGTAAACCACTTGATAGAGTACAACCCAGTTGAATATGTAGAATGCAATTTATTGTAGCACATACAACCGTATAGGCCAAAGGATGATGGCACTTATCATAAAAAGTACAATGTGGAAAATGATTTACACAATTGAGAGGTAATTATCAATAGCATAGACGTTAACAGCTAGATAGTGTGCAAGTCACTTGAAACACAACTAATTTTCAGTCACTTATATCTAGGAACAAAAGTAGCATGCCGTGATTAAAAACATTGTAGCTGGAACTTAAGTAGCTAGCATAAACATATTTTTAAGAAAAGTAAATTAAACAGAAATGAACTTACGTTTGTGATATTTTGTGTACTGATAGCTGCATCCGCCATAGTAATTCATATGCACAATAGAACTAAAATAATTAGAAAAGCATATTTCAACACTCAAAAGACTTTCCTTCCTACAAATAAGCCGTCATTCTCCAATAAAGGTTCTCCCCCCCAAAGAAAAAAAAACCCTCAATAGGCGCAGACAAGCAATAACAAGTTTCCAATACTGGATACAACAGGCAGCCTTCTGTCAAAATCCTGTGACCTCTACCCAGACCAAAAACATAATCAACATTCAATAATACTAATTTCTGGACCAAAAACTAATAGATGGTAAACACTCAAAAGTCTTCTATGATAGAGTGGATTACTAGCTCAAATTTCATTTCAAGACTCCAAAAATGTATCTAATGGAGACAATGAGAATTGAAAATCAGTCAGCAGAAAATGGAGGGTTAGCAACATAGGTACATTTCATCTACTCCTGGAATTATATGGATTTAGCACTCAGTAACTAGTTGATGATAATATGGGATGATAGAAATCAAGTAGAATGATGGTAAGGGGTCGATACTTACACAACCTTTGGTGCAGTACATAGGTGAAGCATTTGCCAGAAAGTATATTCAATATCCATTTGTTGCCACTACACAAACCAACAAAGGAAAGATGAGCACTATGAGATAAAGCAGCCATAAACAGCAATGATGATGATGAGGAATAGAGAATCAGAAAACTCACTCGGAATAGTAGAAAACTCACTCGGAATAGTAGTTCTTACTTGAGCTTTGAGACGGCGACAAGCGGTGATGGTAAGAGCGGTCAGACGGCGGGTGTCGGGTGGTCACAGACGGTCAGTCAATCGGTGGAAGTGAGGTTGATTTGTGTGGGAGAATTGAAAGAGTGGGATAGTGAAGGTCGACTGTTTTCTTCCCAAATCTGAAACAAATAAAGTTGGGGAAGAAATTAGCCAACATTTCAAGGATAAAATGGTAATAAAAGTATTGGGTATTTTCCCAATTGTCTTCAATTGCTGCTCAAACCTCCAGCCCCGTTTCACAACACCAGTGAGATTGAAATTAATTCTCACTGCACTGGAAGGCTCAACCAAACACCAGTTCAGTGAGTTTCAAACCCCAACTGAACCTCACTGGCTTTAAACGGTGAACCAAAGGCAGCCTTAAACAAAAACCCTCCATTCAAAAAAATTCGATTCTAAATTTTGCATCCACATAAAAAATTATAAAAGAAATCAATCATACAAACAATCATAAACCAAAACGATGCAGAGATAAGGATATGAACTACCAATAATTTAATTATATGGTGCAGGGATAAGGTTATGGTACAAATTAGAAGAACCAAACCCTAATATCATTCATGTGAGTAGTTAAAACCCAACAAAAACAAATAAGTCCCACCAACAAAATGAAATTGAAAAGAGCTTGCTTGAATTTATATGACATTCTGTCTCTCTTTTTTCAAAATTCAAAAACAAAATTCATTTCAATTTTTTGAAAATTCTTATTAACTTTTCTAAATTCTTTTCAAAGTTTTAATTAAATCCTCCATTTTTTGAAATAATTTTCATTAAATCTCTAATTTATTTTTTTGAATTATTAATTAAACCCTAATTTTTTAATAAAATTTCACTAACCCCCTTATTTAAAAAAATATATATTAAATGACCGTCGAATTACTAATCAATGATATATCTTGTACATGGCATTTTAGCTAAGAGATATGAATTGTGTAGCTTATATAGTACCACTTAAAGCGGTAAAAGTATCATGGAAATCTCTATATTAAGAGTCAGATCGCATTTTTCTTTTTTTACTCAAAAAATGGATAAATTAGTCCTTGTACATTAGGTTAAAAAGCAAATTGGACTTTTCTATTAAAAATGTCATTCATTTGTACTGTTAAAAAATAGTGTGGCTAACAGAATAATTATATATTGACACGTGACATATCACGTGTACCTCATGCCGATATTCAAAGACCGATTTTTAACAATAGAAATTGATGAAATTACTATCAAAAGGACCAATTTACTCTTTTATTTAATGTATAAGAATTAATTTACCCTTTTTTAAATAAAATAAATAAAATACCATCCAACTTTTAACACCCACTTAAACCAGCTTAACAAATCATTCCATGTATAGAATCCTGAGAACTAATATTTTATGCCATAGGTTGAATCAAAGGCCACAAATTTCAAAACGTACCCTCAAATCCCTCAAACTAAACAATAATCTTATCAATAGTTTCGCGCTAATCACCAGAAACAGGAAAAGACAGCTCTCCAAAAATGGAATCACAAAATATAAATCTTTCTTTCACATACATACATCATATATGCAGGCATGAAATAGATATGGCAACAATAAGCAAGAGTGTGTGTGTGATTTGAGAGATAACAAAGAAAGCTACAATTTTGTCCACATATACTGACATTATAATATCATCCTTATGTTGTTGTTTTGGATGTTACTCAACAAGGTGTAATTATTAGGATTATGATAATTATTATTTATATATTTTTTAAGTGTAAGAAATTTTAATGCTATAATTTAAAAAATATTGTTGAAAAAAATTGAAACTCATCATTACTTTTTTTTTTTTAAGAAGAACCCTAAATACAAACTAATCACAAAGTGAACTTTTGTGCAAGGCTAACACTAGCCTTTATTAAATTGCTAATACCTCTTTTGTGATTTCTTCAAAAATGGTCAAGTTTTGATCTGTATTAAAAGCTAATTTAGTTATGCTACAATTTCATTTAACTCATTGGAAATGTGTTTCATGACCTAGTGTCCAACCTTCGCTAAAATTTGATAAATTCTTCTAATAAGGATAGAGTTTGAATCAGTCGATGAGAATTCCTGAATAGCCTCAATCATCTCCAAACTATCTACTTGAATCAAGACACCCCCAAAACGTTTATCTTGAATTAGTGACAACCTATCTAGAATGCCCCACAATTCAGCATCAAAGACAGAACATTCACCCAAAAATATATTATATCCCATAATCCAATCCCCATTACTATACCTTAGTGCTCCTCCAGTAGCAACTATACTGGACACAGCTTGAACCGCACCATCAGTGCATAAGTTGATTCAATTCTCCAGCATATGAAAGATTGGCCTCGACGTCTGCTGTCTAGATAAATCCTTCTTATGAAAGAGGCATATTGTTTTGTCCATGTATAAGAATTCTTCACAATGTGACTTGCTTTCCAAAGGACCCTTGGAAGATGAAAAGGTTCCGATTTTTCTATATTCTCCAAGCTAACAAACCAAATAGGCTTGGCCGAACAACATTGGCCGTAGCTAGATTAGGACTAAGTAAATTAAACTTAACCCAATCATGAAGATTACCTGCAAAGAAACGCCCACATAGCACATTTGGCACAACTTGCATCTAAGTTTCCTTAGCTGTAGAGCAATCTTCGATGGCATGTAAAATATATTCAAAAAAACTCATCATTACTAATTAATTTTATGTTATTCTTCTAATTCTCGACCCTTTAATAAGAATTGGAATAAACACTTAATTTAATGGAATTTATTAATTAAAATGATTAGCGAAATATGTTATGCATGTGTTATTAAAATAAGATCTATTAATTTAATTAATAAATGGTTTTTAGATATACTCTTAATTAAAATAAACTTTTAACTGATTTAAATTAAAAATAAAAATAAAAAATAAAATTTTAAAATAATAATAATAAAATATCAAGATTATATAAAATTTCTTCTAAACAACCATCACCTTACTTTTTTTTTCTTTTAATTAACAACCCTACCATTAACTGCAATTATGATAATAAAATGTGACCATAAACATATTTTAATAAGCATTTAAAACATACCCTGCGTACTAATAAGTGTAGTAACAAGGTATATTGCATTTTTAAGAAGAGAATAAGATTTGAATTTTACAGATAAAATTGTTGAAAGGAATAATCACGAGCCCCAAACATGAACCATAAAACAAACATGAAAAATACAAAAATATATATTTTGTTAAATGAGATGTGATGATGTTGAAATGGGCACCAATGCATGCATGGTTCATATGTATGGCTTCTAAAGTGTACAGATATATGCATATCCTGGAGAGGTGGGAGACAAAAAATATCTAACCCTACAGTTTTAGGCAATGAGAAAAAAGGCGATGCATGAACCCATAAAATGCCTCAAAAGTCCACTCTTTTCTTTTGTGCCCACAGTGTGTATGGGAGTGATTTTTGGGTTTTGAGATTTTGGATATCCCTCAATTTACCTCTTTTGTCTTTTCATTCTTTTTCTTTATTGGACGATTAAGTTTTCATCCAACACTATATATCAATGACAAGTTAATATTTTTATCACATTATAACTAATAATATGGGTTTAAATCCAATGCCAGAATGCCTTTTTCGGTTTACATATTTTATCAATTTAATTTTTATTTATTTTTTAAATAAATTTAATTGTTAACTTCTTTAAAAGATTGGTGATCAAATTGATCTCTTTTTAAAAGATTAAAATCAAATTTAATTTAAAAAATTAAAAAAAAAAAAGCCAAATAGGCAAAGATGTGAATGTTAAGGCTAATTGTGATATTACCTTTTCTTTTCTACTTTAATTCATGCATTATATTCACATTTAAAATTTTAAAACATTTATACCTCAATTGGTTACTAGTGTAATAATATGAGACAAAAATTATTTATTACATATGTAATAATTAATTATAAAATAAAGAATAATTAATATAAATTTAAACTTCAAATTAAAAATATGAAAATAATAACTCTTGTAGCCGTCATTGAAATATAAAGTTGATTATTGGAAAAACTAAAGGAAATCACAACCAATATTATTACATTAAAACTGAAAATGAGAGTACAACAAACCAACAAGCCATAGTTTGGAGCTTTAAACTCAACAGAGTCATGCTCCAATTATGAATACAAACAAAGACCCTGCATGAGCCATAAAGAAGGAAACACACATATAACTTGTACATGAACCAGAAAAAGAAAAAGACTACACTTTTTTTACTACAGGATTTGATGGAAGGTGGAACCTTGAAAAGAAGAAAAGAAAAAAAGAAACTAAATAACCTCTCTTCAGTTCACCGCATGCATATACATGTACATCCCCACCCTAGAAACTTTTGTCTTCATGCTTGTAACAAAGATTAAAATATCAAACATGATGTGTTTTCAAAGGTAATAATAAAAGAGGAACAGGGTGGGAAATGGGACCCAGTTTCACCTAACGCGCATGCACTAAATCCTTGGGGGCTCAGGAGGGGCCTTGTTTTTACAGCACATACCACTACTACCAGCCTCCCCATGCGTTCAAAGCATTGGTGACTTAACATATACCATGGCAAAAAAGCTATCCATGATCATCATTTCAGGTCAACAAACAAAACCCTCATCTTCTTTTTTTAAGCAAAAAGAGCTAATAGCATACCTTGCATCGCTGCCTTTGTTGGCCCCCCATTATATAAGGCTCCCTTGAGAAAGTAACAGATGACAAACAAACCGTCCCCACAGAGCAAAAGCCGGTGTAGTGATTTCAAATTCATCAATCATTCTTGGTTAAGACTTTGTTCTTTTTTTCTTTTTTTTTTCTTTTTTTAATTTCATCCTTTCTTTTCCCACCACTTAGCCAACAAGTTACTAGAAAGGAAGGAGTGTAACCTAGAAGTGGTTCACTCCTAAAGTCTCGGCTTCGAGCTTTAAAGACTTCAAGTAATCTACAGATTCATCAAGGACCAGTAATGGGTCCTTTCCTTTTGTACCAGGTATTATGCTCTCAAGGATTTTTAGTGTCAAGCAAATCTTGTCCTTCATTGACTGTTCAGTATGTAAAATCTCCCCTCGGTAGCTTGATTCTGCATCGCTATCATACTCGTGAGAGCCTTCCAATTTCACTGAACAAGCGGCATCCACCATTATCGATTGCTTATGCCCATCATTCAGTAGTTTTTGCCTTTTGTTTGGACCATCAGAACTAGCAACTTGCTCAATTACATCATAATCATGGTCTTGATTCTGAAAGCTTCGCTTAATTCCAATTGGAGAGTGAGCAGTGCTCATTACTTCATCATCGCCACAATCATCATCACCGACACCAAAATCATCCTCCTCTTCATCAGAGTAAAGCAAAGCATTAAGTTCTTCAGTGTCTTCATGCATCTCACTCCCTTCAACCCCCAAATGGTTCTCATCATATTCCTCCTGTAAAGCTGGCGGTGTCGGAATAAGACTATTTGTCTTAACTGCTTGCATCTCTTCATGGAAATCAAGAGATGAAGCTAGCTCCGTAATGGCAGTTGCCGCATGCTGATGCAGTGATTGGAAAGAGCCACAAATTAACCTTGTCTGACTCCCTGAATGATCAAAAATTATCAGCCCTTTCTGCAAGGAGCCAGAGACAAAATAAGTTGCAGCCCTGCCAGTGTGCCCATCAGCAATCATGAATTGCTGCTCATTGAGAAATGAACCCCGAGAGGGCAACAAAGTAGGGAAACTGGGGTATAACTGCTGAAGCAACCCATGAGGTTGATACTTTTGTTCGGCTTTTAAGACAGAAATATCTGCAGACCCTGGCTTTGCAATATTTGAAGGAAGCACATGAGTGCCGTAATTCATACCAGGAACCAAAGACCCCAATTTTGACACACTCACGGAAAGCATGTGACTGCTAGGATTTATACATGCAGGCAAGCATTCTGGCTGCCAGGGCACTAACGATGCACTCATGCAACTTAACTCGGGCAGTCGCCAAGAAGAATGCTGTGGGAAAACCCAAGAATTATTGGTCTTAACCATCCAACTAGAACAAACTCCTGCAGATTACAAATAATAATTTTGTCACGGGAACCGAACCAATAAATTATTACCAATGCAAAACAAAATGAGGCAAGTGGTAACAGCATACCAGGAGATGGACAATGCTCAATACTGTAGTTTCAATTTTTAAACACTTCTTTAAGGAACAAATGTTGAAAAGAAAAACTTTATAAATTCCAGCTTGATAATATACCAAAGATACGGATTCAATCTACGTGACAGGTTTAAGCAAATGACGAAAGTACTCAGCCTGGAAAACATAAAATTGGCATAATATCAGTTTAAACATCCATTTATAATATTTATCGATACAAAGAATTAATTGAAGCAACTGTTGAGGAAAAAAGGAATTGAACGAAACTAAAATTTCAACTAACCTGGCAATCCTCCATTGGTTGAAAGCATGCAATTACTCTAACTACAATTGTTGGTTTTCCGGCAATCCCGTTTTCATGTTTCAATGCTCTAAATCTTGTTTGACTAGCTGCTTGGCACACCATAACTACGTATTTCTCCTTGGATTAATCACTCCTATCGATAATGGATGAGAACAAAGCTAACCAAATTGACCAAGGTATAAGACAAATAAAATATCTACCTAGTACTAAAGAAATGGTTTGGTTGGAAGAAGTGGCAGAAGGAGCTCAAATTACGACTAGTGTTTAACTTACAATCTTTTCTAACTAATCCTATATTGATCACGAAAAAAGGAAAAAAAGTGGGTAGATCCCATTGATGGTCGAACAAGGTAGCTAATAGAAAATTAAGGTAAATTGAAAAGGCATAAATTTTACAAAATAACTCGGCAGTACAAATTCAATCGCACGACGATGCGGAACACATCAACCAAGACACTCCACCAAGGCATGCCGTTTCCCTTCTATGTTTTACCAAATTGTCCCCAGCTTTTATGTTCTTTGTTGGTACACAACCAGATATTTCTGCAAAAAGGAAAGGTCTAATTAGAAGAAAGGCACTACTACGAAAAATCGAAAACATAAGGTACGAATATGGAAGTCAAAACAGCATAAACCACTTATTAATATGAATACGAACATAACATAACACAATTCTTATGAATATGGATGATGCATTTTTCCTTCATAGAGCCCATGTTAACTCTTCATCTTCTCTAAAGTACATATGTTCGACACCATATTCAAAGGGATACACTCATCCAAGCACTTACATTGAGCCCCATGAGATATCTTAGAATATAAAAGTTCGTCACATACAAATTCCAATTTCATTTTAGTCTCATAATTTCTCATCATAACACTAAATAAATAAACTGATATATAAACCAAGCAAAATTTAATTCTAGAATTAAATGTAACTACTGATATAAACAAATTTCATTATATAAAAAGGAACACATGACTAAAAAATCCTGGAAACTGAAATATTATAAGAAACCCAAAAAAGAAATAACAAGTATACTAAACCCTAGAGAGATGAGTACCGAAGAGAGTGATAAAAGTCACAAAACACCAAATTCAACTCAATATATATATTTTCTCTTAATTCTTCAAAAATGGAATATATATATAAGATAAAATACAAACTATGATGAAATCAACCCCCCCAAAGAAATTGATTATATAAAACCCAAAGAAGCCTTCCTTTTTTTTCTCCAAAATTTTAACAATTTATCAGAAATCAAAATCCAAGAACAAGAACCTCAAAAACCCAGAAATAATATGGGAAATCAAAGCCTTCACCCCCCCCCTTTTTAGTCAACAAACAGAAACACAATAAGCCCATCAAGCAAACAAAATACAAGAACCTGTAAAAAGGATGAAGCTTCGAATACAAAAACTTACAGAAAAAAAAAAAAAACCAAAGCTTGATATTATGGGATCCCAAAGGTACCAAAGAGATAAGCTGAAGACAGAACCTTAAGAAAACTAAGAGAGAAAAAAGAAGAGAACAGTTAAAACTCAAAAGAGGAAACAAATGTGTGTAAAAGAGATGAGTGTGTTAAGGGACAGCGAGAATATATAGAGAATTTGGTAATTTGGCTGCCCAATTTACCCACCATTTCTTCCGCCAATTATTGCTAGACTATGCCTTTTTTTTTCACTGTTCCATGTACAGTAATTTACCCAGTTAAATTAAATCTTTAATTACCGTTGGTTCATTTGTCCTTTACATTTTTATTGACTGAATTTCAATAAACGGGCCTGTATTTGATCCAGGCCCATTAAACTAAGCCATGTTTCTCTTTTTTAAAGAAAAAATCATTTTTTTGGGAAAAAAATTATAATCTATTAATATATTAACGTAAATCTAATCAGAAATTTAATAGATTTTATATAATAATTTTAAAAATATAATCTTTAGTAAATTCAATTCTGGTTTGGTAAACCATAATTTTTTTTAACATTAATATCAATAGATTCTTATTATATCTGCTCCTTTTAATATAATGTCTAAAACTATCGATAGTTCTCCTCAACTCTTAAATAGGAGTATAATATGCATCACCACACTCGAACCCACGTCTTCTTACACCGACAACAATATCAATACTAATTGAAATAAGACTCAATCAACATTACAATTTTTAAACTTATATTCCATACAAGCCGTCAAGTGAATTTTCAATTTTTTTTACTCTACCCTATACTACATTTAGTTTTTTTTTTTTTTAAATCTCATATAGGTAAGGGTCTTTGGTTCAGGGTGTAGCCAAAGGGCAGAGGCCTGGTTGAATGGTTTAATTTTTATTTTACTACTTTCCAATATAAATAGTTCAATTTCATTCTCTTTAGATTGGTTTAAATATAAAATTTGTAAATTTTGGCTCATTTCACAAGTTAAAAATTTAATTAAAGTCATTTTAATAAAAAAATTTTAAACTTTGTGTCCTCCCAAATTTTTTTGTTTTATCTCACCCCCTTCCCGTAGCATAATTTTTAAATTCACCTCTACCTTAATTTACACTCGAATAGCACATTTTAAAATAATGAATATTTATTGAATTAATGAACATCCGAAGAAAATAATATTGATTTATGCTCACAATGACAACACAATACAATCCCAAAAAAATACCATATCTACCTTAATTTTTTAAAAATTATAAAGATATAAGTTAATAGAATGATAAGATTACATTTTAACTCTCGTAAAAATACATAACTCAACTCCAGTCCCAATCATCCCTATTACGGATTAAAGAGTGGTGAAATTATCTAATCTTTGAGGTGCTGAAAAAGCATGCAACATGTAGTGAATGTTAAGAAGATGAAGCAGAGAGACAAAAACATGTGCCATATACTCATTAACAATCTAATTCACTCATTAGCAATCTAAGCAGGTGATTACCCAATTCAAATGCAACCAAAAAAAGAAAATTTCCCCTTTTCTTTTTAATAAGTTCTAACAAGTAATAAGTGAATGAGCCATGATCCCACAACAATAATGGTAAAGTGTGAGTTAGGTGGGACATTTTAGAATTATCCAGCCACCACTCAATCCAGTATTTCAATTACATCCCTCCACCTCCATCAATCATTTTTCTATTTTAATTATAATCCTCGTGTATTAAACCTCATGCCCCCCCCCCCCCCAAATTATTCAAATCATAAATTTTGGGTATTTTAAGAAAATTTTAAGGTAGATTAAACAATTTTTGAATACTTTTTTTTAATAAAAGCAAATATTTTTTTATTGAATTGTTAAATTGACAATGATATTTTATTTTTATTATTAAAATTTGAATATAAAAAAATATTTTATTGAAACTAAAATTGTATTTTATTGTGCAATGTCAAATTATCTTGCTCGGCCCAAATTAAAAAAAAAAAACTACTTTTTTTTTGTTGTTTTTACTGTTTTGTTGCTATTTTTTTTTGTTTTCTCACTATTTTGTTACCATTTCAACATTATGTTTTTGCTACTTTGTTGTTATTGATTGAATATTGTATAACTCTTGTTTTATTGTTCATTTTGTTATTATTTTAGAGAGATTTACTTGTTAAGTTGCACCTATCTTAGTGTTATTTAAGTATATAATATTTTTAATATTTTTGATGTATTATACTTAAAAATTATATAAAAATAATATTAAAAAATATTTTATTGAAACTAAAATTACATTTTATTGTGCATTGTCAAATTACAAATTTATATATTCCTTACCTCAACTTTAATATTCACCAAAGCTTGATTGATCATTTTTATTTATATTTCAATAATATAAAATTGAGATTATAAAGTAGATGCATTGATATTGTACATTTAAGTTTTTTCATTCAATTAGTAACTCAAAATTAAAGATGTAAATGTGTTGGGTTATTTGAAAAATAAGACGATTTAAATAAAAATATAAATTTTAAAAATGAGTTTGGACAAAAAATAAAACCTGTTTAGAAAACAGGTAGACTTTAGGCAGAGTTTTTTTGTCCACGCCCAGCCCGGCACAAATTTGCAATAAAAAAAACCTTGTTTGTTTTGCTGTTGTTTTCTCATTTTTTGCTATTGTTTTGTGGCTATTTCACTATTATGTTGTTATTATTTTGTTTTTGATGTTTGGATATTGTATAACATTTGTTTTATTGTTAGTTTTACTACTATTTTAGAGACATTTGCTTGTTAAGTTGCATTTATCTTAGTATTATTTAAATATAAAGATTTTTTTAATTTATTTTGAATTTGTTAGGGAACATTTATTTTAATATTTTTAATATGTTTGGTGTATTATATTTTTAATTTTTTTATATAAAAACTAATTTTTTAAAAAATTAATATAGCCAAGCCGAGTCCAAATTTTAGTATTTTTATCTGGGTTAGACTTGAAAAAATTTTAGACTCATTTTTTGGGTCGGGCCAGGCTAAGCCTATCAACTGAGCCTAAAACTCTATTAGGGCCCGGCCCGATCAACGGACAACTCTACTTAAAACTCATAAAAGATTTAATTAATTAATTAATTAAAAAATAATATTTTTTTATAAACTTATTGTCTATTTTAAGATTCATGTTTGAGGTTCGTGGCTATCCCTTCTAATAATGTCGTCTTCCTCCCCTTAAGAATGCAACATGTCTTAAATTAATATTTAAAATTACATATACAGTTCATGTTATGTTGAATTTAATAGTTGATAATTTTACTCATTGTTTAGCAAATTCAAATTGTTAGTAAATTTTACACATCAATTTCAATGCATTTAATGAAAATAATTATGACATATAATAACTTTGAAAATGGTACCTTATATGTAATTAGTGGATAGATTTAACCCCATAATAATAATTTGTATTTTAATTGAAAGATATGAAAGTGTTGAAACTTTGAACCAATCACTAGGCAATGCTTTTATAAAAGCAGCCATGCTTAGAAAGCTTCTTTAATTAATTAATTAATTAAATGTGCTGAATAAAGCAAAATAAATACAAAAAATTAAATTAAAAAAAAAGGTATATTAGGTTGGATTTTGGCATCGCAATACTTATGCCATAACATGCACAATATATACTTTTAATTTTAATTAAAAAGGAAGTCTACATATTAAACTTTTGGGGGTTGCTATATGCCACCGCTAATTGTGGCGTTGATGGAGATTTGTAAATTCATAGTATACTTCCCAAATTTGATAGCTACTACCTTTATTCTTTTTTATTAAAATAATAATAATAATAACGGTCCATTGAGTTTTATCTTAATTGATATTGGTATTGTTGCTACTGCAGGAGAATATAGATTCAAATACGCTGAAACACATTATCCTCCTATTTTGGGGAGAGGCTATGAGTAGTTTTAAGCATTGTATTAAAAAAAATAAATATAATAATAACTTATAATAAGATTATTGTTCAAAATAATAGTAATAATAATGGAGCAATGAAACTTTGGTATTATTGGTAAAAGTTAGAGCTTTTAATTAGGTCTTTAATTATTAGTATAATGATTTATTTGTCCCTCCAACTTTACAAAAAAAGTTATTTTAGCTTACCATTTAATTTTTTTATCTCTTTTAATCCTTGAACGTGTTCTATTTATCAAACCATTCTCCAAATGGATTATATGCCACATCAACAACATTATACTAGGGGCATATTTATGAGGTTGGTAGGAGCCCGACCCCCATAAAATGAAAAAAATTTTCATTTAGGACTTTTAAAAATTTTCAAAATTTTAAATTAGTAAAGGTAAAATTACACTTTGGCCCCCTAAAAATAATAAAAATTTGATTTAATCCTTAAAAATTTGATTTAATTTCAACCCGCACTAAAAAAAAAATTTTATGGTTTTGCCCCTATATTATACGTTAACTTTTTCATCTATTTTAAAGTGATTTGATAAATGACGCAAGTTGAAAGACTAAAAAAAGGTGAAAAAATAAAGAAAGAGCTAAAATGATTTTTTAAAGTTGGAGGGCCAAATAAGTTATTATGCCTTAATTATTTAAATTCGAGTCTCATTATACATAATTACCGTATGAGCCTCCAATCTACCATGCACAATCAGTTACCAAGATTTTATCAAGTTATATTCCATTTCTCCATCCGTATGTATCCGTATGTATTTGTGTTCGTTATTGTATGGCCTCTTTATTTATAAATTTTAAAAAGAAAATAAAATGGATCAATAACCAACGAAACATTAGCATTGTTAGCAAAGGTTGAGGCCCTGATCTTTAGATACTCAATGTAATAACAATTACTAAGTACAAGCTGAATTTAGACCAAAATAAAATTATCGAAATATACGAATAATTACTAAATTTAAGTCTCAAAATAATTTAATCAATTTTCTTATAGAAACTTTACTTTGTATTATATTATTACTTTATTAGAAGATAGAGGTAAGGGTTGAATATAGACATATTTGTTTTAAAAATATATGTATTATATAATATTTTAAGTTCATATTTAAATATTTATACATGTATTGAATATGATTATTTTTAAAAACTAAAAATTGAACAAAATTAGACAATATAACATGAAATTGTAAAATTACCTCAACAGGCAAGAAACCAGCACTTTAAACAAAATTATTAATGACTCAAGTTGCAATAGAAATAAGATTTTGCAATACTAATAAAAAATATAAATATAAATAAAAAGAAAACAAAAGCTCAAACAAATTCATAATCTAAAAAAAAATTAAGTATTAAATATCAAATTAAACATGTTTAATAGTTTAAATTAGAGTTGCCCATGATTGGTCAGGTTTAAGTTAAATTTAAGCATGATATGAATACATTTTATATTGTTCAAGTTTGGTCTAACTTAAAATATAAGTTTAAATTTTTGCTTAGACTTGCTCGTATTTGTAAATAGTTAATCCAAACTCATTTTAAATTCGTTATTTTTTTTATAATTATATATATTTTTGTTTATTAAAATTTTATATATAAATAATTTAATAATTTTTAATATTTACATTATAGTATTATATATCATTATATATTTATTATAAATTACATAACATACTAGATAATTGAATATTGGAGACTAAATTGATTCATATTTTAAAGGGTACTATTTATTTTGTTCAAATTCATATTTTGAATTTAATAAAAATATTCTACTAAATTTCGGGTGAATTTTCGAATTTTTATTTAAAGCATGTAAAGAATCTTTCACTTACATCTTTTGGTTAAATGATACATCTCCTCAAATTTTAATAATTTAAATTTAAATTTGGTTAAACCAATTTCGTTGTTCATCGTTAATTCAACGATCAAAAATCTTTGAGCAGCTTCCTCACTTGCTCCAATGTCACAAACAGCACCACCGTGAACGGTCCTTGCCTTGAAATTGTGGGGATGAAGCCTTTGTACAATGCCATAGGCCCCTCCGCTCTTACCGTCTTCAATGCACAATCCAAAGCACCTGAGTACGGCGGTTCCGCCCCAGGCGCCACCTTCATGTTCATCACCCTCGTCTTGATCACGTCAATGGGATTGGACGCCACTGCCGCCACGAACCCCGCCGCAAAGCTGGCCGTTACGTGGGTTCCGATCCCATCACCCATCACTCCTTTTTCCAGTATCGTCTCCTTGACTTGATCGTACGTCGCGAGCTGCGATGCGGTGACGATCATTGCGCGATTCACCGTGAGAGCTGAGCCGCGCCACAAGCTGCCCACACCTTCTTGTTTTGTCATTTGACTCAATGCATCGATTACACTCTTGTAATTGCGTCGCTGATCAATAGGGAGTCGCCCATCAGCTTGCATTCGAACCATTGCTACGTCAGCGGGGTTGCCAACGGCGGCGCCGACACCCCCGGCAATAAGTCCAGCCAATATCTTGCTCGTAAGTGGCAAATTCCCAGTTTCCTTGTCAGTCCATTTGTTCTTTATAATTTCATAAAGTCCCATACGAGTAGTAGAATACAACGTTTGTCGAAGCATCGTGGCGGAGACACCGGAGAAAAGAGCCGCAACACCTTCCGATTGGATGATACGGACACCGATAGAAATGGGACCAACACGAGGTTGCGAGATCGAAACATTCCCAACGGCAGCAGAGTTGACGGCAAGTGCCGGACGATAAAGTTGAAGGGAAGGATTAGGGAGATGGGATTCACCTTGAAGTTGCATACGGACCTTGATAAGGTCGAGAGGATGAGTTGAAGCGCCGGCGACGATAGATGCAATGCCTCCCTCAACGAAACCTTTCAAACCCATGGTTGTAATTGGAGAAAAGTAAGGAAGTAAAAGAGAGAAAATGGAAGAAATGTGTGTTGTGTTGGAAAGAAGTGCAGGGAGATCGTAGATTTATAGACACAGCAAAGGGAGATTGAAGTTGGAAGAAGGAATGTGATGGATACCATCTTGGTTGTTCAATTATTAAATGTTCAACGCGGTGGAGCATTATTAATTGGAGCATTATTAATTGAAGCATATTAGGTCGTGTGTTGGTGACTTTGACTGTACTTTTTGCTTTTTCAATTGTGGGTACTGGCCACTGGGTGTTTTAATGGCTACGCATGGTTGGTTTGGCCCTTACTTTGAATTTGCTCTATACCAATGGGGCTAGAAGAGATCAAGTCTGCCTGCCCAATATGCATGTTTAGGTCACTCTCACCATTCAACTTGAGCTGTTAGAGAGAAGTCTATTTCAGAAATTAAAACACACCACTTTCCCATCTTGTCTTTGTCTCTTAATGCTGATTATAAACCCATTTAATTGATAATGTTTTAAAAATACATTTTACTACCTACAATAGGGATTTGGCTTATGGTATTTCAATAATAAATTTAAGGTAAATTATTAAAATAATCACTTTTGTTTATGTCAGATTACATTTTAGTTACTTACGCTTAAAATGTTACGTTTTAGTCAATTACGTTATTGCGTTATAATATTTTAGTCATTGAGCCATTAATTATCATTAATGGTGTAACGTTAAGTCATATTAAATTATCATTTCAAACAAAAATTTTAAGTTAATTTATATAATTGATCCTCATATTTTTTTCATTTTGAGCAATTTAATTTTTTTTCTTTTATGTTTTTTAACTTTCTTTTTTTTTTCTTTATTTCTATTCTCTTTTGCTTCCCTTTTTGTTTCTCCATTTCTTTTAACGTAATTTTCCTATGTTTTCTATTCGTTAAAACTAGTCCATATGCTTTTATTTTTTTTTGAACAATTTATTTTTTTCCAGTGAGGTAAGCTTTTGAACTAGTTTTAATAAATAAAAAACATAAAAAATTACGTTAAAAGAAATAAAAAAGAGAGGAAAACAGAGAAAGAAGCAAAAGAGAATAGAAAAAAAAATTAAAAAACATAAAAAAAAATTAAATTACTCAAAATAAAAATTTTAGGTTAAATATATAGAAACCAATTGAAGAATTTAACCTAAATTTTTTGTTTGAATTAATGACTTAACATGCCACATTAGCTTACCATTACACCGTTGATGATAATTGACGGTTCAATGGCTAAAATGTTACAACACGATAATATAAGTTACTAAAATGTAACATTTCAAACACAAACGACTAAAATGTAACTTGAGACATAAAAGTGACTGTTTTGATAGTTTACCCATAAATTTATACAATTTTTTTTATAATTTAATTTCATATCTATTTTTCGAATAAATAAACTAAAATTTGGGATCAACAATAAATAGTTAAAGCTCCTCTTCAACTAAAGTAATAGGAAAACTAAAAAAAGAAAAGATATTTTTATTAAATCATATTATTTGTAAATAAATTTAACCAAAATTATAAAATTAATAATACATTCATTATAAGCCTAACATTTTAGGTGTATTTAAATAGACAAAATATCATATATTTTTTTTCTCAACTAATGGTAATCTAAAAATATATCAAAGAGCTTAATAATTTAAATTATTAGCTTTTACTATTATGTTTCTATTTAAACAAAATAAATCAAAGATATTAAAAATACAATAAAATTGTCAAAAATATCACGTTATCATAAAAATGTAAAATTATCTAAAAAAAAAAATATTGAATTTGAATATTTTGAAATCTTTGCATTATTAAAAATGTAAAATTATTCAAAGTAATTTTTGAAATCCATATAAAATGTTATGAAACCGCTGTACTAAATTGAAAAAGACAAACTAACTCATCAACATTAAGTTAAAGAATAAATTGATTTTTTTGTAAAAAATTTTATCGGTGTACAATGACATGTACCAAAAATTGATAATTTTTTAACAAAATAATCAATTTACTCTTTGATCTAAAATACAAAAATTAATAAACGCAATATAATACAATATAACTCTAATACAGGACCTTCATTTTAGAGAAAATGTTATAACAAAATGTGAATTTGCACTAATTGATGAAACAAACCTTATTATAAAACTCAGATTTTAATTGGCTCAAAGAAGCACAAAAATGCATCTGGGCCGGGCTTGAGAAGAAGAACAAATAAAGTCACTACCTTACCTGGAGAAACTGCTGCGAAGTATCTTATATTATTAGAAGAAAAAGTCACCACAGAAGAGCTGTCATACATGAATAAGATGACTCATATTGATACTCATTTAATATGCATACATGCTACCCCATAATATCTATGTATGTTCATCGCAGGTGAGTTATTCGGGCTACATATTATTTCTCGACAGTCACCAACTGCCTGCTACTCACTTCAAGCTTAGGACTTCAATCTCGAATTCGAGAACCGAGTTTGGTTGTATTCCCCATGCAGGAAACCCACCAGCACCATAAGCATAGTCTGGGGAGCACTGCAGACATGTATAAAAAAGGTCCATCAGAAGCTTCATCAAAGCATGCAGGGACCCTCGTCCGACCAAGGGACAGGATATTGCATTTCCAACAAATCCAACACATACAGAAACTTGAGGTGTCATAACGTAGGTTATGACGCAACATATAGAAACAGGCACCCTGATTCTTTTCTTGGAAACAAAAAGGAAAGAACGAGATAAAAGAACAAAAGTTCGGAATTTTGTGGTATTGATTTATCAACCTTGCATTGGGAGGTCCAAGATATACTTTTATGATATGAAGTATCATTCATGACATTGATCTAAACATTTCAACTTCAAATATGTAATTGCAGTACAACTAAGTACACTTGAAATGAATTCAGAGTTTGGTGAAACAGTACCCGAAGACGAGCAACTTCTGCCACTTGCATTCCCATCACACCTTCATCCCATCCTACAAAAGGTTGAACATAACTTTTAGTTCCCCCCAAGATGAGGTACTAGGTATTCCACAATAAGAAATAAGACGTGCAAAAAAAGAAGAAATAGAAAAAGTAAAGGCAGTCGCCGCAAATAAGCAATGCTTGTTTCCTAAGTTTCAAAAAAGCATCAAGCATTCTTTCTTCTTTTTTCCTTCTCAATAGATATTGAGTTCAACCAACATGCACATTATAGTTTGTCCTAAATAACAAATTCTTTTACACCATTACATTATAAGATCACCTCTTCACCAATCTATAAAGTGGAGTGGTATATAGATCATCAACTTATGGTCTCGATTGACATAATTAAGACAAATTTATAAGTATTCTGTTAGTCATCTATCATCTACACAACTTGATGGGGGAAAAAAACACGAAATTTCATCACTTCCAATGGCCAATGAGGTTGATGTCACCAACAAAAAATGCACTCGGATATAACAAAAGACAAGGCGCTATAGAAGACAAGGGTAAAAAGAAGTTCTACTAGAAAATAAACCACCATTCAAATAAAAAATTTTGATATATCAAACTTTATGACACAACTCGAACCAATGCATTCACATTCATTAAAAATGCCCAGAAAATAAAGTTTCCTGCTTTAGTAAAAAAAAAAACCATCAAATTTTGTGGAATATTATGGAACTCAGCAAGGAAGGAACCTAGCAACAAGCCATTAAAATTTACCTTTTATAACAGAGCCCTTGCCAATTTGGAAAGAGAAAGGTTGCTGCCCTGGATCCTTTGTGCTAGAAAATGGATACAAACAGAGAAATAATCAATAATTCAATATTAACAAAGCTGTGCTAAAATGAAAAAAAAACCCAATTCATCATTCTGGTAGAAAACCATTACTCACCTCCAGAATTTCTCAGACAAATCTCCATTTTTCCCTGCACCCAACAAAATATTATCATCAAACATAGAAACAAAAAAAAATCGTGTAAACAGCACCGAAAAGCAACCAGTTTTTCATCAAATTAGGGCTTTCAGGGAAAACCCTTTTGATTAAATAAAATATTGATGACTCAAAAATGACAAAAACGAAACAGATTTTTTTTTTCCAGCCAGAGAGAAAAGCAGAGAAAGAGAAATAGCAACCGTAGCCAGTGCAGTGAACGGTGACGGTCTGACCGGGGGTGGGTTTGGGACCGGTTCCAGGCCTGATGACTTGCTTCTCTACTCCCATTTTTCAGGTTTGAATGACGATCTAACTGGATTTTCTTAGGGTTTTTGCTTTCTGTTGTCGGCGGTAATTATCAGGTAGTCAAAAAATCTAGTCGAGATTCGAGAGTATTGCAAGCAAACCGGGGGGCAGGGGGGAATCTTGGAAAACCGGAACGGGCCAGGCCCATTATAGGATGCTTTGGTTAAAATTAGATTGAGGGATTTGTTATGGGTAGAGGGCCAGGGGTGATTTCAGGTTGGTTCACTTTAAAGTTTTTTTGGGAGATCTTTAGTCTCTAGTGAGGCGAGTTTACTCTTAGTTTTGGCATAAGCGCACCACAATCATCTGTTTGGATGAGCTGTGACGTGTTTCAGTCCAATTATTGTTCTGCACTGAAGCTCTCAGTTTTGACTGAAGCATTGCCCTACAGTGAAAAAGTAGGAGCCCTTAGTTTACAATAATGCCTATACTTTTATTTATAATTATTATTTTATTTTATTAAATAAATTTATAAATTCACATATTTTTAATAATTTCATAAAAGTAAAATAATTTAGACACCTCATCGCTACAGCTATTTTTGAATCTAAATACACACTCACTATTGTTTCTAATCTCACTGCTACAATATTTAATCTTATGGCTACAATAACTAATCTCATTGCCACCGTTATTTTTAACCTCACTGGAGGCAAACATACCGTCCATCTAAACTAGGCCTTAGTCTCTGAACTATTAAAAAAAACTAAATAAGGCTAAATTGAAATAGAGTTAACATATACGGTATAAAAAATGCCCTTTACTGTTTAACAAAATTAATATATTTAAATTTTTGATGGTTTTGTAAATGATATCTTTTGTCTGGAATGAAATGGCAATTGTTTTTTTAAATATTTTTTATACAATAAATATTAACTTTGTTACAATTTGGACTTATTTGATTCTTCTTAATAGTATAGAGACTAAATCAATCCATTTACTAATAGAGGGACTAATTTGATACAATTCCTATAATATAATGACTTTTTAGGTATTTTAACCTATTAATATCATACATAATTATTCAAGTTTGTTCGATTTAATTAGACTCAAATTTTATTTAAGTAAGTTGATATTTATAAATGACTAATTTAAATTTATTTAGACTTGTTCATATCATTTTAAATTTTAAAAATATATCTTAGACTGTCATTATACTTGTAAAATTATAATTTTAAGTATAATATATATTTTTAATATTTGTGTTATAGTAAAATCTATTTAATTTTCTTATAATATAATTTATATAAATATATAAAATGAAATGAAAAATTACAACTCGAAAATTAGGGGTAGCTAGGGGTTGGTAGGGGCTTTAACTCCTTAAAATAAAAAAATTTCTATTTAAGCTCTTTAAAATTTTTAGTAAAGGTAAAATTATATTTTGACCCTTCTAAAAATGATAAAAATTTGATTTAATTCTTTAAAAATTATGAAATATAGACTATTAAAATGATGAAATTATATTTTCACTATCGTAAAAATTACTATTTAATTTCGATCCTTAAAATTTTTTTTTAACTTTGTCCTTACTAAAAATGAACATAATAATATTTAAATTTTAAATATTTAAATTTAAACACCAACTCAATTCATATTTTAAATGGATTTAATAGATTATTTTGTAGTTGAAGAAAAACATGATTAATTGAAGTGAAGCAGTTGCATGCAGCTATTGAGTTTGAAAAAGAAAAAGGGCATATTCAGCAAATCATAATTGAAGATGAAGCCTTGCAGGTGACTAAAGGCGCTGGGTAGGCATGATGTGGATTTTTGTCTTCTTTTTCCGATATCGACACAAGCCAAGGGAAAGTTATAGGGGTACAATTCGATGTTTGTCATGTTAGGCGCCAAGCAAAGAAGCCAACCGAGTAGTTTAGCGGGGGGATGTGAGATTAAATTTTGAAGGATTTAGTAGTAGATTGAGTTTTAGTTGGATTGATATGGATATTTTTGTTAATGTAAAAGAATGTAAGTTTGACTGCATAGAAGTGCATTATCTTCCTATTTACAGATTATGGGAGGGGTTATGAATAATTCTAAGCATTGTATAGAAAAAACATATATGATTAGAACCTATAACGAGATTATTAAAAAAAATTTAGAAGATTTAGTAAAATTTCTTTTAATTAAATTAAATTTTTTTTTGAAATTAGAGATTTAATTAAAAACTTTTATGAAATTAATAAAAAATTTCAAAAATTTGAAGAATCTAATTAAAATTTTCTAAAAATTTCAAAAAAAAAATCAAATTTTTTCAAAATTTGAGGGCACAAAAAGATTCGCCTCATGTAGCTCATATCAATTATCACATGCTACTTATACTGAGTTTGTCTTTACACGAGGATTGATTTTGAGGCCTAATTTATTATTATTATTGTGATTAAAAAGTGATTTTTAAAGAATTTAGTAATCAAGCCTATTCAATTATTTGATTCTTCGTTTCACTTAACTCTTTATATTTTGGGTGCTACAAATAATAAATTATAAATTAATTCAAAATTTTAAATACTTAATATAATTAAGGATATTTTTACCATCAAACATAAAAAACCTAAATCTCACCTTTTACATTTGAATGGAAACAACAGTGACTCTAAAAGCCAAGTATTTTTCATTATTTTTTCGTGGTTGAAAGTGCTATTGGAACCACAAACACAATGGAGAACAAGGCCATTTTATGTGTTTTGGATTGATACAGTTCGAATGGAGAGTTCTTTTTTTCAAACGATAGAAGTTTTCACTTTCGAAAATATTAGATTCAATTTGTTGAGTGGAGGTTAAACAAAAGAATTTTTTTTTGATACAATACTTAATATAAATATGTTTAAGTGTGTTCAAACTCACGTCCTTCAAATTAATACAATAACAACGATTTCAATCAAATTAAAACTTAGTCAATATAATTAATTTTATTTATAATAAGGTTTAATTAAATAAGCAATCCTCAAACTATATTGCTTTTATTTTATTTTTGTTCAATCAATTACCTAAACTATATTTCAATAACATTTATGAGCCTCTGCTATTATCTCTGTTATAAAAACCACTTCAACCAATAAAAACTTACCATGTGTCATTTTTAATCGATATAATCATTTAAATGTATTTAATTATATATATATATATATATATATATTAATGATTCAAATAAAAGAAGAAAAAGCATAGTTTAGGGAATAAAATATGTATTAAAGGAAACTCATTCTATGTAAAGCAATTTGAAAAGGCTAAAAATAATGTAAAGTGGAAGCAATTTATACTTCTTTTAATAGTTTAATCATATATTAGTAATCCAAGATAAAATTACTAACTTAACATTAAACTATTAGAGAGATAATACCCAATTTCATACAATCTCGTTTTCGTTTTCTTGATCAGATCAATAATTTATTTAGCATTCGTTATCCACATGATGCTCCTTCCTTTGTCAGAGTAAGCCGCTGATAGTACTCGTATTTATTTTTAAATAAACCCCAGTAATTTACAGTAGACGGCACCGACAAGGCGAAACTTGAGTTGTCAAAGGGTGGCACCACCCGTTTAAGCTTCAGCATGGTGTTTTACCTCTCCTCTACTTTTGTTGTTTCTTTAAAAGACAACTTTTTATGGTAATAATTGTATCACATGAAATTGGAAAAATACATTAATTATTGCCACACTGCATCTTTATTATTAAGAAAAGGAACATCAAAACAACAATCAACATCAACCACCTTGATTAAAGAGATAAGATGGTTTTATTTGGGGAAAGATCACATCTAAACTCCCCCACATAAACCCTCCTAAAACATCAAACACTAACACACACAACCATCACCATAACCAAACAAGCAGTAGATGCAGTTTCATAGTACGAAAAGACAGGATCTGTCTTCTAATCGTGACTTAATTGGTAATTTTCATTCCCACCATTGATGCACTGCAACTCCTTCATCCCTCAACCTACCATACAAAGCTACACATTCCCAATAAGCCCTTTTATTCTTCTTCCTTTTCTTTTTCCTCATCATCTTCTTCTTCTTCTTCTTCTTCTTCGCTTCATCTTGCCATTGATTGTTACACTCAAAGAACAATTCATCCACCAATCCAATTGTTTTCCTTTCTATCATCTTCTCCGCCACTTCAGCTTCTGCTTTCATCACAACGTAATCTTCTTCTCTTACATTCATCAGCAACCAATCCGAAACATCGATGCTCGCAGTTGTTTCGATGCTGTAAACCTCAAATTCTTGGTTCCTTTTGGGGTAGTTCTCCTCAAACCATTTCATCACAATATTCTTATCATCATCATCGTTGGAAGATCCCACATTGATGAACACTCTACGAGGGTAATTTTCAAGAGAATCCCCTAACAAATCTGGCAAAAAATTGATTTTCTTCAAGTAAGAATGTGATTTAGCCCATGCTTTTCTTGGTGGTTCAAACAAAACATCTTCCAAACCACTCAATGCTGCCTTTTTAGCTTCCGTTGTTAACTGAAAAAGCTTCCTTTTAGCTGAAGAATCCAACAAATGGTTCTTTGAACCAAGCTTCTTCATTGCAACAATGGTGGAATGATATTTCTTAAGATACACAATTGTATAATCAGATTGTTTTTGATAAGCTGTTGAGATTTCATCACCTAATTGCATAGCAACAATGCCACCAATTTTCACTAAACGATCCACAAACTTGGAATCGATAGAGCCCGACAGGAAAACAAAATCAAACGCTTCATTTGGTAAAGAACTTTGTCGATGAAAATCAGGTTCAATCACCATATCAATGTCACCATTGTTTATAAACATGGAACCTTCATCATCATCATCATCATCATCAACATCATCCATGCTTTCAATGAAAGAGTTCAAGATGAGAGCTTTTTGCCCTTTTCTTATAAGACCCTCATTAACAAAATCTCCCCAAAGCAAATTCCAGTAATCCAAGCTGATACAACCTGAGCTTTGATGAAATTCCATGGCATTAAAAACCGGGCTTGAAGGTCCTTTTAAGAAGGACCTAATGCAAGGCAAAGTGATAATCACCGTAGCTAAAAACAGCGAACGCGACAGAACAAGTAAGAACCTTGGATCAGGTAGCTTAATAACCAAAAGGGTGTCTGGATTTAACGAAATCCTTGAACTCTGCAACTGATTGTAGCTATGAGGTTTTGGTCGAGACCGACCACCTCCCATCTCCATTTCAAATGGTCGGATCTGTAGCTAAAAGAGCTTAATTTTCGCCTGGTTTGGCTAAAGGGTACCTTTTGATTGCTGGGAAAAAGAACCCTTACCCTTCACACAAATTTGCGAAAAACAAATGATAAAAACAGAGACAAAATCTAAACACAGCTAAGAAAAAAAAAAGATGCTTTAGCGAGTACAAAACCTAGCAGCAGTGTGGTTACCACCCAAAAGAGCAACACAGGGTCGTCTTCTGCAACAAAGGAAAAGCAATGACCTAAACCTTTCTACCTCCATGGCTGTTCTACTTCTCAAAATCCACCCCCCTTTTTTTGTGTGTGTTTAGATCAGATGAGTGAATTTCCAGGAAAACCCAGATTCAATTTTCCTGAACATGGATTTATGAACGAAGTAAAAGCGAAATGGAACCATTAGAGGATGAAAAGGGAGAGTGATGAAAGAGTAGGTTCTTTTTTGGTCAGCTTTAAAATAGGGGAGAGTTAAAATTATAAGCAAAGGAACAGGGTATGAATATGGGGTTTGATGAGCTGTGGGATGTGTACCGATGTGTGATTGTCCTTTGGTCATTTTGATTCACCTTAATTTTGTCTAGTTGTTTGTAAGGTTGTTTTTTTTCCCATGCCAAACCACTGTCTTCAATGAAAGAAATTTGTTTTGGTGCTTAGGAATTTCGGCTAAAAACACCAAATTTTATAGAAACGACTTTCTTCCTTAAAATATGCTATTAGTTTCTGTAGTTCTTATATTTTAATTCAAAAAAATTTAAAAATTTTAGTTTGATTATTATTATCTCCTTTAAAAATTTTCAATTTATTATGTTTAATTTCCATTAATCAAACACCACATCATTTGATGGTAGTTCAATTGATATATCAATTTGACAAATTTGGATGAAAATTATTTATAATTTTAAAAATCAAACTGAGGTTTTAAATAAAAAAAGTTGTAAGACTTAATTTTTAATTTTAAATATAAAGACTAAACATCAAGTTTTATCAAAATATAAGGATCGATAACATATTTTAACCTAATTTCAAAGTTTAAAAATGATTAGAATTGTCAAGAACTTGTTGAGATATCAAAAAAAATATTAATTCAAAAAATAGGTTTAAACAAATAATAATAATAAATTTATCTAATTGTGGCTTAATATTAATTCAAGTTCGAAGGGACCTGAACCACCAAAATAGTCCACTGTCTTCTACGTAAAGCACGTATTTCCCTTACCAGAGCAAAATAGGAGCAATCGTCCCCCATTGTTAATCAGCTTGACAACTTCTATGCTATCACTTTCCATTATAATCCAAAAAAACCCACAGTCATAAGCAAGTGTTAAGATCTAAAAAATAACTTATAACTCAAATCGGAGAACAGTAGCCACACCAATATTACAAGAAAAACCCAACCCAATATCTACTTGTCCTTTTTATCATGGAAGTGTAACACCCGATTGCCGGATTAAGGTATCGGAATGCCACATTTATTGTCGGAGTAACTACAATAATATCATATCAATAAAACATTCATAATACATAAAGAATATGATTTTCTAGCTTAATTGAGCTTAAAATGAACTTTCAAAAGCTTTCTAAATAGCCAAAACTCGATTCAAGACAAAAGGGTAAAGGCTCAAGCTATCAGGAGCTCATTGCGACTTTACATTTTCTACATCGCGATGTGGCATTGCTTGTCACGACCTCGAGAAATTCCTCTTCATGACATGACTATTTGACTTGAGCTCGTCGTGATTGCAACATATCGATGTTGCGACGTCAAACCTGCAACTTCAAAACCTGCACCTTTTGCTCCCTAACCACATTAAACCACTTCCATAGGCTATATCCCTTTCAAACAACCAATGATACATTGCCTATATACATTTATCACCCCTAGACATTACTCAAATAATCATGAAACAACTTCAAACATATCCAAAATATAAAGTTTACAATGAAGATCATTATCCAACAACTTCATCCTTTAGCTCATATATATAACATTCTTAATGAAATCCTATATACATTCCAAATCTAATCCACCATTTGAAATCAAACTTCTTTTACAGCTCGAGATGTGATGAGATGAGTTGGAAATGATTTTCAATTTACCTTTAAAATGATCTTCACCTACGTGTTTGAAAGAAATACATTAAGCTCACGAAAGCTTAGTAAGCATATTAAGAATCATATTATGCAATTAAAATTAATTTCTTACACAATAACATATATAAACATGTATATATATAAAAATATACTATTTTCATTTCATTCAATCACCATATTCAAATTTTGTTTCCAAAATAACTTTATTGAAGCACCAATTCCACAAGTTTTAATTTACTTAACTATGCCACATTGCATTCACTTACCTTATAATGCTATTGCCTAATTGTAGACTTAGTAGAACACAATAGGATATACGAAAATATCAATAAGATGCATCTAAGTGCCATTATTCTTCACATGGACGTATAGATACTACTTTGCACCGAAATACCATTCACTTGCACCATAATGCCGCTTTCATTTGCATCGTAGTGCCACTATCACTTACGCATTTAAGTCACTTTCTTAATGGCATGCCATTTATATTCTACTAGTTCTCAATTTTTCTACATGGACATTTAAGCTATAAAATTTATTTACATTTTCTTAACAAATGAAACAATTCAAACTTTACTATTTTTACAAATTAGTCCTTATTCATACAAGATCAATCGTTCATCAAATTTCACTTAACATTTATTTTATCAACATTTAATATTTCACTTTAATACCTCATATCAATAACTATTTCACTTATCTTACTTTTACACTCTTATAATTTAGTCCTTATTCATCAAATTCACTACACATACACTTTTCAATTCATTACAAAATATTTCATATTAAAATAATTCCATAAAATCAAATCATCAATTTCATATATAAATAAATCTCAAATAAAATGCTAAACCAATTTGTAAAATTCTTGACATACTTACAACAAAAATTGCTTAAAATGACCTCTTTCTTCCTTCATTCACTCTTTTTCTATCTCATTGCCTTTGTCACCCACTTGGTATTCACTCTTCTTTTCTCTCTCTTCATTCACATGATACACATACACAACATTTAACATCAATACACTATTCACATATCATTTACATGCATGTCAAATGAGATGTTTATGAAATTTCTTAAGAAAAATATATTCTTCATTACCTTAACCTTTCCTAACCCCTAACTTTACTTTTCTCTTCAAGATGTATTTTTGCTAAGTCCACAAAAAATTGATCGCGCCATGAAGTTTCTATTGCTATTTTACTAAAACCTATGGTGGAAATTTGAGTTTAAAGCTTGGAATAGGATAAAAATGGAGGAGGAAGACTAAAATGAAGAAATAATAAAACTTGATGAAGATTGATAGGGAGGCACCTGAGAGAGATAAGGTAAAAAAAAGATAATAGCCTTCTTTCTCCTTTCTTCTATAACTTTTTTTTAAAAAATCTTTTCATTTTTTTGTTAGAAGAACTTAAAATAAAATCTAATCATCATCATTACAATCAAATGGTGCCCATTCATTTTTAATCTCATCCACATTTCTATGTACTTTCATGGTCAAATTAAACTCTAAGTATTTGCTATTTTTTCTCATTCATTTAATTTAGTCATTTCTTATTTCTAAAATTTTTAAACTATAGCCCAACACTTCTTACACATTTACAATTTAGTCATTTCCTTAAAGTCATTTTCCTAAAGTCAAAAGTCTTTCTAATTCTTTATAATACCCAATTACCTTCTCTACTAATATTAATAATTCTATTTTATCTACTTCAAAAATTTCGAACGTGTCAACTCGAATTGACACTGTTCACTTCTTAGGGCATATCAGGGATGTTATAGGAAGACCACTCTTCTTGAAGACATCACTCTTGTCTTACTTAGCGCATTGTCAATGTTGAGTTTCACCACACCATAAGGAGGTTTCAATCAAGTTTCAGCCTGATAGGGAAAACGGTAAGAACAAGCAATACTTTTATTAGGGTCATTATAACACTTTGCCATATATAAGCTTCGGTGCACAACTCTTCTAGGGTCCAAGCCCTTATCTTAAAAAATAAACCAATTTCATTACTTCCAGATATAATAACAAGTTGTCACAAAAGTTCCAGAGGTGTTCCGGAACCAATCCGTGAACTTTCGAACACTTAGAAAATTTTTATCTAAAAAAGGGCCACACGTCCATGTGAGGTGGGACTCGCCCGTACTAAATTTATTTTTAACAACAACCTACAGGGGTTTTAACACGGCTTGAGCACATGCCCGTGTCTAATGCCCGTGCCCTACACACGGCCTAGACACGCCCGTGTAAAAGAATCTGAGCATTCTATTTTTCTAGCACGGCCAGAGCACACACTCGTGTACTTAGCCCGTATTCGATACTGACTTAGTTAATTTAGATACAAGGGACACGCGGCCTTTCAAGATGCCCATAGGGGCTGGCCATGTGTCGCACACGGCCTAGGCATATACCCGTGTGCCCAACTGTGTGGACAATAATAGGCTATTTTCCAAAGCCTTTTGCCACCCTAAAACATGACCGAATCCAATGCCAGTCCAAACTAACATCAATTCATAATTTAGAGCATAGTAAACATGAAAACATCCACCATTGTATAAAATTAAAATAGGCAACTTTAGGCCATATCCAAGGGCCATTACAACATATGACTCAAGCACAACAATGACCAACACATATAGCCATTAAAATGGCAATTTACAAAATGACTAACTTCCTATACATGTCATACACCAAAAGATCTATTAACTATACCAAAATAGTTGGCTTGATAGTGTGACTACGAGCTTCGACTTTAAGTGATCCTCGAGCTAGATCGGTAAACCTACATGGAAAAAGGAAAGGAAAGGGAATAAGCACATAAAATGCTTAGTAAGTTGCATGAATAAGATAGTCATAAAATCATAGAAGTTTGCCTAAATAGGCATTGAAAAAATATCATGGACTTCTTACTCATTCTCAAATTCTCACCATGCACATTTCTTAGTTACTTTCACAATTCGCTCATTCTCATATCTTACTCACTTTCATCATGTAGTATTTCTCATAGCCATGCATTTTAACTACTCATAGCTTACACATTCTTGAACCTGCAACACTTAATATGGAACTTTAGCCTTTCTCATATAATTTACTAACTTGTAACTTTCCTCTAAAATTCTTTAGAATACCAAATGATACCCGTAAGTCAATATCAAGAAATGGTACCAATGCCATATCCCAGACATGGTCTTACATGGGATCACCTTCGATGTCGTGGTCTTACATGGGATCACCTTCGATGTCGATGCCATGTCCCAGACATGGTCTTATACGAGATCGTACTCAGATGCCGATACCATGTCCTAGACATGGTCTTACACGGGATCTCATATAGGATGCCCAAGCCATATCCCAGACATGATCTTATAGGGGTTCGTATCTCATATTTGTGCAGAAGCCATGTCCTAGACATGGTCTTACAGGGGATCACATTTCGATGCCAATACCATCTCCCAGACATGGTCTTACATAGGATCTCAGTTCGATGCCGATGCCATGTCCCAGACATGGTTTTAGATGGGACCTACAATACTCATAACATGATTACAGTATCCTTCGTATCAATTCAACTTGCATGTAATTACTGTTTTTCATGATTTCATATGGGCATCATACTAAGACTTCATGGAACATTTAAATTTCATAAAACATATTCAAAATAAATTTACACGACATACAAGCTAAATTATTACATACAACTTACCTCGAGTCTGAATTGTGGATATTTGTTCGATTTAGTCCACAACTTTACCTTTGCCTCGATTTCAGTCTGGACTTCGTGTTTCTTGATCTAAAATGATAAATTTAGCTTATTTAGTACCCAAATTGACTAAATAGCCCTTAACTTATACTTAAAATTTGCCCCTAAACTTTTACATATTTGCAAAATAGTCCCTAGGCTCGTAAAATGAAATGTATCTATTCTCTTGGCTACCTAAGCCTAACCGACACTCACTAGTGTTTATTCAAGCCCACATTGCTCACCATTTCGTACTTTTTCTACTCATTTCCATACTTTACAATTTAGTCCATTTTAGGGACTTCCATGCAAAATCACTTAGAGATAGGTGTTTACAACACTTTAAACCTTCATTTTCTACCATTAGACATCATTTTACTTGCATGACATGCATGGGTATATTTTTGAAAATGAGCCTTAGCTCAAATTAGTGGTAGAAATAGCTTGCTCATGTATATGTATATGAATTAATAGTGTGACGACTCCTGACAATCTAAATGTGTTTTATTATAGTAAATGGATCCTGAACGAGCTACGGCAGATGATGTAGAGAATAATGCACCAGCTACTGCTGAAGGGACGGTGCCAGCTGGAACCGAAGATAGGTCGGCTACAGTGAGTCAACAAGGAGATGCCCGAGAGGCCTTCTTTCGAATGATAAATGAGTGGTTCACTGAGTTCATTCGAATGAACCCGGCTGATAAACGATAAATTATATATGTTTTTACCTCATGCTTAGCCTAATTTTTAGATGAATTATCATTGAATTTGTGGAAATTAGTGCTCTTAATCCCTTTATTTCATGTTTTATACTCAGGTGAGCATAGGGAAGTGAAAAGAATGAGAAACGGGCCAAAAACAAAGAAAATGGGCTAAAGTATAAAAACAACACGGCCTGGAGGTTCGCCACACGGTCGTGTAACATGACCGTGCCACATTGAGCTCGAACACAGCCCAACCCCGACTCACACGGCCAGGTCACACGGCCGTACCACCTTAATAGGCCCGAGCACGGCCTGAGCTTTGATCCACACGAGCGCGGCACACGGGCGTGTCCCTGTCGTGAGGAAGTTTAATTTTACTCAGAAAAGGCTGCTTAGGGGCTAAGAAAGGCATTCCAAAGCTCTATATAAAGACCCTAGAAGGCAACTTCAAGGGTGTGCTTTTCTTCCCTCAAGAAGGTGCTTTATTCCCGCCAACACAGAGAGTAGAATTAAGGAATTACTTTAAGGGAAGCCGGTTGATCTATCTCAGAAGCTGAATTTTCCCTCAAGACTGAAGATCTCCCTTCAATTACCTTCAGGGGTTTTAGGGTTCTTTATGTTTTGTTATCTTTATTCTTCTGAGATGTTTTCTTTTATAATTATGAACTAAATCCCCTAAGTACTTGAGGGGGATAAAACCTAAGACAGATCTTGTTATTATTTTCTCTTGAATTATATGATAAATATTTGATTTGTTCTTAATTGTACTTTTAACTCTCAAATTGATTTTTCCGGGATAATGATTTAAGTCGAATGTGCTTATGAAAAAGAGCAAAAGTCCCTGCATAGGAGTAGATCCAGCACAATTAAGCGGAGTTGATTGCAATCCTAGAGATAGGACAACAAAAATCTGCCGGATTAGGGTCAAACTTAATAAGGGAGTCCATAAAACGAGTTAAGGCAACACTAGGGATTTTAATCAGAAAGAGATTTCAATTAATCAACCTAGGGTTAGTTGTTTTTAGTCTCGAGAGAGATATTAACATAAGTTAAGGATTTCTATGGATCAAGTCAAGTGAATAAATCGTCTAGTTCAAGAATTGATAACAAGTGAAGTCTAGGTGGATTCTCCCTTGAGTATTGTCCAAGTCAATCAATTTTCCTAAGAGTTTTTCCCTAATTCACTTTTGTGCATTCTTAGCTTAGTCTAATAATAGTTTAGTTTAATAAAATCCTTTTTTTTTCTCAGGTTAAATAATAGAAAGAAAGTTAGTACTAGTACTTTTAGTTCCTTTGGGTTCGACATTCCGGTCTTGCCACTAAGCTATACTATTGTTTGATAGGTGCGCTTGCCTTAAATCGTGATAATAGTTAGTTTTGGGTACGATCATAGTTTATAAATTTTATTACTTTATATCACGTATATCAAGTTTTTGGCGCCGTTGCCGGGGAATTAAGATAGTAGGAACACTCGATTTTTATTACTTTAGCCATTACTATTTTTATTTATTTTTAATTTTTATTTTTATTTATTTTATTTATTTATTTTAATTTTCTTTGCCTTTTCCCTTCTAGGTATCTCTAGTTTATGACTAGAAGAAACCCAGGAGGACCACTACTGTTCGACGAAGATTTAGAAGCCACAGTTCGCAGAAATCGTAGAGAGATCAGACGAAGCCTACAGTATCCAGAGCAGGACCAAGAACCTGAGCCTACTGAAGAGATGGAAGCAAATCAAGACAATCTACCACTTCCCGCGATAGCCGTAGAACCAATGAACCAAAATAATGCTCCTCGTACTATGTATGATTATGCCAAACCTAATTTGGCTGATACTGAATCTAGTATTGTTAGGCCTACTATTACTGCAAATAATTTTGAATTGAAACCTAACACTATTCAGATGATTCAGCAATTTGTTCAGTTTGACGGTTTACAAAATGAGGATCCCAATTCACACTTAGCCAATTTCTTAGAATTTTGTGACACCTTTAAAATCAATGGTGTTTCTGATGATGCTATTCGCGTCTGACTATTCCCTTTTTCCCTAAGGAATAAAGCTAAATAATGGTGGCTTAATCACTACCTGGGAACAGATGATTGAAAAATTTTTACTTAAGTATTTTTCTTAAGCTAAAACAGCTAAACTGCGGAATGATATCTCTTCTTTTATGCAGATGGATTTAGAGACACTTTACGATGCCTGGGAGAGATACAAAGATCTCTTGAGAAGGTGCCCTCACCATGGGTTACCTTTGTGGTTACAAGTTCAAACTTTTCATAACGGTTTGAATCCCTCGACAAGGCAAATGATCGATGCAGCCACCGGAGGAACAATCAATAACAAAACACCAGAAGCAGCCTATGAATTTATAGAAGAGATGTCACAGAATAACTATCAGTGGCAAGTCATGTGGACAAAGCCGACAAAAGTAGCAGGAGTTTTTAATATTGATGCCGTAACTGTGCATTCTAATTAGGTAGAACTTTTAAACAAAAAGATTGATAATGTTGTTGGTTCTACGCAGGCACATCCAGTGATGCAGTGTGACGCAATTCAGGGAAACATGTACAATCCAGATTACTCCTTCCATGGACATGGCATGGAGACTGAGCAAGCCAACTATATGGGTAACAATTCTAGATCTCAAAATAACCCTTATAGTAACACTTACAATGCAGGTTGGCGGAACCACCCCAATTTTTCATGGGGTGGACAAGGAAATCAAAGACAACCACCTCTTCTGGGATTTCAACAACTACCACTCCAATAAGAGAAAAAGCCGAACCTTGAAGAGATGCTCACAAAATTTATTGCCGTATCAGAGACCCATTTTCAAAACACCGAAACAACACTGAAGAACTAGCAAGTATCCATTCAAGGACTCAAAACATAAATTGGTCAACTCGCAAAGATGATAGTTGAAAGACCACAAGGTGGACTACCAAGTAACACTGAG
Source organism: Gossypium stocksii (assembly GCA_020496765.1). Classification (NCBI taxonomy): domain Eukaryota; kingdom Viridiplantae; phylum Streptophyta; class Magnoliopsida; order Malvales; family Malvaceae; genus Gossypium; species Gossypium stocksii. Next base: position 124,692,953 of record CM035624.1, read on the forward strand.
ACTAATCCTAAGGAGCAACTCAATGCCGTGTATACAATAGATGAAGAAGGATTAACCAAAACCAAACTAGAGCCATGTATGAAGAATAAGGTGAGTAAAGGCAAGGTCGAGGTAAGTAATAACGAGTGATACTCGCGATATTAAGTAATAAAATTTAGAAAAATTGATCGCACCAAAAACTAACTAATATCATGATTTTAAAGGCAAGCGCACCTATCGAACAGTAGTATAGTTTAGCGGTAAGACCGAGTTATCGTACCCAAGGGAACCAAAAGTACTAGTACTTACTTCCTTTCTATTATCTAGCCTAAAAATAAAAGAGGATTGTTTGAAACTAATTCTAAAACTAAACTAAGAATGCACAAAAAGTAAATTGGGAAAAACTTTCAGAAAAGCTAATCGATATGGGCAATACTCAAGGGAGAATCCACCTAGACTTCACTTGTTATTAACTTTTTGAACTAGATGATTTCTTCACTTGACTTGATCCGTAGAGATCCCTAATCTATGTTAATACCTCCGTCAAGGATAAGAACAACTAATCCTAGGTGGTTAACTAAAGTTTCTTTATTAATTAACACCCCTAGGTTGCATTAATTCGATCTATGGATCCCCTATTAGGTTTGACCCTAATCTGACAGATTTATGTTGCCCTATGACTAGGGTTGCATGCAACTCCGCTTAATTATGGTAGATCTACTCTTAAAACAAGGACTTTTGCTCCTCTGCCTAAGCACATCGGTTTCTTGAAGTAATACCTATGATTATTAAATCAAGAATGAAAAACATATAATTAAGAACAACTCAAGTATTTATCATATAATTCAAGAATAAGTAATAACAAGATCTGTCTTAGTTTCATCCCCCTCAAGTATTTGAGAGATTTAGTTCATAATTAAGAAAGAAAACATCTCAGAAGATATAAAATAACAAAACATAAAAGAACCCAAAAAACCCTTGAAGGAATTTAGGGAGATCCTCTGTCTTGATGTAGAATTCTAGCTTCTGGGATGAATTAATCGGCTTCCTTTGGAGTAATTCCTTGCTTTCACTCCTTCTGTTGGCAGAAATATGACGCTCCTTTTGGGAGAAAAGAGTACACCCTTAGAGTTGCCTCCTAGGGTCTTTAGATAGAGCTTTGAGATGCCTTTCTTAGCTTCTAAGTATCCAAATCCGAGTGAAATTGCACTTCCTCACGACAAGGACACTCCCGTGTACCACGACCGTGTGGTTTCGATAAGGGCTGTGTTCGGGCCTGTTGAGGTGGCACGGCTATGTAGCCTGGCCGTGCTTGTCGGGGCTGGGCCGTGTTGGACCTCATGTGGCACGGTCGTGTGCTACGGCCGTGTGGTGATTCCTTGGGTCGTGTCGTTGTCACACTTTGGCTCATTTTCTTCGTTTTCGGTCTATTTTTTGTTCTTTTCTCTCCCTTATGCTCTCCTGAGTATACAACATGAAATAGAAGGGTTAAGAGCACCAATTCTCACAAAATTAATAATCATTCATCCAGAAATTAGGCTAAACATGAGGTAAAAATATGTATAATTTATCGTTTATGAAATACCCCCACACTTAAGCCTTTGCTTGTCCTCAAGCAAAATCTCAATCCCTAATTAAGAACCATTCCTCTCAACTTACAATCGTTATCCATAATGTTTAAAACAAATCCACAGGTAATCATACAATGACAATTCAATCAGAGGAACATTAAAGTTTCAATTACTCTAAGTTGAGAATTTTATCATTGAAACATAAGTTTTCTCCCTTCTCCTAAGTAATGATCTCTCCATCTTAATTAACAGGAGTTGACATCCTTACTAAAGATTCACTCTATCCACTCGAAGTGTTTAGGGTTCAAGAATTAAGCACTCTCTAGTCAACCTGAAAAGCTATTACCATAGGCTTGCAAGAAAATCACATCTCCACCACTATAGATTGACATGATACTTCGATCAAAAGGTCTTGTAATGGTTGTAACGGGGCTTGGTTAGGGGTGCTGTCACAAGCTGAAAAAGAAAGGTTAGAATCGAGATTGAACTGAAAAATTATCTAGCTAGAAAAATCTCTATCATTGGAACATATTTCTCGAGCTAATTCTTATGATAACATCATTTCCGCTTTGGTAGCCTTAAAATAGAAATATGCAAAAACTATTTGAACTATTACAGATTACAACTGAATTAATACATACTTTTTTTTAAGAACAATTCAACTACAATACACTAAATTGAATAAAACTTTACAATCTGGAAAAGAGAATAAAGCTAGATGAAAATTTCAACTCAAATCTTGACAAAAATAGGGGTCAAAATAATTAAATGGAATTCAACAAAAAATGGGTGAAGGGTTAATATTAGAGGTAAGTAAAAAAAAAGGTTCTTAGGCTCAATGGGGTTCACAAGGGGTTAATTTATGGAGGTAGGCTTTTGTGGAGTAAGTGGGTTAAATCCTAGGTGCCTTTATCATTTCAGTGTATCAAATCAATGATGTGGTCTCGACATGTATAATCAAAGCAAGTTCTAGAATAACAAATCAGTATTGACTCACTCAAAGCAATAATAAAAGTGAGTACGAAAGAATGTATGCTCAAAAGGCTCAAAAATCTCACCAGAATTATAGCTTTTGATGTCAATCCTGCGAATTTCAAATCTCAAGATAACACTTAAAAATTTAGGAAATTAACTTATGAAAAAAATTGAGGTTCTCAAAAATTTCAACTTATCATGCTTGATTCCCTCATGTTTTAAAGTTTGAATAATCAAAGTACAAGCACCATGTCTTAATTTTCAACATATTAATAGAAATTATAAATCAATCAGAATATATTCCTAATAGGAGATTGAAGATAATGCAAAGAGTGAAAGTGAGAATTTGAGAACAATGCAAGATGTTAGTAGAAAAAAGTTCAGAGATTTCAAAGAGAGTGTAAAGACTGAAAGTGAATTTCCCCCCCACACTTAAGATGTACATTGCCCTCAATGTACAAAGAAGTATTAGTAGCAATAAAAGCACAATATCATAAGATAGGGTAAGACATGAAACTCCCTGAAGTTTGGATGAAATTTGTAAGACGGATATTGGAATTGGGAGAGTCAGCAGTTGTGGTAGGGCTGTCCCATTTCCATATAGATATGAGCTGTAAGGCTTCTTTGAAACTGTGAAAGTAGTTATCAGTCGTTGGGAATTTAGGTTAAGAGAGATTACTCGTTAGGGGTTGGCCGATATGAAAAAGAAATAACAAAATAAACTATATCTAAAACTACTAATATTCAAATAATGAAAGAAAATAAAAGTAAAAGTAAAAAGGAAAATAAAGTTAGAAGAAAAGAAAAGGTAAAAATAGGGATCAGTGTTAAAATAAAAATTAAGATAAAAATAAAGTTAAGAGGAATAGAAATCTCTAATCCTCAGGTGGATCACGCGGTGACGGTGGTGAAGTGATGTGAAGGTGCTGGCATTTCTGCTGTAGCGTGGCGTCGATGTGGTTGAAGCGCTGGAAGCATTGCTGCTCAAATCGAGATAGACGCTCAGATATGTCAGTATAGGTGGCTGCTGCATGAGATGGGCGGCGAAGGGGTGGTGGCTCAGTGGGTGCATCCTCCTCCTGTAGTGATGGTGGGACATCATCAGGAATGTCCTCAGGATCCTCGCTCTCCTGGATGAGGCGATTCTGAAAAAGGCTACCTCTTGGCTTCCACTCGATCATCCTCATATGAAGCATGGTCTGAATGCCCTGTGGGGACATCTGGCTCACCAAAGTATATGAGGATGTCTGGGCTGTAGTGTTGAATAGGCCGAAATAGTGGCCTAATCTCGTGATGTATGGGCCCATAGAAATTACGCCCTTGCGATGCCTCTCTGTCTGATGCTGGATTGCATGGGTGATGAAGTAGGCTAAGTCGATAACATGCGCATTCGCCATGCACCATAAGAAGTAGGCGTCGTGGGTACGGACGAATCCTGTGCTCTCTCCCCTGCCGGTTAATGTGTGTGCAAGAAGAGAATGTAGATACCTCAGGGCCGGGATGAGCTTAGTCGCTTCGGAGCGACTAGGATCGTATGTTGATGACACAGGGGCTAGGGCCTTCCAACACCTAGATGGTGCTAAATGAATATGGCGGTGAAGCGTGGAGAGGTCCTCCTCTTGCATAAATTGCTCGGTATAGAGACCGACAGCTATGCCGAATTCTGAGACATTAAGCTGTCGCGCGAGACCTCCTAGACGGAACTGTACTGTCCCTGGATCATCGTATCTGTTCATCACGGTCTGGAGGTGAAATGTGGAACAGAACTCGAGTGTGAGTTCTAAGTATGTGGGCTTCACGATCTGAAAGAACTGTACCCACAGATCGGTCATTAATAGGGCCTTGACCTCGTCCACTAGGTGTATTTGCTCGAAGGCAGCCCAATCTATGCATCGGCCAGCGGTTATAGTACGAGCTCGAAGTATTTCATATTGCTCCTCTTGCGAGGCTTGCGAAAAATGGAGGAGAGGATGGCGGTTCTCGGTAATGGGTCGTGAGGATGAGCCACTGGGTCCCTTTCGTTTCTTTGAAGCGGGGACAATAGCTTTTTTACTGCGCGATGATGACATGATGCCTAAAAACAAATATTAAACATTAGACCTAAAGATTGAAATTAAATTGAATCAAAAACTATATATAAATATTAAATATGTAGATTAGAATGACAATGTTCCGAAAAATAAAATGGGGACTAACCTAAATAATATAGATTATTCATCCTAATGTGATATTAAAAAAGGTAACATGAGTATGTATTTATATTAAATGCATGAGATAAATGGCAATCAAGTGTGATTTTAAGTGGCATGCAATCATGAAATGTTCTATACTATTCTAGATTTTCATCCTAGTGCAACTAATTTCATGCTTGAATTAATTCTAAATCTAAATATAATCATGATAAAAATAAATAAAATAGATTAGTAAAAATTAAAGAGAAAAAAATAAGAAGAATAGAACCAAATGGGAGATGTGCACGGTCGTGGGAGAGGTTCCAAACGGTCATGGGTAGCTTTGCACGGGCGTGGGATAGTTCTATACGAGCGTAGTGGTGTTTTGAGGGTCGAAGGCGGTGTTTATGGTGGTTGGGGAAGAGTTTGGGTGAGAGGATTTAGGGTTTGAGTGAAGGAGAAAGTGAATAGTGATCCCTTATTTATAGTTTTTGGGTCACACGGGCATGGAACACACCCGTGTGACTCGGGTTTTGCCCGTGTGATTCGAAATTCGGTGGTTTTGGCATGCCTAGTTCGAAGTACACGCCCGTGTTGGCCATCTCGCACGGCCGTTTGCGATCTTGTTCGCTTTTCACATGGTCGTGTGATAGGTCACACGGCCGTTTGCGATGAGGTTTCGTTATTCACACGATTGTATAGATAGTTACACAGCCATGTCTAAATCGACAGTGTTGGCCACGGTCTGGGGACACGGGCGTGTGGCTTTGTGTAAGCCCGTGTCTAAGTTGAAAGGTTGCCACGGCCATGTCGCACGGCCGTGTCGATTTGTCGGTAGCCCGTGTTTTTAGAAAAATTGTGCTCTGTTTACACACGGCCTGGGTGCACGACCGTGTCTCTGCTTCAAGTGTTCACATGGCCTTGGACACGCCCGTGGGCATGGACATGTGGTCCTAAATTTCTGCATTTAAAAAGGGTTAGTTGATGCATAAAAAATACTAAAATTTTAAAGAAAGAAAAGTTACTAAGTTAGTGCTCGGGTTGCCTCTCGAGAAGCACTTATTTAGAGTCTAAGCTCGACTCTACTTGAATGTATCATGAAGGGATTTCGTGGAGCTGAAGCTCCTCCCTGTTATTTTTAAAATTTTCACCTCTATAGTGTTTCAGCTTATGGCCGTTTACCTTAAACATACCGTGGTTTGGGTGAGTTACCTCAATTGTGCCGTATGGAAAGACAGTTTGAACAGTGAATGGACCTGACCACCTTGACTTGAGTTTTCCAGGAAATAGTCTCAGCCTTGAGTTGTAGAGTAAGACAAGATCACCCGTTTTGAACTGCTTAGGTTGTTTCAGTTATTTGTCATGACGTCGCTTCATGGCTTCCTTATATAGTGGTGAGCTCTCGTAGGCATTGCAACGCCATTCATCTAGTTCATTTAACTACATTAATCTTTTCTCACCTACAAGCTTGAAATCAAGGTTTAAAAATTTGATAGCCCAAAATGCTTTATGTTCAAGTTCAATGGCAGATGACAACTTTTTCGGTAGACAAGTTTATAGGGAGATGTACCTATGGGTGTTTTAAAAGCAGTTCTATAGGCTCATAAAGCATCGTCTATCTTTCTTGATCAATCTTTTCTATTTGTTTCTATTGTTTTCTCTAAGATGCGTTTTAGTTCCCTATTTGTCACTTCGACTTGGCCACTGGTTTGTGGATGATAAGGGGTAGCTGTTCTATGGTGTACCCCATACCTTTTTAAAACTTTTTCAAAATGGGCATTGCAAAAATGGGTGCCCCTATCACTAATAATTATCCTAGGTGTTCCAAATCGAGAGAAAAGTTTCTTCAAAAATCGTACTACCATTCTAGCATCATTAGTAGGCAAGGGTTGGGCTTTCACCCATTTTGACATATAATCTACTGCTACTAGGATGTACTTATTCCCAAATGAAGTAGGGAATGGACCCATGAAATCAATACCCCATACATCAAATATTTCGCATGAAAGTATATAGCTCTGAGGCATTTCATTATGTTAAGAAATATTACCTGTTCTTTGGCATTTATCACAAGAGGTCACATACCTGTTGTGTAACACCCCAAACCCAGCCCAGACGTTACGGCCAAGTCTGGTGTGTCACATTGAAGTGTTTTTCGAAAACCGTGTTTTCATTGAAAACCCTTCTTAATGTTTAAAAACTTTTTCTGTTAAACGTGTATAAAACCTTAGCTTGTGTTTATTTTTCCAAAACGTGATTCATCAAAACATTGTTTAACCACTTTGTAAAACCTTATGGAAAATGGTGAAAACTCGAAAACCTTTGTAGTTACGAAAACATGTTATCTTAAAAACAGTTAAGTATCAAAAAATCAAACCTTTTTTTTTTTATTATGGCTTAAAGTGAATGGATACTACGCACCAGGTAGGATTCAAGAGAAGAGGAGGTGAGTCCTTTAGACCGCTTAAGTACCTAACTCTTCCATGATCCAATCCTAGATATGCACACATCCATTGCCACACTTTAAGCTTATTGCTTGTCCATGAATAACAAATTAAGTTTAAGTATTTATTTAAAATATTGATTTCCTTTGAAAATGTTTACATTGCAGAAGCTTTGCTCGGTTATCGTGATATTTTGAAAACATGTAACTTTTATAAAACGCACATTAGAGCTAACGATTAAGAAACAATTTAAATAATATCATACCTAAGCTAGAAACGAAATTTAAAATAATTAAAAAGGTCTTTTACAAACCCAAATTGAAAAGAAATCGATTAAATAAAATACTGAATTAATTAATTTAAAACCAGAAACGCAGTCTTCGTGGCCACTCTGAATCCTTCCCAGCTCCAAGTCCACAGTCTAGGGCTCACCTGAAAGGATGGAAGGAAAAGGGGTGAGTTTTGGGGAAACTCAGTGTGCAACAAAGCCCTTTCAGAGCCCAAATCAATACAAGCATACTGGGCCGAAGCCTTTCATGTAACGGTTACTGGGCCGAAGCCTTTTTCATAAATCATATTACTGGGCCGAAGCCTTTTCTGTAAATAGTAGGGCCCATAGGGCCCATTTCAATATCACATGCAATAATAATAAATGTATGCAAGCCTATTTGGGGAGACTACTCAACCCACCATCTGTTACTTTCCACCCGTACCAGCCAACACACCATGTGGGGATGCCACTCAACCCACCCCGCCGCTACTCTCCGCTGGCAGCATAGCTGTTTTATTATATAACATGAGGCCTAGCCTCTTTCGGTAACTGGGGTAAAGCCCTTTTCGGTAAACTGGGTCAAAGCCCTTTTCGGTAAACTGGGGCAAAGCCCTTTAGCACTTCCTCCATTCATATAAATCCCAACCCATGCATAAAATGAACATATCATGGCATATCATGTACAATAATAATGTCACATGCATTTCAATCAAAATAACACCCTAGAGTACAATAGTCATTTTCACCTAGGGGTAAAATAGAAATTTTCACACTGAAGGGTAATTCAGTAATTTTATCAACTATTAGGGTTTTCATGCTCATTAACAATTATCAACAATTTCCAAGCGTTTAAACAGTATTTCCAGCCCATTTTAGCAATTCCAAGTTATTGGGCCCAAAACCCCTAATGGGCCCTACGTAGCCGATTTAGTCATCTAGGCCCATTTAGCCTATGTTCCATAACGGTTTTAATAGTCTTAACATGCAATTTATCCATATTTCATTTTCTATCAAATTTACCCAAATAGGCCTGAAAGCCCATTGGGCCTGATTTCAACCCCTCGAGGCCCAAACTTACCGACTTGCACGAAATTGTGCCGTTACCTGTCCCATCGATACCGATCACCAATCTCATCGTTTCTAACTAATCTTGGAACAATCGCATATTCACAAGTTATTGAAATGCCGAAATTTCGGCATTTCGGCTTTTCGGCACTTGTTAACTTAAGCTACTAAGAGGGTTCGTTACACACCTATTTTGCAATATTCCTTGACGAGATCTCCTACGCGATTTCTCCTATAATCAACCGCTTATAGATTAGATTACGAATCCATGAAAACCAATGTAGAAATTACCTACCACATTCGGCCAATATAAAGCATTAATAACGACTTACCTTGTCGATTTTAATCTACTAGATCTAGATCTAAACCGCCTCGAAACCGTTGATATTACTAGCCTCCAAATAGATCTTGATTGCTAGCCTTCAATCGCACTAGCACATAATAAACCGAATGAAAAATACTAATTTAAATCTTGACCAAAACAATAGTCTCCCTAAAGTATTTAGGGATCTCCGGCTTTTTCTTGTATTACTAAATAATGAAAAACAAGATCTGAATACTTACCACCAAAGACGTACTTGTCAGAAGCGTTTCCAATACGTCTCCAACCTTAGATCCACGATGAATCTAACTTAAACGCGAGTAGAAAATAGATCTAAAAATTAATCCCCGAATCACTAAAATATGAAGCTTTTCGGCTTTTGTAAGAAGAAGAAGATAATGTCGACAGAGGCCAAGGGTGAAGTGAATTTCGGCTATAGAAAATCAATATTAATGGGTTGAAGAGAAAATCAAAAGGAAATAAAGTTAATAATAAGGATAGAAGATTTTGTGTAAAGAAAAGTGAAAGTGGTTGGCAAGGGAGAGGCTTGGGGTTTCGGTTTTGCAAGGTGAAAAAAAAAAGAATAAAAAGAATGGAATTGATTTTAAAATAGCAAGTGGATGGCCTCCTCTAATCAAGTCGGCTAATACTAAAAACTAAAAACAATACCCTAAATCAATAAAAAGGAAGAAAATTCATAAAGGCAAAAATTTTATAAGCAATTTGGCATTTAATTGCCCTTGGATTAAGCCCCCCCACCGAATTTGAATGCAATTCAAATTTTTTCACCAACTGTTGCTGCCCTTTATCTCATTTAAACCCATCCTTATCTCCAACTGATCAGCAGCAGTATCCATCGACTAACCAGCTTCGGTACGCTGCTTGGGAGCGCCCCAGTCCCGCACGGCACCTCCCATACGCGAGCAGCAAAAACGGGCTCTCCTCGCACGCAACGCTGCTTGAACCTGGGACCTCCAAGTTGCCCAGCACGCTGCTGGGACGCGCGTTCTTCTTTAATGTAATAGCGCCACGCTAATTCTTAAAGCTTACCTGCAGCAGTCCTGGGTCCATTAAAAATAAAACAAAACATGCGCCTACCTGGACTCAAACCCGTGCTACCCTGGGACTCCTAACACTCCGCTGCCGCTGCGCCACAAGCCCTTTTGTGGCATAGTCCACCAACAACTCCTTTTAAGGTATTTTAACACAACCCCCTTCACTTAAAAAAATATAACATACCTTTTGCGCACGCTGGGAGTCGAATTCCAGCCCTCCAACCTACTGCTTAGCGCCCTAACCACTGGGCCAACCTTTCCTTTTATGCTCAACCTTGCCCAACTAATTATAAGCCTTATGCCCAGATTCCCTCCATGAAGCAAAAACTAATTTCTTTCTAGAATTTTGGATTGAACCCAAAATTTTTCCCACAATATAACTACTTCCAAATTTATTTAAAAGCTAAATTTAAACACCAAATTGGTAATAATGTCATATATATTTTTATATTAAAAATAATAATAATAATTTTATCTCAAAATACTAATTAAAATTTCATAAAAATTTTCAAACATCACTAATAAATACAGTAATATTTTTCTAATAATAATTAATTATAATTTTCATAAGACTTTAAAATATCAATAATAATAACAAAAATATTTTATCAATAATAATAGTAATAAGAATATATAATTTTCGTAAAAATCAGTAATAATAAATACATAAAAATTTTCTAATAGTAATTTAATTCAAAACTTTTTTTAAACGATAATATTTAAAACTTCTCAATTATTCAAATTTTTTTCTATCCGAACCCAGACTCAAAGCCCAATTCTTCTAAGCCCAAATTCAGGGTGTCACATGTTGGCATCCCTGAAAAGTGTAGGCCAGTAAAAGGTTGATTCAAGTACCTTATGAGCAGTTCTAGCTCCACTGTGATGTCCTCCTGTGGGTCTTGAATGACAGTGATTTAAAATCTAGTATGCTTCTGTTTCAGCAACGCATCTTCGAATAACCTGATTTGCACAAATTCAAAAAAGAAAAGGATCCTCCCAAAAGTAGTTTTTTACATCAGCGAAGAATCGCTTCTTTTGCTGATGGGTTAGCCTTTTTGGGGTTATGTTAGCTGCTAAATAATTTGCAAAATCAACAAACCAAGGAACTGCTGCATCTGCTAAGGCTAGGAGTTGTTCTTCAGGAAACAAGTCGTTTATTTTATCGAGGTACTTGGGTTGTGTATTTTCTAATCTTGAAAGGTGATCTGCTGCCAAGTTTTCAGCTCCTTTCTTGTCCTTTATTTCTAAATCAAATTCCTGTAACAATAGAATTCATCTTATTAATCGAGGTTTTGCATCAGTTTTAGTTAAAAGGTAGCGAAGAGTAGAATGGTCAGTATAAACAATGACTTTTGACAAAATCAAATAAGATCTAAATTTGTGAAATGCAAAAATAACGGCTAGCAATTCTTTTTCTGTGGTAGTATAATTTGCTTAAGCAGCTGTCAAAGTTCTGCTAGCATAATAAATCGGTTGAAAGTGCTTGTCTCTTCGCTGTCCCAAAACTGCACCTACGAAAACTGAAAAATCATCCATAAATACCTCCATAATGTCTTCCACGAATTCATTGAAGATAGCTAGCATGCATCGCTGAAAAGTAGCAGGAGCGTTACATAAACCAAAAGGCATTCTACGATAAGCAAACGTATCGTATGGACAAGTGAATATCGTTTTCTCCTGATCTTTTAGAGCTATCAGGATTTGGAAGTAACTAGTGTAACGACCCGAATTTTTCGGTTATCGGAAAAGTTTATTTTCGGGTCTTCGTTTATAAAAAAAATGGGTTCATAAATAATTATTAAAAATAATTATAAAGTTAGATGAGTGGTTAATTAAAGTTTAATTAAGTAAATTTAGTTTAATAAGAAATAACTAGTAGAAAGGACTAAATTGAATAGAATGCAAAGGTTTGATTTTAGTAAAAAGAAATAATAAAGGATTAAATTAGTAATTAGACCATAGAAATTGACATGTGTGTATTATGGATAAAATAAATGTGTATCAATTTTATTGGTACAAATGTATGTTATGTATATTTACTTAATTATTAAGTAAATATTATTAATTTATTTGTTATAATTATTATTATTTGGGTAAATTTTATTTTATTAAATTGTTGAGATGATGACAAGTGGGTGGCAAGGATTAAAACAAGTGTATGTATTTTAAAGGTATAAGTGTATGTATTTAATTGGTTGATAAAAAGATATTTTGTAATAATTAATTAAATAAGTAATAAAAGAAATTAAAAAGGAAATAAAAGAATGAAAAGAAGAAAAGAAACAGAGAACAAAACGTGAGAAGGGGAAGAAAAAGAAAGAAAGAAAGAAGAAAGGAAAAATTGGGGGTTTGATGCTTGAAGCTAAAATTGGTAAGTCAATTAAGTCCTTTTTATTTAATTTTGATGCTTTAGAAGCTTTGGAACAAGATTTTGAGGAAATTAAATGAATATTTTGAAAGTTATTAGATTTCTAGATAATGTTTATGTTGAGTAAAAAGATGAATTAGGGGTTAAATTGATAAGAACTCAAGTTAGAAATGAAATAAGGATTGAATTGTAAAGTAATTCATAAGTTTCAACATTGTAGGGACTAAATTGATGAAATTTCGAAATTAGGGAAATATGCTGGAAATTTAGTAGTTAAGAATGAGTTTGGACAAAGTTTGAATAAAAATGAAGAATGAATTGAGTTGTAAAAGAAAGTAAACTTAGTTAGGATTTAATTGCAAAATAGGCTACAAGCAAACAGTTTTGGGCAGCAACATAAGTATAGCTTTGAAAAATCACTAAAAATTGTAGGAACTGAATTAAAGGGTGAATAAGATATGAAATTAAAGCTTATTGAGTCTATTTTTATATAAAAGAAACATAACAAGCAAAGGAAGTCTATAAATTGAGATATTTAAATTTTGGTAAGATTAGTTCAGAAAGATTTCGAGATACTCTATTTTAAGTTTAGAAAATCATTAAAAATTGTACAAAAATAGTTATGAGTTGTAATTTATATGTTCAGAATCCTCAGTGAGTCTAGTTTCAATAGAAATAAATGAAAACATTATCTGAGTCCTGAGCTATGAGATAATTGAACTTTAGTACAGGAGGGTCGGAACTGTCAGACAGTGAATCAGGGGTAAATTTGAGGAATAAACTGTATTAATTGACAAGACTAAAAATTCTGGAAATTTTATGGTAGAAAGTTACATGAGTCTAGTTTCAGGGAAAATTAACGGATCTTAATTTGGAGCTCTGTAGCTCAAGATATAAATAATTTAGTGACTATGACGCAGGTGGACAGCTTGAATGTTCACATATAAGTAAATAGTGAAATTATTGAAAATGTTACTTATAAGCATAATATATAAATTAAGTATGTTGAGACGAATAATAAATCCAAGTAAAACATGTCGAGAATAAGAATAAATACATTTGAGGGACAATCTGTTTAATTTTAATTGGTTTCAAATATAAATGTTAGATGAAATAAAATATTTGATAAATAAATCGGTAACTCCGGTAATGCTCCGTAACTCTATTCCGGTAACGGATTGGGGTTAGGGGCGTTACAACTAGAGAGACCATCTAGGAAACAATAATACATGTGACCTGATAATCTTTCCAACATCTGATCAATAAAAGGTAAGGGAAAATGATCTCTTTAAGTTGCGTCATTCAGCTTTCTATAGTCAATGCAAACTCTCCATCCAGTGACTGTTCTTGTAGGTATTGACTCTTTTTTGTCATTAGACACCACGGTCATGCCTCCCTTTTTAGGAACAACTTGCACAGGATTTACCCAAGAACTGTCAGAAATAGGATAAATAATGCCTGCATCTAAAAGTTTAATTACCTCGGCTTTTACGACTTCCTTCATGTTGGGATTCAATCGTCTCTGAGCTTGCACCGATGGTTTATATTCATCTTCCATTAAAATTTTGTGGGTGCAAAAAGAAGGATTAATTCCCTTAATATCTGAAATTTTCCAAGCTATAGCCTGCTTGTGCTCCCTTAACACATGGAGTAGTTCCCCTTTTTTTGCAATGCTTAAATCTGATGTGATAATGACTGGTAAAGTTGAATCTTCCCCTAAAAAGGCATATTCTAAATGTTCTGGCAGTTGCTTCAACTCTAATTTAGGGGGTTCATCAATGGAAGGTTTCTATCTCAACTTATCATTCATCTTTATACTTTCATAACTTATGTGTCTCGTGATAATTTCATTAGAATCTAACTCATTTCTTACTTCTTCAATTTCAGTGGTGGCTTTATCTTCCCCCCCACCTTGAATAAGACACAGTTCCAACGTGTCTGCGAGAGAAAGTTCCTGAAAATTATCTTGAACAAAGTAATCAATAATATCAACAAAATAACAGGAATCATCTTTTTCTTTAGAAAATTTCATAGCATCATAGATTTTAAAAACGACTTCTTCCTCACCAAATCTAAGTACCAATTTACCATCCCCTACATCAATAACAGCTTTAGCAGTAGCTAAGAATGGACGTCCCAAAATTAAAGGTACCTCAATATCCTCATCCATGTCAAGCACAACAAAATCAACAGGGAATATAAATTTGTCTACCTTTACTAGCACATCTTCTATGATTCCCCTAGGATATTTAACAGATCTATCAGCTAGTTGAATACTCATCCTAGTGGGCTTTGGTTCCCCTAGACCTAGTTGCTTGAACATTTTGTAAGGCATGAGATTAATGCTTGCACCTAAATCAGCTAAGGCTTTATCAATAATTAAACTACCAATTAAACAAGGAATAGTAAAACTTCCTGGATCTTTCAGTTTTGTCGGCAGTTTATTTTGGAGAATAGCTGAGCATTCCTCGTTGAGTTCCACTGTGGCTAATTCTTCCAACTTCCTTTTATTTGTTAGAAGTTCCTTAAGGAACTTCGTGTACTTCGGCATCTGCGAAATTGCTTCAACAAAAGGTAAGTCAATGTGTAATTGTTTAAAAAGTTCAAGAAATTTACCAAATTGAGCGTCTGTATGGTCTTTCTTCAACTTTGCTGGATATGAAATAGGCGATTTGTATTCCTTGAGTGTTGGTGGAGTGTTTTCCTTGGGTTCCTCTACCTTGTCTCCTGAAGATTCTGGAACAGACTTCTTTTCTGGTTCAGCTAGTACTTTCTCATCTCTTAAAGTAATTGCTTTGACATGTTCTCTGGGATTTGGCTCAGTATTACTTGGTAGTCCACCTTGTGGTCTCTCAGAAATTAATTTTACAAGTTGACCGATTTGATTTTCAAGCCCTTGAGTTGATGCTTGTTGGTTCTTTAGTGCCGTCTCAATACTCTGAAAATAGGTTTCTGATGCGGCCATAAATTTGGTGAACATCTCTTCAAGATTCGGCTTTTTCTCTTCTTGTGGTGGTGGCTGCTAAAATCCCGAAGGAGGCTGTTGTCTTTGATTTCCTTGTCCCTCCATGAAAAATTAGGGTGATTTCTCCAACCTGCATTGTAAGTATTACTATAAGGGTTATTTTGAGGTCCAGAATTATTACCCATATAGTTGGCTTGCTCAGTTTCTATGCTGTGTCCATAAGATGAGTAGTCTGGATTGAGCATATTTCCTGGGGTTGCGTCGCACTGCATCACTGGTTGTGCCTGCATAGAACCAAGAAAATTATCAAACTTTTTATTTAGAAGTGCTACTTGGTTAGTAAGCATAGTGACATCATCAATATTATAAACTCCTGTGGCTTTTGTCAGCTTTGTCCTCATGACTTGCCACTGATAGTTATTCAGTGACATCTCTTCAATAAATTCATATGCTGCTTCGGGTGTTCTATTATTGATTGTTCCTCCTGCGACTGCATCGATCATTTGCCTTGTTGAAGGATTCAAACCGTTGTGAAAGGTTTGAACTTGTAGCCACAAAGGTAACTAATGGTGAGGGCACCTTCTCAAAAGATCTTTGTATCTCTCCCAGGCATCGTAAAGTGTTTTTAAATCCATCTGCACAAAAGAAGAGATATCGTTTCGTAATTTAGCTATTTTAGCTGGAGGAAAATATTTAAGTAAAAAATTTTCTGTCATCTGTTCCCATGTAGTGATTGAGCCTCGTGGTAAAGAATTTAACCACTGTTTGGCTTTATTTTTCAAAGAGAATGGAAATAGCCTTAGACGAATGGCATCATCAGAAATGCCATTAATTTTAAAAGTATCACAAAGTTCCAAAAAATTAGCTATGTGTGAATTTGAATCTTCATCCTGTAAACCATCAAACTGCACCAATTGCTGTATCATCTGAATAGTGTTAGGTTTTAATTCAAAATTATTAGCAGCAATGGCAGGTCTAATAATACTAGTTTGAGTACCAGCCAAACTAGGTTTAGCATAATCATACATAGTGCGAGGAGCTTCATCTTGATTCACTGGTTGTGCGGCTATTGCGGGAGGTGGTGGAATGTTTTGGTTTGCTTCCATCTCTTCTGTAGGTTCTGGTCCCTGTTCTTGATCTTGTTCTGGATAATGTAGGCTTCGTCTGATCTCTATGCGAGTTCTGCGAACTGTTGCTTCTAAGTCTTCGTCAAAAAGTAATGGTCTTGTCGGGTTGTTTCTAGTCATAAACTAGAAATACCTAGAAGGGAAAAAGCAAAGAAAATTAAATTAAATAAAAATTAAAATTAAAATAAAATAATAAAAAAATAAAAATAAATAAAAAACTAAAAATAAAAATATAGTAATGGCTAAAGTAATAGAAATCGAGTTTTCTTAATATTTTAGTTCCCCGGCAACGGCGCCAAAAACTTGATACTCGCGATATTAAGTAATAAAATTTATAAAAACTGATCACACCAAAAACTAACTAATATCACGATTTTAAAGGCAAGCACACCTATCAAACAGTAGTATAGTTTAGCGGTAAGACCGAGTTATCGTACCCAAGGGAACCAAAAGTACTAGTACTTACTTCCTTTTTATTATCTAGCCTAAAAATAAAAGAGGATTGTTTGAAACTAATTCTAAAACTAAACTAAGAATGCACAAAAAGTAAGTTGGGAAAAACTTTTGAAAAAGCTAATTGATATGGGCAATGCTCAAGGGAGAATCCACCTAGACTTTACTTGTTATTAACTTCTTGAACTAGATGATTTCTTCACTTGACTTGATCCGTAGAGATCCCTAATCTATGTTAATACCTCCGTCGAGGATAAGAACAACTAATCCTAGGTGGTTAACTAAAGTTTCTTTATTAATTAACACCCCTAGGTTGCATTAATTCGATCTATGGATCCCCCTATTAGGTTTGACCCTAATTCAATAGATTTATGTTGCCCTATGACTAGGGTTGCATGCAACTCCGCTTAATTATGGTAGATCTACTTTTAAAATCGGGACTTTTGCTCCTCTGCATAAGCACGTCAGTTTCTTGAAGTAATACCTAGGATTATTAAATCAAGAATGAAGAACACATAATTAAGAACAACTCAAGTATTTATCATATAATTCAAGAATAAGTAATAACAAGATCTTTCTTAGGTTTCATCCCCCTCAAGTATTTGAGAGGTTTAGTTCATAATTAAGAAAGAAAACATCTCAGAAGATATTAAATAACAAAACATAAAAGAACCCAAAAAACCCCTGAAGGAATTTAGGGAGATCCTCTGTCTTGATGTAGAATTCTGGCTTCTGGGATGAATCAATCGGCTTCCCTTGGAGTAATTCATTGCTTTCACTCCTTATGTTGGCAGAAATATGGCGCTCCTTTTTGGGAGAAAAGAGTACACCCTTAGAGTCTCCTTCTAGGGTCTTTATATAGAGCTTTGGGATGCCTTTCTCAGCCTTTAAGTATCCAAATCCGAGTGAAATTGCACTTCCTCACGACAGGGACACGCCAGTGTGCCACGCCCGTGTGGTTTCGATAAGGGTCGTGTTCGGGCCTGTTGAGGTGGCACGGCCGTGTAGCCTGGTCGTACTTGTCGGGCTGGGCCGTGTTAGACCTCATGTGCCACGGTCGTGTGCCACGGCCGTGTGGTGATTCCTTAGGCCGTGTCGTTTTCACACTTTGGCCTATTTTTTTGTTTTCGATCCGTTTTTCGTTCTTTTCTCTCCCCTATGCTCTCGTGAGTATACAATATGAAATAGAAGGGTTAAGAGCACCAATTCTCACAAAATTAATAATCATTCATCCAGAAATTAGGCTAAAGATGAGGTAAAAATATGTATAATTTATTGTTTATCAACGAGCCAGTCATCAAGGAATATAAACCTTGTTCCCATACCCAAACGCGGTTAAGAAAGACCGCCAGATGAGCAATTCGGTAAGTTTCTTAAACTCTTAAAGAAATTACATATCAACTTACCGTTTGTTGAAGCAATTTCGCAGATGCTGAAGTACGCAAAATTTTTAAAGGAACTTCTCACAAAAAAAGGAAGTTAGAAGAATTGTCTATGGTGGAACTCAACGAGGAATGCTCAGCTATTTTCCAAAATAAACTGCCAACCAAACTAAAAGATCCATGGAGTTTTACTATTCCTTGTGTACTTGGTAGCCTAGACGCCAAAAATGCTTTAGCTGATTTAGGGGCTAGTATAAATGTCATGCCTTATAAACTGTTTAAACAACTAGGTCTTGGAAAACCTAAGTAAACCAAGATGAGCATTCAACTGGCTGATAAAACTATTAGGTTTTCCAAGGGAATAATTGAAGATGTGCTTATCAAAATTGATAAATTTATATTCCTAGTTGACTTTATTGTTTTAGACATTGATGAGGATAGCAATGTACCCTTAATTCTAGGGCGACCCTTTTTAGCAACTGCCAGAACAATAATTTATTTAGGAACAGGTGAACTTACACTACATGTAGGTGATGACAAAGTTACTTTACAAGCTCGAAACTCGATTAAGACACGAGTCCTTGTAAAATCACTGAACTCTCCATCTAGCCTTCTGTGCAGGATACACTTCACATAAAGGAGACCCAACCACAGAAAAGTCCATCCAAGAGAGACGTACCTGAAAAGTGAATGCTTCAGATTGAGGAACTAGATGAGTGGCTGAACTATCACGAAAAGCCCAAAATATGCCACATCAACCCAGAACATCATCAAGACGACCCTCAGGTAAAAATGAATCAAATCAAGGTAGGGGATAAGGTAATCTTAGGGGAAGACGATCCTCGAATCTTGAATTCAAAAGAACATACAAGTGACATACCTTACTTCACGGTAACGAAAATCTTTCCCTATGGTACAGTCGAGATGAAACATGAGTCACTCGGCACTTTTAAGGTAAATCACACTCGACTCAGATCTTATGTTGATAATGAAATTAAAAGCAAGATAGAAGAGTTTCAACTCTTCAAACCACCATGATCAAACAAGCTTGAAAAGTCGAGCTTAGACTGTAAATAAGCGCTTTGCGGGAGGTAACCCGAGCACTGACTTAAGTTCAATTCTTTTATTCTCTAATTCATCAACTAACCTTCTGAATGCAGGATTTTCAACCTACACGGGCACTAACACGGGCGTGCCAAAGACTGTGTGAAATTATAAACAGAGACACGGGCTGCGTCACCAAGCCACGGCCGTGCGACATGGCCGTGGCCAAGCCTGACAATTGACACGGGCATGTAACACGCCCGTGTCCCAAAATCGTGGCCAAACCTATTAATTCAACACGGGCGTGTGACACACCTGTGCCCCAAGGCCGTGGTTGAATCTGCCATTTCAGACACGGGCGTGTAACCTTCTACACAGCCGTGGGAGAAGCAAACATTGAAGGAGATGGCCGTGTAGGATCACGGGCGTCTGTTACGAAATCGGCGTGCCAAAACCCCCAATTTTCGAACCACACGGGCTAACCCCAAGCCACACGGGCTGTGCTATGCCCATGTGACCCAAAATCCTATATAAACAGCCCACTATTCACCTTCTTCCTCACCTAAACCCTAAAAATCTCTCAACTCAACTCCCATACCCACTATTTCTAGCGCCGCCATCGGCATTAATAGCATCTCCACGCTTGTGCAACCTCTCCACGACCGTGCCCCGCCCCAGAACCACCTATTTGGTTCCCCTTTTCTTACTTTCTTTTTATTTTTAATGTCTTTTATCTATTTATCTGTTAATAATCTCCTTTATTTTGTTATTTACATTATTTTTTATAGGAATCTCATTCATTTAGCATGATTAATCTAGAAACTTCATTATGCCACTTTGAATCATTCCTTGGATGCCACTTTTTCCTATCACATAGAATAGGCTTTAGGCATACATTAACTATAAAAACCCCTAAAAATAAGCAATTGTTTTCGTGCTAGAAGTTCTATGTTTAGGATGAATAAAAAATGGCATTTAAATTAGTAAAGAAATTGACCCTCGTTAAGTAAATTTTTGTTAGCACTGTTATTTTAAACTTATAAATACCTTTATTTAGGACTAATGCATAATTTTCTTTTCCCGTTTTTTTTCTTTAGGAATCATGTCATCGTTACGTGGAAAGAAAGTTACCGTCCCTACTTCAAAGAAGCGAAAGGGACCGGGTAGTTCCTCTTCGAGACCCACTGCCAAAGACCGACACCTATTTCTTTAATTCCCTCAGAACTCCCAAGAGGAGTTATTTTAGATATTACAAGCGAGACCCCTCGAAACGGGAAGATGCGTTGACTGGATCGCACTAGAGCAGGTCCAGCTAGCTGACGAGGTCCGGGCCTTATTAACAACGGACCCTTGGGACCAGTTCTTTCAGATTGTGGAGCCCACCTATCTCGAACTCACCATTGAGTTCTGCTCCACATTTCACCTCCAGACAGTGATGAGCCGAAATGATGATCCAGGAACGATACAATTTCGGCTAGTGATATACGTGATATTAAGCCATAAAATTTATAATAATGATCACACTAGAAACTAACTATTATCACGATTTTAAGGCAAACGCACCTATCAAACAATAGTATAGCTTAGTGGCAAGATCGAGATATCGTACCCAAAGGAACCAAAAGTACTAATTCTAACTTTCTTTCTATTATTTAACCTAGAAAAAAAAGGGGTTTTTATGAAACTAAAATAATTCTAAAACTAAACTAAGAATGCACAAAAAGTGAATTGGGGAAAAACTCTTAGGAAAAACTGATTGATTTGGACAATACTCAAGGAAGAATCCACCTAGACTTCACTTGTTATCAACTATTGAACTAGACGATTTATTCACTTCACTTGATCCGTAGAAATCCCTAACTTATGTTTATATCTCTCTCGAGACTAAAAAAAACTAACCTTAGGTTGATTAATTGAAATCTCTTTCTAATTAAAACCCCTAGTGTCGCATGAACTTGATCTATGGATTCCCGTATTAGGTTTGACCCTAATCCGGTAGATTTTCGTCGTCCTATCTCTAGGATTGCGATCAACTCCGCTTAATTGTGTTGGATCTACTGCTATGCAGGGACTTTTGCTCCTCTACATAAGCACATTTGACGTAAATCAATATCCCGAAAATATCAATTCAAGAGTTAAAAACACAATTAAGAACAAATCAAATATTTATCATATAATTCAAGAGAAAATAATAACAAGATCTGTCTTAGGTTTCATCCCCCTCAAGTATTTGAGGGGTTTAGTTCATAATTATAAAAGGAAACATCTCAGAAGAAATAAAATAACAAAATATAAAGAACCCAAAAACCCCTGAAGGAAATTGAAGGGAGATCTTCAGTCTTGAGGAAGCATTCAGCTTCTGAGATGAATCAATCGGCTTCCCTTGGAGTAATTCCTTACTTCCACTCTCTGTGTTGACAGGAAATAAGCACCTTCTTGAGGGAAGAAAATCACTCTTTTGAGGAGAGAAAAAGTATATCTTTGTAGTTGCCCCCTAGGGTCTTTATATAGAGCTTTGGAGTGTCTTTCTTAGCCCCTAAGTAACCTTTTTCGAGTGAAATTTAACTTCCTCACGATAGAGACACGCCCGTGTGCCACGCCCATGTAGATCGAGGCCTAGGCCGTGGTCGGGCCTGTTGATGATGGCACAGCCGTGTGGTCTGGCCGTGCTCGTCGGGGTTGGGCCTTGTGCGAGCTCAAGGTGGCACGACCGTGTGGTGAATCTTCGGGCCGTGCTATTTATTGAATTGGGCCTAATTTGCCCGTTTTTGGCCCGTTCCTTACTTTTTTCTCTTCCTTAAGCTCATCTGGGTATAAAACATGAAATAGAAGGATTAAGAGCACCAATTTCCACAAATTCAATGATAATTCATCCAGAAATTCGGCTAAGCATATGTATAATTTATCGTTTATCAGCTAGGAGGCCTCATTCGCCAGCTTAGTGTACCAGAGTTCGGTATAGCACTCGGTCTGTACACCGAGCAATTTTTAGAGGAGGAGAACCTTTCTGAGCTCCATCGCCACATCCACGTCTCTCCAATCAACTGCTGGCACGCCCTAGTCCCTAGTCAGCCCACATACGACCCCAGTCGCTCCAAGGCGATAGTCTTCGTCCCATCTCTGAGGTACTTGCATGCCCTCCTCACGCACACACTGACGGGCAGACGCGAGAGTACTGGCGTAGTCAACACCTACGACGCCTACTTTTTATGGAGCATGGCGTATATTCATGTGAGCGACCTCGCTTATTTTATTGCTCATGCCATTCAACATCAGACGGAGCGACACCACAGGGGCATGATATCTATAGGCCCATACATCACTCGACTAGCCCACCACTTCGACCTACTCAATACAGCTGCCTAGACTTCCTGCTATACACTGATTGGCTAGATGTCCCCATAGAGCATCCAAACTATGTTACATATAAGGATGATACAGTGCCGACTTGGGACCGATCCTCCACAATACTGTTTACTCAGAGATTCCGAGCAGGAGGACCTGAGGACATTACTGACGATGTCCCACCACCGGAGGAGGCACCATCTGAGCCACCACCCCCTCGCCGCCCAGTTCATGCGGCAGCTTCATATGCTGACATATCCGAGTGCCTCACACGATTTGAGTAGCAGTGCTTTCAACGCTTTGATCATATCGACGCTACTCTTCAGCAGATATGCCGGCATCTTCACATCTCATCACCGCCCCCACCTCGCAAGCCATCTGAGGATTAGAACTTTCTATTCCTCTTATCTTTTTTTTACATGCTTTCTTGATCTTTATTTTTACCTTCTCTTGAACTTTATGTTTCCCTAAGAATATTTAGATTTTTCTTTATCTTTATTTTGATATTTATGTTTATTGAATATTTTAGTTTAGTTTTCAATTTTATTTTCATATCGGCTATTCCCTAACGAGAAAATTATGCTTAACTTAAATCCCTAAACATTGATAAATGCTTTCGTAGTTTCAAAGGAGCTCTACAGCTCAAATCCATATGTAATGGGAAAACCCTGCCACAACTGCCGGCTCTAACAATTCCAATATCCGTCTTTACAAAATTCATCTTATTCAAGGAGTTTCACTTCTCTCCCTATCTTATGATATTATGCTTCTATTGTTAGTAACGTTATCTCTGTACATTGAGGGCAATGTACATCTTAATTGTGGGGGGGAACTTACTTTCAGTCATTGCATTCTCTTTGAAACCCATGAAAATTTTTACAACTAACTTTTTGCATTGTTCTAAAAAATTTTCGAATTCTCACTTTCACTCTTTGCATTATCCTCAATCCCCTATTAGGAATTAATTCTGATTGATTTATGATTTTTATTGATGTGTTGAGAATTAAGACATAGGTGCTTATGCTTTGATTATTCAAACTTTAAGACATTAGGGAATCAAGCATGATAAGTTGAAATTTTTGAGAATTTAAATTTTTTTCCTAGGATATTTTCCCTAAATTTAAGTATTATCTTAAGATTTGAAATTTGCAGGATTGACATAAAAAGCTATAATTTTGGTGAGATTTTTGAGCCTTTTGAGCATACATTCTTTCGTGCTCACTTTTATTGTTGCTTTGAGTGAGTCAATACTGATTTGTTATTCTAGAACTTGCTTCGATTATACATGTCAAGACCACACCACTGATTTGATATACTGAAATGATAAAGGCACCTAGGTTTAACCCACTTAATCCATAAAAACCTACCTCCATAAATTAACCCCTAGTGAACCCCATTGAGCCTAACAACCCATTCTTTGACTTACCTCTAATATTAACCCATAACCCATTTTTGTTGAATTCCATTCAATTATTTTGATCCCTATTTTTGTTAAGATTTGAGTTGAATTATTATCTAGCTTTGTTCTCTTTTCCAATTTGCAAAGTTGTAAATATTCAATTTATTGTATTTGATTTGATTTGTTCTTAAAAAAATGTATATACAGTTAATTCAGTTGTACTCTGTAATAGTTCAATAGTTTTTGCATATTTCTACAAGCTCCCAAATCCAGAACGATGTCATTATAAGACTTAGCTCTAGGAATATATTCTAGTGATAGAGATTTTTCTAGCTAGATGATTTTTCAATTCAATCTTGATTCTAACCCTCTTTTTCAGCTTGTGATAACACCCCTAACCAAAGCCCCATTACAACCATTGAAAGACCTTTTGATCGATGTGTCATATCAATCTATAGTGGTGGAGATTTGATTTTCTTGCAAGCCTATGGTAATAACTTTTCAGGTTGACTAAAGAGTGCTTAATTCTTGAACCCTAAACACTTTGAGTGGATAGAGTGAATCTTTAATGAGGATGTCCAATCTTGTTGATTTTGATTGAAAGGTGATTACTTAAGAGAAGGGAAGAAGCCTATGTTTTTGTGATAAAATTGTCAACTTAGAATGTTTGAAACTTTAATGTTCTTCTAATTGAATTTTCATTGTATGATTACTTGTGGATTAGTTTGAAACATTATTGATAATGATTGTAAGTTAAGAAGAATGATTCTTAACTGTGGGTTGAGATTTTGCTGGGTTGAGATTTTGCTTGAGGACAAGCAAAGGCTTAAGTGTGGGGGTATTTGATAAACGATAAATTATACATGTTTTTACCTCATGCTTAGCTTCATTTCTGGATGAATTATCATTGAATTTGTGGAAATTGGTGCTATTAGTCCCTTTATTTCATGTTTTATACTCAGGTGAGCATAGGGAAGTGAAAAGAATAAGAAACGGGCCAAAAACGGAGAAAATGGGCCAAAGTATAAAAACAACATGGCCTAGAGGTTCGTCACACGACCGTGTCACACGGGGCCAGGTCACACGACCGTGCCACCTTAACAGGCCCGAGCACGACTTGGGCTTTGATCTACACGGGCGTGGCACACGGGCGTGTCCCTGTCGTGAGGAAGTTCAATTTCACCTTAAAGGTATTCCAAAACTCTATATAAAGACATTAGGGGGCAACTTCAAGGGTGTGCTTATTTCCCACAAAGGGTGTGTTTTTCTTCCCTTAAGAAGGTGTTTTATTCCGGCCAACACAGAGAGTAGAAGCAAGGAATTACGCCAAAGGAAGCCGATTGATCCATCTAAGAAGCTGAATTCTCCCTCAAGACTGAAGATCTCCCTTCAATTACCTTCAGGGGTTTTAGGGTTCTTTATGTTTTGTTATCTTTATTCTTTTAAGATGTTTTCTTTTATAATTATGAACTAAATCCCCCAAGTACTTGAGGGGGATGAAACCTAAGACAAATCTTGTTATTATTTTCTCTTGAATTATATGATAAATATTTGATTTGTTCTTAATTGTGTTTTTAACTCTTAAATTGATATTTCCGGGATATTGATTTAAGTCGAATATGCTTATGTAGAGGAGTAAAAGTCCCTGCATAGGAGTAGATCCAGCACAATTAAGTGGAGTTGATTGCAATCCTAGAGATAGGACGACGAAAATCTACCGGATTAGGGTCAAACCTAATAAGGGAATCCATAGAACGAGTTAAGGCAACACTAGGGATTTAATTAGAAAGAGATTTCAATTAATCAACCTAGGGTTAGTTGTTTTTAGTCTCGAGAGAGATATTAACATAAGTTAGGGATTTCTACGGATCAAGTCAAGTGAATAAATCGTCTAGTTCAAGAATTGATAACAAGTGAAGTTTAGGTGAATGTCGCAGAGAAATTACGAGAGAGAGCACAGCGCAAAGGAAGAATGCGACAGCAGGGCAATACCTCACCAAAAAACAAGCTAGCCATACCAAAGAAGCTAGCATAGCTAGCGAGACTAAATGCTTTAGAAATTGCCTCAAATAGCCAAGGTCGGTATAGAGCTTGCCAGCCAGCAAGCAAGCGAACAAAAAAGCCTCCTCCTCTCGGAAGGAATCAACTTGTTTAAGTGTGGTTCCTAAGACCACTTCATATAATAACAAGTTGTCATAGAACAACTCTTCCAATTACCTTCTTTCCTCATAATATTTTAGCGATTATGATGCCCCTTACTAGCCAAGAATCAATTCAACATCAAAGAAACTGTTTCTAACCATATTGGCCACTAGTTGACACCAGACATATTTGACAATGACACAATTTCACATGGCATAAAGATTAGTTTCAGCATGACAAGAGCAAATTGGGTAAATATCAATAGTTGTTATAGCTCTCCGTAAGTGTAATGACTAGATTTTAGTTAGTTTTGAAAAATTCGATGCCGAAGCCAAATTTTGTATATTGAATTAGTGAAATTATTAATCAAACAATTAGCGCATCTGGTACGCGATTATTTTATTAGATTGTTAAGTAATTAAATCGAGAAAGTAGTTAGTTATAATATAAAGATTGAATTGTAAAAGTATTATTACTATTGAATTTTCATTTAGAAAAAAAATGCAAGAAAGCTTATGTAGCAATTCAAATAAGGTCTTAGATGTAAATTTCCCATATTAGAAGTATAAGTTAGTAGCTAAGCTCAATCCTTACCATTAAATTCCACTAAGTTTTGTGACATGAAATCTTAGCTATTTATTTCTTATTAATTAAGGCTCATCAAGCTTAATTTCTTCACTAATTATATATATACAAGTGAGTGGGAGTGAGAAGAGAGATTCAACTTCTTTTCTTCTTTGTTTGTCCATAGTTTGGGAGAAATGAGAGATTAAGTTAATCCATGTATTATATTTCTTAATTGTCAAGTGTTTATCAAGTTGCCATTAATGAGTTTTAGGAGATTTAAGCTTGATAATGATAAAATTATGGATTATATGTTTAGATTATGTAAGGACCATGGTAGAATGTAGTAGGTAGTGTTGGATTAAGATAGAGATTTAGTTAAGCTATATATTTAATTTTATGACATTAGGGATCAAATTGGACAGAATGAAAGTTATTGAAAAATTATGATATAGATTGAAAGCTTGAGGTTCGTAATGAATAAATACAAAGTCAGATTTAGATTTGACCAGTAAAATTGAAAGATACGAAGTTTTTGAATATTAAGGTTGAGAGGGACTAAAATGAATAAATTGAATCCATGAGTTATTGATTGTTTCTATGAGTTTTATGTGAAATTGATATCATTTCCATAAATGGATTTATCGTACGTAGCTAAAGATAATGCCAAGACATCACGGGATAAGCAAAATACGAAGGCTATTGACGACTAGTCTCATTTTGGTTTGTGCTTTCGTGATTTGGTTTCAATAGATAACTCGTTAATGTTAATTTAGTAAGGTAATATTTAATTTCTTTGTCTCATGAGAGGTGAATATACTTGTGTTATGATGAAGTGGTGAATATGATAAAAATGTGATTCAATATATGATTGGTATGTCAAAGTATGATAACAATATGAACATGATATGAAAATGCTATGTAATTAGTAAATGACATGTGAACTTGTATACATTGATATGATGAATTCTCTTTTAAACGGTCTTAGATAGAGTTTGAGTATAGTTGGCATACTATAAGATTAGTTATATGGGGATTTCTTTGGTTTATACCCATGAGCCACGGAGCAAATATTACTTCAGGCATACCGATGAGATCCTAGGCACACAGTACTTCAATCTATACCGATGCAGCATAGAGCATATATTACTTTAGACATATAGATGATGCATTAGATGCAAATCATATTAGTGTGATGGTAGGTTCATTTATGTATCTATTTTGAGTACATGTTCGATTAATAGGGGCCACAAAATAATCTATGAATGATTGATTATCCATATTCATATGTGAGTAGTTGTACTTGAATAGATTAAATGACTACAAAAACAAATGACATGGATGATAACATGTGAAAGATCATGCGGTTTGGATATTACAATATCTGAAGGTTGATGATGTTATGATACAAGTCAAGCAATATGTTAACTACTAAAATATCAGGGGCTTGTATCAGTATGAGCTTGTACCGATACAAGTTAGGAAGACAAGCTTCCTTCCCCTGTTTCAAGTTAGTTTGACCCTTGGGAACTAAACTTGGTCCTAAACACCTTCAATCACCTAGAAACCTTTTTAAAATGTTTCTAAATTATTTTAAATGGCTTGAAAATGTTTTTATTCAATGGAAATGATTTGATTTGAATGGATGATTGTTTGAATTACTTAATGAATGTGAAGTAGAAGTTAGTTTGGGTTGCTTCAGCAACGAATGTGGTATCTCACATTTAGATCCGGTGATCAGATCAAGTGTGGGGTGTCACATTAAGCACTCATAAATAGTTAATAAACAACCTCTGGCTACCAGCCAAATAAATTGTCTCACATGTTGAGATCCATGGATTTTCCAAATACACTTCCACTTGTCATCTGTTAGTTTCCAAGAGTCACACATAACCCTATTATATGCCATTGCCATTGAACAATTGCCATTGGTCGTGTCATGCCACAAACATAAATCAGGGTTGGCACCCTTAGAGGGATGTGTCATAGTGGGAATTTTAATAGTTGTTTGATAGTTGATTTAAGGAACAAAACGACTCCAATTCCAACCACCTCTTGAAGCTACATAATCAGCCACACAACTAGAATTCTGTATTTCCAAAGGAATTGCGAAATGGCTTAACAAAGGTTACATACCCGACATCTAGTTGTCTTCCCAAAACTTAACTACTCGACCATCCCCCTACAACCTAATGAATACTATCACGTAGCACATCCCAAATTTTGCACAAAGACATCCAAACAAAAGAAGAAAATGATTTGGTCACAAAACGCTAGACAACTAAATTCAAGTTTATACTTTTTTTTGCTTAGTCAATTGATTACAAGAAAAGGCGTTGGGATCACCCAATCCATACCAGTTCAAATAATGAAACAATAGTAGCCAAACAATGCCAAAAAAGAGCACAACAACAAAACCCAAACTAAGTTACCAATATTCTTAAAACAAGGTATTCCTCGACAAATATAATGGCCTAAATTCAGTGACATTGGAAAAGTACTTTCGTAACCATAAATCCGAGCTAGAAAGAAAATATATTTTAATAATATTGCATGATTTTTATTATGATAGGAAAGTCGTTTGAAAATATCGATAGGAAAATTTTACTTATTTAGTGATTAATTAAAAGAAAGGACTTAATTGCATAAAATGTAAAAAAAATTATGCTAGAGACTAAAAGAATTAAATATCTATGAAATTAAAAACTAGAGGTCCTTATATGGTAATTAGACCATCCATCAAAAGATGGTAAAATATCTTTGTTGAATCATCTATAGAATTTGAGAAAAAGGCTAAAGATTAAATTGGAATTAAAGAAAAATTAAAAGATGATAAGGATGCAATTGGAAATATCAGGAGAGAGAAAAGTCAGTAACCAAGCTTGATTAGTTAAGTTTTCATGTATCGTATTTAGTAATTTTTATATTTTTGTAATTGGGACAACTTGTTCATTCTAATTTTAGGGTTAATTTCAAAAGATGTCAAAGTATAAATTTTATGCCATAGATGAATATGCTGTAAATTGAAAATTTATGGTGAAAAATGAAGTATTGATGGTAGGAAAACAATTTTTACAAGGTTATTTTTCATGAAAATGTGAAAAAGGGACTAAATTGTAAAATTGGAAAATTCAAAGAAAAATTCTGATTTTTATGAAATAATAGTGCTGTAAATTATATATATGAATTTTGGCTAGACTTGAATAGAGGATTAAATTGCATGAATTTCATTTTTCAAGACTAGGGACAAAATTAGAATTAATGGAAATGTAATACCCCCGACTCGTATCCGTCGTTGGAACAGGGCTACGAGGTATTATTGAGGAGTACAGAACACTTACAGATAATTTAAATCATTTACCATTCAAATATCGAGTTTAATTATAAACGTCCCCTTAAACGAACCTTCGAGGCCCAAATCATGCATTAGGATCGGGTCGGGATTAAACCAGATGCTTCAATTTTTTTCACAAAGTTAAATAATTTTCTCACCTATAAGGGTCACACGCCCGTGTGATAGGGGACACGCGGCTTATATGGCCGTGTCTCTAGGGCGTGCAACTCACTGACTTGCATCTATAAAGAAACTTAGGTCACACGGCCTTAACACACGCCCGTGTTGCTAGGCCATGTTGTTAATTTTAATTTTCAAATTTAGGTGCAGGGTTCACATAGTCGTATCTTCAGGCTGTAATGCCCCAATTTTCCTAGTTTCGGCTTTTTGTGAAATTGTGGTGATAAAATTTTCTGAATATGTTTTTGCATGATTTTGACACAATTAATTTTCTGCCTTAGTGGATATGTGCTTTAGGTGTGTTAGGGGAGGTCCCAAGCTCAAGTCATAACTTGGGTAAAATTTTGGGTTTTCACTAAATAAGGCCCCATCCTTGGTTATTAGGTTTTTAAGTAAAAGTTAGGTGAGATATATCAAAATGGGCCTGGTGGTCTGGTGGTTAAGTTGCAAGGGGTTATGTGAGAGGTCTTGTGTTTGAACCCTAGGTTGGGCATGGGTATTATTTTTGCTGCGAGTTGCGGCCAGAATTTTGGTTTCAACGAAATACTGAGTAGTGAGGGTAACTAAGGTGGTTACTGTCAGTTTTACCTTTCACGTTTTCTCCATTTTCGTTTTTTCTTTCCCTCCTTTATTGCTGCCGTTTCTCCCTGAAATCCCCATTCTACTGCAAAAAATTCATTGTTTCCCCTTGTTGGTTTTGATTCGTATTAGCGGGCTTTGCAATTTTTATCATGTTAATCGAGGAGATTTGGAGGCTGGGAATTAGCGATACGACGTTTGAATCAGAGTTGAGCACGATTTAAAGAGTGGTTTTAAAAGTGTTTTGGAGTGCTTAGGCTTCAATCGAAACCAGGTGTGTACCCCAATAGCTCTGAAAACGTATTTCGGTGAAAGCTAAAAACGAAGCTGTCGAAGCCACACAGGTGTGTGGACTACCCGTGTGAAGGCCGTGTGCGAGACACCACTGTATGGTCGATGAAGTAGGCCATGTACGTGCCATACGAGCGTGACAGCCATGGGCGTGTGAGGCTGGCTAGGCCATGTGTGTGGCACGGGCTAGGCCAATTTAGGCCATGTAGGCCATACGGGCATGAGGGCCCACATGGGCAGGCAACATGGGCATGTGAGCCCATTAATCTGAAAAGTTCTAAAAGGTTGCACGGGTCGCCCTAGTCTACTGTGACCTGTCTAAAAGGTCAGTAAGCGTTACTTAGACCTCGTACTATGATATGGTACTGTATATATGAGATAGCATGTGTAATGATTTTGTTCTGGCATATATGTATGATCTACTGTTCTGCATTAAGGAATGCCATCATATCTATGTTGCATTGCATTGGTTGGGTTTGGTATTGAATAGAAGGAAGACTTTAAGACTATTTAGCCGGTTATTTGGTAGCCTTGCTACTTTTATTTATTATTGTGCCGTTTTACAGTACCTCGAGGTGTGTAGGGTTGGATAGATTGATTTTATCCCCATACTTGGTGTGTAGGGCTGGGTGGGTTGACTTTGTACCCACATGGTGTGTAGGGTGGACGGAGATGGTGTGCAGGGTTTGTGGGCATATACTGTACTGATTGATATGCATGCTTATCTGTATGGGCTAAGGCCCAAATGTATCTGATACTGATCTGAGTGGGCCAAGGTTTACACCGTATCTGTTAACGGCTTAGGCCCGAATTATGACTGTTTCTATTATACAATTGCATGCTTGCTTTACTGTGGGGATGTACACACTGAGTTTACAAAAACTCACCCTTTTACATTATTCGTCTATCAGGTACTGCCCAGCGGTAGATGAATCAGTGCAGCGGTGGGTTCAAGGGTGACCACTGATGGACTTTACTGGACTTCTTGTTTTTAACACTAGTTATTTATTATTTTATTATTTTAATATTTTATTATTTTGGACTATTTTGCTTTATACTTAGAGTTATCATTTTTCTATTTTTATTAATTTATAAACTGCGACACTACAAACTTGTTTTAAACTTAATTTCAGATTTTTGTTTAATGAATGATTTTTAAGCTTCCGCGATAAATGAAAGATAATAATTTGAACAAGATTTTGATATTCGAAATGGTTTCCAAAAACACTGTCATGTGACGCCACCAGATTCGATCATAACTTTTAGGCCGGGTTTGGGGTGTTACATTTATTGATATCACAGTCAAGTTGTAAAACTCGACTGTGGTGTTTGGGTTTTAAAGTATGGTTTTGAGAAAATGGTTTTGAAATGTCTTGTTAGTGAGTGTGTGTGCTATGAGACTGCCTTAGGTAGGACTCTACTGAGACACTCTAGATAGAGTAGACTGAAACTGTAGTGAGACGACTTTCTCGCGATAACTAACACTGAATACTCTGATAATTATATTGCATAAAACATTTGTTAATAATATATTGAAACTATAACCTGATCTGCATGAAACTTTTAATATAGATAATTCGATAGATACGATGAGCACACACGGTACTCGTAGACAGGGTACTAGAGGTCGAGGTAGAGGCCGTAGAGGGGCTCGAGCTGAGTCTCTTGCTTCTGATACTATACCAGTAGTGGACGCTAGTGAGACACCGTTATCGCCTACGATAGACAGTGGGATGGGATTGTATGATCATACGATTGAGGATGACGCACTGTCCCTAGCCATGCTTCGTATTCTAGAGAGGGTCACTGGACCCAATGCTGGATCTGAGGGCTGTGGGTCAGTTATGGAACAACTTCGGTCCAATGGGGCTGAGGTGTTTAGGGGCATCACTATAGTTACTCCGAGTGTGGCTGAGTTCTGGATAGAGGTGACAGAGAGTATTATGGATGATCTGGATTTCATTGATGAGCAGGAGCTCAAGGGGGCTGTATCTTTGCCTCGAGATGAGGCCTATTAGTGTTGGCTTACAGTTAAGGAGGGGATTAAGTCTGAACGACTAACTTGGGGTCTGTTTAAGGCATCTTTCCGAATAAGTATGTTGGGGCAGCTATACTGATACTAGGCGACATGAGTTCCTTAATCTCACATAGGGGGATCGATCTGTGGCCGAGTATGAGGCTGAGTTTCTGAGGTTGAGTCGTTATGCGAGGGGCATGGTGACAACTGAGTATGAGCACTGTGTGCAGTTTGAGGATAGTCTCTGCGACAGTTTGCAGGTTTTTATAGCTCTACAAAGGGTGCAGGATTTCTCTGCCTTGGTCGAGAAGTCCAAGATAGTTGAGGAGGTAGAGCTCACTGAGCACTAGAACCTTGATAAGGGGAAGGCTAAGAGGGATCAAGAGCCTTCTAATGCTACTGCGAGGTCTAAGAAAAAGGCTAGGACTGATGGGCTTGTTAGAGGTTGCCGACTGTGGGTGTTCCTGCTAGAGCTGCCATATGTCAACATTGTAATAGGAGTCATCGAGGAGACTGTTGGAGGGTCACTGGAGCATGTTTGGGATGCGGGTCTTCTGAGCACCGAGTTAGGGATTGCCCATTGAATGGTAATCAGACGTAAGTGATAAATGCTAAATTATACATATTTTTACCTCATGTTTAGCCTATATTTTGGATGGATTCTTATCAATTTTGTGAGAATTGGTGCTCTTAATCCTTCCTTTTTATATCTTATACTCAGGAGAGCATAGGGAAGAAGAAAGAACGAAAAACGGGCCAAAAACGATGAAAAATGGGCCAAAATGTGCGAACAACACGGGTAAAGAAATACCACACGGCCGTGCCACACGGCCTTGCCACATGAAGATCACACGGTCAAGCCGCCGACAAGCGTGGCCAGGTTACACAGTCGTGCCTCCACCGATAAAAGCACACGGCCTCTGTCGAAGTCACAAGGGCGTGGCACACGGACGTGTTCTAGTCGTGAGAAAGGGGAATTTCACTCGAATTGGGATGCTTAGAGGCTAATAAAGGCTCCCCATAAGCTCTCTATATAAAGACCTCATGAGGCAGAAGCAACAGAGGTTTTTAGATACTTTTCCTCTCGTTTTTCTGCCACACTGAGGGTAGAAGCAAGGGATTACTCCAAGGGAGAAAGCTGATTAATTCATCTCAGAAGCCAGAATTCTGCGGCAACATAGAGGATCTCCCTAAATTCCTTCAGGGGTTTTTGGTTTCTTTTATGTTTTGTTATTTTATATCTTCTGAGATGTTTTCCTTCGTTATTATGAACTAAACCCCTCAAATACTTAAGGGTGATGAAACCCAAGACAGATCTTGTTATTTATTCTTGATTTATTTGATAAATACTTAAATTGTTCTTAATTATGCGTTCTTCATTCTTGATTTAATAATCCTAGGTATTATTTCAAGAATTAGATGTGCTTAGAGCAGAGGAGCAAAAGTCCCTGTGATAAGAGTAGATCTACCATAATTAAGCGGAGTTACATGCAACCCTAGACATAGGGTGACATAAATATGCCGGATTAGGGTCAAACCTAATATGGGGAACCATAGATCGAATTAATGCAACCTAGGGAGTTAATTAATAAAGGAACTTTAATTAACAACTTAGGCCTAGTTGCTCTACGCCTCGACGGAGGGTTTAGCATAAGTTAGGGATCTCTACGGATCAAGTCAAGTAAAGAAATCATATAGTTCAAGAAAATAATAACAAGTGAAGTCTATGTGGATTCTCCCTTGAGTATTGTCTATATAAATCAGCTTTTCCCCAAAAGTTTTCCCAAATTTACTCTTTACACTTTCTCAGTTAGTTTTAAAATTAGTTTAAACAATCCTCTTTTATTTTTAGGCTAGATAATAAAAAAGAAGTAAGTACTAGTACTTTTGGTTCCCTTGGGTACGATAACTCGGTCTTGCCACTAAGCTATACTACTGTTCGACTGGTGCGCTTGCCTCAACGTCATGATATTAGTTGGTTTTGGTGTGATCAAGTTCTTTATAAAATTTATTACTTCATATCACGCGATATCAGTAAGCATTAGTTGTTGAGACTGCACAGCTACCGAGAGGAGTCGTACAATAGCCACCTAGGGGCCGAGGCAGGTTAGGGGTGGTAATGGTATGGGTCGAGGACAGAGTGCACCGCGCAGAGGTGCAGGACCGACTGAGGCGAGGTAGCCTGCAATGGTTTATGCTACACATCGTCTCGATGATGAAGATACTCTAAATGTCATCATGGGTACGTTCCTGATTTTTAATGTACCATATATTGCAGTCATAGACTACACACTCCTATGTTACATGCACTGTATTTAAGACTTTGGGCATTGCATATGAGAGTACCTCTACTAAGATTTCTGTGGTGAGTCCATTAGGACAGTCTACTAGGGTTAGTAAATTGTTTAGAGATGTTCCGTTGGAGGTTTAGGGGACGGTATTTCTGGTCGATTTGATGAAACTTCTGTTTGGGGAGTTTGACTTAATTCTGGGCATGGACTGGCTGGTGAAGGACTGTGTGAGTCTAGATTATGCTGAAAAGAGGGTTGTTCTGAGGGTCAAGGAGGATAAGGAAATAGTCGTGATTGGGGAACGATGGAATTATTTGAGTAATGTGATCTCTACGTTGGTAGTAGAGAAGTTGGTGAGAAAGGGATGTGAGGCATTCTTAGCTTATATTAGTGTTTTAGATTTCTTGGCCTTTTTGGTTAAGGACATTCGTACAGTAAGAGACTTTCCAGATATGTTTCCAGAAGAGCTATCGAGATTGCCTTTAAACTGTGAGGTAGAGTTTGGGATCAACTTGATTCTTAGTACGACTCCGGTGTCTATCGCCCCTTATCGTATAACACCTAAGGAGCTGACAGAACTTAAAGCTCAGATTTAGGAGGTGTTGGATTGTAGGTTTATTCGTCCCAGTATGTCTCCATGAGGAGCACCTGTTCTCTTTGTGAAGAAAAATGACTGTACTATGAGGATGTGTATCAACTACCGTCAATTGAATAAGTTGACGATGAAGAATAAGTACCCACTCCCAAGGATTGATGATCTATTCGACCAATTCAGAGGGGCTTCAGTGTTCTCAAAGATTGCTCTATGGTCAGGTTATCATCAGTTGAGGGAAAAGGACGCCAATGTGCATAAGTCGACATTTAGGACTCGATATGGACATTATGAGTTCTTGGTTATGCCATTTGGGTTGATTAATGCACCAGTGGCGTTTATGGATATGATGAACTATGTGTTCCAACCCTATCGGAGTTGTGTTCATCGACAATATGTTGGTTATTCTAAGACAGAGGATGAGCACGATGAGTATCTCAGGGTTGTTCTACAGGCTCTGTATGAAAAACAGTTATATGCGAAGTTCTCTAAGTATGAGTTCTGGCTTCGTGAGGTTGCCTTTTACGGGCATGTAGTGTCTGCTGAGGGGATTCGAATAGATCCTCATAAGATCGAGGCTGTATTGGATTGGAAATAGCCAAAGACAATATCAGAGATTCACAGCTTTCTAGGATTGATAGGGTATTACCCGTAGAGGGGTTTTCATTGATCGTAACTCTACTGACTAAGTTACTGCGTAAGGGAGTTCCCTTTGTGTAGACTGATGCACAGCAGAAGAGCTTTGAGAAGCTCAAGACGATTTTGACACAAGCTCTAGTTTTGATACAACCTGAGCTTGGGAAGGACTTCGTAGTATACAGTGATGCGTCATATGTGAGTCTGGATTGTATTCTGATGCAAGATGGTAATGTTGTTACTTATGCGTCTCGACAGCTCAAGACTCATGAAGTTAACTATCTGACGCACGACTTGGAGTTGGCTGTAGTGGTTTTTGCACTCTAGATTTAGAGGCATTATCTGTACGGTGAGAAGTGTATCATCTACACTGATCACAAGAGCCTTAAGTATCTCCTTACCCAAAAGGATTTGAATCTTAGGTAGCGTTGATGTGTTAAGCTGCTTAAGGACTATGACTGCAACATTGAGTATCATCCTGGTAAGACTAATGTGGTGGTCGATGCATTGAGTCGCAGGGCTGTTACTAATTTGAGAGCGTTGTTTGCTCAGCTGAGTCTGTATGATGATGGGATTCTGTTGGTTGAGTTACAGGTGAAGCCGACATGGATCATTCAGATTAGAAATAAGCAGTTAGGGGATAAACCTCTCGAGTTACGATTCCTGCAGGCTGAGACTGGGACTACTACGAATTTTGGGCTTAATAATGATTGGGTTTTGTGCTTTTGAGGATGGGTTTGTGTGCCTAATGATGAGGACTTGAGACAATAGATTTTGAGGGAAGCGCATAGTAGCCCTTATGCTATGCATCTCGGTGGGAGCAAGATGTATAAGGACCTTCGAGAGTTGTATTGGTGGCCAGGGTTGAAGCGTGAGGTGACCAATTTTGTTGCTCATGGTCTGACTTGTCAGCAGGTTAAAGCTGAGCACCAGTTTCCTTCGAGATCTTACAGCCAGTGCAGATACCGATGTGGAAATAGGATCGAGTAGCGATGGACTTCGTTAGTGGGTTGCCTCTAACACCTACTAAGAAGGATTCTGTGTGGGTCATCGTAGATTGATTGACCAAGTCTGCTCATTTCATTTCGGTTAGGAAGGACTTCCCACTGTAAAAGTTGGCTAAGTTATAGATTTCTGATATAGTTAGACTGCATAGGGTTCCAGTGTCAATCATCTCCGATAGGGATCCTCGGTTTACTTCTTGATTCTGGTAGAAGCTGCACGAGGCTTTGGGTTCACGACTTGACTTCAGTACTGCTTTTCATTCTTAGACAGATGGACAGTCAGAGAGGGTGATTCAGATATTAGTGGACATGTTGAGGAGCTGTGCGATAGAGTTCTGAGGCAGTTGGGAGGAGTATCTGCCGTTGGATGAATTCGTTTACAACAACAGCTATCAGTTTAATATACAAATGGCATCGTATAAGGCACTATATGGCCGTAAGTGTTGCACTCCACTGTGCTGGACTGAGTTGGATGAGCTTCGTGTTCTGGGTCCAGAGTTGGTATCATAAACAGAGGATAAGGTGCGTCTGATTCGAGAGTGACTAAAAGCAGCTTCGGATAGGCAGAAGTCTTATGCTGATCGGAAGAGAAAGGACATTGATTATTTTGTAGGGGACATGGTTTTTCTTAAGGTCTCGCCATGGAAGAAGGTTCTAAGGTTTGATCGCAAGGGTAAGCTGAGACCTCATTTTATTGGGCCATACTGGATCCTGAGATGAGTAGAGCTAGTCGCGTATCAGTTGGAGCTACCTCTAGAGTTGGATCGCATTCATGACGTATTTCATGTCTCGATGTTGAGACGTTATCGCTCTGATCTTATGGACATTGTGCTTATGGAGGATATTGAGATGAGACCAGATTTGACGTTCGAGGAGGAGCCAGTGCAGATTTTAGATTACGATGTGAAGGTTGTATGGAGGAAGTCTATTTTATTAGTGAAGGTGTTGTGGCGGAATCATAGCACTGAAGAGGCCACTTGGGAGCCAGAGGATGCAATACGACAGCAGTATCCTCATCTTTTCTGATCAGGTATATTTCGAGGACGAAATTTCTTTAAGGGGGTAGAGTTGTAACGCCCCAATTTTCCTAGTTACGGCTTTTTGTGAAATTGTGGTGATAAAATTTTTGGAATATGTTTTTGCATGATTTTGACACAAATAATTTTGCCTTAGTGGATATGTGCTTTGAGTGTGTTGGGGGAGGTCCCAAGTTCAAGTTATAACTTGGGTAAAATTTTGGGTTTTTACTAAATAAGGCCCCATACTTGGTTATTGGGTTTTTAAGTAAAATTTGGGTGAGATATATCAGAACGGGCTTGCTGGTCTGGTGGTTAAGTGGCAAGGGTTTATGTGAGAGGTCTTGTGTTCAAACCCCAGGTTGGGTATGGATATTATTTTTGCTGCGAGTTCGGTCGGAATTTGGGTTTCAGTGAAATACTGAGTAGTGGGGTAACTAAGGTGGTGACTATCAGTTTTAGAGTTTTAGAAAAACCCTTCACGTTTTCTTCTTTTTCTTTTTTTTTCTTTCCCTCTTTTATTGCTACTGTTTCTCCTCGAAATCCTCATTCTATTGCCAAAAATTTCCTTGTTTCCCCTTGTTCGTTTTGATTCGATTAGCGGGCTTTGCGATTTTTATCGTGCTAATCGAGGAGATCTAGAGGTTGGAAATTAGCGATTCGACGTTTGAATCAGAGTTGAGCTCGATTTTGGGAGTGGTTCTGGAAGTGCTAGGATTTTTAGGCTTCAATTAAAACCAGGTGTGTACCCCAATCGCTCTAAAACCACGTTTCGACGAAAGCCAAAAATGAAGCTGTCAGCGCCACACGGGCGTGTGGACTGCCCATGTGGAGATAGTGTGCGAGACATGACCGTGTGGTCGACGAAGTAGGCCGTGCACGCGTCACACGGGCGCGACGATCACGGGTGTGTAAGCCTGGCTAGGCCGTGTGCGTGGCACAGGCTAGGCCAATTGGGCCATGTGGGGTTGGCCTATACGGGTGAACCACATGGGCATGTGGAATTTTGGAGCGAGTAGTGTGATCCACACGGGCAAGGCTAATTTGGGCCATATGGGCCACACGGGTTTGTGGGCCCATATAGAGAGGCCACATTGGCGTGTGAGCCTATTAGTCTGAAATGTTCTGAAAGGTTGCACGGGTTGCCCTAGTCGACTGTGACCTATCTAAAAGGTCAGTAAGCGTTACCTATACCTCGTACTATGATATGGTACTGTATATATGAGATAACATGTGTATTGATTTTGTTCTGGCATATATGTATAATCAACTGTTCTCCATTAAAGCATGCCATGATATCTATGTTGCATTGGGTTGGATTTGGTATTGAAGAGAAGGAAGACTGTAAGGCTATTTAGCTAGTTATTTGGTAGCCTCGTTGCCTTTATTTATTATTGTGTCGTTTTACGGTACCTCAAGGTGTGTAGGGTTAGATGGGTTGATTTTATCCCCATACTTGGTGTGTAAGGCTCGGTGGGTCGACTTTGTCCCCACATGGTGTGTAGGGTGGGTGGAGATGGTGTGCAGGGTTGGTGGGCATATACTGTACTGATTGATATGCATGCTTATCTGTATGGGCTAAGGCTCGATTGTATCTGATACTGATCTGAGTTGGCCAAGGCCTACACCGTATCTATTAAGGGCTCAGGCCCGAATTATGACTGTTTCTGTTATACGCTTGCATGCTTGCTTTACTGTGGGATGGACACACTGAGTTTGCAAAAACTCACCCTTTTACATTATTTGTCTATCAAATACTACCCAGCAATAGATGGATCAGTGCAGCGGTGGGTTCGAGGGTGACCACTGATGGACTTTACTGGACTTTTTATTTTTAACGCTGGTTATTTATTATTTTATTATTTTAATATTTTGTTATTTTGGACTGTTTTTCTTTATACTTAGAGTTATCAGTTTGCTATTTTTATAATTTATAAACTGCGACACTACAAACGTGTTTTAAACTTAATTTCAGATTTTTGTTTAATGAATAATTTCTAAGCTTCCGTGATAAATGAAAGATAATAATTTGAACAAGATTTTGATATTCGAAATGGTTTCCAAAAACACTCTCATGTGATGCCACAGATTCGGTTATAACTTCTAGTTCAGGTTTGGGGTGTTACACAGGCCGTGTGCCTCACACGATCGAGGCACACGCACGTGTCCAGCCATTGTGAAAAATACCTAGCATTCTGTTTCTCAAAGTTTTAGGTGTAGGGGGCACACGGCCTCGACACACGCCCATGGGGCAGACAGTGTGTCACACACGGTCTAGACACACGCCCGTGTGGACGAAAATGCCATTTTTCTCACCCTACAAACACAAACTGTAGAATAACATATTTATTTACCAATATGGTTCAACCAATCAACCAATTCAAGCCAAGACATATATCATTATATATATTTTAACTTATTCATCACACTTGGTTATATTACATATCTTATTATTTAGGTCATTCTATTACTAGTCAACCTTTACCATTTCCATTACATTTCTATACATGCCATATAAACAAAAAGATAATTAATAAAAGCTACCGAAAATAATCTGGATAGTTTGATTCTTCATGTTGATCTAATCCTTCGTATATATGCTAAACTACGAGAACATTAAACACACATATGTAAGCTTAGGAAAGCTTAGTAAAATCATAGGCATAGAAAATAGTTCTTACTGAATATCTTTTAACATTCATACAATATATATAATTTCACTATTCTTCCTGTCAATCACAAAATCAATGAAAAGTTTGCTTAATCAAGCTCAATATCACTCATTAGTAATTTTCAATCTCTTGGGCCCATTACCACTTGCCTTTCTTAATCAAAATTAGGGAACGATTACGGAATTGAGTACTTCGATTTCACATTGCCATAGTATAACTATGGTCTTGCACATAATCATATATCACACACCGAAGCCATGACCCAGCCATGGTTTTACACAGATCACATATGTCACACTGATGCCATATCCCAGATATGGTCTTACAAAGAAACTCATATCACATCGATGCCATATCCCAAATATGGTCTTACACAGAAGCACATATCACATCACACAAACGCCATAGCCCAGCAATGGTCTTATACAGTAATCTTATATCACACAATGCCATATCCCAGATATGGTCTTACACGAAAATCACATATCACATTTTCACATGTTGCCATGGTCAAACCACGGCCTTTACCATCAATTCATCACATATCAATGAACGAAAGTATTCAATTCAACGTTGCTGTTACTTTGCACTTTTACTCATAGTTTCATTCTTTTACATTTATCTCAGTTTGATATTAATCATAATTGATAACATACAATTTTCATCCATACAATTTCATAATAAATCATTTAATTCAGCCATATGAACTTACCTTGGCCAATTCACAAAAGTCGTGAAAGTTCAGGGACTAATCTTGTAATTTTTCCTTTCCACAATTCACCTCGGGTTCTTGATCCATAATTATAAAATTTTTCACTCATTAGCATTGATTGAAATTCCATTCTACACATTTTATGCCCTTTAATTTTTAAAATTGCACTTTTACCCTAAACTTTATAATTTTTGTAATTTGGTCCCTAAATATTAGCTCATCAATGATATTTATTTTTCTCAATTAACACTTTGTCTAAACATTATGAAGTATTTCACAGCCATTGAAATTTAGAATTTTCACACAAAACCCTAATTTCAAATTCTTTCACAATTAGGTCCTAAATATAAATTTCTATTCAATTCCTTTAATAAAATCATTATATAAGAAAATTAGAACTTCAATTCCATGCTAAATCATCATAAACTTCTAACACTTAGTCATGACAACTTTCAAAATTATCCATGAAATCAAGAACTAACGAATTAAATAGTAGGACTTAGTTGTAAAAGTCTCAAAAAGACAAAAATTACAAGAAATAACAAAGAATTGAACTTACTTGCAATAAAAATACAAAAAACCAGCTTTAAAGGCTCTTCAAAGGCTATTTTTAGCTAATGAGGGTGAAGAAAAATAAAGAAATTGTAATGGCCTAAATTTTCAGTGGTGTCGGAACAATGATTCGAGATGACTAAATCTGACAAATAAATTAGAAAATATAATTAATTTAGTGTGTATAAGTTAAATGTGAAGTTAGAAAAATTTTTGAAATAGTGAATAGTATTTTAGAAATAAATATTAAAATGATAAGAATAAAAAACGAGGTACCGAAACCTCGGGATTTTAAGCCGAGTCATAAATATTTTTATAAATAATTATGGAGTGTTGAGTTAGTATTAAAGTTTCATTAAGAAATTTTAAAGTTTTGATAGTCAATTAAATAAAAGAGACTAAATTATAACAAATGCAAAACTGTGAGAAGTGATTAAATAGCTTAAGTGTTAAAATAAAGAGGGTTTAAAAGGCAATAAACCCAAGGTTCATATGAGCTGGATGGCAAGGGTGAAAATCAGCTGAGAAATAAGGTGAAATAAGGGTAACATGGACATTTGGGTAAACAAAGCATAAAAATCTAGGATCAAATTGGAAATCTAGATTTTTCTTCATTTTTCTTCACCCTCATTAGCTGAAAACAGCCATTGAAAGAGTCTTTAAGCTGGTTTTTATATTTTTACTGCAAGTAAGTTCAATTCTTATTTATTTCTTGAAATTTTTGTGTTTTTGTGACTTTTACAACTAGGTCCACTTGTTGAATTCTTTAGTTTTCTATTTTATGAAAGAAATTGAAAGTTGCTATGAATATGTGTTAGAAGTATATGATGATTTAGCATGGAATTAAATATTTAATTTGTGTATATGCTGATTTTATTGAAAGAAGTGAATAGAGTGAATATTTGGGACCTAATTGTAAAGGGGTTTGAAGTTAGGGTTTCATGTGGAAATTTTGGGTTTCAATAGTTGTGAAACAACTTATAATGTCTAGGTAAAGTGTTAATTGAGAAGAAAAGGTTCTATTGATGGGTTAATTGGTTAGGGACTAAATTGTAAAAATTGTAAAGTTTAGGGTAAAAGTGTAATTTTAGGAAATTAAAGGCATAAAGTGTGAAATAGAGTGAAAGTGAAGTTATCACTAATAAGAAAATGATTTTACAATTATAGATCGAGAATCGGAAGCAAGTTGAGGAAAAGAAAAAGTAACCGATTAGTCCCTGAACTTTTACAAACTTCGCAAATCGACCTAGGTAAGTTCATATGGTTGAATTTTAATGTTAGTTGGGTATTTTTTATGAATTATATGATGTGTTATTTAATATGTATGATTGATGAGATTGCGAACAAGGTAGAAGCATAAAAATTGAATAAATGATCAAGTTAAGTGGAACGTTGGAATTGAGTACTTCTGATCAGTGACAAGTGACGAATTGACAGAAAAGACCATGGTTGGACCATGGCTACAAGTGAAAAGTGGTAGTTTCAGCTACAAGTGATAAGTGGTAGCTTTAGCTATAAGTGATAAGTGGTAGCTGCGGCTATAAGTGACTAGTGGT
This sequence comes from Gossypium stocksii, assembly GCA_020496765.1. Lineage (NCBI taxonomy): Eukaryota > Viridiplantae > Streptophyta > Magnoliopsida > Malvales > Malvaceae > Gossypium > Gossypium stocksii. The sequence goes on from CM035624.1 coordinate 124,737,027, forward strand.
TTTCGTGTAAGACCACAGCTGGGCTATGGCTTCGGTAAGTGATAAGTGATCATGTGCAAAACCATAGTTATACTATGGCAAAGTGAAAGTGAAGTACTCAATTTTCTGAAATTGTTCCCTAATTTGATTAAGAGTGGTAAGTGACAAATGGGCCCAAAAGATTTGAATCGATGAAAGAATAATATTGAACTCAAGCAAATGAACTTATTATTGACTTGTGGTTGATAGGAGAAATTAGTGAAATTGTATATTGTATAATTTCCATAACATGTTTGGTAAGGTTTATGTTCCATGCTTATGAACTTACTAAGCTTCTATAAGCTTACTTGTGTGAATTCAATGTTTCTTGTAGATTGGGGTGGATATATATGTACACGGAGGATTGGATCAACACTGAAGATTACACTATCCAGATTATCTCCGGTAGTTTTTGTAAATCACCTTTTGATTTATATGGCATGTATATAGTTTTGATGATTATATATATGCTAAGACTTGTTTAATGAAAATGTATTAAAGTAAAAAGTAATGAATATGCTACATGGTATGTTTATAATAGATGTGTGATTTGGCCTCAAATTGATTGATTGGTTGGAAATGGTATGAAATTGTGTTTACATGCAGGATGTGAGTTAAAGGGTAAGAAAAGTGGCTTAAAAGGGCCAATTTTGGTCCACACGGGTAGATACACAAGCATGTGTTTAGGCCGTATGTGACAAACAGTCATCCCCATGAACATGTTATCTGGCCGTGTGTCCCTTGCATCATGAAAATTTGAAACAGAATGCCCAGGAAATTGCACACGGCCCATCACACGGGGATGCGGCTAAGCTGTGTGATTCACACGGGTTTGAACATGGCTGTGTGATACGACCATGTGAGCCTAAATGTCTGCTGCTGTCATAAACAAAATGCTAAGGTTTGCACACAGGGCTAAGACACGGGCATGTCATTTGCTGTGTGAAGGACACGGGCGTGTGCTAGGCCGTGTAACAACCCCTGTAGGTTTGAAATGAAAAATAAATTCACACGAGATAGGGGCATGGGCGTGTGTGACCACACGGCCTGCCCACACGGGCGTGTCTTAAACTACGAGGACGTGTGGCCCTGTTTTGTGATAAAATTTTCTTAGTGTTTAAACGTTATCAGTTAAGTCTCGAACTACTTCCAACGTACGTTTAATGCATCATAGACCCTTAATAGGTACAATATGATTATAAATGAAAAATTTTAAACTTTATGGAAATTCGTGTCTCGAAATTAATTGATTTTCTGTGATCCAGTCTGGTAATGCCTCGTACCCTAGTCCAACAATGGATATGGGTAAGGGGTGTTACAGAAATCTCTAGATTTCTAATTTAGTCTATTAGTTTTATTTTTACTTTTAGCCAAATTACCATTTTGCCCTTAGGTCACATTATTTCTCAGCCAATTAATTACCCAATCGTCCAACCCATTTGGTATTGGGTCATTTTACTCTTTAAGTCCCTTTGTAATTAAAACTTAAGCTATTTAATCACATTTCACAATTTTTGCACCTTATTCAATTTAGTCCTTTTCATCTAACTAACTACCAAAACCTTAAAATTTCTTAACATAACTTTAATACTAACTCAATTACACTCCATAAATATTTCTAAAAATATTTATGGCTCGATTTAAAATTTTGAGGTCTCGATACCTCATTTTTAACTTAATTTACTTAATAATTTCTTTAAAACCATAATTTCACAATTTCTAAATATTACTAACACCACATTTACCTATAAATTATAAAATTTTCTAACTTATTCATCAGAATTAATGATCTCGAATCACTATTCTGACACCACTGAAAATTAGGCTGTTATAGGAAAGTTTAAGGGCAAAATGGTAATTTTGCCTAGTGTGTAAATTGAATGTATTGAAATATGAATTGGATGAAAATGATGATTAAATTCATTTATATAGATCCGGGCGATATAATATGAGGATCGATCGTGGTAAAGAGAAAGTTTCGGACTAGTGAATTTCACAAACACGAACAATTGTAATAGTAAGTTCGTGTAACTTGAATTGAATTCTTTAATGCTTGAATTTGTGTGTTTATGTGACATGGTGGAAATTTGAATGTTGAATGCATGGTACATGATGAAATGTTGATAATTTTTGTTAAAAAGGGAAATAAATCCTGGTTGAATAAAATGGAATTCGGTGGATTACTGGAAACGATTTGACGTGAATGGTAAAATATATCTAGCCTGGACAGGTGATCCTAGTATAAGCCCTCCCTACGTATATGTGGTAAAGTGGATTTAGCTTGGACTGGTAATCTGAATTAAATGTGAGTCTGGATTTAGCCTAGACTGGTAATCCAGACAAAGCTCCATAGAGTATTTGTTATTTCAGAGGATTTAGCCTAGCTTGGTAATCCCGACAATACTCTTTGAGTATATGTTACAGGGAATTTAGCTTGGACTGGTAATCCCGCTGCAAGAAATGAGAATTCGGGAGTGTGCTATCTGAAATGGAAAATATGAATTTATGGATTCGAATTTATACACTAAAGGTGTACTATTGGAAATCCATCGAAATTTTGAGAAATTCATTGGGGTAAATATGGAAAATGTCAAGTGTAATTAAGGAGCTCATTAACCATTTATACATATTATTATTATATGGAAATTATTGAACTAACTCAAGCATTGAGCTTGTGCATGATAGGTGATATTTCATTGATTGGACATGTGTATGTGTGATGTATTGTATTGGAAATGTATGGTAAGTTTAATTCTTGTTACATGAACTTACTAAGCATTAAGTGCTTACCCTGTTTCTTTTCTCCTGTTTTATAGTGCTCAGAAGCTCGGAAGGTTGGAGATAGGTCGGAGCCACATCACACTATCTACCGAGTTATTTTGGTATAAAAGATGTTTTATTTTGAGGAAAATGACATGTATAGACTAAATTCACTATTATGGGTATTGGAAGGGATGGATGTAAAAATTAGCCATTGGTGTGGCTAATGTTGAGTAAATTTTGGTACGTTGATAAATTAAATTATGGCCATGCATAAACACAACATCTTGAGTGTATTAAAATGGTATGAAACTATATTGAAATTGCTTAGTTGGCTTAGGATTGGTTTGGTGCAGGCATTGGATGAAATGGGAGAGAAATGAGGCTTAGTTATAGCATTGTTTTTGTCTATACGAGTAGACACACGGGCGTGTATCTAGGCCGTGTATGACACATGGGCTGCTACACGGGTGTGTGGTCAAACCGTGTGTCCCCTGTGATATACGTGATATGAAGTAATAAAATTTATAAACTATGATCGTACCCAAAACTAACTATTATCACGATTTAAGGCAAGCGCACCTATCGAACAGTAGTATAGCTTAGTGGCAAGACCGGAATGTCGAACCCAAAGGAACTAAAAGTACTAGTACTAACTTTCTTTCTATTATTTAACTTGAGAATAAAAGGGGATTTTATTAAACTAAACTATTATTAGACTAAGCTAAGAATGCACAAAAAGTGAATTGGGGAAAAGCTCTTAGGAAAATTGATTGACTTGGACAATACTCAAGGGAGAATCCACCTAGACTTCACTTGTTATCAATTCTTGAACTAGATGATTTATTCACTTGACTTGATCTGTAGAAATCCCTAACTTATGTTAGTATCTCTCTCGAGACTAAAAACCACTAACCCTAGGTTGATTAATTGAAATCTCTTTCTAATTAAAACCTCTAGTCTTGCCTTAACTCGTTCTATGGACTCCCTTATTAGGTTTGACCCTAAACTGGTAGATTTTTGTCATCCTATCTTTAGGATTGTGATCAACTCCGCTTAATTGTGTTGGATCTACTCCTAGGCAGGGACTTTTGCTCCTCTACATAAGCACATTCGACTTAAATCAATACCCTAGAAATATCAATTTAAGAGTAAGAACAAGTCAAATATTTATCATATAACTCAAGAGAAAATAATAACAAGATCTATCTTAGGTTTCATCCCCCTCAAGTACTTGGGGGATTTAGTTCATAATTATAAAAGAAAACATCTCAGAAGGATAAAGATAACAAAACATAAAGAACCCTAAAACCCCTGAAAGTAATTGAAGGGAGATCTTCAGTCTTGAGGAAGAAATTGGCTTTTGAGATGGATCAGTCGGCTTCCCTTGGAGTAGTTCCTTGCTTCTACTCTCTGTGTTGGCGGGAATAAAGCACATTCTTAAGGGGAGAAAAGCACACCCTTTGTGGGAAATAAGCACACCCTTGAAGTTGCCTCATAGGGTCTTTATATAGAGTTTTGGAATGCCTTTCTTAGCCCCTAAGCAGCCTTTTCCAAGTGAAATTGAACTTCCTCACGACAGGGACATGCCCGTGTGCCACGCCTATGTGGATCAAAGCCCAGGCTGTGCTCGGGCCTGTTAAGGTGGCACGACCGTGTGGTCTAGCTATGTGAGTCAGGGTTGGGCCGTGTTCAAGGCCAAGGTGGCACGACCGTGTGACACGGCCGTATGGCAAACCTCTAGGCCGTGTTGTTTTCATACTTTGGCCCATTTTCTCTATTTTTGGCTCGTTTCTCGTTCTTTTCACTTTCCTATGCTCACCTGAGTATAAAACATGAAATAAAGGGATTAAGAGTGCCAATTTCCACAAATTCAATGATAATTCATCCAGAAATTAGGCTAAGCATGAGGTAAAAACATGTATAATTTATCGTTTATCAAATACCCCCACACTTAAGCCTTTGCTTGTCCTCAAGCAAAATCTCAACCCACAGTTAAGAATCATTCTTCTTAACTTACAATCCTTATCAATAATGTTTCAAACTAATCCACAAGTAATCATACAATGAAAATTCAATCAGAAGAAGATTAATGTTTCAAACATTCTAAGTTGAGAATTTTATCATAGAAACATAGGCTTCTTCCCTTCTCTTAAGTAATCACCTTTCAATCAAAATCAACAAGATTTGACACCCTCACTAAAGATTCACTCTATCCACTCAAAGTGTTTAGGGTTCAAGAATTAAACACTCTTTAGTCAACTTGAAAAGTTATTACCATAGGCTTGCAAGAAAATCAAATCTCCACCACTATAGATTGATATGACACATCGATCAAAAGGTCTTTCAATGGTTGTAATTGGGCTTTGGTTAGGGGTGTTGTCACAAGCTGAAAAAGAGGGTTAGAATCAAGATTAAATTGAAAAATCATCTAGCTAGAAAAATCTCTATCACTAGAACATATTCCTAGAGCTAAGTCTTATGATGACATCGTTCTGGATTTGGGAGCTTGTAGAAATATGCAAAAACTATTGAACTATTACAGAGTACAACTAAATTAACTGTATGTACATTTTTTTTAAGAACAAATCAAATCAAATACAATAAATTGAATATTTACAACTTTGCAAATTGGAAAAGAGAACAAAGCTAGATAATAATTCAACTCAAATCTTGACAAAAATAGGGATCAAAATAATTGAATGGAATTCAACAAAAACGGGTTATGGGTTAATATTAGAGGTAAGTCAAAGAATGGGTTGTTAGGCTCAATGGGGTTCACTAGGGGTTAATTTATGGAGGTAGGTTTTTATGGATTAAGTGGGTTAAACCTAGGTGCCTTTATCATTTCAGTATATCAAATCAATGGTGTGGTCTTGACATGTATAATCGAAGCAAGTTCTAGAATAACAAATCAGTATTGACTCACTCAAGGCAACAATAAAAGTGAGCACGAAAGAATGTATGCTCAAAAGGCTCAAAAATCTCACCAAAATTATAGCTTTTTATGTCAATCCTGCAAATTTCAAATCTTAAGATAATACTTAAAATTAAGGAAAATATCCTAGGAAAAAAATTTAAATTCCCAAAAATTTCAACTTATCATGCTTGATTCCCTAATGTCTTAAAGTTTGAATAATCAAAGCATAAACACCTATGTCTTAATTCTCAACACATCAATAAAAATCATAAATCAATCAGAATTAATTCCTAATAGGAGATTGAGTATAATGCAGAGAGTGAAAGTGAGAATTCAAAATTTTTGAGAACAATGCAAAAAGTTAGTTGTAAAAATTTTCAGGGGTTTCAAAGAGAATACAAAGACTGAAAGTAGGTTTCCCCCCACACTTAAGATATACATTGCCCTTAATGTACAAAGATACATTAATAGCAATAGAAGCATAATATCATAAGATAGAGAATTTTGTAGAGATGGATATTGGAATTGTAAGAGCTGGCAGTTGTGGCAGGGTTTTCCCATTACATATTGATTTGAGCTGTTGAGCTCCTTTGAAACTATGAAAGCATTTATCAATGTTTAAGGATTTAAGTTAAGCATAATTTTTTCGTTAGAGAATAGCTGATATGAAAGTAAAATTGAAAACTAAACTAAAATATTCAATGAACATAAAGATCAAAATAAAGATAAAGAAAAATCTAAATATTTTAAGGAAACATAAAGTTCAAGAGAAGGTAAAAATAAAGATCAAGACAGCATGTAAAAGAAAAGATAAGAGGAATAGAAAGTTCTAATCAGCGATGAGATGTGTAGGTGCTGGCATATTTGCTGAAGAGTAGCGTCGATGTGATTGAAGCGTTGCAAGTACTGCTGCTCAAATCCTATAAGGCACTCAGATATGTCAGCATATGAAGTTGTCGCATAAACTGGGCGGCGAGGGGGTGGTGGCTCAGATGGTGCTTCATCCGATGGTGGGACATCATCAGTAATATCCTCGGGGTCCTCCTGCTCGGCATCTCGAAGTAGACGGTATTGTGGAGGATCGGTGCTATGTCAGCGCTGGATTATCCTCATGTGTAACATAGTTTGGTTGCCCTGTGGAGACATCTAGCCGATCAAGGTGTAGGAGGATGTCTGGGCCGTGGAGTTAAGTAATCCAAAGTGGCGGGCCAGTCGAGTGATGTACGGACCCATAGATATCACGCCCTTGCGGTGTCGCTCCGTCTGATGCTGGATAGCATGGGTGATAAAGTAAGCGAGATCGATGACATGAATATTTGCCATGCTCCATAAAAAGTAGGCGTCGTGGGTGTTGACGATGTTGGTACTCTCGCGTCTGCCCGTCAGTGTGTGTGCGAGTAGGGCATGTATGTACCTCAGAGATAGGGCGAGGGCTATCGCCTTGGAGCGACTAGGGTCGTATGTGGTTGATGCAGGGACTAGGGCCTCCCAACACTTAGATGGTGATAGATGGATGTGGCGGTGGAGCTCGGAGAGGTCCTCCTCTTCTATGAATTGCTCAGTGTAGAGGCCTAGCGCTGTACCAAACTCTGGTACACTAAGTTGACGAACGAGGCCTCCTAAACGGAATTGGATTATCCCTGGATCATCGTATTGGCTCATGACGGTCTGATGATAAAATATGGAGTAGAAATAGAGGGTGAGTTCGAGATAGGTGGGCTTCACAATCCCGAAAAACTGGTCCCAGAGGTCCATAATCAATAGGGCCCGGACCTCGTCCGCTAAGTGGACCTGCTCTAAGGCAGCCCAGTCAATGCATCTTTTAGCTCCTAGAGGTCGTGCTGGGAGTTCTGTGCGAATTGAATAAAATGATGGTGAGCTTCGGTTGTGGGTCTGGAGGATGAACCACCGAGCCCCTTTCGCTTCTTTGAAGTAGATACGACAGCTTTGTTTCCACGTGACGATGACATGATTCCATAAAGAAGAAAACAAAACAGGAAAACAAAATTGTGTATTAGTCCTAAATAAAGGTATTCATAAGTTCAAAATAATAGTGCTAACTAAAACTTACTTAATGATGGTCAATTTCTTTACTAATCTAAATGCCATTTTTGATTCATCCTAAACATAGAATTTCTAGCAAGAAAACAATTGCTTGTTTTTTGAGGGTTTTTATAGTCAATGTATGCCTAAAGCCTATTGTATGTGATAGGAAAAAGTGGCAATCAAGGAATGATTCAATGTGGCATAATGAAGTTTCTAGATTAATCATGCTAAATGAATGAGATTCCTATAAAAAATAATGTAAATAACAAAATAAAGGAGATTATTAACAGATAAATAGATAAAAGACATTGAAAATAAAAAGAAAAAGTAAGAAAGGGGAACCGAATAGGTGGTTAAGGGATGGAACACGGTTGTGGCGAGGTTGCACGGGCGTGGGGATGCTGTTGAGGCTGGCGACGGCACTAGGAATGGTGGGTATGGGAGTTGGGTTGAGAGATTTTTAGGGTTTAAGTGAGGAAAAAGGTGAATAGTGGGCTATTTATATAGGTTTTTGGGTCACACGGGCGTGGCACACGCCCGTGTGACTCTGGGTTAGCCCATGTGGTTCGAAAATTGGGGGTTTTGGCGCGCCGGTTTCGTAAGACACGCTTGATATTCGTGATATGAAGTAATAAAATTTATAAGAAATGATCACACCAGAAACTAACTATTATCATGATTTAAGGCAAGCGCACCTATCGAACAGTAGTATAACTTAGTGGCAAGACTAAGATATCGTACCCAAGGGAACCAAAAGTACTAGTACTAGCTTTCTTTTTATTATTTAACCTAGAAATAAAAAGGGGATTTTTATTAAACTAAACTAATTATTAGACTAAGCGAAGAATGCATAAAAAGTGAATTGGTGAAAAACTCTTAGGAAAATTGATTGACTTGGACAATACTCAAGGGAGAATCCACCTAGACTTCACTTGCTATCAACTTTTGAACTAGACGATTTATTCACTTGATTTGATCCGTAGAAATCCCTAACTTATGTTAATATCTCTCTCGAGACTAAAAACAACTAACCCTAGGTTGATTAATTGAAATCTCTTTCTAATTAAAACCCCTAGTGTCGCATTAACTTGATCTATGGATTCCCTTATTAGGTTTGACCCTAATTCGGCAGATTTTCGTTGTCCTATCTTTAGCATTGCAATCAACTCCGCTTAATTGTGTTGGATCTACTCCTATGTAGGGACTTTTGTTCTTCCACATAAACTCATTCGACTTAAATCAATATCCTGGAAATATCAATTTAAGAGTGAAAAACATAATTAAAAACAAATCAAATATTTATCATATAATTCAAGAGAAAATGATAACAAGATCTGTCTTAGGTTTCATCCCCCTCAAGTGTTTGGGGGATTTAGTTCATACTTAGAAAAGAAAACATCTCAGAAGAAATAAAATAACAAAACATAAAGAACCCCAAAACCCCTGAAGGTAATTGAATGGAGATCTTCAATCTTGAGGGAGAATTTAGCTTTTGAGATGAATCAATCGGCTTCCCTTGGAGTAATTCCTTCTTCTATTCTCTGTATTGGTGGGAAATGAGCACCTTCTTAATGGGAGAAAAGTACACCTTAGTAGTTGCCCCTTAGGGTCTTTATATAGAGGTTTGGAATGCCTTTCTTAGCCTCTAAGCATCCTTTTCTGAGTGAAATTTAACTTCCTCATGACAGGGACACGCCCATGTGCCACGCCTGTGTGGATTAAGGCCCAGGCCGTGCCAGGCCTATTAAGGTGGCACGGCTGTATGGTCGGGCCGTGTAAGTCGAGGTTGGGCCGTGTTCATGCTCAAAGTGGCACGGCCGTGTGACACGGCCATGTGGCGATCCTCCAAGCCGTGTTGTTTTCATACTTTGGCCCATTTTCTCCATTTTCGACCCGTTTCTCGTTCTTTTCACTTCCCTATGCTCACCTGAGTATAAAACATGAAATTAAAGGTTTAAGAGCATCAATTTACACAAATCAAAGGTTAATTCATCCAGAAATTAAGCTAAGCATGAGGTAAAAACATGCATAATTTATCGTTTATCAACACCCGTGTTCCTAGGGCGTATTGAGGCACACGGCCGTGTCTTGCGATGTTCGCTTCTCCTATGGTCGTGTAAATGGTCACACGCCCGTGTCTTGAATGGCAGGTTCGACAACGCCCTTGGGGCATGGCCGTGTCGAACGCCTGTGTTGAATTAACAGGTGTGGCCACGATTTTGGGCCACGAGCGTGTTGTGTACCAGTGTCAATTTGTCAGGCTTGGCCACGGCCATATTGCACGGACGTGGCTTGGTGTCGCAGTCCGTGTCTCTGTTTATGATGTCACAGGGTCTTTAGCACGACCGTGTCGATACCCGTGTGGGTTGAAAATCCTGCATTCAGAGGGTTAATTGATGTATTAGAAAGCTGAAATAAAAGAATGTACTAAGTCAGTGCTCGGGTTACCTCCTAAGAAGTGCTTATTTAGAGTCTAAGCTAGAATCTGCTTGCGTGTGTCATTGCGAGGGTCGTGGAGCTGAAGCTCCTCCCTATTACTCTTAAATTCCTTACCTTTATAATGTTTAAGCCGATGACCGTTTACCTTGAAAGTGCCGTGGTTTGGATGAGTTACCTCAACTGTGCCGTATGGGAAGACAGTTTGAACAGTGAATGGGCCTGACCATCTTGATTTAAGTTTTCCAGGGAATAGTTTGAGCCTTGAGTTGTATAGCAAGACAAGATCGCTAGTTTTAAACTACTTAGGTTGTCTTAAACGATAGTCATGGCGTCGCTTTGTGGCTTCCTTATATAATCGTGAGTTTTTGTATGCATTGCAGCGCCATTCATCCAGCTCATTTAGTTGTATTAGACGTTTCTCACCTGATTCGAGTACTTTGTAAGCAGTTCTAGTTCCACTGTGGTGTCCTCCTGTTGGTCTAAAATAGCAGTGATCCAGAATTTTATATGCTTCTGTCATAGTAACGCATCTTTGAATGACTTGATCTACACAAATACGAAAAAGAAAAGTGTCTTCCAAAAAGTAATTTTTCACATCAGTGAAGAATCGCTTCTTTTGCTGATGGGTCAAACCTTTTGGGATTATATTAGCTGCTAAATAATTTTCGAAATTGGCAAACCAAGGAACTACAGCTTCTACTATGACTAGGAGTTGTTCTTTAGGAAACAAGTCGTTTATTTTATCGAGGTCCTCTGGGTGTGGATTTTCCAATCTTGAAAGGTGATCTGTTGCCAAATTTTTAGCTCCTCTCTTATCTTGTATCTCTAAGTCGAATTCCTCCATGATGTCTTCCATGAGTTCGTCAAAGATAGCTAACATGCATCGCTAAAAAGTAGCAGGAACATTACATAATCCAAAAGGCATTCTACGATAAGCAAACGTACCGTATGGACGTATGAATGTTGTCTTTTCTTGATCTTCTGGAGCTATCGGGATTTGGAAGTAACCAGAGAGGCCATCCAAGAAGCAGTAATACATATGTCCTGACAGTCTTTCCAACATTTGATCGATGAAGGGTAAGGGAAAATGGTCTTTTCTAGTTGCATCATTCAACTTTCTATAATCAATACAAACTCTCCATCCAGTGACTGTTCTTGTAGGTATTGATTCCTTTTTGTCATTAGACACCACAGTCATGCCTCCCTTTTTAGGAACAACTTGCACAGGACTTACCCAAGAGCTGTCAGAAATAGGATAAATAATTCCTGCATCTAGAAGTTTAATTACCTCGGCTTTTATGACTTCCTTCATGTTGGGATTCAATCGTCTCTGAGTTTGCACATATGGCTTATATTCATCTTCCATTAAAATTTTATGGGTGCAAAAAGAAGGGCTAATTCCTTTAATGTCAGAAATCTTTCAAGCTATAGCCTTTTTGTGTTCTCTTAATACTTGAAGTAATTCTTCTTTCTCTTCAGCGCTCAAATCTGACATGATAATTACTGGTAATGTAGAATCATATCCCAAAAATGCATATTCCAAGTGATTAGGCAATTGTTTTAGCTCCAATTTAGGAGGTTCATCAATCAAGGGTTTTTGTCTCAATTCGTCATTTATCTTAATACCCTCATAACTTATGTGCCTTGTAGCAAGTTCATTAGAGTTTAAATCCTTTATTACTTTCTTTACTTCAGTGGTGGCTTCATCTTCCTCCCCACCTTGGACAAGACACAGTTCCAACGTGTCTTCAAGAGTGATTTCCTAAAAATTGTCTTGAACAAAATAATCAATAGAATCAATGAAATAACAGGAATCATCTTGTTCTCTAGAAAATTGCATAGCATCATTAATTTTAAAAACAACTTTTTCTTCACCAACCCTAAGTACTAGTTTACCATCCCCTACGTTGATAACAGCTCTAGCAGTAGCTAAGAATAGGTGTCCTAAAATTAAAGGTACCTCAATATCCTCATCCATGTCAAGCACAACAAAATCAACAGGGAATATAAATTTATCTACTTTTACTAATACATCTTCAATGATTCCCCTAGGATATTTAACAAATCTATCAGCTAATTGAATACTCATCCTAGTGGGTTTTGGTTCCCCTAGACCTAGTTGCTTGAACATTTTGTAAGGCATTAAGTTAATACTAGCGCCTAAATCAGCTAAGGCTTTTTCAATGATTAAACTACCAATTAAGCAAGGAATAGTAAAACTTCCTGGATCTTTCAGTTTGGTTGGCAGTTTATTTTGGAGAATAGCTGAGCATTCCTCGTTGAGTTCTACTGTGGACAGTTCTTCCAACTTTCTTTTATTTGTGAGAAGTTCTTTTAAAAACTTTGCGTACTTCGGCATCTGCGAAATTGCTTCAACAACAGGTAAGTTAATATGTAGCTGTTTAAAAAGTTCAAGAAATTTACCAAATTGAGCATTCGTGCGGTCTTTCTTTAACTTTGCTGGATATGGTATGGGTGGTTTATATTCTTTAAGTGCTAGTGGGGTGTTTTACTTAAGTTCCTCTTCCTCTACCTTGTCCTTTTTAGATTCTTGAACAGGCTTATTTTCTAGTTCAACTAGTACTTTTCCATTCCTTAGAGTAACTACTTTTACATGTTCTCTAGGATTTGGCTCAGTATTACCCGGCAAACTACCTTGTGGTCTATCAGCTATCATCTTTGCGAGTTGACCAATTTGTGTTTCGAGTCCTTGAATGGATGCTTGCTGGTTCTTCAGTGCCGTTTCGGTGTTTTGAAAATGGGTCTCTGATACGGTAATAAATTTTGTGAGCATCTCTTCAAGGTTCGGCTTTTTCTCTTATTGGAGTGGTGGCTGTTGCAATCCTGGAGAAGGTGGTTGTCTTTGATTTCCTTGTCCACCCCATGAAAAATTGGGGTGGTTCTGCCAACCTGCATTGTAAGTGTTACTATAAGGGTTATTTTGAGATCTAGAATTGCTACCCATATAGTTGGCTTGCTCGGTCTCCATGCCATGTTTATGGGAGGAGTAATTTGGATTGTACATGTTTCCCTGAATTGCATCACACTGCATCATTGGGTGTGCTTGCATAGAACCAACAAAATTATCAATCTTTTTGTTTAAAAGTTCTACCTGATTAGAAAGCATAGTTACGACATCAATATTAAAAACTCCTACTGCTTTTGTCGGCTTTGCTTGCATGACTTGCCACTGATAGTTATTCAGTGACATCTCTTCTATAAATTCGTAGGCTGCTTCTGGTGTTTTGTTATTGATTGTTCATCCGGCGGCTGCATCAATCATTTGTCTTGTCGAGGGATTCAAACTGTTATGAAAAGTTTGAACTTGTAACCACAAAGGCAACCCATGGTGAGGGCACCTTCTCAAGAGATCTTTGTATCTCTCCCAGGCATCGTAAAGTGTCTCTAAATCCATCTGCACAAAAGAAGAGATATCATTCCGCAATTTAGCTATTTTAACTGGAGGAAAATACTTAAGTAAAAATTTTTCGGTCATCTGTTCCCAGGTAGTGATTGAGCCTCGTGATAGGGAATTTAACCATTGTTTAGCTTTATTCCTTAGGGAAAAAAGGAGTAGTTAGAGGCGAATAGCATCATCAGAAACACCATTGATTTTAAAGGTGTCACAAAATTCCAAGAAATTGGCTAAGTGTTAATTGGGATCCTCATCCTGTAAACCATCAAAACTGAACAAATTGTTGAATCATCTGAATAGTGTTAGGTTTCAATTTAAAATTATTTGCAGCAATAGTAGGCCTAACAATACTAGATTCAGTACCAACCAAATTAGGTTTAGCATAATCATACATAGTACGAGGAGCATTATTTTGGTTCACCGGTTTTGCGGCTATCGCAGGAGGTGGTAGATTGTCTTGATTTGCTTCCATCTCTTCAGTAGGCTCAGGTTCATGTTCCTGCTCTAGATACTGTAAGCTTCATCTGATCTCTCTATGATTTCTACGAACTGTGGCTTCTAAATCTTCGTCAAACAGTAGTGGTCCTTCTAGGTTTCTTCTAGTCATAAACTAGAGATATCTAGAAGGGAAAAGTCAAAGAAAATTAAAATAAATAACTAAAACAAATAAAAATAAAAATTGAAAATAAATAAAAATAGTAATGGCTAAAGTAATAAAAATCGAGTGTTCCTAATATCTTAGTTCCCCGACAACGGCGCGAAAAACTTGATATACATGATATGAAGTAATAAAATTTATAAACTATGATCGTACCCAAAACTAACTATTATCACGATTTAAGGCAAGCGCACCTATCGAACAGTAGTATAGCTTAGTGGCAAGACCAAAATGTCGAACCCAAAGGAACTAAAAGTTCTAGTACTAACTTGCTTTCTATTATTTAACTTGAGAATAAAAGGGGATTTTATTAAACTAAACTATTATTAGACTAAGCTAAGAATGCACAAAAAGTGAATTAGGGAAAAACTCTTAGGAAAATTGATTGACTTGGACAATACTCAAGGGAGAATCCACCTAGACTTCACTTGTTATCGATTCTTAAACTAGATGATTTATTCACTTGACTTGATCCGTAGAAATCCTTAACTTATGTTAATATCTCTCTCGAGACTAAAAACAACTAACCCTAGGTTGATTAATTGAAATCTCTTTCTAATTAAAACCTCTAGTCTTGCCTTAACTCGTTCTATGGACTCCCTTATTAGGGTTACTCTAATCTAGCAGATTTTCATCATCCTATCTCTAGGATTGCGATCAACTCCGCTTAATTGTTAGGATCTACTCCTAAGTAGGGACTTTTGCTCCTCTACATAAGCACATTCGACTTAAATCAATATCCCGGAGATATCAATTTAAGAGTTAAAAACACAATTAAGAACAAATCAAATATTTATCATATAATTCAAGAGAAAATAATAACAAGATCTGTCTTAGGTTTCATCCCCCTCAAGTACTCAGGGGATTTAGTTCATAATTATAAAAGAAAACATCTCAGAAGGATAAAGATAACAAAACATAAAGAACCCTAAAACCCCTGAAAGTAATTGAAGGGAGATATTTAGTCTTGAGGAAGAAATTGGCTTCTGAGATGGATCGGTCGGCTTCCCTTGGAGTAGTTCCTTGCTTCTACTCTCTGTGTTGGCGGGAATAAAGCACCTTCGTGAGGGAAGAAAAGCACTCTTTTGAGGAGAGAAAAAGTATATCTTTGTAATTGCCTCCTAGGGTCTTTATATAGAGTTTTGGAATGCCTTTCTTAGCCCCTAAGTAGCCTTTTCCGAGTGAAATTGAACTTCCTCACGACAGGAACATGCCCGTGTGCCACGCTAGTGTGGATCAAAGGCCAGGCCGTGCTCGGACCTGTAAGGTGGTGCGGCCGTGTGGTCTGGCCGTGTGAGTCAGGGTTGGGCTGTGTTCGAGCCCAAGGTGGCACGGCCGTGTGGCACTATCGTGTGGCGAACCTCCAGGCCGTGTTGTTTTCATACTTTGGCCTATTTTCTCTATTTTTGGCCTGTTTCTCGTTCTTTTCACTTCCCTATGCTCACCTGAGTATAAAACATGAAATAAAGGGATTAAGAGCACCAATTTTCACAAATTCAATGATAATTCATCCAGAAATTAGGCTAAACAATGAGGTAAAAACATGTATAATTTATCGTTTATCACCCTGCATCCAAGAATTTGAAAAATAGAATGCTCAATATTTTTCACACGGGCTGGATAGTAGCGTGTGCTTTGGTCATGTGAGGCATACGACCCAAAGACATAGGCATGTGATACGGCCGTGTGAATGGTGCACCTAATTTCAAAAATTAAATTAACCACATGGCCTAGCAACACGGGCGTGTGCCATGGCTGTATGACTTCAATTTATACATGGGTTGCAAGTCAGAGAGTTATACGCCCTAAAGACACTGGCAAGTGAACTACACGGCCATGCCACACGGGCGTGTTACCCTCTATACGGGCGTGTGAACCTTATAAATAAGAAAAATTTTGAGATTTTGCGAAAAATTCCCTATGATCCAAAATTAGTCCCAGATCATTTCTAATGTATATTTTGGGATTCGGAGACCCAATTAAGGGATGCTATGATTATTTTTGAAATATGAATAGTAGATGATTCGAAATTATTGGAAAATCGTCGATAATACCTCATAACCTAGTATCGATGATAGATACGGGTTAGGTGTGTTACAACAAACCTGCTTTAGCCAAGGCTACCGCCATTCCATTCTTACCTCAACATGTGACATCAATTCGACCCTCAGCCACTTGCTAAGGCCATCCTTCAAAATTTATGAACAACTTCCTAAACGACCACAACCAAAGATGATAATATTTTAACCAATCAGAAACAGTAATCCAATCGCATTCCAAAATTAAAAGGACCTGCTCCTTCCGAATCAACTCTATAACCAGCATTGCAGCCACTTTAATTGCCATTAGAACTGCCCTTTCCAAGTCCTCCACTACACGTCAACCAAAAAATAAAATCAAAGCCACCCCCTTATCGTCCCACAACACTCCTCCACAAACCATTAATACATTCCTAACAACCCCTGCTACATTGAATTGAATCCAACCTAAAGGAGAAGGATCCTAAGCTAAGTCCCGAGTCCTCATCGATCATCCACCCACACAATAAATCACCGGCCAACTCCACCAATCAATCCAACTCAATCCTCGTTTGCAAACCCACATATATTGAACTTAAAACATCCATGAGGAGGAGGCCAACCAAAATGAAGGATCAAGTTTGAATTAATTGAAACAATCCTACACTTATTCGGACATAATCACCAAAAAATTTCCAGTAAACAATACTACATCATATCTAGCAGTTTATATATAAAAATATCCCACTTTACTTCACTAAAACCCCTTTTTCTTGTAACTATTCACGCACCTCCTTTTTCAATTTTTTCCAAAAAATAAAGCCTTATGAATCCAACAACTAGATTGTAACAGCCCGATTTAGACCCTAGTTGGAACGGTGGTTTCGGGACCACGAATCTGAGTCAAAAAAATATTTAAAAATTAGTTTATTTGTTTATTATGTGTGAACTCTTGTGTGTGAAATTTTCGTGATTTAATTTTTTTGTTTGAGTGCTCGATTAAATAAAAGGACTTAATCTCGTAAAATGAAAAATTGATGGTTAATTGTAAAAGGGTC
Organism: Gossypium stocksii; assembly: GCA_020496765.1. Classification (NCBI taxonomy): domain Eukaryota; kingdom Viridiplantae; phylum Streptophyta; class Magnoliopsida; order Malvales; family Malvaceae; genus Gossypium; species Gossypium stocksii. The sequence goes on from CM035624.1 coordinate 124,754,359, forward strand.
AAATTGTTGATGTCCTTTTAAATGGAGGCATTTAAGTTGCAATTAGACCAACATAATGAATGTTGGACGTTTGTAGACAACCAATATAAAGAAATTATATTATATAATAAGGTTAATTAGGTAAATTAAATAATATGTTAATGTATATGTTATAATATACCATGATTAAAATAAGCTTTCATATATCTTTCTTCTTGACCGAAACATAAACAAAAGAAAAGAAAAAAAGAGAAAAACCTAGTTCGGCCATTCTCAAGCTCAATCAAGCTATGTGTTTAGCTCGGTTTTTGATAATTTTTATGTTTTTGAGATCGTTGCTAAGTAATCTACAAGACCCATGCTTGAATTTTTGATTTTGATGAATATTTTGAGTTATGCCATTGATGTGAGCTTGTAATTTTTGTTGTTTGATGATAAAATATGAAAGATATGTTTTGGGTTAACATGTTTTGTATTGGAATTTTTGATGATTTTGAGTAATTAGGACTAATTTGCAAAAAAAATAATTTGAGGGACTAATATGTGAAATAAATGAAATATATAGACTCATATGAATACTAGGAATATTCAGCCAAACATCAGTATATTGAAATTTTGCATATTTTGTGTTTCGTGCAATAGGGACTAAATTGTAAAAAAATGTAAAATGTCAGGGGTAAAATGGTAATTTGCCCATTTATGTGTTTTTGGACTAAATTGAATGAAAATATGTTTGAATGAGCTTAATTTAAATATGTTTAGATCAAGAACCAAAGAAATCGGATTTGGATCGGGAGAAAACGAAAGTTGTCGACTAGCTGTCCCGTTCTATTTTATATCGTCTGAGGTAAGTTTATAAGCAAATAAACGTACTTAATTTTATTTAAATGCTAAATATATATGCTGAAATGAAATATATGAAGTTATATATGCTATGGTCGAATGTGAATAAGCTTGGTTGCTATATTTTCGAATTCGTTTCGATCGAGTTACGACATCCGAAAGCCCCGTATGAACCTTAGGAATAGGTAGGATACATATGTCATGACATAGAATTTTGATATATGTGTGCGAGTAAGACCATGGCATCGATATGTGATTCCGATATATGTGTGGAAGTAAAATCCTGTCTGGGACAGAGGCATCGATTTATGATTACATGTAAGACCACGTCTGGGACGTTGGCATTGTACGATATATGTGTGATTATCAAGTGTCCTATTTAATTTCGAGTGGTTCATCGGGCATTGATATGTGGTGAAAAAATATTTAAAACTAACTAAAAGACTAGGTATGTACTAGCTTGATACCTACTTGAAATGAGGTAAGTGACTATCTTGATATTTGTTACAAAACATGTGTGATATAAATGAAGAACATATATGTATGTGGCAAGTGCATGCGGCCTTGTGAATAAGAAATATGATTCTAGTTGAAATGATTCTTAAGTATGTGTATATATGATCTTGTATATTCGGCCACATAGTTAGTATATGTATATGAATTTATATCTTGATTCATGAGCTTATGTATATGTATGCATATGTATTAGGTTTTATAATGACATCTTGGCTTTTGAAAATTGAACATTAATTTATTAACTTAACCATGTGAGTAATCAGCCAAGGTAATAATTATGTGTAAAGATTTATACATATTATTTGTGAAATTTGTAAGTTTAAGATTAATTGTGATAATGATAATATAATTCGATTAGTTTAATGGAGTTGATATATAATTGGGTTGTTTATTTGCTTACGACTTACTAAGCTATAAAAGCTTACTCTATGTATATGTGTGTTTCTGTTTTATAGATTTTGGATTCAAGTTACGAGCTCGGGGATTATCAGCAAAGTTTATCACACTATCCACTATTTCGATACTTAATAGTTAAACTCGAATTATGGCATGTATAGGCTGGAACATACTTTTGAAATGTTGAATTTTGGCTATATATTTAAAGCCATGCGAAAATGGCTTGCTAACTGATAGTGATATGATCGTACCTAAAACTAACTATTATCACGATAAAGGCAACTATCGAACAGTAGTATAACTTATGGCAAGAACGGGATGTCGAACCCACAGGGACTAAAATTACTAGTATTAACTTTCTTTTTATTATCTAGCCTAAAAATAAAAGGGATTTCGTTCAAACTAATTAAACTAAACTAATTAATTACTAAGAACGCGACAGAGAGTAAATTTGGGAAAATACTTTTGGAAAACTGATTGATTAAGACAATACCCAAGGAAGAATCCACCTAGACTTCACTTGTTATTCGACTCTAAACTAAATGATTTATTCACTTGACTTGATCCGTAGAAATCCTTAAATTATGTTAATATCTCTTTCAAGACTAAGAACAACTAACCCTAGGTTGATTAATTGAAATTTCTTTCTAATTAAAACCCCTAATGTTGCATTAACTTGATCTATAGATTTCCCTATTAGATTTGACTCTAATCCGGTAGATTTTCGTCGTGCTATCTCTAGGATTTCGATCAACTCCACTTAATTGTGTTGGATCTACTCTTAGATAGGGACTTTTACTCCACTGAATAAGCACATTTAACTTGAATTAATATCCTGAAATATTAACACAAGAATTAATAACACAATTAAGAACAAATCAAGTCTTTATCATATAATTTAGAAAATAATAACAAGATCCATCTTAGGTTTCATCCCCCTTAGGTATTTAGGGGATTAGTTCTTAGTTATAAAAGAAAACATCTCAAAATTAGGAAAACAACAAAACATAAAGAAAACCCAAAAACCCTTGAAGGAAATTGAAGGGAGATCTTCAGTCTTGATGGAGATCCTTGCTTCCGAGATGAATCAATCAGCGTTCTTCAGGTAATTCCTTGCTTTCTACTCTGTGTCCCCTTTTTGCTCCTCCCATTGGGTCTTTTTATAAGCTTTGGAACACCTTTCTTAGCCCAAAATTAGCCTTTTCTGAGTAAAACTAAAACAGGTCTCGACAGGGACATGCCTGTGTGACACGCTCGTGTGCGGTTGCTCAGGTCGTATTTGATACTGTGTATCACACACGGGCTTGTGGTTTACCCGTGTGCGGAGGTCTAGGCCGTGTTGATTATTGAATTCGGCCCATTTTGTTCATTTTGGCCCGTTCCTTACTCTTTTCTCTTCCTTATGCTCACCTAAGTATAAAACATGAAATTAAAGGATTAGGAGCATCATATTCCATAATTCTAATGATAAATTATCCATAAATATGCCAAGCATAGGGTACAAATATGTATATATTATGGTTTATCAGTAATTATGCTTAGGCTTGGTCTTATGTGTGCTTAGTTATAATAGTTAATGTGTTTGGTTTTGGTAGTTCGGTGATGGAAATATTGGATGTGTATGTGGTTTTTAGTAATATGATTCGGCTATAAATAATAATAGGTATAATATATATTTGGTATAGTAGTTAGTTCATGATAGAATTATAAAATATGATATAACTAGAGTAATGGATGATTGTATAATAGCTTGTTAGGTTCAGTTGTTGTATGGTACATAATGAATGCGTCCCATCATTGTTTTGGTCAACTTTTTTGGTATGTATCAAATGCTAAGTATGCCATTTATTTTCAGGGTAAGATGCGCACCATGTATATATGCATTAATAGCATATTCGGCTAAGTTACAATGTACCAAATATGTATGTGTGATTGTATATTAAATTATGTAATATGTTTCAATTGGTTTTATTACAAGCTTATGTAGATGTTGTTATTCGTGTTTAAATGTTAGATTGAAAATATAGTGAATTTAGCATGTTTTGGTATTGAGTTGTCATGGTGTCCGAAAATGGTTTAAGTTGAAATGGTGAAATATGCTTCAGTTGGTGAAACATGTTGCAATTGTTATATGCTGGTTGTTTATTAAACCATAAATATGACTTGCCATAAAGCTTAATTCAAATATGCTTAGTTACCTTTATTTAAATTTACATATTTTTGAATGGATGCATATAAATATTATATCAATGTATGAGATATGAAATTCGCATTTACTAACATGGTAATGTTGCATGAATGAATGATAAGTATAATATGGAAGTTAGTTACATATGTGGTACAATCTATAAGTGAGCAAGATTTTTATAAAAAAAAAAAGGTTAATATTCCATTAACGAAGTTGTTGATTTATTATTTGTTCTATTTATAAATATATAATCTGTTTTGATATATGCTGAAACATGTTTTAAATATATTATCATGTGAACAATATAAATTTTACGATGTAATATTTGACACTGTCATGAGTATTGAAGTGTTTAAAACATTTTGAATTGTAAAATGTAATGCATATTAGTATGAACAGTGATATGATCAATAATGCCTTGTAACCCTAATCCGGCAACGGATACAGGTTACAGGTGTTACATAGATAATGATTACCACACCATGAAACTTCCCAAAACAGCGTTGACACATCGAACCCTAACTCCTATCACGATGGCATTCCATATAGCTATCCAATCATCCATTACATTTTCCAAGAATTCTCTGTACACTATTGGCAATTCTTAAAATTTGCAGTCTTGAATCTTTTTTGTTGCACTAAAAGTCCCATACTTTTCCTGAATCACCTTCCTTCACCTACACCAAATACTGATTCAGTTTTTCTTCTCCCGATATTTACCTCTGAAACCTGATCTCCTATCTCACAATGACTTCTAAAACTTTATTACTGAATCTCCGCTCTCATAATTTCTTTGATTACATCTTCTTCATTACCATGAACCCTAAACTCCAATTTCTTTCCGATTGCCCAAGTGTTATTTGCTTCTCTAAGAATCACCATCATTCTGTTGCTTAAATTCGAATTTGAAAGGGATAAATTTACAACTGATAAACGATAAATTATACATATTTTTACCCTATGCTTAGCCCAATTTCTGGATGAATTAGCCCTTGATTTGTGTAAATTGATGCTCTTAAACCTTTAATTTCATGTTTTATACTCAGGTGAGCTTAGGGAAGAGAAAAGAGCAAGGAACGGGCCAAAAAGGGGCAAATTAGGCCCGATTCAGTAATCAACACGGCCTGGAGATTTGCCGCACGACCGTGCCACACGGCCGTGCCACTTTAACAGGCTCAAGAACAGCCTGGGCCTCGATCCACATGGGCGTGGCACACGGACATGTCCTTGTCGTGAGGAAGTTCAATTTCACTCAGAAAAGGCTACTTAGGGGCTAAGAAAGGCATTCCAAAACTTTATATAAAGACCCTAGGAGGCAACTACAAAGGTGTGCTTTATTCCCGCCAAGACGGGAAGGGAAGCCGATTGATCCATCTCATAAGCCAGGATCTACATCAAGACAGAGGATCTCCCTTCAATCCTTTCAGGAGTTTTGGGTTTTCTTATGTTTTGTTATTTTATTTCTTCTGAGATGTTTTTTTTTTTATAATTATGAACTAAATCCCTAAATACCTAAAGGGATGAAACCTAAGATAGATCTTGTTATTGTTATCTGAGCTGTGTGATAAATATTTGATTTGTTCTTAATTGTGTTTCTAACTCTTAAATTGATATTTTCGGGATATTGATTTAAGTCAAATGTGCTTATGTAGAGGAGCAAAAGTCCCTGCATAGGAGTAGATCCAACATAATTAAGCAGAGTTGATCGCAATCCTAGACATAGGACGACGAAAATCTGCTAGATTAGAGTCAAATCTAATATGGGGAGCCATAGATCGAGTTAATGCAAGACTAGGGGTTTTAACTAGAAAGAGATTTCAGTTAATCAACCAAGGATTAGTTGTTCTTATCCTCGACGGAGGTATTAACATAATTTAAGGATCTCTACGGATCAAATCAAATAAAGAAATCATCTAGTTCAGAGTTAGATAACAAGTGATGTTTAGGTGGATTCTTCCTTAGGTATTGCCTTAATCAATCAGTCTTTCCCAAAAGCAATCTCCCACTTTACTCTTTGTCATTTCTTTAGTTAGTTTAGTTTAGTTTACAACCAAACCCTCTTTATTTTTAGGCTAGATAATAGAAAGAAAGTCATTACTAGTACTCATAGTTCCTTGGATTCGATATTCCAGTCTTGCCAGTAACTATACTACTATTTGATAGGTGCACTTTCCTTTTATCGTGATATTAGTTAGTTTCCAGGTACGATCAGATTTTATTACTTTATCAAATCACGAGATCAACAACCCTCTCATCATCCTTACGAAACTCCCTTCTTTTTTCCTTATGTAGGGCTCTGTATCTCTTCTTTCTCTCATTTGATGTTGAAATGCTATTTTGAATCTCATACATCAACCGTACCTTCTTGTTCAAACCTTTCTTTTTTTCCTACAAAGAAGCACCTGGTTTAATTTTTTTCTAAATTTAGATTTGACTCCCAAAAGTCAGCTCTAACCGTTTTATTTTTCTAACTGTTATTGTTGCCTGCCACTGGATTTATATTTCTTCTAAGTTAGATTTCCTATTTTCCTACAAGTCACATCCACGCTCAATCAATTATCAATTCCCCCATCTTTTGGATCTTCTATAGGATCCTCTACAATATCCAAGCCCATATCCCTTACATCCTTCCCTACTTTCCTACAGCTCACATCCATGCTTGATCCATTATACATTCCCCCATCTTTTGGATCTTCTATAGGATCCCCTACAATATCTAAGCCCATATCCCTTACATCCTTCGAAGCCTTTTCCAAACCATTATCTGCTTCATCTGTTATTCCCATTTTAATTTCTTTGGGAACATACTCTGACTCTGTCACTTTAATTTCCATCTCCATCATTTTTTAACAACCACTAATAGTATTCCTATTTTCAAGATTGATATCTATTAATACTTCTGACTTGACGCTTTCTATTCCCTCTGAAGGAATCTCTGGCCTTGTTCTCGCCACCAATCTAGACTCCAAAATGCTGTCTTTTTCATTTTTCGTCCACCTAGCCTTACTGTTTAAACTATCATCTTTCATCTCTGTTAGTCCCATATCTCTTACTCTGATCGGAAGAGATCATCGCCAACTTCTATGCTAACTAATTCATCTACCATATTCGATTGAGTTAAAGAAATCAGTAGCTCAATTTTTTTGAAATTGTGGACTTTTGTTAGATTTTCACCTACTGACACCAAATTCCCTCATAACCTAGCAACTCGATTAAAAGTTTCATAGTTCCAACAATGCAGTGGAACTCTTGATACTTTGATCCATGTCACCCTCTTCTTTATCTTAAATTTCTCCGACCATAGCTTAATTTTAATGAAAAAATCTTTCAAATAGGACCATTCAGTTTGCCTTAACAGTTCCATCAGTTCTTCATCTGGTATTTCAACCAAAAAATGTCTTCCTTGAATCCTTCTTACTATTATTTCCCCAAGACCAAATTTTGGTATTCGATCATTAAGGCTTTTTGAATCGCATACCAAAATTGATTCGTACACTAGGCATTTCTATAGATTCTATAAGAGTTCATTTTCAACATGACCTTGCACTATTCTTTTCTCAGATTTCATATCTCCTCCAGCTTTATTTTCGAGCCTTTCTTTACTCTTTACTTCTTGAACTATTTCTACACTTTGTTCCTAATCCTTTTGACCCGAAGCATTCCTCCAAATCTTTCTTTTTCCATTATATCTTGCTATTTTCACCCCGATTCTCTTCCCCAATAAAGAGAATCCATTTAATCTATTTATCGCCTTTTGCGCATCCCTTTCATTAGTGTATCTCATAAAACCAAACCTTTTACCATTTCTACACCTTTTTGTTGGGATGAAAGCATCAACAACATCTCCATGGTTTCCAAATAATGCCCATAAGCCTTTCCAATGCATAAAAGTAATGCAATAAGATTGAAACACCTTATTCAAATCAATATCAAACACAAGAAGTAAACTTCTATACTTTTGGCAACAATCCATACTTTGGAAAGTTAAGATATGGGTATCAAAATGTTGGCACTAGAAATCTGAGATTTAAGGCACAAAAGTGGGATTGAGATTTGGCATGAGATAATTGTAATTTTTGGTCCCTAATTTTGTAAGTTGATGCCTGAACCTCAACTATAAATAGGCCTAACCATTTCTCATTTTCATCAACCCATATTTGCCATTCTCTACTTAAGGCATTGTTCTCTCTCTTTGTAAATCTTCACTTGTATTTTGGAGTGAAATATATTTGGTAGTGCTCGAGGACGTAGGCAAAATTTGCTAAACCTCGTTAAAATTCTAGTGTTCTTTATTGTTTATTTTGCATATTTTATGAGTGTGATTGTAGTGATTTATTGTGCTATTAAATTATGATAGAGGGATATTCTGGCTAGGAAAGACCTGGTACTTAAGTGATCCTCGTGATCCACCTCTTTTTCTTGGGAATTGAGCTTAGTGTAATTTTTTAGTACAATAATTTTACTCTTTTACATGCTTCCGCACAACAATTGGTATCAGTGCTAGATTCGTACTTAGGGAATACAATCATTTACGATACTATTTACGTATACGGTATTGTTCATCTGTGGTACTATTCATGTTTACGGTATTTTTCACATATACAGTACTTGGGATTGGGCCAAGATCAATAGACAGGTGAGTGGTACAATCCGCCTATGTTTAGCCAAAGAGCAGAAGTACTCTGTCATGAGGGAGACATCACCGAAGAAGTTATGGGATACACTGGAAGAAAAGTTTCTAACAAAAAGTCTTAAAAATAGGCTTTATATGAAAAAGAAACTTTATCGATTCACGTATGCACCTGGTATGTCGATGAATGGCCATGTGAATTCAATAAAATTTTAGCAGACTTGTTAAATTTGGATGAGAAATTTGAAGATGAAGACAAGGCATTATTGTTGTTGAATTGTCTTCCTGATGAATATGATCATCTTACCACCACATTGCTTCATGGAAGGATACAATCACATTTGATACAGTTTGTAGTGCGTTGTATAGATCTGAGACTCAAAAGAAAGATAAAAGAGATCACAAAGATACAACTACAGAAGTCTTAACAGTAAGAGGCCGTTCATATAGCAACAAATCTGGTAGAAGGAGTAAGTTCAAAGGGAGACCTGCCAAAGATGAATGTGCTTTTTGTCATGAGAAAGGGCATTGGAAAAGGAATTATCCTAAGTTACAAAAGGGCAAGGCTATTTCTAATGCATGTGTAGTGGAGCATGATGAGGATTCAGATTTTAGCTTGGTTGGCATGGCAATGGCATGTCATTCAGATGAGTGGATTTTGGATTCAGGATGTACTTACCATATGTATCCTAGTAAGGACTAGTTTTCTAATCTTAAAGAACTAGAAGGTGGAGTTGTTTTTATGGGCAATGACAACGCTTGTAAGACAATGAGAGTAGGTACAATTCAATTGAAGAATCACGACGGCTCAATCCAAGTCTTGACAAATGTTCGTTACGTACTTAGCTTGAAGAAAAATCTCATCTCATTAGGGGTCTTAGAATCTAAAGGGCTCACAATCACTTTGAGAGATGGATTACTAAAAGTAGTAGTTAGGGTATTGACAGTGATTAAAGGAACAAGAAGGAATAACCTGTAATATTTAAATGGAAGTACAATTATTGGATTAACATTAATAGTTTCTGTAAAAGATACAGATTCAGAGGCTACCTGGTTATGGCATATACGATTGGGACATGCTGGTGAAAAAGCTTTGCAGAATTTTTCGAAGCAAGGCTTGTTGAAAGGTGCAAATTCTTACAGATTGGAATTCTGTGAACATTGTGTTCTAGGCAAGCAGACGAGGGTAAAATTTGGTTCAGCAATTCATAATACGAAAGGAATTATGGACTACGTTCATAGTGATGTGTGGGGACCTACCAAAGTGGCTTATTTGGGAGGTATGCACTATTTTGTTACTTTTTTTATGATTATTCAAGAAAAGTATGGGTGTATCTAATGAAAAGAAAAAGTGAAGTTTTGGATTCATTTCTAAAATGGAAGAAGAGATTCAGACTGGTTGAAAGGTCAAACGACTTCGATTAGAAAATGGTATTGAGTACAAGAATGATCCATTTCTACAAGTATGTCAAGATAAGGGCATTGTACAAGACTTTATTGTTCGAGATACACCACAACAAAATAGGGTGACAGAACGTATGAATCCGACTATACTAGAGAAAGTTCGATATATGTTGTCTAATGCTGGATTGGGCAATGAATTTTGGGCTGAGGTAGTTACATATGTGTGCCATCTAATTAACTGGTTGCCATCAGCTGCAATAAATAGAAAAACTACTATGGAGATGTGGACTGGTAAACCTGCTACTGATTATGATTCTTTACATGTTTTTGGTTCCACTGCATATTATTATGTAAAAGAATCTAAGTTAGACCTAAGAGCAAAGAAATCATTATTCATAGGTATAACTAGTGGAGTAAAAGGATACCATCTCTAGTGTCCTGATACAAGAAAGATTGTTTTCAGTAGAGATGTGAGTTTTGATGAATCACCATGATGAGGAACAAGGATTCACAAAAAAATGACAAAACCAGTAGTACTTTGCAGCAGATGAAGCTTGAAAAGATTAATGATGATTCAGCTAATATTGAAGGAACAAATGATGAAGAAGTTTTGACCTAAGAACTTTTACAGCAATAAGATTCAATTGCGTATAGGAGGCCAAGAAGAGAGATTCATATGCCTGCTTGCTTTGATGAAATGGTGGCCTATGCACTTCTACCTGCAGATAATGATGTTCCTTCTACTTAATTAGAAGCAAGAAGTAACCCTGATAGTGTAAAGTGGAAGCAAGCTATGAATGAAAAAATGCAGTCTCTTCATAAAAATAGGACTTGGGAGTTGATGACACTGCCCAAAGGAAAGAAGGCAATTGTATGCAAATGGGTATATGCAAAGAAAAGAAGGATTTCCTGGTAAAAATGAAATTCGATACAAGGCTAGATTGGTAGCAAAAGGTTACGCTCAGAAAGAAGGAATAGACTATAATGAAGTGTTTTCTCTAGTTGTGAAGCATTCGTCTATTCAAATTTTGCTAGCCTTGGTTGTGTAATATGATCTTGAACTAATTTAGCTCGATGTTAAGACTGCATTTTTACACGGTGATTTGGAAGAGGAAATTTATATGACTCAGCTGGATGGATTCAAGGTTGCTGATAAAGCAAATTGGATTTGTAAACTGACAAAGTTGCTTTATGGATTGAAACAATCTCCGAGGCAGTGGTACAAGTGATTTGATTAGTTCATGAAAGGACAAAGGTACACAAGAAGTAAATTTGATTATTGTGTGTATTGCAAAAGCTACAGGAAGGAATTTTCATATACTTGCTCTTATATGTTGATGATATATTGATAGCATCTAACAGTAGAGTTGAAATTGAGAGATTGAAGACTCAACTCAACCTTAAGTTTGAGATGAAAGATCTAGGTGAAGCTAAGAAGATTCTTGGCATGGAAATATGTAGACAAAAACTGTAAGTACCCCGTTGGCTTCTCATTTCAAGCTTTTTGCACAACTATCTCCTTCGACGAATATGGAACAAGAATACATGTTACAAGTTTCGTATTCTAATGCAGTGGGTAGCTTGATGTATGCAATGGTGTGTACAAGACCCAACATTTCATAGGTAGTTAGTATAGTGAACAGGTATATGCATAATCCTAGAAAAGGACATTGGCAAGCTGTGAAATGGATTCTACGGTATATTCAGAAGACCATGGATGTTGGATTACTGTTCAAGCAGGATACTACACTTAGTAAAGGTATTATTAGGTATGTTGATTCTGACTATGCCAGTGATTTGGACAAACGAAGATCAACTATCGGTTATGTGTTTACACTTGCTGAAGGACCAATAAGTTGGAAGTCTATAGTGCAGTCTACAGTTGCATTGTCAACCACAGAAGTTGAATACATGGCTGTAACAGAGGTTGTAAAGGAAGCTATTTGGTTACAAGGTATGGTTAAAACCTTGGGATTAGTTTAGGAGCATATTAACGTGTATTGTGATAGTCAAAGTGCTATTCATTTAGTAAAGAATCAAGTTTATCATGCACGTACAAAGCATATAGACGTACGATTCCATTTTGTGCGGGAAATTATTGATGAGGGGAAAATTCATCTTCAGAAGATTAAGACTGCAGATAATCTCAAAGATATGATAACCAAGGTGGTAACAACAACCAAGTTCGAACATTGTTTGAACTTGATTTATATCCTGCAAGTTTAAAAGTTGAAGAAGGCACTATCAGGTATTGTTGCCAAAATCAGAAAGAATTGTATGAAGATAAGATTATCCTAATCAAATCTTCAAGGTGGAGATTATTGGCAACCATCCATACTTTGGAAAGTCAAGATATGGGTATCAAAATGTTGGCACTAAAAATCTAATATTTAAGGCACCAAAAGTGGGATTGAGATTTGGCATGAGATAATTGCAATTTTTGGTCCCTAATTTTGCAAGTTGATCCCTGAACCTCAACTATAAATAGGCCTAACCATTTCTCATTTTCATCAACCCACATTTTCCATTCTCTACTTAAGGCATTGTTCTCTCTCTTTGTAAATCTTCACTTGTATTTTGGAGTGAAATATATTTGGTAGTGCCCGAGGACGTAGGCAAAAATTGCTAAACCTCGTTAAAATTCTAGTGTTATTTATTGTTTATTTTATATATTTTATGAGTGTGATTGTAGTGATTTATTGTGTTATTAAATTACGATAGAGGGTATTCTGGCTAGGAAAGACTTGGTACTTAAGTGATCCTCGTATCCACCTCTCTTTCCTGGGAATTGAACTTAGTGTGATTTTTTAGTATAATAATTTTATATTTTTACACGCTTCCGCACAACATATACAGATGCTTCTTGTGTAGTATCTTGCTTATTGGGGATCCACGATGGGCTGCGGCCCTCGGCTTTTGTCTTTGTGGATCCCCCTATCTTGCCACCTATATTTTATTTTAATATGAATTTTGGTCACAACTTTAACACATACTAACATAGATATTTTTTTAGTTGGAAGGAGTATGTTTAAGGAAAAACCAGCTCAACATTCTACTTGAAATTATTAGTCACGTTAATTGTTTAGACTAACTAAATCATTACTTAATCACCTTCAACTAATCATACTAACATACATATTTTTGTTGGAATGAGTATATTTAAGGAAAAGTTCACTTTAATGTTTTAATTGGAATTATTAACCATGTTAATTATTTAGACTACCTAATTGTGTTATAAAAGTAGATGAAAAATATTTCAAATTAATTTATACTGGCTAACTCTTAAATCCAAGTATAATAAAAGGACCAAAGCCACAATTTGACATTGTAAAAGTAGATCAGAAAATTATTCAAATTAAAATATAAGGACTAAACCTCAAATATAAATATAATAAAAGGATTAAATACAAATATAATAAATTGAATCAAACCATCTATAAAAGTTGAGCAAATAAAGTATCAATAAAGTTTAATATACTAATACTTGGGGTCGGATTGAGTTTGGGAGTAAAATAATCACATCACTCATTGGCAATATGATATGGTCTTTTTTTTAAGTATAACTATGTTGGAGTTGATAGCATCAATTAGAATACCTTTATAACTAATTATATAATGTTTAAATCACGTATATATTTTTGGACATATATTTTTAATAATTTAATAACTTAGAAAATCCCATACTTTATTATATATGTAAAATGTAAATAGAAGCTACATCATTATTTCATGAAATAACATCATAAAGAATGTGATGGCAGAGTTCATTCTCAGTAACATATGTGATACTAATTAGGAATCAAACTGTCTTCAATAGTTAGATGGAGGTAGATGTGGAGACATGAAAGGAATGGAAGGCAAACTGCTGTTGGGAAGTGGTGGAAGAACAGTGATAAGCTTAGGCTAAGATGGTGGGATTGTTGGCAGCTTTGGGATTCAAGGCAAATTAGGAATATTAGGCAAGTTAGGAAGTGGTGGAATTGGTAATCTGGGAAGTGGTGGAAGAACAGTGGTAGGGTTAGGAAGTGGTGGAATTGGTAATCTAGGAAGTGGTGGAAGAATGGTGGTAGGGTTAGGAAGTGGTGGAAGAACAGTGGTAGGGTTAGGAAGTGGTGGAATTGGTAATCTGAGAAGTGGTGGAAGAACGATGGTAGGGTTAGGAAGTGGTGGAATTGGTAATCTAGGAAGTGGTGGAAGAACGGTGCTAGGGTTAGGAAGTGGTGGAAGAACAGTGGTAGGGTTAGGAAGTGGTGGAATTGGTAATCTGGGAAGTGGTGGAAGAACGGTGGTAGGGTTAGGAAGTGGTGGAATTGGTAATCTGGGAAGTGGTGGGAGAACGGTGGTAGGGTTAGGAAGTGGTGGAATTGGTAATCCGAAAAGTGGTGGAAGAACAATGATAGGGTTAAAAAGTGGAGGTAGTGGTATTTGCTGAAGATTTCGAGCTGCTAGGCTAACCTTCATGCTTGAAAAACCCAACAAAATGAAACAAGCTAATAAAATGAAAACATTGGAACCTACCATTTTTTTTGGGAGAGATGAACTAAAGATTGAATATTTGAGTTAAGGTTTATATTGAGGAAAGCAGGATTGCTTTTCAGGTATTTATAACCACATTTGAAAAGACTTTTTTAATTATGTTTGAGATATTATTCCCCTACTTTGCTTACTACCTTCCATTTCCATTTGTCTAATGTTAGTTAAAAATTAAATGCTTTTAAAGTTTGTGTGAAGCATATCTTTCTATTTCCATTTACCTAATGTCAGTTAAAAAATTAAATATTTTTTATATAATGAGTGTATATTTGATGTGGGTATATCTCTATCATGTGTGGTGTGTGTAAGTACTAACTTTATTATTGCACTCTACTAAAAAAAAATTAAATTAGGTGGACCAAATTTAAATATTAGATAACTATACATGTTGATACTTAAACTTGGCTTTAGGGTTCAAATTGGTATTTAATTTTTTTTTTGTCCAATTAGATACCTGAACTTGATTTTAAGGTTCAATTTAAATTAGATACTTGAACTTGATTACTTAGTTCAAATTAGTGAAGCAATGTGAACTAAAAAATAATAATCAAATTTTAGGTATTTAATTTAAACCTTGAACCCAGGTTTGGATACTAAAATGTTTGATATAATATTTAATTAAAAATTTCAAGATGTAAATACAAATTTAATTGCCCCATAGAGTTACAATGGTAAGTTGGATTAAATTAATGACAGAACGAAAGTAATTGAATGGATTAGGAGATGAAGGTCCTAGCTGTGGGTTATCTAATCTTAATTAGAAGTAAAGCCACCTCCAGAGGTATGAGACCACTGGGTTTCTTACCCAAACCACACATTTGGTTTACTATAATTGAATGTATAGAAATGGTTATATCTAGGAATCAATCGCCATTAGCTAATAATGGAATAGAATGGAAATAGCTATGTATTTCTTTGCCTCAATCACTTAAAAAATAATAACTCATATTTTCTTGAAATAAATTCAAAAAATTGAAAAAAAAATCTCATTTTTTTAAAATCCAAAAATTTATGTAAAATTATATAAAATTCAAAGAAATTTAAAAATTATTTTTATTTTTAAAAAATACATAAGATACAAAAAATTGTCAAACAAATTTAGATAAATCTCAAACAAAATTAACAATCAGAAAAAAATATATATGAAAAGTTATATAAAATTTCTAAAAATTAAAAAAATACTTTTAAATATTAAAAAAATAAAAATTTCAATTTAAAAAAATAATTTTCAATAGTTAAAAAAGGAAAAGTTGCAAAAATAAAAAAAAAAGCTTTTCAATAGTTAAAAAAACGAAAATACAAAAGAATATAAAAAATTCAGAAAAATATCAAATAAATTTAAAAAACAAGAAAATATGGAAAGCTTTAAAGTTTTTCCAAAAATATAGAAATTTCCAGAAAATTAGTTATTTAACTTTCCAATAGTTCCTTCGAATTTTACATAAATTTATATATTTTCTGATTTAAAAAAAAATTAAGATTTTAAATGATTTCTTCCTATATTTTTATTTCCCTTTTTTTCCCTAAGGGTAATCTACGAAAATAATCACTTTTGTTTGCCTCAGGTTACATTTTAGTCACTTATGTTTGAAATGTTACGTTTTAGTTGTTGTAGCCCAATTTTGCATTCACTATAAACCCAAACAAAAACAAAACAGGAACCAAAATTATAAGTCCAGTCCATTTACAAAAATACTAAACCCAATTACAAATTTTAACCCAATACCCAGGCCCTAATTGGCCTAACCCAAATACACCCAAACCCTAACTCATAAACCCTAGCCCAAATACCCATTTAGCCTTTGCCGCCAATGCCACTGACCCACTTGCTCTGCCCATCTGACAGCAGCTGCAGCACCGCCCCAAGGTCATCTCAGCACCGCCCTTGGCCACCACAATACCTGCAAAGACATTAAACAGACAAGGACAGAAAGCAAAAAGAGAATAAAAAATAATAAACTGTAAGGCTATAAAAGCCGATTCAAAGCACATTGTAAGGGGTTCGGATTTTAACCCCCAAAAACAGCAAATACAAATACAAGAATATTCAAAGGCAAAATAGCAGTATTCTAATAATACCAGCGAAGGGAGCACCCCGAACTTCAAAAACAATATCGAGAAGCAGTGGATTAAAGCATCGGAATACCAGTGGACTGATTCGAACCGTGAGCGCTGCGTTTTGAGTAACCGGGAAATTTTCAATTTTGGTCCCCTTATATTTTACCCGTGTTCTAATAAGTCCCTCTCACTTGTTTTAATTTTAAAATCCAGCCCGAAACTTTATTTCCGTATTTCAATTTAATCCCCATGCTACGATGCGTTTTAAAGGTACGGGGAAATTGCATTTTTGGCCCTCTTCGATTTAACCCGTGTTTCAATAGGTCCCTATTTTTAGTTTTTATTTTAAAATTTAGCCCGGGCTCTTTATTTTACTTCCAATTAAGTCCTAGTTTATTTTGGTTAATTAATTTTATTATTTTATTTCATATTATTACTTATTATTATCATTATTATATTTATGCACATACGTATAGTGTTTTGTATAGTATTATTCGTATTTATTTATTCTCAAATATTATTATTAAGTTTTATTTGCTTTGATATTTATTATTATTATTAATACTATTATTATATCTACTTACTATTATTATACTTATTTCTAACATTAGTATTATTAATTTTATCATTTTATTTATTAATATTATTATTATATATATTATATATGGTATTATTTTCTATATTGTATTCTTATTATTTACTAATATATTTTAAAATTATCGTTATTATCTAAGTACATTTCTTTATGTTATCGTATGTACATTTCGGTATTGTATTCTGTATATTTTGTACAGGTTTTTTATATCTTTAATATTAATATATTATATGTAAGTATTACGATATTAATAGTTGTTTTCAATATTTTAATATGTACCATATTTTCATCCCATGTTATATATATTATCATATATGTGTGTTTATCAAGCTTAGCATTATTTGTTTTATATATGTTTGCCTTATTATTATTGTCACACTATATGTATCACTATAATCATTATTATTACGCATGCATTATTATATGTTTAATATATATTATATATTATTTATTCCGTATATTTTTCACCTTTATCATCATCTGACTTCAACGTAGCATACTGTTTCATATCATTATTTTTACGCCAACCCTAATTATCCTAATCCTTTCACGTTTTAAAATAAGGCAATATGCCGATTTTAACATTATGCCAGTGATTTCATCGCTATATTGGATGAATCACATATGGCTCGTGTTAGAAGCGGGATATCCTTTTCTGAAATAACAACTTTAAAATGCTCGTTTTTTTTTATCGGATCACAACTAAATTTTAAATTGAACTCGTATTTTCGAAAATTAAGGCAACGCATGTTTGAAAAGATACCATTTTTTGGGCGTCGCGGGGGTGCTAATACCTTCCCCGCGCGTAACCGACTCCCGGACCCTACTTTTCTCTGAATTTCAACGTGGACCTAAATTTAGCCTTTTTACTAAAAAACGAATTTTTTTTAGCCAAAAGAAGTTTTAATAGGTGTCCGATCACACCTAAGAAAAAGGATCGGTGGCGACTCCTTTGCTTTAAATAAATCGAAATTCGTTTTCAAGATCTTAAATCGCCACAATTAGCGACCTAAGCTTTAAAAATTTTTCGTCGCTACAGCTGGCGACTCCACTGGGGACCAGCTCTCGAGAGTCGAATCAAATCAAATGCGTTGTCAAAATTTTCGAAATGCCTTTTTCAAATTAATATTTAGTTGTGATCCTCAAAATTTTGCAAAAACCATGTACTCGCATCTCATTGTAAATGTTTTCTAACTTCTTGTTTACTTGTTTTGAAGCTCTAAATTTCTAAGCTTCGGTTCTCTAAATCTAGTTTTTAAAATAAAACGAAAGGTTTGTGAGTTTCTCCCCACACACCGTTCACGTGCATTGTTGCATAACATGAGCTCTATACCCGAGCTCCGTCCCTTTTAAGTGAAAGTAAACGCTACGCCTTCGTGAGTTAACTCGTCCCTCCGCACAGGCTAGTGAATACTTTCGGGTTACATATGACTTATGCTTTCGTGAGATAACTCGTCCCTCCGCATAGGCATAAGTAAATGTAATCCCTCGAATTGATCTCGTAAGCCTGTGATGGGCTATGACCGAGGTTCTGTACTAATCTTAGTAGATGACAGTACAGACAATTCGGGTACCTTTCTAGAACCTAAAACCACATATAATGAACTGTACGAGCCACCCAATTAGAGCCATGCCGAACCTCTGTCCGTTTAGCAAACACCAAAATAGGCACACGGGAGAAATGCCTCTTACCTTTTGTACTTTTACTTTGTATAAGGGGAAGGGATTTATCTGTTAAATTGAATCGGGTAGTTTAAAATTGCTTTAATTTATTTTCATTTATATCTGATCACTAACCAAGTTTGATTGTGTTTGTTTTATTCCTCATCGTGCATCATAGGCATCATAATAGGACGGTGTTGACTAAAGATTAGTTGCCAAAAACGGGTTTCAAATGGAAGAGTCAATTGTACAAACGACCGAGACAAACACCGTGGTTCGGGACTGGTCTTTGAGGACTCAAAGAGAAAAGGGAGACAGCCTGGTAGAAGGATACATTGTCAATCTACCCGAGCGGGTGACTGTGAATGTCCGTCAAAACAACCTTGAAGACTTGGTTGGGATCTGGAATCAGTGGGATTCAGATACTAGGGGCATTTTCACCGAAAGGTACGGGGACATAGCCCATCTGATTGCTGTCAAAGTAGACGAAAGATTGATTCAAGCTATGATCAGATTTTGGGATCCGGGTTATCAGTGTTTCACATTTAACCAAGAAGATATGACTCCCACGATAGAGGAGTATATTGCTCTGCTGCGTGTCGAAAACATGCAAACCTACAAAATATATGTCAAAGAGCCCAAGCCGATGACATTCAGGAAAAAGTTAGTAAGGCTGACGGATATGACCGATGCATGGGCTGAAAAGCAAATAAAGAAAAAGAATGAAATCAGCTGCGTCCCATGGTTTTCCCTACAAGACCTGGTTTTAAACCATCCTGACATGTTGAAACGGATAAATTTGTTTGTTTTGGCTATCTATGGTTTAGTTGTCTTTCCGAAGATTCTCGGACATATAGAAGTAGCGGTAGTGGATTTCTTTGAAAAGTTAAAGCAAGGTATCAATCCTACCCCAACCATCCTAGCAGAGACCTTCAGATCTTTGAGTAGTTGCAGAAAAAGAGGGGAAGGACGATTCATCGGATGCGCGCAGCTACTTAACGTTTGGATTTTGAGTCACTTTTGGAAGGTAGAGCGCACACCGTTCCACATGTTTTCGAAGACATTTGCTCCTTTGGAAGCTCACCTTAAGAAAGAGTGGCCGAAGGAGGTTACTAAGCAGCATTGGGTCTCAGTGTTTCAGAACTTGCGTACCGAGGACATAGTATGGAGAGCGCCGTGGATACGCCCTTCGCTTTTGTTATACAAATTCGGAAACCAAGACTGGGTACCACTACTTGGATTGTGGGGAGGGATTGGTTACGCTCCTCTTTTGGTTCAAAGACAGTTCTCTTCACGACAGTTTATACCCGCCACCAGTGGTCTGGCTCAGTCAGAGTTTGTTTTTGCGGGCGAAGGTTATATGAAGAAAGTCCGAGACACTGCAAAGGCTTGGAAAAGAATTCATCTGATGAAGTTGGCTTTATATGCTGACACTATCACCCAGGACTACGATGCATGGAGAAAGCAACGGATGAGTAGTTTGCAAGTCTCATCGGCAGATTACGCCTTTCAGAATCCTTTTTCGAATGAAATTCCATCCAAGCTAGAGACGGCGAGACAAGAATTCGAACGCGAAAAGACGAAAATGTTACGAGACCTTAGTGCCCTTCAAGAAGAAAATTATCAGCTGAAGATCGATGTTCAAATTGAAAGATCCAGGGCCGAGAAGGTGCAAAAAGAAGCCGAGGTCGTAAGAAACGACTTAAGAGATCT
Source organism: Gossypium stocksii (assembly GCA_020496765.1). Classification (NCBI taxonomy): domain Eukaryota; kingdom Viridiplantae; phylum Streptophyta; class Magnoliopsida; order Malvales; family Malvaceae; genus Gossypium; species Gossypium stocksii. The sequence continues at coordinate 124,774,876 of CM035624.1, forward strand.
TCATCTAGAAAATAAAAAGTTAAGAGGCACCATAAAGAACAGCGGGCTGGGCAAGTTGTCAGCGGAATGGAAAGAGGAATTGAGTAATGTCAAAGGTGGGATGGAATTTTGGAAAGGAAAAGCAAAGAAAGAAGAAGGAAAGGCTGCACGGGCTGCAATAGAGTTAAGAAAGAAGTCTGCTGAGTATGAAGCTACATCTGTTGAACTGATGACTAGTCGAGCTAAGCGTCAAGAATTGAAAGAAACGATACGGGATTTAGAAGACACACTACAAGCTCGACAACAACAACTAGATACTCTCTTGGAAGCTTTGGAAGAAAAGAAGGGTCAGTATGATAGAGAAACCCACGCTTACGAAAGAGCCCTCTGCGAAAAGGATGAAAATCTCAAATACTTGATCAACGAGATTCGTACGGCAGCCATGCATATAATGCAAATAGCGGATGAAGCGGAGACTCTTAGCTGTCAATTCCCGCCTAGACAGAGATCGAGCATATCAGAATTCTTGGTACGAGTGAAAAATTATGGCAATGTAGCGAGGAAGTTTGTATGAAAGCTGAATCAAATGATGAAAAAAACGTTATGTAAATAGACTCTTTTGATTAATGAAATGCCTAAATAGGGGCTATCTGGAATCAACACCGATTTTGCATATACATTTATAACTAACATTTAACATTCATTCATTCATTCATTCATTCATTCACTGCATATCCCACGATCATTCGCTAAAGAGTAGAATCATATAATGCGCAGTTGCGACGTTGTAAACCTGGAATCGCACCATACGTATAGAACACGTCGACAAGCCAGAGCAATGGAGGCTGAGTTTAATGAAAGAATTGACAGGATGGAGAGGATTCAGAAAGAATTACAGGAACAGTTAGCCAGGTCGCAACAGGAGACGAGAGAGTTGATGATAAGGTCTCGGGAAGAATCTACTGAACAGAAAGATCAAATGACTAGGATGATGGAGATGATGTCGGCCCTAGTCAAAGTAAAAGGACCTCTACAAAACCCTGAAGTTGTGAATCTTGATCAAGAACCGCCTTACCCTCCAGGGTTTACTCCGCCCCACGTGACATATAGAGGATATACACAGGGAGGACCCGCGGGCGTAGAACAACGGCCTGTAACACCCCCTCCTGTAGGACAGGGAGTATTTGTGGCAAACCCAGGAACTGCTCCGGTTGATCCACCTGTCCCAGACCTAGACGATCCTGCAGAAATCGCTAGGCTAAGGATAGAGGATCATGAAGTCCAAGAAAAATATAGAAGTCTGGAGGAAAGACTTAGAGCGATAGAAGGCATTGAAGTCTTCTCGGCGCTAAACGCTAAAGAACTTAGTCTGGTACCTGATTTGGTCCTCCCTCCAAAATTCAAAGCACCGGATTTTGAAAAGTATGATGGCTCGAGATGCCCGAAGGCACATCTCGTTATGTTCTGCCGAAAAATGACTGGTTATATCAATGAAGACAAGCTGCTTATACATTGTTTTCAGGACAGTTTGACCGGATCGGCTCTCCGCTGGTACAACCAACTCAGTAGAGAAAAGATCCGAACCTGGAAGGATCTAGCCGCGGCATTTTGCGAGCAGTACAAACACGTCTCCGATATGGTACCCGACCGCATGACACTACAAATGATGGAGAAAAAGCCATCAGAAACTTTTAGACAATATGCGCAGAGGTGGAGAGACATCTCGGCTCAGGTGGAACCTCCATTGACCAAGACCGAGATAGCAGTCCTATTCATCAATACCCTGAAGACGCCATTCTATGATAAATTAGTGGGAAGCGCCACAAAGGACTTCTCGGATATTGTCATATCCGGTGAACTAATAGAAAATGCGGTTAAAAGTGGAAGAATGGAAGGAGAAGGTTCGAAGAAGGCAGTGCCTATGAGAAAAAAGGAGCCAGAAGCCCACATGGTGGGAACCGGAAACCGTTATGCTCCTAGTCCATATCCTAATCAATTTTGACCTCGAAATTACCCGCCACCAAACTTCTATCAACCACAAGCCCCCTATTACCAACCACCACCTCCCTATCCTTCTTACCCTGTCTATGCAACCAACAACCCGAGGCCAGCCACCACGTTTCCTCAAAATGCCGGCTCTACCCAAGGCCAACCCAGAAACGAACCAAGGCCAGCAAGGCCAAACCCCGAGAGACCCCAATTCACTCCTATTCCTGTATCTTACGGGGAACTGTACCCTAAGCTTTTGGAAAAACAGTTGATATCTCCTCATTACATGGCACCGTTGAAACCCCCGTACCCAAAGTGGTACGACCCAAATGCAAGCTGTGCATACCACGCGGGGAACCAGGGGCACTCTACGGAAAACTGCATTGCCTTTAAACGAAGAGTCCAAGGACTAATCGATGCCGGTGTTTTGCGCTTTGATGGTACCGGTGGTGAAACCGGAAACCCGTTCCCAAATCATACTGAAAGAAATGTAAGCGCAGTGGAGGAGATAAATGAATTGCAAACCAGAAGAATGGTTTCGGAAATAAGCACACCTTTGCAGAGAATCTGGGAGGTGTTGCTCGAAAAAGGGTTACTCTGTCGTCTTAAAGGGGTAACCGAGAAAAGAAACACGAAAAGTCAAAATTTTTGTGATTTCCATGAAGTCGAGGGACATAATATCCAGTCATGTGAGCAATTTAAAGAACTACTCCAAGGCATGATGGATAGCAAAGAGATTGAAATCTTCAACGGAAGAAGAGAGGCCGATGAAGAAGAAGTATGTGCCTCTAATGGTCAATCATCGGATCTCCCTTACACTGCTGAACGACCATTGATAATATATTATGATGCGATGAGAGAACCAGTAAAACCAAAAATGGTAATTGAGGCACCATCGCCTTTTCCGTACCAGGATAGTAAGGCAATACCTTGGAAGTACGATGTTAATATCGTCACTCCTGAAAGTGAAAAATCCCAAGGCACGGCTAAAAATATCGGAGAAGTTGGTCACTTTACCCGGAGTGTAAGATGCTATTCCAAAGAAGTTGAACCAGCAAAGAGGAATAATGATTCCAAACAAAAGGGAAAGGCACCCATGTTTGGGGCTGAAGTTGAATCGGAAAGTCCGCCCGAACGACAAGAGACTAAAAGACCTGTAAATGAAGAAGAGGCACAGGAATTCTTGAAATTCATTAAACACAGTGAGTACAGCGTGGTCGAACAATTAAGTAAGCAACCTGCACGTATTTCGGTATTATCCTTATTATTGAACTCGGAGCCACATCGAAATGCCTTGTTAAAGGTATTGAATCAAGCCTACGTAGCAAACAATATATCGGTCGAAAAGCTTGATAGGTGGATCAATAACTTGAACGCGGATAATTTCATCTCCTTTAGTGATGATGAAATACCACCGAACGGTAGAGGCTCCGTGAAGGCACTGCACATAACAACCTGCTGTAAGGGTTATATAATACCAAACGTGCTTATTGATAATGGATCAGCGCTTAATGTTATACCTCTGGCCACGCTTTCCAGAATTCCGATAGATTTGTCCTATTTGAGGCCGTGTCATTCCACGGTGAGGGCATTTGATGGAACGAGACGAGAAGTTGTAGGGAAAATTGAGATCCCTCTAGAAGTGGGTCCTTATGTCTATGACGTCGAGTTCCAAGTTATGGACATCACCCCTTCATATAATTGCCTCCTGGGGAGGCCATGGATCTATTCGGCTGGGGCAGTTCCATCATCCCTTCATCAGAAAATAAAGTTTATCATGGATGGCTGCTTGGTTACCGTTGAGGGTGAAGAGGATATTGTTGCGTCTATCTCTGTAGACACACCTTACCTCGAAGCGAACAAAGACGCCGTGGAATGCTCCTTTAGATCCTTTGAGTTCGTCAACGCCACATTTGTGGCTGAAGGAAACAGAATTCCCGTGCCTAGGCTGTCGAAGAATACTAAAATGGGAATCAAGCTGACGGTAGGGAGAGGGGCCCGAGCAAGGAAAGGTTTGGGAAGACATCATCAAGGGATAGTCAGGGCCTTAAAGCCAGTACCTCATAAGGCACGATTTGGTCTAGGATTCCGACCGAATGCACATCACTTGAAGAAACAGTGGAAGAAGGAGCAAGAAAGAAGGGTTGCGAGGACCCTAGGACGAGAACCGGAATGGGAACCCATTGAGTACCCCCATCTGTCAATGACATTTACATCTGCTGGAATAATATATCCTGGGCAAGATAGTGTGCACAGCCCATTGTTACTCATTGAGAAGGCTTTCCAGAACGTTTGCATAAATGTCATTGATGAAGAAGCTGGCACAAGTAAGAACGTTTCAAAGATACGCCATTGTCCCCCGGGTTACATGTTGAACAATTGGACCGCTGAAAATCTCCTTGTGGTTTACAAGTCTTCCTCAGAGTAATATCCGATATTCACTTTTTGTGTCCCTAAATATAATGGGATTCTTTTGTAAGAGCTGTCGTCTGCTCTTTATCTATTAAATGAATATTAATGAAGAAGCATTTTGTCATAACCTTTTGCATTTGCATCTACTCCATAATTATTCTTTCATTTCATGGCCTGTTCTTGCACTTACCTCATACCATGCCATAATGTTTTGTTTGTTCTTGCCAAAACTTGGATGTCCCTCTATAGTGTTCTCTTTCCCATTCAATTTTCAGGTGTTCAGATGCCAATGACATGAACGAACCCGTTACCAATCTTGAAATCGATTTTGAAAGGACCGTTTGTTTAGGAGAATTCGAGGATGAGGGAAATGCCGAAGACTATGTCTCGTCTCCTGACTTGCTAAGGTTGGTGGAACAAGAGGACAAACAGATTCTACCTCATCAAGAATCTGTTGAAACAATAAACTTGGGCACTAATGAAAATAAGCAAGAAGTGAAGATTGAGACCTCACTCTCAGAGGACACCAGGCAGCATTTGATTGATTTGCTTCATGAGTACAAAGACGTGTTTGCATGGTCCTATCAGGATATGCCGGGATTGGACGAGGACATAATGGTTCATAAGCTCCCGCTGAGACCCGAATGTAAACCCATTCAACAAAAATTAAGGCGGATGAGGCCCGAAATGCTACTGAAGATAAAAGAGGAAGTCAAGAGGCAGTTTAATGCAGGCTTCCTACAAGCTTCCAGATATCCAGAATGGGTGGCTAATATTGTCCCAGTGCCAAAGAAGGATGGTAAAGTGCGAATGTGCGTGGATTATCGTGACCTGAACCGCGCAAGTCCTAAGGATAATTTTCCCTTACCACATATTGACACATTGGTGGACAATACGGCAAAGCATTCATTATTTTCTTTCATGGATGGATTTTCGGGGTATAATCAGATCAAAATGGCTCCCGAGGATATGGAGAAAACCACCTTTATAACGATGTGGGGAACGTTCTGTTACAAGGTGATGCCATTCGGGCTCAAGAATGCCGGGGCCACGTATCAGAGGGCCATGGTGACATTATTTCACGATATGATGCATAAAGAGATAGAAGTCTATGTTGACGACATGATTGCTAAATCCAGAGGAGAAGAGGAACATATTGTGAACCTCAAAAAGTTATTTGAAAGACTGAGAAAGTTTCAGCTGAGACTTAATCCAGTCAAATGTACATTTGGGGTTACCTCGGGAAAATTACTGGGCTTCATCGTCAGTAAAAAAGGCATAGAGGTAGATCCAGAAAAGATAAAAGCCATTCAAGAACTACCCCCGCCGCGCACTCAGAAAGAGGTCAGAGGATTCTTGGGAAGGCTAAACTACATTGCCCGATTCATTTCTCAACTCACTAATCAGTGTGACCCCATCTTTCGACTCCTTCGAAAGCACAATTCTGGAGAATGGGACGAGAAATGTCAGGAAGCCTTTGACAAAATAAAACAATACTTGTCTAACCCCCCAGTGCTAGTGCCGCCAACCCAGGGAGGCCTTTGATCTTGTATGTAACTGTGTTCGAGAACTCAATGGGTTGTGTACTCGGGCAGCATGACGAGTCGGGGAAGAAAGAAAAGGCGATATACTACCTTAGCAAAAAGTTTACAGAATACGAAGCGAGGTATTCATCAATCGAAAAGTTCTGTTGTGCTTTGGTTTGGGCAGCTAGGAGGCTCAGGCAATACATGTTGTATCACACGACATGGTTGATTTCAAAGCTAGACCCGATAAAGTATATGATGGAATCGCCCGCACTCTCAGGGAGAATGGCACGTTGGCAGATCCTGTTATCAGAATACGATATCATCTATGTGAGTTAGAAATCGGTGAAAGGGAGTGCAATAGCTGATTTCTTAGCGGCTCGAACAACCGAAGAGTATGAGCCCCTGAGATTTGATTTCCCGGATGAGGACTTGATGTGCATCACAGAGAAAGAATGTGAGTCATCAAAAGGGACGCCTTGGAAGATGAGCTTTGATGGTGCATCGAATGCTCTGGGGCATGGAATTGGAGCAGTCTTAGTATCACCGGAAGGAGATCATTATCCTTTCACTGCTAGGCTCAATTTCTTCTGCACCAACAACATAGTAGAATACAAGGCTTGTATCATGGGACTACGGGCAGCCATTGAACGAAACATCGAGATCCTAGAGGTATACGGGGATTCAGCTTTAGTGATCTACCAAATCCGTGGAGATTGGGAAGTGAGAGACCCAAAGTTGATTAAGTACAGCTATCTGGTGGCTGAATTGATCAAAGATTTCAAAGAAATAACTTTTAATTACTTCCCGCGAGAAGATAACCAATTGGCTGATGCCTTGGCCACTCTGGCTTCCATGTTTAAAACAAATAAAGAAGCAGAAATAATGCCCCTCAGGATGAGCATATACGAGGTCCCTGCACATTGTTATAGCATCGAGAAGGAGGCTGATGGACGGCCATGGTACCATGATATCTTGGAGTACATCAAGAATCAAACGTATCCTGAACAGGCAAACGAGAATGACAAAAGAACAATCAGAAGAATGTCAGTGGGATTTGTTCTTGATGGAGACACCTTGTACAAGAGAGGCAAAGATCAGGTGCTTATGAGATGCGTTGACACCACTGAAGCCAAGAAAATACTTGAAGAAGTTCACGAAGGAATATGTGGGACCCACTCCAACGGCTTCACTATGTCCAGAAAAATTATGAGACTCGGGTATTACTGGTCGACGATGGAAAGGGATTGCATTAGCTACGCAAGAAAGTGCCACAAATGTCAAATTTATGGCGACAAAATTCATGTAGCTCCTTCTCCCCTTCATGTTATGACGTCTCCATGGCCCTTTTCAATGTGGGGCATGGACGTTATAGGGCCGATTTCTCCCAAAGCTTCTAATGGGCACCGATTCATTTTCGTGGTCATCGACTATTTCACAAAATGGGTAGAAGCTGCCTCATTCGCTAATGTGACAAGGGCCGCTGTCTGTAGGTTTTTGAAAAAGGAAATCATTTGTCGATATGGTTTGCCTGAAAGCATCATCTCAGATAACGCTTTGAATTTGAACAATAAAATGATGACAGAGGTGTGCAAGCAATTTCAAATAAAGCATCATAATTCCTCGCCTTATCGCCCGAAGATGAACGGAGCTGTTGAAGCAGCTAACAAGAACATAAAGAAGATCATCGGCAAAATGACCGAGACCTACAGGGACTGGCACGAAAAGCTGCCATTCGCTCTGTTCGCATACCGCACATCTGTGAGGACGTCCACAGGGGCAACTCCTTTCTCTCTAGTCTATGGGATGGAAGCCGTACTGCCCATTGAAGTCGAGATTCCCTCCTTACGAGTCTTAATGGAGTCGAAACTCGAGGAGGCAGAATGGGTCCAAGCTCGATATGATCAGTTGAATCTCATCGAAGAAAAACGCCTAAAGGCAATCTGTCATGGACAGATGTACCAAAAGAGAATGATTGCGGCCCATAACAAGAAGGTACGGCCAAGAGAATTCCACGAAGGAGAACTCGTTTTGAGAAAGATCCTCCCAATACAAAAAGATTTGCGAGGGAAATGGGCACCTAATTGGGAAGGACCGTATGTCGTAAAGAAGGCATTCTCTGGCGGGGCCTTGATCCTTACAGAAATGGATGGGAAGGAGTTACCAAATCCAGTAAACTCCGATGTCGTGAAGAAATACTACACTTAAAAAAAAAAAAAGGGAGATCAAGGTGAAAACCCGAAAAGGGCGCCTTGGTCAAACACAGAACATTATGATGAAAACCTGAAAGGGCGTCCTAATAAAGCAAATCTGGGCCTAAGGGGCAGAAGTAAATTTTAAACAGTGGGCCAAGTGACCAGGCTATAGTATGAAGCATTTCTGAACACTCGAGATCTTCTACACAAGAAGTCTTGCTCAGAAAGATTCGTGATTGAGAAACGTGGCAGAGTTCATGCATTGAATATCTAGAACATTTGTATCCACTAATATGGTTCCTTTTCTTTTATGGCACTTTTAATTATCCTTGGTTAACTTTGTTTGTTACCTTTGAAATTATTATGAAACCTCTTTCTTGTACCTACCTGACAACTTGCATGCATCTCATTATGTTGTTTATTTAATTGATAAATAGTAATATGACATGCTCTGAACAAAAGAAATGTTGAATATTACTCGGATAGAAAACTTGATAGGTACAAGAGTCTCAAAGCAGGAACAAAAGTTCAACGTATACCAGGCAAGTGATATCTGAGAAACGCAGATTACTTGTAAGGCTTAAAAGATGGATACAAAGCCTGAAGAGAAACTTAAGAATCCAAGCAATGAAAACAGATCATCATGATAAGTAAAGCAAGAGCTCGGAAGCAAGAACAGAAGCTCAGATGGGGCAAAAGAGTGCTATCCAAGAAACAAAGGTTACTCGTGAAATTGGGAAACGAGTACGAAGTTTAAAAGAAAAGGTCAAGAAATAATGAGACCAGATCACTACAAGAGTCGTGAAGAAAAGAGATCACGACAAACAAATGCAAGGCACATAACATGTTCATATAGACATGAATGCATTTAAGACAAACATGTGCATATCATGATTGCATCATGCATGACGCATACAGATATTCTAGCAGAACAAAGGGTTTTCGATGATGATTGTACAGAATCAAGGGAAGGATACTTGAGTTCCACCAGATGATATGTTTTGTACTCCGAGGTACCTTTAATTTATGTTTCAAAAAATCGACTCATATTGCGAGAGGTGAGTTGAGCCTCAGGACACGCTGAGGTATTTTCAATTTCTGTCTTTAATTTATGTTTCAAAAATCAGCTCATATTGCGAGAAGTGAGTTGAGCCTCAAGACACGTTGAGGTACTTTTAATTTCTGTTATTGACTCATATTACGAGAGATGAGTCAAATCTCAAGTCACGGCAAGATGTTTTCAACATCTGTCTTTAATTTATGTTTCAAAAATTAGCTCATATTGCGAGAAGTGAGTTGAGCCTCAAGACACGTTGAGGTACTTTTAATTTCTGTTATTGACTCATATTGCGAGAGATGAGTCAAATCTCAAGTCACGGCAAGATGTTTTCAACATCTGTCTTTAATTTATGTTTTAAAATCAGCTCATATTGCGAGAGGTGAGCTGAGCCTCAAGACACGTTGAGGTACTTTTAATTTATGTTGCTAAAATCAGCTCATATTGCGAGAGGTGAGCTGAGCCTCGAGACACGTCGAGGTACTTTTAATTTCAGTATTAACTCAACTCATATTGCGAGAGGTGAGTTGAGCTCTTTTTAGTTCCTTTTAAATTTGTGCTTCGAAAACCAACTCATATTGCGAGAGGTGAGTTGAGCTCTTTTTAGTTCTTCTTAATTTTATGTTTCAAAGATCAACTCATATTGCGAGAGGTGAGTTGAGCTCTTTTAATTTCAGCTTTTATTTCCTGCTTTTCAAAAGTCAACTCATATTGCGAGAGGTGAGTTGAGACTTTTCAATGTCTGTTTGTAATTTCTGTTTCTCAAAGGTTAACTCATATTGCGAGAAGTGAGTTAAGCCTTGGACCTCATGTCCAGATATTTTCAGATTCTATTCCTAAATGTTCGCTTTTCAAGAGCCAACTCATATTGCGAGAAGTGAGTTGAGCCTCAGTTTGCACACTGAGGTACTTGCAATTTATGCTTCAAAAAAAAAATAAAATTAACCCATATTACGAGAATGCGCAGGTCAAGCGATTTTTGATTTCATCTCAATGAAGGATAAAGTTGCAAGAAAGCCAATTGAAGACGCAAGATTTTGCCTTTTGAAGTCACAAGGGAGCTGATCAAAGATGTAGACCTTATATCCCCAGTGAAGTCGCAGAGGCGCAGGTTGAAATCACAAGTTTCATCTTCCTAAAGTTTTAGCAGAGCAGATTGAAGATACAAGATCTCATCTCTGAAGTTGCAAGAGAGCAGGTCACGATGAATTCTATATCCCTGAAGATGCAAGCAGATTGAGGCCATAAATCTCATATCCTTGAGATAGATCGAGGCTACAAGTCATAGCTCTGAAGTCGCGACGGATTGAACCAAAGTTACAAGATGTGGTGGATTGGAAGGAGACTACCTGAACCAGAGTACCAGAGAAGTCAAGATTTGACAGGGCGGGGCAAAATTGGCCTTTCATTATGTCTTTGCTCTATTTTCGTTGCACGACAATGAGCAAAGAGGGGCAGCTGTTGTAGCCCAATTTTGCATTCACTATAAACCCAAACAAAAACAAAACAGGAACCAAAATTATAAGTCCAGTCCATTTACAAAAATACTAAACCCAATTACAAATTTTAACCCAATACCCAGGCCCTAATTGGCCTAACCCAAATACACCCAAACCCTAACTCATAAACCCTAGCCCAAATACCCATTTAGCCTTTGCCGCCAATGCCACTGACCCACTTGCTCTGCCCATCTGACAGCAGCTGCAGCACCGCCCCAAGGTCATCTCAGCACCGCCCTTGGCCACCACAGTACCTGCAAAGACATTAAACAGACAAGGACAGAAAGCAAAAAGAGAATAAAAAATAATAAACTGTAAGGCTATAAAAGCCGATTCAAAGCACATTGTAAGGGGTTCGGATTTTAACCCCAAAAAACAGCAAATACAAATACAAGAATATTCAAAGGCAAAATAGCAGTATTCTAATAATACCAGCGAAGGGAGCACCCCGAACTTCAAAAACAATATCGAGAAGCAGTGGATTAAAGCATCGGAATACCAGTGGACTGATTCGAACCGTGAGCGCTGCGTTTTGAGTAACTGGGAAATTTTCAATTTTGGTCCCCTTATATTTTACCCGTGTTCTAATAAGTCCCTCTCACTTGTTTTAATTTTAAAATCCAGCCCGAAACTTTATTTCCGTATTTCAATTTAATCCCCATGCTACGATGCGTTTTAAAGGTACGGGGAAATTGCATTTTTGGCCCTCTTCGATTTAACCCGTGTTTCAATAGGTCCCTATTTTTAGTTTTTATTTTAAAATTTAGCCCGGGCTCTTTATTTTACTTCCAATTAAGTCCTAGTTTATTTTGGTTAATTAATTTTATTATTTTATTTCATATTATTACTTATTATTATCATTATTATATTTATGCACATACGTATAGTGTTTTGTATAGTATTATTCGTATTTATTTATTCTCAAATATTATTATTAAGTTTTATTTGCTTTGATATTTATTATTATTATTAATACTATTATTATATCTACTTACTATTATTATACTTATTTCTAACATTAGTATTATTAATTTTATCATTTTATTTATTAATATTATTATTATATATATTATATATGGTATTATTTTCTATATTGTATTCTTATTATTTACTAATATATTTTAAAATTATCGTTATTATCTAAGTACATTTCTTTATGTTATCGTATGTACATTTCGGTATTGTATTCTGTATATTTTGTACAGGTTTTTTATATCTTTAATATTAATATATTATATGTAAGTATTACGATATTAATAGTTGTTTTCAATATTTTAATATGTACCATATTTTCATCCCATGTTATATATATTATCATATATGTGTGTTTATCAAGCTTAGCATTATTTGTTTTATATATGTTTGCCTTATTATTATTGTCACACTATATGTATCACTATAATCATTATTATTACGCATGCATTATTATATGTTTAATATATATTATATATTATTTATTCCGTATATTTTTCACCTTTATCATCATCTGACTTCAACGTAGCATACTGTTTCATATCATTATTTTTATGCCAACCCTAATTATCCTAATCCTTTCACGTTTTAAAATAAGGCAATATGCCGATTTTAACATTATGCCAGTGATTTCATCACTATGTTGGATGAATCACATATGGCTCGTGTTAGAAGCGGGATATCCTTTTCTGAAATAACAACTTTAAAATGCTCTTTTTTTTTTATCGGATCACAACTAAATTTTAAATTGAACTCGTATTTTCGAAAATTAAGACAACGCATGTTTGAAAAGATACCATTTTTTGGGCGTCGCGGGGGTGCTAATACCTTCCCCGCGCGTAACCAACTCCCGGACCCTACTTTTCTCTGAATTTCAACGTGGACCTAAATTTAGCCTTTTTACTAAAAAACGAATTTTTTTTAGCCAAAAGAAGTTTTAATAGGTGTCCGATCACACCTAAGAAAAAGGATCGGTGGCGACTCCTTTGCTTTAAATAAATCGAAATTCGTTTTCAAGATCTTAAATCGCCACAATTAGCGACCTAAGCTTTAAAAATTTTTCGTCGCTACATTAGTCACTTATGTTACTATTTTGTTACGAAGTGATCACTCTACCGTTAATCACTTTTGTTTGCCTCAGGTTACATTTTAGTCACTTATGTTTGAAATGTTACGTTTTAGTCACTTATGTTACTATTTTGTTATGAAATGATCACTCTACCGTTAAGTTTCGCTATCTCTCTAACGGTAATCCTACGTGGCAGTCCAACTAAAATTTAGATGCCAACTTGAATTTCTAAATGGGATGAAAATAGATTTTTAATTAAAAAATTTAATTAATTAAAATTTTTAAACCTGAACCTTAACTAAAAAAACTGTTCATCTCCTCTTTTTAATTTTTCTTCAGTCTCCTCTTTTTTTTCAATTGTTTTTTTTCATTTGACTGGAAAAACTATTATTAAGATCAAAATAGTTGAAATCAAATTGACTGCTTTATAAAGATGGATTCAATGGAGGGTTCAAGTATGTCTTCTTTGCATTCGTCTATCTCTTTTATTCAATACTGAAAAATAAAAGATTGAATTTTTTATTGTTTAATGAAAACCCTAAATTAAAATTCTTGATATGAATATTAACAACTAAAAGAATTTCATATCCGAAAAAAGAGATACCCACAAAGGGATTGTGAGCAAACAAGCCGATTTAGATCAGAAAAAATCGGATTGAGAAACCAATTATTCAAGAACGTGAAGAATTGGAAAATACAATGAATAGGAACAAAAACGATTACCATCGTCTTATTTGTTGACAACCACTTCATTTTAAGTCTTAGAACATAAATTTGTCGGTGAAGAAGACATACCTGGACCCTCCATTGAATCTTCTTTTGTTTTTGTCCGTAAATAAATTTTTTTGATGATAATAGCTTTTTTAGTCAATTGAAAAAGAAAACTAAAAAAATGGGGGAGATGAACGGTTTTTTAACTAAGATTTAGGGCTTAAAATTGTTAATTAATTAAATTTATTTAATTAAAAATCTATTATCATCCCATTAGGAAATCCAAGTTGGCACTTAAAATCTAATTGGACTGCCACGTAGGATTACCCTTAGGGAGATAATGGAACTTAACGGAAGAGTGATCACTTCATAACAAAATAATAACATAAATGACTAAAACGTAACATTTCAAACATAAGTGACTAAAATGTAATCTGAGGCAAACAAAAGTGACTATTTTTGTAGTTTACCCTTTTTCTTATTGTTTTAATTTATTTCGAGAAAATATGAATTAGGTGACGCCATCGTTAATAATTGGGACAAACTAATACATGGTTAAAAACTTCAAGTTCCAAAGTGATAAATGAGTGTAATTTTGGGGAGGACAATTATTACATTAACTCAATATATAAATAATGATATTACATTGTTTAGTCGAATAAAATGATAATAATGAATATGCAAGGAATAAGTACAAATTGACATTATTTACCTTGAGTTAAATAAATTATATTTTGTTTATATTTTAAATGAATATTTTACTTATATTTTCTATAAAAATTTTATACAAGCCTAAATTAATCATATTCAATAATAAATTAAATAATACCAATATCAATATTTTGAATAAGATAATAGTATTTTAATTATAAAAATATTTTCTTAAAACTATAACTATATAAAGTATTGTAAAAATAATTATTCAATTATACAACTATTTTATTTATATATATTAAATTTATAAATAATTTATAATTATAATTAACATAACTTTCTCCATCTTCTTATTGATTACTAGATATAATTAAAATTCATTTTTAATTATTATTCATTGAACTTATATTTACAACAACTTTCTGTGAAGAAAAAAAAAGAGACAAATACAAACTAGTAATAAATCTCAAATATAAAATATTTTTTAATAAACATCTTAAATACAGTACATCATTAATCAATCTCAAAAGAAACAAGAAAAGAAATTCATAAATTAAACAATAAGAATATAATATAACAATCCATTATTTAATATATCAAAAAAAAGATCATATTGATATTTTAAATTTTATTGGTCTAATTTTAGAGAGGTCCTTAAACTTTAATTGATTCTAACTGGGTGTTTAAAATGTGGTTCATTGAAATAAATAAATAAGAAATGAATTAGGTTTAAAGGCTAAGTGTTAGAGAATTCACCTTAGAGACCCAAGTTTGAGTTCCTTTCTTATTTTTGACAACTTAGGGTAAAGTCACACTCGAAATATATATTATCAGGAATTAAGAATCAATAAGAAATGGGCAATAGGTCCAATGGTTAAGTATTAATCCCTTATCTTAGAGATCTTAGGTTTAAGTTTCCTTTTTCCCCTCCCATTTTTCTTTTGAATTTCGACAATAAAGGGAAATTTGCTGTGCCACCCCTAGGGTTTTCAAACCTAAGCTATTTAATCATTCTTTTTCCATTTGGATTGGTTTTGCTTCTTTTCAAATTCTAGTAAAATTTCTACTCATATTATATTTCTCTTATTTTTCTTTTCTTTTCCTTTCTTTACACTGTAACACCCTAAACCCGGTCGAGTAGGTTCGACCCAAATTTGGCGAGCTACATTAGCCACTAAAGTAACTTTCTATCAACTCCCAACCTAATCTCAAACACGCCACTTACTTGCAACGTATATTATGATAAGTTATATAATAACAATGGAATAATATCATACATAGAATGTAAATCATGCGAGCTTAAAACCAATGTAACACCCCAAACCCGGCTGAGTAGGTTCTACCCAAACTTGGGGAGCTACATTAGCCACTGAAGTGACTCTCTATCAACTCCCAACCTAACCTCCAACACACCACTTACTTGCAACGTATATTATGATAAGCTATAGCATAACAGTGAAATAATATCATATATAGAATGTAAATCATTCAAGCTTATCAAACAAAATGAGGGAAGGGTTCACATGTTAATTATGCGGTAAAACGTAAGGGTTCACGCAAGGGAAATAAACAATATACTTTAGTACGCACATTCAAACATAAATACACAAGTACGTAAAATCTATTATAAGGTTTGTGTACATAAGTTCGCATTCTAAAGTACAACATGAGTTCGCATAAAAAGCACGGGTTCACAAAATATCTGTGGTTTGCATACTTTCTAAGTTCACACTTAAATGAAGCATCATAACTTCACATACAAACGGGCTTCGGAACTAAAGGGATGTTCATGCAAGGGTTTTCATACTTAGGTAGGGTTCGCTACATAGTAAGGTTATCGCAGCTAAGGGTTTACAAGCATATAGGGGGTTCGCAAACATACAAAGGTCGCAAAAAAGAATACTTCACAAAAAAATTGGCTCGCATATGATGTTAATACATACTTTGGAAAAATTGAAAGAATGCCATATGGTACACACGCTAGGAGAATTAGAGAAATATCAAACTGTATTCATGCTGAGAAGAAATTTGTAACCTGTATCCATCGCCAGATTAGGGTTATGAGGCATTACCGAACAAAAAAATAGCTTTCGAACATTTACATATTCACACAAATCATATTCGCATAAATAAAGCATATGGCTGATTAAATAGTAAACATACATTATTAATCATAATACAAATACAATTCATACCTCAAAATTTAACCAAATCCATATCATGCATATAATCATATTTACACCTTAATAAACATGCCTCAAAGCCATACAAAAAATATGCTTCAAAATACATGCACGAATTGTATGCTTATCATTATAATGGTGTTCGAATAATTAATAAATATTAAACATTTTATTATTTAATTGTATACATGCACTTAATAGACCAAACAAATCATATCACAAAACTTTATGTCCAATATCATATGCGGCATTAACAATTATACCAATTGAACAAATATATTTCATTGAGTAATAAAATCCTTATGCATATTTATCCACATCCAATTTGAATCATTCAAGCATAAAACATGTGCACTTATTGCCAATCATCCTATCCTCAATTCGGCTAGCCAGTTAACATATAAAAGCTAAACCCAAATCATGCACTACTCATTTGACTAACATTAGCCGAATTCGCATGTGCATCATGTACTAACTTTAAGCCTATTTTCAAGACTACTAAACATCAATTTATAAGACCAAACATACCTATTTTCTTATTACAAGCTTATGTGTATAAGTATACATCAATTAAGTCATTTCCGAACATTCATACTAAACATATCACTTTCAAATACTTTATAATTCTATTAGCTAAACCTATTGACTAAATATTATAGCCTTTGCACTTCTATATTAAACATCAATCATATTTTATTTTCATTTGCATATCCAAATCAAATAACTCTATATGCGATTATCAAACTTAACCTCCAAAAATTCATACCATTTCTAACATGATCCGTATCTAATGACTTATTGTTAAACAATAAATTATACATATTTTTACCCCATGCTTAGCTTAATTTTTGGATGAATTATCATTGAATTTATGGAAATTGGTGCTCTTAATCCTTCTATTTCATGTTTTATACTCAGGAGAGCATAGGGAAGCGAAAGGAATGAAAAACGGGCCGAAAACGGAGAAGATGGGCCAAAGTGTAAAAACAACACGGCCTAAGGATTCATCACACGGCCGTGTGCCACATAAGGTCCAACACGACCCTGCCCCGACAAGCACGGCCGGATCACACGGCCGTGCCACCATCAACAGTCTCGCACACGGCCTCTTATCGTGGCACACGGGCGTGGCACACGGACGTGTCCCTATCGTGAGGAAGTGCAATTTCACTCGGATTTGGATACTTAGAGGCTAAGAAAGGCATTCCAAAGCTCTATATAAAGACCCTAGGAGGCAACTCTAAAGGTGTGCCTTTTCTCCCACAAGAGAGTGCCGTATTTTTGCCAACACAGAGAGTGAAAGCAAGGAATTACTCCAAGGGAAGCCGATTGATTCATCCCAGAAGCTGCACTCTACATCAAGACAAAGGATCTCCCTTCAATCCTTCAGGGGTTTTTAGGTTCTTTATGTTTTGTTATTTTTATTCTTCTGAGATGTTTTCTTTATTAAATATGAACTAAATCCCCCAAATACTTGAGGGGGATGAAACCTAAAACAGATCTTGTTATTATTTTATCTTGAGTTATATGATAAATACTTGAATTGTTCTTAATTATGTTTTCTTAATTCTTGTTTTAATAATCCTAGGTATTAATTCAAGTATTGATGTGCTTATTCAGAAGAGCAAAAGTCCCTGTTTAAGAGTAGATCTAGCATAATTAAGCGGAGTTGCATGCAACCCTAGACATAAGGCGACATAAATCTGCCGGATTAGGGTCAAACCTAATAAGGGGATCCATAAATCGAGTTAATGCAAGACTAGGGGTTTTAACTAGAAAGAGATTTCAGTTAATCAACCTAGGATTTGTTGTTCTTATCCTCGACGGAGGTATTAACATAAGTTAGGGATCTCTACGGATCAAGTCAAGTGAATAAATCGTCTAGCTCAAGAATTGATAACAAGTGAAGTCTAGGTGGATTCTCCCTTAAGTATTGCCCAAATCAATTAGTTTTTCCTAAAGAGTTTTTCCCCAATTTACTTTTTGTGCATTCATAGTTTAGTTTTAGAATTAGTTTAGTTTCATAAAAACCCCTTTTATTTCTAGGTTAAATAATAGAAATGAAGTTAGTATTAGTACTTTTGGTTCCCTTGGGTACGATATCTCGGTCTTGCCACTAAGCTATACTACTGTTCGATAGGTGCGCTTGCCTCAAAGTCATGATAATAGTTAGTTTTTGGTGCGATCATTATTATAAATTTTATTACTTCATATCACGCATATCACTTACTCATTCAAGCTTTATATATATATACATACTCTTTCATTTCCAAACCGAATCAAATTAACCAATATACAATTTTAAACTCAAACACACTAAGACTAGCTTATACATATATATATACACTTTCAAATCAAACCAAAACAAATGCTAACCTATACATGCCATAAGTTCATAATTCAAGCTTTTAAAATACCAAAATAACGATCAATAGTGTGACAGATTTCCTTGACAATCCCTGAGCTCGTAACTAGCTTCCAAAATCTATAAAATAACAAACAAACAAACACACAGTAAGCTTGAATAGCTTAGTAAGTCATAAGCAAATAAAGCATTTCAATGATATACATAATTCAATTAAACTAAGCCAAATCAAGCAAACCTTAACCACATATACATTTATCATACTTACAAATTCATATATCATCACCTGAATATTAACATTATAATGTCATTTGACCGAATATGAATAATCACATGTACATATAAGTCACCATTTTCATCATGCATAATTTGTATCATCATTTCAAGTACTAAACTTACCTTATTTTCATGAACATTTAACTTCGCACGTACCTGAACCATTTAGCTCGATTTCACATTTGATCTTAACTTAATATTGCCTACTGAACCATTTGGAATCAATAAGGATACTCAGATAGCTCGAAAAGCTCGTACAATGCCTACGCCCTAGATGAGGTCTTACATGTAATCAACTATCAATACCACTATCCTAGACATGGTCTTACACGAACTCATATACGATACCGATGTCCCAAACATGGTCTTACACGTAAATCAAAAATTGATGCCTAGACGTGGTCTTACACGAATCACATATCTGAATCCTATGTCATGACATATGTATCCTAACTATTCCTAAGGTTCGTACGGGGCTTTCGGACATCGTAGCTCGATCGTTTCATGCTCGTAACAAATTATTCCATGCTAAATACAATTCAACTAGGTAGTTACACATTAATATCATTCAATTCGGCTATGTATAAAATAAATACATTCAATTTAACGTCATTTATTCACTTATGAACTTACGTCGGACGAAGACGAACGAATCGGGACGACTATTTGACAACTTTAGATTTCCCCCGATCCAATTCCGGTTTCCTCTTTTCTTGATCTAAATTAATACAAATTTGACATGTTTATTCATATATTCATTCAAATTTATCAACAAACACACAAATGGACAAATTGCACTTTAGCTCCTAACATTTCACATTTTTCACAATTTAGTCCCTATTTTACAAAACACAAAATATTCAAAATTTCACCACAGCCCTGCTTGGCCGAATTTCACTAAGGTCCCTAGCAGCCCATTTCTTTCATTTATTTCACAGTTTGACCCATCAATTTACAAAATTCACAATTTAATCCTAAATAGGCATTATTACTAAAAATCACTTAATTAAACATGAAAATCTATTAACACATATTTATTTTTCATCATCAAACAAAAAAATCATCAAGCTTTCAATAATGGCAAAACACAAAATCATCATCGAATTCGAAAATCAAGGCATGGGCTAGTTAAAACACGAATCAACAATCTCAAAAACGTAAAAATTATCAAAAACCGAGCTAAACACATACCTTAATCAAGGTCGAACCTAGCTTGTTCTTTTTCTTTCTTTTTCTTTTGTATTTTCGGCAAAAGATGAACTAAAATGCATGGCTATTTTATTTTATGTTTTATTAAACTAACACATTTAATTAATTTACAAAACTAACCTTTATAATTTAATAAATAAACCATGTATTATAACCCCAAAACCGTCCATACCATTAGTTAATGGCTAATTTTTCACATAAGGACCCCACATAATAAAAATCGTAGCAATATAGCACTTTAACAAATATCAAGTCACTTTTGCATTTTACGCAATTAAGTCTTTTTATCAAATCGGTCACTCAAACAATAAAATTAAATCACAAAAATTTCACACATATTAATTCACATACTATAAACACCAAAAATATTTTTTAAAATATTTTTCTAACTCAGATTTGTGGTCCCAAAACCACTATTTCTATTAGGGTCTAAACCGGGCTGTTACAAAATTAGTAATAAATGTTTAACTTCATGGTTCGTAAAATATTAAAAGAATAAACTTAAAATTTAAGGAAATTGTTTCATTAACAGAATCATATTATGATAAATCTAAACCCACATAAATAAAACCCAATCAACTATTTCCCTAGGTTCACATTATTTGTTCAGAGATAGCCTCGGCATTGCCATCCGCAACTTACTTACCTGCGAAGTAAGAGAGGAGTGAGTGAGTTCATTGTGAACTCGGTGAATAATCAGGAATCATCAACATATGATTAAAATATAGAGTTTAAAATAGAAAGAAGACTTAGTTTAAAAAAAATATCGTATCGCATGCTGGGTTTGCAATGAAGGTACGAGACCTAGTTCACAGAACCTGCTTGTCATAAAATCATATTGTAATGGGCCAATTTAGCCCAAGCCTAAGCCATACAAAAACCAAAAAAAAAAAAAAATTAAATAAATAATGTCCCTTTACAGTCCAGTTTGTAGACTCAATTTCACAAAGGCCGAAATACTACCATTGGCCCAATACCAAACTTCAAACCCAAATTTGTTAACCCCAAACCCAAAAATCAAAACCCATTACCCCAAACCCAAATCTACGGGGCCCAAAAGGCCCAAGAACCTAAACACTGAATTAAAAACCCTAAGGTTCCTGAAACCCTAAGGTGCTGCTGCTTTCCCTCATAACCACCACTGAGATTTTCACCATTGACCTTCAAAAAAGGAAAGAAAGACAGTGAATAATCAGTAGCAGATTCTATAGTGAAATTAGAATCTTTGTATTATTAGTTTTTGATTTATTTTGCTTATAAAAGAAAAACCGAATGTAAAAAAAAAAGGGGATACTAATACAAAAATCAGAGAAAACAGAGGTGATTGTCGATTGTTTATTATTACACTTATTTTTTTTATTTATTTCATTTCTCTCTTTCAATACATGAAAATAAGAAAACGCAATCAAAGAATAGCGGGTTTGAGATCAGAAAACCGAAAGGAAACAGATCGTATTTAGGTTTTTATCTTATTTGTTCTTTTGAAGCTTTTTATTATTTTTCTTGTGTAAAATACTACTAAAAAATAAACAAAAAATTACCTCTCAATTCACACTGAAAAGTGGAGGTTTTGGGCCTCCGGCCGCAGTATGCAGCAACGGACGATGACGGAGAACGGCGGTCTGATGATCGGAGCTCGGCCAGAGCTCAGAGGGCAAGTTTTTTCTTTGAGAGCTCTTTGAAAAATTTTTTTAACAAGGATGAGGAAAATGATTTTTTTTAAAAGTTTTTTAATATTTATAGGCCTCCCATACGACGTCGTTTTGGAATAGGCCGCTAATGCTCAAAACGGTGTCATTTTAAGGCCAAAGATCCGTGCGTTGACCCGACCCAGAGAGGATCCACGCGTTTTTAATGAAAGGTCTAATTGCTCCATAGGCCTTTCCGCATTATTGTGTTTATATAATCACGTCCAATTTATATTTTTCTTTTATTTTTAATTTGGCCCCGTAATTTGTTTTTTGTTTTGATCTGGTCCTCGAGCCATTTAAACGCGGATATTGGAACGACGCTGTTTTGGTGATAAGGGCATAATTGCCTAATTGATCCCTCTATTGTGGCGCACGTTCTGATTTGGTCCTTATGCGCCTTTTCTTTTTTTCCCCTTTTGATTTCATTTTTATTTTGATTTGGTCCCTGATTATTTATATTTTAAATTTGGATTTTATTTTTATTACTTATTTATTTATCGCAATAAATTATTTAATGCTTATTTTAAATTTTTTTCGTTTTTTAAATAGTTTTATTACATATCATTTTATCTATTATATATTAATTATACATATATTATTAGAGTTTAATCATTTTAAGTGTTGATTTAAAATTTATTATATCCTATATTTTTAATTTGTTTTACTATTTATATAAAATTTTTAAATATTATTTATTTTAAATATATGTCATTGACTTTATTCTATTATATATGTATAAACATTATCTATTTTAAAATTTTATCATATTGTTCTTTTTAAAATTTTTAATTTGTATATTTTATCATAAGAGACTCAAGCAGTAAAATTGTTTATTTTCTGTCCTTTTGTCAATATTTGAAAATCCGAGTTGAAAAATTACTATACTTTTATTATATTTCATATGATTGTGTGGTTCGAGTCTTGTAGAATATTTCTGCATTGCATTGCATGACCGTTGTGGTTACACCTTTTAAGTGGGAGTAAGAAACTATGCCTTCGTGAGGTTTTCACCTCCGTGTAGGATAGTGGATTGCTTTCTGGATACATCCGTACCTATGTATTCGTGAGATTTTCATCTCCGTGCAGCCATAGGAAAATGTATTCCCTTGAACTGAACTCGGTCTGTATGAGCCTATAATGGGTGAGGATCAAGGAATCTGTTGGTTCGGGTACCTCAACTTTAGAGCTAAACCACATGTAGAAAACCTAAGGGCTCACCCTAGGTAGAACTACGTTAAACCTTAGTAATCACCCAAATAGGTGCTCGTTTATACTATTTTCTTTGCATTTTATTTTATGGTACTGACTTGTTGTGTTTTGTTTTGATGCACGTCATTTCATATTTAAAAGGTGTCGATTTATGTTCAACTACAAAATTGGAAAGCTGGTTATGGAGAACGAATTTCTTGATAAAGTGGAAGACAATGCAACTGTCCGTATATGGTTTGAGAAAGTGCAATTAAAGAAAGGGGATAGTCTAGCCAAGGGGTACACATCAAAATTATGGGACTACACTCGCATCAGCGTGACGCGAAATAATCTTCAAGAATTAAAAGAGATACGGGATCAGTGGAATGATGAGACCAAGCAGTTGTTTCACGGTAGCTATAGGGATTTCCCTTTCCTACTCGACGTTAAGGTAGATGAGCAATTATTCTAAGCTTTCGCTCAATATTGGAACCTTACATATAGTTGCTTTACCTTTGGGAGGGTAGATTTGTTGCCTACTGTGGAGGAGTATACAGCTCTACTACGTTGTCCAAAATTTCAAGTTGATAAAGCCTATTCAAGAGTCGCTTGTGTTCTGACCTTTTGGAGGAAATTGATTAACATTACAGGGATGAGTGAACAATGGATTATAGCCAGGATCAAGCAAAAGGGTGAGTGTAAGTGCATCCCATGGAAAATTTTGAGGGATTTGATTCTAGCACATCCTGATATGAAGAAGAGAGTCGACCTTTTGCTCTGAGTATATATGGATTAATGATTTTCCCTAGGGCATTAGGGTATGTGGATGAGGCAGTCTCGGATCTCTTCGATCGACTCGACAAATGGGTTACACCTGTACCTACAATTTTATCGAGACGTTCAGATATTTGAGTGTATGTCAGAGGGCAGGTGAAGGTAGATTTATAGGATGTGCACAGTTGTTGATAGTTTGGTTCCATAGTCATTTCTGGAAGGTTGACAAGGTTTCTTACTGAGTGTTCTCTGAAATTTATTCCCCATTAAAGAAAGCAGCAGTTACGTCAAGAAGAGATGACATATTTGAGGAAAATTGGATAGCGCTCCTACAAAATCTCCAGGAGGAAAACGTCGAGTGGAGAGCTCCTTGGATGGTTCCCGATGAGATCCTCGATCGGTGCTGGAGTTTTGATTGGGTACCTCTGCCTAGAATTAAGGGAGCTGTTGGGTATGCTCATTTGTTCGTATTACGGCAGTACAAGTCAAGGCAGTTTATATCGGTAACACACGGGCTAGCGAAATATGAGTTCTCATATAAGGAGGTAATTATAAGAAAAAGGTTCGAGAGATTTCTGATGCTTGGAAGCAGACTCGCTGGATGAAGAGATTGGCTATAGGTTTGATGACAACTCCTAAATACAATGGGTGGTTGAATAAAAGGATCAATGATAACATCTCTAAGCCAAGTTTGGAGGGTGCTCGATTAGTAGAAGAATATTTGCAAGTGGTCCCATCAGAGTTAGAGATCATAAAGTAAGATTTTGAAAAGAGGAATTCAGAGCTCAAAAAGAGGATATAACAATTGGAAGAGGAAAAAATGCACTTGAGATTAGACGTGGATATTCAAAAGTTAAAGGCCGAAAAATTAAGAAAAGCAAAGAATAAGGCCGAAGAAGATCTAGATAGTTTGAAAATAAATTATAAAAAGCTACGTCTATCGATGAGAACTGCCAGATTGGGAAAGACATCAGAATAGTGGCAACAAGAGATTTGAGAGGAGAAGACCAAGGCTGATTGGTGAGAGAGGAAGTTTCAAGAAGCTCAAGCGTGAAATGAGGCCCTAGAGAAGAGTTTGGTAGAAAGCCAAAATGAAAAAAAATGAATGAAACGCTAGAGTGGCTGAGCTTGGAAGATCTCTTCATCAATACTGAAGTCGTAATTCTGCGATTGAACTAAATTCAAGTTTAAGTAAGATCAAAGAAATGAAGAAAAAAATAGAAGAATTAGAGTCTGCGTTACAAAACTGTGAGCTCCGGATTGAGTTCCTTGAAGCAAGTGAACACAGAGTAATGTTCAGAACACACTTGTTGCTTCAAAGCCTAGAAGTAATAAGAATTCATTTGTGAAATAGCCTCATGTTCAGACATCTTTATTTCAATGAAATACATCTTTGTTATCAGCTCGAGCAGATATTTTTTCATTTTTTGCAGACAAA
Source organism: Gossypium stocksii (assembly GCA_020496765.1). NCBI lineage: Eukaryota > Viridiplantae > Streptophyta > Magnoliopsida > Malvales > Malvaceae > Gossypium > Gossypium stocksii. Next base: position 124,800,063 of record CM035624.1, read on the forward strand.
TATTCTTTCGATCCTCGAATTTCCTTCCAAATTATTTTTCCATTTTATTCATATCATATGAATAGTTATTCTTAAATTCATTTGTTCATTGTACATTCTTTTGTGCCCATAACAGGTCCCTAAATATCAATGACACGATCGACGATGCTACAGACTCAAAATTTCCTTTTGAGCGAGACATGTGTTTAGAGGGATCTCAGGATTTTAAAGGTGACAAAGACTGTGACTTGTCTCCAGACTTGTTAAGGATGGTAGAATGAGAAGAGAAACAAATTCTACCTCATAAAGAGACAGTGGAGATCGTGACCTTGGAAGGAGGGAAGGTAGTGAAAATAGGAATGTTCATAATTGAAGAAACAAAGCGAGATCTCAGTAAGTTACTTCGGGAATTTAAAGATGTCTTTGCATGGTCATACCAAGATATGCCTTGGTTAAGCATTGATATTGTAGTACATCGTCTTCCCATAAAGGAAAAATGCAAGCTAGTTCAGCAGAAGCTACGGAGGATGAGGCCAGATATTGTGCTAAAAATAAAAGAGAAAGTTAAAAAGCAGTTTAATGCTGGTTTCCTGCAGGTGGTTAAATACTCAGAATGGGTAGCCAATATTATCCCCGTCCCTAAGAAAGATGGAAAGGTACGGATGTGTGTGGATTATAGATACCTAAATAAGGCTAGCCCAAAGGACAATTTCCCCTTGCCTCACATTGACACTTTAGTAGATAATATGCTACTCACTGTTCTCCTTCATGGATGGTTTCTTTGGATACAACCAGATAAGGATGCATCCTGAAGACATGGAAAAAACCACATTCATAACCTTATGGGGAACATTTTGTTATAAGGTGATGCCGTTTGGGCTAAAAAATGCAGGAACGACATATCAAAGGGCCATGGTGACCTTGTTTTGTAACATCCCTAATTTGACCCTAGTCGGGATGTGGTTTCGGGACCACAAAATCGAGTTATAAAATTTATTAAATATCAAAATTCATATCTACTATGTGTGATAGTGCATGTGTGAAAATTTGATATTTTGATTTAGTCATATGAATGTGAAATTAACTAAAAGGGGCTTATGTGAAAAATCTTGAAAATGTGATAGGTTAAAATTAGAGGGCCAAATAATGCATGGTTTACAAATTGGGGATTTGCATGTCAAATAGTCCACTTTGACATATAGTGGACGGTAATGATGTTATAATTTGGCATTTTGTGAATTGTATTTTAGTTAAATAATATTAAATAGTTTTATAATAAATAAACTTATTATTATATGTCATAAAATATAACATGAATTAAATTATGTTAATGGTGATAAAAACAAAGTTTTTATCCACCCTCTTTCCTCTTATTGCCGAAAGCACTTAGTAAAGAAGAAAAGAAAATTTTTCCAAGCATTCGGTCATGAGGGTTGAATCAATTTGAGGTATGTCTTTTTGATTTCTTAATTGTTTGTGCAAGTTGTTAGATAAATGCAATATGTATTGAACCCATAATTTGAATTCATGAAATTTGTGAGTATTGTTGCATACGGCAATTTGGTAAAAATTTGATTTAGAGCTAAATATTCATAATACTTGCTAAATTTTTTTTTTAAATTGAGCTATTGATTTGTGGAAATAAGGGTTATATGAAGAGATTAAGTAGTAAGTGTATGAATTTTTGAATTAGTAAAGTCTATATGCTCGGTTAGGGAAAGGAAAAATATTAATTTTGATTTTTGAGGATAGATGTGGATTAAAGGGTGTTTGATAGATTTTATAATGTTAAAAGATAGAAGATTATAGGTATATAAGTTAATTTGTGAAATTGGAACCGTGTATGTGGCTCATTTGTTTGCAAGGACATTCGGCTATGGTAAGAAATTTATAAAAGGTTTAGTATTAGGCTTTTGACCTTAATTTGAGCTTGAAGCTTAGAAATTTTGTGTTAAGGATGGATGCATGGACTATGAGACATTCGATCATTATCATAAGTACACTCTTGATATTTGAAGTGAATGATGCATTCGGTTGTGGGGTGAATGTGTTAAATTATGCATGTTTTGGTGTTATGTAATGAGAAATTATGTGTTAATACTGAATGTGTTGTGGAATTATTTTAATATCTATTATTGTGATATTCGGTTTTGAGTGATTTAGGTATAAGTTTAAAGGTTAAATTTTAGTATATGTGTATATACAATTGCCGAATATGGACTTAGAGAATAAGCATGAGATTTGGTTTATATCATATTTATATAGATGTTATTTATTGATTACTATATGGACTGCCGTATATGTTTGTAAGAAAGAAAATGGTTTTGTTTAAGTTAAACATGTTTTTATTAGATTTAGCCTAGAATTAATGAATTAATTGCTATATGTAGCAATCGGCAATTGTGTATGTTATTATAGATATTGAATGTGGACTTAAACAACTAATTGAGTAATTCTTTTTATTATATATATATATATATATATACGGTTATAAAGAGGTGTACTAAGGAGAAAATGCTAAATTAATTGTACTCAAGTCCTAATATGTTTCAAGCTTAAGGTATGAGTTAGCTAATGCAAATGTGATGATTGGAATGAAGACAGGAATGTGAGTATATGTGTGGTTAAAACAAAAGAGTTGTTGTATGTATGTATTTGTTTCATTGAAGAATAAACTTTCTTGTTTACAATGAGATGATAAGGTGATTAAACTAGTTAAGTTTTGTTGAATTAGCTCAAGAACTAAACTCGGATAAAGGAAAAGCTAAACTTGTGGAATAGTTGATCCGTAGTCGTTCGTCGGCAACAGAGGTAAGTTCTAAGTGATTAAATGTTGAGTAAATTAAATCATAATAGAACATAATGAGTTGATTTTAATAGGATATGATGTGGCCATGATATGTTCTAAACTCAAATGGTAAGTTCTTAAGTGTTTGGACTTGGAAATTTAAGAGCAAATTGAAATAATCTGCTTAGGACAGCAGCAGTAGCGTGATTTTTGAAAATCACCATAAATTATTGGAGTGGAATTAGATGCTGAATAAAATATGTAATCAAAGCTCAATGAGTCTAGTTTCTTATAAAAGAAACCATGCAAGCAAAGGAATTTCCTATAGAGAGATATTTAAAGCTGTGTGAGACAGTGTTAGAATGAATCTGAAATCCCCTGTTCTGTCTTTAGAAAATCATTATAAATAGTACAAAAATTTTTATAAGATAAAATTTATATGGTTAGACTCCTTAATGAGTCTAGTTTCAAATGAAATAAACAAGAACATATTTTGAAATCTGTACAATGAGAAATTTGATTCGTAGTGAAGAGTGGTCAGTATAGTCAAACAGTGAAATAGGGGAAACTTTAAGAAAATTCTGGTTTTGATTGGCCGAACCAAAAATCCTAAAAATTTTATGGATAGAATATATATGAGTATTTTCGGGGAAAATTAACGGCACTTCATTTGGAGTTTTGTAGCTCCAGTTACAAATAATTTAATGACTGTTGCTCAGGAAAACAGCTTGTAGTGAATCTGTGATTTTGTTGTAAACATTGATGAAACTAATTGAGTTGTTTATAAGCTATTGCTGAAATTGATGTACAAGGTAAATATATAGGTGGTGAGGCCAAAATGGCTAAAATTTAAATGTGTGCAAGTTATCCGAATGGCTATCTTATAAACGTAAGCAATGTATATGTAATATGTGTTGATAGTTTTATAAATTGAAGGTGGAGTGACTTATATATTGTTTAGCCGAATGGTTGTCATGAGAAGAATGTAAGTCATGTGTATATTTGCTTATTTAGTTGGAAGTTTATTGAAAGGGATATATATATATATATATATATATATATAAATATGTATTAAAGTTCGAATGAAGTGATACCTTATTAATGTGTTTCCGTGTTGGAAAAATAGAAGGTATGTGAATTGATGTGTATACAACTTTGTGAATTGACTATGATGATATATCCGGGCTTAAAGTCCCGCAGGCTTGGTGCTGGTAACTGGATTCAGATTTTTTTTAAACCTAGCAGGCTATGGCTAAGTGCCTTGAATTATTTCACACCAAAGACCATTTGTATATCTTTAAGATAAGGATTTAATTAGTTTCACAAAAATTTACTAATTTGAGTTGTAATCGGCAGGATGAGCAAATACAAGGTATGGATTAAGCTTGGTCATTTATGTATATGTGATAAGGAATATGTTTGGTCCTTTATATACTTATACGAAACGTTAATACTTGTCATGATTTGATTATTTGAAAAAAATTTAATGTGAATATGAACTAAAGAACTAAGCTCCTAAATACATATATACATTTATGTATGTGCACGAAATGAGTGCATATGAATAAGTGGTTAGAGGTATTGAAAGATTGAATTGGTAATTGGTAACTATGGAAACGGTAAGTGTACAAAGGTTAAGTATATGGTAAGTGATACTTACTTACTATGTGAACTCGATTTCGGTTGTATTACAAATGTGCTTGGGGAATCACTTATGAGATGGTGATAAGTTATGTTCAACGAGTATTGACTCTATCAAATTGTTTATGTAAGAGTAAAACATGAATATGTGCTTCCAAATATGGAAATCGAATGTGATTATAGTGTTATGTTTTAGTTCGACTGATTAAACTAGAAGTAGCATTGATGTTTTTAAATGCGAAGGGGTATATACTCTTAAATTTGGATGAAATAGATGAATTACATGTGCATACATGGGGTTTAAACTATTTGACCGAATGGTGATATATCTTGACATTTCAAAATGTGATTTGTGCAAGGCCTAATCTTAAGCGACTTAGTAATAAATCAACAATTACGGATGTTCAGCACATTAAGTTGGCCAGGTATGTATTATGTACTTGTGTAGGCTTATTAAGCCGATCAAGACTTCACTTGGATTTTGTGTAAGTTATAAATGTATTTAAGTCAGCAAAGTAAATTGTTTTACTTAAGACTTACTAAGCCTTGAAAGCTTACTCTGTTGTTACGTTTCTTTGTTTTATAGATTATCGAATTTGGCCTTTGCTCGGGGATCGTCAACAACTCGTCACACTATCACTATCCACTGTTTGGTACTGCTATGTTTTGGATTATTTTATGGCATGTATAGAATAGACTAGTAGCGGAATAATATTTTGGTTACTGTATATAAGGCATGCGAAAATGGCATCTTTTGAATGTGTACTTATATAAGTTTAATTTTATCCCTGGCTGTATTTAGCATTTATCTAAATGAATGATCTTTATTTCAAGAAAAAGTTCAAAATTTTACTGTTCTGACATGAGTTACAAGTCTGGTAATGCCCTTTTCCTATTTCGACAACGGTTACAGGATAGAGGTGTTACATGTTTCATGATATGATGCACAAAGAAATCAAAGTTTATGTCGATGATATGATTGCTAAATCTCCAACAGAGAAGGAATACATCCAGGTTTTGAGGAAGTTGTTCTTGAGATTGAGAAAGTTTCAACTAAAGCTCAATCCAGCAAAGTGTACCTTTGGAGCTAGGTCGGGGGAAACTGCTGGGCTTCGTAGTTAGCGAAAGGGGAATTGAGGTTGACTCAGACAAAGTCAGAGCTATACAAGAATGGCCTCCACTACACACTCAAAAAGAAGTTCGGGGTTTTCTTGGAAGGCTAAATTACATTGCTCAGTTTATTTCAAAAGTAACTGAGAACTGTGATCTCATATTTCGTCTTCTTAAGAAACACAACCAAGGTATATGGGATGATGAATGCCAGAATGCTTTTGACAAAGTTAAACAATATTTGTCAAACACCCCAGTGCTGTCTCCACCTAATCTAGATAGGCCATTAATACTATATTTGACAGTGTTCAATAACTCCATGAGGTGCATGCTTGGTCAACATGATGAGTCAGGAAGAAGAGAAAAGTTGATATATTACCTCAGTAAGAAGTTCACTAAGTGTGAAATGAGATATTCGCCAATTGAGAAGTTGTGTTGCGCCCTAATATGGACAACGCAAATTGGATTTTGATTGCACAAACAATATGACAGAGTATGAAGCATGCATCATTGGAATTCGAGCAGCCATAGAGCGCAAAATCAGAATGTTAGAAGTATATAGAGATTCTACATTAGTGATTTACTAGCTTACAGGGGAATGGGAGACAATAGACCCAAACTGGTTAATTACCGAAAAATAGTTTTGGGGCCAATTGAGGAGTTTGATGACATCACTTTCAATTATCTCCCACGAGATGAAAACCAAATGGTAGATGCCTTGGCTACTTTAACTTCCATGATCAAAGTAAACATACAAGAGGATGTAAAACCCATTCAGATGAGTATTTACGAGACCCCAGCTCATTGTTACAATATGGAAGAAGAAGAAAGGGATGACCACCCTTGGTACTATGATATATTGTGATATGTAAGAAATCGTGAATACCCTGACTAGGTAACTGAGAATGACAAAAGGACGTTGAGAAGACTAGCTTGTGACTATGTCTTAGATGGGGAAATCCTGTACAAAAGAAGAAAAGATCAAGTGCTATTGAGATGTGTAGACATTGTCAAAGCTTAGAAAATTTTGGAAGAAGTTTACGAGGGCGTTTACGGAACACATGCTAATGGTTTTACAATGGCGAGACAAATTATGAGATTCGGATACTGTTGGTCTACCATGGAAAGAGATTGCATCAACTATGCTAAGAGATGTCATAAATGTCAAATTTATGGAGACAAAATTCATGTTCCTCTTTCGCCTTTGCATGTTATGGGGTCCCCATGGCCTTTCTCCATGTAGGGCGTGGATGTCATTGAGACAATCTCGCTGAAAGCTTCAAATAGGCATCGATTTATTTTCATGGTTATCGATTATTTCACCAAATGGGTAGAGGCTGCTTCATATGCCAATGTCACTAAGTCGACAGTCAGTAAATTCTTAAAAAAGGAAATCATATGTCGATATGGAATGCTTGAGAGGATCATATCTGACAATGCACTAAACTTGAACAACAACACGATAGCGAGGTCTACAGTCAATTCAAGATCAAACACCACAACTCGTCTCCGTATTACCCAAAAATGAATGGTGAAGTGGAAGCAGCCAATAAAAACATTAAGAAGATAGTGGGGAAAATGACTGAGACGTATAAAGATTGGCATGAGAAATTACCATTTGCTCTCTATGCCTATCGAACATCTATCAAAACTTCCACCAGGGCAACTTCGTTCTCATTGGTTTATGGAATAGAGACAGTTTTACCCATTGAGGTAGAGATACCTTCCTTTCGAGTTTTGGCAGAGATGAAGTTAGATGAAGCAGAATGGATCCAGTCTCAATATGATTAGTTGAAATTGATTGAAGAAAAGAGGCTAAGGGCTATTCATCATGATCAGATGTACCAAAAACGAATGATGCAAGTTTATGATAAGAAGGTTTGCCCAAGAGAATTTCACGAGGGGGACCTGGTATTAAAAAAGATCCTTCCCGTACAAAAAGATTTCAAAGGAAAATGGATGCCAAACTGGGAAAGACCATATGTGGTAAAGAAGGCTTTCTCTAGAGGAGTGTTGATTTTGACCGAAATGGATGGGAAAAGCTTACCCAATCCTATGAATTTGGATTCAGTCAAAAAGTATATTGCTTAAAAGGGGGAAAAGACCAAGGTGAAAACCCGCAAAGGGTGCTTTGAGACTTCAAAAAAAAGGGGGTGAGAGGCCAAGGTGAAAACCTGCAAAGTGCGCCTTGAGACCAAAGGGGTTTTGAGTTGAAAGCCTGAAAAGGGCGGTTCCAATCTTGATAGGGCATGCGGTGATCTTGCTATACCTGAATTAACAAGGAAAGAAAGTATGTTACATATTGGGGCATCGATAGAATACTTTAGATCTCCTAAACACATTTAAAGCTCAAAGTAGTCTTTAAGGAGTTCGTACAGAGAAGCTCAAGCTGCGATATCTAGGGCACCTGGTCTTGATCCTACTCATATTGGATTTACTATCTTTGGATTCTTTTTTCCTTTCAAAGATGTGTTCCCAATTAATTTCTTTTTATTTTTGCTAATTTATTCATTTCGAGCTATGCTTTAAATCAATTTATTTCTTGTCCATTATTATGATCATTCCCAAGCATGTTGCATTGAAATAATGATTAATGGACTAATAATACTTTCATAAAAGAAGTTCTGCATATTACTCTAGAAATTTCTAAATAATACAAGAACCTGAAATAGGACTATTGTTTGGAACTCACCAAGCGTAAGGGTTGGAAATGTTGGAGAAAGAAGAGTCTAAATTGAGACTATTTCTTTGAATTTTCTGACAAGATACCGTGTTCGTGATAAAATCTCAAATGAACAAACAAGCAATGTCCACTGATCATTAGGAAATGATTATTCTTGAAGAAGAAAACTCTACTTTCATGCATACAAATCTGGTTATGACACCCAGAGAATGGTGTAACAGACCAAATTTATGGAAGAAGAATACAAATCCTATACCTCTGGGTTACGATAGGATGGATGGAAGAAACCAAATTTTATGCCCCTGAAGTTGTAATGGGGAAAACCAGTTGAGCAAAATTTGATTGTTTTTTTGGGTTTTCTGTCGAAATACCAACCAAACAAGATAGCAGCATAATATAGCCTTGATGAACAACGAGTGATGACCATTTTCATTTTGCATTCATATATCATCCATGGTACGTCTAATTAAGAGCATTTGACTCATTTTGATCAAGGCATCCTAATGATTCGGCATAAGTACAAACCCATTCTACAGGTTATGTCCTCTGGAGGATGATGTAGTAAGGTAGATTGAAGCTAACAGCCTTGCCTCCATGAGTTTACGGTGGAGCAGACTGAAGATAGCAGATCTTGTTTTCCTGAATTTGCAGCGAAGTAGATCGAAGACACCAGTCCTATCTCCTTGAGCAGCAGTGGAGTAGGCTAAAGATTGTAGATCTTGTCTCCTTAAGCAGTAGTGGAGCAGATTGAAGACGGCGAATCTTATATTCCTGAGGTAGTAGGGAAGCAGATTTAAGCCATTAGCCTTATCTTCCTGAGCAACAGTGGAGCAGATTGAAGCTTGTAGATCTTATCTCCCTAAGCAGTAGTGGAGCAGATCGAAGATGACGAATCTTATCTTCCCGAGATAGTAGGGAAGTAGGTTTAAACCAAGCCTTATTTCCTTGAAGTTTCAGCGGAGCAAATCAAAGCTACAAATCTCTTCTCCCTGAAACTTTATTGGAGAATATTGAAATACCAATACCCCTGAAGACGTAGTAAGAAGGAATAAGGTTCCAAGAAGTCAGGATTCGGCAAGACTAAGCAAAATTAGCCTTTTTAAAGTCTTTGTTCCATTCCCGTTACACGGCAATGAGCAAAGAGGGGTAGTTGTAATGGGCCAATTTAGCCCAAGCCTAAGCCATACAAAAACCAAAAAAAACAATTAAATAAATAATGTCCCTTTACAGCCAAGTTTGTAGACTTAATTTCATAAAGGCCCAAGTACTACCCATGGCCCAATACCAAACTTCAGACCCAAATTTGCTAACCCCAAACCCAAACATCAAAACCCATTACCCCAAACCCAAATCTACGGGGCCCAAAAGGCCCAAGAACCTAAACACTACATCAGAAACCCTAGGGTTCCTAAAACCCTAACGTTCCCTCACAACCACCGCCGAGATTTTCACCATTGACCTTCAAAAAAGGAAAGAAAGACAGTGAATAATCAATAGCAGATTATATAGCGAAATCAGAATCTTTGTAATTATTATTTTTTGATTTATTTTTCTTATAAAAGAAAAATTGAATGTAAAAAAAAGGGGGATACTAATACAAAAATCAAAGAAAACAGAGGTGATTGTCGATTGTTTATTATTACACTTATTTTTATTTATTTATTTCATTTCTCTCTTTCGATACATGAAAATAAGAAAACACAATCAAAGAATAGCGAGTTTGAGATTAGAAAACTGAAAGGAAACAGATCGTATTTAGGTTTTTATCTTCTTTGTTCTTTTGAAGCTCTTAATTATTTTTCTTGTGTAAAATACTACTAAAAAATAAACAAAAAAATTACCTCTCGATTTGCTCTGAAAAGTGGAGGAACGGAGACGGAGAATGGCGGCCCGAAGATCTGAGCTCGGGCGGAGCTCAGAGGGTAAGTTTTTTCTTTGAGAGTTCTTTTAAATTTTTTTTTAACAGGGATAAGGAAAATGATTTTTTTAAAAGTTTTTTTTTTTTTAATATCTATAGGCCTCCCATACGATGTCGTTTTGGAATAGGCCGCTAATGCTCAAAACGATGTCGTTTTAAGGCCAAAGATCCGCGCGTTGACTCGACCTGGGGAGGATCCGCATGTTTTTAATATAAGGTCTAATTGCTCCATAGGCCCTTCCGCATTATTGTGTTTATATAATCACGTCCAATTTATATTTTTCTTTTATTTTTAATTTCACTCTGTAATTTTTTTTTGTTTTGATCTGGTCCTCGAGGCATTTAAACGCGGATATTGGAACGGCGCCGTTTTGGTGATAAGGGCATAATTGCCCAATTGATCCCTCTATTGTGGCGCGGGTTTTGATTTGGTCCTTATGCACCTTTTCTTTTTTTTCCCCTTTTGATTTCATTTTTATTTTGATTTGGTCCCTGATTATTTATATTTTAAATTTGGATTTTATTTTTATTACTTATTTATTTATCGCAATAAATTATATAATGCTTATTTTAATTTTTTTCATTTTTTTAAATAGTTTTATTACATATCATTTTATCTATTATATATTAATTATACATATATTATTAGAGTTTAATCATTTTAAGTGTTGATTTAAAATTTATTATATCCTATATTTTTAATTTGTTTTACTATTTATATAAAATTTTTTAATATTATTTATTTTAAATATTTGTCATTGACTTTATTCTATTATATATGTATATACATTATCTATTTTAAAATTTTATCATATTGTTCTTTTTATTTGTTTTGTTGTATATTCTTTTCTTATTCTATTGTATTTTTTTATTCGATTTCTTTTGTATAAAGTTATATTTTAATTCCTTAGTTTTCATTTCATTACTATTTACTTTATGTTTTTCATTTATTCATTTTTTTTAAATTTAGATTTTGTTAAATTATCACTTTTATTATTATTTTTATGTTAGCCATAGTATTATCATTACGTTATTGGTATTATTAGCTATGTTATTATACTTTCTTTTATTTGTATTGGCATTGATAGTAGCATGTTGTATAATTTTTGTAAATTGTTTCTAGTATTCGTGTTTTGTAATAATGTAATAAAAATATTCACAAATTATCATTTTAAATAAAAAATTACTACGTTTTAATCAAAAGTTTTTTAAATAAGGTAATATTTTGTGTTTGGAAATTTGAGAAATAGTGCCCTAACGTGCTAGGTTTCGATTTTCCGTTTGACCAAATAACTAAATATCATTTTTTTAAGGTTTTTTTTTTTTAAAGGCATGAGTTTTGTAAATCATGAGATGATTTTGATTTTGAGGGTTTAAAATGTCATACCCTAACGTGATGGATGTGATATTTTATTTTTTCAGAACAAGAGAATCTTAATTTCTAACTCGAATTGTTCAAGCATTTTAAAATATCATATTTTAAAATCCTTTCCAATTTTCGACATTGGGACACTAATTAATCAATAGGTACCAATTTCAAGCGTTGCGAGGGTGCTAATCCTTCCTCGAACGTAATCGACTCCCGAACCTGTTTTCTATAATTTCACAGGCCAAAATTAATATTTTTAATAAAACAAAAATATTCTATAAGGTGATCCAATCACACCTAAACAAAAAGATTGGTGGCGACTCCCTTTACATTTTTAAAAGTCAACCCCGTTTTTCCAAATTAAAAATTGTTTCGACACATATAAGTTTGAAAAATTTTGCATGTACTTACTGAAATCATACTTAAAACCTTAGCTTGTTCTTGTTTGAAAATGGATCTTATATAGAATGAAACATGCTCACATACTTGTCTTATAGGAATGGCTGAGGAATATAATATATGTTATTGCACTTTTCTTAACTTTTTTTTTCTTGTCCTATTTTGTTAGATATGTGGATCTCCTTATAATGCCTTAGAATGACTCAAAGAGTCCTTAACATGTCTCATAAGTGTAACATAAGATAAACACTCTCTTGTACACCAACATGTCCCATTGAACGAAGCATAGCTTGACATTCCTTTATCTCTCCACATGTCCCAAGGCCTCAATGCCCAAATCACAGAACTTATAGGTGAGTACTCATAATCCTTTGGTATACAAATATATCCAACATATAAGCTCGCAAAGGCACTTGACAAAAACTTAGCACATAGAGCTCGTAAAAACATAGCTTATAGAACTGTACTTTTAAAACATGGTTTAAAACATAGGCTTGCATAGGAGCATGAGTAAAACATAAACTTGCATAGGAGCATACGTAAAACATATCTTTAAAACATAGCTTAAAACATATCTGGAAAACAAAGTCTCAGAAATTTTAAAAACATAATTTTATAGGAAAAAAAAACTAACTCTTAGAACTTAGTTTTAAAAAAACAAGGTTATTGGAAAACATAACAGTTAGCCCACAAGTTACGAACCCTGAGCATTCATACTGAAAAAATGATAGTTACCACACTTATGGAAATTCTTAACCACTCAACAATAAAGCTGAAAATTTAAATGAGTTTTGCCTTGCCTTTATCCTTGCTGTAGATAGTTTGCCTGGTTTGCAACATGCATAAACACACAAATTACTTAAGCAGAAAAAACTTACGAAATTCACACATGCAAGCGAACTTAGCTTTTTAAACAATCAACCCTAATAGGAAAAATTCTTACCTTGGTTGCTACGAACTAGGTTCAGAACAAAGACTTGACAACAAAATAACGATGAGAGATTTTTTCATAGAATAAGAGTTGTATTTATAAGCACTAAGTATCTTAGTGATTTTAGGAAACCCTATTTGACTTAGGAACCTTATTCGATTTAAAAAAAGGTTACGTGCATGAAAAGTATCTTAGAGACACAATATATTTATTTCCTAAGTTTAGTCTATCTCGACTTTTGACTGGCGAACCCTTAGTTCGTAACTCAACTAGCAAACTGCGACTCGCCAAATAGATTGGCGAACACAACTTTCAATGAATCTAGTGAACCCCTTACCACATCTTTTGGTGTGCACCAGTTCGCTAGAACACTGGCGATGTAACAACCTTATACCCGGCCAATTGAACAGGCCCGGTATAAGATTATTACATTTGGTGCCAAAACGGTTATGGTTAGATACTATTTAATTAAAACATTTGTAAATAGTATTCTAATTTACTAACCATATTTGCAAACACATTTATAGTTTCACCAATTCATTTTAAATACCAAAATACTTCAAGTAACTCAAAATAGATAGAATTTCAAGAGTTTCATTTTAATCCCTAATACATGGGAACACATTTGAACTGCCTATGTACATGCCATTTTAATTAAAAATATGGTACCTACTTTTGAAGCTCTTGAGGATGTGATGAGATGAGAGATCTTCTAGTCGACTCTACCTCTTCGAGTCTAACTGTACCTACGTGTTAAAATTAAACGTGTTAAGCCGGTGAAGGCTTAGTAAGCACTACAAGAACAAATAGGCAAATAAATCGTAATAAAATATTATAAAACTCATTCGATTAATACATATTTACATACATATAAGTTTCTTTAGTTGTATCTTATATTAATAAAATTTAATTTATTATTTTGTAAGTTATAAAACTTACTTTAACACATTGATAATTCGCTTTTGTTCACAACTTCTATCCTTAGCCCAAAGTAGATTTTATAGAACACACTGGATATACGGAACAAATATAGATGTGCATTATTATGCACTAACGAACAGAGAGCACTAAAGTGCTATACAGAGAGCACAGATGTGCTAAACGGAAAGCACTTAACGTGCTAATAATCAGAGAGTGCGCTAGAGTTCCTTAATGGCATGCCACTAATATCCTAGTAGTTCTAAATTCATCTACTTGGGCATTAAAACTGAATTTAATACATTTAAGTACTTTACATAAATATTTCAAAAAAAAATTTCTCATTTCTTCATTACTACAATTTAGTGCACATTTCACAATTCACAAATATCACATTTTTTTTTACACATATACTTTTATCACAGCATTATTACTTAATGTTCATATCATTTTATATTCTCTGTCTATAATTTTCTTTACAAACTTCATAATTTCATAATCTATTATTATTATTATTTTTACTCACAAATTTAAATATATACATATACTTTACATTTTTTTTAATTTCTAAATAATTCCATACTACAATATAAGCAGTTAAATAAAAATAATTTAAAAATCTTGTAGTACTTACAACAAAAAAGTTGAGATGATGTCTTCCTTCACTCATTAGCCTTCTCTAATTTATCAATTAATTCAACATAAACTATATTAAAAAAATTTACTAACTCTCAAAATTTCAACATATACCTAATAGTATTTTATTCTAGGATCATAAAAACTCAAAAATTACAAGAAAAGAAATTAAATTGACTTACCAAATTGAATTTCAACCCTTGAAATCCCAAATTTTCTTTTTCTTTTTCTTTCTTCTTTCTTTCTCCTTATTCTCTCTGTTTCGAATCTGTTTCTTTCTTCTTTTTTTTTTTTTTGTTTCTTTACTTATGTTATATATATATATATATATATATATTATATTATATATTAATACTTAAATATTAAGTTAATATATTAATATATATTTTAACTAAAAAAACCTCAGATTTTTTTAAAGGTTAAACCGCCTCAATTAACATTAATGGCAAATTTTCCTATTTAGCCCCTTTGACTTTCCTTTAATTTATAATTAAGCTTTTAACTCGATCGCAATTTAATCCTTTTACCTAATTACTTCTAATTAAATCAAATTCACTTAATCAAAACCTAATTAGACACACAACTAACTTCATAAGTATTTATAATAATTATTTATGAATCTGATTTATCGGAATAGAGTCCCGAGAATGCATTTTTTAATCAATTTAACCATATAATCAATAAAATTTTCTTATCAAAATTTTCATGCAATATTCCTATCATAATATAGACCATGCCACAATATTAAAATAAATTTTCTTTAATATAGACCATGCCACAATATTAAAATAAATTTTCTTTCTAGATCAGATTTGTGGTCACGAAACCACTATTCTGATTTTACTGAAAATGGGCCATTACAGGCGAACTCCTTACTGATATCCCCTTTGGCGAACCTTAGTTTGTTGGAACACCGGCGAACCCTTACTTGCAAGGTCAAAACTTCTAGATTGAGTTTCGAGATGTTACATACACCATAATTTTATCATAATTTTTGTTGATTATTTTACTTTCTCGAATCAAATCATCTCTCATGAAATTGTTTTTCTATTGGTTTTGTAATTATCTTCAATAACACCTTTATATTTGCCAAGAAACAAACCAGATTTAGGCGAATCGGACCAAAATCGAGCGTAAGGAACATCAACTGGAACTATGGTGAAAAGTGTGTGTCTTTTCCAAGTGAATCAATGGTGATTGTATATAGGATTAAGGCCACACGAGCGTGTGGTCCACACCACACAACCATGTGCACCTGTAGATTTTAGGGACTTTGTGACCATACGGCCTCAGCCCGTTACACGGTTGTGTCCTTCTTGTAAGGTAATTTATCATTTTCCACACGGCATCATGCTGTTAGATGACCGTCTAACCCTCACACACGGTCTTACCTTTCTCACATGGCCTGATCACACAGCCGTGTGACCCTTGCTTTACAATTTGCCCAAAAATTTATCATATGTTCAATTTAGTCCTCATATATCCCTTGAATTATTTTTAGAGTTTTTATTCACTCAATTAAGTCCTTGATATTGTGTTTATTCTAGAATATGTGATTTAATGACTAAATTCCTATTTTTATATTGTATGATATGTGAATATTACATGCTTACTGTCATTGTAATACTTATAAACTATTAATGATAATACTGTTACCACCCTATTGAGTACATGTTAAGCATGTCTACTGCTAATGTTGGACTGAATGCATGATAAGCATGTCTATTGTTTTGTTTTTTTGAATTGTTTTGTTACAAAGCATGCCATATTGCATTGCATGGGGTGGGACGATATGTACGGAGAACGTGTGACAGTTTAATAATCTGCACCTAGTGGTGGCTCGTCCACAAACCCAGTGGTAGTTTATCTACAAATGTTTTATTTAAAAATACTAGTGGTTTATCCACAATTTTTACAACAAAGTGGCAATTTATTTGCAAACTAGTGGTGGTTTATCCACAACTTGGTGTGCATGGATGGATAAGTTCTTTGGAACTCATAGTGTAGTGTGCAGCAGAGTTGGGTAGGACCTTTTCTGATAAGCTGAAATTGCATTGCCATTCATAAACATGTGCATACAAACTATGAATTCTGAAATATTATAGTGAAGTGTTGAATTGGAAAACCGATACTGTGAATTGCTATACAATTGTGATTATTTTAGGAATTGTTATTTCGTATGCTTTGGCCACTGTGTTACATAGATTTTTGTATGATTTGACGCACACTGAGCTTAATCTCACCCCCTTTTAATTTCCATCTTTATAGATAACCCTCCAGGTTAGAATGCAGACACAACATCTGGATGGTCTCGGCTCAGATTAATTTTTTTATTAAAAGTATTTTAGACTTATTATTATAATTTCTATTATTTGGAATTGTATTGTTTTATTTGAACTTTGGCACGAGACTTAAGTTTTAGGTTTATTTGACATGCATGACATTTAATTTGAATATTAGGATATTGAAACGTGGATTTTGAACTTGTTATGCACAAATTCTAGTTTCTCCATCATTAAAACTATTTTGAATATCACTTTTCTTCTACGATATCATGAAAATAAGAATTTGAAAAAGTAAATGAATTGGAAATCAACTTTTACTAAGTAAACTTTAAAATCCATTGTTTTTTGGAATTTTTATTTTTTAGTGAAAAGAAGATAACACCCAAAATTTTTCTTCAATAGTAAGCAAATGTTTTAAACAACTGTTTTATAAAAACTCCGATAGTTCTAGTAGGCTATTTCGGTGGCCAATGTAATCTTTTGAATTTACTCTTAATGTCTAGTCCAAGTTGGGGAAGTTACTATTAACAACCTAACATTAATTTGGACATTAAATGTTGGTCCAAATTTGACATGAAACATATTTAAAATACGTAAATCAAAACATTAGTAAGTTGACTACTCGGGTTAATTTATTGGTTTGATACAACATATCCTATAGTAATTCAATGGGATTATAACATCCCAACTCCTAGTTGATTTAATTGCTAGGTTATCTAAGTCTACACTTGCAACTATTGCTTAAAGCATTTGTTTAATAAAACCTTAAATTCAAATGAATGTGCTTTTTCTAATCTAAGAAAAAGGAAAAATTTGATCATATTGTTAAGTTAAAATTGAACAAATTAAGACAAAGAATAAAAATGGAGTCATCATTCAAATCGGTCCTTCTCCTAGTTGCCACAAACTAATTAGGTAAGCCAAATTCTTTTAATAAAAAGTAAAAGATTTCATGGCATCCCTAAAACATTACAAATTTCTTGTAAGTATTAAAATGGCATTAATTGGTATAATACTGGTATTGATTGGTATGTACTGTTTTGGTTTTAATCTTCTGTTCAATCAAAATTTTGTTGTGTTTGATTATTTCGGTGTGTTTTGACCCTATTTTGGTCAATATCGACTTATACTAGGTAGTATAAAATTTGATATTTTAAACTAACTTTTAATTTTTTTATCTTAATTATTTTAATTTTGGCTAAAAGGCCTTCAAAGCCCTTGAACATTAAAATTTCAATCAATTAAGCTCATCACCCATTAAAGTTAACGATCAACCATGAAAGAGCAACAATAGCCATTATGAGCGATTGTTTTCACCACGTGGCATGTCAGACTGTACCATGTGACGAAATACGGTGTGTTAAATTTAAAACTATTAAAACTATAAAAAATCATAAAATATTTAAAAATTACAAAAGTTATAAAATTATATAAAAATGAACAAAATTATAAAAATTAGTATAAATGATACAAAAATTATATAAATTATTAAAAACTTGCAAAAAAAAAATTTTAAAATAAGCTTAAAATAACAATACATTAAAAACTATAAAAATATATTTTAAAACTAATTTTGTTAACTGGGATACACAGCTCTGGCTGTATTTTTATAAATAAAAACTTGGTTGAGATATTAAATTTGATATAAATTAAAATGTATAAAAACAATAAATATAATATTTATAGTACTGAACAACTGAGTGAAATTAAGTAATTGTGATTGATTGGTATATTTAGATTAATCATGATTATGTTTATAGGAATAAAATATTCCTATATATGTGTAAAGAAATTAAAATATATAATGAAAGTCTAATTGAATAATAAAATTCATGCATTTAAATTTATATTAATACAAGTTGTTTTAAAATAAAAGTAAATAATTTAATCTTTTATTAAATATGGGTGTAATCTTGTGAAACAATTGAATTATGGTTTAGTTATGGGATTAAATTGAATGTTCAATTAAGGACTAAATTACGAATTAATCCTTTTTAAGAATTTAGAGAACAAATTAGATAAGTTAGACGTAAAAGTAAAAGAGTAAAAAGAAATTAAATAAAAAGAAAGAAAGTAATGTGTTTATTTTTAATAGATTTTGTGTAGATTAACATAATTAGGAATTTAAATTAGATGATGATAATTAAAGTTTTAATTTAGTTAAGATAATTAACAGGTTAGATAATATTATAGATGTTAATTAAGAATTTAAATTAAATTAGAGAGATAATTTGGAATCTAGTTAATAAGTTAAATACAATTTTATATTTTAGTTAAGATAATTAAGAGTTTAAATTAAATTAGTATAATTTAAAAAAAAAAAATAAGAAGCACATTGAATGGTTTGATCAAAAGTGAAATCAGGTATTCAAAAATCGCCACAAACTAAAACGATTCCTTTTAAAGTTGGTTTAAATTTTTAAGAAAGAAAAACCCTTTCAACCTTTTTTCTTTTTTTTTTTAATCCACCAACCTACTTGTTGGTTTATAAGTGCAAACATGAAAACTGCCTTTTCGGCTGTTTCAATTTTTTTAATTATGGTTACCTTGAATGGATAGCCCATTATGGGCCTCCAAACCTAACATCTCTTATTTCCACATAATGGGGTATAATACTTTATAATTATCTTTTCTCGAGTTTCATACAATGAAATAAGTAGGGGTGATCAAATTTCGGTTAAAACCGAATTAATCGACTGTATTGATCTAATTCAGTAAACCAATCGGTTAACTGATCTAGTTTGGTCGGAGGTTGGTTAAAAGTTTTTTGCAAATCTGGTCAATGTACTTAATCTAATTCGAAATCGAATAATTAACCGAATTAACTAAACTTAATCAATAATATTATATATTATATGTATTACACTATTATTAATTTGGTTAAATTGGTTAATTCGGTCAGATGAACATTATCAATTTTTTTATATGTTTTATATTTGTTTTAGCCAAAAAAATAAAGCATATAAATTTCAGTTAACTAACCAAATTAATCGAAATATTTCGATTTGGTTAACGGTTAAAGAATTAAAAAGTTTGATTAATACTAATTAGGTTCGGTTAACTGATTAGCTAATCGTTTGAACACCCCTAGAAATAAGTCATGCGGGACCAACATACTAACTGCCATACAATTGTTAAAAAAACTAAAAATTTGGAACCAAAGAACTAATACTAAAGACATAAATAAATAAATATGGTGTAACACAAATTACAAATCATAATATTAATAATAATGATGATTTTACTAATAATAGTATAAAAAATTCTAAAGTTTTAAAACTATATAGAAGGATATAAATAAATAAGTAATAATATGATAAGATAAAGTAAGCGTATTTAAAAAAAAATACTAGGTAAATAAAAATAAAGGAAATAACAATAATAATAATACAAAATTAATGATATAATAATAAGTATAAAAAGAAAATATAATTATAACAATAATAATGTTAAATTAATTAATGAAATAGAAAAAATGACCAAAAGGACTAAATTGAATCTTAAAACAGAAAATTGAGGCGAATCAGAAATAAAAAAGAAAGGAAAAGGACCACATTGAACGTGCAAATAACAAGGAGGGACCAAAATGGGAAATAATCCCCACCTCCAAAACACGCAGCTTCAAGGTGGACCTAATTAAAAGCCGAAATAAATTATAGGGCAAAAATTAAAACATGAAAAAACTTAATTGCAAAGCCATTAAAAAGCGGAAGGACTCGCAGCGCAAATAACCCCAAAAGCAAAAATACGCGGATCCTTAGCACAGAGCAGGTCGGATCTCGGGTCTTAAGCTAAACTGCATCGTTTTGGCACTGGTGCTTAAGTCCAAAACGGCATCGTTTTAACCCCTATATAAATAGCCCAAATGAAGAAAAAAAAAAGATTTTCCTTTTTATTTTCAAAAAAAAAAATTCCTGAAGATGCTCTCAAATCCTTTCCCACGGTCACCGGATCACCGTGCCGGCCATTGACCACCGACGGCACCGTTGCCTTCTGCGGTGGCCGAAAAAATCTAAAAGCCTTCGTTTTGCCATTTTTACCCTCTTAAACCTAGATCTGAGCCCAAAATTTCCAAAATCAGCACCAAAAGACTCGAAAGCTAAGAAAACCTTTAAGTTTCCAGCCACTTTTCATCGGAAGTGGCTACCTTGGCCGTTCACAACGACGGAGCACGAAGGTTCGCTTTCTCAAACCTTTTCCTTCTTTACTTGGTGTTTTTATTCGCAAAAGGAAAAAAATAAAAAAATAGATTTGTAAAATGAAACCAAAGCAAAAAAAAAAAATCACCTTTAGGAATTCTTAATTTTCGATTGAGATTCGTGCGTTCGTAAAAACTTTATATTGATGATTTGTGGCTTTTTATAGCCGAAAAATACAACCTTTTTGCTCTTTTTTTTTTTTCTGCTATTTGTCTTTGCTGCTCATGTCTACAGGTATGATTTTGGTGCTAGGCCAGTTGTTTTGGGAGCATACTATGGAGGTACGAGGAGGGTACGGAGGTGCTGACGTGGTGGTGCGCGTGGAGGTCTTGCGGCGCTGGCCAAAGGGTTTTTTGTTCTTTTTGCTGAAAATAGTTAAGATAGTCAGCTCAAAACGATGCCGTTTTGGCGTTTGTGACTTAAGCTCAAAACAACATCGTTTTGAAAGGCTATATAAGTCAAAAACTTGAGAAAAAAAATTCATTTTAACCCTTTTCAAAACAAAAAAAAAAAACACCCTAGCCCTTTTGTTCTCTCTGAAGGCCTTTCTCTCCGGCCAAAGCCCCAACCATACTCCGGCGACATTCGCCGCCGCCGTGCAAGGCTACCGGAGCCCCAAAAAGGTAAAATTTTTATTTTTTAATATATGTATATATGTGTAAATAATTTCATAAAATAAAAAAAAAGAAAAAAAAAGATAACAGTTCGAAAAAAATGGAAAATAAGAATAAATGGAAATAAAGGACCTTGTTTTCTTCTTGCTTGCTGTTTTTTGATTGTTTTTGTGTTTGAATCTCTGCTTTTTTATTTGAAAAGTGTTTTTTTTATTGATCTCCCCCTTTGCGATTTTCGGTCATCGGACCGGCCAAGTTTCGACTGATTGTCGTCGTGACTGGCCGCCGGCGACCGTTGTTCACGGCGGCCGGAATTCCAAAAAAGTAATTTATTTTTTTATTTTTAATTGATATATATATATGCTGTTTTTTAAAAGGAAAATAAAAGATAAAAAGAATAAAAACAAAACCTTTGCCCGTTTCGTTTTCTTCGATTTGCTTGCTGTTTTTTTATTGTTTGTATATTTGAAACCCTATTTGAGAACTCTCTTGTTATTTTTATTGATAATATCTCTCTTTTTTTGTATTCAAAATCCTCCTCCCCTTTTTTTTACATTGAATTGTTGTAGCTTTATAGCCACTACATTTGATTTTTTTATTCCTACTTTTGCTTAATCTGTCTTTTCTTATTTTGTTTTGCAGGTGCAAGTGGGCGGTGGCAAAGCAAGTGGCTCTGACGGTGGCGGTGCTGCAGGCTGGTCGGAGGGCAAAGGCAGCAACATTAGGATTTCTAGGGTTTTGTTTGTTTGTTTGTTTGTTTTCTTGATAATTTAGGGTATTGGGCTGCTTTGTTGGGCTTAAGGTTTGGTTTAGTTGGGTTGGGTTTGTAATTGGGTTTAATAGTTTTGGATTTTGGTTTTTTAATTGGGTTTGATTTGGGTCTTTGGTTTGTTTGGATTGTAGTTTGTTGTTTTATGGGCCCCGGGCTAAATTGGGCTTGTAGACTTATTTAATAATGGAGTGAAGTCTTAAAGTAGTAAGAAATAAACTTGTATAGCATAGTCTATTATTGATGCTGAAATTGGCATTTTTAGCGATGGTTCAACAAATTGTTTGGGTTAAAATAATCATGGATCATTTGGGATTTAATATAGTTACGTTAAAACAAAACAATGAAAATGATATTGAGGTATTTTCTTGTATAGTTTGCATGGCACTTTTTTGTTGATTATGATGGAAAAAAAGTGGTCGCAAGCTTTGGGGAGGTCTGTGATTGACTAGTAAGATAAATAGCTTTAGAGATCAAATGATGGTTAGTATACAAATTTAAAAATTGGTTTTTATAATTTCATTTTCACATAGTTTTTTATTTTTATTTTTTATAAATTTTATGCTTTTTTATAATATTTTATATGTTTTAGTATTTTTAAAAAATTTTAATAACTTTCTATGTTTTTAAATATTTTAAATATTTTTTACCATTTTTATTTTTTTAATTCAAATAATTTTATTTTTTATAATTTTTTTTCCAATTTTCTATATTTTATAATATTTTTAATAATATTTTATATATTTAAATATTTTTCATAATTTTAATTTTTTAAAAATTTTCATAATTTATATGTTTTTTAAATTGTTATTTTAGTACTTTTTAATGCTTTTCACAATTTTTATAATTTATATAATTTTTTTCGTTTATAATCATTTTATAATTTTTTGGCAATTTTATATATTTTATAATTTTTTCAATTTTTATATTTTATAAAATAATTTTGTAATACCAAAACCTGGCCCAGACGTTATGGCCAAATCTAGAGATGCTACTACGATACATTCAAAAAAAAAATCTAAAATCTGTTCATTTTATAAAATAATACTTGCACTTATTTAATAAAATCTGAGTTTATTTGGGAAATTTATCTTTCTTAAATGTTTTGATGAGTTTGTTAATTATTTACTCATAAGACACTTTTTTTTTTTGCAGCGAAAAACTTATTTGAATCCAGTTTGAAAACACTATTTTTTGTTGAAAAATCTATTATTCAACAATTCAATTTTCAACCCACCAATATGACGAAATCACACAGGATTTCCTGCTAACCTACAATCTTTTTTCAGGAGTTCAAAACCCAATCCAACAGCACCAACTTGACAGCACGTTAAGGACTAACAAAAATAAATTCAATCTTACTGCTGCAGAGACTCAAATACAAAATTAAAAAGTAAACCAACATTTTACCATTGAATCAGCAAACTCATTATATCATAAATTAAGCAAAAATAGTATTTAAGTCGTAAGGAACAAGATAAGGATAAAGACAAAAATAACAAAATTTCTTAAAGGTGAGATTTGAACCCCAAGAGCTACAACAATAAACAAGAATCCTAATCACTAAAACGAATGCTCATTCATGACATAAATTAACAAATTAAAAATTAATATTTTTGGGTCTTAAATTTTTTTTAATAAATTATAATTACTTGATGCAAGTCTCTTTATTATGCCCAAATTTAAGATTAAGCCCATATACTTTAATTTTGACATGATTTGATCTATTTATTTTTATTATGTCATTAGTTATCCTAAATAGCTAACATTTTTAGCTATGCCAAGTAAAATGTCATCGTGTATTTTTTTTTTTCCTTAAATCATCACTTCTAACTAAATAATGGCTTAATCACTTTTTAACTATGTAATGACCTAAATTTAAGGTTATCGGAACACTGGTTTCGTAACCACAAATCCGATTTAAAGAGAATTTATTTTAATATTTTTGCATGAATATTGATATGATAGGAAAATCGTATGAAAATATCAATAGAAAAATTTTATTGATTTAGGGGTTAGTTAGAAAAAAGAAATTATTGAAGAAAGTGGGTAAAAACAAGGTATTGAGACCTCGATCTCGTAAAACCGAGTCGAAAATATTTTCATAAATATTTATGAAATGATAGTAATATGGTATCAAAATTTCGTTAGAAAATTTTAACGTTTGGGTAACCAATTAAATGTAAAGGACTAAATTGAAAAAGGTGTAAAAGTGGTTGGGATGATTAAATAGCTTAAGTGTCTAATGAGAAAGGATTTAAAAGGCAATTAGACCTAAAATTTATTTGGGCTGGACGGCAAGGGCATGAAATCAGCAAGAAAATGGATGATTTAAGGGTAAAATTGGAATATTGCATTATTAACCAAATAAAATTAGGACTAACATGGAAATATCTAGATTTCTTGTAATTTATCTTCATTCTCATCAGCCAAAATGCCATAGGAGGGGTTTTTTAAGCTGGTGTTTCGTAATTTTTGCACCAAATGAGTTAATCCTTTCCTTTTTCTTGTAATTTTTTGTGTTTTTAAGACTTTTACAACTAGGTCCTATTATTAAATTCATTATTTTTTTGATTTCATGGATGAAATTGAAAGTCACCATGGTTTAGTGCTGTAATTTTATGATGAAATACCATGAAATTGAAGCTTTAATTTGTTTATGAGATGATTTTATTAGGTAATTTCAATAGAAATTGATTTTTAGGACCTATTTGTAAAAGAGTATGAAATTGAAGTATAGTGCTGAAATTCTGATTTCCAAAGGCTATAAAGTATTTTAAAGTGATAGAATAAAGTGTTAATTGAGAAAAATCAGCTCAATTGAGAGGTTAATTGAACAGGGACAAAATTATCATTTATTAAAAGCTTAAGGGAAAAATGGTAATAAACATCTTGCACTAAAACAGTTTTGGACAGCAGCATTAGGCTAATTTTGAAAAATCACCATAAATTGGGAAATCGAATTAGAGGATAAAAAAAATGGAATTAAAGCTTATTGAGTCTAGTTTCTCATAAAAGAAACAGTGTAAGCAATGAAATTGTAAATCATGAGTTATAATAAATTTTGTGAGACAAGGTCAGAATAAATTCGGGTTCCCCTGTTTTAACTTGGGAAAATCATTAAAAATTGTACGAAAATAATTATGGGTTATAATTTATATGCTTAAAATCCTTAATGAATCTATTTTCAAAAGAAACAAATGAGAACATCACCCGAATTCTGTACGAGGATATAATTAATTTTTAGTGAAGAAGGGTCGAAACTGTTAGACAGTAGAACAGGGGTGACTTTAAAGAATAAACTGTACTTATTGACTAAACCAAAATTCTAAAAATTTTATGATAATAAGATATGTGAGTCTAGTTTCAGGTAAAATTTTTGGATCTTAATTTAGATCTTTGTAGCTTAAGATATAAATAATTTAGTGACTATGATTCAAGTAGACAGCTTTGAATGAACTATAAATAATAGTGGAATTGTAGAGAATGCTACATATGAACATGAAATGTTAAATTGATGATTAAATTTATTTATTTTGATCTCAAAGACTCAAATACGAAGCTAGATTGAGGAAAGGAAAAAGTTCAGGATTAGTAGATTTTTGTATAAAACAAGTATCGAGGTAAGTTCGTGTAACTTGAATTATATTCTTAAATGCTTGAAATGTATGTTATTGATGTGAATATGATTTGAATGTTCATTGTATGAAAATTTATGAAACATTGATATATTTGATAAAAAGTGGAAGAAATCCCAGTTGAATGAAAAGGAAATTCGATGGATCTCTGAAAAGGAATTGACGGTAAAAAGGATCTAGCCCAGACGAGTGATCCTATCCTGATATCGCTCTCCCGAATAATATGTGGAAAATAGATTTAGCCTGGACGAGTAATCCGAATTAGGGTCTGAATTTAGCCTGGACTGGTAGTTTAGATCCAAGCTCATTAGAGTAATTGTCGTTGCAGGGGATTTAGCCTGGATTGGTAATCCCGACAATACTCTATGAGTTTATAGTACAGGGGATTTTGCTTGGACTGGTAATCCCGTTGTAAGGATGAGGTTCGCGGGAGTGTGCTCTTTGAAATGGAAATGTGCACACATGAATATGAATTGACGGACCCGGATTTGTACACTAAAGTGTACCTCTGAAAAATCCATCGAAATTCCGAGAAATTCAATGGGATAAATATGGGAAAATAATAATGGAATGGAAATCATGGTATTGATGAGCTCATCAATCATGGTATATATTATTGACACATTGAAATTATTACACTAACTTGAATGTTTAGTTTGTGCATGTTAGGGTAATAATGCATTGAATGGATGTATGAATGTTTATTGTATTGTATTGAAAATATTAGGTAAGTATAATTCTTGTTACATGAGCTTACTAAGCACAACGTGCTTACCCTATTTCTTTTTTCCTTGTTTTGTAGTATTAAAAGTTCGGAGGTCAGATTCTGTCAGAGACATATCACACTATCAACCTCAACATTTTGGTATAAAAAGAAACTTTATTTTGGAAATCAATGGCATTTATAAGCTAATAAAGTAAATGTTAATGTGAAATGAATGTAAAGTTAGCCATTGGTAGGGCTAACAAATCTTGGTTTTGGTATGTTATAAGGTTATCTTATGGATATGTTTGAATCTATCTTGAAAATATGTTGAAATTGATTGGTTGGTTCGGATTGGTCTCGGTTTAAAATTTGCAAGGAATGTTAGTTCATAAAAAAATTTTAGGGTTTTGTGAGAAATTCCCTATGGATTCGATTAATTCCCAGTTTGGTCCCGATGTATGTTTTGGGCTTCGGAGACCCATCTAAGGGACGTCATAACATGTTTTGGTAAATGAATAGTATTTAAATCGTAATAATAGAAAATTTATTTAGTAAACTCTGGTAATGCCTCGTACCCTATTCCGGCGACGAATTCGGGTAGGGGTGTTACAAACTAATCATATTAACAAAGATTTTTTGGTTGGAATGAGTATGTATAAGGAAAAACCACCTCAACATTTTACTTGAAATTATGTAGATAAAAATATTTCAAATTAATTTATAGTAACTAACTCTTATCCAAGTATAATAAAAGGACCAAAGCCACAATTTGACATTGTAAAAGTAGATGAGAAAAATTATTCAAATTTAAATATAAAGATTAAAATTTAAATATAAATATAATAAAAAGGATTAAATATAAATATAATAAATTGAATCTCACCATCTATAAAAAAATTGTGCAAATAAAGTATCAACATAATTTAATATACTCATACTTGTGGTAGGATTAAGTCTAGTAGTAAAAAAATCACATCACTCATTGGGGAAGCATGAATTTGATTATGATATGGTTTTTTTTTTTTTTTTACTGAAGTATAACTATGTTGGAGTTGGTTGAATCGATTAGAATATTTTTGTAAATAATTGTATAATAATTAATCATGTATATATTTTTGGATATATATTTTTAATAATTTAATAACTGAGAAAAAAACACCACACTTTATTATTATTATATATGTAAAATGTAAATAGAAGTTACATTCTTATTTCGTGAAATAACATCATAGAGAATGTGATAGCAGTGTTCATTCTCAGTAATATATGTGATACTAATATAGCTCTGTTGGTGCCTCTGTTGGTGCCTTTGTTGGCGTTACTGTCACTGGTGGCTTTACTGGTGGTGGCTTTATTATTGGTGGTGACTTTACTGGTGGCTTTTCTGGCTTTACTGGTGGCTTTTCTGGTTTTACTGGTGGTAGCTTTACTGGTGGTGGCTTTACTGGTGGCTTTTCTACTGGTGGCTTTTCTGTTGATGGCTCTTCTGTTGGTGGCACTTGCTGAAGATTTCGAGTTGCTTGGCTAACCTCCATGCTTGAAAAACCCAAGGAAATGAAGCAAGCTAATAAAATGAAAACGTTGCAACCTGCCATTTCTTTTTTTTTTTTTTTTTGGAGAGATGAACTAAAGATTGAAGATTTGAGTTGAG
The DNA here is from genome assembly GCA_020496765.1 of Gossypium stocksii. Classification (NCBI taxonomy): domain Eukaryota; kingdom Viridiplantae; phylum Streptophyta; class Magnoliopsida; order Malvales; family Malvaceae; genus Gossypium; species Gossypium stocksii. The sequence continues at coordinate 124,828,297 of CM035624.1, forward strand.
GAAAGCAGAATTGGTTTCGAGCATTTATAGCCACATTTAAAGGAGATATTACTTCCCTACTTAGCTTACTACCTTCTCTCACCCATCTTTCATCACACACAAAAAAACACCCATAGTATTTAGATAAATTAGATTCATCCATAAACTTAAAAATAAGTATTTCCATTTCCATTTCCATTTGTCTAATGTTAGTTAAAAAATTAAATGCTTTTAAATTTTGTGTGAAGGATATCTTTCTGTTTTTTAATTTTTTTATACAGTGATTGTGTATCTGGTGTGGGTATATCTCTATCGTATGTGTAAGTATTAATTAATTTTCTTATTGCATTATACCAAAAAATATTTAAATTAGGTAGATCAAATTTAAATATTAGATAAATATACACTTTGGTGCCTAAATTTGACTTTAGGGTTCAAATTAGTATCTAAGATCTTTTTTGTCCAATTAGATAACTGTACAGAACTTTAATATTCAATTTGCTACCAAAAGTGCTTTTATAGTCTAATTAGGTACTTGAACTTGGCTTCTTGATTCAAATTAATGCTTAGTTATTTACACCAATTTGAACTATAAAACCAAGTTTAAGTACTTAATTTAAACCTTGAACCCAAGCTTAGATAATAGAATATATATAATTACCCTTAAATATTTGATATAATACTAATACTATGAGATTTAAATACTAATTTAACATTTAAACTATTTGCCCCATAGAGCTACTATGTAAGGTGGGCTAAATTAATTATACAACAAAAGTAATTAAATGGGATTAGGACATGAAGCTTCTACTTGAAGGTTCGCTTGGCCGTTCACAATGACGGAGCATGAAGGTTCGCTTTCTCAAACATTTTCCTTCTTTACTTTGTGTTTTTATTCGCAAAAGGAAAAAAAAATAAAAAAAATAGATTCGTAAAATGAAACCAAAGCAAAAAAAAAAATCACCTTTGGGAATTCTTAATTTTCGATTGAGATTCGTGTGTTCGTAAAAACTTTACATTGATGATTTGTGGCTTTTTATAGCCGAAAAATACAACCTTTTTGCTCTTTTTTGTTCTACTATTTGTCTTTGCTGCTCATGTCTGCAGGTATGATTTTGGTGCTAGCCAATTGTTTTGGGAACATACTATGGAGGTACGAGGAGGGTACAGAGGTGCTGACGTGGTGGCGCGAGTGTAGGTCTTGCGGCGCTGGCCAAAGGGTTTTTTGTTCTTTTTGCTGAAAATAGTTGAGATAGTCGGCTCAAAACAACGCTGTTTTGGCATTTGTGACTTAAGCTCAAAACAACGTCATTTTGAAAGGCTATATAAGTAAAAAACTTGAGAAAAAAAATTCATTTTAACCCTTTTCAAAACAAAAAAAAAAACACCCCAGCCCCTTTTTTCTCTCTGAAGGCCTTTCTCTCCGGCCAAAGCCTCGGCCATACTCCGGCGACGTTCGCCGCCGCCGTGCAAGGCTACCGGAGCCCCAAAAAGGTAAAATTTTTATTTTTCTAATATATGTATATATGTGTAAATAATTTCATAAAATAAAAAAAAAGAAAAAAAAGATAACAGTTTTGAAAAAAATGGAAAATAAGAATAAATGGAAATAAAGGACCTTGTTTTTCTTCTTGCTTGCTATTTTTTGATTGTTTTTGTGTTTGAATCTCTACTTTTTGTATTTGAAAAGTGTTTTTTTTTTATTGATCTCCCCCTTTGCAATTTTCGATCATAAGACCGACCAAGTTTCGACTGATTGTCGCCGTGACTCGCTGCCGGCGACCGTTGTTCACGGCGGCTGGAATTTCAAAAAAGTAATTTATTTTTTTATTTTTTTATTTTTAATAGATATATATATGCTGTTTTTTAAAAGGAAAATAAAAGATAAAAAGAATAAATACAAAACCTTTGCCCGTTTCGTTTTCTTCGATTTACTTGCTGTTTTTTTATTGTTTGTATATTTGAAACCCTATTTGAGAACTCTCTTGTTATTTTTATTGATAATATCACTTATTTTTTGTATTCAAAATCCTCCTCCCCTTTTTTTACATTGAATTGTTGTAGCTTTATAGCCACTACATTTGATTTTTTTTATTCCTACTTCTGCTTAATTTGTCTTTTCTTCTTTTGTTTTGCAGGTGCAAGTGGGCGGTGGCAAAGTAAGTGGCTCTGACGATGGCGGTGCTGCAGGCTGGTCGGAGGGCAGAGGCAGCAACACTAGGATTTCTAGGGTTTTGTTTGTTTGTTTGTTTGTTTTCTTGATAATTTAGGGTATTGGGCTGCTTTGTTGGGCTTAGGGTTTGGTTTAGTTGGGTTGGGTTTGTAATTGGGTTTAATAGTTTTGGATTTTGGTTTTTTAATTGGGTTTGATTTGGGTCTTTGGTTTGTTTGGATTGTAGTTTGTTGTTTTATGGGCCACATGCTAAATTGGGCTTGTAGACTTATTTAATAATGGAGTGAAGTCTTAAAGTAGTAAGAAATAAACTTGTATAGCATGGTCTATTATTGATGCTGAAATTGGCATTTTTAGCGATGGTTCAACAAACTGTTTGGGTTAAAATAATCATGAATCATTTGGGATTTAATATAGTTACGTTAAAACAAAACAATGAAAATGATATTGAGGTATTTTCTTGTATAGTTTGCATGGCACTTTTTTGTTGATTATGATGGACAAAAAGCGGTCGCAAGCTTTGGGGAGGTCTGTGATTGACTAGTAAGATAAATAGCTTTAGAGATCAAATGATGGTTAGTATACAAATTTAAAAACTGGTTTTTATAATTTCATTTTCACATAGTTTTTTTATTTTTTTATTTTATAAATTTTATGCTTTTTTATAATATTTTATATGTTTTAGTCTTTTTAAAAAATTTTAATAACTTTCTATGTTTTTAAATATTTTAAATATTTTTTACCATTTTTATTTTTTAATTCAAATAATTTTATTTTTATAATTTTTTCCAATTTTCTATATTTTATAATATTTTTAATAATATTTTATATATTTAAATATTTTTCATAATTTTAATTTTTTTAAAAATTTTCATAATTTATATGTTTTTTAAATTGTTATTTTAGTACTTTTTAATGCTTTTCACAATGTTTAATAATATTTATAATTTATATAATTTTTTTCGTTTATAATCATTTTATAATTTTTTGGCAATTTTATATATTTTATAATTTTTGCAATTTTTTTATTTTTATAAAATAATTTTGTAATACCAAAACCTGCACCAGATGTTATGGCCAAATCTAGAGATGCTACTACGATACATTCAAAAAAAAATCTAGAATCTGTTCATTTTATAAAATAATACTTGCACTTATTTAATAAAATCTGAGTTTATTTGAGAAATTTATCTTTCTTAAATGTTTTGATGAGTTTGTTAATTATTTACTCATAAGACACTTTTTTTTGCAGCGAAAAACTTATTTGAATCCAGTTTGAAAACACTATTTTTTGTTGAAAAATCCATTATTCAACAATTCAATTTTCAACCCACCAATATGACGAAATCACACAGGATTTCCTGCTAACCTACAATCTTTTTTCAGGAGTTCAAAACCCAATCCAACAGCACCAACTTGACAGCACGTTAAGGACTAACAAAAATAAATTCAATCTTACTGCTGCAGAGACTCAAACACAAAATTAAAAGGTAAACACATTTTACCATTGAACCAGCAAACTCATTATATCATAAATTAAGCAAAAATAGTATTTAAGTCGTAAGGAACAAATAAGGATAAAGACAAAAATAACAAAATTTCTTAAAGGTGAGATTTGAACCCAAGAGCTGCAACAATAAACAAGAATCCTAATCACTAAAACGAATGCTCATTCATGACATAAATTAACAAATTAAAAATTAATATTTTTGGGTCTTAAATTTTTTTTAATAAATTATAATTACTTGATGCAAGTCTCTTTATTATGCCCAAATTTAAGATTAAGCCCATATACTTTAATTTTGACATGATTTGATCTATTTATTTTTATTACGTCATTAGTTATCCTAAATAGCTAACATTTTTAGCTATGCCAAGTAAAATGACATCGTGTATTTTTTTTCCTTAAATCATCACTTCTAACTAAATAATGGCTTAATTACTTTTTAACTATGTAATGACCTAAATTTAAGGTTATCGGAATACTGGTTTCGTAACCACAAATCCGATTTAAAGAGAATTTATTTTAATATTTTTGCATGAATATTGATATGATAGGAAAATCGTATGAAAATATCAATAGAAAAATTTTACTGATTTAGTGGTTAGTTAGAAAAAAGAAATTATTGAAGAAAGTGGGTAAAAACAAGGTATTGAGACCTCGATCTCTTAAAACCGAGTCGGAAATATTTTCATAAATATTTATGAAATGTTAGTAATATGGTATCAAAATTTCGTTAGAAAATTTTAACGTTTGGGTAGCCAATTAATTGAAAAGGACTAAATTGAAAAAGGTGTAAAAGTGCTTAGGATGATTAAATAGCTTAAGTGTCTAATGAGAAAGGATTTAAAAGGCAATTAGACCCAAAATTTATTTGGGCTGGACGGCAAGGGCATGAAATCAGCAAGAAAATGGATGATTTAAGGGCAAAATTGGAATATTGCATTATTAACCAAATAAAATTAGGACTAATATGGAAATATCTAGATTTCTTGTAATTTATCTTCATTCTCATCAGACAAAATGCCATAGGAGGGGTTCTTTAAGCTGGTGTTTCATAATTTTTGCACCAAGTGAGTTAATCATTTCCTTTTTCTTGTAATTTTTTGTGTTTTTAAGACTTTTACAACTAGGTCCTACTATTAAATTCATTATTTTTTGATTTCATGGATGAAATCGAAAGTCACCATGGTTGAGTGCTGTAATTTTATGATAAATACCATGAAATTGAAGCTTTAATTTGTTTATGAGATGATTTTATTAGGTAATTTCAATAGAAATTGATTTTTAGGACCTATTTGTAAAAGAGTGTGAAATTGAAGTATAGTGCTGAAATTCTGATTTCCAAAGGCTATAAAGTAGTTTAAAGTGATAGAATAAAGTGTTAATTGAGAAAGATTAGCTCAATTGAGAGGTTAATTGAGCAGGGACAAAATTATCATTTATTAAAAGCTTAGGGGAAAAATGGTAATAAACAGCTTGCACTAAAACAGTTTTGGACAGCAGCATTAGGCTAATTTTGAAAAATCACCATAAATTGGGAAATCGAATTAGAGGATAAAAAAATATGGAATTAAAGCTTATTGAGTCTAGTTTCTCATAAAAGAAACAGTGTAAGCAATGGAATTGTAAATCATGAGTTATAATAAATTTTGTGAGACAAGGTCAGAATAAATTCGGGTTCCCCTGTTCTAACTTGGGAAAATCATTAAAAATTGTACAAAAATAATTATGGGTTATAATTTATACGGTTAAAATCCTTAATGAATCTATTTTCAAAAGAAACAAACGAGAACATCATCTGAATTCCGTACGAGGATATAATTAATTTTTAGTGACGAAGGGTCGGAACTGTTAGACAACAGAACAGGGGTGACTTTAAAGAATAAACTGTACTTATTGACTAAATCAAAAATTCTAAAAATTTTATGATAATAAGATATGTGAGTCTAGTTTCAGAGAAAATTTTTGGATCTTAATTTAGATCTCGGATCTTAATTTAATTTAGATCTCTGTAGCTTAAGATATAAATAATTTAGTGACTATGATTCAAGTAGACAACTTTGAATGAACTATAAATAATAGTGGAATTGTAGAGAATGGTACATATGAGCATGAAATGTTAAATTGATGATTAAATTTATTTATTTAGATCTCGAAGACTCAAGTACGAAGCTAGATAGAGGAAAGGAAAAAGTTCGAGATTAGTAGATTTTTGTATACAAACAAGTATCGAGGTAAGTTGTGTAACTTGAATTATATTTTTAAATGCTTGAAATGTATGTTATTGATGTGAATATGATTTGACTGTTCATTGTATGAAAATTTATGAAACATTGATATATTTGATAAAAAGTGGAAGAAATCTCAGTTGAATGAAAAGGAAATTCGATGGATCTCTGAAAAGGAATTGACGGTAAAAAGGATCTAGCCCGGACGGGTGATCCTATCTTGATATCGCCCTCCCGAAGAATATGTGGAAAATGGATTTAGCCTGGACAAGTAATCCGAATTAGGGTCTAAATTTAGCCTGGACTGGTAGTTCAGATCCAAGTTCATTAGAGTAATTGTCGTTGCAGGGGATTTAGCTTGGATTGGTAATCCCGACAATACTCTATGAGTTTATATTACAGGGGATTTAGCCTGGACTGGTAATCCCGTTGTAAGGATGAGGTTCGCGGGAGTGTGCTCTTTGAAATGGAAATGTGCACACATGAATATGAATTGACAGACCCGGATTTGTACACTAAAGTGTACCTCTGAAAATCCATTGAAATTTCGAGAAATTCAACGGGATAAATATGGGAAAATAATAATGGAATGGAAATCATGATATTGATGAGCTCATCAATCATGGGGTATATTATTGACACATTGAAATTATTTGACTAACTTGAATGTTGAGTTTGTGCATGTTAGGGTCATAATGATTTGCATGGATGTATGAATGTTTATTGTATTGTATTGAAAATATTAGGTAAGTATAATTCTTGTTACGTGAGCTTACTAAGCACAACGTGCTTACCCTATTTCCTTTTTCCCTGTTTTGTAGTATTAAGAGTTCGGAGGTCAGATTCGGTCGGAGACATATCACACTATCAACCTCAACATGTTGGTATAAAAAGAAACTTTATTTTGGAAATCAATGGCATTTATAAGCTAATAAATGTGAAATGAATGTAAAGTTAGCCATTGGTAGGGCTAACAAATCTTGGTTTTGGTATGTTATAAGGTTATCTTATGGATATATTTGAATCTATCTTGAAAATATGTTGAAATTGATTGGTTGGTTCGGATTGGTCTCGATTTAAAATTTGCAGGGAATGTTAGTTCATAAAAAAATTTTGGGGTTTTGTGAAAAATTCCCGATGGATTCGATTAATTCCCAGTTTGGTCCCGATGTATGTTTTGGCTTCGGAGACCCATCTAAGGGATGTCATAACATGTTTTGGTAAATGAATAGTATTTAACTCGTAATAATAGAAAATTTATTTAGTAAACTCTGGTAATGCCTCGTACCCTATTCCGGTGACGAATTCAGGTAGAGGTGTTACAAACTAATCATACTAACAAAGATTTTTTGGTTGGAACGAGTATGTTTAAGGAAAAACCACCTCAACATTTTACTTGAAGTTAGTAATCACATTAATTATTTAGGCTAACTAAATCATTACTTAATCACCTTCTAATTAATTATACTAACATATATTTTTGTTGGAATGAGTATATTTAAGCAAAAGTTCACTTTAATGTTTTAACTAAAATTATTAACCGTGTTAATTATTTAAACTAACTAATTATATTAAAAAAGTAGATAAAAATATTTCAAATTAATTTATAGTAACTAACTCTTATCCAAGTATAATAAAAGGACCAAAGCCACAATTTGACATTGTAAAAGTAGATGAGAAAAATTATTCAAATTTAAATATAAAGATTAAAATTTAAATATAAATATAATAAAAAGGATTAAATATAAATATAATAAATTGAATCTCACCATCTATAAAAAAATTGTGCAAATAAAGTATCAACATAATTTAATATACTCATACTTGTGGTAGGATTAAGTCTAGTAGTAAAAAAATCACATCACTCATTGGGGAAGCATGAATTTGATTATGATATGTTTTTTTTTTTTTTTTTTTTTACTGAAGTATAACTATGTTGGAGTTGGTTGAATCGATTAGAATATTTTTGTAAATAATTGTATAATAATTAATCATGTATATATTTTTGGATATATATTTTTAATAATTTAATAACTGAGAAAAAAACACCACACTTTATTATTATTATATATGTAAAATGTAAATAGAAGTTACATTCTTATTTCGTGAAATAACATCATAGAGAATGTGATAGCAGTGTTCATTCTCAGTAATATATGTGATACTAATATAGCTCTGTTGGTGCCTCTGTTGGTGCCTTTGTTGGCGTTACTGTCACTGGTGGCTTTACTGGTGGTGGCTTTATTATTGGTGGCTTTACTGGTGGTGACTTTACTGGTGGCTTTTCTACTGGTGGCTTTTCTGGCTTTACTGGTGGTGGCTTTACTGGTGGCTTTTCTACTGGTGGCTTTTTTGTTGATGGCTCTTCTGTTGGTGGCACTTGCTGAAGATTTCGAGTTGCTTGGCTAACCTCCATGCTTGAAAAACCCAAGGAAATGAAGCAAGCTAATAAAATGAAAACGTTGGAACCTGCCATTTCTTTTTTTTTTTTTGGAGAGATGAACTAAAGATTGAAGATTTGAGTTGAGGAAAGCAGAATTGGTTTCGAGCATTTATAGCCACATTTAAAGGAGATATTACTCCCCTACTTAGCTTACTACCTTCTCTCACCCATCTTTCATCACACAAAAAAAACACCCCTAGTATTTAGATAAATTAGATTCATCCATAAACTTAAAAATAAGTATTTCCATTTCCATTTCCATTTGTCTAATGTTAGTTAAAAAATTAAATGCTTTTAAATTTTGTGTGAAGGATATCTTTCTGTTTTTTAATTTTTTTATACAGTGATTGTGTATCTGGTGTGGGTATATCTCTATCGTGTGTGTAAGTATTAATTAATTTTCTTATTGCATTATACCAAAAAATATTTAAATTAGGTAGATCAAATTTAAATATTAGATAAATATACACTTTGGTGCCTAAATTTGACTTTAGGGTTCAAATTAGTATCTAAGATCTTTTTTGTCCAATTAGATAACTGTACACAGCTTTAATATTCAATTTGCTACCAAAAGCGCTTTTATAGTCTAATTAGGTACTTGAACTTGGCTTCTTGATTAAAATTAATGCTTAGTTATTTACACCAATTTGAACTATAAAACCAAGTTTAAGTACTTAATTTAAACCTTGAACCCAAGCTTAGATAATAGAATATATATATTTACCCTTAAATATTTGATATAATACTAATACTATGAGATTTAAATACTAATTTAACATTTAAACTATTTGCCCCATAGAGCTACTATGTAAGGTGGACTAAATTAATTATACAACAAAAGTAATTAAATGGGATTAGGACATGAAGCTTCTACTTGATCTAATTTGTGGCTTATCTAATATTAATTATACCTAAAGCAAAAAAAAAAAAAAGAAGAAGAAGCTAGTTTATATTTTTCTGAAATAAATTTAAAAAATGGGGAAAAAAAAAACTCAATTTTTTTAAAAATCCAAAAATTTATATAAAATTCCAAGAAATTTAAAAATTATTTTTTTAAAATAATTTTTTTTTCAAATAAATTTAGATAAATCTCAAAAGAAATTGACAAATCAGAAAAAAGAAAGAATATATGGAAAGTTATATAAAATTTCTAAAAATTAAAAATATAATTTTAAAAAAAAATTTAAAAATATTTTAATCATATTCAATAATAAAATACATAATATTAATATTAATATTTTGAACAAAATAATAGTATTTCAATTATAAAAATATTTTTTAAAATATAACTATATAAATTATTGTAAAAATAATTATTAGTCATACAACTATTTTCTTTATATAATAAATAATTTATAACTATAATTAACATAACTTTCTCTATCTTCTTATTGATTACTAGATATAATTAAACTTTATTTTTCATTATTATTTACTAAATTTATAATTACAACAACTTTCCATGAATCAAAAAAATAAGTATCAACTAATGAGATTAAATAATAAAAAATATTTTTCAATAAACATCGCAAATACAATACATTATTAATCAAACTCAAAAGAAATAAGAAAAAAATTCATACATTAAACAATAAGAATATAGAATCAATAGATCATCTCATACTATGTATATAACAATCCATTATTCAATAAATCGAAAAAATTATCATATTTATATTTTAAATTTTATTGGTCTAATTTTAGATAGTTCCTTAAACTTATGAATCCAACTTAACATTAATTTGGACATTAAATATTGGTTCAAAATAAAAATACGTAAATCAAAACTTTAGTTGGTTGGGTCAATTTATTGGTTTGGGACAACATAAACTATAGTAACTCAATGGATCCCAACTCCTACTTGATTTAATTGCTAGGTTATCTAATATTAAGGGCAAATCCAGAGCGCTGGCAGGGGCCCCTACCCCCTTAAAATATAAAATTTCATTTAAGCCCTTTAAAATTTTTAAAATTCTAAATTAGTAAAGATAAAATTGCACTTTGTCCCCCATAAAAATGATAAAACTTTAATTTAATCCTTTAAAAATTATATTTTTGCTATCGTAAAAATTATAATTTAATTTCGACCCCTAAAAAATTTTTCTGGCTCCGCTACTTTCTAATATTAATTATAACTAAAGCAACCTCTAATTCCACAATTGCAAGTATTACTTAAAGTATTGATTTCATAAAACCCTACATCCCATTTGTGGTGCTTTTTCATAATATGAGATAAGCTAAGAAAAAGGAAAAAGTTGATCATATTGTTAAGTTAAAATTGAACTAATTAACCCAAAGTGTAAAAATGGAGTGTCGGTCCTTCTCTTAATTGTCATAATCCAATTAGGTAAGCCAAATTCTTTTAACAAAAAGTGAAAGGTTTCATGGCATCCCTTAAAACATTACACATCACTTGTAAGTATTACAATGGCATTAGTTGTTACAATATCGGTATCCATCTATATGTATTGTTTTAGTTTTCAACTGTACCAAATAGTTTATGTTCTATTTAGTCAAAATTTTGTTGTGTTTGGTTATTTCAATGTATTCCGACCTAATTTTGGTCAATATCGATTTGTACTAGTTGGTATAAAACTTGATATTTTAAATTAACTTTTAAGTTTTTTTTTATCTTAATTATTTCAATTTTGGTTAAATGGTCTTGAAAGCCCTTGAACGTTAAAATTTCAATCAAATAAGCCCATCACCCGTTAAAATTAACGATCAACCATGAAAGAATAACAATAGCCATTATGAGCGGTTGTTTCCACCAAGTGGAGAATAAGGTGGTTTAAATTTAAAACCATTAAAACTATAAAAAAACCATAAAATATTTAAAAATCACAAAAGTTATTAAATTATATAAAAGTGTACAAAATATATAAAAATTAGTATAAATGATAAAAAAATTATATAAATTATTAAAAACTTGCAAAAAAAATTTTAAAATTTTCATAAAATAACAGAAAATTAAAAAAATATAAATTAGAAAAAGATAAAAAAAAATGTAAAAAAATATTTTAAAACTAATTTTGTTACCCAGCGATCTGGCTATATTTTTATAAATAAAAACTTGAGATTTTAAATTTTATATAAATTAAAATGTATAAATACAATAAACATAACATTTGTAGTACTGAACAAGTGTAAGTAATTTTCATTGACTAGTATATTTACATTAATTATGATTATATTTATAGGAATAAAATATTCCAAAACTACAAAAGAAGCATAATCTTTTTCAAAATTTGTAGCATTAATTTTTATATATTTCATCATTTACTTTATTATATTAAAAGACACAACATCTATGTTTAATTAAATAAATATTTAAGATATATATGTGTAAAGAAATTAAAATATATAATGAAAGTCTAATTGAATAATAAAATTCATGCTTTTAAATTTATATTGATACAAGTTGTTTTAAAATAAAAGTAAATAATTTAATCTTTTATTAAATATGGGTATTATCTTGTGAAACAATTGAATTATGGTTTAGTTATGGGATTAAATTGAATGTTCAATTAAGGACTAGATTAGAATTAATCCTTTTTAAGAATTTAGAGAACGAATTAGATATGTTAGACGCAAAATTAAAAGAGTAAAAGGAAATAAAATAAACAGAAAGAAAGTAATGCGTTTATTTTTAATAGATTTTGTGTAGATTAACATAATTAGGAATTTAAATTATATTATGATAATTAAAGCTTTAATTTAGTTAAGATAATTTGAAATGTTAGATAATATTTTAGATGTTAATTAATAATTATGAATTTAAATTAAATTAGGATAATGAGAGAGATAATTAGGATTTTAGTTAATAGGTTAAATCCAATTTTATATTTTAGTTAAGATAATTAAGAGTTTAAATTGTGCATTGTGTATCCACAGCAAAAGCAAATTCCAATTGCATCCGTTTTACCGTGCAACCACACAGCTTTTATTTGTGGGTATGTTGTGCTTCCACGGTCATTGGCATGTTTTATTTGCATTTAGTTATGTGTTGTGTATCCACACGAAAAGTATATTCCAACTGCGTTAGTTTGCTGTGTGTCCACGACCATTAGTAGTGAAAACTACAAATTATTGGTGATATATCCACAACCGGTGTGATTGGAGAAGGGAGTTTTGGGGAACATCTATTATGGTGTGTAGTGCTGGGGTAGGATCTTTCTGATAAACCAAAACTGTATGACATCCATAAAATCATGTGCATACAAAACTGTAATTTTTGAGATGATACATATGTACATTGTTGTGTGATCTGAATTATTGATATGTGTGAATTTACTATGGAGAATTGTTCGATGAACACTGTTTCTGTATGATTTTTCGTTACACCGATTATTCTTGTGTTGAGTTAATCTAAAATAGCTATACTCTGAATAATAGTACGATTATTTTGAATTCTGAGAAATTTATAGTGAAGTGTTTTACGAGAAAAAAAACGTTAATTTGAAGTGCATTATGATTGTGTTTATTCTTGGAATTGTTAAAATGTCTTGTCTTCTGTTTTGTTTCGATTTCCTTGTGATGGAACCCACACTGAGCTTGTCAAAACTATTTTTGAAAAAGGGTTGACTTTCATTTAAAACGAAAGTTGGAGTCGCCACCAATCCTTTTTATTTAGGTGTGATCAGATCACCTTGTAATTTGGTCGTTTTAATAAAATGTTTTGATTCACTAAAACAACGATTTTAGTCTACGAAATTCGAGAAAACGAGTTCGGGAGTCGGTTACGTGCGAGGAAGGATTAGCACTCTCGCCACGCCCAAAATTGATACCTAATTGATTATTTAGTGTCTTAATGTCGAAAGTTGAAAATTTTAAAAAGATTTTAAAATACAATCTTGTGTTAAAATATTACTTAGTTAAAAATTCTTTTACAAAAAGAAGGGCATATTTCACGTTAATCGAGAAAAATGATAACGTCCCGTAAGTTAGGACACAACGCCTTAAATCCTCGAAACGAGAATAAACACCAAAAATTTTATTTATTTGAAAAATGTTTGATGATCTCGGTTTAGAAAGAAATAATATTCCGTAAGTTAGAACAAGATCCTTTCGTAATTCTCGAGATTATTTTAAAATTTTTAAAACATTCGTTTATTCGAATTTGTCAAGAAAATCGAAACCCCGTAAGTTAGGGTACGACTTTCCAAATTTTAAAAACACAGGGTATTGCTTATTTTAAAACAAAATTTTTAATGCATCGTGTAAAATGTAACGCAGTTTTGTTGCGAGATGTAAAATAAGTTATAGTAATTACATACCTAACAAAATAATAAACGTGCATGACAATATAAAGGATGAGGATAAAACATGTCGAAACCATTTTTAAATTTTTGAAAAACGGGGTCGTCTATTTAAAAAAAACGAAAATGGGAATCGCCACCAATCCTTTTAGGTGTGATTGGATCACCTTATAAAACGTTTTATTTCAAAACATTGATTTTTGTCTACGAAAATTCGAGAAAACGGGTTCGGGAGTCGGTTACGTACGAGGAAGGATTAGCACCCTCGTAACACCCAAAATTGGTACCAATTGATTAATTTTCTGTCTTAATATCGAAAATTTCAAAAGATTTGAAAGTATGATCACTTTTAAAAACTTGAATAATTTGAGTTGAAACTCGAGATTCTTTTGTTCCGAAAGAATACCAAACATCACATCCAGCACGTTAGGACACGATGTTTTTGAATCCTCGTAACTAAAATCATCTCGTGATTTACAAAATTAAAAAGGATATTTAGTTATATAGACAAACGGGAAACCGCAACCCAGCACGTTAGGGCACTATTTTCCGAATTTCTAAACACAAAAACATTGCCTTATTTTAAAAACTTTTCAATTAAAATTTTTAAAACGATGATGCGAGTAAAATATAACATTAATATATTACAAGATATCAATACTAAAACAATATAAATTACATGATACATACCAACATTTCATGCAAATATAAACATAAAAATAACGAATATCACTGGTGATAAAATTACTATGCTAAAAAATAATAAGCAAATACAAAAAAGGTACAAAAATAAATCAACAAAATTTTGAAAATGTAAAAAATAAGACGAGAAACGAATATAAATCTTTTATAAATAAAGTAACAATATAAAAAAATAAATGAGGTATTAAACATTTAGATATTAAAATAATATATATAGAAGATAAATGACAAATTTTTAAAATGATTATTATACACATATATATAAAATTAATCAATACATTCTAAATTGATAAAAAAAAGTAATTTACAACATATAATATAATAATTTAATACATTTGTTTAAAAAAACAATAATAATATACGTATTTAAAAGATAATATAAAACAAAACTTTTTATTTATAATTAATTATTTTATAATATTATGTAAATTTTGAAATAACATATAATATGTAATAAATAATAAAATATAATGTGTAATAAAACAATTTTATATAAAAAATATTTTAAAATATATAAAGTATTAAAATAAATAAATAATAATAACAAAGACCCTAGTTAAAATAAAAATAAAATATAAAAAGGATTAAATTTAAATTTTAGTAAAATTCTGGGAAAATTATAAAAAAAACTAAATTTGGGCCCTAATTGAAACGCGCGTTAAAAGGGAACGACTCACTGGGTAAATAGACCCTAATCCCAAAACGACGCCGTTCCAGTTCCTGCTTTTAAATGGCTCAAGGGCCAAATTGAAACAAAAACAAACCTTCGGGGCTAAATTAAAAATAAAAGGAAATTCAATTTGGACGAAATCATAAAAAGCAAAATTGCGGAAGGGCTTATAGGGCAATTAGCCCTTTTAAAGAAAACACGCGGATCCTCCCCGGATCGGGTCACACGTGTGCGAGTCAGGCTTTTAAACGGCGCCGTTTTGGTCACTAACAGACCTCACCAAAACGATGTCGTTCCCTTGATCTATATAAGTAAAAAATGGGCAAAAAAAAAAACATTTTTAATCTCCTTTACAAAAAAAAAAAACACAAAGCTCTCAAAGCTCTCCCCTGTCCCTCTGCCCGAGCTCTGGCATGATCATCGGCCACCGCCTCACGCCGCGCACTTGCCGTCGTACGCGGAGGTCGGAAGGTCGAAAACCTTCCTTTTTTTCCAGGCAAATCGGTAATCCCTTTTCCTTCTTTATTTTAGTAATATTTTTTTTAAAAAAAATGTTGCTTTGTATGTATTGAATAAAACAGAAATAAAAATAACAATAAACGAAAAAAAATCACCTTTCTTTCAAAAATAACTATTTGTATTTCTGTTTTTCGTATATATGTATGCGTATTTATTTTACATTGCTTGGTTCTGTTTTTATAGTCTAAATGCAAAAATAGAAAGTACATCGTTCTGATTTCTTGCTATATTTGCCGTGTATTTACTTCCTTTTGCAGGTGTGCGATGAGGATCCGGCGGATTGGCGCGCTGATTGCGGCGCAAAATTTGGCCTTTGCTGGCTGCGGCGTGAGGGGATGGCTAGGGTGCTTGCGGCGTAAAGGGGGTAAAACCCTAAGGTTCCCAAATCTGAAACTAGATTTGGGCCATTGGGCCACGTAGCTTATTGGGTCTGGCATAGGTTTAGGGCCTGGGAAATTGGGGTTTAAATTTGGGCTACGGGTGTAATTTGTTGGGGCATCGTTATTTGTAAATTGGCTAGGATTTTAAGCCTGCTTATGTACATGGACTCTGGACACTGTTTTTGGGTTTTTAAATTTGGTTTTTTTTTTTGTATAGTTTGTGGGCTCGTGCAAATTGGGCCAATTACAAAACAAACGAGCGAAAATAGATGAAAAATAATAATTAAAAAAAAACTAAAAATTAGAAACCAAAAAATTAATACTAAACCTATAAATAAATAAATATAGTGTAACACAAATTACAAATCATAATACTAATAATAATGATGATATTACTAATAATAGTATAAAAAAATCTAAAGTTTTAAAAATTACTAATAATAGTATAAAAAAAATCTAAAGTTTTAAAACTATATAGAAGGATACAAATAAATAAGTAATAATATGATAAGATAAAGTAAGCGTATTTAAAAAAAATACTAGGTAAATAAATATAAAGGAAGTAACAATATTAATAATATAAAATTAATGATATAATAATAAGTATAAAAAGAAAATATAATTCTAACAATAATAATGTTAAATTAATTAATGAAATAGCAAAAATGATCAAAAGGACTAAATTGAATTTTAAAACAAAAATTTGGGGCGAATCAGAAATAAAAAAGAAAGGAAAAGGACCACATTGAATGCGCAAATAACAAGGAGTGACCAAAATGGGAAATAATAAAATATAAAAACCCTAGTAAAATATTAAAATAAAATATAAAAACAATTTTATATAAAAAATATTTTAAAATATATAAAATATTAAAATAAATAAATAATAATAACAAAAACCCTAGTTAAAATAAAAATAAAATATAAAAAGGATTAAATTTAAATTTTAGTAAAATTCTGGGAAAATTATAAAAAAAACTAAATTCGGGCCCTAATTGAAACACGCGTTAAAAGGGAGGGACTCACTGGGTAAATAGACCCTAATCCCAAAACGACGCCGTTCCAATTCCTGCTTTTAAATGGCTCAAGGGCCAAATTGAAACAAAAACAAACCTTCGGGGCTAAATTAAAAATAAAAGGAAATTTAATTTGGACGAAATCATAAAAAGAAAAATTACGGAAGGGCCTATAGGGCAATTAGCCCTTTTTATGAAAACACGCGGATCCTCCCCGGGTCGGGTCACACACGTGCGGGTCAGGCTTTTAAACGGCGCCATTTTGGTCACTAATAGACCTCACCAAAACGACGTCGTTCCCTTGATCTATATAAGTCAAAAATGGGCAAAAAAAAAACATTTTTAATCTCCTTTACAAAAAAAAAAAAAAACACAGAGCTCTCAAAGCTCTCCCCTGTCCCTTTGCCCGAGCTCCGGCACGGTCATCGGCCACAGCCTCACGCGCCCCACGTGTTGTCGTACGCGGCGGTCGGAAGGTCGAAAACCTTCCTTTTTTTCCAGGCAAATCGGTGATCCCTTTTCCTTCTTTATTTTAGTAATTTTTTTTTTAAAAAATGTTGCTTTGTATGTATTGAATAAAACAGAAATAAAAATAACAATAAACGAAAAAAATCACCTTTCTTTCAAAAATCACTGTTTGTATTTCTGTTTTTCGTATATATGTATGCGTAGTTATTTTACATTGCTTGGTTCTGTTTTTTATAGTCTAAATGCAAAAATAGAAAGTACATCATTCTGATTTCTTGCTATATTTGCCGTGTATTTACTTCTTTTTACAGGTGTGCGACGAGGATCCGGCGGATTGGCGCGCCGATTGCGGCGCAAAATATGGCCTTTGCTGGCTGCGGCATGAGGAGATGGCTAGGGTGCTTGCGGCGCAAAGGGGGTAAAACCCTAGGGTTCCCAAATCTAAAACCAGATTTGGGCCATTGGGCCACGCAGCTTATTGGGTCTGGCATAGGTTTAGGGCCTGGGAAATTGGGGTTTAAATTTGGGCTACGGGTGTAATTTGTTGGGGCATGGTTATTTGTAAATGGGCTAGGATTTTAAGCTTGCTTATGTACATGGACTCTAGACACTGTTTTTGGGTTTTAAAATTTGGTTTATTTTATTTTATTTTTTTTGTTTTTGTGTAGTTTGTGGGCCCGGGCAAATTGGGCTAATTACAGCTGCCCCTCTTTGCTCATTGTTGTGCAACAGGAATAGAGCAAAGACTATAAAAGGACCAATTTTGCCTAATCTTGCCGAGTCTTGAGATCTTGGCTCTCATCTTCTTTAAAAGTATCTTGACAGCTTCAATCTGCTTCACTGCAACAATATCTGCTATCTTCACCTGCTTCCTGCAACCTCAGGGACGCCATGCTAATATCTTTAATCTGCTTCGCTGCAAACTCAGGAATGCTAAATCTGCTATCTTCAACTTGCTCCCTGCAAACTCAGGGACGCCATGCTAATATCTTCGATTTGCTCCCTGCCAACTCAAGAATGTCAGATCTGCTTTCTTCAACCTGCTCCCTGCAAACTCAAGGACGCTATGCTGATACCTTCGATCTGCTCCTTGCCAACTCAGGAATACTAGATCTGCTTTCTTCAATCCACTCCTTGCCAACACAGGGACTGCCAGATCATTGTCTTCAATCTGCTCATTGCAAAACTCAAGGATGCAAATCTACTCTCTTCAATCTGCTCCCTGCCAACAAAGGGATTGCCAGATTGTTGTCTTCAATCTGCTCATTGCAAAACTCAAGGATGCCAGATCTGCTCTCTTCAATCTGCTCCTTGCCAACATAGGGATTGCCAGATTGTTGTCTTCAATCTGCTCCCTGCCAATACAAGGATTGCCAGATTGTTGTCTTCAATCTGCTCCTTGCAAAACTCAAGGATGCCAGATCTTCAATCTGCTCCCTGCCAACACAGGAATTGCCAGATCTACTAACTTCAATTTGCTCCCTGCCAACTCAGGGATTGCCAAATCTACTATCTTTGATTTGCTCCCTGCCAACTCAAGGATTGCCAAATCTGTTATCTGCGATCTACATTATCCCCTAAAGGACATAAACTGTAGAATGGGTATATGCTTATGCTTAATGATTAGGATGCCATGAGTCAAATGCTTCCTAATTAAACATACTGGTTCCTTTCACTTATTCATTCATCAGGGTTTCATCTTCGTTCTTCTCGACATATCAATCATACTTTGCTCGTAAGTTTTGAATCTTTTTCATCAACTTGGTCTGTCATACCATTCCCCAAATGTTAGGACTCAATGGCAATGTTTGTGAAATGATCCCCTCTTTGAATCGATATTGCTCAATTAATTTGCCCAATCACCTATTTGGAAAAAAGAGATAGTCTCAATTTAAACCTTTCTCAAGTATCTCTGCCCTTTACTCATGGGAATTTTTAAACAATTGACCTGTTTCAGTTTCTTGTATTATCTAGAAATTTCCATAGTAATATGCAAAACTTCTTTTGTGAAAACATTATTAGTTCATCAATCATTATTTCAATGCAACATGCTTTATCAATAATGGGCAACAAATAAATTAATCTTGTGGATAATTAGAGTTTGAATAAATTATCAAAATATAAAGGAAATTAATCTAGAAACATATCTTTGAGAAGAAAAAGAGTCCAAAGATAGTAAATAGGACAAAAACCAAGTGCCCTAGATATCGCAGCTTGGGCTTCTATATACAAGATCCGTGAAGACTACCTTGAACTTAACATGTGTTTAGAAGATCCAAAGTACTTTGTTGATGCCCCAGCATGTAACATACTTCACTTCTTGTCAATTTAGGTATAGCAAAATCACTGCAAAGCCCAATAGTTTTCCCGACCTAGCTGCAAAGGTACACTTTGCCGGATTGAGCTTTAACTGAAATTTCCTCAATGTCAGGAGCAATTTCTTCAATACTTCAATGTGCACTTTCTCTGTTCGAGATTTGGCAATCATGTTGTCAACGTACTCATCAATTTCTTTATGCATCATACCATGGAATAAGGTTACCATAGCCCTTTGGTATGTTTCCCCTGCATTCTTTAGCCGAAATGGCATTACCTTATAACAAAAAGTACCCCATAATGTTATGAAAGTGGTTTTATCCATGTCTTCAGGATGCATCTTTATTTGATTGTACCCCGAGAAGCCATCCATAAAGGAAAACAACGAGTAACCTGTCGTATTGTCCATCCTAAGTATCAATGTGCGGTAAGGGAAAATTGTCCTTTGGGCTAGCTTTGTTCCAATCTCTATAATCAACACACATTCGTACCTTCCCGTCTTTCTTAGGGATAGGCACAATGTTAGCTACCCATTCTGAGTACTTAACCTCTTGTAGAAATCTAACATCAAACTGCTTCTTGACTTCATCTTTTATTTTCAACACAATATCAGGCTTCATCCTTCGCAGCTTTTGTTGGACTGGCTTGCAGTCTTCTCTTATGGGAAGGTGATGTACTACAATATCAGTATTCAGTCCAGGCATATCTTGGTAAGACCATGCAAAAACGTCTCTGAATTCCCGCAGTAACTCAACAAGATCTCGCCTCGTTTCCTTGGAATGTGCGTCCCAATTTTCACTTCTTTCCCTTCCTCCAAGGTTACATTCTCTACTGCCTCTTTCTCATTGGGCAAAATTTGCTTCTCTTCTTGCTTTACCATTCTTAATAGATCTGGAGACATATCACAATCCCTGTCACCTTCAAAATCCTGAGGTTCCTCTAAACACATGTCTTGCTCAAAAGAGAATTCAGGACTTGTAGTTTCATTGCTCATGTCATTGATATCTAGGGACCTGTAGGGGCGCGAAATAATGTACAAAGAATGAATGAATTTAAGAATGACTATTTACATGTCATGAATGGCATGAAAAATTTAGAAAGAAATTAAAAGGTCAAAAGAATATTTATCGGTATGAAAGAATATTTGCTCGAATTGATAGCAAAGGTATGTTTTATTGAAACAAAAATGTCTGAACATGAGCCTCTTTCACAAATGAAATCTTATTACTCCTAGGCTTTAGAGCAACAAGAGTGTTCTGAAAATTACTCTGTATAATTTCTAAAGACTATAGGAAGTTCTTCTGCAGTCCAGTTGTTTAAAGAGCTTTGATAAACGCTAAATTATATATATTTTTACCTCATGTTTAGCCTATATTTTGGATGAATTATTATCAATTTAGTAAGAATTGGTGCTCTTAATCTTTCTGTTTCATATCTTACACTCAAGAGAGCATAGGGAAGAGAAAAGAACAGAAAATGGACCAAAAACTGGATAAAATGGGCTAAAATGTGAAAACGCACGGCCGAAGAAGTCACCACACGGCCGTGGCACACGGTCGTGCCACACAAAGATCACACGGTCCAGCCCCGACAAGTACGGCCAGGCCACACGGTCGTGCCCCAATCGACAGAATCTCATACGGCTTCTTGTCGAAGTACACGAACGTGGCACACGGGCTTGTTCTAGTCGTGAGGAAGAGGAATTTCACTCGGATTTGGATGCTTAGAGGCTAAGAAAGGCTCCCCAAAGCTCTATATAAAGACCCTAGGAGCAACTCTAAGGGTGTACTCTTTTCTCCCAAAAAGGAGCGCCATCTTTCAGCTAACACAAGGAGTGGAAGCAAGGAATTACTCCAAGGGAAGCCGATTGATTCATCCCAGAAGCCAGAGTTCTCCTTCAAGACTGAGGATCTCCCTAAATTCCTTCAGGGGTTTTTGGGTTCTTTA
The DNA here is from genome assembly GCA_020496765.1 of Gossypium stocksii. Taxonomy (NCBI): domain Eukaryota; kingdom Viridiplantae; phylum Streptophyta; class Magnoliopsida; order Malvales; family Malvaceae; genus Gossypium; species Gossypium stocksii. The sequence continues at coordinate 124,849,900 of CM035624.1, forward strand.
TGTTTTGTTATCTTATTACTTCTGAGATGTTTTCTTTCTTTATTATGAACTAAACCCCTCAAATACTTGAGGGGGATGAAACCTAAGACAGATCTTGTTATTATTTATTGAGTTATATGATAATTGCTTGAATTGTTCTTAATTATGTGTTCTTCATTCTTGATTTAATAATCCTAGGTATTACTTCAAGAAATTGATGTGCTTAGAGCAGAGGAGCAAAAGTCCCTATAATAAGAGTAGATCTACCATAATTAAGCGGAGTTGCATGCAACCCTGGACATAGGGCGGCATAAATCTGCCGGATTAGGGTCAAACCTAATATGGGGAGCCATAGATCGAATTAATGCAACCTAGGGTGTTAATTATAAGGGAACTTTAATTAACAACTTAGGCCTAGTTGCTCAATGCCTCGACTGAGGGTTTAGCATAAGTTAGGGATATCTACGGATCAAGGTAAGTAATCAATTATATAGTTCAAGAAGTCAATAACAAGTAAAGTCTAGGTGGATTCTCCCTTGAGTATTACTCATATCAATCAGTTTTCCCGAAAGTTTTTCCTCAATTTACTTTTTTTGCACTTTTAGTTAGTTTTAGAATTAGTTAAATCAACTCTCTTTATTTTTAGGCTAGATAATAGAAAGGAAGTAAATATTAGTACTTTTGGTTCCCTTGGGTACGATAATTCAGTTTTGCCACTAAACTATACTATTGTTCGACAGGTGCGCTTGCCTTTAAGGTCGTGATATTAGTTAGTTTTGGTGTGATCAGTTTTATAAATTTTATTACTTAATATCGCGATAGCCGTTATCAAGTTTTTGGCGTCGTTGCCGGGGAACTAAAATATTAAGAAAACCCGATTTCTATTACTTTAGCGATTACTATATTTATTTATTTTTAGTTTTTATTTATTTTTATTTTATTTTTTATTGTTATTTTATTCTATTTTTCTTTGCTTTTTCCTTCTAGGTATTTTTAGTTTCTGACTAGAAACAACCAAACAGGACCACTGCTTTTTGATGAAGATCTAGAAGCGACAGTTCGCAGAAATCGCAGAGAAATTAGACGCAGTTTACATTATCCAGAACAAGAACCTGAGCAAGAGCCAGAACCTACAGAAGAGATGGATGCGAATCAAAACATTCCACCACCTCCAGCACTACCAGCAGAACCAGTAAACCAGGATGAAGCTCCTCGTACTATGTATGATTATGCTAAACCTAGTTTGATTGGTACCCAAACTAGCATTATTCGACCTGCTATTGCTGCTAATAACTTTGAATTAAAGCCTAACACTATTCAGATGATACAGCAGTTTGTGCAGTTTGATGGTTTGCAGGACGAAGATCCAAATTCACATTTAGCAAATTTCTTGGAATTTTGTGATACTTTTAAGATAAATGGCATTTCTGATGATGCCATTCGCTTGAGGCTATTTCCATTCTCTTTGAGAAATAAATCCAAACAGTGGTTAAATTCCTTACCACGAAGCTTAATCACTACATGGGAACAAATGACCGAAAAATTTTTACTCAAATATTTTCCTCCAGCTAAAACAGCCAAATTACGAAACGATATTTCTTCTTTTGTGCAGATGGATTTAGAAACACTTTACGATGCATGGGAGAGATACAAAGATCTTTTGAGAATGTGTCCTCATCATGGTCTACCTTTGTGGCTACAAGTTCAAACCTTCCACAACGGTTTAAATCCGTCAACCAGACAAATGATCGATGCAGCCGCAGGAAGGGCGATCAATAATAAAACACCTGAAGTAGCTTATGAATTTATTGAAGAGATGTCATTGAATAATTATCAGTGGCAAGTCATGAGGACAAAGCCGACAAAAGCTGCAGGAGTTTTTAACATTGATGCTGTTACTATGCTTACTAACCAAGTAGAACTTCTAAATAAAAAGTTTGATAATTTTGTTAGTTCTACGCAGGCACAACCAGTGATGCAATGCGACGCGACTCAAGGAAACACGTTCAATCCAGATTTCGCATCCTATGGACACAGCATGGAAACTGAACAAGCCAACTATATGGGTAACAATTCTAGATCTCAAAATAACCCTTATAGTAATACTTACAATGCAGGTTGGAGAAATCACCCAAAATTTTCATAGGGAGGACAAGGAAATCAAAGACAACAGCCTCCTCCAGGATTTCAGCAACCACCACTGCAACAAGAGAAAAAGTCGAATCTTGAAGAGATGGTCACCAAATTTATGGCCGCATCAGAAACCCGTTTTGAAAGCACTGAAACAACATTGAAAAACCAACAAGCATCAATTCAAGGGCTGGAGAACCAAATTGATCAACTTGTGAAATTGATTTCAGAAAGACCACAAGGTGGATTACCAAGTAACACTAAGCCAAATCAAAGAGAAGATGTCAAAGCGATTACTTTAAGAGATGGAAAGGTCCTAGCCGAGCCAGAAAAGAAGACTATTCCAGAATCTTCAGAAGACAAGGCAGAGGAACTCAAGGAAAACACTCCACCACCACTTAAGGAATACAAACCGCGCATCCCATATCCGGCAAAATTGGAGAAAGACCATACAGACGCTCAATTCGGTAAGTTCCTTGAACTTTTTACACAATTACACATTAACTTACCTTTTGTTGAAGCAATTTCACAGATGCCGAAGTATGCGAAGTTCCTTAAAGAACTTTTGACAAATAAAAGACAGTTGGAAGAATTAGCCACAATAGAACTTAACGAGGAATGCTCAGCTATTCTCCAAAATAAACTGCCGGCAAAACTGAAAGATCCAGGGAGTTTTACTATTCATTGTTTGATTGGTAGTTTACTTATTAATAAAGCCTTAGCCGATTTAAGTGCTAGCATTAATCTCATGCCTTACAAAATGTTCAAACAACTAGGTCTAGGGGAACCCAGCCCACTAGGATGAGTATTCATCTGTTAAGTATCCTAGGGGAATCATTGAAGATGTGCTAGTGAAGGTAGATAAATTTATATTCCCTGTTGATTTTGTTGTACTCGACATGGATGAGGATATTGAAGTACCTTTAATTTTGAGACGTCCATTTTTAGCCACTACTAGAGCTGTTATTGATGTAGGAGATGGTAAATTAGTACTTCGAGTTAGTGAGGAAGAAGTTGTCTTTAAAATCTATGATGCCATGAGATTCTCTAAAGAACAAGATGATTCTTGTTATTTTGTTGATATTATTGGCTATTTTGTTCAAGATAATATTCAGGAACTTTCTCTCATAGACACGTTAGAACTGTATCTTGTTCAAGGTGGAGGGGAAGATGAAACCACCACTGAAATTGATGAAGTAAGGAAGGAGTTGGATTCTAATGAAATCATCACTAGGCACATAAGTTATGAAAATATAAAGATGAGTGATGAGTTGAGACAGAAACCTTCCGTTGCTGAACCCCCTAAATTAGAGTTAAAACAACTGCCAGATCATTTAGAATATGCCTTTTTAGGGGAAAAATCAACTTTATCAGTTATTATCCCATCCGATCGGAGCATCGTAGAAAAAGAGGAATTACTCCATGTGTTACGAGAACACAGACGTGCTATAGCTTGGAAAATTTCAAATATCAAGGGAATAAATCCTTCTTTCTGCACCCACAAAATTTTAATGGAAGACGAATTCAAATCATCAGTGCAAGCCCAGAGACAATTGAATCCCAACATGAAGGAAGTTGTAAAGGCCGAGGTAATTAAACTTCTAGATGCAGGTATTATTTATCCTATTTCTGACAGTTCTTGGGTAAGCCCTGTGCAGGTTGTTCCTAAGAAAGGTGGATTGACCGTGATGTCTAATGATAAGGAAGAGTTAACACCTACAAGAACAGTCACAGGATGGAGAGTTTGCATTGATTACAGGAAGCTGAATGACGCCACTCGGAAAGATCATTTTCCTTTACCGTTTATTAATCAGATGTTAGAAAGATTGTCAGGTCATATGTATTATTGTTTCCTAGATGGCCTCTCTGGTTACTTTTAGATCCCGATAGCTCTAGAAGATCAGTAGAAAATGACATTCACATGTCCTTACGGTACATTTGCTTATCGCAGAATGCCTTTTGGTTTATGTAATACTCCTGCTACTTTTCCGCGATGCATGCTAGCTATCTTCAATGAATTTGTGGAAGACATCATGGAGGTATTTATGGATGATTTCTCAGTTTTCGGTAATTCTTTCCAACTTTGTCTTAATAATCTAAAACGTGTTTTGATAAGATGTGAAGAGATAAACTTAGTGCTAAACTGGGAAAAATGCCACTTTATGGTCCAAGAAGGCATTGTTTTAGGACATAAAATTTCTAGTAAAGGGATAAAGGTAGATAAAGCAAAAATTGAAACCATTGAAAAATTACCTCCCCCTAACTTAGTTAAGGCTATACGAAGCTTTTTAGGACATGCCGGTTTTTATCGCAGATTTATTAAAGATTTTTCTAAAATAGCCAAGCCTTTAACAAAATTACTAGAAAAAGACGTGCCTTTCAATTTTGACCAAGAATGCTTAGAATCCTTCAATACTCTTAAGGAAAAATTAATCAATGCACCAATCATGATTTAACCCGATTAGAAGTTTTCTTTTGAGCTAATGTGCGATGCAAGTGATTTTGCAGTAGGTGCAGTTTTGGGACAGCGAAGAGACAAGCACTTTCAACCGATCTACTATGCTAGCAGAACTCTAACAGCTACCCAAGCAAATTATACTACCACAGAAAAAGAGTTGCTAGCTGTTATTTTTGCATTTGATAAATTTAGATCTTATCTGATTTTGTCAAAAGTCATTGTTTATACTGACCATTCTGCTCTTCGCTATCTTTTAGCCAAAACTGACGCAAAACCTCGACTAATAAGATGGATTCTATTGCTACAGGAATTCGATTTAGAGATAAAGGACAAGAAAGGAGCTGAAAATTTAGTAGCAGATCACCTTTCAAGATTGGAAAACATGCAGCCCACGTATCTCGATAAGATAAACGACTTGTTCCCTGAAGAACAACTCCTATCTTTAGCAGATACAATAGTGCCTTGGTTTTCCGATTTTGCAAATTATTTAGCAGCTAACATAACCCCAAAAGGGTTGACACATCAGTAGAAGAAGCGATTCTTCGCTAATGTGAAAAACTACTTTTGGGAGAATCCTTTTCTTTTTCGAATTTGTGCAGACCAGGTTATTCGGAGATGCGTTACTGAAACAGAAGCATACCAGATTCTAAATCACTGCCATTCAGAACCCACAGGAGGACATCACAGTGGAGCTAGAACTGCTCATAAGGTACTCGAATCCGGCTTTTACTGGCTTACACATTTCAGAAATGCCAACAGGTATGTGACTTCTTGTGATAAATGTCAGCGAACAGGTAATCTCTCTCAACGTAATGAAATGCCTCAGAACTATATACTCTTATGTGAAATATTCGATGTATGGGGTATTGATTTCATGGGTCCATTCCCTACTTCATTTGGGAATAAGTACATATTAGTAGTAGTAGATTACATGTCAAAATGGGTGGAAGCACAAGCCTTGCCTACTAATGATGCTAGAATGGTAGTATGATTTTTAAAGAAACTTTTCTCTCGATTTGGAACACCTAGGATAATTATTAGTGATAAGGGTACTCATTTTTGCAATGCCCAGTTTGAAAAAGTTTTAAAAAGGTATGGAGTGCACCATAGGACAGCTACCCCTTATCACCCACAAACCAGTGGTCAAGTCGAAGTAACAAATAGGGAATTAAAACGCATTCTAGAGAAAACAATAGAAACAAATAGAAAAGATTGGTCAAGAAAAATAGACGATGCATTATGGGCTTATAGAACTGCTTTTAAAACACCCATAGGTACATCTCTCTATAAACTCGTCTATGGAAAAATTTGTCATTTGCCATTTGAACTTGAACATAAAGCATTCTGGGCTATCAAATTTTTAAACCTTGATTTTAAGCTTGCAGGTGAGAAAAGATTAATACAGTTAAATGAACTTGGTGAATGGCGTTGCAATGCCTACGAAAGCTCACGACTATATAAGGAAGCAATGAAGCGACGTCATGACAAAAAACTGCAACAACCTAAACAGTTCAAAACAGGTGATCTTGTCTTACTCTACAACTCGAGGCTAAAACTATTTCCTGGAAAACTCAAGTCAAGGTGGTCAGGTCCATTCACTATTCAAACTGTCTTTCCATACGGCACAATTGAGGTAACTCACCCCAGCTACGGTACGTTCAAGGTAAACGGTCATAGGCTTAAACATTATAGAGGTAAGAATTTTACAGAAAACAGGGAGGGGCTTTGGCTCCACGAAATTCCGTCATGATACATCCAAGCAGAGTCGAGCTTAGACTCTAAATAAGTGCTTTTCGGGAGGCAACCCGATCATTAACTTAGTAACTTTCTTTCTTTAAAATTTTTGGTATTTTTCTCGTGCATAAACTAACACTTCTTCATGCAGAAGTTTAGGATCACACGGCCAGGCATACGGGCGTACCCTAGGCCGTGCGAACACTTAAAATAGAGACACGGTCGTGCACCCAGACCGTGTACAAATAGAGCAAAATTTTCCCAAAAACATGGGATGTTGACAAACCCCCATGGCCGTATGACATGGCCGTGGCGACCTTTCAACTTCAACACGGGCTACCATCAACACCCCACGGCAGTGTGACATGGCCGTGACAACCCTGCAATATCAACACGGGTTTGCACAAATCCCTACGCCCGTGTCCCCAGACCGTGGAAGACACTGTCAAATTTCACACGGCCGTGGAACATATCACACAACCGTGTGAAACACGAACATGATCGCGCACGGCCATGTATCCCATCACACGATCGTGTGAGTGACGAAGAATCAATCTCCTACAGCCGTGTACAACATTCACACGGGCGTGCTTGTCGAAACCAGGCACGCCATAACCACCGATTTTCAAAAGACACAGGCAAAACACGACTCACACGGGCGTGTGCCATGCCCGTGTGACCCAAAAATTATAAATAAGGGGCCACTATTCACCTTCCCTTTCACTCAAACCCTAAATTCTCTCATCTAAACTCCTCCCCAAACCACCACTAGCGCCGCCACAGCCCTCAAAACACCACCATACCCAAACTCAGTCAACCCACGCCCGTGTAAACTCAACCCACGACCGTGCACCCTCAATTTTGGTTCTATTCTCTCAATTTTTCTAATTTATTTGTTTATATCTCATTTTCATTATATATATATTTTTAATTTTGCTTTATTCTTTATGATAATTCAAGCATGGAATTAGGAAAAATAGGATGAATAATCTAGGATAGTATAGAATATATTAGGATTGCATGCCACTTAATTTCAATTTTTGCTTGCCACTTAGAACTCAATTTCATTTGCCATTTAAACTCATATTTGCATGCCACTTTGTCATAAAATTAGTATATATACACAACCACAGTTTTTAATTTTGTTACAAGTCAATATGATTAGATTCTACTATTTAAGTTAACACTCATTTTTATTTTTCAGAACATTGTCATTTTAATCTATATTCTACTTATTATCTATCTAGTTTAATTTCAATAATTTGGACTAATACTTATATTTTATTTCAAATAAGATGTCATCATCACACAGTAGGAAAATCGCCGTCCCCGTCTCTAAGAAACGAAAGGGACTAGGAAGTTCCTCATCTAGGCCCATATCCGAGGAGCGCCACCCGTTCATCACCTTCTCGCAAGCCTCCCAGGAGGAACGCTATCAACTACTCTAGACCCGCACTATCTCCACAGGCCGCTGCATAGACTGGGACGCCCTCGCAGAGATACAGTTAGTAGATGACGTCCGGGCCTTACTGATGACAGAACCATGGGAGCAGTTCTTCCAGATCATAGAGCCGACATATTTAGAACTCACCCTCGAGTTCTGCTCCACATTTCACCTACAGACCGTGATGAATAGATTCGACGATCCAAGCACGGTCTAGTTCCGTTTGGGAGGACTGGTGCAACACCTCAGCGTGCCAGAGTTCGGCATTGCACTCGGGCTCTACACCGAGTAGTTTATGGCAGATGAGGACTTCCCTAACCTTTCTCGCCGCATCCACGTTAGGCCCATCAACTATTGGCACGAGATCCCCCTGGACAAGAAGTTTATAATCCCAGCGTCAGTAAAGCGACCGCCCTCGTCCCCTCTCTAAGGTATATCCATGCTCTTCTCACTCACACTCTTACAGGTCGACGAGAGAGTACAGGCGTCGTCAACACACACGATGTCTACTTCCTCTGGTGCATGGCTAACGGACATGTCATTGACCTCACATTCTTCATCGCACACGCCATGGAACACCAGACTGAGAGGCACCGCCGAGGCGTTCTATCCATGGGGCCATACATCACGCGTCTAGCTCGTCACTTCGGGCTCCTCAACACTGTAGCCCAGACATCCTCCTACACGATGATCTGTCAGATGTCTCCCCAAGGCATCACGACGATGTTACACATGAGGATGATTGAGCGGAGGCCAGGAGGTACCCCCCTCAGTTCCGACTCGTCTAGGAGGGAGAGGACCTAGAGGACATCACTGATGATGTCCCACCACCACCACGAGTGGAGGACGCACCCATAGAGCCACCACGCCCCAGACGACCCACCCAGACGGTAGCCCCACATGCTGACATACACGAGTGCCTAGATCGATTTGAGTAGCAATACTTCCGGTGCCTCGATTATATCAATGCCACTTTGGCACAGATATGTCAGCACTTGAGCATCACCCCCCCACCGCGTGATCCATCCGAGGACTACATCCTCTTAGGTTTTTTTTCTTTTTCTTATCTTCACTTAGATTTGAACACTAATCTTTATTTTTCTCTTTTCTACTAACTTTGTTTTTCTTTTTCAGTTTATTTATATTTTCTTTCATTTCATCTTTTTCATTTTTTGCATATTAGTATTTTAAATATTTTGTTTGTTTTATTTATTTCTCATAACGGCCAATCCCTAACAAGTAATTTCTATTGATCCAAATTCCCCACGACTAATAAATCCATTCGCAGTTTCAAAGGAGCTCTACAGCTCAAATCTCTACGAAAATGGGAACACCGTGCCACAACTGCCGGCTCTTCCAAGTCCAATCTCTGTCTTACAAATTCATCCAAAATTTAGGGAGTTTTATACCCTTCCCTACCTTATGATATTGTGCTTCTATTGCTACTAATGTTATCTTTGTACATTGAGGGCAATGTACATCTTAAGTGTGGGGGGAAACTTACTTTCAGTCATTACATTCTCTTTGAAATCCCTGAATTTTTTCTTTCTAACTTGTTGCATTATTCTTAATAGCATCATCTTCAGTCTCCTAGTTAGGAATTTATTTTGATTGATTTATAGTTTTCATTGATATGTTGAGAACGAAGACATAGGTGCTTGTACTTTGATTATTCAAACTTTAAAACATTAGAGAATCAAGCATGATAAGTTGAAATTTTTGAGAACCCCAATTTTTTCATAAGCTCTCTTCCCTAATTCTAAGTATTATCTTGAGATTTGAAATTCGCAGGAGTGACATCAAAAGCCATAATTCTGGTGAGATTTTTGAGCCTTCTGAGCATACCTTCTTTCGTGCTCACTTTTATTATTGCTTTGAGCGAGTCAACACTGATTTGTTATTCTAGAACTTGCTTTGATTATACATGTCGAGACCACATCATTAATTTGATATACCGAGATGATAAAGGCACTTAGGATTTAACCTACTTACTCCATAAAGGCCTACCTCCATAAATTAACCCCTAGTGAACCCCGTTGAGCCTAACAACCCATTCTTTGACTTACCTCCTAATTATTAACTAATAACCCATTTTTTGTTGAATCTCATTCAATTACTTTGACCCCTATTTTGGTCGAGATTTGAGTTAAATTATTATTTAGCTTTATTCTTTTTTTCCTGATTGTAAAGTTGTAAATTCCTAGATTATTGTACTTGAATTGTTCTTAAAAAAAAACATATGTATTTAGTTGTAATCTATAGTAGTTCAAATAGTTTTTACATATTTCTCCCAAGGAAGAATTGATATTATCATGAGAATTAGCTCGAGAAACATGTTCTAGTGATAGAGATTTTTCTAGCTAGATAATTTTTCAATTCAATCTCGATTCTAACCCTCTTTTGCAGCCTGTGACAACACCTTAACCAACCCCATTACAACCCTTGAAAGACCTTTTGATCGATGCATCATATCAATCTACAGTGGTGGAGACTTGATTTTCTAACAAGCCTATGGTAATAACTTTTCAGGTTGACTAGAAAGTACTTAATTTTTGAACCCTAAACACTTCGAGTGGATAGAGTGAATCCTTAGTGAGGATGTCAACTTCTGTTAATTAAGATGGAGAGATAACTACTTAGGAGAAAGAAGAAAACTTATGTTTCAATGATAAAATTCTCAACTTAAAGTAATTGAGTCTTTAATGTTCTTTTGATTGAATTTTCATTGTATGCTTACCTGTGGATTAATTTGAAACATTATTGATAAAGATTGTGAGTTGAGAAGAATGATTTTTATTTAGGGATTGAGATTTTGCTTGAGGACAAGCAAAGGCTTAATTGTGGGGGTATTTGATAAATGCTAAATTATATATATTTTTACCTCATGTTTAGCCTATATTTTGGATGAATTATTATCAATTTAGTGAGAATTGGTGCTCTTAATCTTTCTTTTTCATATCTTACACTCAAGAGAGCATAGGAAAGAGAAAAAAATAGAAAATTGACGAAAAACCGGAGAAAATGGGCTAAAATGTGAAAACGCACGGCCCAGGAAGTCACCACACGACCGTGGCACACGGTCGTGCCACACAAAGATCACACGGTCCAGCCTCGACAAGCACGGCCAGGCCATAGCCGTGCCCTAATCGACAGAACTCACACGGCCTCTTGTCGAAGTACACGGGTGTAGCACATGGGCGTGTTCTAGTCGTGAAGAAGAGGAATTTCAGTCGGATTTGGATGCTTAGAAGCTAAGAAAGGCTCCCATAAGCTCTATATAAAGACCCTAGGGGGCAACTCTAAGGGTGTACTCTTTTCTCCCAAAAAGGAACGCCATCTTTCAGCCAACACAAGGAGTGGAAGTAAGGAATTACTCCAAGGGAAGTAGATTGATTCATCCCAGAAGCCAGAGTTCTACATCAAGACTGAAGATCTCCCTCAATTCCTTCAGAGGTTTTTGGGTTCTTTATGTTTTGTTATCTTATTACTTCTGAGATGTTTTCTTTCTTTATTATGAACTAAACCCCTCAAATACTTGAGGGGGATGAAACCTAAGACAGATCTTGTTATTATTTATTGAGTTATATGATAATTGCTTGAATTGTTCTTAATTATGTGTTCTTCATTCTTGATTTAATAATCCTAGGTATTACTTCAAGAAATTGATGTGCTTAGAGCAGAGGAGCAAAAGTCCCTGTAATAAGAGTAGATCTACCATAATTAAGCAGAGTTGCATGCAACCCTAGACATAGGGTGACATAAATCTACCGAATTAGGGTCAAACCTAATATAGGGAGCCATATATTGAATTAATGCAACCTAGGGTGTTAATTAATAAGGGAATTTTAATTAACAACTTAGGCCTAGTTGCTCTATGCCTCGACGGAGGGTTTAACATAAGTTAGGGATATCTACGGATCAAGGCAAGTAATCAATTATATAGTTCAAGAAGTCAATAACAAGTGAAGTCTAAGTGGATTCTCCCTTGAGTATTACTCATATCAATCAGTTTTCCCGAAAGTTTTTCCTCAATTTACTTTTTGTACACTTTTAGTTAGTTTTAGAATTAGTTAAATCAACTCTCTTTATTTTTAGGCTAGATAATAGAAAGGAAGTAAGTATTAGTACTTTTGGTTCCCTTGGGTATGATAACTCAGTCTTGCCACTAAACTATACTATTGTTCGACAAGTGCGCTTCCTTTTAAGGTCGTGATATTAGTTAGTTTTGGTGTGATCGGTTGTATAAATTTTATTACTTAATATCGCGATAGCCGTTATCAAGTTTCCCAGTTCATAAGGACGAATGCCCTCGAGGTTTCTTTGTTCAATCTCCTCATCGTGTATGGTGTTGATGTGAGAGATTTCATTTCTCAATAACCCTCTCTCAAGATGAATTACCCATTCACCTGGGCCCTCTTCACAAAATACCATTACCTTATTGTTCATGAGGCTTTGTACTAAGACCCTAAACTCTGCGCATTCCTAGATCTCATGCCCTTTTGTACCATGGAACTCACAGTAGTTCTCCATCTTTTCACAACCTCCTTCTGTTTCTGAAATAATTACCCCCTTTTTACCATCTCCTTCCATACCCATCTTAAAGGAGTTCTTACTTCTGCCAGTTCGGTTTTAACTCTTCTCGTGTCTTTACCTACCGCGTTTACCCCACCACCAGTATGATTGGGTAGCGGGTTCTCCGTATTAGGCTTATCATCGAACTTTACAATGCCCATCTTAATAAATCTTTCGACCAACTTCTTGAAGGCAGTAAAATTTTCTATAGAATGTCCCGTTATCCCTGCATGGTACTCACATCGAGCATTTGCATCATACCATTTGGGATATGGAGGTTGCAATGGTTTCAAGTAAAAGGGAGCTACCACATGTGCATTAAATAAACTCTGATAAAGTTCCCTATACATTACCAGAATGGGCGTAAACTGGACCTTTTTAGAATTTTGTTTTGTACCAGATTCATGTCTTTGCGAAACCTGTTGCCCAGTTACGTTTGGTTGACTGACAGTAATGGCTTTCGAGTTGTATGTACTCACGTTATTTACCTCGTTATCTTTCCTTCTCGGGACTGACCTCTTGGTAATTTCCCCTTCAATCTTGCCACCTCTTATGGCATTTTCAATCATTTCTCCTGCCATTACTATGTCTACAAAGCTCTTAGTGGTACTCCCTATCATATGGGTAATGAATGGGGCTTTCAAAGTATTGATGAAAAATATTGTAGTTTCTTTCTCCAAGAGCGGTAGTTAAACTTGCATGGCAACTTCCCTCCATCTTTGCGCGTATTGCCTGAAACTTTCATTTGGCTTCATTTCCATGTTTTGCAGGGTGATTCTATCAGGCGTCATATCCGTCACATGACTGTATTACTGTATGAAAGCCTGTGCTAGGTCTCTCTAAGAACTGATTCTAGCACGGCTTAGTTGGTTATACCACCTAGACGCTGCCCTAACTAAACTATCTTAGAAACAATGGATCAACAGTTGATCATTGTTAACATAGCCAGTCATCTTTCTACAAAACATTATGATATGAGCTTTAGGGCAACTGGTCCCATTGTACTTCTCGAATTCTGGCATCTTAAACTTATGAAGAAGTACCAAATCTGGGACCAAGCTTAAATCTTTAGCATCAATTTCATGATGCTTATCAGCACCTTCTAAAGCCTTGAATTTTTCCTCTAACCATCTGCAACGGTCCTCTAACTGTCTTGAGGATTCCATTCTTATTCCTTCCCTCTTGGCCATGTCTAGATCAGGGAGAATAGGATTAGCTGGGTTTTCTCCTGGGTTAGATCCAGATCTAACTTGGAAATTCATGGGCACTCTAGTATCAGCTTGCCCTTGTTGAGGCCTAATTGTAACAAACCCCCCTTCGGGGATGCACCTCAGGTTGTGCTTGCACATGGGGTGGGGTAAAATCTAGAGGATAATCCTCATTATCCTCTCTAGTAATATCCATAGGGCCCTTTCCTTTATCCATTGCCCCAGCCAGTAGTTGGGCCATCTGTGACATCATATTCTTCTGAGCTTCCATCATTTGCTTTCTCATATCTTGTTGCATCTTTGCCAATTGCTCTTACAACTGGTCTTACATGTCCTTTTGGAGCTGTTCAAATCTCTGGTCCACGTTCTTAGTTTTGGCGCGTGTACCGTAATGGTGTGTAGTTTCCAGATTTTTCTCTCTTCTGTAATAACTTCCACTAATTAGGGTCTTTCTATGGATTTAAATGCATATGATGCAATGTAATGCAAATGCATGAATGTAAAAAGGCATCGATTTCGATTCAATTTCATTTAGAAAACTTTATTAGAAAACAAAATCCTTTACAGAAAACGAGCTAAAAATATGCTTTCTCCCTAAGGCCCAAAGTATTAACTTTACTAAGCAACAAGGCTAACTCTTGACCACGATCAGACTGTAGCTCATATCTCGTGCTTAATGTATTAGCCTACACCGCCAAGGTCTGCAGATGGTCAGCCACTTCTCGAATCTGAGCTATGGCTTCTCCCATGAGATAATCCCTGTTTCTGACTTGTTCTTGGAAATGATGAAGCTCTTCCTTCCAATGCCCCTCTCTCACTTTAAGCTGCTCGATGCGGAGCTCACAGTTTTGTAATGCCGATTCTAACCTTCCGATCTTGTCTTTCATTTCCTCAATCTGGTTTAAACTTGCCTTTAGCTCGATTGCAGAATTACAGCTTCGATGTTGATGAAGAGACCGTCCCAATTCAGCCACTCTAGCTTTTAATCCACTTTTCTCCTTTTGACTTTTTGCCAAACTCCTTTCCAAGCTCGTTCCGTGCTTAAATTTCTTAGAACCTCTTCTCCCATTGGTCGGCTCTGGCTCTTTCCTCCCAAATTTCTTGTTGCCACTGCTCCAAAGTTTTCATCAATCCAGCTCTTTTCATCGACAGTTGTATCTTCTTATATTGTATCTTCAAGTCATCTCGATCTTCTTCAACCTTCATTTTTTCCTTTCTTAACTTTTCAGCCTCCAGTTTTTGAACATCTGCGTCTAATCTGAGATGCATCTTTTATTCCTCCAACCTTTCTATCTGTTTTCTGAACTTTGAACTCCTCGTTTCAAAATCTTGCTTCATAATCTCTAACTCCGATGGGACCACTCGCAAGTACTCTTCAATCGGTCGAGCTCCTTCTAAACTTGGTACTGGGATATTATCATTCACTCTTCTACTCTACCATTCCGTGTATTATGGGGTCGTCGTTGAGCACACATCAACTATCTTCATACGGTATGTCTGATTCCAAGCACAAGAAATCACCTTAACTAGCTTTTTATAACGATCTCCCTTATATGAAAACTCACATTGAGCCAAACCATGTGTTGCCGATATGAACTGCCTTGACCTATACTGCCTCAAGACGAGCAAATGTGTATATCCAACAGCTCCCCAAATTCCAAGTAGTGGGACCCAATCAAAACTCCTACATTGGTACAAAACTTCATCGGGAACCAGCCAAGGGGCTCGCCACTCAACATCGTCTTCTTGAAGATTTCGAAGAAGCACTATCCAATTTTCTTCTAAGATATCATCTCTCCATGGTGCTGCAAGAATTTCCTTTAAAGGAGAGTAATTCTTGAAAAAAGCTTGATAGGAAACTTTATTCACCTTTCGGAAATGACTATGGAACCAAACTAATAGCAACTGTGCACATCCTATGAATCTGCCCTCGCCAGCTCTCCTACATGCATTCAATGATTGAAATGTCTCAGCCAAGATTGCAGGAACAGGTGTAACCTATTTATCGAGTCAATTAAAAAGATTTGACACGGCTTTATCCACATATCCTAATGCCCTAGGGAAAATCATCAATCAATATATACTTAAAGCAAAAACATCGACTTTCTTTTTCTCATCCAGATGGGTTAGAATCAAATCCTTTAGAGCCTTCCATGGAATGCACTTACACTCACCTTTTTGCTTGATTCTAGCTGTGACCCACTGTTTGCTGATCCCCGTGATATTCATCAATTTCCTCACAAAAGTTGGAATACAATTAGCTCTTGAATAAACTTTATCAACCTGAATCCTGGGACAGCAACAAAGCTGAATATTCTTCCACCGTGGGTACTATATCAACCTTTCCAAAAGTAAAGCAGCTATACGCAGGGTTCCAATATTGAGTGATGGCTTGAAATAAATGTTCATCTACCTTCATGTCAAGCAAGTACGGCAAATCCCCATAATTATAGTAGAACAATTGCTTGGCCTCGTTACTCTATTGATCCCATATTTCTTTTAACTCCTGGAGATTATTTTGCGTCACACTAATACGAGTGTAGTCCCATAATTCTGACGTGTATCCTTCAGCTAGGCTATCTCCTTTTGCTAGTTGTGTTTCCTCTGACCATTTACGGACAACCGCACTTTATCAAGGAATTCGTTCTCTATAACCAGCTTTCTAATTTAGTAACTAACCGTGAATCGATACCTTTTAGAATATGAGATGACATGCACCAAAATAAAGCACAACAAGTTAGTATCACAAAATAGAACATAAAGCAAATAGAATAAGCAAACACCTATCAGGGTGATTACTAAGGTTTGGTATAGTTCTACTTAGGGTGAGCCCCTACGTTTTCTATATGTGGTTTAGCTCTAAAGTAGAGGTACTTGAACCAGCAGATTTCTCAATCCTCACCCATTATAGGCTCATACGGCCGAGTTCAATTCAGAGGAATACATTTCCCTATGGCTGCACGGAGATGAAAATCTCAGGAAGACATAGGTACGGATGTATCCCAAAAGCAATCCACTATCCTGCACGGAGGTGAAAACCTCATGAAGGCGTAGTTTCTCACTCCCACTTAAGGGTGCGACCACAACAGTCATGCAAATGCAATGTGTGCGAGAAAATAACAAACATATGCAACCGTGCAAACACATGTAAAAGGATTTGTGATTTTTGAAATCAAATTTCCAAACTTCGACAAAAGGACCAAAAAAATCAATTTTTACAGCTTGACTCTCTTATTGGTCCCTAGTGGAGTTGCCAAGCTGTCGAAACGATTTTTAAATTTTGAAAAAATGAGGTCGACTATTTAAAAAAACGAAAATGGGAGTCGCCACCAATCCTTTTAGGTGTGATTCGATCACCTTATAAAATGTTTTATTTCAAAACATTGATTTTCATATATGAAGATTCAAGAAAACGGGTTCGGGAGTCGGTTACGTACGAGGAAGGATTAGCACCCTCGTAACGCCCAAAATTGGTACCAATTGATTAATTTTCTGTCTTAATGTCGAAAATTTGAAAAGATTTGAAAGTATGATCCTTTTTAAAAACCTGAAGAATTTGAGTTGAAACTCGAGATTCCTTTGTTCTGAAAGAATACCAAACATCACATCCAGCACGTTAGGACACAATGTTTTTGAATCCTCGTAACTAAAATCATCCCGTGATTTACAAAATTAAAAAGGATATTTAGTTATTTAGACAAACGGGAAATCGCAACCCAACACGTTAGGGCACTATTTTTCGAATTTCCAAACACAAAAATATTAGGGCACTATTTTTCGAATTTCCAAACACAAAAACATTGCCTTATTTTAAAAACTTTTCAATTAAAATTTTTAAAACAATGATGCGAGTAAAATATAACATTAATATATTACAAGATATCAATACTAAAACAATATAAATTACATGATACATACCAACATTTTATGCAAATATAAACATAAAAATAACGAATATAACTGGTGATAAAATTACTATGCTAAACAATAATAAGCAAATACAAAAAAGGTACAAAAATAAATCAACAAAATTTTGAAAATGTAAAAAATAAGATGAGAAACGAATATAAATCTTTTATAAATAAAGTAACAATATAAAAAATAAATAAGGTATTAAACATTTGGATATTAAAATAATATATATAGAAGATAAATGACAAATTTTTAAAATGATTATTATACACATATATATAAAATTAATCAATACATTCTAAATTGATAAAAAAAAGTAATTTACAACATATAATATAATAATTTAATTCATGTGTTTAAAAAAACAATAATAATATACGTATTTAAAAGATAATATAAAACAAAACTTTTTATTTATAATTAATATTTTATAACATTATATAAATTTTGAAATAACATATAATATGTAATAAATAATAAAATATAATGTGTAGTAAAACAATTTTATATAAAAAATATTTTAAAATATATAAAGTATTAAAATAAATAAATAATAATAACAAAAACCCTAGTTAAAATAAAAATCAAATATAAAAAGGATTAAATTTACATTTTAGTAAAATTATGGGAAAATTATAAAAAAAACTAAATTTGGGCCCTAATTGAAACGCGCGTTAAAAGGGAAGGACTCACTGGGTAAATAGACCCTAATCCCAAAATGATGCCGTTCCAATTCCTGCTTTTAAATGGCTCAAGGGCCAAATTGAAACAAAAACAAACCTTCGGGGCTAAATTAAAAATAAAAGGAAATTTAATTTGGACGAAATCATAAAAAGCAAAATTGCGGAAGGGTTTATAGGGCAATTAGCTCTTTTAAATAAAACACGCGGATCCTCCCCGGGTTGGGTTACACGCGTGCGGGTCAGGCTTTTAAACGGCACCGTTTTGGTCACTAACAGACCTCACCAAAATGACGTCGTTCCCTTGATCTATATAAGTAAAAAATGGGCAAAAAAAAAACATTTTTAATCTCATTTACAAAAAAAACACAGAGCTCTCAAAGCTCTCCCCTGTCCCTCTGCCCGAGCTCCGGCACGGTTATTGGCCACCGCCTCACGCGCCCCACGTGTCGTCGTATGCGGCGGTCGGAAGGTCGAAAACCTTCCTTTTTTCTAGGCAAATCGGTAATCCCTTTTCCTTCTTTATTTTAGTAATATTTTATAAAAAAAATGTTGCTTTGTATTTATTGAATAAAACAGAAATAAAAATAACAATAAACGAAAAAAATCACCTTTCTTTAAAAAATCACTGTTTATATTTCTGTTTTTCGTATATATGTATGCGTATTTATTTTACATTGCTTGGTTCTGTTTTTATAGTCTAAATGCAAAAATAGAAAGTACATCGTTCTGATTTCTTGCTATATTTTCCGTGTATTTACTTCCTTTTGCAGGTGTACGACGAGGATCCGGTGGATTGGCGCGCTGATTGCGGTGCAAAATACGACCTTTGCTGGCTGCGGCGCGAGGAGATGGCTAGGGTGCTTTCGGCGCAAAGGGGGTAAAACCCTAGGGTTCCCAAATCTGAAACCAGATTTGGGCCATTGGGCCACGTAGCTTATTGGGTCTGGCATAGGTTTAGGGCCTAGGAAATTGGGGTTTAAATTTGGGCTACAGATGTAATTTGTTGGGGCATGGTTATTTGTAAATGGGCTATGATTTTAAGCCTGCTTATGTACATGGACTCTGGACACTGTTTTTGGGTTTTAAAATTTGGTTTATTTCATTTTTTTTTTTTTTTGTTTTTGTATAGTTTGTGGGCCTGGGCAAATTGGGCCAATTACAAAACAAACGAGCGAAAATAGACGAGAAATAATAATTAAAAAAACTAAAAATTAGAAACCAAAGAATTAATACTAAACCCATAAATAAATAAATATAGTGTAACACAAATTACAAATCATAATATTAATAATAATGATGATATTACTAATAATAGTATAAAAAATCTAAAGTTTTAAAACTATATAGAAGGATATAAATAAATAATTAATAATATGATAAGATAAAGTAAGCGTATTTAAAAAAATACTAGGTAAATAAATATAAAGGAAGTAACAATAATAATAATATAAAATTAATGATATAATAATAAGTATAAAAAGAAAATATAATTATAACAATAATAATGTTAAATTAATTAATGAAATAGCAAAAATGATCAAAATGACTAAATTGAATTTTAAAACAAAAATTTGGGGTGAATCAGAAATAAAAAAGAAAGGAACAGGACCACATTGAACGCGCAAATAACAAGGAGGGACCAAAATGGGAAATAATCCCCACCTCCAAAACGCACAACTTCAAGGTGGACCCAATTAAAAGCCGAAATAAATTATAGGGCAAAAATTAAAACATGAAGAAACTTAATTGCAAAGCCATTAAAAAGTGGAAGGACTCGCAGCGCAAATAACCCCAAAAGCAAAAACACGCGGATCCTTAGCACAGAGCAGGTCGGATCTCGAGTCTTAAGTGAAACGGCTTTGTTTTGGCATTGGTGCTTAAGTCCAAAACGGCGTCATTTTAACTCCTATATAAATAGCCCAAATCAGGAAAAAAAATATTTCCCCTTTCATTTTCAAAAAAAAAAATTCCTGAGGATGCTCTCAAATCCTCTCCCACGTCCTCTGGTCTGGTCACCGGACCACCGTGCCAGCCATCGACCACCGACGGCGGCGCGCCGTTTGCGATGGCTGGGAAAATCTAAAAGCACCCGTTTTGCCATTTTTACCTTCCTAAACCTAGATCCGAGCCCGAAATTTCAAAAATCATCACCAAAAGACCCGAAAGCTAAGAAAACCTTTAGGTTTCCGACCACTTTTCATTGGAAGTGGCTACGTTGGCCGTTCATAATGACGGAGTGCAAAGGTTCTCTTTCTCAAACCTTTTCCTTCTTAACTTTGTGTTTTTATTCCCAAAAGGAAAAAAAATAAAAAATAGATTTGTAAAATGAAACCAAAGCAAAAAAAGATCCCCTTTGGGAATTCCTAATTTTCGATTGATATTCTTGTGTTCGTAAAAACTTTACATTGATGATTTGTGGCTTTTTATAGCCAAAAAATACAACTTTGTTGCTCTTTTGTTTTTTCTACTATTTGCTTTTACTGCTCGTGTCTGCAGGTACAGTTTTGGTGCTAGGCCAGTTGTTTTGGGAGCATACTGTGGAGGTACGAGGAGGGTACAGAGGTGCTAACGTGGTGGCGGGCGTGGAGGTCTCGCGGCACTGGCCAAGGGGTTTTTTGTTCTTTTTGCTGAAAATAGTTAAGATAGTGGGCTAGGGTTTATTTTCTATTTTGGGCTTGGGCTGTTAGGGTTTGTAACTTGGATTTGGGTATTGTTTTTGGTTTGGGTTGTTTGAGATTTGGGCCTGAACATTGTAAATGGACTTTTGATTTATTATTTTTTTAGGGTTTTATTTTTATTTGGTTTTTGTTTCGGGCCAGCCAAATTTGGGCCTTTACAGCTGCCCCTCTTTGTTCATTGGCGTATAACGGGGATGGAGCAAAAATTTTAAAAAGGGCTAATTTTGCCCGGTCTTGTTGAATCTTGACTTCTTGATACTCATCTTAACCACATTCTAACCCACTGCAACTTCAGGAGTATAGGAATTGGTGCTTCGATCCGCTCCAATGTAATTTTAGGGAGAAAAGATATGTAGCTTCGATCTGCTCTGTTGGAACTTCAAGGAGATAAGAATTGGTAATTTCAACATGCTCCACTACAACTTCAGAGAGATAAGGTTTGTGTATTTTTATCGTGCTCCACTGCAACTTCAGGAAGATAAGGATTGTGGCTTCAATCTGCTCTACTGCAACTTCAGAGAGATAAGACTCCAAGCTTTAGTCTACTCCACTGCAACTTCAAGGAGATAAGAATTGGCTTTGGTAGATTGGATCCGACCTACTGCATCTTCAGATGTATAGGCTTTGTGACTTGTAGCTTTAATCTATTCCACTGCAACTTCAGGGAAATAAGATTCGCTATCTTCAACCTGCTCCACTGCAACTTCAGGGAGATAAGGTTTATAGCTTTAATCTACCTACTACAACTTCAGAGAGATAAGATTTGCTATCTTCAGTCTACTCCACTGCAACTTTAAAGAGATAAGACTTGTGGCTTTAATCTGCTGCAACTTTAGAGAGATAAGATTTGCCATGGTAACTTCAATCCGTCTCACTACAACTTCAAGGGTATGAGATTTGTTATTTCACTGGTCTGTTAAACCTTTTTTTGGGGAATATGAACTATAGAATCCATTTCAGGGGCCTATTTATGCCAAGCGATTAGGATGTCATGATCAGAATGAATCAAATGCTCCTACTTGGATGTATACGAATGATATTTGCATGGATGCAGATGCCATTCTTCGAGAATGATCCATTTTTAATACTTAGGTTGTCATTGCTCGTTGTTCGTCAAGGTTGTATCACTAACACAATGTTCTGTCTTCTTGTTCAGCTCACATCTTTGACAGAAAATCCGAAGAAATAGTCACAATTTAGACTCTTCTTTCTCAAATGTTTCCAACCCTTAGGTTTGGTGAGTTCTAAACAATAATCCTACTTTAGGTTCCTGTACTATTTAGAAGCTTCCAAAGTAATATGCAGAACTCCTTTTGTGAAAGTATTTTTAGTCTATTAATCGTTATTTCAATGCAAAATGCTTGAAAAAGATCATAATGATGGACAAAACTGAAATTTATCAAGAACAAAATATGAAAAGACCGAATTAATCAAAGAAAACAAACATTGCTGGAATACAAAATAGGTGCCCCAGATATCGTAGCCTGAGCTTTTCTACATAAACTTCTTGAGGACCCTTTTTGAGCTCAATATGTGTTTAGGGGATTTAGAGTACTCTGTTGATGCCCCAAGACGTAACATCTCTCCTTCTTTTTAATTCGGAGAAAACGAGACTACTACATGCCCCATTTTTTTATCAAAATTTGAATTGCCCTTTACGGGTTTTCAATTTAAAACCCTTTGTCTTAAGGCACCCTTGCGGGTTTTTGCCTTGGCCTCTCTTTTTTCTTTTCTTTTTTATTTTCTTTTTGTTTTTTTTGAACTGAAGTATTTCTTGACTGAATCCGAATTCACTAGATTAGGCAAAGTCTTGCCATCCATTTCAATTAATATCAACGCTCCTAAAAAAAAAGCCTTCTTTACCACATAAGGTCATTCCTAGTTTGGCATTTGTTTCCCTCTGAAATCTTTTTTTTGTATGGGAAGGATCTTCTTCAATACCAAGTCCCCCTCATGGAACTTTTTGGGGCGAACTTTTTTGTTGTAAGCTCACATCATTCATTTTTTTGGTATATTTGACGATGACGGATAACTTTCAACATCTTCTCTTCAATCAAATTCAGCTGATCATATCAAGATTTGATCTATTTTGCTTCATCCATCTTCATCCCAGCCAACACTTGGAGAGAAGGAATTTCGAGTTTGATTAGCAAAACCGCTTCTATTCCATAAATCATTAAGAAAGACCTTACCCTGGTAGAGGTTCTGATAGGCGTTCGATAGGCATAGAGGGTAATTTTTATTGCCTACCTTTGTAAGTCTCAATCTTTTTCCCCCACGATTTTTTTTCTTTTTTTCTTTTTCTTTTTGTTTTTTCTTCTTCTTTCTTTCTTTTTGGGTTTGACGACTGCCAACTTTATAACATTAGCGCTTGAAGCAACTTTCACCCACTTAGTGAAGTAATTGATGACTATAAAGATGAATCGATGCTTGCTAGAAGCTTTTGGCGAGATCGGCCCACTGACATTCATACCCCACATAGAAAAAGTCCATGGAGAAGTCATGACATGAAGGAGGCACATGAATCATGTCTTTATAAATTTGACACTTATGGCATTTCTTGGCATAACTGATGCAATCCCCTTCCATGGTGGACCAGCAGTACATGAATCTCACGATTTGCCTAGCCATTGTAAAATCATTAGCATATGTTCCTCAGACACCCTTATGGACTTTTTACAAGATTTTCTCAGCCTCAACAGTGTCCACACATCTTAGTAGCCCAGGCATATCTTGATACGGTCATGCAAAAACATCTTTGAATTCTTGGAATAACTCAATGACATCTCGCTTTGTCTCTGTACTGATACAGGCTCCGATCATCACCTCTTTCTTTTCTCCTAGGCTCACAATGTCTACTAACTCTTTGTAGGATACGATTTGTTTTTTCATCTTGTTCTACCATCCTTAACAAATCAAGAGATAGGTTACAATCTCTGTCATCTTCAAACTCTTGAGGTTCCTTCAGACACATATCTTGCTCAAAAGGAGATTCTAGGTCAGTAGTAGCGTCGCTCATGTCGTTGATATCTAGAGACCTGTTGTAGGTACAAAGGAATATTCTAAAGAATAAACGAATCTAAAAACAGTTATTTCTGTGGTATGAATATGAATGAAATGAAGGAATAAAAGAATATTTACTCAAAGTGAGACATAAAAATGCATTTTTCATTGAAAATAAAGATGTTGGACATAAGCCTATTTCACAAAAGGATTCTTATTGCTTCTAGGCTTAAAGCAACAAGCGTGTTTTGAACATTACTCTAAAACAACTTTAAAAACTACAGGGATCTCTTCCACAGTCCCATTATTCAAAATACTCCTAAGTATGTAAAGGTAGATGCTTGGAAAATTCTATTTCTTGGGTATTATCTTGTGAAACAATTGAATTATGGTTTAGTTATGGGATTAAATTGAATGTTCAATTAAGGACTAGATTAGAATTAATCCTTTTTAAGAATTTACAGAACGAATTAGATATGTTAGACGCAAAATTAAAAGAGTAAAAAGAAATAAAATAAAGAGAAAGTAAGTAATGCGTTTATTTTTAATAGATTTTGTGTAGATTAACATAATTAGGAATTTAAATTATATTATGATAATTAAAGCTTTAATTTAGTTAAGATAATTTGAAATGTTAGATAATATTTTAGATGTTAATTAATACTTATGAATTTAAATTAAATTAGGATAATGAGAGAGATAATTATGTAACGCCCCCAACCCGAATCCGTCACCGGAATAGAGTTACGGAGCATTACCGGAGTTACTAATTTATTTATCAGATATTTTATTTCAACTAGCATTCATATTTAGAACCAATTAAAATCAAACATATTGTCCCCTAAACGTACTTATTTTTCTCGACATGTTTTACTTAAATTTTATTACTCATCTCAGTATGCTTAATTTTTTTTTCTTGTATCATCGTATCAAAAATAATCACATATTTACATGTCAAGATGAATATCATTTTCTTGCCATTTTTTTATAAACTTAAATCAAGTAATTCATTATATCAAGATTTCATGTACTTAAAAATACAATTCAAGCTACACTAATTTACCTCGTTGCTTGTTTATGTTTATAATTTCACTAATCCGATATCTTTTTTTTTCACGTTTAGGTCTCGTATTTTAGTTGCACGGATCTTTATAAATAAATTTAATCATCATTTTCATTCATTTCATATTCTAATACATTTAATTATTGCTCTAGGCAAAATTTCCATTTTACCCTTAAAACTTTTAATTAATTACAATTTCATCCTTGATTCAGAAAAATAAAATTATTGTCATTTAATCCTTGTTTACAACCATTATTCTTATACATATTGATAAGAGCCCATGAATTTTATGAAATATCAGAATCTTCCATAATTTCAACACTTTTCAATTTAATCCTTAAACATGTTTTCGTCTGATCTTGATCTAAATTAATATTCTCATTCAATTTTGTAATTTAAATAATAAAATAATCCATTACATGCAATTTGATCATTTTTGACATTTTTACAAAATCACCCATAAAGTTCTATTTTTATTCAATTTAGTCCCTGAACCTAAAACATGCAAATTAGCCATGCTAGTTGAATATTCATACATGTTTTCCTCCTCCTCCACTCCATTCCACATCCTTAGTATAAATAATACACTTGTAAGTAACATTATCTATAATTTTTACTATTTACTTATGTGCATATTCAAGCTGTCCATCTGTGTCATTGTCACTAAATTATTTTTATCTTGAGCTACAGAACTCCAAATTAAGATCCATGAATTTTCCTTGAAACTAGACTCATGTATCTTCTTACCATAATTTTTCCAGAATTTTTAGTGTGGCCAATTAGTACAGTTTATTAGTTAAAGCTTCTCCTGTTTTGCTACTTGACAACCCTGACCACACTTCACCAAAATTTCAATTTCTCTTTATACAGAATTCAAAATATGTTCATGATTATTTCTTATAAAAATAGACTCAATAAGGATTCCAACCATACAAATTATGTTCCATAACTATTTTTTTACAATTTTTAATGATTTTTACAAATCAGAACAGGGGATCACGAAATCAATCTGAACCAATCTCACAAAAATGTAAATATCTCAAGATACAAAATTTCTTTGCTTTCTCTGTTTCTTTCAAATGAAAATAGACTCAACAAGCTTTAATTCTATACCTCACTCAACTTATAATTCAATTTCTACTATTTTTGGTGATTTTTCAAGTTTAGACAACTGTTGCTGTCCAAAACTGCTTTAGTGTAGCATGTTGATTTCTATTTTGTCCCAAATTCCACAATTCATACAATTCAGTCCTTGCTCAATTAACCCCTCAATTGAGCTAATTTTCTCATTTAATACCTTTCTATATCATTTTAAACTACTTCATAACCTTTGAAAATCAGAATTTTAACACTAAGCCTTAATTTCACCTATTTCACAATTAGGTCCTAAAACCAATTTCCATTAATTTTTCCTTGATAAAATCATGATATAACAAAATTAAATCTTCAATTCAATATTTATTCATCACATTCTTCCAACACTAATCCACATCAACTTTAGAAATTAGCCATGGAATCAAAAACTAATGAATTAATAAGTTGGACCCAATTGTAAAAGTCCAAAAACATAGAAATTTCAAGGAGAGAGCAAGAATTAAACTTACATGAAGCTAGAGTATGAAAAACCAGCTTGATCCCTCTTCCATGGCTGTTTCTCAGCTGATGAGAATGAAGAAAATGAAGAGAATTCTAGATATTCCAAGTTGGTCCCATTTTTATTTCACTACTTTTGGCAATTTTCCAATTTTGCCCTTATTTCACCCATTTCCTAATTTTTCTCAGCTATTGCCGCCGAAAATATCTCCTTTGGGCTTATTTGCACTTTAGGTCCTTCCTCTTTTGACAATTGAGCTATTTAATCCTTCTAGCAACTTTTACACATTTTTTGATTTAGTCCTTTTTATTTAATTAACCACCCAAACGTCAAAATTTTATTTATTTGAAAAATTTTTGATGATCTCGGTTTAGAAAGAAATAATATTCCGTAAGTTAGAACAAGATCCTTTCGTAATTCTCGAGATTATTTTAAAATTTTTAAAACATTCGTTTATTCGAATTTGTCAAGAAAATCGAAACCCCGTAAGTTAGGGTACGACTTTCCAAATTTTAAAAACACAGGGTATTGCTTATTTTAAAACAAAATTTTTAATGCATCGTGTAAAATGTAACGCAGTTTTGTTGCGAGATGTAAAATAAGTTACAGTAATTACATACCTAACAAAATAATAAACGTGCATGACAATATAAAGGATGAGGATAAAACATGTCGAAACCATTTTTAAATTTTTGAAAAACGGGGTCGTCTATTTAAAAAAAATGAAAATGGGAGTCGCCACCAATCCTTTTAGGTGTGATTGGATCACCTTATAAAACGTTTTATTTCAAAACATTGATTTTTGTCTACGAAAATTCGAGAAAACGGGTTCGGGAGTCGATTACGTACGAGGAAGGATTAGCACCCTCGTAACACCCAAAATTGGTACCAATTGATTAATTTTCTATCTTAATATCGAAAATTTCAAAAGATTTGAAAGTATGATCCCTTTTAAAAACCTGAATAATTTGAGTTGAAACTCGAGATTCCTTTATTCCGAAAGAATACCAAACATCACATCCAGCACGTTAGGACACGATGTTTTTGAATCCTCGTAACTAAAATCATCTCGTGATTTACAAAATTAAAAAGGATATTTAGTTATATAGACAAACGGGAAACCGCAACCCAGCACGTTAGGGCACTATTTTCTGAATTTCTAAACACAAAAACATTGCCTTATTTTAAAAACTTTTCAATTAAAATTTTTAAAACGATGATGCGAGTAAAATATAACATTAATATATTACAAGATATCAATACTAAAACAATATAAATTACATGATACATACCAACATTTCATGCAAATATAAACATAAAAATAACGAATATAACTGGTGATAAAATTACTATGCTAAAAAATAATAAGCAAATACAAAAAAGGTACAAAAATAAATCAACAAAATTTTGAAAATGTAAAAAATAAGACGAGAAATGAATATAAATCTTTTATAAATAAAGTAACAATATAAAAAAAATAAATGAGGTATTAAACATTTAGATATTAAAATAATATATATAGAAGATAAATGACAAATTTTTAAAATGATTATTATACACATATATATAAAATTAATCAATACATTCTAAATTGATAAAAAAAAGTAATTTACAACATATAATATAATAATTTAATACATTTGTTTAAAAAAACAATAATAATATACGTATTTAAAAGATAATATAAAACAAAACTTTTTATTTATAATTAATTATTTTATAATATTATATAAATTTTGAAATAACATATAATATGTAATAAATAATAAAATATAATGTGTAATAAAACAATTTTATATAAAAAATATTTTAAAATATATAAAGTATTAAAATAAATAAATAATAATAACAAAGACCCTAGTTAAAATAAAAATAAAATATAAAAAGGATTAAATTTAAATTTTAGTAAAATTCTGGGAAAATTATAAAAAAAACTAAATTTGGGCCCTAATTGAAACGCGCGTTAAAAGGGAACGACTCACTGGGTAAATAGACCCTAATCCCAAAACGACGCCGTTCCAGTTCCTGCTTTTAAATGGCTCAAGGGCCAAATTGAAACAAAAACAAACCTT
This sequence comes from Gossypium stocksii, assembly GCA_020496765.1. Classification (NCBI taxonomy): domain Eukaryota; kingdom Viridiplantae; phylum Streptophyta; class Magnoliopsida; order Malvales; family Malvaceae; genus Gossypium; species Gossypium stocksii. Next base: position 124,878,430 of record CM035624.1, read on the forward strand.
CGGGGCTAAATTAAAAATAAAAGGAAATTCAATTTGGACGAAATCATAAAAAGCAAAATTACGGAAGGGCTTATAGGGCAATTAGCCCTTTTAAAGAAAACACGCGAATCCTCCTCGGATCGGGTCACACGTGTGCGAGTCAGGCTTTTAAACGGCGCCGTTTTGGTCACTAACAGACCTCACCAAAACGACGTCGTTCCCTTGATCTATATAAGTAAACAATGGGCAAAAAAAAAAATTTAATCTCCTTTACAAAAAAAAAAAAAACACAAAGCTCTCAAAGCTCTCCCCTGTCCCTCTGCCCGAGCTCTGGCACGATCATCGGCCACCGCCTCACGCCGCGCACGTGCGGTCGTACGCGGAGGTCGGAAGGTCGAAAACCTTCCTTTTTTTCCAGGCAAATCGGTAATCCCTTTCCTTCTTTATTTTAGTAATATTTTTTTTAAAAAAATGTTGCTTTGTATGTATTGAATAAAACAGAAATAAAAATAACAATAAACGAAAAAAATCACCTTTCTTTCAAAAATAACTATTTGTATTTCTGTTTTTCGTATATATGTATGCGTATTTATTTTACATTGCTTGGTTCTGTTTTTATAGTCTAAATGCAAAAATAGAAAGTACATCGTTCTGATTTCTTGCTATATTTGCCGTGTATTTACTTCCTTTTGCAGGTGTGCGATGAGGATCCGGCGGATTGGCGCGCTGATTGCGGCGCAAAATTTGGCCTTTGCTGGTTGCGGCGTGAGGAGATGGCTAGGGTGCTTGCTGCGTAAAGGGGGTAAAACCCTAAGGTTCCCAAATCTGAAACCAGATTTGGGCCATTGGGCCACGTAGCTTATTGGGTCTGGCATAGGTTTAGGGCCTGGGAAATTGGGGTTTAAATTTAGGCTACGGGTGTAATTTGTTGGGGCATCGTTATTTGTAAATTGGCTAGGATTTTAAGCCTGCTTATGTACATGGACTCTGGACACTGTTTTTGGGTTTTAAAATTTGGTTTTTTTTTTTTTGTATAGTTTGTGGGCTCGTGCAAATTGGGCCAATTACAAAACAAACGAGCGAAAATAGATGAAAAATAATAATTAAAAAAAACTAAAAATTAGAAACCAAAGAATTAATACTAAACCTATAAATAAATAAATATAGTGTAACACAAATTACAAATCATAATATTAATAATAATGATGATATTACTAATAATAGTATAAAAAAATCTAAAGTTTTAAAAATTACTAATAATAGTATAAAAAAAATCTAAAGTTTTAAAACTATATAGAAGGATACAAATAAATAAGTAATAATATGATAAGATAAAGTAAGCGTATTTAAAAAAAAATACTAGGTAAATAAATATAAAGGAAGTAACAATATTAATAATATAAAATTAATGATATAATAATAAGTATAAAAAGAAAATATAATTCTAACAATAATAATGTTAAATTAATTAATGAAATAGCAAAAATGATCAAAAGGACTAAATTATATTTTAAAACAAAAATTTGGGGCGAATCAGAAATAAAAAAGAAAGGAAAAGGACCACATTGAATGCGCAAATAACAAGGAGTGACCAAAATGGGAAATAATCCCCACCTCCAAAACACACAACTTCAAGGTGGACCTAATTAAAAGTCGAAATAAATTATAGGGCAAAAATTAAAACATGAAAAAACTTAATTGCAAAGCCATTAAAAAGCGGAAGGACTCGTAGCGCAAATAACCCCAAAAGCAAAAACACGCGGATCCTTAGCACAGAGCAGGTCGGATCTCGGGTCTTAAGTGAAACAGCGTCGTTTTGGCACTGGTGCTTAAGTCCAAAACGGCGTCATTTTAACTCCTATATAAATAGCGCAAATCAGGAAAAAAAAAACATTTCCCCTTTCATTTTCAAAAAAAAATTCCTGAGGATGCTCTCAAATCCTCTCCCACGCCCTCTGGTCTGGTTACCGGACCACCGCGCCAGCCGTCGACCGTCGACGGTGGCGCGCAGTTCGCGGTGGCCGGGAAAATCTAAAAGCCACCGTTTTGCCATTTTTACCCTCCTAAACCTAGATCCGAGCCCAAAATTTCCAAAATCATCACTAAAAGACCCGAAAGTTAAGAAAACCTTTAGGTTTTCGGCCACTTTCCATTGGAAGTGGCTACCTTGGCGGTTCATAATGACAGAGCGCAAAGGTTCTCTTTCTCAAACCTTTTCCTTCTTAACTTTGTGTTTTTATTCCAAAAAGGAAAAAAAAAATAAAAAATAGATTTGTAAAATGAAACCAAAGCAAAAAAAGATCACCTTTGGGAATTCCTAATTTTCGATTGATATTCGTGTGTTCGTAAAAACTTTACATTGATGATTTATGGCTTTTTATAACCAAAAAATACAAACTTTTTGCTCTTTTGTTTTTTCTACTATTTGCCATTGCTGCTCGTGTCTGCAGGTACAGAGGTGCTAACGTGGTGGCGTGCGTGGAGGTCTCGCGGCACTGGCCAAGGGGTTTTTTGTTCTTTTTGCTGAAAATAGTTAAGATAGTGGGCTAGGGTTTATTTTATGTTTTGGGCTTGGGCTGTTAGGGTTTGTAACTTGGATTTGGGTATTGTTTTTGGTTTGGGTTGTTTGGGATTTGGGCCTGAACATTGTAAATGGACTTTTGATTTATTATTTTTTTAGGGTTTTATTTTTATTTGGTTTTTGTTTCGGGCCAGCCAAATTTGCGCCTTTACAGCTGCCCCTCTTTGCTCATTGGCGTGTAACAGGGATGGAGCAAAAACTTTAGAAAGGGGTAATTTTGCCCGGTCTTGTCGAATCTTGACTTGTTGGTGCTCATCTTAACCGCATTCTAACCCACTGCAACTTCAGGAGTATAGGAATTGGTGCTTCAATCTGCTCCAATGTAATTTTAGGGAGAAAAGATTTGTAGCTTCAATCTACTCTGTTGGAACTTCAAGGAGATAAGAATTGGTAATTTCAACATGCTACACTAAAACTTCAGCGAGATAAGGTTTGTGCATTTTTATCCTGCTCCACTGCAACTTCAGGAAGATAAGGATTGTGGCTTCAATCTGCTCTACTGCAACTTCAGAGAGATAAGACTCCAAACTTTAGTCTGCTCCACTGCAACTTCAAGGAGATAAGACTTGGCTTTGGTAGATTGGATCCGACCTACTGCATCTTCAGATGTATATTGTGTATTGTGCATTGTGTATCCACAACAAAAGGAAATTTCAACTGCATTCGTTTTACCGTGCAACCACACAGCTTTTATCTGTGGGTATGTTGTGCTTCCACGGTCATTGGCATGTTTTATTTGCATTTAGTTATGCGTTGTGTATCCACACAAAAAGTATATTCCAACTGTGTCAGTTTGCTGTGTGTCCATAAGCATTGGTAGTGAAAACTACAAATTATTGGTGATATATTCACAACCCGGTGTGATTGGAAAAGGGAGTTTTGGGGAACATCCATTATGATGTGTAATGCTGGGGTAGGATCTTTCTGATAAACCGAAATTGTATGACATCCATAAAATCATGTGCATACAAAACTGTAATTTCTGATATGATACATATATACATTATTGTGTGATCTGAATTATTGATATGTGTGAAATTACTATGGAGATTTGTTCGATTAACATTGTTTCTGTATGATTTTTCGTGACACCAATTATTCTTGTGTTGAGTTAATCTAAAATAGCTATTCTCTGAATGATTATTCGAGTATGATTATACTGAATTCTGAGAAATTTATAGTGAAGTGTTTTACGAGAAAAAAAACATTAATTTGAATTGCATTGTGATTATGTTTATTCTTGGAATTGTTAAAATGTCTTGTCTTCTGTTTTGTTTCGATTTCCTTGTGATGGAACACACATTGAGCTTGTCAAAACTATTTTTGAAAAAGGGTCGACTTTCATTTAAAACGAAAATTGGAGTCGCCACCAATCCTTTTTATTTAGGTGTGATATGATCAACTTGTAATTTGGCCCTTTTAATAAAATGTTTTGATTCACTAAAACAACGATTTTGGTCTACGAAATTCGAGAAAACGAGTTTGGGAGTTGGTTACGTTCGAGGAAGGATTAGCACCCTCGTCACGCCTAAAATTGGTACCTATTTAATTATTTAGTGTCTTACTGTCGAAAGTTGAATATTTAAAAAGATTTTAAAATACGATCCTTTGTTAAAATATTACTTAGTTAAAAATTGTTTTACAAAAAGAAGGGCATATTTCACATTAATCAAGAAAAAGGATTACGTCCAGTAAGTTAGCACACAACGCCTTAAATCCTCGAAAAGAGAATAAACACCAAAAACTTTATTTATTTGAAAAATGTTTGATGATCTCGGTTTTAGAAAGAAATCATATTCCGTAAGTTAGAAGACGATCCTTTCGTAATTCCCGAGATTATTTTAAAAATTTTAAAACATCCGTTTGCTCGAATTTGTCGAGAAAATCAAAATCTCGTAAGTTAGGGTACGACTTTCCGAATTTTAAAAACACAGGGTATTGCTTATTTTAAAACAAATTTTTAATGCATCGTGTAAAATGTAACGCGGTTTGTTGCGAGATGTAAAATAAGTTATAGTAATTACATGCCTAATAGAATAATAAACGTGCATGACGATATAAAGGATGAGGATAAAATAAACGAGTGGAAATAGATGGAAAATAATAATTAAAAAAACTAAAAATTTGGAACCAAAGAACTAATACTAAACACGTAAATAAATATGGTGTAACACAAATTACAAATCATAATATTAATAATAATGATGATTTTACTAATAATAGTATAAAAAAATCTAAAGTTTTAAAACCATATAGAAGGATATAAATAAATAAGTAATAATATGATAAGATAAAGTAAGCGTATTTAAAAAAAATAATAGGTAAATAAATATAAAGGAAATAACAATAATAATAATACAAAATTAATGATATAATAATAAGTATAAAAAGAAAATATAATTATAACAATAATAATGTTAAATTAATTAATGAAATAGAAAAAATGACCAAAAGGACTAAATTGAATTTTAAAACAGAAATTTGAGGCAAATCAGAAATAAAAAAGAAAAGAAAAGGACCACATTGAACGTGCAAATAATAAGGAGGGACCAAAATGGGAAATAATCCCCACCTCCAAAACACGCAGCTTCAAGGCGGACCTAATTAAAAGCCGAAATAAATTATAGGGCAAAAATTAAAACATGAAAAAACTTAATTGCAAAGCCATTAAAAAGCGGAAGGACTCGCAGCGCAAATAACCCCAAAAGCAAAAACACGCGGATCCTTAGCACAGAGCAGGTCAAATCTCGGGTCTTAAGCGAAACGGCGTCGTTTTGGCACTGGTGCTTAAGTCCAAAACGGCGTCATTTTAACCCCTACATAAATAGCCCAAATCAAGAAAAAAAACATTTCCCTTTTTATTTTCAAAAAAAAAAATCCTAAAGATGCTCTCAAATCCTCTCCCACGACCTCTGGTCCGGTCATCGGATCATCGCGCCGGCCATCGACACTGACGGCGGTGCAGCCTTCCGCGGTGGCCGGAAAAATCCAAAAGCCCTAGTTTTGCCATTTTTACCCTTTTAAACCTAGACCCGAGCCCAAAATTTCCAAAATTAGCACCAAAAGACTCGAAAGCTAAGAAAACCTTTAGGTTTCCGACCACTTTTCATCGAAAGTGGCTACCTTGGCCGTTCACAACGACAGAGCATGAAGGTTCGCCTTCTCAAACCTTTTCCTTTTTTACTTTGTGTTTTTATTCGCAAAAGGAAAAAAAATAAAAAAAATAGATTCGTAAAATGAAACCAAAGCAAAAAAAAAATCACCTTTGGGAATTCTTAATTTTCGATTGAGATTCGTGTGTTTGTAAAAACTTTACATTGATGATTTGTGGCTTTTTATAGTCAAAATATACAACCTTTTTTGCTCTTTTTTTTTCTACTATTTGTCTTTGCTGCTCATGTCTGCAGGTATGATTTTGGTGCTAGCCAGTTGTTTTGGGAACATACTATGGAGGTACGAGGAGGGTACGGAGGTGCTGACGTGGTGGCGCGCGTGTAGGTCTTGCGGCGCTGGCCAAAGGGTTTTTTGTTCTTTTTGCTAAAAATAGTTAAGATAGTCGGCTCAAAACAACGTCGTTTTGGCATTTGTGACTTAAGCTCAAAACAACGTCATTTTGAAAGGCTATATAAGTCAAAAACTTGAGAAAAAAAATTCATTTTAACCCTTTTCAAAACAAAAAAAAAAAAAAAAAAAAAAACCAAGCCCCTTTTTTCTCTCTGAAGGCCTTTCTCTCCGGCCAAAGCCTCGGCCATACTCCGGCGACGTTTGCCGCCGCCGTGCAAGACTACCGGAGCCCCAAAAAGGTAAAATTTTTATTTTTCTAATATATGTATATATGTGTAAATAATTTCATAAAATAAAAAAAAAAGAAAAAAAAGATAACAGTTTCGAAAAAAATGGAAAATAAGAATAAATGGAAATAAATGACCTTGTTTTTCTTCTTGCTTGCTATTTTTTGACTTTTTTTTGTTTGAATCTCTGCTTTTTGTATTTGAAAAGTGTTTTTTTTATTGATCTCCCCCTTTGCGATTTTCGGTCATCGGACCGGCCAAGTTTCGACTGATTGTCGCCGTGACTCGCTGCCGGCGACCGTTGTTCACGGCGGCCGGAATTTCAAAAAGGTAATTTATTTTTTTATTTTTAATAGATATATATATGCTGTTTTTTAAAAGGAAAATAAAAGATAAAAAGAATAAATACAAAACCTTTGCCCGTTTCATTTTCTTCGATTTACTTGCTGTATTTTTATTGTTTGTATATTTGAAACCCTATTTGAGAACTCTCTTGTTATTTTTATTGATAATATCACTCTTTTTTTTGTATTCAAAATCCTCCTCCCCTTTTTTTACATTGAATTGTTGTAGCTTTATAGCCACTACATTTGATTTTTTTTATTCCTACTTCTGCTTAATCTGTCTTTTCTTCTTTTGTTTTGCAGATGCAAGTGGGCAGTGGCAGAGCAAGTGGCTCTGACAGTGGTGGTGCTGCAGGCTGGTCGGAGGGCCGAGGCAGCAACACTAGGATTTCTAGGGTTTTGTTTGTTTGTTTGTTTGTTTTCTTGATAATTTAGGGTATTGGGCTGCTTTGTTGGGCTTAGGGTTTGGTTTAGTTGGGTTGGGTTTGTAATTAGGTTTAATAGTTTTGGATTTTGGTTTTTTGATTGGGTTTGATTTGGGTCTTTGGTTTGTTTGGATTGTAGTTTGTTGTTTTATGGGCCCCAGGCTAAATTGGGCTTGTAGACTTATTTAATAATGGAGTGAAGTCTTAAAGTAGTAAGAAATAAACTTGTATAGCATGGTCTATTATTGATGCTGAAATTGGCATTTTTAGTGATGGTTCAACAAACTGTTTGGGTTAAAATAATCATGAATCATTTGGGATTTAATATAGTTACGTTAAAACAAAACAATGAAAATGATATTGAGGTATTTTCTTGTATAGTTTGCATGGCACTTTTTTGTTGATTATGATGGACAAAAAGCGGTCGCAAGCTTTGGGGAGGTCTATGATTGACTAGTAAGATAAATAGCTTTAGAGATCAAATGATGGTTAGGATACAAATTTAAAAACTGGTTTTTATAATTTCATTTTCACATAGTTTTTTATTTTTTTATTTTATAAATTTTATGCTTTTTTATAATATTTTATATGTTTTAGTATTTTTAAAAAATTTTAATAACTTTCTATGTTTTTAAATATTTTAAATATTTTTTACCATTTTTATTTTTTAATTCAAATAATTTTATTTTTATAATTTTTTCCAATTTTCTATATTTTATAATATTTTTAATAATATTTTATATATTTAAATATTTTTCATAATTTTAATTTTTTTAAAAATTTTCATAATTGATATGTTTTTTAAGTTGTTATTTTAGTACTTTTTAATGCTTTTCACAATTTTTAATAATATTTATAATTTATATAATTTTTTTCGTTTATAATCATTTTATAATTTTTTGGCAATTTTATATATTTTATAATTTTTGCAATTTTTATATTTTATAAAATAATTTTGTAATACCAAAATCTAGAATCTGTTCATTTTATAAAATAATACTTGCACTTATTTAATAAAATCTGAGTTTATTTGGGAAATTTATCTTTCTTAAATGTTTTGATGAGTTTGTTAATTATTTACTCATAAGACACTTTTTTTTGCAGCAAAAAACTTATTTGAATCCAGTTTGAAAACACGATTTTTTGTTGAAAAATCCATTATTCAACAATTCAATTTTCAACCCACCAATATGACGAAATCACACAGGATTTCTTGCTAACCTACAATCTTTTTTCAGGAGTTCAAAACCCAATCCAACAGCACCAACTTGACAGCACGTTAAGGACTAACAAAAATAAATTCAATCTTACTACTGCAGAGACTCAAACACAAAATTAAAAGGTAAACCAACATTTTACCATTGAACCAGCAAACTCATTATATCATAAATTAAGCAAAAATAGTATTTAAGTCGTAAGGAACAAGATAAGGATAAAGACAAAAATAACAAAATTTCTTAAAGGTGAGATTTGAACCCAAGAGCTGCAACAATAAACAAGAATCCTAATCACTAAAACGAATGCTCATTCATGACATAAATTAACAAATTAAAAATTAATATTTTTGGGTCTTAAATTTTTTTTAATAAATTATAATTACTAGATGCAAGTCTCTTTATTATGCCCAAATTTAAGATTAAGCCCATATACTTTAATTTTGACATGATTTGATCTATTTATTTTTATTACGTCATTAGTTATCCTAAATAGCTAACATTTTTAGCTATGCCAAGTAAAATGACATCGTGTATTTTTTTTCCTTAAATCATCACTTCTAACTAAATAATGGCTTAATTACTTTTTAACTATGTAATGACCTAAATTTAAGGTTATCGGAACACTGGTTTCGTAACCACAAATCCGATTTAAAGAGAATTTATTTTAATATTTTTGCATGAATATTGATATGATAGGAAAGTCGTATGAAAATATCAATAGAAAAATTTTACTGATTTAGTGGTTAGTTAGAAAAAAGAAATTATTGAAGAAAGTGGGTAAAAACAAGGTATTGAGACCTCGATCTCGTAAAACCGAGTCGGAAATATTTTCATAAATATTTATGAAATGTTAGTAATATGGTATCAAAATTTCGTTAGAAAATTTTAACGTTTGGGTAGCCAATTAATTGAAAAGGACTAAATTGAAAAGGTGTAAAAGTGATTAGGATGATTAAATAGCTTAAGTGTCTAATGAGAAAGGATTTAAAAGGAATTAGACCCAAAATTTATTTGGGCTGGACGGCAAGGGCATGAAATCAGCAAGAAAATGGATGATTTAAGGGCAAAATTGGAATATTGCATTATTAACCAAATAAAATTAGGACTAATATGGAAATATCTAGATTTCTTGTAATTTATCTTCATTCTCATCAGCCAAAACGCCATAGGAGGGGTTCTTTAAGCTGGTGTTTCATAATTTTTGCACCAAGTGAGTTAATCATTTCCTTTTTCTTGTAATTTTTTTGTGTTTTTAAGACTTTTACAACTAGGTCCTACTATTAAATTCATTATTTTTTGATTTCATGGATGAAATTGAAAGTCACCATGGTTGAGTGCTGTAATTTTATGATGAAATACCATGAAATTGAAGCTTTAATTTGTTTATGAGATGATTTTATTAGGTAATTTCAATAGAAATTGATTTTTAGGACCTATTTGTAAAAGAGTGTGAAATTGAAGTATGGTGCTGAAATTCTGATTTCCAAAGGCTATAAAGTAGTTTAAAGTGATAGAATAAAGTGTTAATTGAGAAAAATCAGCTCAATTGAGAGGTTAATTGAGCAGGGACAAAATTATCATTTATTAAAAGCTTAGGGGAAAAATGGTAATAAACAGCTTGCACTAAAACAGTTTTGGACAGCAGCATTAGGCTAATTTTGAAAAATCACCATAAATTGGGAAATCGAATTAGAGGATAAAAAAAATATGGAATTAAAGCTTATTGAGTCTAGTTTCTCATAAAAGAAACAGTGTAAGCAATGGAATTGTAAATCATGAGTTATAATAAATTTTGTGAGACAAGGTCAGAATAAATTCGGGTTCCCCTGTTCTGACTTGGGAAAATCATTAAAAATTGTACAAAAATAATTATGGGTTATAATTTATACGGTTAAAATCCTTAATGAATCTATTTTCAAAAGAAACAAACGAGAACATCATCCGAATTCCGTACGAGGATATAATTAATTTTTAGTGAAGAAGGGTCAGAACTGTTAGACAACAGAACATGGGTGACTTTAAAGAATAAACTGTACTTATTGACTAAATCAAAAATTCTAAAAATTTTATGATAATAAGATATGTGAGTCTAGTTTCAGAGAAAATTTTTGGATCTTAATTTAGATCTCGGATCTTAATTTAATTTAGATCTCTGTAGCTTAAGATATAAATAATTTAGTGACTATGATTCAAGTAGACAACTTTGAATGAACTATAAATAATAATGGAATTGTAGAGAATGGTACATATGAGCATGAAATGTTAAATTGATGATTAAATTTATTTATTTAGATCTCGAAGACTCAAGTACGAAGCTAGATCGAGGAAAGGAAAAAGTTCGAGATTAGTAGATTTTTGTATACAAACAAGTATCGAGGTAAGTTGTGTAACTTGAATTATATTTTTAAATGCTTGAAATGTATGTTATTGATGTGAATATGATTTGATTGTTCATTGTATGAAAATTTATGAAACATTGATATATTTGATAAAAAGTGGAAGAAATCTCAGTTGAATGAAAAGGAAATTCGATGGATCTCTGAAAAGGAATTGACGGTAAAAAGGATCTAGCCCGGACGGGTGATCCTATCTTGATATCGCCCTCCCGAAGAATATGTGGAAAATGGATTTAGCCTGGACGAGTAATCCGAATTAGGGTCTAAATTTAGCCTGGACTGGTAGTTCAGATCCAAGTTCATTAGAGTAATTGTCGTTGTAGGGGATTTAGCTTGGATTGGTAATCCCGACAATACTCTATGAGTTTATATTACAGGGGATTTAGCCTGGACTGGTAATCCCGTTGTAAGGATGAGGTTCGCGGGAGTGTGCTCTTTGAAATGGAAATGCGCACACATGAATATGAATTAACAGACCCGGATTTGTACACTAAAGTGTACCTCTGAAAATCCATCGAAATTTCGAGAAATTCAACGGGATAAATATGGGAAAATAATAATGGAATGGAAATCATGGTATTGATGAGCTCATCAATCATGGGGTATATTATTGACACATTGAAATTATTTGACTAACTTGAATGTTGAGTTTGTGCATGTTAGGGTAATAATGATTTGCATGGATGTATGAATGTTTATTGTATTGTATTGAAAATATTAGGTAAGTATAATTCTTGTTACATGAGCTTACTAAGCACAACGTGCTTACCCTATTTCCCTTTTCCCTGTTTTGTAGTATTAAGAGTTCGGAGGTCAGATTCGGTCGGAGACATATCACACTATCTACCTCAACATGTTGGTATAAAAAGAAACTTTATTTTGGAAATCAATGGCATTTATAAGCTAATAAATGTGAAATGAATGTAAAGTTAGCCATTGGTAGGGCTAACAAATCTTGGTTTTGGTATGTTATAAGGTTATCTTATGGATATGTTTGAATCTATCTTGAAAATATGTTGAAATTGATTGGTTGGTTCGGATTGGTCTCGATTTAAAATTTGCAGGGAATGTTAGTTCATAAAAAAATTTTGGGGTTTTGTGAAAAATTCCTTATGGATTCGATTAATTCCCAGTTTGGTCCCGATGTATGTTTTGGGCTTCAGAGACCCATCTAAGGGACGTCATAACATGCTTTGGTAAATGAATAGTATTTAACTCGTAATAATAGAAAATTTATTTAGTAAACTCTGGTAATGCCTCGTACCCTATTCCGGCGACGAATTCGGGTAGAGGTGTTACAAACTAATCATACTAACAAAGATTTTTTGGTTGGAACGAGTATGTTTAAGGAAAAACCACCTCAACATTTTACTTGAAATTAGTAATCACGTTAAGTATTTAGGCTAACTAAATCATTACTTAATCACCTTCTAATTAATTATACTAACGTATATTTTTGTTGGAATGAGTATATTTAAGCAAAAGTTCACTTTAATGTTTTAACTAAAATTATTAACCGTGTTAATTATTTAAACTAACTAATTATATTATAAAAGTAGATAAAAATATTTCAAATTAATTTATAGTAACTAACTCTTATCCAAGTATAATAAAAGGACCAAAGCCACAATTTGACATTGTAAAAGTAGATGAGAAAAATTATTCAAATTTAAATATAAAGATTAAAATTTAAATATAAATATAATAAAAAGGATTAAATATAAATAAAATAAATTGAATCTCACCATCTATAAAAAAATTGTGCAAATAAAGTATCAACATAATTTAATATACTCATACTTGTGGTAGGATTGAGTCTAGTAGTAAAATAATCACATCACTCATTGGGGAAGCATGAATTTGATTATGATATGGTTTTTTTTTTTTTACTGAAGTATAACTATGTTGGAGTTGGTTGAATCGATTAAAATATTTTTGTAAATAATTGTATAATAATTAATCATGTATATTTTTTGGATATATATTTTTAATAATTTAATAATTTAGAAAAAAACACCACACTTTATTATTATTATATATGTAAAATGTAAATAGAAGTTACATTCTTATTTCATGAAATAACATCATAGAGAATGTGATAGCAGTGTTCATTCTCAATAATATATATGATACTAATATAGCTCTGTTGGTGCCTTTGTTGGTGCCTCTGTTGGTGCCTTTGTTGGCGTTACTGTCATTGGTGGCTTTACTGGTGGTGGCTTTATTATTGGTGGCTTTACTGGTGGTGACTTTACTGGTGGCTTTTCTACTGGTGGCTTTTCTGGCTTTACTGGTGGCTTTTCTGGTTTTACTGGTGGTAGCTTTACTGGTGGCTTTTCTGGCTTTACTGGTGGTGGCTTTTCTACTGGTGGCTTTTTTGTTGATGGCTCTTCTGTTGGTGGCACTTGCTGAAGATTTCGAGTTGCTTGGCTAACCTCCATGCTTGAAAAACCCAAGGAAATGAAGCAAGCTAACAAAATGAAAACGTTGGAACCTGCCATTTCTTTTTTTTTTTTGGAGAGATGAACTAAAGATTGAAGATTTGAGTTGAGGAAAGCAGAATTGGTTTCGAGCATTTATAGCCACATTTAAAGGAGATATTACTCCCCTACTTAGCTTACTACCTTCTCTCACCCATCTTTCATCACACAAAAAAAACACCCATAGTATTTAGATAAATTAGATTCATCCATAAACTTAAAAATAAGTATTTCCATTTCCATTTCCATTTCCATTTGTCTAATGTTAGTTAAAAAATTAAATGCTTTTAAATTTTGTGTGAAGGATATCTTTCTGTTTTTTAATTTTTTTATACACTGATTGTGTATCTGGTGTGGGTATATCTCTATCGTGTGTGTAAGTATTAATTAATTTTCTTATTGCATTATACCAAAAAATATTTAAATTAGGTAGATCAAATTTAAATATTAGATAAATATACACTTTGGTGCCTAAATTTGACTTTAGGGTTCAAATTAGTATCTAAGATCTTTTTTGTCCAATTAGATAACTGTACACAACTTTAATATTCAATTTGCTACCAAAAGTGCTTTTATAGTCTAATTAGGTACTTGAACTTGGCTTCTTGATTCAAATTAATGCTTAGTTATTTACACCAATTTGAACTATAAAACCAAGTTTAAGTACTTAATTTAAACCTTGAACCCAAGCTTAGATAATAGAATATATATATTTATATATTTACCCTTAAATATTTGATATAATACTAATACTATGAGATTTAAATACTAATTTAACATTTAAACTATTTGCCCCATAGAGCTACTATGTAAGGTGGACTAAATTAATTATACAACAAAAGTAATTAAATGGGATTAGGACATGAAGCTTCTACTTGATCTAATTCGTGGCTTATCTAATATTAATTATACCTAAAGCAAAAAAAAAAAGAAGAAGAAGCTAGTTTATATTTTTCTGAAATAAATTTAAAAAATGGGGAAAAAAGAAAAAAAACTCAATTTTTTTAAAAATCCAAAAATTTATATAAAATTCCAAGAAATTTAAAAATTATTTTTTTAAAATAAATTTTTTTTCAAATAAATTTAGATAAATCTCAAAAGAAATTGACAAATCAGAAAAAGAAAGAATATATGGAAAGTTATATAAAATTTCTAAAAATTAAAAATATAATTTTTAAAAAAAAATTTAAAAATATTTTAACCATATTCAATAATAAAATACATAATATTAATATTAATATTTTGAACAAAATAATAGTATTTCAATTATAAAAATATTTTTTAAAATATAACTATATAAATTATTGTAAAAATAATTATTAGTCATACAACTATTTTCTTTATATAATAAATAATTTATAACTATAATTAACATAACTTTCTCTATCTTCTTATTGATTACTAGATATAATTAAACTTTATTTTTCATTATTATTTACTAAATTTATAATTACAACAACTTTCCATGAATCAAAAAAATAAGTATCAACTAATGAGATTAAATAATAAAAAATATTTTTCAATAAACATCGCAAATACAATACATTATTAATCAAACTCAAAAGAAATAAGAAAAAAATTCATACATTAAACAATAAGAATATAGAATCAATAGATCATCTCATACTATGTATATAACAATCCATTATTCAATAAATCGAAAAAATTATCATATTTATATTTTAAATTTTATTGGTCTAATTTTAGATAGTTCCTTAAACTTATGAATCCAACTTAACATTAATTTGGACATTAAATATTGGTTCAAAATAAAAATACGTAAATCAAAACTTTAGTTGGTTGGGTCAATTTATTGGTTTGGGACAACATAAACTATAGTAACTCAATGGATCCCAACTCCTACTTGATTTAATTGCTAGGTTATCTAATATTAAGGGCAAATCCAGAGCGCTGGCAGGGGCCCCTACCCCCTTAAAATATAAAATTTCATTTAAGCCCTTTAAAATTTTTAAAATTCTAAATTAGTAAAGATAAAATTGCACTTTGTCCCCCATAAAAATGATAAAACTTTAATTTAATCCTTTAAAAATTATATTTTTGCTATCGTAAAAATTATAATTTAATTTCGACCCCTAAAAAATTTTTCTGGCTCCGCTACTTTCTAATATTAATTATAACTAAAGCAACCTCTAATTCCACAATTGCAAGTATTACTTAAAGTATTGATTTCATAAAACCCTACATCCCATTTGTGGTGCTTTTTCATAATATGAGATAAGCTAAGAAAAAGGAAAAAGTTGATCATATTGTTAAGTTAAAATTGAACTAATTAACCCAAAGTGTAAAAATGGAGTGTCGGTCCTTCTCTTAATTGTCATAATCCAATTAGGTAAGCCAAATTCTTTTAACAAAAAGTGAAAGGTTTCATGGCATCCCTTAAAACATTACACATCACTTGTAAGTATTACAATGGCATTAGTTGTTACAATATCGGTATCCATCTATATGTATTGTTTTAGTTTTCAACTGTACCAAATAGTTTATGTTCTATTTAGTCAAAATTTTGTTGTGTTTGGTTATTTCAATGTATTCCGACCTAATTTTGGTCAATATCGATTTGTACTAGTTGGTATAAAACTTGATATTTTAAATTAACTTTTAAGTTTTTTTTTATCTTAATTATTTCAATTTTGGTTAAATGGTCTTGAAAGCCCTTGAACGTTAAAATTTCAATCAAATAAGCCCATCACCCGTTAAAATTAACGATCAACCATGAAAGAATAACAATAGCCATTATGAGCGGTTGTTTCCACCAAGTGGAGAATAAGGTGGTTTAAATTTAAAACCATTAAAACTATAAAAAAACCATAAAATATTTAAAAATCACAAAAGTTATTAAATTATATAAAAGTGTACAAAATATATAAAAATTAGTATAAATGATAAAAAAATTATATAAATTATTAAAAACTTGCAAAAAAAATTTTAAAATTTTCATAAAATAACAGAAAATTAAAAAAATATAAATTAGAAAAAGATAAAAAAAAATGTAAAAAAATATTTTAAAACTAATTTTGTTACCCAGCGATCTGGCTATATTTTTATAAATAAAAACTTGAGATTTTAAATTTTATATAAATTAAAATGTATAAATACAATAAACATAACATTTGTAGTACTGAACAAGTGTAAGTAATTTTCATTGACTAGTATATTTACATTAATTATGATTATATTTATAGGAATAAAATATTCCAAAACTACAAAAGAAGCATAATCTTTTTCAAAATTTGTAGCATTAATTTTTATATATTTCATCATTTACTTTATTATATTAAAAGACACAACATCTATGTTTAATTAAATAAATATTTAAGATATATATGTGTAAAGAAATTAAAATATATAATGAAAGTCTAATTGAATAATAAAATTCATGCTTTTAAATTTATATTGATACAAGTTGTTTTAAAATAAAAGTAAATAATTTAATCTTTTATTAAATATGGGTATTATCTTGTGAAACAATTGAATTATGGTTTAGTTATGGGATTAAATTGAATGTTCAATTAAGGACTAGATTAGAATTAATCCTTTTTAAGAATTTAGAGAACGAATTAGATATGTTAGACGCAAAATTAAAAGAGTAAAAGGAAATAAAATAAACAGAAAGAAAGTAATGCGTTTATTTTTAATAGATTTTGTGTAGATTAACATAATTAGGAATTTAAATTATATTATGATAATTAAAGCTTTAATTTAGTTAAGATAATTTGAAATGTTAGATAATATTTTAGATGTTAATTAATAATTATGAATTTAAATTAAATTAGGATAATGAGAGAGATAATTAGGATTTTAGTTAATAGGTTAAATCCAATTTTATATTTTAGTTAAGATAATTAAGAGTTTAAATTGTGCATTGTGTATCCACAGGAAAAGCAAATTCCAATTGCATCCGTTTTACCGTGCAACCACACAGCTTTTATTTGTGGGTATGTTGTGCTTCCACGGTCATTGGCATGTTTTATTTGCATTTAGTTATGTGTTGTGTATCCACACGAAAAGTATATTCCAACTGCGTTAGTTTGCTGTGTGTCCACGACCATTAGTAGTGAAAACTACAAATTATTGGTGATATATCCACAACCGGTGTGATTGGAGAAGGGAGTTTTGGGGAACATCTATTATGGTGTGTAGTGCTGGGGTAGGATCTTTCTGATAAACCAAAACTGTATGACATCCATAAAATCATGTGCATACAAAACTGTAATTTTTGAGATGATACATATGTACATTGTTGTGTGATCTGAATTATTGATATGTGTGAATTTACTATGGAGAATTGTTCGATGAACACTGTTTCTGTATGATTTTTCGTTACACCGATTATTCTTGTGTTGAGTTAATCTAAAATAGCTATACTCTGAATAATAGTACGATTATTTTGAATTCTGAGAAATTTATAGTGAAGTGTTTTACGAGAAAAAAAAACGTTAATTTGAAGTGCATTATGATTGTGTTTATTCTTGGAATTGTTAAAATGTCTTGTCTTCTGTTTTGTTTCGATTTCCTTGTGATGGAACCCACACTGAGCTTGTCAAAACTATTTTTGAAAAAGGATTGACTTTCATTTAAAACGAAAGTTGGAGTCGCCACCAATCCTTTTTATTTAGGTGTGATCAGATCACCTTGTAATTTGGTCGTTTTAATAAAATGTTTTGATTCACTAAAACAACGATTTTAGTCTACGAAATTCGAGAAAACGAGTTCGGGAGTCGGTTACGTGCGAGGAAGGATTAGCACTCTCGCCACGCCCAAAATTGATACCTAATTGATTATTTAGTGTCTTAATGTCGAAAGTTGAAAATTTAAAAAAGATTTTAAAATACAATCTTGTGTTAAAATATTACTTAGTTAAAAATTCTTTTACAAAAAGAAGGGCATATTTCACGTTAATCGAGAAAAATGATAATGTCCCGTAAGTTAGGACACAATGCCTTAAATCCTCGAAATGAGAATAAACACCAAAAATTTTATTTATTTGAAAAATGTTTGATGATCTCGGTTTAGAAAGAAATAATATTCCGTAAGTTAGAACAAGATCCTTTCGTAATTCTCGAGATTATTTTAAAATTTTTAAAACATTCGTTTATTCGAATTTGTCAAGAAAATCGAAACCCCGTAAGTTAGGGTACGACTTTCCGAATTTTAAAAACACAGGGTATTGCTTATTTTAAAACAAATTTTTTAATGCATCGTGTAAAATATAACGCAATTTTGTTGCGAGATGTAAAATAAGTTACAGTAATTACATACCTAACAAAATAATAAACGTGCATGACAATATAAAGGATGAGGATAAAACATGTCGAAACCATTTTTAAATTTTTGAAAAACGGGGTTGTCTATTTAAAAAAACGAAAATGGGAGTCGCCACCAATCCTTTTAGGTGTGATTGGATCACCTTATAAAACGTTTTATTTCAAAACATTGATTTTTGTCTACGAAAATTCAAGAAAACGGGTTCGGGAGTCGGTTACGTACGAGGAAGGATTAGCACCCTCGTAACACCCAAAATTGGTACCAATTGATTAATTTTCTGTCTTAATATCGAAAATTTCAAAAGATTTGAAAGTATGATCCCTTTTAAAAACCTGAATAATTTGAGTTGAAACTCGAGATTCCTTTGTTCCGAAAGAATACCAAACATCACATCCAGTACGTTAGGACATGATGTTTTTGAATCCTCGTAACTAAAATCATCTCGTGATTTACAAAATTAAAAAGAATATTTAGTCATATAGACAAACGGGAAACCGCAACCCAGCACGTTAGGGCACTATTTTCGGAATTTCTAAACACAAAAACATTGCCTTATTTTAAAAACTTTTCAATTAAAATTTTTAAAACGATGATGCGAGTAAAATATAACATTAATATATTACAAGATATCAATACTAAAACAATATAAATTACATGATACATACCAACATTTCATGCAAATATAAACATAAAAATAACGAATATAACTGGTGATAAAATTACTATGCTAAACAATAATAAGCAAATACAAAAAAAGGTACAAAAATAAATCAACAAAATTTTGAAAATGTACAAAATAAGATGAGAAACAAATATAAATCTTTTATAAATAAAGTAACACTATAAAAAAAAAATGAGGTATTAAACATTTGGATATTAAAATAATATATATAGAAGATAAATGACTAATTTTTAAAATGATTATTATACACATATATATAAAATTAATCAATACATTCTAAATTGATAAAAAAAAAGTAATTTATAACATATAATATAATAGTTTAATACATGTGTTTAAAAAAACAATAATAATATACGTATTTAAAAGATAATATAAAAAAAATTTTATTTATAATTAATTATTTTATAATATTATATAAATTTTGAAATAACATAAAATATGTAATAAATAATAAAATATAATGTGTAATAAAACAATTTTATATAAAAAATATTTTAAAATATATAAAGTATTAAAATAAATAAATAATAATAACAAAAACCCTAGTTAAAATAAAAATAAAATATAAAAAGGATTAAATTTAAATTTTAGTAAAATTCTGGGAAAATTATAAAAAAACTAAATTCGGGCCCTAATTGAAACACGCGTTAAAAGGGAGGGACTCACTGGGTAAATAGACCCTAATCCCAAAACGACGCTGTTCCAATTCCTGCTTTTAAATGGCTCAAGGGCCAAATTGAAACAAAAACAAACCTTCGGGGCTAAATTAAAAATAAAAGGAAATTTAATTTGGACGAAATCATAAAAAGCAAAATTACGGAAGGGCCTATTGGGCAATTAGCCCTTTTTATGAAAACACGCGGATCCTCCCCGGATCGGGTCCCACGCGTGCGGGTCAGGCTTTTAAACGGCGCCGTTTTGGTCACTAACAGACCTCACCAAAACGACGTCGTTCCCTTGATCTATATAAGTCAAAAATGGGCCAAAAAAAACATTTTTAATCTCCTTTACAAAAAAAAAACACAGAGCTCTCAAAGCTCTCCCCTGTCCCTCTGCCCGAGCTCCGGCACGGTCATCGGCCACAGCCTCACGCGCCCCACGTGCTGTCGTACGCGGCGGTCGGAAGGTCGAAAACCTTCCTTTTTTTCCAGGCAAATCAGTAATCCCTTTTCCTTCTTTATTTTAGTAATATTTTTTAAAAAAAAATGTTGCTTTGTATGTATTGAATAAAACAGAAATAAAAATAACAATAAACGAAAAAAATCACCTTTCTTTCAAAAATCACTGTTTGTATTTCTGTTTTTCGTATATATGTATGCGTAGTTATTTTACATTGCTTGGTTCTGTTTTTATAGTCTAAATGCAAAAATAGAAAGTACATTGTTCTGATTTCTTGCTATATTTGCCGTGTATTTACTTCCTTTTGCAGGTGTGCGACGAGGATCCGGCGGATTGGCGCTCCGATTGCGGCGCAAAATATGGCCTTTGCTGGTTGCGGCACGAGGAGATGGCTAGGGTGCTTGCGGCGCAAAGGGGGTAAAACCCTAGGGTTCCCAAATCTGAAACCAGATTTAGGCCATTGGGCCACGCAGCCTATTGGGTCTGGCATAGGTTTAGGGCCTGGGAAATTGGGGTTTAAATTTGGGCTACGGATGTAATTTGTTGGGGCATGGTTATTTGTAAATGGGCTAGGATTTTAAGCCTGCTTATGTACATGGACTCTAGACACTATTTTTGGGTTTTAAAATTTGGTTTATTTTATTTTATTTTTTTTGTTTTTGTGTAGTTTGTGGGCCCGGGCAAATTGGGCTAATTACAGCTACCCCTCTTTGCTCATTGTTGTGCAACAGGAATAGAGCAAAGACTATAAAAGGACCAATTTTGCCTGATCTTGCCGAGTCTTGAGATCTTGGCTCTCATATTCTTTAAAAGTATCTTGACAGCTTCAATCTGCTTCACTGCAACTTCAGGAAGGCAATATCTGCTATCTTCAACCTGCTTCCTGCAACCTCAGGGACGCCATATGATATCTTTAATCTGTTTCACTGCAAACTCAGGAATGCTAAATCTGCTATCTTCAACCTGCTCCCTGCAAACTCAGGGACGCCATGCTGATATCTTCGATCTGCTCCCTGCCAACTCAAGAATGTCAGATCTGCTTTCTTCAACCTGCTCCCTGCAAACTCAGGGACGCTATGCTGATATCTTCGATCTGTTCCCTGCCAACTCAGGAATACTAGATCTGCTTTCTTCAATCTACTCCTTGCCAACACAGGGACTGCCAGATCGTTGTCTTCAATCTGCTCATTGCAAAACTGAAAGATGCAAATCTGCTCTCTTCAATCTGCTCCCTGCCAACAAAGGGATTGCCAGATCGTTGTCTTCAATCTGCTCATTGCAAAACTCAAGGATGCCAGATCTGCTCTCTTCAATCTGCTCCTTGCCAACACAGGGATTGCCAGATTGTTGTCTTCAATCTGCTCCCTGCCAACACAGGGATTGCCAGATTGTTGTCTTCAATCTGCTCCTTGCAAAACTCAAGGATGCCAGATCTTCAATCTGCTCCCTGCCAACACAGGAATTGCTAGATCTACTATCTTCAATTTGCTCCCTGCCAACTCAGGGATTGCCAAATCTGCTATCTTTGATTTGCTCCCTGCCAACTCAAGGATTTCCAAATCTGTTATCTGCGATCTACATTATCCCCTAAAGGACATAACCTGTAGAATGGGTATATGCTTATGCTTAATGATTAGGATGCCATGAGTCAAATGCTTCCTAATTAAACATACTATAATGCAAAAATGTTATGAAAATGGTTTCTTTCACTCATTCATTCATCAGGGTTTCATCTTCGTTCTTCTCGACATATCAATCATACTTTGCTCGTATGCTTTGAATCTTTTTCATCAACTTGGTCTGTCATACCATTCCCCAAATGTTATGACTCACTGGCGATGTTTGTGAAATGATCCCCTCTTTGAATCGATATTGCTCAATTAATTTGCCCAATCACCTATTTGGGAAAAAGAGATAGCCTCAATTTAAACCTTTCTCAAGTATCTCTGCCATTTACTCATGGGAATTCTTAAACAATTGACCTGTTTCAGTTTCTTGTATTATCTAGAAATTTCCATAGTAATATGCAAAACTTCTTTTGTGAAAACATTATTAGTTCATCAATCATTATTTCAATGCAACATGCTTTATGAATAATGGGCAACAAATAAATTGATCTTGAGGATAATTAGAGTTTGAATAAATTATCAAAATATAAAGGAAATTAATCTAGAAACATATCTTTGAGAAGAAAAAGAGTCCAAAGATAGTAAATAGGACAAAAACCAAGTGCCCTAGATATCGCAGCTTGGGCTTCTATATACAAGATCTGTGAAGACTGCCTTGAACTTAACATGTGTTTAGAAGATCCAAAGTACTTTGTTGATGCCCCAGCATGTAACATACTTCGCTTCTTGTCAATACAGGTATAGCAAAATCACTACAAAGCCCAATAGTTTTCCCGACCTAGCTGCAAAGGTACACTTTGCTGGATTGAGCTTTAACTGAAATTTCCTCAATCTCAGGAGCAATTTCTTCTAGACTTCAATGTGCTCTTTCTCTGTTCGAGATTTGGCAATCATGTTGTCAACGTATGCATCAATTTCTTTATGCATCATATCATGGAATAAGGTTACCATAGCCCTTTGGTATGTTGCCCCTGCATTCTTTAGCCCAAATGGCATTACCTTATAACAAAAAGTACCCCATAATGTTATGAAAGTGGTTTTATCCATGTCTTCAAGATGCATCTTTATTTGATTGTACCCCGAGAAGCCATCCATAAAGGAAAACAGTGAGTAACCTGTCGTATTGTCCACCCCAAATATCAATATGCGGTAAGGGAAAATTATCCTTTGGGCTAGCTTTGTTCAAATCTCTATAATCAACACACATTCGTACTTTCCCGTCTTTCTTAGGGATAGGCACAATGTTAGCTACCCATTCTGAGTACTTAACCTCTTGCAGAAATCTAACATCAACTGCTTCTTGACTTCATCTTTTATTTTCAACACAATATCAGGCTTCATCCTTCGCAGCTTTTATTGGACTGGCTTGCAGTCTTCTCTTATGGGAAGGTGATGTACTACAATATCAGTATTCAGTCCAGGCATATCTTGGTACGACCATGCAAAAACGTCTCTGAATTTTTGCAGTAACTCAACAAGATCTCGTCTCGCTTCCTTGGAATGTGCGTCCCAATTTTCACTTCTTTCCCTTCCTCCAAGGTTACATTCTCTACTGCCTCTTTCTCATGGGGTAAAATTTGCTTCTCTTCTTGCTTTACCATTCTTAACAGATCTGGAGACACGTCACAATCCCTGTCACCTTCAAAATCCTAAGGTTCCTCTAAACACATGTCTTGCTCAAAAGAGAATTCAGGACTTGTAGTTTCATTGCTCATGTCATTGATATCTAGGGACCTGTAGGGGCACGAAATAATGTACAAAGAATGAATGAATTTAAGAATGACTATTTACATGTCATGAATGGCATGAAAAATTTAGAAAGAAATTAAAAGGTCTAAAGAATATTTATCGGTATGAAAGAATATTTGCTCGAATTGATAACAAAGGTATGTTTTATTGAAACAAAAATGTCTAAACATGAGCCTATTTCACAAATGAAATCTTATTACTCCTAGGCTTTAGAGCAACAAGAGTGTTCTGAAAATTACTCTGTATAATTTCTAAAGACTATAGGAAGTTCTTCTGCAGTCCAGTTGTTTAAAGAGCTTTGATAAACGCTAAATTATACATATTTTTACCTCATGTTTAGCCTATATTTTGGATGAATTATTATCAATTTAGTAAGAATTGGTGCTCTTAATCTTTCTTTTTCATATCTTACACTCAAGAGAGCATAGGGAAGAGAAAAGAACAGAAAATGGACCAAAAACCGGATAAAATGGGCCAAAATGTGAAAACGCACGGCCGAAGAAGTCACCACATGGTTGTGGCACACGGTCGTGCCATACAAAGATCACACGGTCCAGCCCCGACAAGTACGGCCAGGCCACACGGTCGTGCCCCAATCGACAGAATCTCACACGGCCTCTTGTCGAAGTACACGAGCGTGGCACACGGGCTTGTTCTAGTCGTGAGGAAGAGGAATTTCACTCGGATTTGGATGCTTAGAGGCTAAGAAAGGCTCCCCAAAGCTCTATATAAAGACCCTAGGAGGCAACTCTAAGGGTGTACTCTTTTCTCCCAAAAAGGAGCGCCATCTTTCAGCTAACACAAGGAGTGGAAGAAAGGAATTACTCCAAGGGAAGCCGATTGATTCATCCCAGAAGCCAGAGTTCTACATCAAGACTGAGGATCTCCCTAAATTCCTTCAGGGGTTTTTGGGTTCTTTATGTTTTGTTATCTTATTACTTCTGAGATGTTTTCTTTCTTTATTATGAACTAAACCCCTCAAATACTTGAGGGGGATGAAACCTAAGACAGATCTTGTTATTATTTATTGAGTTATATGATAATTGCTTGAATTGTTCTTAATTATGCGTTCTTCATTCTTGATTTAATAATCCTAGGTATTAATTCAAGAATTAGATGTGCTTAGAGCAGAGGAGCAAAATTCCCTGTGATAAGAGTAGATCTACCATAATTAAGCGGAGTTGCATGCAACCCTAGACATAGGGCGACATAAATCTACCGGATTAGGGTCAAACCTAATATGAGGAGCCATAGATCGAATTAATGCAACCTAGGGAGTTAATTAATAAAGGAACTTTAATTAACAACTTAGGCCTAGTTGTTCTACGCCTCGACGGAGGGTTTAGCATAAGTTAGGGATCTCTACGGATCAAGTCAAGTAAAGAAATCATATAGTTCAAGAAAATAATAACAAGTAAAGTCTAGGTGGATTCTCCCTTGAGTATTGTCCATATCAATCAGCTTTTTCCTAAAATTTTTCCCAATTTACTCTTTACACTTTCTTAGTTAGTTTTAAAATTAGTTTAAACAACCCTATTTTATTTTTAGGCTAGATAATAGAAAAGAAGTAAGTACTAGTACTTTTGGTTCCCTTGGGTACGATAACTCGGTCTTGCCACTAAGCTATACTACTGTTTGACAGGTGCGCTTGCCTCAACATCGCGATATTAGTTGGTTTTGGTGTGATCAAGTTCTTTATAAATTTTATTACTTCATATCACGCGATATCAAGTTTTTGGCGCCGTTGCCGGGGAACTAAAATATTACGAAAGCTCGATTTCTATTACTTCAGCCATCAATTTATATATATTTATTTATTTTTTTCTTTCATTTTTATTTTTAGTTTTTATTTATTTTTATTTTCATTTTTATTTTCTTTTAAATTTTTGAGTTTTCTTTACTTTCTCTTTTTAGGTATTTTTAGTTTATGACAAGAAACAACCCAACAGGACCACTACTTTTTGACGACGATTTAGAAGCAACAGTTAGCAGAAGTCGCAGAGAAATTAGACGCAGTTTACATTATCCAGAACAAGAACCTGAGTAAGAGCCAGAACCTACAGAAGAGATGGAAGCAAATCAAAATGTTCCACCACCTCCCGCAATAGTCGCGCCACAAGCAAATTAAGAAGAAGCTCCTCGCACTATGTATGATTATGCTAAACCTAGTTTGGCTGGTACCCAAACTAGCATTCTTAGACCTACTATTGCTGCTAATAATTTTGAGTTAAAGCCCAACACTATTCAGATGATACAGCAATTGGTTCAGTTTGATGGTTTACAGGACGAAGATCCAAACTCACACATAGCCAATTTTTTGGAACTGTGTGATACCTTCAAAATAAATGGCGTTTCTGATGATGCCATTCGATTGAGGCTATTTCCATTCTCTTTGAGAAATAAAGCCAAACAGTGGTTAAATTCTTTACCACGAGGCTCAATTACCACATGGGAGCAGATGACCGAAAAATTTTTACTCAAATATTTTCCTCCAGCTAAAACAGCCAAATTACGAAACGATATTTCTTCTTTTGTGCAGATGGATTTAGAAACACTATACGATGCATGGGAGAGATACAAAGATCTTTTGAGAAGGTGCCCTCATCATGGTCTACCTTTGTGGCTACAAGTTCAAACCTTCCACAACAGTTTAAACCCGTCAACTAGACAAATGATCGATGCTGCCGTAGGAGGGACGATCAATAATAAAACACCTGAAGCAGCTTATGAATTTATTGAAGAGATGTCATTGAATAATTATCAGTGGCAAGTCATGAGGACAAACCCAACAAAAGCTGCCGGAGTTTATAATATTGATGCTGTCGCCATGCTTACTAACCAAGTAGAACTTTTAAATAAAAAGTTTGATAATTTTGTTAGTTCTACGCAGGCACAACCAGTAATGCAATGCGATGCGACTCAAGGAAACACGTTTAATCCAGATTTCGCATCTTATGGACACAGCATGGAAACTGAACAAGCCAACTATATGGGTAACAATTCTAGATCTCAAAATAACCCTTATAGTAATACTTATAATGCAGGTTGGAGAAATCACCCAAATTTTTCATGAGGAGGACAATGAAATCAAAGACAACAACCTCCCCCAGGATTTCAGCAACCACCACCGCAAAATGAGAAGAAGCCGAATCTTGAAGAGATGTTTACCAAATTTATGGCCGCATCGAAAACCCGTTTTCAAAGTACTAAAATGACACTCAACAAGCATCAATTCAAGGGCTTGAAAACCAAATTGGTCAACTTGCAAAATTAATTTCAGAAAGACCACAAGGAGGATTACCAAGTAACACTGAGCCAAATCCCAGAAAACATGTCAAAGCGATTACTTTAAGAGATGGAAATGTCCTAGCCGAACCAGAAAAGAAGACTATCCCAGAACTTTCAGAAGAAAAGGCAGCAGAACCCGAGGATAACACTCCACCGACACTCAAGGAATACAAACCGCATATCCTATATCCGGCAAAATTGAAGAAAGACCATACAGACGCTCAATTCGGTAAGTTCCTTGAACTTTTTAAACAATTACATATTAACTTACCTTTTGTTGAAGCAATTTCAAAGATGTCAAAGTATGCGAAGTTCCTTAAAGAACTTCTGACAAATAAAAGGAAGTTGGAAGAATTAGCCACAGTAGAACTCAACGAGGAATGCTCAGCTATTCTCCAAAATAAACTGCCAGTAAAACTGAAAGATCCAGGGAGTTTTACTATCCCTTGTCTGATTGGTAGTTTACTTATTAATAAAGCTTTAGCTGATTTAGGTGCTAGCATTAATCTCATGCCTTACAAAATGTTCAAACAACTAGGTCTCGGGGAACCCAAACCCACTAGGATGAGTATTCAATTAGCCGATAGATCTGTTAAATATCCTAGGGGAATCATTGAAGATGTGCTAGTAAAGGTAGATAAATTTATATTCCCTGTTGATTTTGTTGTGCTTGACATGGATGAGGATATTGAAGTACCTTTAATTTTGGGACGACCATTTTTAGCCACTGCTAGAGCTGTTATTGATGTAGGGGATGGCAAATTAGTACTTAGAGTTGGCGAGGAAGAAGTTGTCTTTAAAATTTATGATGCCATGAGATTCTCTAAAGAACAAGATGATTCATGTTATTTTGTTGATATTATTGACTATGTTGTTCAAGATAATCTCCAGGAGCTTTCTCTCACAGACACGTTGGAACTGTATCTTGTTCAAGGTGGGGGGAAAGATGAAACTACCCCTGAAATTAACAAAGTAAGGAAAGAGTTGGATTCTAATGAAATCATCACTAGGCACATAAGTTATGAAAATTTAAAGATGAGTGATGAATTTAGACAGAAACCTTCCATTACTGAACCCCCTAAATTAGAACTAAAACAACTGCCAGATCATTTAGAATATACCTTTTTAGGGGAAGAATCAACTTTACCAGTCATTATCGCATCCGATTTAAGCCTTGCAGAGAAAGAGGGACTCCTCCATGTGTTAAGAGAACACAAACGTGCTATAGCTTGGAAAATTTCAGATATCAAGGGAATTAATCCTTCTTTCTGCACCCACAAAATTTTAATGGAGGACGAATTCAAACCATCAGTGCAAGCCCAGAGACGATTGAATCCCAACATGAAACAAGTTGTAAAAGCCGAGGTAATTAAACTTCTAGATGCAGGTATTATCTATCCTATTTCTGACAGTTCTTGGGTAAGCCCTGTGCAGGTTGTTCCTAAGAAAGGTGGATTGATCGTGGTGTCTAATGACAAGGAAGAGTTAATACCTACAAGAACAGTCACAGGATGGAGAGTTTACATTGATTATAGGAAGCTGAATGACGCCACTCAGAAAGATCATTTCCCATTGCCTTCTATTGATCAGATGTTGGAAAGATTATCAGGTCATATGTATTATTGTTTCCTAGATGGCCTCTCTGGTTACTTCCAGATCCCGATAGCTCTGAAAGATCAAGAGAAAACAACATTCACATGCCCATACGGTACATTTGCTTATCGCAGAATGCCTTTTGGTTTATGTAACGCTCCTGCTACTTTTTAGCGATGCATGCTAGCTATCTTCAATGAATTCGTGGAAGACATCATGGAGGTATTTATGGATGATTTCTTAGTTTTCGGTAATTCTTTCTAATTTTGTCTTAATAATCTAGAACGTGTTTTGATCAGATGTGAAGAAACAAATTTAGTGCTAAACTGGGAAAAATGCCACTTTATGGTTCAAGGGGGTATTGTTTTAGGACATAAAATTTCTAGTAAAGGGATAGAGGTAGATAAAGCGAAAATTGAAACTATTGAAAAACTACCTCCTCTTAATTCAGTTAAGGCTATAAGAAGCTTTTTAGAACATGCCGGTTTTTGTCGAAGATTCATTAAAGACTTTTCTAAAATAGCTAAGCCTTTAACTAAATTACTAGAAAAAGACTTACCCTTCAACTTTGACTAAGAATGTCTGGAATCTTTCAACAACCTTAAGGAAAAGTTAGTTAACGCCTCGATTATGATTTCACCTGATTGGAATCTACTTTTTGAACTAATGTGCGATGCAAGTGATTTTGCAGTAGGTGCAATTTTGGGACAGCAAAGGAACAAACACTTCCAGCCAATCTATTATGCTAGCAGAACTTTGACAACCGCTCAAGCAAATTACACGACCACAGAGAAAGAATTGCTAGCTGTTATTTTTGCATTTGACAAATTTAGATCTTATTTAATTTTGTTAAAAGTCATTGTTTATACTGATCATTCAGTTCTTCGCTACCTCTTAACTAAAACTGATGCAAAACCTCGATTAATAAGATGTATTCTATTGTTACAGGAATTCGACTTGGAAATAAAGGACAAAAAAGGAGCCGAAAACTTGGCAGCAGATCACCTCTCAAGGCTAGAGAACGCACAGCCCAAATATCTCGACAAGATGAACGATTTGTTCCCTGAGGAACAACTCCTAGCCTTAGCAGATACGACACTTCCTTGGTTTGCTGATTTTGAGAATTATTTAGCAGCTAACATAACCCCAAAAGTGCTAACCCATCAGCAAAATAAGCGATTCTTTGCTAATGTGAAGAACTACTTTTGGGAAGATCCTTTTCTTTTTCGAAATTTTTGTAGATCAGGTTATACGAAGATGTGTTGATGACACAGAAGCATATCAAATTTTGAATCACTGCCACTCAGGACCCACACGAGGACATCACAGTAGAACTAGAACTGCTCATAAGGTACTCGAATCAGGCTTTTACTGGCCTACACTTTTCAGAGATGCCAACAGGTATGTGACCTCTTGTGATAATTGCAAATGAACAGGTAATATCTCTCAGCATAATGAAATGCCTCAGAACTATATACTTTTATGTGAAATATTTGATGTATGGGGTATTGATTTCATGGGTCCGTTCCCTAATTCATTTGGGAATAAATACATACTAGTAGCAGTAGATTACATGTCAAAATGGGTAGAAGCCCAAGCCTTACCTACAAATGATGCTAGAGTGGTAGTACGCTTTTTGAAAAAACTTTTTTCTCGATTTGGAACACCTAGGATAATCATTAGTGATAGGGGTACACATTTTTGTAATACCCAATTTGAAAAAATCTTGAAAAGGTATGGAGTACACCATAGAACAGCCACCCCTTATCACCCACAAACCAGTGGCCAAGTCGAAGTAACAAATAGGGAACTAAAACGCATCTTAGAGAAAACAATAGAAACAAATAGAAAAGATTGGTCAAGAAAGGTAGACAATGTATTATGGGCTTATAGAACTACTTTTAAAACACCCATAAGAACATCTTCCTATAAGCTCGTTTATGGAAAAAACTGCCATCTATCATTTGAACTTGAACATAAAGCATTCTGGGCTATAAAATTTTTAAACCTTGATTTTAAAAGTGCAGGAGAGACGAGATTAATGCAGTTGAATGAGCTTGATGAATGGCGGTTCAATGCTTACGAGAACTCGCGACTATATAAGGAAGCCATGAAGCGACGCCATGACAAAAGGCTGAAAGACCTAAGCAGTTCAAAATAGGTGATCTCGTCTTACTATACAACTCAAGACTGAAACTATTCCTTGGAAAACTCAAGTCAAGGTGGTCAGGTCCATTTACTGTTCTAAATATCTTTCCATACGGCACCATTGAGGTAACTCACCCTAACCACAGTACGTTCAAGGTAAACAACCATAGGCTTAAACAGTATAGAGGTGAGAATTTTACAGAAAACAGGGAGGAGCTTTGGCCCCACCACACCCCTTCTTGACACATCCAGGTAGAGTCGAGCTTAGACTTTAAATAAGTGCTTCTCGGGAGGCAACCCGAGCACTAACTTACTAACTTTCTCTAAATGAGTTTATGACAGAAGAAGACTTCCCTACTCTTTCCAGGCGCATCCATATTCGACCCCTCGACTGCTGGAACTAGATTGCTCCAGGGCGACAGATCTATAATCCCAGCGTCAGCAAGGCATCTGCCCTCCCTCCTTCTCTCAGTTTCAAAGGAGCTCTACAGCTCAAATCTCTACGAAAAAGGGAACACCGTGCCACAACTTCCGTCTCACAAATCCATCCACATTTCAGGGAGTTTCATACCTCTCCCTATCTTATGATATTATGCTTCCATTGCTACTAATGCTATCTTTGTACATTGAGGGCAATGTACATCTTAAGTGTGGGGGGAACGTACTTTAAATTTTATTTCATTCTCTTTGAAATCCCTGAAATTGTTCTAACTAATTGCACTGTCCTCAATAGCATGATCTTCAGTCTACTATTAGGAATTAATTCTGATTGATTTATAATTTTTATTGATATGTTGAGAATTAAAGAAATAGGTGATTGTACTTTAAATATCCAAACTTAAAAACATTAAGGAATCAAGCATGATAAGTTGAAATTTTTGAGAACTCTAATTTTTGCATAAGTTATCTTCCCTAATTTTAAGTACTATCTTGAGATTTGAAATTCGCAGGATTGACATCAAAAGCCATAATTCTGGTGAGATCTTGAGCCTTTTTGAGCATACATTCTTTCGTGCTCACTTTTATTATTGCTTTGAGTGAGTCAACACTGAATTGTTATTCTAGAACTTGCTTTGATTATACATGTCAAGACCACATCATTGATTTGATATACCGAGATGATAAAGGCACCTAGGATTTAACCCACTTACTCCACAAAAGCCTACCTCCATAATCTAACCCCTAGTGAACCCCATTGAGCCTAACAACCTTTTCCTTGACTCACCCACTAATTATTAACCAATAACCCATTTTTGTTAAATTTTCCATTCAATTATTTTTTGATCCCTATTTTTGTCGAGATTTGAGTTGAATTTATTATCTAAGCTTTATTCTCTTTTCCAGTATGTAAATCTTTACTCAATTCATTGTATTACTTGAATTGTTCCTAAAAAAAATACATGTGTACATACAGTCAAATTCAGTTGTAATATGTAATAGTTCAAATTAAGTTTTTGCATATTTCTCTCTTAAGGCTACCAAAATGATGTTATTAAGCTTTGAAAAGATGTTCCAGTGATAGAGATTTTCCTAGCTAGATAATTGTTCAATTCGATCTCGATTCTAACCCTCTTTTGCAGCCTATGACAACACCCCTAACCAAGCCCCATTACAAGCATTAAAAGACCTTTTGATCGATGTATCATATCAAATTATAGTGGTGGAGATTTGATTTTTGTGCAAGCTTATGGTAATAACTTTTCAGATTGACTAGAGAGTGCTTAAAATTTTGAACCCTAAACACTTCAAGTGAATAGAGTGAACCTCTAGTGAGGATGTCAACTCCTATTAATTAAGATGGAGAGATAACTACTTAGAAGGAAGGAAGACTTATGTTTTCAATGATAAAATTCTCAACTTAGAGTAATTGAATCTTTAATGTTCTTCTGATTGAATTTTTCATTGTATGATTACCTGTGGATTAGTTTGAAAAATTATTGATAAAGATTATAGGTTGAGAAGAATGATTTTTTTTAGGGATTGAGATTTTGCTTGAGGACAAGCAAAGGCTTAAGTGTGGGAGTATTTGATAAAAGATAAATTATACATATTTTTACCTCATGTTTAGCCTATATTTTGGATGGATTCTTATCAATTTTATGAGAATTGGTGCTCTTAATCCTTCCTTTTTATATCTTATACTCAGGAGAGCATAGGGAAGAAGAAAGAACAGAAAACGGGCCAAAAACGCTGAAAAATGGGCCAAAATATGTGAGCAACACGGGCAAAGAAATGCCACACGGCCGTGCCACACGGTCGTGCCACATGAAGATCACACGGTCAAGCCACGGACAAGCACGGCCAGGTCACACGGTCGTGCCTCCACCGAAAAAAGCACACGGCCTCTGTCGAAGTCACACGGGCGTGGCACACGGGCGTGTTCTAGTCGTGAGGAAGTGGAATTTCACTCGAATTGGGATGCTTAGAGGCTAAGAAAGGCTCCCCATAAGCTCTCTATATAAAGACCTCATGAGGTAGAAGCAGGACACATGTTTTTAGATATCTTTCTTCTCGTTTTTCTGCCACACTGAGGGTAGAAGTAAGGGATTACTCCAAGGGAGAAAGCTGATTAATTCATCTCCGAAGCCGAAATTCTGCAGCAACATAGAGGATCTCCCTAAATTCCTTCAGGGGTTTTTGGTTTCTTTTATGTTTTGTTATTTTATATCTTCTGAGATGTTTTCCTTCTTTATTATGAACTAAACCCCTCAAATACTTGAGGGGGATGAAACCTAAGACAGATCTTGTTATTTATTCTTGATTTATTTGATAAATACTTAAATTGTTCTTAATTATGCGTTCTTCATTCTTGATTTAATAATCCTAGGTATTAATTCAAGAATTAGATGTGCTTAGAGCAAAGGAGCAAAAGTCCCTGTGATAAGAGTAGATCTACCATAATTAAGCAGAGTTGCATGTAACCCTAGACATAGGGCGACATAAATCTACCGGATTAGGGTCAAACCTAATATGGGGAGCCATAGATCGAATTAATGCAACCTAGTGAGTTAATTAATAAAGGAACTTTAATTAACAACTTAGGCCTAGTTGCTCTACGCCTCGACAGAGGGTTTAGCATAAGTTAGGGATCTCTACAGATCAAGTCAAGTAAAGAAATCATATAGTTCAAGAAAATAATAACAAGTGAAGTCTAGGTGGATTCTTCCTTGAGTATTGTCCATATCAATCAGCTTTTCCCTAAAAGTTTTCCCAATTTACTCTTTACACTTTCTTAGTTAGTTTTAAAATTAGTTTAAACAACCCTATTTTATTTTTAGGCTAGATAGTAGAAAAGAAGTAAGTACTAGTACTTTTGGTTCCCTTGGGTACGACAACTCGGTCTTGCCACTAAGCTATACTACTGTTCGACAGGTGCGCTTGCCTCAACGTCGTGATATTAGTTGGTTTTGGTGTGATCAAGTTCTTTATAAATTTTATTACTTTATATCATGCGATATCAACTACGCAACCCATTGAATTTTCAAACACAGTCAGATACAATATTAACGGTCTTCCTGGAGTTGGCGGTACTAGCACCGGGGGACAGGACAAATACTGTTTTATCTTGTCAAAAGCCTCTTGGCACTCCTCGTTCCATTCTCCAGGATTGTGTTTTCAAAGGAGTCAAAAAATTGGGTCACACTGGTTGGTAAGTTGAGCAATGAATCGAGCGATGTAGTTCAACCTTCCTAAAAATCCTCTGACTTCTTTTTGCGTGCGTGGAGGTGGTAGTTCTTATATGGCTTTTATCTTATCTGGATCAACCTCAATACGTCTATCGCTGACAATAAAGCCTAGTAATTTTCCCGAAGTAGCCCCAAACGTGTATTTGGCTGGATTAAGCTTCAGCTGGAACTTTCTTAGTCTTTCAAACAACTTCCTGAGGTTCCCAATATGCTCTCTTTCCCCTCGAGATTTAGCAATCATATCATCAACATAGACTTCTATTTCTTTGTGCATCATGTCATGAAACAACGTGACCATGGCCTTCTGATATGTTGCCCCAGCGTTCTTTAATCCGAATGGCATGACCTTGTAGCAGAAAGTTCCCCACATTGTTACGAATGTGGTTTTCTCCATATCCTCAAGAGCCATCTTTATCTGATTATAACCCGAGAATCCATCCATGAAAGAAAAAAATGAATGTTTTGCTGTGTTATCCACCAACATTTTGATATGTGGCACGGAAAAATTATCTTTAGGACTTGTTCGATTCAGATCGCGGTAATCCACACACATTCGTACTTTGTCGTCTTTCTTCAGTACTGGGACTATGTTAGCTACCCATTCTGGGTACTTGGAAACTTGTAGGAAGCCAGCATCAAATTATTTCTTAACTTCTTCTTTTATCTTTAGCAGCATTTCAAGTCTCATTCGTTTTAGCTTTTGTTGAATGGGTTTGCATTTTAGTTTCAGTGGGAGTCTATGAACCACTACGTCCTCATCCAATCTTGGCATGTCCTGATACGATCATGCAAAAACATCTTTGTACTCACGGAGCAAAGCGATCAAACCATGTTTGGTGTCATCTGAAATGGAGGTCCCAATCTTCACTTCTTACCTCTTTTCTTCATTTCCCAAGTTTACTATCTCAACAGATTCTTGATAAGGTAGAATCTATTTATCTTCTTGTTCTACCATTCTTAGTAAGTCAGGAGACGAGACATAGTCTTCAACATTTTCCTCAGCTTCGAACTCTTCTAAACAAATAGCTTTCTCGAAATCGATTTCAAGATTTGTAACAGGTTTGTTCATGTCGTTGATATCTGAGCACCTGAAAGTTGAATGGGAAAGAAAACTATAGAGGAGCATCAAAGTATTGGGACCAACAAGCATAATGTTATGACATGATATGAGGTACATGTAAAGACAGGCCGTGAGAAGAGGAAAAATTATGAAGTTAATGAGAATGAAAAGACCATGACAAAATGCATCTCCATTAATGTTCATTTAAATGATAAAGAGCAAACATAAGCTCTTACAAAAGAATCCCACTATTACTTAGGGACAAACAAAAAGAGGAGTTAACATTAAGCATTACTCTGGAGAAGACTTAGAAACTACAAGAAGGTCCACAGCAGTCCAATTGTTCAAAACGAATCCAGGAGGACAATGGCGTATCATTGAAACATCTTTAATTGCATCGTCTCCTTTGTCAATGACATAAGGGAAACCTAATGATTGATTATCAGAAGTGCGTACTTCTCCTTCATCAGCCTTTTCCAATCTGTTAAAGATTTTGACCTCCTTATTGTCCATCATGTCTTGAAGTAATTTCCTGAATCCCTCATAAGGCTGGATGTCATGCCACTAGATACCATGGAACTCACAAAAATATTGACTTTTTGTATTTCCTTCTTCGACAGTTCTGTTAGGATGCCACAATGGCCCCTTTTCAACCATTACCTCTCAAATCTTTCGTAACGATATCTTTATCTCAAAAACACAACTTTTGGCTCGCCACCTGTCTTCCTTTGTCACCGCGTTTACATTCCCTTCAGTATGGTTAGGGAGCAGATTTCCAGCCGTATTACTAGCACCATCAAATAGTAAAATGCCTGCATCGATAAGATCTTGAACCGTCCTTTTAAAGGCCAGACAATTTTCTGTAGAATGCCCCTGATTTCCAGCGTGGTACATGCAACTGGCATTAGGATCGTACCATTTTGGATATGGAGGCTTCAGGGGTTCCATATAATGTGGAGATATTAATTGTTTTTCCAATAGCTTTGGGTACAGCTTTCCGTATGACATGGGAATAGGGGTGAATTGAGGTTTTTCAAGATTGGGTTTTGCCGGTCTTTGTTCATTTTTGGATTGGCTTTGAGCAGGCATGGTATTCGATGGGAACATGGCAAATGGTCTTTGGTTATCTGTGGCATAGACGGGATAAGGAGGAAGTGCTTGATGGTAAGAGCTTTGGAGAGGAAAATAGAAGTTTGGAGGTGGGTGATATCGAGGTTGTGGCTGGGTTGGGTGCGGATTAGAAGCGTAGTGGCTATTAGTTCCCACCATATAGGTTTCTGCCTCTTTTTTCCTTATGGGTGCTGTCTTTTTCGAGCTCTCAGGGCCTTCCATCCTTCCACTCTTGATGGCATTCTCTATAAGTTCCCCAGATATTACAATATCTGTGAAATCTTTTGTGGTACTTCCTTCCAACTTATCGTAAAACGGTGCTTTCAAAGTGTTGATGAAGAGGACTGTTATTTCAGTTTTAGTTAATGGAGGTTCTACTTGAGCTGAGACATCCCTCCATCTTTGTACATATTGTCTAAAAGTCTCTGTTGGCTTCTTTTCCATCATCTGCAGAGTTAGCCGATCAGGTACCATGTCAGACACATGCTTGTATTGTTCACAAAATGCTGACGTTAAGTCTTTCCATGATCGGATCCTTTCTCTACTAAGTTGATTATACCATCGAAGGGTCAATTCGACTAAGCTGTCTTGGAAACAGTGTATTAGCAATTTATCTTCATTCACGTATCCAGTCATCTTCCGGCAAAACATGATAAGATGCGCCTTTGGACATCTCGTTCCATCATATTTCTCAAAATCTGGCACTTTAAATTTTGGAGGCAAAACCAAATTGGGCACCAAACTGAGCTCTTTGGCACTTAGTGTAGAGAAGGCTTCAACACATTCTATCGCCTTGAGCCTTTCTTCCAAACTCCTATATTTATCCTGGGCATTATGATCATCCATTTTTAACCTGGCTATTAACATTTGGATCAACAGGATTAGCTCTAGAGTTTGATACGAATATGCCTTGTTCTAGATGAGCATGTGGTACAGATCGTTGCTCCAGGCCTGCGGATTCCCTTTAAGGATATCCTCTTTGCATTACATATGCGTGAGGTGGAGTGAATCCTGGGGGATAGAGCAGATCCTAATCATGATTAGCTCTTGATTGAGGCTCCATAGTGTTAGGGCTCTGCAAGGGTCTCTTTTCCTTTGACCAAAGCTGTCATCATTTCTGTCATTTTGGCCATTTGATCCCTTTGCACGAGTGATTCCTCTCGAGATCTTACTATCAGATCTCTTATTTCCTGTTATGATTTAGCCAACTGTTCTTGCAATTCTCTTTGGGCCCTTTCCATCCTTTCAATTCTCTCATTGAATTCGGCCTCCATAGTTCTAGTCCTTAGACGCGTTCTATAAGAATGGCGTGATTCCAGACTTGTAGTGTCGCAACTGTGGATTATACGATCTTAGCCTCAGTGAATGACTAGGGTGATATGTACATGCAATGGATGGATGAATGGATAAATGACAAATGGATGTTAGTCATGAATAAATATGCAAGAATTTGGTGTTGATTTCGAGATGGCCCCTACTTAGGCATTTCATTAATCAAAAGAGTCTATTACAAAACGTCTTGCCATCTCTGATTTAACAGTTACACAAATTTCCTAGCCACACTGCCTTATTTCTTTACTCGTTCTAAGAACTCTCCCCTTTTGCTTTTTGGGTTTTCAAAGACCAATCTCGGACCACGGTCTTTTTCTCGGTTACTTGTGTAATTGACTCCTCCATCAGAAACCCGTTTTGCCAACCAATCTCTAATCAACACCTTCCTAATAAGATGCCTATGATGCATGATGCAAAATAAAAACAAAGACAAATACCTTGGTTAGTAATCACAATAAATATGAACAGAGAAAAACTATGGAGAATCTAACAAATTAAGCTACCTGGTCCAATAGACCCGATTCTTTTGTATACAAGCGTAAATGTAAAAGAAATAAAAGGTAAGAGGCGTTTCTCTCATGTACTTATTTCGGTGACTACTAAACAGACGAAGGTTCGGCATGCCTCTAGTTAGGTGGCTCGTATGGTTCACTATATGCGATTTAAATTCTAGACAGGTACTCGAATTGTTCGTACTATCGTCTATTAAGACTAGTACGAAGCCTCAGTCGTAGCCCATCACAGGCTCACCAGTTCAATTCGAGGGATTACATTTACTTATGCCTATGCGGAGGGACAAGTTAACTCACGAAGGCATAGCGTTTACTTCCACTTAAACGAACGGAGCCCGGGTAGAGAGCTCATGTTATGCAAAAATGCAAGTGCACGGTGTGTGGGGGAGAAACTTACAAACCTTTTTGTTTTATTTTAAAAACTAAACTAATAAACTAAAACCATAAAAACTTAAAGCTGAAAAACAACAAGATAAAACAAGTTAGAAAAATATTTACAACATGATGCAAATGCATGAGTTTTGAAAAACAAAATTTGAGGATCACGAATAAATATTAATTTGAACAAGGAATTTCGAAAACTTTGACAACACGCGTTTAATTCTAGATTCGACTCTCAAAAAGGGTCCCCAGTGGAGTCGCCAGCTGTAGCGACGTAAAAATTTTCGCTTGGTCGCTAATTGAGGTGATTATTTGAAAATTTGAAAACTGACTTTCGATTTATCAAAAAAGGGGAGTCGCCACCGATCCTTTTTCCTACGTGTGATCGGACACCTAATAAATCCTCTTTTTAACAGAAAAAATTATTTTCTTGATAAAAGAAGGCCGAATTTAGGTCTACATCAAAATTCAGAGAAAAATAGGGTTCGGGAGTCAGTTACGCACGAGAAAGGTATTAGCACCCTCGTGACGCCCAAAATTGGTATCTTATTAAACACATGTTGTCTTAGTTTTCAAAAATACGAGTTCAATTTGATATTTAATCATGATCCGATTGAAAGAAATGAGAAATCTTATGTTTTTGGTTTTTTAGAAGGACGTCTCGTTTTTAACACGAGCCGACGAATTTCACCCAACATAGCGATGAAATTGATGACTTAATGTTAAATCGGTACGTTGCCTTATTTATTGAAATTTAATTAAAAAATATGAATAAAAATATTTTTAAAGTGAGAATTCATGAATAAATAAAAACAATGCAAACAATGATATAATTAATGAAAAATATTAACATGGAATATTAGAATGACAATAACAATGGTATTTAAAAGAAAATAAAAACAAATAATGTACTAATAGTAAAATAAGAAAAAATGATATATTTGGTAATAATAATATAAAACAATAATATGTACATAAAAATATATATATATGCATATAATAAAAGTATGTACTAATAGTAATAATAATAATAATAATATTTACAATAAAAGAAAATATTAAAAAATGTACATAATAATATAATAAGAAATATATATATATATATATATATATTTACAACAATAATATAAAATAATAATATGTACATAAAAATGTATATATGTATATATATATAAGTTAATAATGCTGATAATAATAATAATAATAATAATAATAATAATAGCAATAATAATAAAATACAAAAAGAAAATACGATATAATAATATTATTAAAAAATAAAGTAATAAATAATAATAGTGAAAATAATAAATATAATAGTAAAAATAATAGTAAAAATATAACATTAAAAATAATACTAAATATAATATATTAATGATATAAAATAATAATAATAATAGTAGTAATAATAGTAGCAATAATAATACTAATACTAATAATAAATATAATAGTAGTAAAAATAAATATAATAATAATAATCATAAGAATAGTATAAATAATATGTACATGAAAAATAATAATAATAATAAATAATAATATAATAATACTACTAATTATAATAGCAAAATAATTAATTTAAAAACAAAATGACAAAAATAAGGATTAAAATTGAATTAAAACAGAGTTTTGGGGCAAATTTAAAATAAAAGCAAAGAAAAGGACCAAATTATAAGTGCGAACACAAGGGAGGGACTAAAAGAGAAAATGTCCCGCTTCTCAAAACGCAGCGCATTGCACAGGACTAAAATGGAATCCGCGACAAATTCATAGGGCAAATTTTAAAATAAGAGAAAGTGCTAAAAGTGCTAGATTAAAACAAGATTAAAAAGCGGAAGGGTTAAATGCGCAAATAGCCCTTTCATTACAAAACACGCGTATCCTAGTGGGTAAGGGCCCGGTCGACCCGATCCAAGGTAAAACGACGTCGTTTTGGGTGTTAATGGCCAACCCCAAAACGACGTCGTTTTGGGGGGCTATAAAAGGGCCAAAATCTTCAAAAAAAATTCATTTGCAACCTATGAAAGAAAAAAAAAAAGGAGGGAGGGGGGAGAGCTCTCTGGACCAGGTCCAGAATCCAGCCAGGAGGGCTGCAGTCCGTCACCGACCACCACCACCAACCGCCGTCGCCGGCCACCGTGGAAATCGCCAAAAAAGGTAATTTTTTTGCTTTTTTTTCTTTATTTTAGTAGATTAAAATATATATACTATATACTAAAAAAAACCAGATTTAAAATAAGTAAAAGAATAAGCGACGAAATCACCTTCGATTCAGTTTCGTTCATTTTTGTGTTCTTTTCTTTTTGTTTTTCTCACTGCTTTGGTATTTTAATCTTCTTGTTTGTGTTGTTTGTTTGGGTAGAAATCTCTTGTTTGTATTGATTAAAAAAATGGCCTCTTTTTTACAAGATTTGATTCGGGTTTTTAAAACCCTTTTTACAAATATTTTTTATTATTTCTGTCCCTTCCGTTTCAATTTTTGCAGGTGCAAGTTGCTGGAGGTGACCGGTGACGGTGCTCGTGGCTGCTGGTAGATGCAAGTGGGGGTGTCAGAGGGGTGGTTGAGGTCAGCGCCGAAAGCTAGGGGGCTAGGGTTAGGTTTTTTTTTTTGTTTTGTCTTTTTTTCTGATTTTGGTTTTGGGTTGTAATGGGCTAATTGGGCTGTTGTTGGGTCTGTATTTTGGGTATGGAAATGGGCCGGTTGTAACATGGGTTTAAGGGTTTAGTTTAGGTGGGTTATTTGGGTTGGTTTAGGTCTGGTTTAGTTTATGGAAATGGGCCATTCGGGTTTAAAATTGGGTTTGCTGTAAATGGGTTATGGGTTTAAATATTTTGGAGGTTGATGTAAATGGGCCCCGGGTTTGGGCAGGTTGTAGGGCCCGGGCAATCTGGGCTTCTACAGGCCTATCTCGCCAAAAGCTTCTAGCAAGCATCAATTCATCTTTATGGTCATCAATTACTTCACTAAGTGGGTGAAAGTTGCTTCAGGTGCTAATGTTATATAGTTGATAGTCGTCAAACCCAAAAAGAAAGAAAGAAGAAGAAAAAAAGAAAAAAAATCGTGGGGGAAAACGATTGAGACTTACAAAGGTAGGCAATAAAAATTACCCTCTATGCCTATCGAACGCCTATCAGAACCTCTACCAGGGCAAGGTCTTTCTCAATGATTTATGGAATATAAGTGGTTTTGCTAATCGAACTCGAAATTCCTTCTCTCCGAGTGTTGGCTGGGATGAAGATGGATGAAGCAAAACCGATCAAATCTTGATATGATCAGCTAAATTTGATTGAAGAGAAGATGTTGAAAGTTATCCATCATCGTCAAATATACCAAAAAAAATGAATGATGCGAGCTTACAACAAAAAGGTTCGCCCCAAAAAGTTCCATGAGGAGGACTTGGTATTGAAGAAGATCCTTCCCGTACAAAAAAAGATTTCAGAGGGAAACATATGCCAAACTAGGAATGACCTTATGTGGTAAAGAAGGCCTTTTTTGGAGGAGCGTTGATATTAATTGAAATGGATGGCAAGAATTTCCCTAATCCAGTGAATTCAGATTCAGTCAAGAAATACTTCAGTTTAAAAAAAACAAAAAGAAAAGAAAAAGGAGAGGCCAAGGCAAAAACCCGCAAAGGGTGCCTTAAGACAAAGGGTTTTTAATTGAAAACCCATAAAGGGCAATTCAAATTTTGATAAAAAAATGAGGCATGCAGTAGTCTCGTTTTCTCCGAATTAAAAAGAAGGAGAGATGTTACGTCTTGGGGCATCAACAGAGTACTCTAGATCCCCTAAACACTTATTGAGCTCAAAAAGGGTCCTCAAGAAGTTTATGTAGAAAAGCTTAGGCTACGATATCTGGGGCACCTTTTTGTATTCCAACAATGTTTGTTTTCTTTGATTAATTTAGTCTTTTCATATTTTGTTCCTGATAAATTTCAATTTTGTCCATCATTATGATCTTTTTCAAGCATTTTGCATTGAAATAACGATTAATAGACTAATAATACTTTCACAAAAGGAGTTTTGCATATTACTCTGGAAGCTTCTAAATAGTATAGGAACCTAAAGTAGGATTATTGTTTAGAACTCACCAAACCTAAGGGTTGGAAACATTTGAGAAAGAAGAGTCTAAATTGTAACTATTTCTTCGGATTTTCTGTCAAAGATGTGAGCTAAACAAGAAGACAGAACATTATGTTAGTGATACAACCTTGATGAACAACGAGCAATAACAACCTAAGCATTAAAAAGGAATCATTCTCGAAGAATGACATCTGCATCCATGCAAATATCATTCGTATACATCCAAATAGGAGCATTTGATTCATTCTAATCATGACATCCTAATCGCTTGGCATAAATAGGCCCGTGAAATGGATTCTATAGGTCATATTCCCCAAAAAAGGGTTTAACAGACTAGTGAAATCACAAATCCCATACCCCTGAAGTTGCAGTGGGACGGATTGAAGTTACCATGGCAAATCTTATCTCCCTAAAGTTACAGCAGATTAAAGCCACAAGTCATATCTCCTTAAAGTTGCAGTAGAGTAGAATAAAGATAGCAAATCTTATCTCTCTGAAGTTGTAGTAGGCAGATTAAAGCTATAAACCTTATCTCCCTGAAGTTGCAGTGGAGCAGGTTGAAGATAGCGAATCTTATTTCCCTGAAGTTACAGTGGAATAGATTAAAGCTACAAGTCACA
This sequence comes from Gossypium stocksii, assembly GCA_020496765.1. NCBI lineage: Eukaryota > Viridiplantae > Streptophyta > Magnoliopsida > Malvales > Malvaceae > Gossypium > Gossypium stocksii. The sequence goes on from CM035624.1 coordinate 124,921,917, forward strand.
AATCTTATACATCTGAAGATGCAGTAGGTCGGATCCAATCTACCAAAGCCAATTCTTATCTCCTTGAAATTGCAGTGGAGCAGACTAAAGTTTGGAGTCTTATCTCTCTGAAGTTGCAGTAGAGCAGATTGAAGCCACAATCCTTATCTTCCTGAAGTTGTAGTGGAGCAGGATAAAAATACACAAACCTTATCTCGCTGAAGTTGTAGTGTAGCATGTTGAAATTACCAATTCTTATCTTCTTGAAGTTCCAACAGAGTAGATCGAAGCTACAAATCTTTTCTCCCTAAAGTTATATTGGAGCGGATCGAAGCACCAATTCCTATACTCCTGAAGTTGCAGTGGGTTAGAACGCGGTTAAGATGAGCACCAAGAAGTCAAGATTCGACAAGACCGAGCAAAATTAGCCCTTTCTAAAGTTTTTGCTCCATCCCCGTTACACGCCAATGAGCAAAGAGGGGCAGCTGTAAAGGCCCAAATTTGGTTGGCCCGAAACAAAAACCAAATAAAAATAAAACCCTAAAAAAAATAATAAATCAAAAGTCCATTTACAATGTTCAGGCCTAAATCCCAAACAACCCAAACCAAAAACAATACCCAAATCCAAGTTACAAACCCTAACAGCCCAAGCCCAAAATAGAAAATAAACCCTAGCCCACTATCTTAACTATTTTCAGCAAAAAGAACAAAAAACCCCTTGGCCAGTGCCGCGAGACCTCCACGCCCGCCACCACGTCAGCACCTCTGTACCCTCCTCGTACCTCCACAGTATGCTCCCAAAACAACTGGCCTAGCACCAAAACTGTACCTGCAGACACGAGCAGTAAAGACAAATAGTAGAAAAAAAAAAGAGCAAAAATATTGTATTTTTTGGCTATAAAAAGCCACAAATCATCAATGTAAAGTTTTTACGAACACACGAATATCAATCGAAAATTAGGAATTCCCAAAGGTGATCTTTTTTTGCTTTGGTTTCATTTTACAAATCTATTTTTATTTTTTTTTCCTTTTGGGAATAAAAACACAAAGTTAAGAAGGAAAAAGGTTTGAGAAAGAGAACCTTTGCACTCCGTCATTATGAACGGCCAAGGTAGCCACTTCCAATGAAAAGTGGCCGGAAACCTAAAGCTTTTCTTAGCTTTCGGGTCTTTTGGTGATGATTCTGGAAATTTTGGGCTCGAATCTAGGTTTAGGAGGGTAAAAATGGCAAAACGGGTGCTTTTAGATTTTCCCGGCCATCGCGAACCGCGCGCCGCCGTCGGTGGTCGATGGCCGGCACGGTGGTCCAGTGACCAAACCAGAGGGCATGGGAGAGGATTTGAGAGCATCCTCAGGAATTTTTTTTTGAAAATGAAAGGGAAATGTTTTTTTTCCTAATTTGGGCTATTTCTATAGGAGTTAAAACGACGCCGTTTTGGACTTAAGCACCAGTGCCAAAACGAAGCCGTTTCACATAAGACCCGAGATCCAACCTGCTCTATGCTAAGGATCTGTGTGTTTTTACTTTTGGGGTTATTTGCGCTCGAGTCCTTCCGCTTTTTAATGGCTTTGCAATTAAGTTGTTTCATGTTTTAATTTTTGCCCTATAATTTATTTCGGCTTTTAATTAGGTCCACCTTGAAGTTGTGCATTTTGGAGGTGGGGATTATTTCCCATTTTGGTCCCTCCTTGTTATTTGCGCGTTCAATGTGGTCTTGTTCCTTTCTTTTTTATTTCTGATTCACCCTAAATTTTTGTTTTAAAATTCAATTTAGTCATTTTGATCATTTTTGCTATTTCATTAATTAATTTAACATTATTATTATTATTATTATATTTTCTTTTTATACTTATTATTATATTATTAATTTTATATTATTATTATTGTTACTTCCTTTATATTTATTTACCTAGTATTTTTTTAAATACGCTGACTTTATCTTATCATATTATTACTTATTTATTTATATCCTTCTATATTGTTTTAAAACTTTAGATTTTTTATACTATTATTAGTAATATCATCATTATTATTAATATTATGATTTGTAATTTGTGTTACACTATATTTATTTATTTATGGGTTTAGTATTAATTCTTTGGTTTCTAATTTTTAGTTTTTTTTAATTATTATTTCTCGTCTATTTTCGCTCGTTTGTTTTGTAATTGGCCTAATTTGCCCGAGCCCACAAACTATACAAAAACAAAAAAAATAAAATAAAATAAACCAAATTTTAAAACCCAAAAACAGTGTCCAGAGTCCATGTACATAAGAAGGCTTAAAATCATAGCCCATTTACAAATAACCATGCCCCAACAAATTACACCTGTAGCCCAAATTTAAACCCCAATTTCCCAGGCCCTAAACCTATGCCAAACCCAATAAGCTACGTGGCCCAATGGCCCAAATATGGTTTCAGATTTGGGAACCCTAGGGTTTTACCCCCTTTGCGCCACAAGCACCCTAGCCATCTCCTTGCGCCGCAGCCAGCAAAGGCCGTATTATCACCGCAATTGGCGCGCCAATCCACCAGATCCTCGTCGCACGCCTGCAAAAGGAAGTAAATACACGAAAAATATAGCAAGAAATCAGAACGATGTACTTTCTATTTTTGCATTTAGACTATAAAAACAGAACCAAGCAATGTAAAATAAATACGCATACATATATACGAAAAACAGAAATACAAACAGTTATTTTTGAAAGAAAGGTGATTTTTTTCGTTTATTGTTATTTTTATTTCTGTTTTATTCAATACATACAAAGCAACATTTTTTTATAAAATATTACTAAAATAAAGAAGGAAAAGGGATTACCGATTTGCCTGGAAAAAAGGAAGGCTTTCGACCTTTCGACCGTCGCGTACGACGGCACGTGGGGTGCGTGAGGCAGTGGCCGATGACCGTGGCGAAGCTCAGGCAGAGGGACAGGGGAGAGCTTTGAGAGCTCTGTGTTTTTTTTTGTAAATTAGATTAAAAATGTTTTTTTTTTTGCCCATTTTTAACTTATATAGATCAAAGGAATGACGTTGTTTTGGTGAGGTCTGTTAGTGAGCAAAACGGCACCGTTTAAAAGCCTGACCCGCACGCGTGTGACCTGACCCGGGGAGGATCCGCCTGTTTTCGTAAAAAGGGCTAATTGCCCTATAAGCCCTTCCGCAATTTTGCTTTTTATGATTTCGTCCAAATTAAATTTCCTTTTATTTTTAATTTAGCCCCGAAGGTTTGTTTTTGTTTCAATTTGGCCCGTGAGCCATTTAAAAGCAGGAATTGGAACGGCATCATTTTGGGATTAGGGTCTATTTACCCAGTGAGTCCTTCCCTTTTAACGCGCGTTTCAATTAGGGCCCAAATTTAGTTTTTTTTATAATTTTCCCATAATTTTACTAAAATTTAAATTTAATCCTTTTTATATTTTATTTTTATTTTAACTAGGGTTTTTGTTATTATTATTTATTTATTTTAATACTTTATATATTTTAAAATATTTTTTATATAAAATTGTTTTATTACACATTATATTTTATTATTTATTACATATTATATGTTATTTCAAAATTTATATAATGTTATAAAATAATTAATTATAAATAAAAATTTTTGTTTTATATTATCTTTTAAATACGTATATTATTATTGTTTTTTTAAACACATGTATTAAATTATTATATTATATGTTGTAAATAACTTTTTTTATCAATTTAGAATGTATTAATTAATTATATATATATATGTGTATAATAATCATTTTAAAAATTTAATTTTAATATCCAAATGTTTAATACCTCATTTATTTTTTTTATATTGTTACTTTATTTATAAAAGATTTATATTCGTTTCTCATCTTATTTTTTACATTTTCAAAATTTTGTTGATTTATTTTTGTACCTTTTTTGTATTTGCTTATTATTGTTTAGCATAGTAATTTTATCACCAGTTATATTCGTTATTTTTATGTTTATATTTGCATGAAATGTTGGTATGTATCATGTAATTTATATTGTTTTAGTATTGATATCTTGTAATATATTAATGCTATATTTTACTCGCATCATCGTTTTAAAAATTTTAATTGAAAAGTTTTTAAAATATGGCAATGTTTTTGTGTTTAGAAATTCGAAAAATAGTGCCCTAACGTGTTGGGTTGCGATTTCCCGTTTGTCTAAATAACTAAATATCCTTTTTCATTTTGTAAATCACGGGATGATTTTAGTTACGAGGATTCAAAAACATCGTGTCCTAACGTGCTGGATGTGATGTTTGGTATTCTTTCGGAACAAAGGAATCTCGAGTTTCAACTCAAATTATTCAGGTTTTTAAAAGGGATCATACTTTTAAATCTTTTCAAATTTTTGACATTAAGACAGAAAATTAATCAATTGGTACCAATTTTGGGCGTTACGAGGGTGCTAATCCTTCCTCGTACGTAACTGACTCTCGAACCCGTTTTCTTGAATTTTCGTAGACGAAAATCAATGTTTTGAAATAAAACATTTTACAAGGTGATCGAATCGCACCTAAAAGGATTGGTGGCGACTCTCATTTTCGTTTTTTTAAATAGTCGACCTCGTTTTTCCAAAATTTAAAAATGGTTTCGACAGCTTGGCAACTCCACTGGGGACCAATAAGAGAGTCAAGCCGTAAAAATTGATTATTTTTTTGTCCTTTTGTCGAAGTTTGGAAATTTGATTTCAAAAATCAGAAATCCTTTTACATGTGTTTGTATGGTTGCATATGTTTGTTATTTTCTCAAACGCATTGCATTTGCATGACCGTTGTGGTCGCACCCTTAAGTGGGAGTGAGAAACTACGCCTTCGTGAGGTTTTCACCTCCGTGCAGGATAGTGGATTGCTTCCGGGATACATCCGTACCTATGTCTTCCTGAGATTTTCATCTCTGTGCAGCCATAGGGAAATGTATTCCTCTGAACTGAACTCGGTCCGTATGAGCCTATAATGGGTGAGGATTGAGGAATCTGCTAGTTCAGGTACCTCTACTTTAGAGCTAGACCACATATAGAAAATGTAGGGGCTCACCCTAAGTAGAACTATACCAAACCTTAGTAATCACCTTGATAGGTGTTCGCTTATTCTATTTGCTTTATGTTCTATTTTGTGATGCTAACTTGTTGTGCTTTATTTTGGTGCATGTCATCTCATATTCTAAAAGGTATCGATTCACGGTTAGTTACTAAATTAGAAAGCTGGTTATAGAGAACGAATTCCTTGATAAAGTGGGAAACAATACGGTTGTCCGTAAATGGTCAGAGGAAACACAACTAGCAAAAGGGGATAGCCTAGCTGAAGGGTACACGTCAGAATTATGGGACTACACTCGTATTAGTGTGACACAAAACAATCTCCAGGAGTTAAAGGAAATATGGGATCAATGGAGTAACGAGGCCAAGCAATTGTTCTACTATAATTATGGGGATTTGCCGTACTTGCTTGACATAAAGGTAGATGAACATTTATTTTGAGCCATCACTCAATATTGGAACCCTGCGTATAGCTGCTTTACTATTGGAAAGGTTGATATGGTACCCACGGTGGAAGAATATTCAGCTTTGTTGCGTTGTCCCAGGATTCAGGTTGATAAAGTTTATTCAAGAGCTAATTGTATTCCAACTTTTGTGAGGAAATTGATGAATATCAGGGGGATAAGCAAACAGTGGGTCACAGCTAAAATCAAGCAAAAAGGTGAGTGTAAGTGCATCCCATGGAAGGCTCTGAAGGATTTGATTCTAACCCATCTGGATAAGAAAAAGAAAGTTGATGTTTTTGCTTTAAGTATATATGGATTGATGATTTTTCCTAGGGTATTAAAATATGTGGATAAAGCCGTGTCAGATCTTTTTAATTGACTTGATAAATAGGTTACACCTATTCCTGCAATCTTGGCTGAGACATTTCGATCATTGAATGCATGAAGGAGAGCTGGCGAGGGCAGATTCATAGGATGTGCACAGTTGCTATTGGTTTGGTTCCACAGTCATTTCCGGAAGGTGAATAAAGTTTCCTATCAAGCTTTTTTCAAGAATTACTCTCCTTTAAAGGAAATTGTTGCAGCACCATGGAGAGATGATATCTCAGAAGAAAATTGGATAGTGCTTCTTCGAAATCTGCAAGAAGACGATGTTGAGTGGCGAGCCCCTTGGTTGGTTCTCGATGAAGTTTTGTACTGATATGGGAGTTTTGATTGGGTCCCACTACTTGGAATTTGGGGAGCTGTTGGATATACACCTTTGCTCGTCTTAAGGCAGTATAGGTCAAGACAGTTCGTACCGACAACACATGGTTTGGCTCAATGTGAGTTTTTATACAAGGGAGATCGTTATAAAAAGCTAGTTAAGGTGATTTCTTGTGCTTGGAATCAGACATACCATATAAAGATAGTTGGTGTGTGCTCAGCGACGACCTCATAATACAAGGAATGATGGAGTAGAAGAGTGAATGTCAATATCCCAGTGCCAAGTTTAGAAGGAGCTCGACCGATTGAAGAGTACTTACGAGTGGTCCCATCGGAGTTAGAGATTATGAAGCAAGATTCTGAAAAGAAGAGTTCAGAGTTCAGAAAACAGATACAAAGGTTGGAGGAATAAAAGATGCAACTCAGATTAGATATGGATGTTCAAAAACTAGAGGCTGAGAAGTTAAGAAAAGAGAAAATGATGGTTGAATAAGATCGAGATGACTTGAAGATACAATATAAGAAGATACAACTGTCGATGAAAAGAGCTGGATTGAGGAAAACTTCAGAGTAGTGGCAACAAGAAATTTGGGAGGAAAAAGCCAGAGCCGACCAATGGGAGAAGAGGTTCTAAGAAATTTAAGCACGGAACGAGGCCTTGGAAAGGTGTTTGGCAAAAAGTCAAAAGGAGAAAAGTGGATTAAAGGCTAGAGTGGCTAAATTAGGACGGTCTCTTCATCAACATCGAAGCCGTCATTCTGCAATTGAGCTAAAAGCAAGTCTGAACCAGATTGAGGAAATGAAAGACAAGATTGGAAGGTTAGAATCGGTATTACAAAACTGTGAGCTCTGCATCGAGCAGCTTGAAGCGAGAGATGGGCATTGGAAGGAAGAGCTTCATCATTTCCAGGAACAAGTCAGAAACAGGGATTATCTCATGGGAGAAGCCACAGCTCCGATTCGAGAAATGGCTGACCATCTGCAGACCCTGGCGGTGTAGGCTGATACATTAAGCATGAGATATGAGCTACAGTCTGATCGTGGTCAAGAGTTAGCCTTGTTGCTTAGTAAAGTTAATACTTTGGTCCTTAGGGAGAAAGCATATTTGTAGCTCGTTTTTTGTAAAGTATTTTGTTTTCTAATAAAGTTTTCTAAATGAAATTGAATCGAAATCGATGCCTTTTTGCTTTCATGCATTTGCATTACATTACATCATATGCATTTAAATCCATAGAAAGACTCTAATTAGTGGAAGTTATTATAGAAGAGAAAACTCTGGAAACTACACACCTTTACAGTACACGCGCCAAAACTAAGAACGTGGACCAGAGATTTGAACAGCTCCAAAAGGACATACAAGACCAGTTGCAAGAGCAATTGGCAAAGATGCAACAAGATATGAGAGAGCAAATGATGGAAGCTCAGAAGAATATGATGTCACAGATGGCCCAACTACTGGCTGGGGCATTGGATAAAGGAAAGGGCCCTATGGATATTACTGGAGAGGATAATGAGCATTATCCTCCAGGTTTTACCCCACCCCATGCGCAAGCACCACCTAAAGTGTATCCCCGAAGGCCGTTTGTTACAATTAGGCCTCGACAAGGGCAAGTTGATACTAGAGTGCCCATAAATTTCCATGTTGGATCTGGATCTAACCCAGGAGAAAACCCGGCTAATCCTATTCTCCCTGATCTAGACATGGTTGAGAGGGAAGGAATAAGAATGGAATCCTCAAGGTAGTTAGAGGAACGTTGCAGATGGTTAGAGGAAAAATTCAAGGCTTTAGAAGGTGCTCATAAGTATCATGGAATTGATGCTAAAGATTTGAGCTTGGTCCCAGATTTGGTACTTCCTCATAAGTTTAAGATGCCAGAATTCGAGAAGTATAATGGGACCAGTTGCCCTGAAGCCCATATCACCATGTTTTGTAGAAGGATGACCGGCTATGTTAACAATGATCAACTATTGATCCATTGTTTCCAAGATAGTTTAGTTAGGGCAGCGTCTAGGTGGTATAACCAACTAAGCCGTGCTAAAATCAGTTCTTGGAGAGACCTAGCACAGGCTTTCTTACAGTAATACAGTCATGTGACGGATATGGCGCCTGATAGAATCACCCTGCAAAACATGGAAAAGAAGCCAAATGAAAGCTTCAGGCAATACGCGTAAAGATGGAGGGAAGTTGCCATGCAAGTTCAGCCACCACTCTTGGAGAAAGAAACTACAATACTCTTCATCAATACTTTGAAGGCCCCATTCATTACCCATATGATAGGGAGTACCACTAAGAGCTTTGCAGACATGGTAATGGCAGGAGAAATGATTGAAAATGCCATAAGAGGTGGCAAGATTGAAGGGGAAATTACCAAGAGGTCAGTCCCGAGAAGGAAGGATAACGAGGTAAATAACATGAGTACATACAACTCGAAAGCCATTACTGTCAGTCAACCAAACATAGCTGGGCAACAGGTTTCACAAAGACATGAATCTGGTACAAAACAAAATTCTAAAAAGGTACAGTTTACGCTTATTCTGGTGACGTATAGGGAACTTTATCAGAGTTTATTTGATGCACATGTGGCAGCTTCCTTTTACTTAAAACTATTGCAACCTCCATATCCCAAATGGTATGATGTAAATGCTCGATGTGAGTATCATGTGGGGATAACGGGACATTCTATAGAAAATTTTACTGCCTTCAAGAAGTTGGTCGAAAGATTTATTAAGATAGGCATTGTAAAGTTCGATGATAAGCCTAATGCGGAGAACCCGCTACCTAATCATACTGATAGTGGGGTAAACGCGGTAGGTGAAGACATGAGAAAAGTTAAAACCGAACTGGCAGAAGTAAGAACTCATTTAAGATGGGTATGGAAGGAGATGGTAAAAAGGGGGTAATTATTTCAGAAACAGAAGGAGGTTGTGAAAAGATGGGGAACTACTGTGAGTTCCACGGTACAGAAGGGCATGAGATCCGGGAATGCCCTGAGTTTAGGGTCTTAGTACAAAGCCTCATGGACAATAAGGAAATGGTATTTTGTGAAGCGGGCCCAGGTGAAGGGGTAATTCATCTTGAGAGAGGGTTACTGAGAAATGAAATCCCTCACATCAACGCCATACACGATGAGGAGATTGAACAAAGAAACCTCGAGGGCATTCGTCCTTACGAACTGGGAAGCTTGGTAACGGCTATCGCGATATTAAGTAATAAAATTTATAAAACTGATCACACCAAAACTAACTAATATCACGACCTTAAAGGCAAGCGCACCTGTCGAACAATAGTATAGTTTAGTGGCAAGACCGAGTTATCGTACCCAAGGGAACCAAAAGTACTAATACTTACTTCCTTTCTATTATCTAGCCTAAAAATAAAGAGAGTTGATTTAACTAGTTCTAAAACTAACTAAAAGTGCACAAAAAGTAAATTGAGGAAAAACTTTTGGGAAAACTGATTGATATGAGTAATACTCAAGGGAGAATCCACCTAGACTTCACTTGTTATTGACTTCTTGAACTATATAATTGATTACTTGCCTTAATCCGTAGATATCCCTAACTTATGCTAAACCCTTCGTCGAGGCATAGAGCAACTAGGCCTAAGTTGTTAATTAAAATTCCCTTATTAATTAACACCCTAGGTTGCATTAATTCGATCTATAGCTCCCCATATTAGGTTTGACCCTAATCCGGCGAATTTATGTCACCCTATGTCTAGGGTTGCATGCAACTCCGCTTAATTATGGTAGATCTACTCTTATTATAGGGACTTTTGCTCCTCTACTCTAAGCACATCAATTTCTTGAAGTAATACTTAGGATTATTAAATCAAGAATGAAGAACACATAATTAAGAACAATTCAAGCAATTATCATATAACTCAATAAATAATAACAAGATCTGTCTTAGGTTTCATCCCCCTCAAGTATTTGAGGGGTTTAGTTCATAATAAAGAAAGAAAAAATCTCAGAAGTAAGAAGATAACAAAACATAAAGAACCCAAAAACCCCTGAAGGAATTTAGGGAGATCTTCAGTCTTGATGTAGAACTCTGGCTTCTAGGATGAATCAATCGGCTTCCCTTGGAGTAATTCCTTGCTTCCACACATTGTGTTGGCTGAAAGATGGCGCTCCTTTTTGGGAGAAAAGAGTACACCCTTAAAGTTGCCTCCTAGGGTCTTTATATAGAGCTTTGGGGAGCCTTTCTTAGCCTCTAAGCATCTAAATCCGAGTAAAATTCCTCTTCCTCACGACTAGAACACACCCGTGTGCCACGCCCGTGTACTTCGACAAGAGGCCGTGTGAGATTCTGTCGATTGAGGCGCGGCGTGTGGCCTGGCCGTGCTTGTCGGAGCTGGACCTTGTGATCTTTGTGTGGCACGGTCGTGTGCCACAGCTGTGTGGTGACTTCTTGGGCCATGTGTTTTCACATTTTGGCTCATTTTCTCTGGTTTTTGGTCAATTTTCTATTTTTTTCTCTTCCCTATGCTCTCCTGAGTGTAAGATATGAAAAAGAAAGATTAAGAGCACCAATTCTCACTAAATTGATAATAATTCATCCAAAATATAGGCTAAACATGAGGTAAAAATATGTATAATTTAGCGTTTATCAAATACCCCCACACTTAAGCCTTTGTTGTCCTCAAGCAGAATCTCAATCCCTATATAAGAATCATTCTTCTCAACTCACAATCTTTATCAATAATGTTTCAAATTAATCCACAGGTAAGCATATAATGAAAATTCAATCAAAAGAACATTAAAGACTCAATTACTTTAAGTTAAGAATTTTATCATTGAAACATAAGTTTTCTTCTTTCTCCTAAGTAGTTATCTCTCCATCTTAATTAACAGAAGTTGACATCCTCACTAAGGATTCATTCTATCCACTCGAAGTGTTTAGGGTTCAAAAATTAAGTACTCTCTAGTCAACCTGAAAAGTTATTACCATAGGCTTGCTAGAAAATCAAGTCTCTACCACTGTAGATTGATATGATGCATCGATCAAAAGGTCTTTCAAGGGTTGTAATGGGGCTTGGTTAGGGTGTTGTCACAGGCTACAAAAGAGGGTTAGAATCGAGATTGAATTGAAAAATTATCTAGCTAGAAAAATCTCTATCACTAGAACATGTTTCTTGAGCTAATTCTCATGATAATATCAATTTTGCCTTGGGAGAAATATGCAAAAACTATTTGAACTACTATAGATTACAACTGAATACATATGTTTCTTTTTTAAGAACAATTCAAGTACAATAATCGGGGAATTTACAACTTTACAATTTGGAAAAAAAGAATAAAGCTAAATAATAATTTAACTCAAATCTCGACCAAAATAGGGGTCAAAGTAATTGAATGAGATTCAACAAAAAATGGGTTATTGGTTAATAATTATGAGGTAAGTCAAAGAATGGGTTGTTAGGCTCAACGGGGTTCACTAGGGGTTAATTTATGAAGGTAGGCCTTTATGGAGTAAGTATGTTAAATCCTAAGTGCCTTTATCATCTCGGTATATCAAATCAATGATGTGGTCTCGACATGTGTAATCAAAGCAAGTTCTAGAATAACGAATCAGTGTTGACTCGCTCAAAGCAATAATAAAAGTGAGCACGAAAGAAGGTATGCTCAGAAGGCTCAAAAATCTCACCAGAATTATGGCTTTTGATGTCACTCCTGCGAATTTCAAATCTCAAGATAATACTTAGAATTAGGGAAGAGAGCTTATGAAAAAATTGGGGTTCTCAAAAATTTCAACTTATCATGCTTGATTCCCTAATGTTTTAAAGTTTGAATAATCCAAGTACAAACACCTATGTCTTCGTTCTCAACATATCAATAAAAACTATAAATCAATCAAAATAAATTCCTAAATAGGAGACTGAAGATGATGCTATTGAGAACAATGCAACAAGTTAGAAAGAAAAAATTTAGGGATTTCAAAGAGAATGTAATGACTGAAAGTAAGTTTCCCCCCACACTTAAAATGTACATTGCCCTCAATGTACAAAGATAACATTATTAGCAATAGAAGCACAAGATCATAAGGTAGGGAAGGGTATGAAACTCCCTGAATTTTGGATGAATTTGTGAGATAGAGATTGGACTTGGAAGAGCCGGTAGTTGTGGCACGGTGTTCCCATTTTCGTAGAGATTTGAGCTGTACAGCTCCTTTGAAACTGCGAATGGATTTATTAGTCGTGGGGAATTTGGATCAATAGAAATTACTTGTTAGGGGTTGGCCGTTATGAGAAATAAATAAAAAAAACAAAATATTAAAAATACTAATATGCAAAAAATGAAAAAGATGAAATGAAAGAAAATATAAATAAACTGAAAAAGAAAAACAAAGTTAGTAGACAAGAGAAAAATAAAGATTAGTGTTCAAATCTAAGTGAAGATAAGAAAAAGAAAATAAACATAAAAGGATCTAGGCGCCGGAGTGATGCTCAAGTGCTGACATATCTGCGCCAAAGTGGCATTGATATAATCGAGGCACCGGAAGTATTGCTGCTCAAATCGATCTAGGCGCTCGTGTATGTCAGCATGTGGGGCTGCCATCTGGGGCGTGGTGGCTCTGTGGGTATGTCCTCCGCTTGTGGTGGTGGTGGGACATCATCAGCGATGTCCTCTGGGTCCTCTCCTTCCTGGACGAGTCAGAACTGAAGGGGGTACCTCCTGGCCTCCGCTCAATCATCCTCATGTGTAACATCGTCGCGATGCCTTGGGGAGACATCTGACCGATCTTCGTGTAGGAGGATGTCTGGGCTACGGTGTTGAGGAGCCCGAAGGGACAAGCCAGACGCGTGATGTATGGCCCCAACGCCTCAGCGGTGCCTCTTAGTCTGGTGTTGCATGGCGTGTACGATGAAGAATGCGAGGTCAATGACATGTCCGTTCGCCATACACCAGAGGAAGTAGACGTCGTGTGTGTTGATGATAAACGCTAAATTATACATATTTTTACCTCATGTTTAGCCTATATTTTGGATGGATTCTTATCAATTTTGTGAGAATTGGTGCTCTTAATCCTTCCCTTTTATATCTTATACTCATGAGAGCATAGGGAAGAGAAAGAATAGAAAACAGGCCAAAAACAATGAAAAAGGGCCAAAATGTGCGAACAACACGGGCAAAGAAATGCCACACGGCTGTGCCACATGAAGATCATACGGTCAAGCCCCCGACAAAAACGGCCAGGTCACACAGCCGTGCCTCCACTGATAAAAGCACACGGCCTCTGTCGAAGTCACAAGGGCGTGGCACACGGGCGTGTTCTAGTCGTGAGGAAGGGGAATTTCACTCGAATTGGGATGCTTAGAGGCTAAGAAAGGCTCCCCATAAGCTCTCTATATAAAGACCTCATGAGGCAGAAGCAACATAGGTTTTTAGATACTTTTCCTCTCGTTTTTCTGCCACACTGAGGGTAGAAGCAAGGGATTACTCCAAGGGAGAAAGCTGATTAATTCATCTCAGAAGCCAGAATTCTGTAGCAACATAGAGGATCTCCCTAAATTCTTTCAGGGGTTTATGGTTTCTTTTATGTTTTGTTATTTTATATCTTCTCAGATGTTTTCCTTCGTTATTATGAACTAAACCCCTCAAATACTTGAGGGGGATGAAACCTAAGACAGATCTTGTTATTTATTCTTGATTTATTTGATAAATACTTGAATTGTTCTTAATTATGCGTTCTTCATTCTTGATTTAATAATCCTAGGTATTATTTCAAGAATTAGATGTGCTTAGAGCAGAGGAGCAAAAGTCTCTATGATAAGAGTATATCTACCATAATTAAGCAGAGTTGCATGCAACCCTAGACATAGGGCGACATAAATCTGCCGGATTAGGGTCAAACCTAATATGGGGAACCATAGATCGAATTAATGCAACCTAGGGAGTTAATTAATAAAGGAACTTTAATTAACAACTTAGGCCTAGTTGCTCTACGCCTCGACGGAGGGTTTAGCATAAGTTAGGGATCTCTACGGATCAAGTCAAGTAAAGAAATCATATAGTTCAAGAAAATAATAACAAGTGAAGTCTAGGTGGATTCTCCCTTGAGTATTGTCCATATAAATCAGCTTTTCCCCAAAAGTTTTCCCAAATTTACTCTTTACACTTTCTCAGTTAGTTTTAAAATTAGTTTAAACAATCCTCTTTTATTTTTAGGCTAGATAATAGAAAAGAAGTAAGTACTAGTACTTTTGGTTACCTTGGGTACGATAACTCGGTCTTACCACTAAGCTATACTACTGTTCGACAGGTGCGCTTGCCTCAACATTGTGATATTAGTTGGTTTTGGTGTGATCAAGTTCTTTATAAATTTTATTACTTCATATCACACGATATCAAGTTTTTGGCGTCGTTGCTGGGGATCTAAAATATTACGAAAGCTCGATTTCTATTACTTTAGCTATTACTATATATATATATATTTATTTTTCCTTTATTTTTATTTTTAGTTTTTATTTTCTTTTAAATTTTTGAGTTTTTCTTTGCTTTTTCTTTTCAGGTATTTTTAGTTTATGACTAGAAACAACCCAACAGGACCACTACTTTTTGACGACGATCTAAAAGCAACAGTTCGCAGAAATCGTAGAGAAATTAGACGCAGTTTACATTATCCAGAACAAGAACCTGAGCAAGAGCCAGAACCTACAGAAGAGATGGAAGTAAATCAAAACGTTCCACCACCTCCCGCAATAGTCGCGCCACAAGCAAATCAAGAAGAAGCTCCTCGCACTATGTATGATTATGCTAAACCTAGTTTGGCTGGTACCCAAACTAGCATTCTTAGACCTACTATTGCTACTAATAATTTTGAATTAAAGCCCAACACTATTTAGATGATACAGCAATTGGTTCAGTTTGATGGTTTACAGGACGAAGATCCAAACTCACACATAGCCAATTTTTTGGAACTTTGTGATACCTTCAAAATAAATGGCGTTTCTAATGATGCCATTCAATTGAGGCTATTTCCATTCTCTTTGAGAAATAAAGCCAAATAGTGGTTAAATTCTTTACCACGAGGCTTAATTACCACATGGGAGCAGATGACCGAAAAATTTTTACTCAAATATTTTCCTCCAGCTAAAACAGCCAAATTACGAAACGATATTTCTTCTTTTGTGCAGATGGATTTAGAAACACTATACGATGCATGGGAGAGATACAAAGATCTTTTGAGAAGGTGCCCTCATCATGGTCTAACTTTGTGGCTACAAGTTCAAACCTTCCACAACGGTCTAAACCCGTCAACTAAACAAATGATCGATGCAGCCGCAGGAGGGACGATCAATAATAAAACACCTGAAGCAGCTTATGAATTTATTGAAGAGATGTCATTGAATAATTATCAGTGGCAAGTCATGAGGACAAAGCCAACAAAAGCTGCAGGAGTTTATAATATTGATGCTGTCGCCATGCTTACTAACTAAGTAGAACTTTTAAATAAAAAGTTTGATAATTTTGTTAGTTCTACGCAGGCACAACCAGTGATGCAATGTGATGCGACTCAAGGAAACATGTTTAATCCAGATTTCGCATCTTATGGACACAGCATGGAAACTGAACAAGCCAACTATATGGGTAACAATTCTAGATCTCAAAATAACCCTTATAGTAATACTTATAATGTAGGTTGGAGAAATCACCCAAATTTTTCATGGGGAGGACAAGGAAATCAAAAACAACAACCTCCTCCAGGATTTCAGCAACCAACACCGCAACATGAGAAGAAGCCGAATCTTGAAGAGATGTTTACCAAATTTATGGCCGCATCGAAAACCCATTTTCAAAGCACTGAAACGGCACTAAAAAAATCAGCAAGCATCAATTCAAGGGCTTGAAAACCAAATTGGTCAACTTGCAAAATTAATCTCAGAAAGACCACAAGGGGGATTACCGAGTAACACTGAGCCAAATCCCAGAGAACATGTCAAAGCGATTACTTTAAGAGATGGAAAGGTCCTCGTCGAACTAAAAAAGAAGACTATCCCAAAACTTTCAGAAGAAAAGGCAGTAGAACCCGAGGATAACAATCCACTAACACTCAAGGAATACAAACCACGCATCCTATATCAGGCAAAATTGAAGAAAGACCATACAGACGCTCAATTCGGTAAGTTCCTTGAACTTTTTAAACAATTACACATTAACTTACCTTTTGTTGAAACAATTTTACAGATGCCGAAGTATGCGAAGTTCCTTAAAGAACTCCTGACAAATAAAAGGAAGTTGGAAGAATTGGCCACAGTAGAAATCAACGAGGAATGCTCAGCTATTCTCCAAAATAAACTACCAGCAAAATTGAAAGATCCAGAGAGTTTTACTATCCTTGTCTGATTGGTAGTTTACTTATTAATAAAGCTTTAGCTGATTTAGGTGCTAGAATTAATCTCATGCCTTACAAAATGTTCAAACAACTAGGTCTCGGGGAACCCAAACCCACTAGGATGAGTATTCAATTAGCCGATAGATCTGTTAAATATCCTAGAGGAATCGTTGAAGATGTGCTAGTAAAGGTAGATAAATTTATATTCCCTGTTGATTTTGTTGTGCTTGACATGGATGAGGATATTGAAGTACCTTTAATTTTGGGACGACCATTTTTAGCCACTGCTAGAGCTGTTATTGATGTAGGGGATGGCAAATTAGTACTTAGAGTTGGCGAGGAAGAAGTTGTCTTTAAAATTTATGATGCCATGAGATTCTCTAAAGAACAAGATGATTCATGTTATTTTGTTGATATTATTGACTATTTTGTTCAAGATAATCTCCAGGAGCATTCTCTCACAGACACGTTGGAACTGTGTCTTGTTCAAGGTGGGGGGAAAGATGAAATTACCCCCGAAATTAACGAAGTAAGGAAAGAGTTGGATTCTAATGAAATCATCACTAGGCACATTAGTTATGAAAAATTTAAAGATGAGTGATGAATTTAGATAGAAACCTTCTATTACTGAACCCCCTAAATTAGAACTAAAACAACTGCCAGATCATTTAGAATATGCCTTTTTAGGGGAAGAATTAATTTTACTAGTCATTATCGCATCCGATTTAAGCCTTGCAGAGAAAGAGAGACTACTCCATGTGTTAAGAGAACAGAAACGTGCTATAGCTTGAAAAATTTGAGATATCAAGGGAATTAATCCTTCTTTCTGCACCCACAAAATTTTAATGGAGGACGAATTCAAACCATCAGTGCAAGCCTAGAGACGATTGAATCCATACATGAAAGAAGTTGTAAAAGCCGAGGTAATTAAACTTCTAGATGCAGGTATTATCTATCCTATTTCTGACAGTTCTTGGGTAAGCCCTGTGCAGGTTGTTTCTAAGAAAGGTGGATTGACCGTGGTGTCTAATGACAAGGAAGAGTTAATACCTACAAGAACAGTCACAGGATAGAGAGTTTGCATTGATTATAGGAAGCTGAATGACGCCACTTGGAAAGATCATTTCCCATTGCCTTTTATTGATCAGATGTTGGAAAGATTATCAGGTCATATGTATTATTGTTTCCTAGATGGCCTCTCTGGTTACTTCCAGATCCCGATAGCTCCAGAAGATCAGGAGAAAACAACGTTCACATGCCTATACGGTACGTTTGCTTATCGCAGAATGCCTTTTGGTTTATGTAACGCTCCTGCTACTTTTCAGTGATGCATGCTAGCTATCTTCAATGAATTCGTGGAAGACATCATGGAGGAATTTGACTTGGAAATAAAGGACAAGAAAGGAGCCAAAAACTTGGCAGCAGATCACCTCTCAAGGCTAGAGAACGCACAGCCCAAATATCTCGACAAGATGAACGATTTGTTCTCTGAGGAGCAACTTCTAGCCTTAGCAGACACGACACTTCCTTGGTTTGCTGATTTTGCAAATTATTTAGCAGCTAACATAACCCCAAAAGGGCTAACCCATAAGCAAAAGAAGCGATTCTTTGCTAATGTGAAGAACTACTTTTGGGAAGATCATTTTCTTTTTCGAATTTGTACAGATCAAGTTATACGAAGATGCGTTGATGACACAGAAGCATGTCAAATTTTGAATCACTGCCACTCAGGACCCACAGGAGGACATCACAGCGGAACTAGAACTACTCATAAGGTACTCGAATCAGGCTTTTACTGGCCTACACTTTTCAGAGATGCCAACAGGTATGTGACCTCTTGTGATAAATGCCAACGAACAGGTAATATCTCTCAGCATAATGAAATGCCTCAGACTTATATACTTTCATGTGAAATATTTAATGTATGGGGTATTGATTTCATGGGTCCGTTCCCTAATTCATTTGGGAATAAATACATACTAGTAGCAGTAGACTACATGTCAAAATGGGTAGAAGCCCAAGCCTTACCTACGAATGATGCTAGGGTGGTAGTACGCTTTTTGAAAAAACTTTTTTCTCTATTTGGAACACCTAGGATAATCATTAGTGATAGGGGTACACATTTTTACAGTACCCAATTTGAAAAAATCTTGAAAAGGTATGGGGTACACCATAGAACAGCTACCCCTTATCACCCACAAACCAGTGGCCAAGTCGAAGTAACAAATAGGGAACTAAAACGCATCTTAGAGAAAATAATAGAAACAAATAGGAAAGATTGGTCAAGAAAAGTAGACGATGCATTATGGGCTTATAGAACTACTTTTAAAACACCCATAGGAACATCTCCCTATAAACTCATTTATGGAAAAAAATGCCTTCTACCATTTGAACTTGAACATAAAGCATTCTGGGCTATAAAATTTTTAAACCTTGATTTTAAAAGTGTAGGAGAGAAGAGATTAATGCAGTTGAATGAGCTAGATGAATGGCGCTTCAACGCTTAAGAAAACTCGCGACTATATAAGGAAGCCATGAAGCAACGTCATGACAAAAGGCTGAAACAACCCAAGCAGTTCAAAACAGGTGATATCGTCTTACTTTACAACTCAAGGCTGAAACTATTCCCTGGAAAACTCAAGTCAAAGTGGTTAGTTCCATTCACTGTTCTAAATGTCTTTCCATATGGCACCATTAAGGTAACTCACCCTAACCACGGTACGTTCAAGGTAAATGGCCATTGGCTTAAACATTATAGATGTGAGAATTTTACGGAAAACAGGGAGGAGCTTTGGCTCCACCACACCCCTTCTTGACACATCCAGGTAGAGTCGAGCTTAGACTTTAAATAAGCGCTTCTCGGGAGGCAACCCGAGCACTAACTTAGTAACTTTCTTTTCTTTAAAATTTTTTATATTTTTCATGCATAAACTAACTCTTTGAATGCAGAAATTTAGGACCATACGGCCAGGAACACGGGCGTGCCTTAGGCCGTGTGCACACTTAAAAACAGGGGCACGGTCGTGCACCCAGACCGTGCACAAATAGAGTAAAATTTTCCCAAAACACGGGCCATCGATAAAGTCCTACGGCCGTGCGATATGGCCGTGGCGACTTTACGAATTCCACACGGGCTATCAACACCACCCCACGGCCGTGCGACATGACCGTGGCAACCCTGCACTATCAACACGGGATTACACAAATCCCCACGTCCGTGTCCTCAGCCCGTGGAAGACACTGTCAAATTTCACACACCCGTGGCACATATCACACGACCGTGTGATACACGAACACGATCGCACACGGCCATGTATACCATCACACGATCGTGTGAGTAACGAAGACCTGATCTCCCACGGCCATGTGAACCAACCATACGGGCGTGCTCATCGGAACCAGGTGGGCTATAAAGACCAATTTTTGAAAAACACGGGCTAAACACGACTCATACGGGCGTGTGACATGCCCATGTGACCTAAAATGTATAAATATGAGGCATTTTTCACTTTCCTTTTCACCTAAAACCCTAGAATCTCACACCCAAAACCTCCCCAACCTCCGTGAGCACCTCTACCACCCTCAAAACCACCATAATACTAAAAAATAACCTCCCCACGCCCGTGTAACAGCCTCCCACGACTGTGCAAACTCATAATTGGTTCTATTTCTCATTTTTCTCATTTATTTTTATTTTATTTCATTTATTTAATTTTTATTTCATTTTATTTATTTTAGTCTAATTGTTGATTCAAGCATGGAATTAGGAAATATAGGATGAATAGTCTAGAACAATATAGAATCAACTAGGATTGTACTTTTGCTTGCCATTTAGAATCCCATTCTTTTGCCATTTAAACTTCTATTTGCATGCCATTTGGCCATAATTCCAATATATTTATGCAACCATAGTTCTTAGTTCTATTACAGGTCTTTAAAATGATTCGCTCCTACTATTTAGGTTAATCATCCATTTTGTTTTACTTTTAAAGCATTGTCACTTTCCATTTTATCTTGTTAATTTCTTAGGACTAATGGTCTTGTTATTTTATTATAAGTAAGATGTCATCACGTGCTAAGAAGACTACCGTCCCCGTATCCAAAAAGCACAAAGGACCGGGAAGTTCATCAAGGCCCACTTCTGAGGCACGCCACCCATTCCTTACATTCTCGCAGGACTCTCAGGAGGAATGCTATCAATTACTCCGGGCTCGCATTATTTCTGTGGGCCGATGTATCGATTGGGAGGCCCTTAAGCAAATTAATCTAGTAAGCGACGTCTGAGCCCTACTGAGTACCGACCCATGGGACCAGTTCTTCAGGATCGTGGAACCAACTTACTTAGAACTTACTCTCGAGTTTTGCTCCACATTCCACCTCCAAACCGTCATGAACAACTTCGACGATCCAGGTACGGTCCAATTTTTCTTAGGAGGTCTAGTGTGACAACTGAGCATCCTAGAGTTCGGTACTACCCTCAGACTTTATTCTGAATAGTTCATGGCCGAAGAGGACTTCCCCAACCTCTCCCGTCGCATACATATCAGGCCAGTTGAGTGTTGGTATGAGATCACTCCAGGGCAGCAAGTCTATAACCCCAGCATCAGTAAAGCGACTGCCCTCCCTCATTCTTTAAGGTACATTCATGCTTTCCTCACTCACACTCTTATAGGTAGAAGGGAGAGTACAGGCGTCGTCAACACTCATGACGCATACTTCCTCTGGTGTATGGCCAATGGCCACACTATCGACCTTGCTTACTTTATCGCATTGGCCATGCAACACCAAACTGAGAGGCACCGGAAGGGCGTTATCTCCATGGGCCCATACATTACGAGGCTAGGCCGCTACTTCGGCCTGTTCAACACCATGGCCCAGATATCCTCCTACACTTTCCTAGGCCAGATGTCCTCACAAGGCATCCAGAGCATGCTACACATGAGGATGGTGGAGCGACGACCAGGTGGAAGTCACTTCCACTTCCGCCTTGTCCAGGATGCCGTAGAACCAGAGGACATTGCTGATGATGTTCCACCACCCCCACCAGAGGAAGATGAGCCCGCTGACCCACGGCACCCCAGATGATCCACCTAGACGGTAGCCTCACGTGTTGACATATCTGAGCGCCTGGATCGATTTGAGCAACAATGCTTTTAGCGCTTCGATTACATAGACGCCACTGTTGCGCAGATATGTCAGCACCTGAACATCACACCGCCGCCACGTGATCCATCCGAGGACTAGTTCCTCTTCTTTTTATGTTTATTTTTACTTCTACTTTTATTTTTCTTTATTTTCTTTTTCTTAATTTTCAGACTTACCCACTAATATTTAATTTTCATTTTTTCCTAACTTTGTTTTCCTTTTCCAGTATAGTTTATTTTATTTCCTTTTTACATTTTAGTATTTTATTTTACTTGCTTATTTTATTTTATTTCACGTTCTTAATGGCTAATCCCACGGAAGTAAATTCCATTGACCCAAAATTCCCCACGACTACTAAATCCATTCGTAGTTTCAAAGGAGCCTCACAGCTCAAATCTCTACGAAAATGGGAACACAGTGCCACACCTACCGGCTCTCCCTATCTCACAATTCATCTTAAATTCAGGGAGTTTTCAATTCTCTCCCTCTCTTTTAATATTATGCTTTTATTGCTAGATATATGTCTTTGTACATTGAGGGCAATGTACATCTTAAGTGTGGGGAGGGAAATTACTTAAATTCTTTCTATCCATAAAATCCCTGAATTTATACATATTATGCTTTGTTCTTAAATCAAATCCTTAGTCTCCTATTAGGAATTTATTCTGACTGATTTATAAATTTTATTGATATGTTGAGACTTAAGATATAGGTGCTTGTACTTTGATTATTCAAACTTTAAAACATTAAGGAATCAAGCATGATAAGTTGAAATTTTTGAGAACTCCAATTTTTTGCATAAGTTATCTTCCCTAATTTTAAGTACTATCTTGAGATTTGAAATTCGCAGGATTAACATCAAAAGCCATAATTCTGGTGAGATCTTGAGCCTCTTTGAGCGTACATTCTTTCGTGCTCACTTTTATTATTGCTTTGAATGAGTCAACACTGAATTGTTATTCTAGAACTTGCTTTGATTATTCATGTCAAGACCACATCATTGATTTAATATACCGAGATGATAAAGGCACCTAGGACTTAACCCATTCACTCCACAAAAGCCTACCTCCATAATCTAACCCCTAGTGAACCCCATTGAGCCGAACAAACTTTTCCTTGACTCACCCTCTAATTATTAACCAATAACCCATTTTTGTTGAATTTTCCATTCAATTACTTTTTGATCCCTATTTTTGTCGAGATTTGAGTTGAATTTACTATCTAAGCTTTATTCTCTTTTCCAGTATGTAAATCTTTACTCAATTTATTGTATTACTTGAATTGTTCTAAAAAAAATGTGTACATACAGTCAAATTCAGTTGTAATATGTAATAGTTCAAATTAAGTTTTTGCATATTTCTCTTTTAAGGCTACCAAAATGATGTTATTAAGCTTTGAAAATATGTTTCAGTGATAGAGAATTTTTCTAGCTAGATAATTTTCAACTCAATCTCGATTCTAACCCTCATTTTACAGCCTGTGACAAACCCCTAACCAAGCCCCGCTACAACCATGAAAAGACCTTTTGATCAATGTATCATTTCAAACTATAGTGGTGGAGATTTGATTTTCTTGCAAGCTTATGGTAAAAACTTTTTAGGTTGACTAGAGAGTGCTTAAATTTTGAACCCTAAACACTTTGAGTGGATAAAATGAACCTTTAGTGAGGATGTCAACTCCTGTTAACTAAGATGGAGAGATAACTACTTAGAAGAAAGGAAGACTTATGTTTTCAATGATAAAATCCTCAACTTAGACTAATTGAATCTTTAATGTTCTTTTGATTGAATTTTTCATTGTATGATTACCTGTGGATTAGTTTGAAACATTATTGATAAAGATTATAGGTTGAGAAGAATGATTCTTTTTAGGGATTGAGATTTTGCTTGAGGACAAGCAAAGGCTTAAGTGTGGGGGTATTTGATAAACGCTAAATTTTACATATTTTTACCTCATGTTTAGCCTATATTTTGGATGGATTCTTATCAATTTTGTAAGAATTGGTACTCTTAAGCCTTCCTTTTTATATCTTATACTCAGGAGAGCATAGAGAAGAAGAAAGAATAGAAAACAAGCCAAAAACGATGAAAAATGGGCCAAAATGTGTGAACAACAAAGGCAAAGAAATGCTACACAGCCGTGCCACACGGCCGTGCCACATGAAGATCACACGGTCAAGCCCCCGACAAGCACGGCCAGGTCACACGACTGTGCCTCCACCGATAAAAGCACACGGCCTCTGTCGAAGTCACACGGGCATGGCACACAGGCGTGTTCTAGTTGTGAGGAAGGGGAATTTCACTCGAATTGGGATGCTTAGAGGCTAAGAAAGGCTCCCCATAAGCTCTCTATATAAAGACCTCATGAGGCAGAAGCAACACAGGTTTTTAGATACTTTTCCTCTCGTTTTTTGCCACACTGAGGGTAGAAGCAAGGGATTACTCCAAGGGAGAAAGCTGATTAATTTATCTCAGAAGCCAGAATTCTGCAGCAACATAGAGGATCTCCCTAAATTCCTTCAGGGGTTTTTGGTTTCTTTTATGTTTTGTTATTTTATATCTTCTCAGATGTTTTCCTTCGTTATTATGAACTAAACCCCTCAAATACTTGAGGGGGATGAAACCTAAGACAGATCTTGTTATTTATTCTTGATTTATTTGATAAATACTTGAATTGTTCTTAATTATGCGTTCTCTATTCTTAATTTAATAATCCTAGGTATTATTTCAAGAATTAGATGTGCTTAGAGCAGAGGAGCAAAAGTCCCTGTGATAAAAGTAGATCTACCGTAATTAAGTGGAGTTACATGCAACCCTAGACATAGGGCGACATAAATCTGCCGAATTAGGGTCAAACCTAATATAGGGAGCCATAGATCGAACTAATGCAACCTAAGGAGTTAATTAATAAAGAAACTTTAATTAACAACTTAGGCCTAGTTGCTCTACGCCTCGACGGAGGGTTTAGCATAAGTTAGGGATCTCTACGGATCAAGTCAAGTAAAGAAATCATATAGTTCAAGAAAATAATAACAAGTGAAGTCTAGGTGGATTCTCCTTTGAGTATTGTCCATATAAATCAGCTTTTCCCCAAAAGTTTTCCCAAATTTACTCTTTACACTTTCTCAATTAGTTTTAAAATTAGTTTAAACAATCTTCTTTTATTTTTAAGCTAGATAATAGAAAAGAAGTAAGTACTAGTACTTTTGGTTCCCTTGGGTACGATAACTCGGTCTTGCCACTAAGCTATACTGCTGTTTGACAGGTACGCTTGCCTCAACATCGTGATATTAGTTGGTTTTGGTGTGATCAAGTTCTTTATAAATTTTATTACTTCATATCACGAGATATCAGTTGACGATGCCTGTACTCTCTCGTCAACCTATAAGAGTGTGAGCGAGAAGAGCATGGATATACCTTAGAGAGGGGACGAGGGCGGTCGCTTTGCTGACGCTGGGATTATAAACTTGTTGTCCAGGGGCGATCTCGTGCCAGCAGTCGACGGGCCTGACGTGGATGCGGTGAGAAAGGTTAGGGAAGTCCTCGTCTGCCATAAACTACTCGGTGTAGAGCCCGAGTGCAATGCCGAACTCTGGCACGCTGAGGTGTCGCACCAGTCCTCCCAAACGGAATTGGACCGTGCCTGGATCGTCGAATCTATTCATCACGGTCTGTAGGTGAAATGTGGAGCAGAACTCGAGGGTGAGTTCTAAATATGTCGATTCTATGATCTGGAAGAACTGCTCCCATGGCTCTGTCATCAGTAAGGCCCGGACGTCATCTACTAATTGTATCTGCGCGAGGGCGCCCCAGTCTATGCAGCGGCCCATGGAGATAGTGCAGGTCTAGAGCAGTTGATAGCATTCCTGCTGGGAGGCTTGCGAGAAGGTGATGAATGGGTGGCGCTCCACAGATATGGGCTTGGATGAGGAACTTCCTGGTCCCTTTCATTTCTTGGAGACGGGGACGGCGGTTTTCCTACTACGTGATGATGACATCGTATCTGAAATAAAATATAAGTATTAGTCCAAATTATTGAAATTAAACTAGATAGATAATAAGTAAAATATAGATTAAAATGACAATGCTCTGAAAAATAAAAATGAGGATTAACCTAAATAGTAGAATCTAATAATATTGACTTGTAACAAAATTAAAAATATGGTTGTGTATATATACTAATTTTATGACAAAATGGCATGCAAATATGAGTTTAAATGGCAAATGAAATTGAGTTCTAAGTGGCAAGCAAAAATTGAAATTAAGTGGCATGCAATCCTAATATATTCTATATTATTCTAGATTATTCATCCTATTTTTCCTAATTCCATGCTTGAATTATCATAAAGAATAAAGCAAAATTAAAAATATATATAATGAAAATGAGATATAAATAAATAAATTAGAAAAATTGAGAGAATAGAACCAAAATTGAGGGTGCACGATCGTGGGTTAAGTTTACACGGGCGTGGGTTGATTGAGTTCGGGTATGGTGGTGTTTTGAGGGGTGTGGCGGCGCTAGTGGTGGTTTGGGGAGGAGTTTGGATGAGAGAATTTAGGGTTTAAGTGAAAGGGAAGGTGAATAGTGGCCCCTTATTTATATTTTTTGGGTCACACGGGCATGGCACATGCCCATGTGAGTCGTGTTTTGCCCGTGTCTTTCGACAATCAGTGGTTATGGCGCGCCTGGTTTCGACGAGCACGCCCGTGTGAATGTTGTACACGACCATGGGAGATCAGTTCTTCGTCATTCACACGGTCGTGTGATGGGATACACGGCCGTGTGCGATCATGTTCGTGTTCCACACGGTTGTGTGATATGTTCCACGGCCATGTGAAATTTGACAGTGTCTTCCACGGTCTGGGGACACGAGCGTGGGGATTTGTGCAAACCCGTGTTGATACTGCAGGGTTACCACGGCCATATCGCACGGCCGTGGGGTGTTGATGGTAGCCCGTGTTGAAGTCGAAAGGTCGTCACGGCCATGTCGCATGGCCGTGAGGGTTTGTCGACATCCCGTGTTTTTGGGAAAATTTTGCTCTGTTTGTAACGGTCTGGGTGCACGACTGCGTCTCTGTTTTAAGCGTTCGCACGGCCTAGGGCACGCCCGTGTGCCTGGCCGTGTGATCCTAAACTTCTGCATGAAGAAGTGTTAGTTTATGCACGAGAAAAATACCAAAAAAATTTAAAAAAAGAAAGTTACTAAGTTAATGCTCGGGTTGCCTCCCGAGAAGCGCTTATTTAGAGTTTAAGCTCGACTCTGCCTGGATGTGTCATGACGAAATTTCGTGGAGCCGAAGCCCCTCCTTGTTTTCTGTAAAATTCTCACCTCTATAATGTTTAAGCCTATGACCGTTTACCTTGAACGTACCGTAGTTGGGGTGAGTTACCTCAATTGTGCCGTATGGAAAGACAGTTTGAATAGTGAATGGACCTGACCACCTTGACTTGAGTTTTCCAGGAAATATTTTCAACCTCGAGTTGTAGAGTAAGACAAGATCACCTGTTTTGAACTGTTTAGGTTGTTGCAGTCTTTTGTCATGACGTTGCTTCATTGCTTCCTTATATAGTCGTGAGCTCTCGTAGGCATTGCAACGCCATTCATCAAGTTCATTTAACTACATTAATCTTTTCTCACCTACAAGTTTAAAATCAAGGTTTAAAAATTTGATAGCCCAGAATGCTTTATGTTCAAGTTCAAATGGCAAATGACAACTTTTTCCATAGACGAGTTTATAGGGAGATGTACCTATGGGTGTTTTAAAAGCAGTTCTATAAGCCCATAATGCATCGTCTATTTTTCTTAACCAATCTTTTCTATTTGTTTCTATTGTTTTCTCTAGAATGCATTTTAATTCCCTATTTGTTACTTCGACTTGACCACTGGTTTGTGGGTGATAAGGGGTAGCTGTCCTATGGTGCACTCCATACCTTTTTAAAACTTTTTCAAACTGGGCATTGCAAAAATGAGTACCCTTATCACTAATAATTATCCTAGGTGTTCCAAATCGAGAGAAAAGTTTCTTTAAAAATCGTACTACCATTCTAGCATCATTAGTAGGCAAGGCTTGGGCTTTCACCCATTTTGACATGTAATCTACTGCTACTAATATGTACTTATTCCCAAATGAAGTAGGGAATGGACGCATGAAATCAATACCCCATACATCGAATATTTCACATGAGAGTATATAGTTCTGAGGCATTTCATTACATTGAGAGATATTACCTGTTCGTTGACATTTATCACAAGAGGTCACATACCTGTTGGCATCTCTGAAATGTGTAGGCTAGTAAAAGCTGGATTCGAGTACCTTATGGGCAGTTTTAACTCCACTGTGATGTCCTCCTATGGGTCCTGAATGGCAGTGATTTAGAATCTGGTATGCTTCTATTTCAGTAACGCATCTCCGAATAACCTGGTCTTCACAAATTCGAAAAAGAAAATAATCCTCCCAAAAGTAGTTTTTCACATTAGCGAAGAATGGCTTCTTCTGCTGATGTGTCAACCCTTTTGGGGTTATGTTAGCTGCTAAATAATTTGCAAAATCGGCAAACCAAGGCACTGTTGTATCTGCTAAAGATAGGAGTTATTCTTTAGGGAACAAGTCGTTTATCTTATCGAGATACGTGGGCTGTATGTTTTCCAATCTGGAAAGGTGATCTGCTACTAAATTTTCAGCTCCTTTCTTGTCCTTTATCTCTAAATCGAATTCCTGTAGCAATAGAATCCACTTATTAGTCGAGGTTTTGCATCAGTTTTGGCTAAAAGATAGCAAAGAGCAGAATGGTCAGTATAAACAATGACTTTTGACAAAATCAGATAAGATCTAAATTTATCAAATGCAAAAAATAACAGCTAGCAACTCTTTTTCTGTGGTAGTATAATTTGCTTGGGTAGTTGTTAGAGTTCTACTAGCATAGTAGATCGGTTGAAAGTGCTTGTCTCTTCGCTGTCCCAAAACTGCACCTACTGCAAAATCACTTGCATCGCACATTAGCTCAAAAGGTAAGTTCCAATCGGGTGAAATCATGATTGGTGCATTGATTAATTTTTCCTTAAGAGTATTGAAGGATTCTAAGCATTCTTGGTCAAAATTGAAAGGCACGTCTTTTTCTAGTAATTTTGTTAAAGGCTTGGCTATTTTAGAAAAATCTTTAATAAATCTGCGATAAAAATCGGCATGTCCTAAAAAGCTTTGTATAGTCTTAACTGAGGTAGGGGGAGGTAATTTTTCAATAGTTTCAATTTTTGCTTTATCTACCTCTATCCCTTTACTAGAAATTTTATGTCCTAAAATAATACTTTCTTGGACCATAAAGTGGCATTTTTCCCAGTTTAGCACTAAGTTTGTCTCTTCACATCTTATCAAAACACGTTTTAGATTATTAAGACAAAGTTGGAAAGAATTACCGAAAACTGAGAAATCATCCATAAATACCTCCATGATGTCTTCCACGAATTCATTGAAGATAGCTAGCATGCATCGCTGAAAAGTAGAAGGAGCATTACATAAACCAAAAGGCATTCTGCGATAAGAAAACGTACCGTAAGGACATGTGAATGTCGTTTTCTCCTGATCTTCTGGAGCTATCGGGATTTGGAAGTAACCAGAGAGGCCATCTAGGAAACAATAATACATATGACCTGACAATCTTTCCAACATCTAATCAATAAACGGTAAAAGAAAATGATCTTTCTAAGTGGCGTTATTTAGCTTCCTGTAATCAATGCAAACTCTCCATCCTGTGACTGTTCTTGTAGGTATTAACTCTTCCTTGTCATTAGACATCACGGTTAATCCACCTTTCTTAGGAACAACCTGCACAGGGCTTACCCAAGAACTGTCAAAAATAGGATAAATAATACCTACATCTAGAAGTTTAATTACCTCGGCCTTTACAACTTCCTTCATGTTGGGATTCAATCGTCTCTGGGCTTGCACTGATGGTTTAAATTCGTCCTCCATTAAAATTTTGTGGGTGCAGAAAGAAGGATTTATTCCCTTGATATCTGAAATTTTCCAAGCTATAGCACGTCTGTGTTCTTGTAACACATGGAGTAATTCTTCTTTTTCTACGATGCTCAGATCGGATGCGATAATAACTGGTAAAGTTGATTCTTCCCCTAAAAAGGCATATTCTAAATGATCTGGCAGTTGTTTTAACTCTACTTTAGGGGGTTTAGCAACGAAAGGTTTTTGTCTCAACTCATCATTCATCTTTATATTTTCATAACTTATGTGCCTAGTGATTATTTCATTAGAATCCAACTCCTTCCTTACTTCATCAATTTCAGTGGTGGTTTCATCTTCCCCCTCACCTTGAACAAGACACGGTTCCAACGTGTTTGTGAGAGAAAGTTCCTGAAAATTATCTTGAACAAAATAGTCAATAATATCAACAAAATAACAAGAATCATCTTGTTCTTTAGAGAATCTCATGGTATCATAGATTTTAAAGACAACTTTTTCCTCACCAACTCGAAGTACTAATTTACCATCTCCTACATCAATAACAGCTCTAGCAGTGGCTAAAAATGGACGTCCCAAAATTAAAGGTACTTCAATATCCTCATCCATGTCAAGTACAACAAAATCAACAGGGAATATAAATTTATCTACCTTTATTAGCACATCTTCAATGATTCACCTAGGATATTTAACAGATCTTTCGGCTAATTGAATACTCATCCTAGTGGGCTTGGGTTCCCCTAGACCTAGTTGTTTGAACATTTTGTAAGGCATGAGATTAATGCTAGCACCTAAATCGGCTAAGGCTTTATTAATAAGTAAACTACCAATCAAACAAGGAATAGTCAAACTCCTTGGATCTTTCAGTTTTGCTTGCAGTTTATTTTAGAGAATAGCTGAGCATTCCTCGTTAAGTTCCACTGTGGCTAATTCTTCCAACTTTCTTTTATTTGTCAGAAGTTCTTTAAGGAATTTCGCATATTTTGGCATCTGTGAAATTGCTTCAACAAAAGGTAAGTTAATGTGTAATTGTTTAAAAAGTTCAAAGAACTTACCGAATTGAGCGTCTGTATGGTCTTTCTCCAATTTTGCCGAATATGGGATGCGCGGTTTGTATTCCTTGAGTGGTGGTAGAGCGTTTTCCTTGAGTTCCTCTACCTTATCTTCTGAAGATTCTAGAATAGCCTTCTTTTCTGGCTCGACTAGGACCTTTCCATCTCTTAAAGTAATTGCTTTGACATCTTCTCTGGGATTTGGCTCAGTGTTACTTGGTAATCCACCTTGTGGTCTTTCTGAAATCAATTTCTCAAGTTGACCGATTTGGTTCTCCAGCCCTTGAATTGATGCTTGTTGGTTTTTCAGTGTTGTTCCAGTGCTTTGAAAACGGGTTTCTGATGTGGCCATAAATTTGGTGAGCATCTCTTTAAGATTTGGCTTTTTCTCTTATTACGGTGGTGGTTGCTGAAATCCTGGAGGAGGCTATTGTCTTTGATTTCCTTGTCCTCCCTATGAAAAATTTGGGTGATTTCTCCAACCTGCATTGTAAGTATTACTATAAGGGTTATTTTGAGATCTAGAATTGTTACCCATATAGTTGGCTTGTTCAGTTTCCATGCTGTGTCCATAGGATGCGAAATCTGGATTGAACTTGTTTCCTTGAGTCGCGTTGCATTGCATCACTGGTTGTGCCTGCGTAGAACTAACAAAATTATCAAACTTTTTATTTAGAAGTTCTACTTGGTTAGTAAGCATAGTAACAGCATCAATGTTAAAAACTCCTGCAGCTTTTGTCGACTTTGTCCTCATGACTTGCCACTAATAATTATTCAATGACATCTCTTCAATAAATTCATAAGCTGCTTCAGGTGTTTTATTATTGATCGTCCCTCCTGCGGCTGCATTGATCATTTATCTGGTTGACGGATTTAAACCGTTGTGGAAGGTTTGAACTTGTAGCCACAAAGGTAGACCATGATGAGGACACCTTCTCAAAAGATCTTTGTATCTCTCCCATGCATCGTAAAGTGTTTCTAAATCCATCTGCACAAAAGAAGAAATATCGTTTCGTAATTTGGCTGTTTTAGCTGGAGGAAAATATTTGAGTAAAAATTTTTCGGTCATTTGTTCCCATGTAGTGATTGAGCCCCGTGGTAAGGAATTTAACCACTGTTTGGCTTTATTTCTCAAAGGGAATCGAAATAGCCTCAAGCGAATGGCATCGTCAGAAATGCCATTTATTTTAAAAGTATCACAAAATTCCAAGAAATTTCCTAAATGTGAATTTGGATCTTCGTCCTACAAACCATCAAACTGTACAAACTGCTGTATCATCTGAATAGTGTTAGGCTTTAATTCAAAGTTATTAGCAGCAATAGCAGGTCGAATAATGCTAGTTTGGGTACCAATCAAACTAGGTTTAGCATAATCATACATAGTACGAGGAGCTTCATCCTAGTTTACTGGTTCTGCTGGTAGTGCTGGAGGTGGTGGAATGTTTTGATTCGCGTTCATATCTTCTGTAGGTTCTGGCTCTTGCTTAGGTTCTTGTTCTGGATAATGTAAACTGTGTCTAATTTCTCTGCGATTTCTGCGAACTGTCGCTTCTAGATCTTCGTCAAAAAGCAGTGGTCCTGTTGGGTTGTTTCTAGTCAGAAACTAAAAATACCTAGAAGGAAAAAGCAAAGAAAAATAGAATAAAATAAAAATAAAATAAAAAATAAAAAAATAAAAATAAAAATAAAAATAAATAAAAACTAAAAATAAATAAATATAGTAATGGCTAAAGTAATAGAAATCGAGTTTTCTTAATATTTTAGTTCCCCGGCAACGGCGCCAAAAACTTGATAACGGCTATCGCGAATTAAGTAATAAAATTTATAAAACTGATCACACCAAAACTAACTAATATCACGACCTTAAAGGCAAGCGCACCTGTCGAACAATAGTATAGTTTAGTGGCAAGACCGAGTTATCGTACCCAAGGGAACCAAAAGTACTAATACTTACTTCCTTTCTATTATCTAGCCTAAAAATAAAGAGAGTTGATTTAACTAATTCTAAAACTAACTAAAAGTGCACAAAAAGTAAATTGAGGAAAAACTTTCGGGAAAACTAATTGATATGAGTAATACTTCAGGGAGAATCCACCTAGACTTCACTTGTTATTGACTTCTTGAACTATATAATTGATTACTTACCTTGATCCGTAGAGATCCCTAACTTATGCTAAACCCTACGTCGAGGCATAGAGCAACTAGGCCTAAGTTGTTAATTAAAGTTCCCTTATTAATTAACACCCTAGGTTGCATTAATTCGATCTATGGCTCCCCATATTAGGTTTGACCCTAATCCGGCAGATTTATGTCGCCCTATGTCTAGGGTTGCATGCAACTCCGCTTAATTATGGTAGATCTACTCTTGTTACAGGGACTTTTGCTCCTCTGCTCTAAGCACATCAATTTCTTGAAGTAATACCTAGGATTATCAAATCCAGAATGAAGAACACATAATTAAGAACAATTCAAGCAATTATCATATAACTCAATAAATAATAACAAGATCTGTCTTAGGTTTCATCCCCCTCAAGTATTTGAGGGGTTTAGTTCATAATAAAGAAAGAAAACATCTCAGAAGTAATAAGATAACAAAACATAAAGAACCCAAAAACCCCTGAAGGAATTTAGGGAGATCCTCAGTCTTGATGTAGAACTCTGGCTTTTGGGATGAATCAATCTACTTCCCTTGGAGTAATTCCTTGCTTCCACTCCTTGTGTTGGCTGAAAGATGGCGTTCCTTTTTGGGAGAAAAAAGTACACCCTTAGAGTTGCCTCCTAGGGTCTTTATATAGAGCTTTGGGGAGCCTTTCTTAGCCTATAAGCATCCAAATCCGAGTGAAATTCCTCTTCCTCACGACTAGAACACGCTCGTGTGCCATGCCCGTGTACTTCGACAAGAGGCTGTGTGAGATTCTGTCGATTAGGGCACGACCGTGTGGCCTGGCCGTGCTTGTCGGGGCTGGACCGTGTGATCTTTGTGTGGCACGACCGTGTGCCACGGCCGTGTGGTGACTTCTTGGGCCGTGCGTTTTCACATTTTGGCCTATTTTCTTTGGTTTTTGGTCCATTTTCCGTTCTTTTCTCTTCCTATGCTCTCCTGAGTGTAAGATATGAAAAATAAAGATTAAGAGCACCAATTCTTACTAAATAGATAATAATTCATCCAAAATATAGGCTAAACATGAGGTATAAAATATGTATAATTTAGCGTTTATCAAAGCTCATTAAACAACTGGACTGTAGAAAAACTTCTTGTAGTCTTTAGAAATTATACAGAGTAATTTTCAGAACACTCTTGTTGCTCTAAAGCCTAGGAGTAATAAGATTTCATTTGTAAAATTGGCTCATGTTCAGACATTTTTGTTTCAATAAAACATACATTTGTTATCAATTTGAGCAAATATTCTTTCACACCGATAAATATTCTTTTGACCTTTTAATTTCTTTCTAAATTTTTCATGCCATTCATGACATGTAAATAGTCATTCTTAAATTCATTCATTCTTTGTACATTCTTTCGTGCCCCTACAGGTCCCTAGATATCAATGACATGAGCAATGAAACTACAAGTCCTGAATTCTCTTTTGAGCAAGACATGTGTTTAGAGGAACCTCAGGATTTTGAAGGTGACAGGGATTGTGACGTGTCTCCAGATCTGTTAAGAATGGTAAAGCAAGAAGAGAAGTAAATTTTGCCCCATGAGAAAGAGGCAGTAGAGAATGTAACCTTGGAGGAAGGGAAAGAGTGAAAATTGGGACGCACATTCCAAGGAAACAAGGCGAGATCTTGTTGAGTTACTGCGGAAATTTAGAGATGTTTTTGCATGGTCGTACCAAGATATGCCTGGACTGAATACTGATATTGTAGTACATCACCTTCCCATAAGAGAAGACTGCAAGCCAATCCAACAAAAGCTGCGAAGGATGAAGCCTGATATTGTGTTGAAAATAAAAGATGAAGTCAAGAAGCAGTTTGATGCTGGATTTCTACAAGAGGTTAAGTACTCAGAATGGGTAGCTAACATTGTGCCTATCCCTAAGAAAGACGGGAAGGTACGAATGTGTGTTGATTATAGAGATTTGAACAAAGCTAGCCCAAAGGACAATTTTCCCTTATCGCACATTGATACTTAGGGTGGACAATACGGCAGGTTACTCGTTGTTTTCCTTTATGGATGGCTTCTCGGGGTACAATCAAATAAAGATGCATTCTGAAGACATGGATAAAACCACTTTCATAACATTATGGGGTACTTTTTGTTATAAGGTAATGCCATTTGGGCTAAAGAATGTAGGGGCAACATACCAAAGGGCTATGGTAACCTTATTCCATGATATGATGCATAAAGAAATTAAGGTGTACGTTGACAACATGATTGCCAAATCTCAAACAGAGAAAGAGCACATTGAAGTCTTGAAGAAATTGCTCCTGAGATTGAGGAAATTTCAGTTAAAGCTCAATCCGGCAAAGTGTACCTTTACAACTAGGTCGGGAAAACTATTGGGCTTTGCAGTGATTTTGCTATACCTGAATTGACAAGAAGCGAAGTATGTTACATGCTGGGGCATCAACAAAGTACTTTGGATCTTCTAAACACATGTTAAGTTCAAGGCAGTCTTCACAGATCTTGTATATAGAAGCCCAAGCTGTGATATCTAGGGCACTTGGTTTTTGTCCTATTTACTATCTTTGGACTCTTTTTCTTCTCAAAGATATGTTTCTAGATTAATTTCCTTTATATTTTGATAATTTATTCAAACTCTAATTATCCTCAAGATCAATTTATCTGTTGCCCATTATTCATAAAGCATGTTGCATTGAAATAATGATTGATGAACTAGTAATGTTTTCACAAAAGAAGTTTTGCATATTACCATGGAAATTTCTAGATAATACAAGAAACTGAAACAGGTCAATTGTTTAAGAATTCCCATGAGTAAAGGGCAGAGATACTTGAGAAAGGTTTAAATTGAGACTATCTCTTTTGTCCAAATAGGTGATTGGGCAAATTAATTGAGCAATATCGATTCAAAGAGGGGATCATTTCAAAAACATCGCCAGTGAGTCATAACATTTCAAAAAGGGCTAATTGCCCTATAGGCCCTTCCGTAATTTTTCTTTTTATGATTTCATCCAAATTAAATTTCCTTCTATTTTTAATTTAGCCCCGAAGGTTTGTTTTTGTTTCAATTTGGCCCTTGAGCCATTTAAAAGCAGGAATTGGAAAGGCGTCGTTTTGGGATTAGGGTCTATTTACACAGTGAGTCCCTCCCTTTTAACGCGTGTTTCAATTAGGGCCCGAATTTAGTTTTTTTTATAATTTTCCCAGAATTTTACTAAAATTTAAATTTAATCCTTTTTATATTTTATTTTTATTTTAACTAGGGTTTTTGTTATTATTATTTATTTATTTTAATATTTTATATATTTTAAAATATTTTTATATAAAATTGTTTTATTACACATTATATTTTATTATTTATTACATATTTTATGTTATTTCAAAATTTATATAATATTATAAAATAATTAATTATAAATAAAAAGTTTTGTTTTATATTATCTTTTAAATACGTATATTATTATTGTTTTTTTAAACACATGTATTAAACTATTATATTATATGTTGTAAATTACTTTTTTTTTTATCAATTTAGAATGTATTGATTAATTTTATATATATGTGTATAATAATCATTTTAAAAATTTGTCATTTATCTTCTATATATATTATTTTAATATCCAAATGTTTAATACCTCATTTATTTTTTTTTTATAGTGTTACTTTATTTACAAAAGATTTATATTTGTTTCTCATCTTATTTTGTACATTTTCAAAATTTTGTTGATTTATTTTTGTACCTTTTTTTGTATTTGCTTATTATTGTTTAGCATAGTAATTTTATCACCAGTTATATTCGTTATTTTTATGTTTATATTTGCATGAAATGTTGGTATGTATCATGTAATTTATATTGTTTTAGTATTGATATCTTGTAATATATTAATGTTATATTTTACTCGCATCATTGTTTTAAAAATTTTAATTGAAAAGTTTTTAAAATAAGGCAATGTTTTTGTGTTTAGAAATTCGGAAAATAGTGCCCTAACGTGCTGGGTTGCGGTTTCCCGTTTGTCTATATAACTAAATATCCTTTTTAATTTTGTAAATCACGAGATGATTTTAGTTACGAGGATTCAAAAACATTGTGTCCTAACGTGCTGGATGTGATGTTTGGTATTCTTTCGGAACAAAGGAATCTCGAGTTTCAACTCAAATTATTCAGGTTTTTAAAAGGGATCATACTTTCAAATCTTTTGAAATTTTCGATATTAAGACAGAAAATTAATCAATTGGTACCAATTTTGGGTGTTACGAGGGTGCTAATCCTTCCTCGTACGTAACCGACTCCCGAACCCGTTTTCTTGAATTTTCGTAGACAAAAATCAATGTTTTGAAATAAAACATTTTATAAGGTGATCCAATCACACCTAAAAGGATTGGTGGCGACTCCCATTTTCGTTTTTTTTAAATAGACGACCCCGTTTTTCAAAAATTTAAAAATGGTTTCGACATGTTTTATCCTCATCCTTTATATTGTCATGCACGTTTATTATTTTGTTAGGTATGTAATTACTGTAACTTATTTTACATCTCGCAACAAAACTGCGTTACATTTTACACGATGCATTAAAAATTTTGTTTTAAAATAAGCAATACCCTGTGTTTTTAAAATTTGGAAAGTCGTACCCTAACTTACGGGGTTTCGATTTTCTTGACAAATTCGAATAAATGAATGTTTTAAAAATTTTAAAATAATCTCGGGAATTACGAAAGGATCTTGTTCTAACTTACGGAATATTATTTCTTTCTAAACCGAGATCATCAAACATTTTTCAAATAAATAAAATTTTTGGTGTTTATACTCGTTTCGAGGATTTAAGGCGTTGTGTCCTAACTTACGGGACGTTATCATTTTTCTCGATTAACGTGAAATATGCCCTTCTTTTTGTAAAAGAATTTTTAACTAAGTAATATTTTAACACAAGATTGTATTTTAAAATCTTTTTAAAATTTTCAACTTTCGACATTAAGACACTAAATAATCAATTAGGTATCAATTTTGGGCGTGGCGAGAGTACTAATCCTTCCTCGCACGTAACCGACTCCCAAACTCATTTTCTCGAATTTCGTAGACTAAAATCGATGTTTTAGTGAATCAAAATATTTTATTAAAACGACCAAATTACAAGGTGATCTGATCACACCTAAATAAAAAGGATTGGTGGCGACTCCAACTTTCGTTTTAAATGAAAGTCAACCCTTTTTCAAAAATAGTTTTGACAAGCTCAGTGTGGGTTCCATCACAAGGAAATCGAAACAAAACAGAAGACAAGACATTTTAACAATTCCAAGAATAAACACAATCATAATGC
Source organism: Gossypium stocksii (assembly GCA_020496765.1). Classification (NCBI taxonomy): domain Eukaryota; kingdom Viridiplantae; phylum Streptophyta; class Magnoliopsida; order Malvales; family Malvaceae; genus Gossypium; species Gossypium stocksii. The sequence continues at coordinate 124,960,034 of CM035624.1, forward strand.
ACTTCAAATTAACGTTTTTTTTCTCGTAAAACACTTCACTATAAATTTCTCAGAATTCAAAATAATCGTACTATTATTCAGAGTATAGCTATTTTAGATTAACTCAACACAAGAATAATCGGTGTAACGAAAAATCATACAGAAACAGTGTTCATCGAACAATTCTCCATAGTAAATTCACACATATCAATAATTCAGATCACACAACAATGTACATATGTATCATCTCAAAAATTACAGTTTTGTATGCACATGATTTTATGGATGTCATACAGTTTTGGTTTATCAGAAAGATCCTACCCCAGCACTACACACCATAATAGATGTTCCCCAAAACTCCCTTCTCCAATCGCACCGGTTGTGGATATATCACCAATAATTTGTAGTTTTCACTACTAATGGTCGTGGACACACAGCAAACTAACGCAGTTGGAATATACTTTTCGTGTGGATACACAACACATAACTAAATGCAAATAAAACATGCCAATGACCGTGGAAGCACAACATACCCACAAATAAAAGCTGTGTGGTTGCACGGTAAAACGGATGCAATTGGAATTTGCTTTTGCTGTGGATACACAATGCACAATTTAAACTCTTAATTATCTTAACTAAAATATAAAATTGGATTTAACCTATTAACTAAAATCCTAATTATCTCTCTCATTATCCTAATTTAATTTAAATTCATAATTATTAATTAACATCTAAAATATTATCTAACATTTCAAATTATCTTAACTAAATTAAAGCTTTAATTATCATAATATAATTTAAATTCCTAATTATGTTAATCTACACAAAATCTATTAAAAATAAACGCATTACTTTCTTTCTGTTTATTTTATTTCCTTTTACTCTTTTAATTTTGCGTCTAACATATCTAATTCGTTCTCTAAATTCTTAAAAAGGATTAATTCTAATCTAGTCCTTAATTGAACATTCAATTTAATCCCATAACTAAACCATAATTCAATTGTTTCACAAGATAATACCCATATTTAATAAAAGATTAAATTATTTACTTTTATTTTAAAACAACTTGTATCAATATAAATTTAAAAGCATGAATTTTATTATTCAATTAGACTTTCATTATATATTTTAATTTCTTTACACATATATATCTTAAATATTTATTTAATTAAACATAGATGTTGTGTCTTTTAATATAATAAAGTAAATGATGAAATATATAAAAATTAATGCTACAAATTTTGAAAAAGATTATGCTTCTTTTGTAGTTTTGGAATATTTTATTCCTATAAATATAATCATAATTAATGTAAATATACTAGTCAATGAAAATTACTTACACTTGTTCAGTACTACAAATGTTATGTTTATTGTATTTATACATTTTAATTTATATAAAATTTAAAATCTCAAGTTTTTATTTATAAAAATATAGCCAGATCGCTGGGTAACAAAATTAGTTTTAAAATATTTTTTTACATTTTTTTTTATCTTTTTCTAATTTATATTTTTTTAATTTTCTGTTATTTTATGAAAATTTTAAAATTTTTTTTGCAAGTTTTTAATAATTTATATAATTTTTTTATCATTTATACTAATTTTTATATATTTTGTACACTTTTATATAATTTAATAACTTTTGTGATTTTTAAATATTTTATGGTTTTTTTATAGTTTTAATGGTTTTAAATTTAAACCACCTTATTCTCCACTTGGTGGAAACAACCGCTCATAATGGCTATTGTTATTCTTTCATGGTTGATCGTTAATTTTAACGGGTGATGGGCTTATTTGATTGAAATTTTAACGTTCAAGGGCTTTCAAGACCATTTAACCAAAATTGAAATAATTAAGATAAAAAAAAACTTAAAAGTTAATTTAAAATATCAAGTTTTATACCAACTAGTACAAATCGATATTGACCAAAATTAGGTCGGAATACATTGAAATAACCAAACACAACAAAATTTTGACTAAATAGAACATAAACTATTTGGTACAGTTGAAAACTAAAACAATACATATAGATGGATACCGATATTGTAACAACTAATGCCATTGTAATACTTACAAGTGATGTGTAATGTTTTAAGGGATGCCATGAAACCTTTCACTTTTTGTTAAAAGAATTTGGCTTACCTAATTGGATTATGACAATTAAGAGAAGGACCGACACTCCATTTTTACACTTTGGGTTAATTAGTTCAATTTTAACTTAACAATATGATCAACTTTTTCCTTTTTCTTAGCTTATCTCATATTATGAAAAAGCACCACAAATGGGATGTAGGGTTTTATGAAATCAATACTTTAAGTAATACTTGCAATTGTGGAATTAGAGGTTGCTTTAGTTATAATTAATATTAGAAAGTAGCGGAGCCAGAAAAATTTTTTAGGGGTCGAAATTAAATTATAATTTTTACGATAGCAAAAATATAATTTTTAAAGGATTAAATTAAAGTTTTATCATTTTTATGGGGGACAAAGTGCAATTTTATCTTTACTAATTTAGAATTTTAAAAATTTTAAAGGGCTTAAATGAAATTTTATATTTTAAGGGGGTAGGGGCCCCTGCCAGCGCTCTGGATTTGCCCTTAATATTAGATAACCTAGCAATTAAATCAAGTAGGAGTTGGGATCCATTGAGTTACTATAGTTTATGTTGTCCCAAACCAATAAATTGACCCAACCAACTAAAGTTTTGATTTACGTATTTTTATTTTGAACCAATATTTAATGTCCAAATTAATGTTAAGTTGGATTCATAAGTTTAAGGAACTATCTAAAATTAGACCAATAAAATTTAAAATATAAATATGATAATTTTTTCGATTTATTGAATAATGGATTGTTATATACATAGTATGAGATGATCTATTGATTCTATATTCTTATTGTTTAATGTATGAATTTTTTTCTTATTTCTTTTGAGTTTGATTAATAATGTATTGTATTTGCGATGTTTATTGAAAAATATTTTTTATTATTTAATCTCATTAGTTGATACTTATTTTTTTGATTCATGGAAAGTTGTTGTAATTATAAATTTAGTAAATAATAATGAAAAATAAAGTTTAATTATATCTAGTAATCAATAAGAAGATAGAGAAAGTTATGTTAATTATAGTTATAAATTATTTATTATATAAAGAAAATAGTTGTATGACTAATAATTATTTTTACAATAATTTATATAGTTATATTTTAAAAAATATTTTTATAATTGAAATACTATTATTTTGTTCAAAATATTAATATTAATATTATGTATTTTATTATTGAATATGATTAAAATATTTTTAAATTTTTTTTTGAAAATTATATTTTTAATTTTTAGAAATTTTATATAACTTTCCATATATTCTTTCTTTTTTCTGATTTGTCAATTTCTTTTGAGATTTATCTAAATTTATTTGAAAAAAAATTTATTTTAAAAAAATAATTTTTAAATTTCTTGGAATTTTATATAAATTTTTGGATTTTTAAAAAAATTGAGTTTTTTTTTCTTTTTTCCCCATTTTTTAAATTTATTTCAGAAAAATATAAACTAGCTTCTTCTTCTTTTTTTTTTTGCTTTAGGTATAATTAATATTAGATAAGCCACAAATTAGATCAAGTAGAAGCTTCATGTCCTAATCCCATTTAATTACTTTTGTTGTATAATTAATTTAGTCCACCTTACATAGTAGCTCTATGGGGCAAATAGTTTAAATGTTAAATTAGTATTTAAATCTCATAGTATTAGTATTATATCAAATATTTAAGGGTAAATATATATATTCTATTATCTAAGCTTGGGTTCAAGGTTTAAATTAAGTACTTAAACTTGGTTTTATAGTTCAAATTGGTGTAAATAACTAAGCATTAATTTGAATCAAGAAGCCAAGTTCAAGTACCTAATTAGACTATAAAAGCGCTTTTGGTAGCAAATTGAATATTAAAACTGTGTACAGTTATCTAATTGGACAAAAAAAGATCTTAGATACTAATTTGAACCCTAAAGTCAAATTTAGGCACCAAAGTGTATATTTATCTAATATTTAAATTTGATCTACCTAATTTAAATATTTTTTGGTATAATGCAATAAGAAAATTAATTAATACTTACACACACGATAGAGATATACCCACACCAGATACACAATCACTGTATAAAAAAATTAAAAAACAGAAAGATATCCTTCACACAAAATTTAAAAGCATTTAATTTTTTAACTAACATTAGACAAATGGAAATGGAAATGGAAATACTTATTTTTAAGTTTATGGATGAATCTAATTTATCTAAATACTATGGGTGTTTTTTTTGTGTGATGAAAGATGGGTGAGAGAAGGTAGTAAGCTAAGTAGGGGAGTAATATCTCCTTTAAATGTGGCTATAAATGCTCGAAACCAATTCTGCTTTCCTCAACTCAAATCTTCAATCTTTAGTTCATCTCTCCAAAAAAAAAAAAAGAAATGGCAGGTTCCAATGTTTTCATTTTATTAGCTTGCTTCATTTCCTTGGGTTTTTCAAGCATGGAGGTTAGCCAAGCAACTCGAAATCTTCAGCAAGTGCCACCAACAGAAGAGCCATCAACAAAAAAGCCACCAGTAGAAAAGCCACCAGTAAAGCCACCACCAGTAAAGCCAGAAAAGCCACCAGTAGAAAAGCCACCAGTAAAGTCACCACCAGTAAAGCCACCAATAATAAAGCCACCACCAGTAAAGCCACCAGTGACAGTAACGCCAACAAAGGCACCAACAGAGGCACCAACAAAGGCACCAACAGAGCTATATTAGTATCACATATGTTATTGAGAATGAACACTGCTATCACATTCTCTATGATGTTATTTCACGAAATAAGAATGTAACTTCTATTTACATTTTACATATATAATAATAATAAAGTGTGGTGTTTTTTTCTAAGTTATTAAATTATTAAAAATATATATCCAAAAAATATACATGATTAATTATTATACAATTATTTACAAAAATATTCTAATCGATTCAACCAACTCCAACATAGTTATACTTCAGTAAAAAAAAAAAAAAAAAAACCATATCATAATCAAATTCATGCTTCCCCAATGAGTGATGTGATTATTTTACTATTAAACTCAATCCTACCACAAGTATGAGTATATTAAATTATGTTGATACTTTATTTGCACAATTTTTTTATAGATGGTGAGATTCAATTTATTATATTTATATTTAATCCTTTTTATTATATTTATATTTAAATTTGAATCTTTATATTTAAATTTGAATAATTTTTCTCATCTACTTTTACAATGTCAAATTGTGGCTTTGGTCCTTTTATTATACTTGGATAAGAGTTAGTTACTATAAATTAATTTGAAATATTTTTATCTACTTTTTTAATATAATTAGTTAGTTTAAATAATTAACACGGTTAATAATTTTAGTTAAAACATTAAAGTGAACTTTTGCTTAAATATACTCATTCCAACAAAAATATACGTTAGTATAATTAATTAGAAGGTGATTAAGTAATGATTTAGTTAGCCTAAATAATTAATTTGATTACTAATTTCAAGTAAAATGTTGAGGTGGTTTTTCCTTAAACATACTCGTTCCAACCAAAAAATCTTTGTTAGTATGATTAGTTTGTAACACCTCTACCCGAATTCGTCACCGGAATAGGGTACGAGGCATTACCAGAGTTTACTAAATAAATTTTCTATTATTACGAGTTAAATACTATTCATTTACCAAAACATGTTATGACGTCCCTTAGATGGGTCTCCGAAGCCAAAACATACATCGGGACCAAACTGGGAATTAATCGAATCCATCGGGAATTTTTCACAAAACCCCAAAATTTTTTTATGAACTAACATTCCCTGCAAATTTTAAATCGAGACCAATCCGAACCAACCAATCAATTTCAACATATTTTCAAGATAGATTCAAATATATCCATAAGATAACCTTATAACATACCAAAACCAAGATTTGTTAGCCCTACCAATGGCTAACTTTACATTCATTTCACATTTATTAGCTTATAAATGCCATTGATTTCCAAAATAAAGTTTCTTTTTATACCAACATGTTGAGGTTGATAGTGTGATATGTCTCCGACCGAATCTGACCTCCGAACTCTTAATACTACAAAACAGGGAAAAAGGAAATAGGGTAAGCACGTTGTGCTTAGTAAGCTCACGTAACAAGAATTATACTTACCTAATATTTTCAATACAATACAATAAACATTCATACATCCATGCAAATCATTATTACCCTAACATGCACAAACTTAACATTCAAGTTAGTCAAATAATTTCAATGTGTCAATAATATACCCCATGATTGATGAGCTCATCAATACCATGATTTCCATTCCATTATTATTTTCCTATATTTATCCCGTTGAATTTCTCGAAATTTCAATGGATTTTCAGAGGTACACTTTAGTGTACAAATCCGGGTCTGTCAATTCATATTCATGTGTGCACATTTCCATTTCAAAGAGCACACTCCCGCGAACCTTATCCTTACAACGGGATTACCAGTCCAGGCTAAATCCCCTGTAATATAAACTCATAGAGTATTGTCGGGATTACCAATCCAAGCTAAATCCCCTGCAACGACAATTACTCTAATGAACTTGGATCTGAACTACCAGTCCAGGCTAAATTTAGACCCTAATTCGGATTACTTGTCCAGGCTAAATCCATTTTCCACATATTCTTCGGGAGGGCAATATCAAGATAGGATCACCCGTCCGGGCTAGATCCTTTTTACCGTCAATTCCTTTTCAGAGATCCATCGAATTTCCTTTTCATTCAACTAAGATTTCTTCCACTTTTTATCAAATATATCAATGTTTCATAAATTTTCATACAATGAACAGTCAAATCATATTCACATCAATAACATACATTTCAAGCATTTAAAAATATAATTCAAGTTACACAACTTACCTCGATACTTGTTTGTATACAAAAATCTACTAATCTCGAACTTTTTCCTTTCCTCTATCTAGCTTCGTACTTGAGTCTTCGAGATCTAAATAAATAAATTTAATCATCAATTTAACATTTCATGCTCATATGTACCATTCTCTACAATTCCACTATTATTTATAGTTCATTCAAAGTTGTCTACTTGAATCATAGTCACTAAATTATTTATATCTTAAGCTACAGAGATCTAAATTAAATTAAGATCCGAGATCTAAATTAAGATCCAAAAATTTTCTCTGAAACTAGACTCACATATCTTATTATCATAAAATTTTTAGAATTTTTGATTTAGTCAATAAGTACAGTTTATTCTTTAAAGTCACCCCTGTTCTGTTGTCTAACAGTTCCGACCCTTCGTCACTAAAAATTAATTATATCCTCATACGGAATTCAGATGATGTTCTCGTTTGTTTCTTTTGAAAATAGATTCATTAAGGATTTTAACCATATAAATTATAACCCATAATTATTTTTGTACAATTTTTAATGATTTTCCCAAGTTAGAACAGGGGAACCCGAATTTATTCTGACCTTGTCTCACAAAATTTATTATAACTCATGATTTACAATTCAATTGCTTACACTGTTTCTTTTATGAGAAACTAGACTCAATAAGCTTTAATTCCATATTTTTTTATCCTCTAATTCGATTTCCCAATTTATGGTGATTTTTCAAAATTAGCCTAATGCTGCTGTCCAAAACTGTTTTAGTGCAAGCTGTTTATTACCATTTTTCCCCTAAGCTTTTAATAAATGATAATTTTGTCACTGCTCAATTAACCTCTCAATTGAGCTAATCTTTCTCAATTAACACTTTATTCTATCACTTTAAACTACTTTATAGCCTTTGGAAATCAGAATTTCAGCACTATACTTCAATTTCACACTCTTTTACAAATAGGTCCTAAAAATCAATTTCTATTGAAATTACCTAATAAAATCATCTCATAAACAAATTAAAGCTTCAATTTCATGGTATTTCATCATAAAATTACAGCACTCAACCATGGTGACTTTCAATTTCATCCATGAAATCAAAAAATAATGAATTTAATAGTAGGACCTAGTTGTAAAAGTCTTAAAAACACAAAAAATTACAAGAAAAAGGAAATGATTAACTCACTTGGTGCAAAAATTATGAAACACCAGCTTAAAGAACCCCTCCTATGGCGTTTTGTCTGATGAGAATGAAGATAAATTACAAGAAATCTAGATATTTCCATATTAGTCCTAATTTTATTTGGTTAATAATGCAATATTCCAATTTTGCCCTTAAATCATCCATTTTCTTGCTGATTTCATGCCCTTGCCGTCCAGCCCAAATAAATTTTGGGTCTAATTGCCTTTTAAATCCTTTCTCATTAGACACTTAAGCTATTTAATCATCCTAATCACTTTTACACCTTTTTCAATTTAGTCCTTTTCAATTAATTGGCTACCCAAACGTTAAAATTTTCTAACGAAATTTTGTTACCATATTACTAACATTTCATAAATATTTATGAAAATATTTCCGACTCGGTTTTAAGAGATCGAGGTCTCAATACCTTGTTTTTACCCACTTTCTTCAATAATTTCTTTTTTCTAACTAACCACTAAATCAGTAAAATTTTTCTATTGATATTTTCATACGATTTTCCTATCATATCAATATTCATGCAAAAATATTAAAATAAATTCTCTTTAAATCGGATTTGTGGTTACGAAACTAGTATTCCGATAACCTTAAATTTAGGTCATTACATAGTTAAAAAGTAATTAAGCCATTATTTAGTTAGAAGTGATGATTTAAGGAAAAAAAATACACGATGTCATTTTACTTGGCATAGCTAAAAATGTTAGCTATTTAGGATAACTAATGACGTAATAAAAATAAATAGATCAAATCATGTCAAAATTAAAGTATATGGGCTTAATCTTAAATTTGGGCATAATAAAGAGACTTGCATCAAGTAATTATAATTTATTAAAAAAAATTTAAGACCCAAAAATATTAATTTTTAATTTGTTAATTTATGTCATGAATGAGCATTCGTTTTAGTGATTAGGATTCTTGTTTATTGTTGCAGCTCTTGGGTTCAAATCTCACCTTTAAGAAATTTTGTTATTTTTGTCTTTATCCTTATTTGTTCCTTACGACTTAAATACTATTTTTGCTTAATTTATGATATAATGAGTTTGCTGGTTCAATGGTAAAATGTGTTTACCTTTTAATTTTGTGTTTGAGTCTCTGCAGCAGTAAGATTGAATTTATTTTTGTTAGTCCTTAACGTGCTGTCAAGTTGGTGCTGTTGGATTGGGTTTTGAACTCCTGAAAAAAGATTGTAGGTTAGCAGGAAATCCTGTGTGATTTCGTCATATTGGTGGGTTGAAAATTGAATTGTTGAATAATGGATTTTTCAACAAAAAATAGTGTTTTCAAACTGGATTCAAATAAGTTTTTCGCTGCAAAAAAAAGTGTCTTATGAGTAAATAATTAACAAACTCATCAAAACATTTAAGAAAGATAAATTTCTCAAATAAACTCAGATTTTATTAAATAAGTGCAAGTATTATTTTATAAAATGAACAGATTCTAGATTTTTTTTTGAATGTATCGTAGTAGCATCTCTAGATTTGGCCATAACATCTGGTGCAGGTTTTGGTATTACAAAATTATTTTATAAAATAAAAAAATTGCAAAAATTATAAAATATATAAAATTGCCAAAAAATTATAAAATGATTATAAACGAAAAAAATTATATAAATTATAAATATTATTAAACATTGTGAAAAGCATTAAAAAGTACTAAAATAACAATTTAAAAAACATATAAATTATGAAAATTTTAAAAAAAATTAAAATTATGAAAAATATTTAAATATATAAAATATTATTAAAAATATTATAAAATATAGAAAATTGGAAAAAATTATAAAAATAAAATTATTTGAATTAAAAAATAAAAATGGTAAAAAATATTTAAAATATTTAAAAACATAGAAAGTTATTAAAATTTTTTAAAAATACTAAAACATATAAAATATTATAAAAAAGCATAAAATTTATAAAATAAAAAAATAAAAAAACTATGTGAAAATGAAATTATAAAAACCAGTTTTTAAATTTGTATACTAACCATCATTTGATCTCTAAAGCTATTTATCTTACTAGTCAATCACAGACCTCCCCAAAGCTTGCGACCGCTTTTTGTCCATCATAATCAACAAAAAAGTGCCATGCAAACTATACAAGAAAATACCTCAATATCATTTTCATTGTTTTGTTTTAACGTAACTATATTAAATCCCAAATGATTCATGATTATTTTAACTCAAACAGTTTGTTGAACCATCGCTAAAAATGCCAATTTCAGCATCAATAATAGACCATGCTATACAAGTTTATTTCTTACTACTTTAAGACTTCACTCCATTATTAAATAAGTCTACAAGCCCAATTTAGCATGTGGCCCATAAAACAACAAACTACAATCCAAACAAACCAAAGACCCAAATCAAACCCAATTAAAAAACCAAAATCCAAAACTATTGAACCCAATTACAAACCCAACCCAACTAAACCAAACCCTAAGCCCAACAAAGTAGCCCAATACCCTAAATTATCAAGAAAACAAACAAACAAACAAACAAAACCCTAGAAATCCTAGTGTTGCTGCCTCTGCCCTCCGACCAGCCTGCAGCACCGCCATCGTCAGAGCCACTTGCTTTGCCACCGCCCACTTGCACCTGCAAAACAAAAGAAGAAAAGACAAATTAAGCAGAAGTAGGAATAAAAAAAATCAAATGTAGTGGCTATAAAGCTACAACAATTCAATGTAAAAAAAGGGGAGGAGGATTTTGAATACAAAAAATAAGTGATATTATCAATAAAAATAACAAGAGAGTTCTCAAATAGGGTTTCAAATATACAAACAATAAAAAAACACGAATCTCAATCGAAAATTAAGAATTCCCAAAGGTGATTTTTTTTTTTTTGCTTTGGTTTCATTTTACGAATCTATTTTTTTTATTTTTTTTTCCTTTTACGAATAAAAACACAAAGTAAAGAAGGAAAATGTTTGAGAAAGCGAACCTTCATGCTCCGTCATTGTGAACGGCCAAGGTAGCCACTTTCGATGAAAAGTAGGTTTAAGAGGGTAAAAATGGCAAAACGAGGGCTTTTGGATTTTTCCGGCCACTGCGGAAAGTAGCGCCGCCATCGGTGTCGATGGCCGGCGTGGTGATCCGATGACCGGACCAGAGGTCGTGGGAGAGGATTTGAGAGCATCTTCAGGAATTTTTTTTTTTGAAAATAAAAAGGGAAATGTTTTTTTTTCTTGATTTGGGCTATTTATATAGGGGTTAAAACGACGCCGTTTTGGACTTAAGCACCAGTGCCAAAACGACGCCGTTTCGCTTAAGACCCGAGATCCGACCTGCTCTGTGCTAAGGATCCGCGTGTTTTTGCTTTTGGGGTTATTTGCGCTGCGAGTCCTTCCGCTTTTTAATGGCTTTGCAATTAAGTTTTTTCATGTTTTAATTTTTGCCCTATAATTTATTTCGGCTTTTAATTAGGTCCACCTTGAAGCTGCGTGTTTTGGAGGTAGGGATTATTTCCCATTTTGGTCCCTCCTTGTTATTTGCACGTTCAATGTGGTCCTTTTCTTTTCTTTTTTATTTTTGATTCGCCTCAAATTTCTGTTTTAAAATTCAATTTAGTCCTTTTGGTCATTTTTTCTATTTCATTAATTAATTTAACATTGTTATTGTTATAATTATATTTTCTTTTTATACTTATTATTATATCATTAATTTTGTATTATTATTATTGTTATTTCCTTTATATTTATTTACCTAGTATTTTTTTTAAATACGCTTACTTTATCTTATCATATTATTACTTATTTATTTATATCCTTCTATATAGTTTTAAAACTTTAGATTTTTTTATACTATTATTAGTAAAATCATCATTATTATTAATATTATGATTTGTAATTTGTGTTACACCATATTTATTTATTTATGTGTTTAGTATTAGTTCTTTGGTTTCAAAATTTTAGTTTTTTTTTAATTATTATTTTTCATCTATTTCCACTCGTTTGTTTTATCCTCATCCTTTATATTGTCATGCACGTTTATTATTCTGTTAGGCATGTAATTACTGTAACTTATTTTACATCTCGCAACAAAACCGCGTTATATTTAACATGATGCATTAAAAATTTTGTTTTAAAATAAGCAATACCCTGTGTTTTTAAAATTCGGAAAGTCGTACCCTAACTTACGAGGTTTCGATTTTCTCGACAAATTCGAACAAACGGATGTTTTAAAATTTTTAAAATAATCTCAGGAATTACGAAAGGATCGTGTTCTAACTTACGGAATATGATTTCTTTCTAAAACCGAGATCATCAAACATTTTTCAAATAAATAAAGTTTTTGGTGTTTATTCTCTTTTCGAGGATTTAAGGCATTGTGTGCTAACTTACTAGACGTAATCTTTTTTCTCGATTAATGTGAAATATGCCCTTCTTTTTGTAAAAGAATTTTTAACTAAGTAATATTTGAACAAAGGATCGTATTTTAAAATCTTTTTAAATATTCAACTTTTGACAGTAAGACACTAAATAATTAAATAGGTACCAATTTTGGGCGTGACGAAGGTGTTAATCCTTCCTCGAACATAACTGACTCCCAAACTCGTTTTCTCGAATTTCGTAGACCAAAATCGTTGTTTTAGTGAATCAAAACATTTTATTAAAATGACCAAATTACAAGTTGATCCGATCACACCTAAATAAAAAGGATTGGTGGCGACTCCAATTTTCGTTTTAAATGAAAGTCGACCCTTTTTCAAAAATAGTTTTGACAAGCTCAATGTGTGTTCCATCACAAGGAAATCGAAACAAAACAGAAGACAAGACATTTTAACAATTCCAAGAATAAACACAATCACAATGCAATTCAAATTAATTTTTTTCTCGTAAAACACTTCACTAAAAATTTCTCAGAATTCAGAATAATCATACTCGAATAATCATTTAGAGAATAGCTATTTTAGATTAACTCAACACAAGAATAATTGGTGTCACGAAAAATCATACAGAAACAATGTTCATCGAACAATTCTCCATAGTAATTTCACACATATCAATAATTCAGATCACACAACAATGTATATATGTATCATATCAGAAATTACAGTTTTGTATGCACATGATTTTATGGATGTCATATAATTTCGGTTTATCAGAAAGATCCTACCCCAGCATTACACATCATAACGGATGTTCACCAGAACTCCCTTCTCCAATCACACCGGGTTGTGAATATATCACCAATAATTTGTAGTTTTCACTACCAATGCTTGTGGACACACAACAAACTGACGCAGTTGGAATATACTTTTCGTATGGATACACAATGCATAACTAAATGCAAATAAAACATGCCAATGACCGTGGAAGCACAACATACCCACAGATAAAAGCTGTGTGGTTGCACGGTAAAACGAATGCAGTTGAAATTTCCTTTTGTTGTGGATACACAATGCACAATTTAAACTCTTAATTATCTTAACTAAAATATAAAATAGTATTTAACCTATTAACTAAATTCCTAATTATCTCTCCCATTATCCTAATTTAATTTAAATTCATAATTATTAATTAACATCTAAAATATTATCTAACATTTCAAATTATCTTAACTAAATTAAAGCTTTAATTATCATAATATAATTTAAATTCCTAATTATGTTAATCTACACAAAATCTATTAAAAATAAACGCATTACTTTCTTTCTGTTTATTTTATTTCTTTTTACTCTTTTAATTTTGCGTCTAACATATCTAAGTCGTTCTCTAAATTCTTAAAAAGGATTAATTCTAACCTAGTCCTTAATTGAACATTCAATTTAATCCCATAAACAAACCATAATTCAATTGTTTCACAAGATAATACCCAAGAAATAGAATTTTCCAAGCATCTACCTTTACATACTTAGGAGTGTTTTGAACAATGGGACTGTGAAAGAGATCCCTGTAGTTTTTAAAGCTGATTTGGAGTAATGTTCAAAACACGCTTGTTGCTTTAAGCCTAGAAGCAATAAGAATCCTTTTGTCAAATAGGCTTATGTCCAACATCTTTATTTTCAATGAAAAATGCATTTTTATGTCTCACTTTGAGTAAATATTCTTTTATTCCTTCATTTCATTCATATTCATTATAACACCTCAAACCCGGCCTTAACATTACGGCCAAGTCTGATGTGTCACATTGAAGCGTTTTTCAAAAACTGTGTTTTCATTGAAAACCCTTCTTTGAGTTTAAAAACTCTTACCGTTAAACTTGTATAAAACCTCAGCTTGTGTTTAACTTTTTCCAAAACGAGGTTTATTGAAATAATCATCCCTTGTCAGCAATGTTAAAAACTTTGTGTAATTTTATAGAAAATGGTGAACGCTTGTAACCCCTTTGTAACATGTTATTTTGAAAACAGTTTAAGTATCAGAAAATTAGACCTTTTTCGTTAAAACTTAAAGTGAATGGAAGCTGGGCACCAAGTAGGATTCCCGAAAAGAGGAGGTGAGTCGAATAGACTACTTAAGTACCAAGCTCTTCTTGGATCCACTCCTAGACATGCACACGACCATTGCCACACTTTAACCATCTGAAATATTTATTTACGAAAACATTTAAATTGCCGAAGCTTTGCTCTATTTATCGAGATATTTTGAAAACAAGTAGCCTTTTTATAAAACCGTGCCCTAGAGCTAACCGATTAAGAAACAATTTAATTAATATCATACGTAGGCTAAAACAAATTAAATAAGTAAAGAAAAAACCCAAAATAAAAATAATTAGAGAGGCCCTTATTACAACCCAAAATCAAAATAAAAACTAGCTAAGATTAAATTGAAATAGTTAACTTAATTAAAATCCAACAGTCCAGTCCATGTGGCCACTCTGAATCCCTCCCAGCTCCAAGTCCAGCAATCTAAGGCTCACCTGCAAGGATGGAAAGAAAGGGTGAGTTTGGAAAACTCAGTGTGCAACAAAGCCCTTTCAGAGCCCAAATCAAAAATCAGCAAACTGGGCCTAAGCCCCAATTCAGTCTCAACATATACTGGGCCGAAGCCTTTTCATTTAACAGTTACTGGGCCGAAGCCTTTCACAAATCATATCACTGGGCCGAAGCCTTGTCTGTAAACGGTATGGCCCATAGGCCCATTTCAATATTACATGTAATAACAATGAATGTATGCAAGCCCATTTGTGGAGACTACTCAACCCACCATCCGCTACTCTCCACCCGTACCAACCAACACACCATGTGGGGAATAACTCAACCCACCCAACCAAACTCTCCACTGGCAGCATAGCTGCTTTATCATATAACTAGAGGCCTAGCCTCTTTTAATAACTGGGACAAAGCCCTTTTCGGTAAACTGAGGCAAAGCCCTTTAACACTTCCTCCACCATATAAAACCCAACCCATGCATATATGAATATATCATGGCATATCATGTACATATCATACTATATCATGTGCATATTATGGCATATCATGTATAATATCAAAATCACATGCATCATCATCATAATGAAACCCTAGGGTATAATGGTCATTTTCATCTATGGGCAAAATAGTCATT
Organism: Gossypium stocksii; assembly: GCA_020496765.1. Lineage (NCBI taxonomy): Eukaryota > Viridiplantae > Streptophyta > Magnoliopsida > Malvales > Malvaceae > Gossypium > Gossypium stocksii. The sequence continues at coordinate 124,975,637 of CM035624.1, forward strand.
TTTCATGTTGTAAGGGTAATTCCGTAATGTTATCAAATATTAGGGTTTTCCATACTCATTATCAATTACTAACAATTTCGAGTGTTTTAAAAGATAATTTTAATCCATTCTAACCAAATTGGGCTTTTGGGCCCAAGACCCCTAATGAGCCCTACGAAACCGACTTAGCCAATTAAACCCATTTAGCCTAAATTCCATAATGGTACTAACAGTTTTCACATGCCAAATACCCAAATTCCCTTTTCTGTCGCTTTTACCCAAATGGGCCCGAAAGCCCATTGGGCCCAGTTTCAGCCTATCGAGGCCCAACTTACCATCGTGCACAAAATCATGCCCTTACCTGTTCTATCGATCCAATCACCAATCTTATCGTATGCATCGCATCTATAATCATTTCCAAAACCACAAGTTTGAAATGTTAAAATTTCGACATTTCGGCTTTTCAGTAGATATTAACCTAAGCTGCTATGGGGGTTCGTTACACACCTGATTACGATGAACGATGACCATATCCGCTCCAGAACAATCCTACATTCATTTAGATCACATTAATATCTAAAAACCAATTCGAATACTCACTAAAATACCAACATACATATTCGGTCCACATCCTTAATGGCCCTAAAACACTTACCTTTGTCGACTTAGATCTATTAAATCCAGATCTAACTGTGCCAATGCCCTTAATCCAATGCTCCTTGTTGACCACCCTTAACACACTCAAAAACCGATTACCAAAATAAGATTAGCCTCTAGCCAAGTCGACCATCTCCCCAAGTACATAGGGATTTCGACTTCTCTTAATTTCCAAAATAACGAATGAGAAAGAGTTCAGTTACTTACCAAAGATCTATTTGCCAAAAACGTTCCCTAGCGCCACCTTTCCAGATCTGTTGTAGATCTAATCCCCAGAATACAAGTAGAGAACAGATTTAATAATTTTGGCTTTTCGATAGACGAGGTGAGAAGAAGAAGATTAAATAAAAAGGAACGATCCCGATCTGACTAAGTAAAAGAATGGGGTTTCAGCCTTTTGGAAAAGAAAATCAAAAAGGAAAAATATAAGAAAGAATAGAAATAAGAGTAGAAGGTTTGTGAAAAGAAAAAATGAACCACTAAAATGAAAACCCATTAAATAAACAAAGATCGGCTAATACTAAAAAAATAAAAGATTTCCTCCCAATTTCAAATACCATGTATTTCTCCTTGATTCTTGCTACCTACCGAATTTAAATTCAAATCTGATTCAAAACAGATTTGAATTGCTTTCAACCCCTTAATTTATAAAAAAAAAAAAAAAACAATAATAATTTGAATGGAATTCAAACTTTCCCACCGCTTGGCAGGCCTTATCCCCGATTGCCCAGCTTCGGCACGCTGCTAGGGAGCGCCCCAGCCCCGCACGTCTCCCTTCCACGCGCGCCCAGCAAAAACGGGATCTCTTTGCGCGCGCCCAAGCTCGAACCTGGAACCTCCAGATTGCCCAGAACGCTGCAGGCCACTGGGACGGGCGTTCTTCTTTGATATGATAGCGCCGCGTTTATATTTAAAGCTTACCTGCTGCAGTTCCCGCTTCTTAAAAATAAAATCAACATTCTGCCAGCACCTGGACTTGAACCCGTGCTCGGGTGGAACTCCTAGCACCCTGCTGCCACTGCCCCACAAGCGTTTTTATGGCATAACTCGGTCGCATTTAAGTTTAAACCTTACCATAGCGTGACCTGGCTTCTAAAAATAAAAACAACCCTGCGCGCACCGTGCCTTGAACTCAGGCACTCCTATATCCTCCTAGTGCTACTGCCACTGGACCAATCTCCCCCTTGTGCCTAATTTAGCCCACTTTTATTTTAAAATCCTTATTTTCCAGTTTCCCCTTAGAAGAAAAAATCTAATTTCTTTGCTAGAGTCTTGGGTCAAACCCAAGATTTTTCCTACAACCTAAATACTTCTAAATTTATTTAAAAACTAAATTTAAACACCAAATATTATATATATATATATAAAATAAAAGTAACAATAATAACTTTATCAATATATTTTTATCTAATAATAATAATAATAATAATAATAATAATATTATCTAATAATAATAATTTAATTAATTTTCATAAAAATTTTAAAATCATAAATAGATACAGTAATATTTTTCTAGTAATAATAAATTATAATTTTCATAAAAATTTAAAACATCAGTAATATAGTAAAAATTTTCCAATAATTTAATTTAAATATATATATATTTTAAAACAATACTATTTTAAAACTTCTCAATTACTCAGGTTTCCTTTTATCCAAACCCAGACCCAAAGCTCAATTCTTCTAGACCCAAGTTTAGGGTGTCACATTCATACCACAGAAATAACTGTTTTTAGATTCGTTTATTCTTTAGAATATTCCTTCGTACCTACAACAGGTCTCTAGATATCAACGACATGAGCGACGCTACTATTGACCTAGAATCTCCTTTTGAGCAAGATATGTGTCTGAGGAACCTCAAGAGTTTGAAGATGACAGAGATTGTAACCTATCTCCTAATTTGTTAGGGATGGTAGAACAAGGTGAAAAAACAAATTGTATCTTACAAAGAGTCAGTGGACATTGTGAGCCTAGGAGAAAAGAAAGAGGTGATGATCGGAGCCTGTATCAGCATAGAGACAAAGCGAGATGTCATTGATTTATTCCAAGAATTCAAAGATATTTTCGCATGACCGTATCAAGATATGCCTGGGCTACTAAGATGTGTGAACACTGTTGAGGCTAAGAAAATCTTGTAAAAAGTCCATAAGGGTGTCTGAGAAACATATGCTAATGATTTTACAATGGCCAGGCAAATCGTGAGATTCAGGTACTGCTGGTCCACCATGGAAGGGGATTGCATCAGTTATGCCAAGAAATGCCATAAGTGCCAAATTTATAGAGACAAGATTCATGTGCCTCCTTCATGTCATGACTTCTCCATGGACTTTTTCTATGTGGGGTATGAATGCCAGTGGGCCGTGTAGCGACATAAAAATTTTTGCTTGGTCGCTAATTGAGGTGATTATTTGAAAATTTGAAAACCGACTTTCGATTTATCAAAAAAAAGGAGTCGCCACCGATCCTTTTTCCTAGGTGTGATCGGACACCTAATAAATCCTCTTTTTAATAGAAAAAAATTATTTTCTTGATAAAAGAAGGCCGAATTTAGGTCTACGTCAAAATTCAGAGAAAAATAGGGTTCGGGAGTCAATTACGCACGAGAAAGGTATTAGCACCCTCATGACGCCCAAAATTGGTATCTTATTGAACACATGTTGTCTTAGTTTTCAAAAATACGAGTTTAATTTGATATTTAATCGTGATCCGATTGAAAGAAATGAAAAATCTTATGTTTTTGGTTTTTTAGAAGGACGTCCCGTTTTTAACATGAGCCGACGAATTTCACCCAACATAGCGATGAAATCGATGACTTAATGTTAAATCGGTACGTTGCCTTATTTATTGAAATTTAATTAAAAAATATGAATAAAAATATTTTTAAAGTGAGAATTCATGAATAAATAAAAACAATGCAAACAATGATATAATTAATGAAAAATATTAACATGGAATATTAGAATATTAGAATGACAATAACAATGGTATTTAAAAGAAAATAAAAACAAATAATGTACTAATAATAAAATAAGAAAAAATGATATATTTGGTAATAATAATATAAAATAATAATATGTACATAAAAAATATATATATATATATATGCATATAATAAAAGTATATACTAATAGTAGTAATAATAATAATAATAATAATATTTACAATAAAAGAAAATATTAAAAAATGTACATAATAATATAATAAGAAATATATATATATATATATTTACAACAATAATATAAAATAATAATATGTACATAAAAGTGTCTCTATGTATATATATATAATAATAATAATAATAATAATAATAATAATAATACTAGCAATAATAATAAAATACAAAAAGAAAATATGATATAATAATATTATTAAAAAATAAAGTAATAAATAATAATAGTAAAAATAATAGTAAAAATATAACATTAAAAATAATACTAAATATAATATAATAATGATATAAAATAATAATAATAATAGTAGTAATAATAATACTAATACTAATAATAAATATAATAGTAGTAAAAATAAATATAATAATAATAATCATAAGAATAGTATAAATAATATGTAAATGAAAAATAATAATAATAATAATAATATAATAATACTACTAATAATAATAGCAAAATAATTAATTTAAAAACAAAATGACAAAAATAAGGATTAAAATTGAATTAAAACAGAGTTTTGGGGCAAATTTAAAATAAAAGCAAAGAAAAGGACCAAATTATAAGCGCGAACACAAGGGAGGGACTAAAAGAGAAAATGTCCTGCTTCTCAAAACGCAGCGCATTGCACGAGACTAAAATGGAATCCGCGACAAATTCATAGGGCAAATTTTAAAATAAGAGAAAGTGCTAAAAGGGCTAGATTAAAACAAGATTAAAAAGCGGAAGGGCTAAATGTGCAAATAGTCCTTTCGCTACAATACACGCGGATCCTAGTGGGTAAGGGCCGGGTCGACCCGATCCAGGGTAAAACGACGTCATTTTGGGTGTTAATGGCCAACCCCAAAACGACGTCGTTTTGAGAGGCTATAAAAGGGCCAAAATCTTCAAAAAAAATTCATTTGCAACCTGTGAAAGAAAAAAAAAAGGAGGGAGGGGGGAGAGCTCTCTGGACCAGGTCCAGAATCCGGCCTCGCTGACCACCGCCGCCGGCCGCCGTCGCCGGCCGCCGTGGAAATCACCAAAAAAGGTAAATTTTTTTGCTTTTTTTTTTATTTTAGTAGATTAAAATATATATACTATATACTAAAAAAAACAGATTTAAAATAAGTAAAAGAATAAGCGACGAAATCACCTTCGATTTAGTTTCGTTCGTTTTTGTGTTCTTTTCTTTTTGTTATTCTCACTGCTTTGGTATTTTAATCTTCTTGTTTGTGTTGTTTGTTTGGGTAGAAATCTCTCGTTTGTATTGATAAAAAACAATGGCCTCTTTTTTACAAGATTTGATTCAGGTTTTTATAACCCTTTTTACAAATATTTTTTATTATTTCTGTCCCTTCCGTTTCAATTTTTGTAGGTGCAAGTTGCTGGAAGTGACCGGTGACGGTGCTCGTGGCGGCTGGCAGATGCAAGTGGGGGTGTCAGAGGGGTGGTTGGAGGTCGGTGCCAAAAGCTAAGGGGCTAGGGTTAGGTTTTTTTTTTTTTGTTTTGTCTTTTTTTCTAATTTTGGTTTTGGGTTGTAATAGGTTAATTGGGTTGTTGTTGGGTCTGTATTTTGGGTATGAAAATGGGCCGGTTGTAACATGGGTTTAAGGGTTTAGTTTAGGGGGGTTATTTGGGTTGGTTTAGGTCTGGTTTAGTTTATGGAAATGGGCCATTCGGGTTTAAAATTGGGTCTGCTGTAAATGGGTTATGGGTTTAAATATTTTGGAGGTTGATGTAAATGGGCCCTGGGTTTGGGTAGGTTGTAGGGCCTGGGCAAATTGGGCTTCTATAGTTGCCCCTCTTTGCTCATTGTCGTGTAACGGGAATAGAGCAAAGACTTTTAAGGAAGACCAAACTTGCCCAGTCTCGCTGAGTCTTGATTTGCTTTGGTACTCTTCTTGTTTAGGTAGTCTCCTTCCAATCCACCGCATCTTATAGCTTTGGTTCAATCCACTGCATTTTGTAGCTTTGGTTTAATCCACTGCAACTTCAGAGATATGACTTGTAGCTTCAATCTACTCGCATTTTCAGGGATATGAGATTCATTGTCTTCGATCTGTTTCATCCATTGCAACTTCAGGGAGATAAGGTTTGTTTTGATCTACTCTTCTGCAACTTCAGATATCTTTAGTCTGCTTCGCTACAACTTCAGGGAGATAAGATTTGTGGTCTTCTCTTTTGCAACTTCAGAAAGGTAAGATCTGATATCTTCGATCAGCTCCACTGCAACTTCAGGGAGGCAAAATCTGGTGTCTTCAATCAGCTCCAATCTTTATCCTCAGTGTGTGACCTGAGACTTAACTCACTTCTCGCAATAGAGTTGATTTTTTTAAACATAAATTGAAAAACAGAAATTGAAAATACCTCAGCGTGTGACCTGAGGCTCAACTCACCTCTCGCAATATGAGTTGATTTTTGAAACATAAATTGAAAAACAGAAATTGAAAATACCTCAACGTGTCCCGAGGCTCAACTCACCTCTCGCAATATGAGTTGATTTTTGAAACATAAATTGAAAAACAGAAATTGAAAATACCTCAGCGTGTCCCAAGGCTCGACTCACCTCTCGCAATATGAGTTGATTTTTGAAAAATAGGAATTAAAAAATAGAATTTGAAATACCTCGGCATGTGACCCGAGGCTCAACTCACCTCTCGCAATATGAGTTGATTTTTGAAACATAAATTGAAAAGTAGAAATTGAAAATACCTCAGCGTGTGACCTGAGGCTCAACTCACCTCTCGCAATATGAGTTGATTTTTGAAAAACATAAATTGAAAAGCAAAAATTGAAAATACCTCAGCGTGTCCCGAGGCTCAACTCACCTCTCGCAATATGAGTTGATTTTTGAAAAATAGAAATTAAAAAACAGAATTTGAAAATAGCTCGGCATGTGACCCAAGGCTCAACTCACCTCTCACAATATGAGTTGATTTTTTTGCAAAATAGAAATTAAAAAACGAAATTTGAAAATACCTCGGCATGTGGCCCGAGGCTTAACTCACCTCTCGCAATATGAGTTGATTTTTGAAAAATAGAAATTAAAAAGCAGAAATTGAAAATATCTTAGCGTGTGACTTGAGGCTCAACTCACCTCTCGCAATATGAGTTGATTTTTTGAAACATAAATTGAAAAACAGTAATTGAAAATACCTCAGCGTGTCCCGAGGCTCAACTCACCTCTCGTAATATGAGTTGATTTTTGAAAAATAGAAATTGAAAAGCAGAAATTAAAAATACCTCAGCGTGTGACCTGAGGCTCAACTCATCTCTCGCAATATGAGTTGATTTTTTGAAACATAAATTGAAAATATCAAAATACCAAAACCTGTCATCTGGTGGAACTCAGGTGTCTTGATTCAGTACAGCTATCATCAAAGCCTCTTGCTCTGCTGGAGTACCTGTATATGATGTTATCATGATATGCACATGTTTTTCCTAAATGCCTTTATGCCTACATGATTATGCTATGCGCCTTGGGCTGGTTTGTCATGTATCTCTTTTCGTCACGATTCTTATGATGATCTGCATTCATTGCTTCGATTCTTGACTTTCTCTTCAGGCTTTGTACCCGTCCTCAAGCTTTACAAGTAATCTGTGCTTCTCAGATATCATTATTTTGCCCCCGGTTGAACTTTGTCCTTGCTTTGAGACTCTTGTACTTATCAAATTTTCATCCGGGTAATGCTTAACATTTCTTTTGTTCAGAGTATGTCATTTTACTATTTATTATTTAAATAAACCACACAATGAAATGCATGAAAATGGTCAGGTAGGTATGAAATGGATACCTCACATTTATTTATTTCAAAGGTAACAAACAAAGAAAGTTAACCAAGGATAGTAAAAAGTGTCATAAAGAGGAAGGGGATCGCATTCAACGGATACAAATGCTCTAGATATTCAACGCATGAACTCTTCCATGTTTGTCAATCAAGAATCTTTTCGAGTATGGCTTCTTGTGTAGAAGATTTTGAGCTTTTAGAAATGCTTCAAATACTGTAGTCTCGTTGTTTGACCCACCGTTCAAACCGCCTTGCTCTTTAAGCCCAGGTTTACTTCATTAGGATGCCCTTTCAGGTTTTCATCCTAATCTTTTGTGCTAATCAAGACGCCCTTTTCGGGTTTTCACCTTGATCTTTTTTTTAAGCATAATATTTCTTCACAGCATCTGAATTCACTAAATTAGGTAACTCCTTCCCATCCATCTCAGTGAGAATCAAAGCTCCACCCGAAAATGTCTTCTTTACGACTATGGTCCTTCCTAATTTGGTGCCCATTTTCCTCGCAAGTCTTTTTGTATTGGGGGAATCTTTCTCAGTATGAGTTCTCCTTCGCGGAACTCCCTTGGTCATACCTTCTTGTTGTAAGCCGCAATCATTCTTTTTTAGTACATCTATCCATGGCAGATTGCCTTCAAGCATTTCTCTTCGATAAGATTTAGCTGGTCATATCGAGCTTGAACCCATTCTACTTCCTCTAGTTTCGTCTCCATTAAGACTCGTAGAGAGGGGATCTCAACTTCGATGGGTAGCACAGCTTCCATTCCATAGACTAGAGAGAAAGGAGTTGCTCCCGTAGATGTCCGCACAGATGTGCGATATGCAAACAAAGCGAATCGTAGCTTCTCGTGCCAGTCTTTATATGTCTCGGTCATTTTTTCGATAATCTTCTTAATATTCTTGTTGGCCGCTTCAACAGCTTCATTCATTTTCGGGCGATAGGGTGAGGAATTATGATGCTTTATTTGAAATTGCTCATACACTTCCTTCATCATCTTGTTGTTCAGATTCAAAGCATTATCTGAAATGATTCTCTCAGGCAAACCATATCGACAAATGATTTCCTTTTTTAAGAACCTGCAAACTGTAGTCTTTGTCACGTTAGCAAACGAAGCAGCTTCTATCCATTTTGTGAAGTAGTCTATAACCACAAAAATGAATCGGTGTCCATTAGAAGCTTTTGGGGAAATTGACCCTATATCATCCATGCCCCACATAGAAAAAGGCCACAGAGAAGTCATGACATGAAGGGGTGAAGGGGCTACATGAATTTTATCGCCGTAAATTTGACATTTGTGGCACTTTCGTGCATAACTAATGCAATCACTTTCCATCGTCAGCCAGTAATAACCAAACCTCATAATCTGCCTAGCTATAGTGAAACCACTTGCATGTGTCCCACAAATTCCCTCATAGAGATCTTCAAGTATTTTTCTGGCTTCAACAGCATCTACGCATCTCAAGAGCACTTGATCTTTTCCTCTTTTGTATAGGATGTCCCCATCAAGTATAAATCCCGCCGCCATTCTTCTGATTGTTCTTTTGTTGTTCTCATTTGCTTGTTCGGGATACCTTTGGTTCTTGACGTATCTTAAGATATCATGGAACCAAGGCAATCTATCTGTCTCCTTTTCAATGCTACAACAATGTGCAGGGACCTTATATATTCTCATTTGGAGAGGCATTATTTTTGTTTCTCTATTCACTTTGAACATTGAAGCCAAAGTGGCTAGGGCATCAGCCAATTGGTTTTCTTCTCGTGGGAAGTAATTAAAAGTCACTTCTTTGAATTCTTTAATCAGTTCCACCACTATATCACTGTATTTAGCTAATTTTGAATCTCTCACTTCCCAATCTCCACGGATTTGATAAATCACCAACGCTGAATCCCCGTACACCTCTAGGATTTTGACGTTTCGTTCAATAGCTGCACGAAGTCCCATGATACAAGCCTCATATTCCGCTATGTTATTGGTACAGAAGAAATTCAACCTGGCAGTGAGCGGATAATGATTCCCTTCTGGTGATACCGAGACTGCTCCAATCATGCCCCAATGCGTTCGATGTACCATCAAAGCTCATCTTCCATGACTTTTCTTTTGATGACTCACATTCTTTTTCTGTAATGCACATCAAGTCTTCATCTGGGAAATCAAATCTCAATAGCTCATATTCCTCCGTTGTTCGAGCTGCTAAGAAGTCAGCTATTGCGCTCCCTTTTATTGACTTTTGGCTCATATAGACGTTATCGTATTCCGATAGTAGGATCTGCCATCGTGCCATTCTTCCTGAGAGTACAGGTGATTCCATCATGTACTTTATTGGGTCCAACTTTGAAATTAGCCATGTCGTATGATACAACATATATTGCCTGAGTCTCCGAGCTACCCAAACCAGTACACAACAGAATTGTCCAATTGACGAATACTTTGCCTCATACTCTGTGAACTTTTTGTTGAGGTAGTGAATCGCCTTTTCTCTTTTCTCTGACTCATCATGTTGCCCCACTAATGATAAACGCTAAATTATACATATTTTTACCTCATGTTTAGCCTATATTTTGGATGGATTCTTATCAATTTTGTGAGAATTGGTGCTCTTAATCCTTCCTTTTTATATCTTATACTCAGGAGAGAATAGGGAAGAAGAAAGAACGGAAAACGGGCCAAAAATGATGAAAAATGGGCCAAAATGTGCGAACAACACGGGCAAAGAAATGCCACACGGCCGTGTCACACGGCCGTGCCACATGAAGATCACATGGTCAAGCCCCCGACAAGCACGGCCAGGTCACACGGCTGTACCTCTACTGATAAAAGCACACGGCCTCTGTCGAAGTCACACGGGCATGGCACACGGGCGTGTTCTAGTCGTGAGGAAGGGGAATTTCACTCGAATTGGGATGCTTAGAGGCTAAGAAAGGCTCCCCATAAGCTCTCTATGTAAAGACCTCATGAGGTAGAAGCAGGACACATGTTTTTAGATATCTTTTTTCTTGTTTTCCTGCCACACTGAGGGTAGAAGCAAGGGATTACTCCAAGGGAGAAAGCCGATTAATTCATCTCAGAAGCTGGAATTCTGCAGCAACATAGAGGATCTCCCTAAATTCCTTCAGGGGTTTTTGGTTTCTTTTATGTTTTGTTATTTTATATCTTCTAAGATGTTTTCCTTCTTTATTATGAACTAAACCCCTCAAATACTTGAGGGGGATGAAACCTAAGACAGATCTTGTTATTTGTTCTTGATTTATTTGATAAATACTTGAATTGTTCTTAATTATGCGTTCTTCATTCTTGATTTAATAATCCTAGGTATTAATTCAAGAATTAGATGTGCTTAGAGCAGAGGAGCAAAATTTTCTGTGATAAGAGTAGATCTACCATAATTAAGCAGAGTTGCATGCAACCCTAGACATAGGGCGACATAAATCTGCCGGATTAGGGTCAAACCTAATATGGGGAGCCATAGATCGAATTAATGCAACCTAGGGAGTTAATTAATAAAGGAACTTTAATTAACAACTTAGGCCTAGTTGCTCTACGCCTTGACGGAGGGTTTAGCATAAGTTAGGGATCTCTATGGATCAAGTCAAGTAAAGAAATCATATAGTTCAAGAAAATAATAACAAGTGAAGTCTAGGTGGATTCTCCCTTGAGTATTGTCCATATCAATCAGCTTTTTCCTAAAAGTTTTCCCAATTTACTCTTTACACTTTCTTAGTTAGTTTTAAAATTAGTTCAAACAACCCTCTTTTATTTTTAGGCTAGATAATAGAAAAGAAGTAAGTACTAGTACTTTTGGTTCCCTTGGGTACGATAACTCGGTCTTGCCACTAAGCTATACTACTGTTCGACAGGTGTGCTTGCCTCAACGTCGTCATATTAGTTGGTTTTGGTGTGATCAAGTTCTTTATAAATTTTATTACTTCATATCACGCGATATCAAGTTTTTGGCGCCGTTGCGGGGGAACTAAAATATTACGAAAGCTCGATTTCTATTACTTTAGCCATCAATTTATATATATATATTTATTTTTTTCTTTTATTTTTATTTTTAGTTTTTATTTATTTTTATTTTTATTTTTATTTTCTTTTAAATTTTTGAGTTTTCTTTGCTTTCTCTTTTTAGGTATTTTTAGTTTATGACTAGAAACAACCCAACAGGACCACTACTTTTTGACGACGATCTAGAAGCAACAGTTCGCAGAAATCGCAGAGAAATTAGACGCAGTTTACATTATCGAGAACAAGAACCTGAGTAATGGCCAGAACCTACAGAAGAGATGGAAGCAAATCAAAACGTTCCACCACCTCCCGCAATAGTCGCGCCACAAGCAAATTAAGAAGAAGCTCCTCGCACTATGTATGATTATGCTAAACCTAGTTTGGCTGGTACCCAAACTAGCATTCTTAGACCTACTATTGCTGCTAATAATCTTGAGTTAAAGCCCAACACTATTCAGATGATACATCAATTGGTTTAGTTTGATGGTTTACAGGACGAAGATCCAAACTCACACATAGCCAATTTTTTGGAACTTTGTGATACCTTCAAAATAAATGGCGTTTCTGATGATGCCATTCGATTGAGGCTATTTCCATTCTCTTTGAGAAATAAAGCCAAACAGTGGTTAAATTCTTTACCACGAGGCTCAATTACCATATGGGAGCAGATGACTAAAAAATTTTTACTCAAATATTTTCCTCTAGCTAAAACAGCCAAATTACGAAACGATATTTCTTCTTTTGTGTAAATGGATTTAGAAACACTATACGATGCATGGGAGAGATACAAAGATCTTTTGAGAAGGTGCCCTCATCATGGTCTACCTTTGTGGCTACAAGTTCAAACCTTCCACAACGGTTTAAACCCATCAACTAGACAAATGATCAATGCAGCCGTAGGAGGGACGATCAATAATAAAACACCTGAAGCAGCTTATGAATTTATTAAAGAGATGTCATTGAATAATTATCAGTGGCAAGTCATGAGGACAAAGCCAACAAAAGCTACCGGAGTTTATAATATTGATGCTGTCGCCATGCTTACTAACCAAGTAGAACTTTTAAATAAAAAGTTTGATAATTTTGTTAGTTCTACGCAGGCACAACCAGTAATGCAATGCGATGCGACTCAAGAAAACACGTTTAATCCAGATTTCATATCTTATGGACACAGTATGGAAACTGAACAAGCCAACTATATGGGTAACAATTCTAGATCTCAAAATAACCCTTATATTAATACTTATAATGCAGGTTGGAGAAATCACCCAAATTTTTCATAGAGAGGACAAGGAAATCAAAGACAACAACCTCCCCCAGGATTTCAGCAACCACCACCGCAACATGAGAAGAAGCCGAATCTTGAAGAGATGTTTACCAAATTTATGGTCGCATCGGAAACCCGTTTTCAAAGTACTGAAACGACACTAAAAAATCAGCAAGCATCAATTCAAGGGCTTGAAAACCAAATTGGTCGACTTGCAAAATTAATTTCAGAAAGACCACAAGGAGGATTACCAAGTAACACTGAGCCAAATCCCAGAGAACATATCAAAGCGATTACTTTAAGAGATGGAAAGGTCCTAGCCGAACCAGAAAAGAAGACTATCCCAAAACTTTCAGAAGAAAAGGCAGCAGAACCCGAGGATAACACTCCACCGACACTCAAGGAATACAAACCGCATATCCTATATCCGGCAAAATTGAAGAAAGACCATACAGACGCTCAATTCGGTAAGTTCCTTGAACTTTTTAAACAATTACACATTAACTTACCTTTTGTTGAAGCAATTTCACAGATGCCAAAGTATGCGAAGTTCCTTAAAGAACTTCTGACAAATAAAAGAAAGTTGGAAGAATTAGCCACAGTGGAACTTAACGAGGAATGCTCAGCTATTCTCCAAAATAAACTACCGGCAAAACTGAAAGATTCAGGGAGGTTTACTATTCCTTGTTTGATTGGTAGTTTACTTATTAATAAAGCCTTAGCCGATTTAGGTACTAGCATTAATCTCATGCCTTACAAAATGTTCAAACAACTAGGTCTAGGGGAACCCAGCCCACTAGGATGAGTATTCATCTGTTAAACATCCTAGGGGAATCATTGAAGATGTTCTAGTGAAGGTAGATAAATTTATATTCCCTGTTGATTTTGTTGTACTCGACATGGATGAGGATATTGAAGTACCTTTAATTTTGGGACGTCCATTTTTAGCCACTACTAGAGCTGTTATTGATGTAGGGGACGGTAGATTAGTACTTCGAGTTGGTGAGGAAGAAGTTGTCTTTAAAATCTATGATGCCATGAGATTCTCTAAAGAACAAGATGATTCTTGTTATTTTGTTGATATTATTTAGTATTTTGTTCAAGATAATTTTCAGGAACTTTCTCTCACAGACACGTTGGAACTGTGTCTTGTTCAAGGTAGGGGAAAGATAAAACCACCACTGAAATTGATGAAATAAGGAAGGAGTTAGATTCTAATGAAATCATCACTAGGCACATAAGTTATGAAAATATAAAGATGAGTGATAAGTTGAGACAGAAACCTTCCGTTGCTGAACCCCCTAAATTAGAGTTAAAACAACTGCCAGATCATTTAGAATATGCCTTTTTAGGGGAAGAATCAACTTTACCAGTTATTATCGCATCCGATCTGAGCATCGTAGAAAAATAGGAATTACTCCATGTGTTACGAGAACACAGACGTGCTATAGCTTGGAAAATTTCAGATATCAAGGGAATAAATCCTTCTTTCTGCACCCACAAAATTTTAATGGAGGACGAATTCAAACCATCAGTGCAAGCCCAGAGACGATTGAATCCCAACATGAAGGAAGTTGTAAAGGCCGAGGTAATTAAACTTCTAGATGCAGGTATTATTTATCCTATTTCTGACAGTTCTTGGGTAAGCCCTGTGCAGGTTGTTCCTAAGAAAGGTGGATTGACCGTGATGTCTAATGACAAGGAAGAGTTAATACCTACAAGAATAGTCACAGGATGGAGAGTTTGCATTGATTACAGGAAGCTGAATGACGCCACTCGGAAAGATCATTTTCCTTTACCGTTTATTGATCAGATGTTGGAAAGATTGTCAGGTCATATGTATTATTGTTTCCTAGATGGCCTCTCTGGTTACTTCCAGATCCCGATAGCTCCAGAAGATCAGGAGAAAATGACATTCACATGTCCTTACGGTACGTTTGCTTATCGTAGAATGCCTTTTGGTTTATGTAATACTCCTGCTACTTTTCAGCGATGCATGCTAGCTATCTTTAATGAATTCGTGGAAGACATCATAGAGGTATTTATGGATAATTTCTCAGTTTTAGGTAATTCTTTCCAACTTTGTCTTAATAATCTAAAACGTGTTTTGATAAGATGTGAAGAGATAAACTTAGTGTTAAACTGGGAAAAATGCCACTTTATGGTCCAAGAAGGTATTGTTTTAGGACAAAAAATTTCTAGTAAAGGGATAAAGGTAGATAAAGCAAAAATTGAAACCATTGAAAAATTACCTCCCCCTAACTCAGTTAAGGCTATACGAAGCTTTTTAGGACATGCTGGTTTTTATGCAGATTTATTAAAGATTTTTCTAAAATAGCCAAGCCTTTAACAAAATTACTAGAAAAAGACGTGCCTTTCAATTTTGACCAAGAATGCTTAGAATCCTTCAATACTCTTAAGGAAAAATTAATCAATGCACCAATCATGATTTCACCCGATTGGAACTTACCTTTTGAGCTAATGTGCGATGCAAGTGATTTTGCAGTAGGTGCAGTTTTGGGACAGCGAAGAGACAAGCACTTTCAACCGATCTACTATGCTAGCAGAACTCTAACAGCTACCCAAGCAAATTATACTACCACAGAAAAAGAGTTGTTAGCTGTTATTTTTGCATTTGATAAATTTAGATCTTATCTGATTTTGTCAAAAGTCATTGTTTATACTGACCATTCTGCTCTTCGCTATCTTTTAGCCAAAACTGATGCAAAACCTCGACTAATAAGATGGATTCTATTGCTACAGGAATTCGATTTAGAGATAAAGGACAAGAAAGGAGCTAAAAATTTAGCAGCAGATCACCTTTCAAGATTGGAAAACATGCAGCCCACGTATCTCGATAAGATAAACGACTTGTTCCCTGAAGAACAACTCCTATCTTTAGCAGATACAACAGTGCCTTGGTTTGCCGATTTTGCAAATTATTTAGCAGCTAACATAACCCCAAAAGGGTTGACACATCAATAGAAGAAGCGATTCTTCGCTAATGTGAAAAACTACTTTTGGGAGGATCCTTTTCTTTTTTGAATTTGTACAGACCAGGTTATTCGGAGATGCGTTATTGAAACAGAAGCATACCAGATTCTAAATCACTGCCATTCAGAACCCACAGGAGGACATCACAGTGGAGCTAGAACTGCTCATAAGGTACTCGAATCCGGCTTTTACTGGCCTACACATTTCAGAAATGCCAACAGGTATGTGACCTCTTGTGATAAATGTCAGCGAACAGGTAATATCTCTCAACGTAATGAAATGCCTCAGAACTATATACTCTAATGTGAAATATTCGATGTATGGGGTATTGATTTCATGGGTCCATTCCCTACTTCATTTGGGAATAAGTACATATTAGTAGCAGTAGATTACATGTCAAAATGGGTGGAAGCCCAAGCCTTGCCTACTAATGATGCTAGAATGGTAGTACGATTTTTAAAGAAACTTTTCTCTCAATTTGGGACACCTAGGATAATTATTAGTGATAAGGGTACTCATTTTTGCAATGCCTAGTTTGAAAAAGTTTTAAAAAGGTATGGAGTGCACCATAGGACAGCTACCCCTTATCACCCACAAACCAGTGGTCAAGTTGAAGTAACAAAAAGGGAATTAAAACGCATTCTAGAGAAAACAATAGAAACAAGTAGAAAAGATTGGTCAAGAAAAATAGATGATGCATTATGGGCTTATAGAACTGCTTTTAAAACACCCATAGGTACATCTCCCTATAAACTCGTCTTTGGAAAAATTTGTCATTTGCCATTTGAACTTGAACATAAAGCATTCTGGGCTATCAAATTTTTAAACCTTGATTTTAAGCTTGCAGGTGAGAAAAGATTAATGCAGTTAAATGAACTTGATGAATGGCGTTGCAATGCCTACGAGAGCTCACGACTATATAAGGAAACAATGAAGCGACGTCATGACAAAATACTGCAACAACCTAAACAGTTCAAAGCAGGTGATCTTGTCTTACTCTACAACTTGAGGCTGAAACTATTTCCTGCAAAACTCAAGTCAAGGTGGTCAGGTCCATTCACTGTTCAAACTGTCTTTCCATATGGCACAATTGAGGTAACTCACCCCAATTACAGTACGTTCAAGGTAAACGGTCATAGGCTTAAACATTATAAAGGTGAGAATTTTACAGAAAACAGGGAGGGGCTTTGGCTCCACAAAATTCCGTCATGACACATTCAGGCAGAGTCGAGCTTAGACTCTAAATAAGTGCTTCTCGGGAGGCAACCCGAGCATTAACTTAGTAACTTTCTTTCTTTAAAATTTTTTGGTATTTTTCTCGTGCATAAACTAACACTTCTTTATGCAGAAGTTTAGGATCACACGGCCAGGCACACGGGCGTGCCCTAGGCCGTGCGAACACTTAAAACAGAGACACGGTCGTGCACCCAGACCGTGTACAAATAAAGTAAAATTTTCTCAAAAACACGGGATGTCGACAAACCCCCATGGCCGTACGACATGGCTGTGGCGACCTTTCGACTTCAACACAGGCTACCATCAACACCCCACGGCCGTGCGACATGGCCGTGACAACCCTGCAGTATCAACACAGGTTTGCACAAATCCCCACACCCGTGTCCCCAGACCGTGGAAGACACTGTCAAATTTCACACAGCCGTGGAACATATCACACAACCGTGTGAAACACGAACATGATCGCACACGGCCATGTATCCCATCACACGACCGTGTGAGTAACGATGAACTAATCTCCCACGGCCGTGTACAACATTCACACGGGCGTGCTCGTCGAAACCAGCTACGCCATAACCACCGATTTTCGAAAGACAAGGGCAAAACACGACTCACACGGGCGTGTGCCACGCCCGTGTGACCCAAAAATTATAAATAAGGGGCTACTATTCACCTTCCCTTTCACTCAAACCCTAAATTCTCTCATCCAAACTCCTCCCGAAACCACCACTAGTGCCGCCACAGCCCTCAAAACACCACCATACCCGAATTCAGTCAATCCACACCAGTGTAAACTCAACCCACGACCGTGCACCCTCAATTTTGGTTCTATTCTCTCAATTTTTCTAATTTATTTGTTTATATCTTATTTTCATTATATATATTTTTAATTTTTCTTTATTCTTTATGATAATTCAAGCATGGAATTAGGAAAAATAAGATGAATAATCTAGAATAGTATAGAATATATTAGGATTGCATGCCACTTAATTTCAATTTTTGCTTGCCACTTAGAACTCAATTTCATTTGCCATTTAAACTCATATTTGCTTGCCATTTTGTCATAAAATTAGTATATATACACAACCACAGTTTTTAATTTTGTTACAAGTCAATACGATTAGATTCTACTATTTAGGTTAATCCTCATTTTTATTTTTCAGAACATTGTCATTTTAATCTATATTCTATTTATTATCTATCTAGTTTAATTTCAATAATTTGGACTAATATTTATATTTTATTTCAAATACGATGTCATCATCACGCAGTAGGAAAACCGCCATCCTCGTCTCCAAGAAACGAAAGGGACCAGGAAGTTCCTCATCCAAGCCCATATCCGAGGAGCGCTACCCGTTCATCACCTTCTCGCAAGCCTCCCAGGAGGAACGCTATCAACTACTCCAGACTCGCACTATCTCCACGGGCCGCTGCATAGACTGGGACGCCCTCGCACAGATACAGTTAGTAGATGACGTCCGGGCCTTACTGATGACAGAGCCATGGGAGTAGTTCTTCTAGATCATAGAGTTGACATATTTAGAGCTCACCCTCTAGTTCTGCTCCACATTTCTCCTACAGACTGTGATGAATAGATTCAATGATCCAGGCACGGTCTAGTTCCGTTTGGGAGGACTGGTGCGACACCTCAGCGTGCCAGAGTTCGGCATTGCACTCGGGCTCTACACCGAGCAGTTTATGGCGGATGAGGACTTCCCTAACCTTTCTCGCCGCATCCACATCAGGCCCGTCGACTGCTGGCACGAGATCGCCCCTGGACAAGAAGTTTATAATCCCAGCGTTAGCAAAGCGACCACCCTCGTCCCCTCTCTAAGGTATATCCATGCTCTTCTCACTCACACACTTACAGGTCGACGAGAGAGTACAGGCGTCGTCAACACACATGACGTCTACTTCCTCTGGTGCATGGCGAACGGACATGTCATTGACCTCTCATTCTTCACCGCACACGCCATGCAACACCAGACTGAGAGGCACTGCCGAGGCGTTCTATCCATGGGGCCATACATCACGCGTCTAGCTCGTCATTTCGGGCTCCTCAACAATGTAGCCCAGACATCCTCCTACACGATAATCTGTCAGATGTCTCCCCAAGGCATCGCAACGATGTTACACATGAGGATGATTGAGCGAAGGCCAGGAGGTACCCCCTTCAGTTCCGACTCGTCCAGGAGGGAGAGGACCCAGAGGACATCACTGATGATGTCCCACCACCACCACGAGTGGAGGACGCACCCACAGAGCCACCACGCCCCAGACAACCCACCCAGACGGTAGCCCCACATGCTGACATACACGAGTGCCTAGATCGATTTGAGCAGCAATACTTCCAGTGCCTCGATTATATCAATGCCACTTTGGCGCAGATATGTCAGCACTTGAGCATCACCCCGCCACCGCGTGATCCATCCGAGGACTAGATCCTCTTATGGTTTTTTTCTTTTTCTTATCTTCACTTAGATTTGAACACTAATCTTTATTTTTCTCTTTTCTACTAACTTTGTTTTTCTTTTTAAGTTTATTTATATTTTCTTTCATTTCATCTTTTTTATTTTTTGCATATTAGTATTTTTAATATTTTGTTTTGTTTTATTTATTTATCATAACGGCCAACCCCTAACAAGCAATTTCTATTGATCCAAATTCCCAACGACTAATAAATCCATTCGCAGTTTCAAAGGAGCTCTACAGCTCAAATCTCTACAAAAATGGGAACACCGTGCCACAACTGCCGGCTCTTCCAAGTCCAATCTCTGTCTTACAAATTCATCCAAAATTCAGGGAGTTTCATACCCTTCCCTACCTTATGATCTTGTGCTTCTATTGCTACTAATGTTATCTTTGTACATTGAGTGCAATGTACATCTTAAGTGTGGGGGGAGGGGGAACTTACTTTCAGTCATTACATTCTCTTTGAAATCCCTAAATTTTTTCTTTCTAACTTGTTGCATTGTCCTTAATAGCATCATCTTCAGTCTCCTAGTTAGGAATTTATTTTGATTGATTTATAGTTTTTATTGATATGTTGAGAACGAAGACATAGGTGCTTGTACTTTGATTATTCAAACTTTAAAACATTAGGGAATCAAGCATGATAAGTTGAAATTTTTGAGAACCCCAATTTTTTCATAAGCTCTCTTCCCTAATTCTAAGTATTATCTTGAGATTTGAAATTCGCAGGAGTGACATCAAAGCCATAATTCTGGTGAGATTTTTGAGCCTTCTGAGCATACATTCTTTCGTGCTCACTTTTATTATTGCTTTGAGTGAGTCAACACTGATTTGTTATTCTAGAACTTGCTTTGATTATACATGTCGAGACCACATCATTGATTTGATATACTGAGATGATAAAGGCACTTAGGATTTAACCTACTTACTCCATAAAGGCCTACCTCCATAAATTAACCCCTAGTGAACCCCGTTGAGCCTAACAACCCATTCTTTGACTTACCTCCTAATTATTAACTAATAACCTATTTTTTGTTGAATCTCATTCAATTACTTTGACCCCTATTTTGGTCGAGATTTGAGTTAAATTATTATTTAGCTTTATTCTTTTTTTCCAGATTGTAAAGTTGTAAATTCCCAGGTTATTGTACTTGAATTGTTCTTAAAAAAAACATATGTATTCAGTTGTAATCTATAGTAGTTCAAATAGTTTTTGCATATTTCTCCCAAGGCAAAATTGATATTATCATGAGAATTAGCTCGAGAAACATGTTCTAGTGATAGAGCCTTTAATCCACTTTTCTCCTTTTGACTTTTTGCCAAACTCCTTTCCAAGGCCTCGTTCCGTGCTTAAATTTCTTGGAACCTCTTCTCCTATTGGTTGGCTCTGGCTCTTTCCTCCCAAATCTTTTGTTGCCACTGCTCTGAAATTTTCCCCAATTCAGCTCTTTTCATCGACAGTTGTATCTTCTTATATTGTATCTTCAAGTCATCTCGATCTTCTTCAACCTTCCTTTTCTCCTTTCTTAACTTCTCAGCCTTCAGTTTCTGAACATCCGCGTCTAATCTGAGATACATCTTTTCTTCCTCCAACCTTTCTAATCTGTTTTTCGAACTATGAACTCTTCTTTTCAAAATCTTGCTTCATAATCTCTAACTCCGATGGGACCACTCGTAAGTACTCTTCAATCGGTCGACCTCCTTCTAAACTTGGCACTAGGATATTGTCATTCACTCTTCTACTCCACCATTCCATGTATTTTGGGGTCGTCGTTGAGCACACATCAACTATCTTCATACGGTATGTCTGATTCCAAGCACAAGAAATCACCTTAACTAGCTTCTTATAACGATCTCCCTTGTATGAAAACTTACATTGAGCCAAACCATGTGTTGCCGGTACGAACTGTCTTGACCTATACTGCCTCAAGACGAGCAAAGGTGTATATCCAACAGCTCCCTAAATTCAAAGTAGTGGGACCTAATCAAAACTCCCACATTGGTACAAAACTTCGGCTCGCCACTCAACATCGTCTCCTTGAAGATTTCAGAAAAGGGCTATCCAATTTTCTTCTAAGATATCATCTCTCCGTGGTGCTGCAACAATTTCCTTTAAAGGAGAGTAATTCTTGAAAAAAGCTTGATAGGAAACTTTATTCACCTTCCGGAAATGACTGTGGAACCAAACCAATAGCAACTGTGCACATCCTATGAATCTGCCCTCGCCAGCTCTCCTATATGCATTCAATGATTGAAACGTCTCAGCCAAGATTGCAGGAACAGGTGTAACCTGTTTATCGAGTCAATTAAAAAGATCTGACACGGCTTCATCCACATATCCTAATGCCCTAGGGGAAATCATCAATCTATATATACTTAAAGCAAAAACATCAACTTTCTTTTTCTCATCCAGATCGGTTAGAATCAAATCCTTCAGAGCCTTCCATGGGATGCACTTACACTTACTTTTTTGCTTGATTCTAGCTGTGACCCACTGTTCGTTTATCCCTGTGATATTCATCAATTTCCTCACAAAATTTGGAATACAATTAGCTCTTGAATAAACTTTATCAACCTGAATCCTGGGACAACACAACAAAGCTGAATATTGTTCCACCGTGGGTACCATATCAACCTTTCCAAAAGTAAAGCAGCTATACGCAGGGTTCCAATATTGAGTGATGGCTCGAAATAAATGTTCATCTACCTTCATGTCAAGCAAGTATGGCAAATCCCCATAATTGTAATAGAACAACTGCTTGGCCTTGTTACTCTATTGATCCCATATTTCCTTTAACTCTTGGAGATTGTTTTGCGTCACACTAATACGATTGTAGTCCCATAATTCTGACGTGTATCCTTTAGCTAGGCTATCTCCTTTTGCTAGTTGTGTTTCCCCTGACCATTTACGGATAGCCGCATTATTTCCCACTTTATCAAGGAATTCGTTCTCTATAACCAGCTTTCTAATTTAGTAACTAACCATGAATCGATACCTTTTAGAATATGAGATGACATGCACCAAAATAAAGCACAACAAGTTAGTATCACAAAATAGAACATAAAGTAAATAGAATAAGCAAACCCCTATCAGGGTGATTACTAAGGTTTGGTATAGTTCTACTTAGGGTGAGCCCCTGCATTTTCTATATGTGGTTTAGCTCTAAAGTAGAGGTACCTGAACCAGCAGATTCCTCAATCCTCACCCATTATAGGCTCATACGGACCGAGTTCAGTTCAGGGGAATACATTTCCCTATAGTTGCACGGAGATGAAAATCTCACAAAGACATAGGTACGGATGTATCTCGGAAGCGATCCACTATCCTGCACGGAGGTGAAAACCTCACGAAGGCGTAGTTTCTCACTCCCACTTAAGGGTGCGACCACAACGGTCATGCAAATGCAATGTGTGCGAGAAAATAACAAACATATGCAACCATGCAAACACATGTAAAAAGATTTGTGATTTTTGAAATCAAATTTCCAAACTTCGACAAAAGGACAAAAAAATCAATTTTTATGGCTTGACTCTCTTATTGGTCCCCAGTGGAGTTGCCAAGCTGTCGAAACCATTTTTAAATTTTGGAAAAACGAGGTCGACTATTTAAAAAAATGAGAATGCGAATTGCCACCAATTCTTTTAGGTGTGATTTGATCACCTTATAAAATGTTTTATTTCAAAACATTGATTTTCGTCTACAAAAATTCAAGAAAGCGGGTTCGGGAGTCGGTTACATACGAGGAAGGATTAGCACCCTCGTGACGCCCAAAATTGGTACCAATTAATTAATTTTCTATCTTAATGTCGAAAATTTGAAAAGATTTGAAAGTATGATCCCTTTTTTTTAGAAAAGAGGATTCTTTTTCATTTTCTTTCATTTTATTTATATTTCCCATTCAACGCATACAAGTGAATAATGATTATTAAATATTTATTTTGCGCATAAAAAAGGGCGAAAGAAACTACCTGCGGCCACCGCGTGCGGTGGCACCGATGATGGCGCATGAGGCGCGTATGGAGGGCACCATCGGGGCCGATGATCTGAAAATATGGAGCAGGGAGAGGGCCTTTTAGGCTCTGTTTTGGTTTTTTTTTTCTCTCTTAAAGAATGATTTTAAATTTTTTAGACATTTTCTAACTTTTATAGCATTACTAAAACGACGCCGTTTTGGCTTAATGCAATAATCACAAAACAACGTCGTTTAGTAGACCGACCCACTTCTAGCCCCTCCGCTTTTTATAATATTCAAATTTATTTTTTTATTTTTTAAATTAGCCCTACAATTTTGTTTAAATTCATTTTTAATCCTTTTATAAAATTTTATTTATTTTATACATAATTTATTCATTTTAAATATTATATATATTATTTATTTTAAATACTATTTATATATAAAAATTATTTTATTATATAGTTATATTGTTTTTTATAATATATTATTTATTATTATATACTATTTATTTATACTCTATTATATTATTATTATATATTATTTATTATATTTTTATATTATTTATTATGTTATGTATTATTATTTATATTTTCATTACATATATTATTTTTTACATATTATTTATTTATGTGCTGTTATAAATTATTTATTATATTATTTATATTTTATTATATATTAATTATTTATATTTTATTATTTATTATCTATATTTTATTTTATTTATTATATTATTTTGCTTTATTATATGTTATCTATTATATTGTATTTTAAAGTGTGTAAATTATTATTAAACATTATATTTTTATATAATATTATTAATTATTTAGTATGTTATTATATATGTATAAAATTTTATTTATCATTTTATATTTTATTATAAATTATTTATCATATTTTTTTTATTTATTTATATATGTTATTCATTATGTTATTTATATTTTTTACTTTATTTATTAAGTTTTCTTTTAAAATTTTGCATATTATTAAATATTATATTTTTTTATATATTATTAATAAATATTTTCATGTGCTATATGATATTCTAAATTTAATACAAATTTTTGATTCTATTTATTGTGTCATTCTTATATGAACTAAGTTATTATATTATATATTGTATATTTTTACATATTAACCATTTTTGAAATCTTTCTTTATTATTTATATATTGCCTTAAATATTTAATATCTCATTTATTTTGATTATTAATGTTTTCTACATATTAACCATTTTTGAAATCTTCCTTTATTATTCATATATTGCCTTAAATATTTAATATCTCATTTATTTTGATTATTAATGTGTTTATATTTTTGACTTATTTCACATATGTTCATATTTTGTTAAGTTATTCATGTTCACCTATTACTGTTTTAGTATGTAAATTTCTTTGCAAAAGTTATTGATTATTATATTATTTTAAGTTATGTTTGCATGAAATGTTGGTATGTATTTTGTAATTTATATTGCTTCAATTTTGATATTTTGTAATATATTACTTGCATCATTGTTTTAAAAACTTATATTTCTTTAAACCTAAAAGAGTTTTAAAAAATGAGGCAATGTTTTTCGTATTTAGAAAATCAGGAAATAGTGCCCTATCATGCTGGGTTGCGATTTCCTGTCTGTCCAAATACCTAAAATACTCTTCTAAATGGTTTTATAAATTACGAGATGATTGTAGTCACAAAAGTATTAGAATATTGTGTCCTATCATGCTGGATGTAATATTCGTATTCTTTTGAACAAAGGAATCTCGATTCTTAAATTTGAATTATTCTAATTTCAAAAGGGATCATACTTTTAAATACTTTTAAATTTTAGCATTAAAAGACAGAAAGTTATTCAATTTGGTACCAATTTTTGGGCGTTACAAGGGTGCTAACCCTTCCTCGTACGTAACCGACTCCCGAACCTGTTTTCTTGATTTCGTAGACCAAAACAAATGATTTCATAGACCAAAACAAATGATTTCAAACAAAAATGGTTTGAAAGTGGTTCAATTACACTTAAACTGATTGGTGGCGACTCCCATTTTTAATTTTAAAGTCGAGACCCCATTTTCTAAACCCGTTTAAAAAATGGTTTCGACAGCTTGGCGACTCCACTGGGGAACAATAAGAGAGTCAAGCCAAAAATTGATAACTTTCTGTCTTAATGCTAAAAATTTGAAAGGATTTAAAAATAAATATCTCTTTTTCATGTGTTTGCTGCATATGTCTGTTATTTTATCTGCACATATGGCATTTGCATGATCGTTGGTCACACCTTTAAGTGGGAGTAAGAAACTAAGCTTTCGTGAGGTTTTCACCTCCGCATGAGTTAGTGGATTGCTTCCGGGAGACATCTGTACCTATAGGCTTCGTGAGATTTTCATCTCCGCATGGTCGTAGGGAAATGAATCCCCCTAAACTGAACTTGGTCCATATGAGCCTATAATGGGTGAGGATCGAGGAATCTGCTGGTTTGGGTACCCTTTGCTTTAGAACCGAACCACATATAGTGAGCTTTAAGTGCTTGCCTTAGGTAGTACGGTGATAACCTTTTAGTACTTACCTTTTATAAGTATTTGTTTATTATATTTTTATATGGCACTGACATATTCTTCTTATTTTTTGTTGTCATTACATATCATTTATCATTAAAATGTATCGATTCAAGGTTCGATTTCTGAGTTAAAAAGTTTTATAATCGGGGACGAATATCTTAATAAAGTGGGAGACAACTCTTTCGTCTGTGCTTGGTCAGAGCAAACCCAGTTAGAGAAAAGGGATAATAACACCGAGGGATATACATCGGAGTTGGGGGACTTCACTCGTATTAGTTCGACATAGTTTGAGTGGAAGTAGTTGAAAGACATTTAGGCCCAATGGGATATTGAAGCCAAGTAGTTGTTCAGCTATGAGGACTTGCAGTATTTGCCTGACAGAAAGATAGATGAACAATTCAAAGTGAGTGTAGAGGTATTGATGGGCACTTCTTCCATTACAACATTTCTCTGAAGATGATCACCCTATGGATGGTACGAGTATTGGAGGAAAGGTGATTGACAATACATAAGACCTAACTTGAATTGGATAGAAAGAATTTTGCCAATGATGGTAAAAAGGTTATTTACTATAGGACCGTTACCAAACGACAAGCTTGAGTTTACTAGGATGTTGCGGAAACAATAGAAGTACAAGATTTGGACAAATAAGCATGAACGAAGAGGTTAAAGAAGACTATATCGTTCAAAGACCTTTAAAGTGGATATTAGCTATGCTCTGCAGGGGCAGAAATCTGAAGATTCTCAAGAAGCACTGAAGATGTTGAATATCATTGAAAGACAACATGCTGCAAAGTAGGAATGCCTACTTGTTCGCCAATCTTTCTTTCAAGATGATCCGAACAGCGTCACAAGACATTGGAGGAGGTGTCTTGGGTTGTAGAAAGCACCTCATTGGTGAAGCCATAGCTCAAATTCATAAGGTAGTTGACCATTTGCAAACCTTGGCGGTACAAGCTGACATAGTGGACACAAGATAGGAGTTCCAGTCAGATTGTGGTTAGGAATAGGCCTTATTGTTTAGAGAGGTTAAAACTCTGGGCCTACGGGCGAAAGCGTATTTGTAATCCGTTTTATGAAAAGATTTTTGTTCCTTAAATAACGTTTTCTAAAATGAAACTGGACCAGAATCGATATCCTTTTGCATTCATGCATTTGCATCTCATAGCATCTCATTGCATCATATGCATTTGAGGTTATAGAAAGGCCCTAATTAGTTAAAGTTATTACAGAGAGAAAGAGAAAAGGTGAGAATAAAATAAGTTTAACCTGGAATCTACACATCTTTACGGTACTCGCACCAAAACAAGAAATATGGACCAAAGACTTGAGCAATTCCAGAAGGACATGTAGGATCAGTTGCAAGAGCAATTGGCGAAAATGCAACAAGAAATGATGGAGCAAATGATGGAGGCCCAGAGAGGCATGATGGCCCAAATGTCCCAATTACTGGCAGGGGCAATGGATAAAGGAAAGGGCCCTATAGCCATTACTGAAGAGGATAATGAGGGTTATCCACTGGGTTTTACCCCACCTCATGCGCAAGCACAAACTGAGGCACCTCCTCGAAGGCCGTCTGAAACAATTAGGCCTCAGCAAGGGCAAACTGATACTGGGATGCCCATGAATTTCCAAATTGGCTTGGGATCAAATCCAGGAGATAACCCCACAAATCCTATTACCCCTGACCTCGACATGACAGAAAGGGAAGGAATGATAGATAAATCCTCAAAGAAGTTAGACGATCGCTGCAAGTGGTTGGAGGAAAAGTTCAAAGCTTTAGAAGGTGCTGATAGTCACCATGGGATTGATGCCAAAGACTTGAGTTTGGTTCCGGATCTAGTACTCCCTCACAAGTTCAAGATGCCAGAATTTGAAAAGTAAAATGGGACTACTTGCCCTGAGGCCCATATTACCATGTTCTGTAGGCGAATGACTGGCTATGTGAACAATAATCAATTGTTGATCCATTGTTTTCAAGATAGTTTGGTTGGGGCAGCGGCTAGGTGGTACAATCAGTTGAGCCGTACCCAAATCAGTTTATAGAGAGATCTTGCGTAGGGCTTCATGCAGCAGTATAATCATGTGACTGACATGACTCCTGACAGAATCACTCTGCAGAACATGGAGAAGAAACCTAATGAGAATTTTAGGCAGTATGCACAGAGATGGAGGGAGGTTGCCATGCAAGTTCAACCACTGCTTTTGGAAAAAGAGACTACTATGTTATTCATCAACACTTTAGAGGCTCCATTCATCACTCACATGATCGGAAGCACTACCAAAAGTTTTGCTGATATTGTTATGGCCGGAGAAATGATTGAGAATGCCATAAGAGGTGGCAAAATTGAGGGAGAGGCTGTCAAGAGATCGGCCCCGAGGAAAAAGGATAGCGAGGTGAACAACGCGAGTAGCTACAATTCAAAGGCGATTACAGTTGGACAGCCCAAAACAACTACAGTTGGGCAGCAAAATTCCCAAAAGCAAGAATCTGGCACGAGGCAGAGTTCTGAAAGGATGCAATTTACACCCATCCCTGTAACGTACCACGAGCTTTATCAAAACTTATATAATGCGCATGCCATAGCTCCTTTCCACGTGAAGCCTATAGAGCCTCCATATCCCAAGTGGTATGATGTAAACGCCAAATATCATGCGGGAATATCGGGGCATTCGATAGAAAATTGCACCGGTTTCAAAAAGGTGGTAGAAAAGCTTATTAAAGCGGGGGTTGTAAACTTTGACAGCACTCTTAATTCAGATAATCCGTTGCCCAATCATGGTGACCAAAGGGTAAATGCGATGGAGGAAGTCGATGTAATAGGGATCAAAGAAAGTATTGCTGAGGTGAAGATGCCGATGAGGAAGATTTGGAGGGAATTGCTAGAAAAAGGAATGGAGATTTCCAAAGGAGGAAGAGAAGGAACAAGGAACTACTGTGAGTTCCATGGAGGAAAGGGTCATGAGATTCATGATTGTGTTGAATTCAGGGCCTTGGTGCAAGGCTTTATAGACAACAAGGAGCTACAAATTTTTGAAGGTAGCCTTCATGAAAGACAAATGTGTATGTTGGAGAAGTTCCATACACGAGGAAGGGACTGAATGAAGAAGCTCGTGAGACATTAGACCTTATAAACTTGGAAATATTTTGGGCAATTGGCCTGTGGAGGAACTTCTTGCATTTTTTAGAAATTAGGCAGAATAAGGTTCAGAACATTCTTGTTGCTCCAGAGCCCAGGAGTAATAAGATTACATTTGTGAAGTAGGCTCATGTTCATCCATCATTGTTTTAATAAAACATATCTTTTATTATCAATTCGAGTCAATATTTCTTCATTCTTTATTCTTTAACGTTCTAATTTTCATCAAATTTCTTCATAATGTGTAAATAGTTATTCTTGAATTCATTTATTCTTTGTACATTCTTTTGTGCCTATCATAGATCCTTAGATATCAATGACGTGGGCAACGATACTACAGATTCAGATTTTATTTTTGAGTTTGACATGTGTTTAAAGGAACCTCAGTACTTTGAAGATTCAATAGAAATTGTAACTTGTTTCTAAATTTGTTGGAAATGGTAAAGCAATTAGAGAAGTAGATTTTTATAGCCTATGAGAAAAGAAGGGTCGAGAAATCATGATAGTAGAGGAGACAAAACAAGACCTTGTTGAGACTATTACGGGAATTCAAAAACGTGGTCCAAAGACACGTGCAGGAGAATTTACAATTACCAGGATAAACATGAGGTTTTGGGGGCACTGTTGGTCCACCATAGAAATGGATCGCATCTGTTATACGATGAATGCCAAATTTAAAGGAGTCGGGACTTATGGGGCATGTATGTTGCAGGCTCGAGCTTGTCAAAAGCTTCAAGTTGACAATGAATCATCTTTGTGGACGGCAACTACTCCATTAAGAGAGTGAAGGTAGCTTCATATGCCAATATTACAAAGTCAATAGTCATCGAATTTCAAAAAAAAAACAAAAAAATCATATCCAACTGCACAATGTCAAAAGTTTGTAGTCTGTTAAAAAAATAAGGCACCATACCACGGTACAACAAAGGTTTCCAAAAAAAAAAAGAAAAAGAAAAAAGTAAATCAGAAGATGACCGAGACTGGTAAAAATTGGCATAAGAAACTACTACTTACTCTCTATGCTTATGCTGGAGCAAACACCTTCAATTCCAGTTGTTTCAAAGGTTCCAATCATCATCCTTGGCATGGATGTGGCCCATGTCTCTCTTAAAGCAGCTCAATATTCCATCTATCGCAGTATGGGTTTGCTCTATGCAATGACTTTTGGTTTCTCGCTATAGGGCATTAGTCTATACACAATCTCCAAAGTTTGAAATGATAGATTCTCTTTTCAAACCAGTTTCGACAAAGTGGATGAGGTATCATGGAGGAAGCATTCTTA
The DNA here is from genome assembly GCA_020496765.1 of Gossypium stocksii. Lineage (NCBI taxonomy): Eukaryota > Viridiplantae > Streptophyta > Magnoliopsida > Malvales > Malvaceae > Gossypium > Gossypium stocksii. Next base: position 125,006,106 of record CM035624.1, read on the forward strand.
GACTTCTATATAAGTTCTGAGAAGAGGAAGCCTGATCAGATCATTATCTCCAAGGATAGAGATAGCGAGTCTCAGTTCAGTCAAATGATGTACAAAGGACTTGATCAAATTATAAAGGCTTGCAAGTTCCTTGACGAGAATTGGAACTATAAGTTTGTTGTTATTGTTGCTCAAAAGAACCATTATACCAAGTTGTGCCAACAAGGATTTCCCGACAATATGCTACCTGGTACTGTCATTGACAGCAAAGTATACCATCCGAAAAATAATAAGTTTACCTTGGTGGTCATGTTGGAATGATAGGAACCACAAGGCCGACCCACTATCATGCTTCTCTTAGGCCAGGTTGTGTTTTCAGTTGATGATCGGCAATAGCTTGTTCATTCTCTATCCTACGTATATTAAAGGAGCACCACAGCCATATTTGTTGTGGCCCCTATCTACTACGTTCATTTGGCAGCTTCATAGTTGGGGTAAATTACTTCAAAGACATCATCGAGCCATGAGTTTTTCAAACGACAGCTAGGATTGCTGCTGGGGCAACTCCTTTCTCATAGGTTTATGAATCAAGATTTTTTCCTCCAAGCCTTGATGGAGTTAAGAATTGAATACCTCTAATGAACTTAACTTGGAAGTATTCATCCTAATCAAATGGATGACATAGACTTATGATAAAGAGGGTTCATCCACAGGAATTTCTCACGGAAGCCAAGGTGAAAACCCGCAAAGGGCGCTTTGAGACTTCTATTTCAAAAAAAAAAAGAAAAGAAAAAGAAAAAGAGAAAAAAGAAAAAAGAAAATGGAGAGGCCAAGGTGAAAACCCGCAAAGGGCGCCTTGAGACCAAAGGGGCTTTGAGTTGAAAACCCGAAAGGGCGGCTCAAAATTTGAAAGGCATGCAGCAACCATGCTATACCTGGTTCAACAAGAAGTGAAGTATGTTACATGCTGGGGCATCAACAAAGTATTTTGGGTCTTCTAAACACATGTTAAACTCAAAGCAGTTTTTATAGAGCCTGTATATAGAAGCCCAAGCGGCGATATCTGGGGCATCTGATTTTTGGTCCTGTTGGCTATCTTTGGATTCTTTTTCTTCTCGAAGATATGCCAATCTCCTATTGTATTCTTGATTACCTTTTTTTGCAAATATAATTATTCTCAAGATTAATTTATTTTTCATTATTCTTAAAGTGTGTTGCATTGAAATAATGATAGATGAACTAAACTATTTTCACAAACGAAGTTTTACATATTATTCTGGAAATTTCTAGATAATACAAGAAACCGAAACATGACAATTGTTTAAGGAATTCCCATCGAGTACAGATCGAAAGTCCTTGAGAGAATTTCTTCTTCAGTCTGAATGGTGATTGGACAGTTCAAACGATTCGATCCTAGGAGAGGATCATTTTTTTTAAACATCTCCAGTGGGTCGTAACATTCAGAAGATGGTACAATAGAACCTAATTGATCCAAAGCATACAAATGGAGTTTGATTAACATTGAGAAGGGCAAGCGATGAAACTTTTAGTAATGACATCTGAAATAGGAATCATTCTCATAACATGTTGCATTATAACATGTCTAATTAGGAGCATTTGACTCATTTCGATCAGGGCATCCTAATCATTAGGCATAAACACATACGCATTCTACAGGTTATGTCCTCTAGGGGCAATGTAGATCAAAAAAGACGGATCTTATCTCTCTATAATGGATGGAGAGCAGATCCAAGATAGCAGATCTTATCTCTCTATAATGGATGGAGAGCAGATCCAAGATGACAGATCTTATCTCTCTATAATGGATGAGGAGCAGATCAAAGACAGCAGATCTTATCTTTCTGTAATGGACGGGAGCAGATCGAAGATAGCAGATCTTATCTCTCTGTAATGGACGGAGAGTAGATCGAAGATGACGGACCTTATCTCTCTGTAATGGACGGGGAGCGGATCCAAGATAACAGATCTTATCTCTCTGTAATGGACAGGGAGCAGATCGAAGATGACAGATCTTATTTCTCTGTAATCGACAGGGAACAGATCGAAGATAGCAGATCTTATCTCTCTGTAATGGACGGGGAGCAGATCCAAGATGGCAGATCTTATTTCTCTGTATTCGACAGGGAACAGATCGAAGATAGCAGATCTTATCTCTCTGTAATGGATGGGGAACAGATTGAAGATAGCAGATCTTATCTCTCTGTAATGGACAGGGAGCAGATCCAAGATGACCAATCTTATTTCTCTGTATTCGACAGGGAACAGATCAAAGATAACAGATCTTATCTCTGTAATGGACAGAGAGTAGATCCAAGACAGTAGATCTTACCTCTCTGTAATGGACGGGGAGCAGATCCAAGATGGCAGATTTTATCTCTTTGTAATAGACGGTGAGCAGATCCAAGATAACAGATCTTATCTCTCTGTAATGGACAGAGAGCATATCCAAGACAGTAGATCTTACCTCTCTGTAATGGACGGGGAGCAGATCCAAGATGGCAGATTTTATCTCTTTGTAATGAACGGGGAGCAGATCCAAGATAACAGATCTTATCTCTCTGTAATGGACGGGGAGCAGATCCAACATAGCAGATCTAACCTTCATGTGTTTACATCGAAGCAAGATCCAAGATGATAGATCTTATCTCTTTGTATTAGATGAGGAGCAGATCGAAGATGCCAACATGATAGCCCTGAGTTTGCAAGGAGCATATTGAGGACTATGAAAATAGGATCAATTAAGACCGGGCAAATTTGGTCTTTTTGTAAGTCTTTGCTCGATTCCTGTTACACAGCAATGAGCAAAGAGGGGCAGCTGTAATAGCCCAAATTCGCCCGGGCCAATAAACCAAAATAGAAAAATATAAAAATTATCCAAAAGTCCATATACAGCAACCCAATACAACCCAATACCCAATGAGCAGCCCAATTACAACACTAAATTATCAGCCACCTTTCATGCCACCATCAACCACCTTTCATGCCACCATCAGTGCCTTGTCATCATCATTGACCTGTAAAAGAAGAAAGAAGCACAAACAGAGGCATAAACAGAGGCATAATCAGGGCAAAAATAGATTGTAAATTTGATCTTTTATTGGCTATAAAAGCCAAATGCAAATCATGTAAAAGGATACCCACATACATAGAGAGAAAGAAAGAAATACAAACAGTTTTTTTTTTAGAAAAGAGGATTCTTTTTCATTTTCTTTCATTTTATTTATATTTCCCATTCAACGCATACAAATGAATAATGATTATTAAATATTTATTTTGAGCATAAAAAAGGGCGAAAGAAACTACCTGCAGCCACCGCGTGCGGTGGCACCGATGATGGCGCGTGAGGCGCGTATGGAGGGCACTATCGGGGCCGATGATCTGAAAATATGGAGCAGGGAGAGGGCCTTTTAGGCTCTGTTTTGGTTTTTTTTTTCTCTCTTAAAGAATGATTTTAAATTTTTTAGACATTTTCTAACTTTTATAGCATTACTAAAACGACGCCGTTTTGGCTTAATGCAATAATCACAAAACAACGTCGTTTAGTAGACCGACCCACTTCTAGCCCCTCCGCTTTTTATAATATTCAAATTTATTTTTTTATTTTTTAAATTAGCCCTACAATTTTGTTTAAATTCATTTTTAATCCTTTTATAAAATTTTATTTATTTTATACATAATTTATTCATTTTAAATATTATATATATTATTTATTTTAAATACTATTTATATATAAAAATTATTTTATTATATAGTTATATTGTTTTTTATAATATATTATTTATTATTATATACTATTTATTTATACTCTATTATATTATTATTATATATTATTTATTATATTTTTATATTATTTATTATGTTATGTACTATTAATTATATTTTCATTACATATATTATTTTTTATATATTATTTATTTATGTGCTGTTATAAATTATTTAGTATATTATTTATATTTTATTATATATTAATTATTTATATTTTATTATTTATTATCTATATTTTATTTTATTTATTATATTATTTTGCTTTATTATATGTTATCTATTATATTGTATTTTAAAGTGTGTAAATTATTATTAAACATTATATTTTTATATAATATTATTAATTATTTAGTATGTTATTATATATGTATAAAATTTTATTTATCATTTTATATTTTATTATAAATTATTTATCATATTTTATTTATTTATTTATATATGTTATTCATTATGTTATTTATATTTTTTACTTTATTTATTAAGTTTTCTTTTAAAATTTTGCATATTATTAAATATTATATTTTTTTATATATTATTAATAAATATTTTCATGTGCTATATGATATTCTAAATTTAATCCAAATTTTTGATTCTATTTATTGTGTCATTCTTATATGAACTAAGTTATTATATTATATATTGTATATTTTTACATATTAACCATTTTTGAAATCTTTCTTTATTATTTATATATTGCCTTAAATATTTAATATCTCATTTATTTTGATTATTAATGTTTTCTACATATTAACCATTTTTGAAATCTTTCTTTATTATTTATATATTGCCTTAAATATTTAATATCTCATTTATTTTGATTATTAATGTTTTCTACATATTAACCATTTTTGAAATCTTCCTTTATTATTCATATATTGCCTTAAATATTTAATATCTCATTTATTTTGATTATTAATGTGTTTATATTTTTGACTTATTTCATATATGTTCATATTTTGTTAAGTTATTCATGTTCACCTATTACTGTTTTAGTATGTAAATTTCTTCGCAAAAGTTATTGATTATTATATTATTTTAAGTTATGTTTGCATGAAATGTTGGTATGTATTTTGTAATTTATATTGCTTCAATTTTGATATTTTGTAATATATTACTTGCATCATTGTTTTAAAAACTTATATTTCTTTAAACCTAAAAGAGTTTTAAAAAATGAGGCAATGTTTTTCGTATTTAGAAAATCGGGAAATAGTGCCCTATCATGCTGGGTTGCGATTTCCTGTCTGTCCAAATACCTAAAATACCCTTCTAAATGGTTTTATAAATTACGAGATGATTTTAGTCACAAAAGTATTAGAATATTGTGTCCTATCATGCTGGATGTAATATTCGTATTCTTTTGAACAAAGGAATCTCGATTCTTAAATTTGAATTATTCTAATTTCAAAAGGGATCATACTTTTAAATACTTTTAAATTTTAGCATTAAAAGACAAAAAGTTATTCAATTTGGTACCAATTTTTGGGCATTACGAGGGTGCTAACCCTTCCTCGTACGTAACCGACTCCCGAACCTATTTTCTTGATTTCGTAGACCAAAACAAATGATTTCAAACAAAAATGGTTTGAAAGTGGTTCAATCACACTTAAACTGATTGGTGGCGACTCCCATTTTCAATTTTAAAGTCGAGACCCTATTTTCTAAACCCGTTTAAAAAATGGTTTCGACAAAGCAAATACAAAAAAGGTACAAAAATAAATCAACAAAATGTTGAAAATGTAAAAAATAAGATGAGAAACGAATATAAATCTTTTATAAATAAAGTAACAATATAATAAAAATAAATGAGGTATTAAACATTTAGATACTAAAATAATATATATAGAAGATAAATGACAAATTTTTAAAATGATTATTATACACATATATATAAAATTAATCAATACATTTTAAATTGATAAAAAAAAGTAATTTACAACATATAATATAATAATTTAATACATTTGTTTAAAAAAACAATAATAATATACGTATTTAAAAGATAATATAAAACAAAACTTTTTATTTATAATTAATTATTTTATAATATTATATAAATTTTGAAATAACATATAATATGTAATAAATAATAAAATATAATGTGTAATAAAACAATTTTATATAAAAAATATTTTAAAATATATAAAGTATTAAAATAAATAAATAATAATAACAAAAACCCTAGTTAAAATAAAAATAAAATATAAAAAGGAGTAAATTTAAATTTTAGTAAAATTCTAGGAAAATTATAAAAAAACTAAATTTGGGCCCTAATTGAAACTCGCGTTAAAAGGGAACGACTCACTGGGTAAATAGACCCTAATCCCAAAACGACGCCGTTCCAATTCCTGCTTTTAAATGGCTCAAGGGCCAAATTGAAACAAAAACAAACCTTCGGGGCTAAATTAAAAATAAAAGGAAATTTAATTTGGACGAAATCATAAAAAGCAAAATTGCGGAAGGGCTTATAGGGCAATTAGCCCTTTTTACGAAAACACGCGGATCCTCCCCAGATCGGGTCACACGCGTGCAGGTCAGGCTTTTAAACGGCGTCGTTTTGGTCACTAACAGACCTCACCAAAACGACGTCGTTCCCTTGATCTATATAAGTCAAAAATGGGCAAAAAAAAAATTTTTTTAATCTCCTTTACAAAAAAAAACACAAAGCTCTCAAAGCTCTCCCCTATCCCTCTACCCGAGCTCTGGCACGATCATCGGCCACCGCCTCACGCCACGCACGTGCCGTCGTACGCGGAGGTCGGAAGGTCGAAAACTTTCCTTTTTTTCCAGGCAAATCGGTAATCCCTTTTCCTTCTTTATTTTAGTAATATTTTTTTAAAAAAAATGTTGCTTTGTATGTATTGAATAAAACAGAAATAAAAATAACAATAAACGAAAAAAAATCACCTTTCTTTCAAAAATAACTGTTTGTATTTCTGTTTTTCGTATATATGTATGCGTATTTATTTTACATTGCTTGGTTCTGTTTTTATAGTCTAAATGCAAAAATAGAAAGTACATCGTTCTGATTTCTTGCTATATTTGCCGTGTATTTACTTCCTTTTGCAGGTGTGCGACGAGGATCCGGCGGATTGGCGCACCGATTGCGGTGCAAAATCCGGCCTTTGCTGGCTGCGGCGTGAGGAGACGGCTAGGGTGCTTGCGGCGCAAAGGGGGTAAAACCCTAGGGTTCCCAAATCTGAAACCAGATTTGGGCCATTGGGCCACGTAGCTTATTGGGTCTGGCATAGGTTTAGGGCCTGGGAAATTGGGGTTTAAATTTGGGCTACGGGTGTAATTTGTTGGGGCATGGTTATTTGTAAATTGGCTAGGATTTTAAGCCTGCTTATGTACATGGACTCTGGACACTGTTTTTGGGTTTTAAAATTTGGTTTATTTTTTTTTGTTTTTGTATAGTTTGTGGGCTCGTGCAAATTGGGCCAATTACAAAACAAACGAGCGAAAATAGATGAAAAATAATAATTAAAAAAAACTAAAAATTAGAAACCAAAGAATTAATACTAAACCCATAAATAAATAAATATAGTGTAACACAAATTACAAATCATAATATTAATAATAATGATGATATTACTAATAATAGTATAAAAAAATCTAAAGTTTTAAAAATTGCTAATAATAGTATAAAAAAAATCTAAAGTTTAAAACTATATAGAAGGATACAAATAAATAAGTAATAATATGATAAGATAAAGTAAGCGTATTTAAAAAAAATACTAGGTAAATAAATATAAAGGAAGTAACAATATTAATAATATAAAATTAATGATATAATAATAAGTATAAAAAGAAAATATAATTCTAACAATAATAATGTTAAATTAATTAATGAAATAGCAAAAATGATCAAAAAGACTAAACTGAATTTTAAAACAAAAATTTGGCGCGAATCAGAAATAAAAAAGAAAGGAAAAGGACCACATTGAACGCGCAAATAACAAGGAGTGACCAAAATGGGAAATAATCCCCACCTCCAAAACGCACAACTTCAAGGTGGACCTAATTAAAAGTCGAAATAAATTATAGGGCAAAAATTAAAACATGAAAAAACTTAATTGCAAAGCCATTAAAAAGCGGAAGGACTCGCAGCGCAAATAACCCCAAAAGCAAAAACACGCGGATCCTTAGCACAGAGTAGGTCAGATCTCGGGTCTTAAGTGAAACAACATCGTTTTGGCACTGGTGCTTAAGTCCAAAACGGCGTCGTTTTAACTCCTATATAAATAGCCCAAATCAGGAAAAAAAACATTTCCCCTTTCATTTTCAAAAAAAAAATTCCTAAGGATGCTCTCAAATCCTCTCCCACGCCCTCTGGTCTGGTCATCGGACCACCGCGCCAGCCGTCGACCGCTGACGACGGCGCGCAGTTCGCAGTTGCCGGGAAAATCTAAAGCCCCCGTTTTGCCATTTTTACCCTCTTAAACCTAGATCCGAGCCCAAAATTTCCAAAATCATCACTAAAAGACCCAAAAGCTAAGAAAACCTTTAGGTTTTGGCCACTTTTCATTGGAAGTGGCTACCTTGGCGGTTCATAATGACGGAGCGCAAAGGTTCTCTTTCTCAAACCTTTTCCTTCTTAACTTTGTGTTTTTATTCCAAAAAGGAAAAAAAAATAAAAAATAGATTTGTAAAATGAAACCAAAGCAAAAAAAGATCACCTTTGGGAATTCTTAATTTTCGATTGATATTCGTGTGTTCGTAAAAACTTTACATTGATGATTTGTGGCTTTTTGTAGCCAAAAAATACAACCTTTTTGCTTTTTTGTTTTTTTCTACTATTTGCCTTTGCTGCTCGTGTTTGCAGGTACAGTTTTGGTGCTAGGCCAGTTATTTTGGGAGCATACTGTGGAGGTAAAAGGAGGGTACAGAGGTGCTAACGTGGTGGCGTGCGTGGAGGTCTCGCGGCACTGGCCAAGGGGTTTTTTGTTCTTTTTGCTGAAAATAGTTAAGATAGTGGGCTAGGGTTTATTTTCTGTTTTGGCTTCGGCTGTTAGGGTTTGTAACTTGGATTTGGGTATTGTTTTTGGTTTGGGTTGTTTGGGATTTGGGCCTGAACATTGTAAATGGACTTTTGATTTATTATTTTTTTAGGGTTTTATTTTTATTTGGTTTTTGTTTCGGGCCGGCCAAATTTGCGCCTTTACAGCTGCCCCTCTTTGCTCATTGGCGTGTAACGGGGATGGAGCAAAAACTTTAGAAAGGGCTAATTTTGCCCGGTCTTGTCGAATCTTGACTTGTTGGTGCTCATCTTAACCGCGTTCTAACCCACTGCAACTTCAGGAGTATAGGAATTGGTGCTTCGATCCGCTCCAATGTAATTTTAGGGAGAAAAGATTTGTAGCTTTGATCTACTCTGTTGGAACTTCAAGGAGATAAGAATTGCTACACTACAACTTCAGTGAGATAAGGTTTGTGTATTTTTATCCTGTTCCACTGCAACTTCAGGAAGATAAGGATTGTGGCTTCAATCTGCTCTACTGCAACTTCAGAGAGATAAGACTCCAAACTTTAGTCTGCTCCACTGCAACTTCAAGGAGATAAGACTTGGCTTTGGTAGATTGGATCCGACCTACTGCATCTTCAGATGTATAGGATTTGTAACTTGTAGCTTTAATCTATTCCACTGCAACTTCAGGGAAATAAGATTCGCTATCTTCAACCTGCTCCACTGCAACTTCAGGGAGATAAGGTTTATAGCTTTAATCTGCCTACTACAACTTCAGAGAGATAATATTTGCTATATTCAGTCTGCTCTACTGCAACTTTAAGGAGATAAGACTTGTGGCTTTAATCTGCTGTAACTTTAGGGAGATAAGATTTTCCATGGTAACTTCAATCCGTCCCACTGCAACTTCAGGGGTATGGGATTTGTGATTTCCCTGGTCTGTTAAACCCTTTTTTGGGGAATTTGACCTATAGAATCCATTTCACGGGCCTATTTATGCCAAGCGATTAGGATGTCATGATCAAAATGAGTCAAATGCTCCTATTTGGATGTATACGAATGATATTTGCATGGATGCAGATGTCATTCTTCGATAATGATTCCTTTTTAATGCTTAGGTTGTTATTGCTCATTGTTCATCAAGGTTGTATCACTAACATAATGTTCTGTCTTCTTGTTCAGCTCACATCTTTGACAGAAAATCCGAAGAAATAGTCACAATTTAGACTCTTCTTTCTCAAATGTTTCCAACCCTTAGGTTTGGTGAGTTCTAAACAATAATCCTACTTTAGGTTCCTGTACTATTTAGAAGCTTCCAGAGTAATATGCAGAACTCCTTTTGTGAAAGTATTATTAGTCTATTAATCGTTATTTCAATGCAAAATGCTTGAAAAAGATCATAATGATGGACAAAACTGAAATTTATCAGGAACAAAATATGAAAAGACTGAATTAATCAAAGAAAACAAACATTGTTGGAATACAAAATAGGTGCCCCAGATATCGTAGCCTCAGCTTTTCTACATAAACTTCTTGAGAACCTTTTTTGAGCTCAATATATGTTTAGGGGATCTAGAGTACTCTGTTGATGCCCCAAGACGTAACATCTCTCCTTCTTTTTAATTCGGAGAAAACGAGACTACTGCATGCCCTATTTTTTTTATCAAAATTTGAATTGCCCTTTACGGGTTTTCAATTCAAAACCCTTTGTCTTAAGGCACCCTTTGCGGGTTTTTGCCTTGGCCTCTCCTTTTTCTTTTCTTTTTATTTTTTTTAAACTGAAGTATTTCTTGACTGAATCTGAATTCACTGGATTAGGCAAATTCTTGCTATCCATTTCAATTAATATCAATGCTCCTCCAAAAAAGGCCTTCTTTACCACATAAGGTCATTCCTAGTTTGGCATATGTTTCCCTCTGAAATCTTTTTTTGTATGGGAAGGATCTTCTTCAATACCAAGTCCTCCTCATGGAACTTTTTGGGGCGAACCTTTTTGTTGTAAGCTTGCATCATTCATTTTTTTTGGTATATTTGACGATGATGGATAGCTTTCAACATCTTCTCTTCAATCAAATTTAGCTGATCATATCAAGATTTGATCGATTTTGCTTCATCCATCTTCATCCCAGCCAACACTCGGAGAGAAGGAATTTCGAGTTCGATTAGCAAAACCACTTATATTCCATAAATCATTGAGAAAGACCTTGCCCTGGTAGAGGTTCTGATAGCCGTTCGATAGGCATAGAGGGTAATTTTTATTGCCTACCTTTGTAAGTCTCAATTGTTTTCCCCCACGATTTTTTTTCTTTTTTTTTCTTTTTTTCTTCTTCTTTCTTTCTTTTTGGGTTTGACGACTGCCAACTATATAACATTAGCGCCTGAAGCAACTTTCTCCCACTTAGTGAAGTAATTGATGACCATAAATATGAATTGATGCTTGCTAGAAGCTTTTGGCGAGATCGACCTGTAGAAGCCCAAATTGCCCGGGCCCTACAACCTACCCAAACCCAGGGCCTATTTACATCAACCTCCAAAATATTTAAACCCATAACCCATTTACAGCAAACCCAATTTTAAACCCGAATGGCCCATTTCCATAAACTAAACCAGACCTAAACCAACCCAAATAACCCACCTAAACTAAATCCTTAAACCCATGTTACAACCGGCCCATTTTCATACCCAAAATACAGACCCAACAACAGCCTAATTAACCCATTACAACCCAAAACCAAAATCAGAAAAAAAGACAAAACAAAAAAAAACCCTAACCCTAGCCCCTTAGCTTTCGGCGCTGGCCTCCAACCACCCCTCTGACACCCCCACTTGCATCTGCCAGCCGCCACGAGTACCGTCACCGGTCACCTCCAGCAACTTGCACCTGCAAAAATTGAAATGGAAAGGACAGAAATAATAAAAAATATTTGTAAAAAGGGTTATAAAAACCCAAATCAAATCTTGTAAAAAAGAGGCCATATTTTTTTTATCAATACAAACAAGAGATTTCTACCCAAACAAACAACACAAACAAGAAGATTAAAATACCAAAGCAGTGAGAATAACAAAAAGAAAAGAACACAAAAATGAACGAAACTGAATCGAAGGTGATTTCGTCGCTTATTCTTTTACTTATTTTAAATCTGTTTTTTTTAGTATATAGTATATATATTTTAATCTACTAAAATAAAGAAAAAAAAAGCAAAAAAATTACCTTTTTTGGCGATATCCACGGTGGCCGGCGACGGCGGCCGGTGGCAGTGGTCGGCGACAGACGGCGGCCCTCCTGGCCGGATTCTGGACCTGGTCCAGAGAGCTCTCCCCCCTCCCTCCTTTTTTTTTTTCTTTCACAGGTTGCAAATGAAATTTTTTTGAAGATTTTGGCCCTTTTATAGCCCCCAAAACGACTTCGTTTTGGGGTTGGCCATTAACACCCAAAACGACGTCGTTTTACCTGGATTGGGTCGACCCGGCCCTTACCCGTTAGGATCCGCGTGTTTTGTAGCGAAAGGGCTATTTGCGCATATAGCCCTTCTGCTTTTTAATCTTGTTTTAATATAGCCATTTTAGCACTTTCTTTTATTTTAAAATTTGCCCCATGAATTTGTCGCGGATTCCATTTTAGTCCCGTGCAATGCGCTGCGTTTTGAGAAGTGGGACATTTTCTCTTTTAGTCCCTCCCTTGTGTTCGCACTTATAATTTGGTCCTTTTCTTTGCTTTTATTTTAAATTTGCCCCAAAACTCTTTTTAATTCAATTTTAATCCTTATTTTTGTCATTTTGTTTTTATATTAATTATTTTGCTATTATTATTAGTAGTATTATTATATTATTATATTATTATTATTATTATTTTTCATGTACATATTATTTATACTATTCTTATGATTATTATTATTATATTTATTTTGACTACTATTATATTTATTATTAGTATTAGTATTATTATTACAACTATTATTATTATTATTATTTTATATCATTATTATATTATATTTAGTATTATTTTTAATGTTATATTTTTACTATTATATTTATTATTTTCACTATTATTATTTATTACTTTATTTTTTAATAATATTATTATATCATATTTTCTTTTTGTATTTTATTATTATTGCTAGTATTATTATTATTATTATTATTATTATTATTATTGTTATTATCGGCATTATTAACTTATATATATATACATATATACACTTTTACGTACATATTATTATTTTATATTATTGTTGTAAATATATATATTTTTCTTATTATATTATTATGTACATTTTTTAATATTTTCTTTTATTGTAATTATTATTATTATTATTATTATTATTATTATTATTATTGTTATTATTATTATTATTATTATTATTATTATTATTATTATTATTAGTACATACTTTTATTATATGCATATATATATTTTTATGTACATATTATTATTTTATATTATTATTACCAAATATATCATTTTTTCTTATTTTACTATTAGTACATTATTTGTTTTTATTTTCTTTTAAATACCATTGTTATTGTCATTCTAATATTCTAATATTCCATGTTAATATTTTTCATTAATTATATCATTGTTTGCATTGTTTTTATTTATTCATGAATTCTCACTTTAAAAATATTTTTATTCATATTTTTTAATTAAATTTCAATAAATAAGGCAACGTACCGATTTAACATTAAGTCATCGATTTCATCGCTATGTTGGGTGAAATTCGTCGGCTCGTGTTAAAAACGGGACGTCCTTCTAAAAAACCAAAAACATAAGATTTCTCATTTCTTTCAATCGGATCATGATTAAATATCAAATTGAACTTGTATTTTTGAAAACTAAGACAACATGTGTTTAATAATATACCAATTTTGGGCGTCACGAGGGTGCTAATACCTTCCTCGTGCGTAACTGACTCCTGAACCCTATTTTTCTCTGAATTTTGATGTAGACCTAAATTCGGCCTTCTTTTATCAAGAAAATAAATTTTTTCTATTAAAAAGAGGATTTATTAGGTGTCTGATCACACGTAGGAAAAAGGATCGGTGGCGACTCCCCTTTTTTGATAAATCGAAAGTCAGTTTTCAAATTTTCAAATAATCACCTCAATTAGCGGCCAAGCGAAAATTTTTACATCGCTACAGCTGGCGACTCCACTAGGGACCCTTTTTGAGAGTCGAATCTGGAATTAAACGCATGTTGTCAAAGTTTTCGAAATTCCTTGTTCAAATTAATATTTATTCGTGATCCTCAAATTTTGATTTTCAAAACTCATGGATTTGATTCATGTTGTAAATATTCTTCTAACTTGTTTTATCTTGTTGTTTTTCAGCTCTAAGTTTTTATGGTTTTAGTTTTTTAGTTTAGTTTTTAAAATAAAACGAAAAGGTTTGTAAGTTTCTCCCCCACACACCGTGCACTTGCATTTTTGCATAACATGAGCTCTCTACCCGGGCTCTGATCGTTTAATTGGAAGTAAACGCTATGCCTTCGTGAGTTAACTCGTCCCTTTGCACAGGCTAGTGAATACTTTCGGGTTACATATGACTTATGCTTTCGTGAGTTAACTTGTCCCTCCGCATAGGCATAAGTAAATGTAATCCCTCGAATTGAACTCGTGAGCCTGTGATGGGCTACGACCGAGGCTTCGTACTAGTCTTAGTAGACGATAGTACGAACAATTCGAGTACCTGTCTAGAATCGAAACCGCATATAGTGAACCATACGAGCCACCTAACTAGAGCCATGGCGAACCTTCGTCTGTTTAGTAGTCACCGAAATAAGTACATGGGAGAAACGCCTCTTACCTTTTATTTCTTTTACATTTACGCTTGTATACAAAAGAATCGGGTCTATTGGACCGGGTAGCTTAATTTGTTAGATTCTCTATAGTTTTTCTCTGTTCATATTTATTGTGATTACTAACCAAGGTATTTGTCTTTGTTTTTATTTTGCATCATGCATCATAGGCATCTTATTAGGAAGGTGTTGATTAGAGATTGGTTGCCAAAAACGGGTTTCTGATGGAGGAGTCAATTACACAAGTAATCGAGAAAAATGCTGTGGTCTGAGATTGGTCTTTGAAAACCCAAAAAGCAAAAGGGGAGAGTTCCTAGAACGAGTAAAGAAATAAGGCGGTGTGGCTAGGAAATTTGTGTAACTGTTAAATCAGAGATGGCAAGACGTTTTGTAATAGAATCTTTTGATTAATGAAATGCCTAAGTAGGGGCCATCTCGAAATCAATACCAAATTCTTGCATATTTATTCATGACTAACATCCATTTGCCATTTATCCATTCATCCATCCATTGCATGTACATATCACCCTAGTCATTCACTGAGGCTAAGATCGTATAATCCACAGTTGCGACACTACAAGTCTAGAGTCATGCCATTCTTATATAACGCGTCTAAGGACTAGAATTATGGAGGCCGAATTCAATGAGAGAATTGAAAGGATGGAAAGGGCACAAAGAGAATTGCAAGAACAGTTGGCTAAATCATAACAGGAAACAAGAGATCTGATGGTAAGATCTCGAGAGAAATCACTCGTGCAAAGGGATCAAATAGCCAAAATGATGGAAATGATGACAGCTTTGGTCAAAGGAAAGGGACCCTTGCAGAGCCCTAACACTATGGAGCCTCAGTCAAGAGTTAATCATGATCAGGATCCACTCTATCCCCTAGGATTCACTCCACCTCATGCCTATGTAATGCAAAGAGGATATCCTTAAGGGGAATCCGCAGGCCTGGAGCAATGACCTGTACCACATGCTCATCTAGAACAAGGCATATTCGTATCAAACTCTGGAGCTAATCCTGTTGATCCAAATGTTAATAGCCAGGTTAAAAATGGATGATCATAATGCCCAGGATAAATATAGGAGTTTGGAAGAAAGGCTCAAGGCGATAGAATGTGCTTAAGCCTTCTCTGCACTAAGTGCCAAAGAGCTCAGTTTGGTGCCCAATTTGGTTTTGCCTCCAAAATTTAAAGTGCCAGATTTTGAGAAATATGATGGAACGAGATGTCCAAAGGTACATCTTATCATGTTTTGCAGGAAGATGACTGGTTACGTAAATGAAGAAAAATTACTAATACACTGTTTCCAAGACAACTTGGTCAGATCGGCCATTCGATGGTATAATCAACTTAGTAGAGAAAGGACCCGATCATGGAAAGACTTAGCGTCAGCATTTTGTGAACAATACAAGCATGTGTCTGACATGGTACCTGATCAGCTAACTCTGCAGATGATGGAAAAGAAGTCGACAAAGACTTTTAGACAATATGCGCAAAGATGGAGGGATGTCTCAGCTCAAGTAGAACCCCCATTAACTAAAACTAAAATAACAGTCCTCTTCATCAACACTTTGAAAGCACCGTTTTACAATAAGTTGGTAGGAAGTACTACAAAAGATTTCGCAGATATTGTAATATCTGGGGAACTTATAGAGAATGCCATCAAGAGTGGAAGGATGGAAGGCCCTGAAAGCTCGAAAAAGACAGTACCCAGAAGGAAAAAAGAGGCAGAAACCCATACGATGGGAACCAATAGCCACTACGCTTCTAATCCGCACCCAACCCAGCCACGACCTCGATATCACCCACCTCCAAACTTCTATTTTCCTCTCCAAAGCTCTTACCATCAAGCACTTCCTCCTTACCCCGTCTACGCCACAGATAACCAAAAACCAATTGCCATGTTCCCACCGAATACCATGCCTGCTCAAAGCCAACCCAAAAATGAACAAAGACCGACAAAACCCAATCTTGAAAAACCTCAATTCACCCTTATTCCCATGTCATACGGAGAGCTGTACCCAAAGCTATTGGAAAAACAATTGATATCTCCATATTATATGGCACCCTTAAAGCCTCCATATCCAAAATGGTACAATCCTAATGCCAGTTGCATGTACCACGCTGGAAACTAGGGGCATTTTACAGAAAATTGTCTGGCCTTTAAAATGACGGTTCAAGGTCTTATTAATGCAGGCATTTTACGATTTGATGGTGCTAGTAATACGGCTGGAAATCTGCTCCTTAACCATACTGAAGGGAATGTAAACGCGGTGACAAAGGAAGACAGGTGGCGAGCCAAAAGTTGTGTTTCTGAAATAAAGATACCGTTGCGAAAGATTTGGGAGGTAATGGTTGAAAAGGGGCCGTTATGGCATCCTAACAGAACTGTCGAAGAAGGAAATACAAAAAGTCAATATTTTTGTGAGTTCCATGGTATCCAGTGGCATGACATCCAGTCTTGTGAGGGATTTAGGAAATTACTTCAAGACATGATGGACAATAAGGAGGTCAAAATCTTTAACAGAATGGAAAAGGCTGATGAAGGAGAAGTACGCGCTTCTAATAATCAATCATTAGGTGTCTCTTATGTCATTGACAAAGGAGACGATGCAATTAAAGATGTTTCAATGATACGCCCTTGTCCTCCTGGATTCGTTTTGAACAATTGGACTGCTGTGGACCTTCTTGTAGTTTCTAAGTCTTCTCTAGAGTAATGCTTAATGTTAACTCCTCTTTT
The DNA here is from genome assembly GCA_020496765.1 of Gossypium stocksii. NCBI lineage: Eukaryota > Viridiplantae > Streptophyta > Magnoliopsida > Malvales > Malvaceae > Gossypium > Gossypium stocksii. Next base: position 125,023,370 of record CM035624.1, read on the forward strand.
TGTATGTCCCTAAGTAATAGTGGGATTCTTTTGTAAGAGCTTATGTTTGCTCTTTATCATTTAAATGAACATTAATGGAGATGCATTTTGTCATGGTCTTTTCATTCTCATTAACTTCATAATTTTTCCTCCTCTCACGGCCTGTCTTTACATGTACCTCATATCATGCCATAACATTATGCTTGTTGGTCCCAAATGTAACGTCCCCACGCCCAAAACCGTCACCGGAGTCGAGCTTGAGGCGTCACTAAACGTAATTTATCATTTTAAACAACTTTACAAAAACTATTTTCATTTTCGGAATAAACTATCTCCTGCGTCATGGTCGCTCGAAAAATCATATCTCGAGTTACGAAACTCGAAATCAAGATCCGTAAATTTTCCCTGAATTTAGACTCATATATCTATTCACTAATTTTTTTTCTAGAATTTTTGGCTGGGCCGATTAGTACAGTTTATTAGTTAAAGTTGCCCCTGTTTCAGAACTTGACTGTACTGACCTCTGTTTACTACGGACCACTTTTCTCTCTGTACAAAACTCATATAATTGTGCCGTTTATCTCTATTAAAACTAGATTCAATAATGATTCTAAGAATATAAAATACACCTCCTAATTATTTTTTTACAATTTATGGTGAATTTTCAAAATTAGAACAGGGGATCCAGAAATCGTTCTGGCCCTGTCTCACTAAAACTCAAATATCTCCTAACGTGTAACTCCTTTACCTATTTTGCTTCTTCCATATGAAAGTAGACACAATAAGCTTCAATTTCATAACTAATACATTACCAAATTCGATTTCTATGATTTTTAGTGAATTTTCAAACTCACGTCAGTGTTGCTGCAATGTTCTGTTTTATGGCTAGTTCCATTTTCATACAAGCTTCCATGTACTAATTAATCTATTATTCTTTCATGACATCAAACATAACCTATATTGGCCATTTCAATGACTCATCATTGTCAAGCATTTCCTCAACCAAACACCACCATATCACAAGATTATTTACACATAGTAGGTATATTGCTATACATGCCATTCTAAGTTCTATAAGCCGTTAACCAAAAAGTCCTTCGGATAGTGTGATCGAGTCTTCGACCTATCCCGATTCTCGAGCCGGCTTGTCCAAAACTACAATGAATAAAAAGGAGGGAGTAAGCATAAATGCTTAGTAAGTTCACATGCAAATAACAAGTAACATAACAAAGTCATTATGCCAAACAACATTAACATAGCATCACCAAACATATGTCATCATTCTAATCATCATACTTCATCTTACCACATCTTTGTTGTTGTGTCGAATTTCAACCCGAGGGTTAAGTACATACCTGTCCAATGTGGCCATTTCTCAACATTACCGAATTGTCACTTACACCTTGAGTATTCTTCCATTCCGCTAGAATTTTACCCGTTGAACACATCGGAATATAACTCGGATACACGGATCATTTGCACATAAATGCCACATATGTAATCAATCCATCATGTAACCCGCCCATAAGTGAACTCGGACTCAACTCAACGAGCTCGGGCGTTCGCATCCATAAGTGAACTCGGACTCAACTCAACGAGCTCGGATGCCTAGTTACATTTCACGAACTCGGACTCAACTCAACGAGCTCGGATGCTCAACCATCCTAGTGACATGTCACTTGTATCCTAATCTATTCCTAAGGTTCAAACAGGATTTTCCCTCAAATTTCACCTTTTTGGCCATCTTCCTCGGAATGTCAGTACAAATAATCGCTAGCATTTCATGCTTATCAAGCTAATTACATACTTTGCATACCAATAAATAATAATTCACAAGGCATAATATTCCATGATAGTAAGTACCAATCATATAAATAACATTAAATTACTTAAAATAACAATTATGTTACATTATTTACATATGAACTTACCTTAGTACCAAAATACAACGATTTTGCAATTTAGTCCGTAATCTTTTCTTTTCCCCGATTGAGGTCGATTCCACGTCTTTCTTGATCTAAAATAACACATTTAGCTTGTTTAATATTCACATTTTAAAATTAGACCTTAATTCAAATTTTGGAAAAATTACAATTTTGCCCCTAAACTTTTGCATATTTACACTTTTGCCCCAAAGCTCGGAAATTTACTTTATCACAAATTCTTATGTTTTAAGACATGCTGATCATTTATTTACCATTAGAATTCTCAAATTCCCACTAAAACACATACTTATGAACAATATGTATTTTTACCGATTAAGCCGTTTTACTCGTTTTTGCTCAAAACCGAGTAGCACAAGTTGTCTAACATAATTTAAAACCTCATATTCTATCATAAAACATCAAAATACACAAATTTCACCTATGGGTATTTTTCCAAATGTGAACCCTAACTTAAAATAATGCTAACATAAGCTTTATCAAGCTACCGGGATCTCAAAAACGTAAAAATCTTTAAAAACGGGGCTTAGATGCACTTACTATGAAGCTTGAAAGTTGAAGAAACCCTAGCTATGGAGAGAGCAAGTTTCGGCAGCAACCAAATGAAGATGATAACAATTTTGTGTTATTTTTCCCTTTTAATTCATGTTAATAACCAAATGACCAAAATACCCCTCCTTACTAAACTTTCAAAAATTCCTCCCATGTCCTAATTTGTCCATGAACTTAAAATTGGTCTAATTACCATTTAAGACCTCCTAATTAATATTTCAAAGCAATTTCATACTAAAAACTTCTAGAATGCAAGTTTTGCAACTTATTCGATTTAATCCCTAACTCCAAATTAAGCACTTTACGCTTAGAATTTCTTCACGAAATTTTCACACCATCATAAAATCATATCATAAACATCAAAATAATTATAATATAATTATTTCTACCTCGGATTTGTGGTCACGAAACCACTATTCCGATTAGGCCCTAATTCGGGATATTACAACTCTCCCCCCCTTTTAAGGATTTTCGTCCTCGAAAATCTTACCGGTAAACAGATGTGGGTATTGTTTTCTCATAGTTTCCTCGGGTTCCCATGTAGCCTCTTCTATCCCATGCTTTTGCCACAACACTTTCACAAGAGCAATACTTTTGTTTCTTAGTTGTTTGACCTCTCGAGCTAAAACTTTTATCGGTTCTTCTTCATAGGTCATATCTGGTCGTAATTCAATTTCTGTCGGTGAAATTATATGCGAAGGATCCGAGCGATACCGACGTAACATAGATACATGGAACACGTCATGAATTTTCTCTAACTCAGATGGTAATGCTAACCGATAAGCTACCGGTCCAACTCTTTCAGTTATTTCATACGGCCCGATAAAACGCGGACTTAACTTACCCTTCTGTCCAAATCTGAGGACTTTCTTCCGCGGAGACACCTTTAAAAATACCTTATCACCAACTTGAAACTCGATTTCTTTTCATTTCAAATCTGCATAAGATTTCTGTCTATCCGAAGCAGCTTTCAAACAATCTCGAATTACCTTCACTTTTTCTTCGGTTTCTTTTATTAAATCAACCCCATAGATCTGATTTTCCTTGAGTTCGGTCCAATACAAAGGCGTCCGACACTTACGACCATACAATGCTTCATAAGGTGCCATTTTCAAACTCGTCTGATAACTGTTATTGTAAGCAAATTCCACCAACGGTAAATATCTCTCCCAACTTCCTTGGAATTCTAATACACAACATCGAAGCATGTCTTCAAGAATCTGAATTACTCTTTCTGATTGCCCATCAGTTTGTGGATGAAAAGCAGTACTGAAATTTAACCTTGTACCTAACGCCTCTTGTAACTTTTGCCAAAACCGCGAAGTAAATCTCGGGTCTCTATCTGAAATGATTGACAATGGTATTCCATGTAGTCTAACAATTTCTCTAACATACAATTCAGCTAACTTGTTAAGAGAATAATCCGTACGTACCGGAATGAAATGAGCCGATTTAGTTAATCTGTCAACTATTACCCAAATGGCATCCTTCTTTCCTGGAGTCAACGGCAACCCTGAAACAAAATCCATAGTAATCCGATCCCATTTCCATTCAGGAACCATAATAGGCTGAAGTAATCCTGAAGGCACTTGGTGTTCAGCTTTCACCTGTTGACAAATTAAGCATTTGGACACAAATTCTGATATATCTCTTTTCATTCCATTCCACCAATACATTTTCTTCAAATCATTATACATTTTCGTACTACCTGGATGAACTGTCAAATAACTACCATGTGCTTCCTGCAAAATCTTTTGAATTAATTCTCCGTTCCTCGGTACACAAATCCGATCTTTAAACATCAAGCAACCATCAGGACCGATTCTGAAGTCTGACTCTGTATCAACCTCACATTGCTTTCTTTTGGCTTGTAAGTCTTCATCACTTTTCTGAGCTTCACAAATCTCTTGTAAAAACATCGGTCTTACTTTTAGTTCGGCTAGAATGGAACCATCATCTGACATTTCTAATTGAGCGTTCATAACTTTTAAAGCAAACAACAGTTTTCTACTCAAAGCATCAGCAACTACATTTGCTTTTCCTGGATGGTAATCAATCACAAGCTCGTAATCTTTTAATAACTCCAACCATCTTCGCTGTCTCAAATTCAAGTCCTTTTGTGACATCAAGTATTTAAGACTTTTGTGATCGGTATATACCCGACATTTCTCACCATACAAGTAATGTCGCCAAATCTTCAAAGCAAACACCACTGCAGCCAACTCTAAATCATGAGTAGGATAATTCCTCTCGTGAGGTTTTAACTGCCTCGAAGCATAAGCCACAACCTTTCCTTCTTGCATCAATACACATCCCAAACCATTTAGAGAAGCATCGCTATATACCACAAATTCTTTACCTGACTCGGGCTGTACTAACACTGGTGCCTCTGTTAATAACTTTTTCAATTCTTCGAAACTTTGTTGACATTCTTCCGTCCACTCAAATTTAACATCTTTTCGAAGTAATCTAGTCATAGGAGCGGCAATTATAGAAAATCCATTCACAAACCGTCGATAATATCCGGCTAGCCCCAAGAAACTTCTAACTTCGGTTATATTCTTCGGTGGCTTCCAATCAACAATAGCTGAAATTTTACTGGGATCAACCCGTATACCATCACCCGAAACAATATGACCCAAAAATCCTACTTCCCGAAGCCAAAATTCACTTTTACTAAACTTGGCATATAACTACTTGTCTCGCAAAGTTTGCAAAACTATCCTCAAGTGTTCAGCATGCTCTGTCTCATCTTTCGAATAAATCAAGATATCATCTATAAATACCACAACAAACTTGTCCAAGTATGGCCGAAATATTCGATTCATCAAATCCATAAACACGGCAGGAGCATTTGTTAATCCAAACGGCATAACTAAAAATTCATAATGACCGTACCTTGTTCTAAAAGCAGTTTTAGGCACATCCGACTCTTTTACCCGCAGCTGATAATACCCAGATCTCAAATCAATTCTTGAAAACCATGTTGCTCCTTTCAGCTGATCAAACAAATCATCAATTCTTGGCAACGGATACTTGTTTTTAATTGTCACTTTGTTTAATTGCCGATAGTCTACACACAATCTCATCGAACCATCTTTCTTTCTCACAAACAACACCGGAGCACCCCAAGGCGAAAAACTCGGTCTCACAAAGCCTTTGTCTGTCAACTCTTGCAACTGCGACTTTAATTCTTTCAACTCTGTTGGTGCCATTCTATACGGAGCAATCGAGATCGGAGCTGTTCCCGGCATCAAATCAATACCAAACTCTACTTCTCTAACTGGGGGCAAACCCGGCAATTCTTCAGGAAATACATCTGGGAATTCACATACAATCGGCACTGATTCCACTTTCTTTTCAATTTCCTTTGTATTCAACACATATGCTAAATAGGCTTCATAACCTTTTCTCAAATATCTCTGAGCTGCCATTGAAGAAATTACACTAGACAATGCCTCTGATTTATCTGATTCAACCCGCAGAGTTTCGCCACTTTCACACTTTAGCTCAATAACTTTCTGTTTACAATTTACTATGGCATCATGCAATGTCAGCCAGTCCATACCCAAAATAACATCAAACTCATCAAACGGCAACAACATCAAGTTGGCCGGAAAGTAATAACCCCGAATCATTAAAGGACATTTCTTGCATACTTTATCAACTATAACACATTTGCCTAACGGGTTTGACACTTTAATCATAAATTCTGTATTCTCAACAGGTATATTCATGCTAGACACCAATTTCATGCATACATATGAGTGAGTAGAACCGGGATCAATTAAAGCAGTAACATTAACATCATAGAGAGAAAATATACCGGTGATCACATCGGGTGAGGAAGCATCTTCACGAGCTTTAATAGCATAAGTTCTAGCCGGAGCCCTTCCTTCAGATCTAACTGCTGCATCTCTGGCTACATTCTTGCTACTTGCCTCGCTCCCAGCTTTTCTTGGATACCTTCCTCGCGAATCTGCACCACTAGCTTTTGTATTCTGAAATTTTTCTTTTTCAATTCTCTCTGGGCAGTCTCTAATAAAATGATCCGGAGAACCACACCGGAAACATTCGTTTGCTCTGCACGGACCAAAATGATTTCTGCCACACCGCTGACATTCGGGTTTAACAAATCTCGTGTTCCCTACACTGGCTGTCGAAGTAGTTTGGGACTTTGGACCCACATTTTGCTTCTTAAAATTCCCATAGGATTGTCCAGCTGAAACTTGGGAACGAGGATTCATATTTCTTGACTTTCCGGATTGCTGTGAGGGTGCATTTGTCATTGGTCTTTTCTTCCAATTTCGTGTTTCAGATTCTGCCTTTTTCTTCTCTTTAAGTAATTCTTCAGCCTTGCAAGCTCGATCGACAAGTACCACCATTTCCTTTAATTCAAGAATCCCAACAAATACTTTAATTTCTTCATTGAGCCCGTCTTCAAAGCGCCTACACATCTTGGCCTCGGTAGGAACATATTCTCTAGCATACTTACTCAGTCTGACGAACTCTCTTTCATATTCAGTGACTGTCATACTACCTTGCTTTAGCTCAAGAAACTCTTTACGCTTCTGATCAATAAATCTTTCACTGATGTATTTCTTCCGGAACTCATCTTGAAAGAATTCCCAAGTTACCCTCTCTTTCGGTACCACGGAACTCAGTGTCTTCCACCAATTATATGCTGAATCTCTCAACAAAGATATAGCACATTTCAAACATTCCTCAGGTGTGCAGGACAATTCATCAAATACCCGGGTAGAATTCTCAAGCCAGAACTCTGCTTTTTCCGCATCATCATCTACATTAGCTCTGAATTCTTCGGCCCCGAGCTTACGAATTTTATCAACTGGAGTTCTTTGGAATTTCATCGTACCCACATCTAGAGACATCTGGGGCACAGGTTGAGGAATTGGGGGAGGTGGGGGAGGTCGTACATTCGGGTTCGTACGAACGAACTCCGTGTACCATGCACTCATCATTTGGAGAAAGGCTTCTCGATCCCTTTCTCCTCCCTGACCAACAGTAGGTGGTGGGTTTTCAGTCGGCGCTGCCCCTTCAGCCGGAGCTGGCGCATTACTCTCTACTTCATCAGCCACAGCTGGATCGGGATCCATTACTATAAAAAAAATCATTTAAAAGGTCAGAAGTGGTCACACTATCACAATATACACATATGGCATGTATAGCAAAATCCGTACATAAAACACGTTAGTCCGAGAACCGACTAAACCTGCTCTGATACCACCAAATGTAACGTCCCCACGCCCAAAACCGTCACCGGAGTCGAGCTTGAGGCGTCACTAAACGTAATTTATCATTTTAAACAACTTTACAAAAACTATTTTCATTTTCGGAATAAACTATCTCCTGCGTCATGGTCGCTCGAAAAATCATATCTCGAGTTACGAAACTCGAAATCAAGATCCGTAAATTTTCCCTGAATTTAGACTCATATATCTATTCACTAATTTTTTTTCTAGAATTTTTGGCTGGGCCGATTAGTACAGTTTATTAGTTAAAGTTGCCCCTGTTTCAGAACTTGACTGTACTGACCTCTGTTTACTACGGACCACTTTTCTCTCTGTACAAAACTCATATAATTGTGCCGTTTATCTCTCTTAAAACTAGATTCAATAATGATTCTAAGCATATAAAATACACCTCCTAATTATTTTTTTACAATTTATGGTGAATTTTCAAAATTAGAACAGGGGATCCAGAAATCGTTCTGGCCCTGTCTCACTAAAACTCAAATATCTCCTAACGTGTAACTCCTTTACCTATTTTGCTTCTTCCATATGAAAGTAGACACAATAAGCTTCAATTTCATAACTAATACATTACCAAATTCGATTTCTATGATTTTTAGTGAATTTTCAAACTCACGTCAGTGTTGCTGCAATGTTCTGTTTTATGGCTAGTTCCATTTTCATACAAGCTTCCATGTACTAATTAATCTATTATTCTTTCATGACATCAAACATAACCTATATTGGCCATTTCAATGACTCATCATTGTCAAGCATTTCCTCAACCAAACACCACCATATCACAAGATTATTTACACATAGTAGGTATATTGCTATACATGCCATTCTAAGTTCTATAAGCCGTTAACCAAAAAGTCCTTCGGATAGTGTGATCGAGTCTTCGACCTATCCCGATTCTCGAGCCGGCTTGTCCAAAACTACAATGAATAAAAAGGAGGGAGTAAGCATAAATGCTTAGTAAGTTCACATGCAAATAACAAGTAACATAACAAAGTCATTATGCCAAACAACATTAACATAGCATCACCAAACATATGTCATCATTCTAATCATCATACTTCATCTTACCACATCTTTGTTGTTGTGTCGAATTTCAACCCGAGGGTTAAGTACATACCTGTCCAATGTGGCCATTTCTCAACATTACCGAATTGTCACTTACACCTTGAGTATTCTTCCATTCCGCTAGAATTTTACCCGTTGAACACATCGGAATATAACTCGGATACACGGATCATTTGCACATAAATGCCACATATGTAATCAATCCATCATGTAACCCGCCCATAAGTGAACTCGGACTCAACTCAACGAGCTCGGGCGTTCGCATCCATAAGTGAACTCGGACTCAACTCAACGAGCTCGGATGCCTAGTTACATTTCACGAACTCGGACTCAACTCAACGAGCTCGGATGCTCAACCATCCTAGTGACATGTCACTTGTATCCTAATCTATTCCTAAGGTTCAAACAGGATTTTCCCTCAAATTTCACCTTTTTGGCCATCTTCCTCGGAATGTCAGTACAAATAATCGCTAGCATTTCATGCTTATCAAGCTAATTACATACTTTGCATACCAATAAATAATAATTCACAAGGCATAATATTCCATGATAGTAAGTACCAATCATATAAATAACATTAAATTACTTAAAATAACAATTATGTTACATTATTTACATATGAACTTACCTTAGTACCAAAATACAACGATTTTGCAATTTAGTCCGTAATCTTTTCTTTTCCCCGATTGAGGTCGATTCCACGTCTTTCTTGATCTAAAATAACACATTTAGCTTGTTTAATATTCACATTTTAAAATTAGACCTTAATTCAAATTTTGGAAAAATTACAATTTTGCCCCTAAACTTTTGCATATTTACACTTTTGCCCCAAAGCTCGGAAATTTACTTTATCACAAATTCTTATGTTTTAAGACATGCTGATCATTTATTTACCATTAGAATTCTCAAATTCCCACTAAAACACATACTTATGAACAATATGTATTTTTACCGATTAAGCCGTTTTACTCGTTTTTGCTCAAAACCGAGTAGCACAAGTTGTCTAACATAATTTAAAACCTCATATTCTATCATAAAACATCAAAATACACAAATTTCACCTATGGGTATTTTTCCAAATGTGAACCCTAACTTAAAATAATGCTAACATAAGCTTTATCAAGCTACCGGGATCTCAAAAACGTAAAAATCTTTAAAAACGGGGCTTAGATGCACTTACTATGAAGCTTGAAAGTTGAAGAAACCCTAGCTATGGAGAGAGCAAGTTTCGGCAGCAACCAAATGAAGATGATAACAATTTTGTGTTATTTTTCCCTTTTAATTCATGTTAATAACCAAATGACCAAAATACCCCTCCTTACTAAACTTTCAAAAATTCCTCCCATGTCCTAATTTGTCCATGAACTTAAAATTGGTCTAATTACCATTTAAGACCTCCTAATTAATATTTCAAAGCAATTTCATACTAAAAACTTCTAGAATGCAAGTTTTGCAACTTATTCGATTTAATCCCTAACTCCAAATTAAGCACTTTACGCTTAGAATTTCTTCACGAAATTTTCACACCATCATAAAATCATATCATAAACATCAAAATAATTATAATATAATTATTTCTACCTCGGATTTGTGGTCACAAAACCACTATTCCGATTAGGCCCTAATTCGGGATATTACACCAATACTTTGATGCTCCTCTATAGTTTTCTTTTCCATTCAACATTCAGTTGCTCAGATATCAATGACATGAACAAACTTGTTACAAATCTTGAAATCGATTTCGAGAAAGCTATTTGTTTAGAAGAGTTCGAAGCTGAGGAAAATGTTGAAGACTATGTCTCGTCTCCTGACTTACTAGGAATGGTAGAACAAGAAGATAAACAGATTCTACCTCATCAAGAATCTGTTGAGACAGTAAACTTGAGAAATGAAGAAAAGAGGTAAGAAGTGAAGATTGGGACCTCCATTTCAGATGACACCAAACATGATTTGATCACTTTGCTCCGTGAGTACAAAGATGTTTTTGCATGATCGTATCAGGACATGCCAGGATTAGATGAGGACGTAGTGGTCCATAGACTCCCACTGAAACCAGAATGCAAACCCATTCAACAAAAGCTAAAACGAATGAGACCTGAAATACTGCTAAAGATAAAAGTAGAAGTCAAGAAACAATTTGATGCTGGCTTCCTACAAGTCTCCAAGTACCTAGAATGGGTAGCTAACATAGTCCCAGTACCGAAGAAAGACGGCAAAGTACGAATGTGCGTGGATTACTGCGATCTGAATCGAGTAAGTCCTAAAGATAATTTTCCCCTGCTACATATCGATACGTTGGTGGATAACACAGCAAAACATTCATTTTTTTCTTTCATGGATGGATTCTCGGGTTATAATCAGATAAAGATGGCTCCTGATGATATGGAGAAAACCACCTTCGTAACAATGTGGGGAACCTTCTGCTACAAGGTCATGCCATTCGAATAAAAGAACGCTGGGGCAACATATCAGAAGGCCATGGTCACGTTGTTTCATGACATGATGCACAAAGAAATATAAGTCTAAGTTGATGATATGATTGTTAAATCTCGAGGGGAAAGAGAGCATATTGGGAACCTCAGGAAGTTGTTTGAAAGACTAAGAAAGTTCCAGCTGAAGCTTAATCCAGCCAAATGCACGTTTGGGGCTACTTCGGGAAAATTACTAGGCTTCATTGTCAGCGAGAGAGGTATTGGGGTTGATCCAGATAAGATAAAAGCCATACAAGAACTACCACCTCCGTGCACGTAAAAAGAAGTTAGAGGATTTTTAGGAAGGTTGAACTACATCGCTCGATTCATTGCTCAACTTACCAACCAGTGTGACCCAATTTTTTGACTCCTTCAAAAACACAATCCTGGAGAATGGAACGAAGAGTGCCAAGAGGCTTTTAACAAGATAAAACAGTATTTTTTCGGTCCCCTGGTGCTAGTACCGCCAACTCCAGGAAGACCGTTAATATTGTATCTAACTGTGTTCGAAAATTCAATAGGTTGCGTAGTTGATATCGCGTGATATGAAGTAATAAAATTTATAAAGAACTTGATCACACCAAAACCAACTAATATGACGATGTTGAGGCAAGCGCACCTGTCGAATAGTAGTATAGCTTTGTGGCAAGACCGAGTTATCGTACCCAAGGGAACCAAAAGTACTAGTACTTACTTCTTTTCTATTATCTAGCATAAAAATAAAAGAGGGTTGTTTAAACTAATTTTAAAACTAACTAATAAAGTGTAAAGAGTAAATTGGGAAAACTTTTAGGAAAAAGCTGATTGATATGGACAATACTCAAGGGAGAATCCACCTAGACTTCACTTATTATTATTTTCTTGAACTATATGATTTCTTTACTTGACTTGATCCGTAGAGATCCCTAACTTATGCTAAACCCTCCGTCGAGGCGTAGAGCAACTAAGCCTAAGTTGTTAATTAAAGTTCCTTTATTAATTAACTCCCTAGGTTGCATTAATTCGATCTATGGCTCTCCATATTAGGTTTGACCCTAATCCGGCAGATTTATATCGCCCTATGTCTAGGGTTGCATGCAACTCTGCTTAATTATGGTAGATCTACTCTTATCACAGGGAATTTTGCTCTTCTGCTCTAAGCACATCTAATTCTTGAATTAATACCTAGGATTATTAAATCAAGAATGAAGAACGCATAATTAAGAACAATTCAAGTATTTATCAAATAAATCAAGAATAAATAACAAGATCTGTCTTAGGTTTCATCCCCCTCAAGTATTTGAGGGGTTTAGTTCATAATAAAGAAGGAAAACATCTCAGAAGATATAAAATAACAAAACATAAAAGAAACCAGAAACCCCTGAAGGAATTTAGGGAGATCCTCTATGTTGCTGAAAAATTCTGGCTTCTGAGATGAATTAATCGACTTTCTCCCTTGGAGTAATCCCTTACTTCTACCCTCAGTGTGGCAGAAAAACGAGAAGAAAGATATCTAAAAACATGTGTCCTACTTTTGCCTCATGAGGTCTTTATATAGAGAGCTTATGGGGAGCCTTTCTTAGCCTCTAAGCATCCCAATTCGAGCGAAATTCTCCTTCCTCACGACTAGAACACACCCGTGTGCCACACCCGTGTGACTTTGACAAAGGCCGCGTGGTTTTATCGGTGGAGGCACGGCCGTGTGACCTGGCCGTGCTTGTCGGGGGCTTGACCGTGTGATCTTCACGTGGCACAACCGTGTGGTACGGCCGTGTGGCATTTCTTTGCCCGTGTTGTTCGCATATTTTGGCCCATTTTTCATCGTTTTTGGCCCGTTTTCTGTTCTTTCTTCTTCCCTATGCTCTCCTGAGTATAAGATATAAAAAGGAAGGATTAAGAGCACAATTCTCACAAAATTAATAAGAATCCATCCAAAATATAGGCTAAACATGAGGTAAAAATATGTATAATTTAGCGTTTATCAAATACCCCCACACTTAAGCCTTTGCTTGTCCTCAAGCAAAATCTCAATCCCTAAAAAAAAATCATTCTTCTCAACCTATAATCTTTATCAATAATGTTTCAAACTAATCCACAGGTAATCATACAATGAAAAATTCAATCAGAAGAACATTAAAGATTCAATTACTCTAAGTTGAGAATTTTATCATTGAAAACATAAGTCTTCCTTCCTTCTAAGTAGTTATCTCTCCATCTTAATTAACAGAAGTTGACATCCTCACTAGAGGTTCACTCTATTCACTCGAAGTGTTTAGGGTTCAAAATTTTAAGCACTCTCTAGTCAACCTGAAAAGTTATTACCATAAGCTTGCACGAAAATCAAATCTCCACTACTATAATTTGATATGATACATCGATCAAAAGGTCTTTTAATGGTTGTAATGGGGCTTGGTTAGGGGTGTTGTCACAGGCTACAAAAGAGGGTTAGAATCGAGATCGAATTGAACAATTATCTAGCTAGGAAAATCTCTATCACTGGAACATTTTTTCAAACCTTAATAACATCATTTTGGTAGCCTTAAGAGAGAAATATGCAAAAACTTAATTTGAACTATTACATATTACAGCTGAATTTGACTGTATGTACACATGTTTTTTTTTTAGGAACAATTCAAGTAATACAATGAATTGAGTAAAGATTTACATACTGGAAAAGAGAATAAAGCTTAGATAATAAATTCAACTCAAATCTCGACAAAAATAGGGATCAAAAAGCAATTGAATGGAAAATTCAACAAAAATGGGTTATTGGTTAATAATTAGAGGGTGAGTCAAGGAAAAGGTTGTTAGGCTCAATGGGGTTCACTAGGGGTTAGATTATGGAGGTAGGCTTTTGTGGAGTAAGTGGGTTAAATCCTAGGTGCCTTTATCATCTCGGTATATCAAATCAATGATGTGGTCTTGACATGTATAATCAAAGCAAGTTCTAGAATAACAATTCAGTGTTGACTCACTCAAAGCAATAATAAAAGTGAGCACGAAAGAATGTATACTCAAAAAGGCTCAAGATCTCACCAGAATTATGGCTTTTGATGTCAATCCTGGGAATTTCAAATATCAAGATAGTACTTAAAATTAGGGAAGATAACTTATGCAAAAATTAGAGTTCTCAAAAATTTCAACTTATCATGCTTGATTCCTTAATGTTTTTAAGTTTGGATATTTAAAGTACAATCACCTATTTCTTTAATTCTCAACATATCAATAAAAATTATAAATCAATCAGAATTAATTCCTAATAGTAGACTGAAGATCATGCTATTGAGGAAAGTGCAATTAGTTAGAACAATTTCAGGGATTTCAAAGAGAATGAAATAAAATTTAAAGTACGTTCCCCCTACACTTAAGATGTACATTGCCCTCAATGTACAAAGATAGCATTAGTAGCAATAGAAGCATAATATCATAAGATAGGGAGAGGTATGAAACTCCCTGAAATGTGGATGGATTTGTGAGACGGAAGTTGTGGCACGATATTCCCTTTTCCGTAGAGATTTGAGCTGTAGAGCTCCTTTGAAACTGAGAGAAGGAGGGAGGGCGGATGCCTTGCTGACACTGGGATTATAGATCTGTCGCCCTGGAGCAATCTCGTTCTAGCAGTCGAGGGGTCGGATGTGGATGCACCTGGAAAGAGTAGGGAAGTCTTCTTCTGCCATGAACTGCTCGGTATAGAGACCGAGAGTCGTGCTGAACTCTGGGACACTCAGCTGTCGCACAAGACCTCCTAATCGAAATTGGACCGTGCCAGGGTCGTCGAATCTGTTTATGACGGTCTGGAGGTGGAATGTGGAGCAGAACTCGAGAGTGAGTTCTAGGTGGGTGGGCTCTACAATTCTAAAGAACTGGTCCCATGGGTCGGTAGTTGGCAGGGCTCGGACATCGTCTACCAGGTTTACTTGCGCGAGGGCCTCCCAGTCAATGCATCGGCCCATCGAGATAGTGCGTGCTCGGAGTAACTAGTAGCATTCCTCCTCGGAGTCCTGCGAAAATGTGAAGAACGGGTGTCGTGTCTCAGAGGTGGGTCTTGCTGAGGAACTTCCCGGTCCCTTTCGTTTCTTGGAGGCGGGGACAGCAGCTTTTCTGGCGCGCGATGATGACATGGTATCTGAAAAAACAAAAGTATTAGTCCTAAATATTGAGATTAAAAATGGCTTAAAATGTGAATTGATATTTTTCCTAAAATAACAAATAAGGAGTAACCTGAATAGTAAAATCTAATCATATTAAAAAACTTATAACAAAAACTAAGAACTATAGGCATGTATATATTAACTTATGAGAAAAATGGCATGCAAATATGTGTCCAAGTGGCAAAATAAAATGAAATCTAAATGGGAAGCAAAAAATAGAATTAAGTGGCATGTAATCCTAATTGATTCTATATTAGTCTAAATTATTCATCCTATATTTCCTAGTTCCATGCTTGTCTCAATAATTTAGACAAAAGTAAAATGAAATAAAAATTAAATAAATGAAATAAAACAAAAATAAATGAGAAAAATGAGAAAATAGAACCAATTATGAGTTTGCACGGTCGTGGGGGGCTGTTACACTGGCGTGGGGAGGTTATTTTTTAGTATTATGGTGGTTTTGAGGGTGGCAGAGGTGCTCACGGAGGTTGGGGAGGTTTTGGGTGTAAGATTCTAGGGTTTTAGGTGAAAAGGAAAGTTTAAAAATGGCCCCATATTTATACATTTTGGGTCACACGGGCATGTCGCACGCCTGTGTGAGCCGTATTCAGCCCGTGTTTTTCGAAAATTGGAGGTTTTAGCGCGCCATGTTCCGATGAGCATGCCCGTGTGGTTGTTTCACACGGCCATGGGAGATCAGGTCTTTTTACTCACATGGTCGTGTGATGGTTTACACAGCCGTGTGCGATCGTGTTCGTGTTTCACACGGTCATGTATTATGTGCCACGGGCGTGTGAATTTTGACAGTGTCTTCCACAGGCTAATGACATGGGCGTGGAGATTTGTGTAAGCCCGTGTTGATACTACAGGGTTGCCACGGCCATGTCGCACGGTCGTGGGGCGGTGTTGATAGCCCGTGTGGAATTCGTAAGGTCGCCACGACCAAATCGCATGGCCGTGGGCATTTATTGATGGCCCGTGTTTTGGGAAAATTTTTTACTCTGTTTGTGCACGGTCTGGGTGCACGACCGTGCCCCTGTTTTTAAGTATGCACACGGCCTAAGGCACGCCCGTGTGCCTGGCCGTGTGGTCCTAAATTTCTGCATTCAAAGAGTTAGTTTATGCATGGAAAAATACTAAAAATTTTAATGAAAAGAAAGTTAGTAAGTTAGTGCTCGGGTTGCCTCCCGAGAAGTGCTTATTTAGAGTCTAAGCTCGACTCTACCTGGATGTGTCAAGAAGGGGTGTGGTGGAGCCAAAGCTCCTCCTTGTTTTCTGCAAAATTCTCACCTCTATACTGTTTAAGCCTATGGCCGTTTACCTTGAACGTACCGTGGTTAAGGTTAGTTACCTCAATGGTGCCGTATGGAAAGACATTTAGAACAGTGAATGGACCTGACCACCTTGACTTGAGTTTTCCAGGGAATAGTTTCAGTCTTGAGTTGTATAGTAAGACGAGATCACCTGTTTTGAACTGCTTAGGGTCTTTCAGCCTTTTGTCATGGCGTCGCTTCATGGCTTCCTTATATAGTCGCGAGTTCTCATAAGCATTGAAGCGCCATTCATCAAGCTCATTCAACTGTATTAATCTCTTCTCTCCTGCACTTTTAAAATCAAGGTTTAAAAATTTTATAGCCCAGAATGCTTTATGTTCAAGTTCAAATGGTAGATGGCAGTTTTTTCCATAAACGAGTTTATAGGGAGATATTCCTATGGGTGTTTTAAAAGCAGTTCTATAAGCCCATAATACATCGTCTACCTTTCTTGACCAATCTTTCCTATTTGTTTCTATTGTTTTATCTAAGATGCGTTTTAGTTCCCTATTTGTTACTTCGACTTGGCCACTGGTTTGTGGGTGATAAGGGGTGGCTGTTCTATGGTGTACTCCATACCTTTTCAAGATTTTTTCAAATTGGGTATTGCAAAAATGTGTACCCCTATCACTAATGATTATCCTAGGTGTTCCAAATCGAGAAAAAAGTTTTTTCAAAAAGCGTACTACCACTCTAGCATCATTCGTAGGTAAGGCTTGGGCTTCTACCCATTTTGACATGTAATCTACTGCTACTAGTATGTATTTATTCCCAAATGAATTAGGGAACGGACCCATGAAATCAATACCCCATACATCAAATATTTCACATGAAAGTATATAATTCTGAGGCATTTCATTATGCTGAGAGATATTACCTGTTCGTTTGCAATTATCATAAGAGGTCACATACCTGTTGGCATCTCTGAAAAGTGTAGGCTAGTAAAAGCATGATTCGAGTACCTTATGAGCAGTTCTAGTTCTGCTGTGATGTCCTCCTGTGGGTCCTGAGTGGCAGTGATTCAAAATTTGATATGCTTCTGTGTCATCAACGCATCTTCGTATAACCTTATCTGCACAAATTCGAAAAAGAAAAAGATCTTCCCAAAAGTAGTTCTTCACATTAGCAAAGAATCGCTTCTTTTGCTAATGGGTTAGCACTTTTGGGGTTATGTTAGCTGCTAAATAATTCGCAAAATCAGTAAACCAAGGAAGTGTCGTATCTGCTAAGGCTAGGAGTTGTTCCTCAGGGAACAAATCGTTCATCTTGTCGAGATATTTGGGCTGTGCGTTCTCTAGCCTTGAGAGGTGATCTGCTGCCAAGTTTTCGGCTCCTTTATTGTCCTTTATTTCCAAGTCGAATTCCTGTAACAATAGAATCCATCTTATTAATCCAGGTTTTGTATCAGTTTTAGTTAAGAGGTAGCGAAAAGCTGAATGATCAGTATAAACAATGACTTTTGACAAAATTAAATAAGATCTAAATTTGTCGAATGCAAAAATAACAGCTAGCAATTCTTTCTCTGTGGTCGTGTAATTTGCTTGAGCGGCTATCAAAATTCTGCTAGCATAATAGATTGGTTGGAAGTGTTTGTTCCTTTGCTGTCCCAAAACTGCACCTACTGCAAAATCACTTGCATCGTACATTAGTTCAAAAGGTAGATTCCAATCAGGTGAAATCATAATCGGGGTGTTAACTAACTTTTTCTTAAGGTTGTTGAAAGATTCCAGGCATTCTTGGTCAAAGTTGAAGGGTACGTCTTTTTCTAGTAATTTAGTTAAAGGCTTAGCTATTTTAGAAAAGTCTTTAATAAATCTTCGATAAAACCCAGCGTGTCCTAAAAAGCTCATTATAGCCTTAACTGAATTAGGAGGAGGTAGTTTTTCAATAGTTTCAATTTTCGCTTTATCTACCTCTATCCCTTTACTAGAAATTTTATGCCCTAAAACAATACCCTCTTGAACCATAAAGTGGCATTTTTCCCAGTTTAGCACTAAATTTGTTTCTTCACATCTGATCAAAACATGTTCTAGATTATTAAGACAAAATTGGAAAGAATTACCAAAAATTGAGAAATCATCCATAAATACCTCCATGATGTCTTCCACGAATTCATTGAAGATAGCTAGCATGCATCGCTGAAAAGTAGCATGAGCGTTACATAAACCAAAAGGCATTCTGCGATAAGCAAAAGTACCGTATGGGCATGTGAACATTGTTTTCTCTTGATCTTCCGGAGCTATCGGGATCTGGAAGTAACCAGAGAGGCCATCTAGGAAACAATAATACATATGACCTGATAATCTTTCCAACATCTGATCAATAAAAGGCAATGGGAAATGATCTTTCCGAGTGGCATCATTCAGCTTCCTATAATCAATGCAAACTCTCCATCCTGTGTCTGTTCTTATAAGTATTAACTCTTCCTTGTCATTAGACACCACAGTCAATCCACCTTTCTTAGGAATAACCTACACAGAGCTTACCCAAGAACTGTCAGAAATAGGATAGATAATACCTGTATCTAGAAGTTTAATTACCTCGGCTTTTACAACTTGTTTCATGTTGGGATTCAATCGTCTCTGGGCTTGTACTGATGGTTTGAATTCGTCCTCCATTAAAATTTTGTAGGTGCAGAAAGAAGGATTAATTCCCTTGATATCTAAAATTTTCCAAGCTATAGCACGTTTGTATTCTCTTAACACATGGAGAAGTCCCTCTTTCTCTGCAAGGCTTAAATCGGATACGATAATGACTGGTAAAGTTGATTCTTCCCCTAAAAAGGCATATTCTAAATGATCTGGCAGTTGTTTTAGTTCTAATTTAGGGGGTTCAGTAATGGAAGGTTTCTGTCTAAATTCATCACTCATCTTTAAATTTTCATAACTTATGTGCCTAGTGATGATTTCATTAGAATCCAACTCTTTCCTTACTTCATTAATTTCGGGGGTAGTTTCATCTTTCCCCCCACCTTGAACAAGACACAGTTCCAACGTGTTTGTGAGAGAAAGCTCCTAGAGATTATCTTGAACAAAATAGTTAATAATATCAACAAAATAACATGAATCATCTTGTTCTTTAGAGAATCTCATGGCATCATAAATTTTAAAGACAACTTCTTCCTCGCCAACTCTAAGTACTAATTTGCCATCCCCTACATCAATAACAGCTCTAGCAGTGGCTAAAAATGGTCGTCCCAAAATTAAAGGTACTTCAATATCCTCATCCATGTCAAGCACAAACAAAATCAACAGGGAATATAAATTTATCTACCTTTACTAGAACATCTTCAATGATTCCCCTAGGATATTTAACAAATCTATCAGCTAATTGAATACTCATCCTAGTGGGTTTGGGTTCCCCGAGACCTAGTTGTTTGAACATTTTGTAAGGCATGAGATTAATGCTAGCACCTAAATTAGCTAAAGCTTTATTAATAAGTAAACTACCAATCATACAAAGGATAGTAAAACTCCCTGGATCTTTCAGTTTTGCTGGCAGTTTATTTTGGAGAATAGCTGAGCATTCCTCATTGAGTTCTACTGTGGCCAATTCTTCCAACTTCCTTTTATTTGTCAGAAGTTCTTTAAGGAACTTCGCATATTTTGGCATCTGTGAAATTGCTTCAACAAAAGGTAAGTTAATGTGTAATTGTTTAAAAAGTTCAAGTAACTTACTGAATTGAGCATCTGTATGGTCTTTCTTCAATTTTGCCGGATATAGGATACGCGGTTTGTATTCCTTGAGTGTCGGTAGAGTGTTATCCTCGGGTTTCGCTGCCTTTTCTTCTGAAAGTTCTGGGATAGTCTTCTTTTCTGGTTTGGCTAGGACCTTTCCATCTCTTAAAGTAATTACTTTGACATGTTCTCTGGGATTCGGCTCAGTGTTACTTGGTAATCCTCCTTGTGGTCTTTTTGAAATTAATTTTGCAAGTTGACCAATTTGGTTTTCAAGCCCTTGAATTGATGCTTGCTAATTTTTTAGTGTCGTTTCAGTACTTTGAAAATGGGTTTCCGATGCGGCCATAAATTTGGTAAACATCTCTTTAAGATTCGGCTTCTGCTCATGTTACGGTGGTGGTTGCTGAAATCTTAGGAGAGGTTGTTGTCTTTGATTTCCTTGTCCTCCCCATGAAAAATTTAGGTGATTTCTCCA
This sequence comes from Gossypium stocksii, assembly GCA_020496765.1. Lineage (NCBI taxonomy): Eukaryota > Viridiplantae > Streptophyta > Magnoliopsida > Malvales > Malvaceae > Gossypium > Gossypium stocksii. Next base: position 125,044,251 of record CM035624.1, read on the forward strand.
ACGTGCATTATAAGTATTACTATAATGGTTATTTTGAGATCTAGAATTGTTACCCATATAGTTGGCTTGTTCAGTTTCCATGCTGTGTCCATAAGATGCAAAATCTGGATTAAACGTGTTTCCTTGAGTCGCATCGCATTGCATTACTAGTTGTGCCTTCGTAGAACTAACAAAATTATCAAACTTTTTATTTAAAAGTTCTACTTGGTTAGTAAGCATGGCGACAGCATCAATATTATAAAATTTGGCAGCTTTTGTTGGCTTTGTCCTCATGACTTGCCACTGATAATTATTCAATGACATCTCTTCAATAAATTCATAAGCTGCTTCAGGTGTTTTATTATTGATCGTCCCTCTTGCGGCTGCATCAATCATTTGTCTAGTTGACGGGTTTAAACCGTTATGGAAGGTTTGAACTTGTAGCCACAAAGGTAGACCATGATGAGGGCACCTTCTCAAAAGATCTTTGTATCTCTCCCATGCATCGTATAGTGTTTCTAAATCCATCTGCACAAAAGAAGAAATATCGTTTCGTAATTTGGCTGTTTTAGCTGGAGGAAAATATTTTAGTAAAAATTTTTCAATCATCTACTCCCATGTGGTAATTGAGCCTTGTAGTAAAGAATTTAACCACTGTTTGGCTTTATTTCATAAAGAGAATGGAAATAGCCTCAATCGAATGGCATCATCAGAAACACCATTTATTTTGAAGGTATCACAAAGTTCTAAAAAATTGGCTATGTGTAAGTTTGGATCTTCGTCCTGTAAACCATCAAACTGAACCAATTGCTGTATCATCTGAATAGTGTTGGGCTTTAACTCAAAATTATTAGCAGCAATAGTAGGTCTAAGAATGCTAGTTTGGGTACCAGACAAACTAGGTTTAGCATAATCATACATAGTGCGAGGAGCTTCTTCTTAGTTTGCTTGTGCCGCGACTATTGCGGGAGGTGATGGAACGTTTTGATTTATTTCCATCTCTTCTGTAGGTTTTGGCTCTTACTCAGGTTCTTGTTCTGGATAATATAAACTGCATCTAATTTCTCTGCGATTTCTGCGAACTATTGCTTCTAGATCGTCATCAAAAAGTAGTGGTCCTGTTGAGTTGTTTCTAGTCATAAACTAAAAACACCTAAAAAGAGAAAGCAAAGAAAACTCAAAAATTTAAAAGAAAATAAAAATAAAAATAAAAATAAATAAAAACTGAAAATAAAAATAAAAGAAAAAACATAAATATATATAAATTGATGGCTAAAGTAATAGAAATTGAGCTTTCGTAATATTTTAGTTCCCCAGCAACGGTGCCAAAAACTTGATATCGCGTGATATGAAGTAATAAAATTTATAAAGAACTTGATCACACCAAAACCAACTAATATGACGACGTTGAGGCAAGCGCACCTGTCGAACAGTAGTATAGCTTAGTGGCAAGACCGAGTTATCGTACTCAAGGGAGCCAAAAGTACTAGTACTTACTTCTTTTCTATTATCTAGCCTAAAAATAAAAGAGGGTTGTTTAAACTAATTTTAAAACTAACTAAGAAAGTGTAAAGAGTAAATTGGGAAAACTTTTAGGAAAAAGCTGATTGATATGGACAATACTCAAGGGAGAATCCACCTAGACTTCACTTATTATTATTTTCTTGAACTATATGATTTCTTTACTTGACTTGATCAGTAGAGATCCCTAACTTATGCTAAACCCTCCGTCGAGGCGTAGAGCAACTAGGCCTAAGTTGTTAATTAAAGTTCCTTTATTAATTAACTCCCTAGGTTGCATTAATTCGATCTATGGCTCCCCATATTAGGTTTAACCCTAATCCGGCAGATTTATGTCGCCTTATGTCTAGGGTTGCATGCAACTCCGCTTAATTATGGTAGATCTACTCTTATCACAGGGAATTTTGCTCTTCTGCTCTAAGCACATCTAATTCTTGAATTAATACCTAGGATTATTAAATCAAGAATGAAGAACGCATAATTAAGAACAATTCAAGTATTTATCAAATAAATCAAGAATAAATAACAAGATCTGTCTTAGGTTTCATCCCCCTCAAGTATTTGAGGGGTTTAGTTCATAATAAAGAAGGAAAACATCTCAGAAGATATAAAATAACAAAACATAAAAGAAACCAGAAACCCCTGAAGGAATTTAGGGAGATCCTCTATGTTGCTGAAAAATTCTGGCTTCTGAGATGAATTAATCGACTTTCTCCCTTGGAGTAATCCCTTACTTCTACCCTCAGTGTGGCAGAAAAACAAGAAGAAAGATATCTAAAAACATGTGTCCTATTTCTGCCTCATGAGGTCTTTATATAGAGAGCTTATGGAGAGCCTTTCTTAGCCTCTAAGCATCCCAATCCGAGCGAAATTCTCCTTCCTCACGACTAGAACACGCCCGTGTGCCACACCCGTGTGACTTCGACAAAGGCCGTGTGCTTTTATCGGTGGAGGCATAGCCGTGTGACCTGTCCGTGCTTGTCGGGGGCTTAACCGTGTGATCTTCATGTGGCACGGCCGTGTGGCACAACCGTGTGGCATTTCTTTGCCCGTGTTGTTCGCACATTTTGGCTCATTTTTCATCGTTTTGGCCCGTTTTCCGTTCTTTCTTCTTCCCTATGCTCTCCTGAGTATAAGATATAAAAAGAAAGGATTAAGAGCACCAATTCTTACAAAATTGATAAGAATCCATCCAAAATATAGGCTAAACATGAGGTAAAAATATGTATAATTTAGCGTTTATCAGTAGTGGGGCAACATGATGAGTCAGGGAAAAGAGAAAAGGTGATTTACTACCTCAGCAAAAAGTTCACAGAGTATGAAGCAAAGTATTCGTCAATTGAAAAATTCTGTTGTGCATTGGTTTGGGTAGCTCGGAGACTCAAGCAATATATGTTGTATCATACGGCATGGCTAATTTCAAAGTTGGACCCAATAGAGTACATGATGGAATCACCTGCACTCTCAGGAAGAATGGCACGATGGCAGATCCTACTATCGGAATACGATAACGTCTATATAAGCCAAAAGTCGATAAAAGGGAGCGTAATAGCTGACTTCTTAGCAGCTCGAACAACTGAGGAATATGAGCCATTGAGATTTGATTTCCCAGATGAAGACTTGATGTGCATTACAGAAAAAGAATGTGAGTCATCAAAAGAAAAGTCATGGAAGATGAGCTTTGATGGTGCATCGAACGCATTGGGGCATGATTGGAGCAGTCTTGGTATCACCAGAAGGGAATCATTATCCGCTCACTGCCAGGTTGAATTTCTTCTGTACCAATAACATAGCGAAATATGAGGCTTGTATCATGGGACTTTGTGCAGCTATTGAATGAAACGTCGAAATCCTAGAGGTGTACGGGGATTCAGCTTTGGTGATTTATCAAATCCGTAGAGATTGGGAAGTGAGGGATTTGAAATTAGCTAAATACAGTGATATAGTGATGGAACTGATTAAAGAATTCAAAGAAGTAACTTTTAATTACTTCCAACAAGAAGAAAACCAATTGGCTGATGCCCTAGCCACTTTGGCTTCAATGTTCAAAGCGAACAGAGAAACATAAATAATGCCTCTCCAAATGAGTATATATAAGGTCCCTGCACATTGTTGTAGCATTAAAAAAGAGATAGATGGATGGCCTTGGTTCCATGATATCTTAAGATACGTCAAGAACCAAAGGTATCCCGAACAAGCAAATAAGCACAACAAAAGAACAATCAGAAGAATGGCGGCGGGATTTATACTTGATGGGGACATCCTATACAAAAGAGGAAAAGATCAAGTGCTCTTGAGATGCGTGGATGCTATTGAAGCCAGAAAAATACTTGAAGATCTCCATGAGGGAATTTGTGGGACACATGCAAGTGGTTTCACTATGGCTAGGCAGATTATGAGGCTTGATTATTACTGGCTGATGATGGAAAATGATTGCATTAGTTATGCACGAAAGTGCCACAAATGTCAAATTTACGGCGATAAAATTCATGTAGCCCCTTCACCCCTTCATGTCATGACTTCTCTGTGGCCTTTTTCTATGTGGGCATGGATGATATAGGGTCAATTTCCCTAAAAGCTTCTAATGGACACCGATTCATTTTTTTGGTTATAGACTACTTCACAAAATGGATAAAAGCTGCTTCGTTTGCTAACGGACAAAGACTACAGTTTGCAGGTTCTTAAAAAAGGAAATCATTTGTCGATATGGTTTGCTTGAGAGAATCATTTCAAATAATGCTTTGAATCTAAACAACAAGATGATGAAGGAAGTGTGTGAGCAATTTCAAATAAAGCATCAGAATTCCTCACCCTATCACCCGAAAATGAATGGAGCTGTTGAAGTGGCCAACAAGAATATTAAGAAGATTATCGAAAAAATGACTGAGACATATAAAGACTGGCACGAGAAGTTACCATTCGCCTTGTTTGCATATTGCACATCTGTGCGGACATCTACAGGAGCAACTCCTTTCTCTCTGGTCTATGGAATAGAAGCTGTGCTACCCATCAAAGTTGAGATCCCCTCTCTACGAGTCTTAATGGAGACGAAACTAGAGGAAGCAGAATGGGTTCAAGCTCGATATGACCAGCTAAATCTTATAGAAGAGAAATGCTTGAAGGCAATCTGCCATGGATAGATGTACCAAAAGAGAATGATTGTGGCTTACAACAAGAAGGTACGACCAAGGGAGTTTCGCGAAGGAGAACTCATACTGAGAAAGATTCTCCCAATACAAAAAGACTTGCGAGGAAAATGGGCACCAAATTGGGAAGGACCATATGTCGTAAAGAAGACATTTTTGGGTAGAGCTTTGATTCTCACTGAGATGGATGGGAAGGAGTTACCTAATTTAGTGAATTCAGATGCTGTGAAGAAATATTATGCTTAAAAAAAGGATCAAGGTGAAAACCCGAAAAAGGCGTCTTGATTAGCACAAAAGATTAGGATGAAAACCTGAAAGGGCATCCTAATGAAGTAAACCTGGGCTTAAAGAGCAAAGCGGTTTGAACGGTGGGTCAAACAATGAGACTATAGTATTTGAAGCATTTCTGAAAGCTCGAAATCTTCTACACAAGAAGCCATACTCGAAAAGATTCTTGATTGACAAACATGGAAGAGTTCATGCGTTGAATATCTAGAGCATTTGTATCCGCTGAATGCGATCCCCTTCCTCTTTATGACACTTTTTACTATCCTTGGTTAACTTTCTTTGTTTGTTACCTTTGAAATAAATAAATGTGAGGTATCCCTTTCATACCTACCTGACCATTTTCATGCATTTCATTGTGTGGTTTATTTAAATAATAAATAGTAAAATGACATACTCTGAACAAAAGAAATGTTAAGCATTACCCGGATGAAAATTTGATAAGTACAAGAGTCTCAAAGCAAGGACAAAGTTCAACCGGGGGCAAAATAGTGATATCTGAGAAACACAGATTACTTGTAAAGCTTGAGGAAAGGTACAAAGCCTGAAGAGAAAGTCAAGAATTGAAGCAATGAATGCAAATCATCATAAGAATCGTGACGAAAAGAGATACATGACAAACCAGCCCAAGGCACATAGCATAATCATGTAGGCATAAAGGCATTTAGGACAAACATGTGCATATCATGGTAACATCATATACAGGTACTCCAGCAGAGCAAGAGGCTTTGATGATAGCTGTACTGAATCAAGACACCTGAGTTCCACCAGATGACAGGTTTTGGTATTTTGATATTTTCAATTTATGTTTCAAAAAATCAACTCATATTGCGAAAGATGAGTTGAGCCTCAGGTCACACGCTGAGGTATTTTCAATTTCTGCTTTTCAATTTCTATTTTTCAAAAATCAACTCATATTGCGAGAGGTGAGTTGAGCCTCGGGACACGTTGAGGTATTTTCAATTGCTGTTTTTCAATTTATGTTTCAAAAAATCAACTCATATTGCGAGAGGTGAGTTGAGCCTCAGGTCACACGCTAAGGGATTTTCAATTTCCATTTTTCAATTTCTATTTTTCAAAAATCAACTCATATTGCGAGAGGTAAGTTGAGCCTCAGGTCACGCTGAGGTATTTTCAATTTCTGTTTTTCAAAAATCAACTCATATTGCGAGAGGTGAGTTGAGCCTCGGGCCACATGCCGAGGTATTTTCAAATTTCGTTTTTTAATTTCTATTTTGCAAAAAAAAAAAAATCAACTCATATTGTGAGAGGTGAGTTGAGCCTTGGGTCACATGCCGAGGTATTTTCAAATTCTGTTTTTTAATTTCTGTTTTTCAAAAATCAACTCATATTGCGAGAGGTGAGTTGAGCCTCGGGACACGCTGAGGTATTTTCAATTTCTGCTTTTCAATTTATGTTTTTCAAAAATCAACTCATATTGTGAGAGGTGAGTTGAGCCTCAGGTCACACGCTGAGGTATTTTCAATTTCTACTTTTCAATTTATGTTTCAAAAATAAACTCATATTGCGAGAGGTGAGTTGAGCCTCGGGTCACATGCTGAGGTATTTTTAAATTCTATTTTTTAATTCCTATTTTTCAAAAATCAATTCATATTGCGAGAGGTGAGTTGAGCCTCGGGACACGCTGAGGTATTTTCAATTTCTGTTTTTCAATTTATGTTTCAAAAATCAACTCATATTACGAGAGGTGAGTTGAGCATTGGGACATGTTGAGGTATTTTTAATTTCTGTTTTTCAATTTATGTTTCAAAAATCAACTCATATTACTAGAGGTGAGTTGAGCCTCAAGTCACACGCTGAGGTATTTTCAATTTCTGTTTTTCAATTTATGTTTAAAAAAATCAACTCTATTGCGAGAAGTGAGTTGAGTCTCAGGTCACACACAGAGGATAAAGATTGGAGCTGATTGAAGACACCAGATTTTGCCTCCCTGAAGTTGCAGTGGAGCTGATCGAAGATATCAGATCTTACCTTTCTAAAGTTGCAAAAGAGAAGACCACAAGTCTTATCTCCCTGAAGTTGTAGTGAAGCAGACTGAAGATATCTGAAGTTGCAGAAGAGCAGATCAAAACAAACCTTATCTCCCTGAAGTTGCAATGGATGAAACAGATCGAAGACAATGAATCTCATATCCCTAAAGATGCGAGTAGATTGAAGCTACAAGTCATATCTCTGGAGTTGCAGTGGATTGAACCAAAGCTACAAGATGCAGTGGATTGAACCAAAGCTATAAGATGCGGTGGATTGGAAGGAGACTACCTAAACAAGAAGAGTACCAAAGTAAATCAAGACTCAGCGAGACTGGGCAAATTTGGTCTTCCTTGAAAGTCTTTGCTCTATTTCCGTTACACGAAAATGAGCAAAGAGGGGCAACTATAGAAGCCCAAATTGCCCGGGCCCTACAACCTACCCAAACCCGGGGCCCATTTACATCAACCTCCAAAATATTTAAACCCATAACCCATTTACAGCAGACCCAATTTTAAACCCGAATGGCCCATTTCCATAAACTAAACCAGACCTAAACCAACCCAAATAACCCCCTAAACTAAACCCTTAAACCCATGTTACAACTGGCCCATTTTCATACCCAAAATACAGACCCAACAACAACCCAATTAACCCATTACAACCCAAAACCAAAAAAAAAAAAAAAGACAAAACAAAAAAAAAAAAACCTAACCCTAGCCCCCTAGCTTTTGGCGCCGACCTCCAACCACCCCTCTGACACCCCCACTTGCATCTGCCAGCCGCCACGAGCACCGTCATCGGTCACCTCCAGCAACTTGCACCTACAAAAATTGAAACGGAAGGGACAGAAATAATAAAAAATATTTGTAAAAAGGATTATAAAAACCTGAATCAAATCTTGTAAAAAAGAGGCCATTTTTTTTATCAATACAAACGAGAGATTTCTACCCAAACAAACAACACAAACAAGAAGATTAAAATACCAAAGCAGTGAGAATAACAAAAAGAAAAGAACACAAAAACGAACGAAACTGAATCGAAGGTGATTTCATCGCTTATTCTTTTACTTATTTTAAATCTGTTTTTTTTAGTATATAGTATATATATTTTAATCTACTAAAATAAAGAAAAAAAAGCAAAAAAAATTTACCTTTTTTGGCGATTTCCACGGTGGCCGACGACGGCGGTCGGCGGCGGTGGTCGGCGACGGACAGCGGCCCTCCTGGCCGGATTCTGGACCTGGTCCAGAGAGCTCTCCCCCCTCCCTCCTTTTTTTTTCTTTCACAGGTTGCAAATGAATTTTTTTTGAAGATTTTGGCCCTTTTATAGCCCCTCAAAACGACGTCGTTTTGGGGTTGGCCATTAACACCCAAAACGACGTCGTTTTACCCTGGATCGGGTCGACCCGGCCCTTACCCACTAGGATCCGCGTGTTTTGTAGCGAAAGGAATATTTGCGCATTTAGCCCTTTCGCTTTTTAGTCTTGTTTTAATCTAGCCCTTTTAGCACTTTCTCTTATTTTAAAATTTGCCCCATGAATTTGTCGCGGATTCCATTTTAGTCCCGTGCAATGCGCTGCGTTTTGAGAAGCGGGACATTTTCTCTTTTAGTCTCTCCCTTGTGTTCGCGCTTATAATCTGGTCCTTTTCTTTGCTTTTATTTTAAATTTGCCCCAAAACTCTGTTTTAATTCAATTTTAATCCTTATTTTTGTCATTTTGTTTTTAAATTAATTATTTTGCTATTATTATTAGTAGTATTATTATATTATTTTTATTATTATTATTTTTCATGTACATATTGTCGTAACCATTTTTTGAAAAAACGGGTGTCGACTTAAAAAATGAAAAATGGGAGTCGCCACCAATCTTTTTAGGTGTGATTGGGTCACCTTATAATGTTTTGGTCTACGAAAAATCAAAAATAGGGTTCGGGAGTCGGTTACGTGCGGGGAAGGATTAGCACCCCCGCAACGCCCAAAATTGGTACCAAATTGAGCAATTTTCTGTCTTAAGTCGAAATTTGGAAAGATTTAAAAATATGATTCTTTTTTTGAAACTAGGATGATTTGAGTTGAAAAATCGAGATCCCTTTGCTTCGGAAGAATACGAATATCACATCCGGCACGATTGGACACGAGGTTCGTGAATTCCTCGAAACTTGAGATGTCTCGCGAGTCGTAAAATTTTATTTAGAAGGGTATTTTTAGTAATTAGACGAACGAGAAATCGCAACCCAGCACGTTAGGGAACTATTTCCCGAATCTCTAAATACAAAAAACATTGCCTCGTTTTTTAAACATTTTTGAATTAAATTGAGATGATTTAGGTTGAAAAATCGAGATTCATTCGCTTCGGAAGAATACGAATATCACATCCAGCACGATTGGACACAAAGTTATCTCGCGAGTTGCAAAATTTAGGAGGGTATTTTAGGTATTTAGACGAACAAGAAATCGCAACCCAGCACGTTAGAGCACTATTTCCCGAATCACTAAACACAAAAGTATTGCCTCATTTTCTAAAACAAACTTGGTTATGTGATATACATATGATTTTTTCAAAAAACCGTGATGAGGTTAATAGAATATTAAAACATAGAGTTAGTATATTAAAAAAATGATAGTAGTGATGATATTTGCAATAAAAAGTATATAAAAAAGGGTGTATTTAAAAAATATTTACATAGTAGAATATAACGTAAAACATGTATAATGTGGCTAGAACAAAATATAGGCATGAGATAACAGAAAGATATGAGTAATGTGACAATAATATATACACACATATATATATAATAATATTTAAAAGATATACATAGTATAAAGAGGACATATACATAAAAATATTTAAAAGATATAACATAAAAATGTACGTATTAAAAAGAAAACATATACGTAATATAAAAATATATACATAACGTATAAACATATATATATATAATAATATTTAAAGATATAGCACAATAATATACATACGTAATATTAATATATATATATACAAAGAATATATATATGTAACGTATAGATTAAATATAGACAATATATATATATATACATATCGGAAATATTAATACTAAGATATAACTAATAATAATATTAAATATATACACATATATAGATATATTAAAATATAACTAAACTTAACGTCAATGATATAAATATAATAAAATAATAATAATAATTATTATGCTAGTAAGTATATTAAAGAATTAGATAATAATAATAGTAGCATATAGTAAAACCATAATATTTAGAATAATAATACTAAATATAGTATAATATTTAAAATAATAATATTAAGTATAGTATAATATACTAATAATAATAATAATAATAATAATATATGGTTAATAATATAACTAATATTAAAGTAAAAACAAAACAGTGAGAAGAAGAGGAAAAAAGGGACGAAATTGCATTAAATCAAAAGGTTTCGGGCAAATTTAGAATTAAAAACAAAAGTAAGAGGATCAATACGAATACGGGGGGAATGCACAGGGGCCAAAGGAGCAATTTCACCACGCGTTTGAAACGGCGTCGTGGCAAGAAGGACTAAATTGTAACGCAGGGTAAATTAATGGGCCAATTTAAAAAATAACAAAACTTCAATTGTAAAATCATTGAAAAGCGGAAGGGCTTGGAGTGCAATAAGACCATCAAGCAAAAACACGCGGATCCTCTGGAGCAGGTCGGGTCCATACACGGGTCGACTCAAAACGACACCATTTTGAGGCTTAAATGCAGCCCCCAAAACGGTGTCATTTTGGAGGGCTATATAAGACCCATTTCCCTTAAAAAATTTCATTTTTACCATGTGAAGGAAAAAAAAAGGGGGGAGAGCTTAGGGGGAGGGTGACCAGAGCGATTTCCGGTGGTCGGTCCGACCTCCGTCCGGTCACCGGACCGCTGTGCCGTCGCCGGTGCCGGCCACCGCACGCAGTGGCTGGAAAAGGTAAAAAATTCCTCTTTTTTTAATATATTTTATTTAATATTTTCCTTTTTTGAATATGTGAATAAGCATGTATCATTAGGGTAGATTCGAAAAGAAAAAAAAAAGAAATAGAAGTACCTTTTCTACCGATTTCGATTCTGCTATTTTGCCTTTCGATATGGATTATGGTATGTTGGTTTCTCTGATTTGGGTATTTTCTTGCTATTATATTGTTACCAACACTGTTTTTTTGATTTTGAAATCAATACTTGTATTTCATAAGAAATTCCAACCCCTTACAATGTTTTCTCACTCGACTCTTATAGCCTTCACACAATTTTTTTATTGTTTTATGTCCCTTCTGTCTTTAATTTCTTGCAGGTCATGGGCGGTGGAGGTGACTTGGAAGGGGGGTGCTACAGGTAGTCAGTGGCAAGTGGGGACTTCGGCAGAGAGCAGGTGATGCAAGTGGGGAGGGTGGTGCTAAACCTAGGGGAGGCTAGGGTTTGGTTAGGTCGATTGGGTCTCAATTGGGCTTAGGTTTTGGGTATCGGGCTTCTATTTGGTTTTTTATTTTGGGTAAGGGTTTGGGGTTAATTTTGGTTTGTAATTTGGGTAAATGGTAAACGGGTAGGTGGATTAGGGGTTTATGTGTATGGGTTTTTTTAATATTTGGCCTATGTGTGGGTCTGTTTGTGACCAGGCTAGAATTGGCCTACAACACATATTATTTATACTATTCTTATGATTATTATTATTATTATATTTATTTTTACTATTATATTTATTATTAGTATTAGTATTATTATTACTACTACTATTATTATTATTTTATATCATTATTATATTATATTTAGTATTATTTTTAATGTTATATTTTTACTATTATTTTTACTATTATATTTATTATTTTCACTATTATTATTTATTACTTTATTTTTTAATAATATTATTATATCATATTTTCTTTTTGTATTTTATTATTATTGCTAGTATTATTATTATTATTATCATTATTAACTTATATATATATACATATAGACACTTTTATGTACATATTATTATTTTATATTATTGTTGTAAATATATATATATATATATTTCTTATTATATTATTATGTACATTTTTAATATTTTCTTTTATTGTAAATATTATTATTATTATTATTATTATTATTATTATTATTACTACTACTATTAGTATATACTTTTATTATATGCATATATATATTTTTATGTACATATTATTATTTTATATTATTATTACCAAATATATCATTTTTTCTTATTTTATTATTAGTAAATTATTTGTTTTTATTTTCTTTTAAATACCATTGTTATTGTCATTCTAATATTCTAATATTCCATGTTAATATTTTTCATTAATTATATCATTGTTTGCATTGTTTTTATTTATTCATGAATTCTCACTTTAAAAATATTTTTATTCATATTTTTTAATTAAATTTCAATAAATAAGGCAACGAACCGATTTAACATTAAGTCATCGATTTCATTGCTATGTTGGGTGAAATTCGTCGGCTCATGTTAAAAACGGGACGTCCTTCTAAAAACCAAAAACATAAGATTTTTCATTTCTTTCAATCGGATCACGATTAAATATCAAATTAAACTCGTATTTTTGAAAACTAAGACAACATGTGTTTAATAAGATACCAATTTTGGGCGTCACGAGGGTGCTAATACCTTCCTCGTGCGTAACTGACTCCCGAACCCTATTTTTCTCTGAATTTTGACGTAGACCTAAATTTGGCCTTCTTTTATCAAGAAAATAATTTTTTTCTATTAAAAAGAGGATTTATTAGGTGTCCGATCACACCTAGGAAAAAGGATCGATGGCGACTTCCCTTTTTTGATAAATCAAAAGTCGGTTTTCAAATTTTCAAATAATCACCTCAATTAGCGACCAAGCAAAAATTTTTACGTCGCTACACGACCCACTGGCATTCATACCCCACATAGAAAAAGTCCATGGAGAAGTCATGACATGAAGGAGGCACATGAATCTTGTCTCTATAAATTTGACACTTATGGCATTTCTTGGCATAACTGATGCAATTCCCTTCCATGGTGGACCAACAGTACCTGAATCTCACGATTTGCCTGGCCCTTGTAAAATCATTAGCATGTGTTCCTCAGACACCCTTATAGACTTTTTACAAGATTTTCTTAGCCTCAACAGTGTTCACACATCTTAGTAGCCCAGGCATATCTTGATACGGTCATGCGAAAATATCTTTGAATTCTTGGAATAACTCAATGACATCTCGCTTTGTCTCTATGCTGATACAGGCTCTGATCATCACCTCTTTCTTTTCTCCTAGGCTCACAATGTCTACTGACTCTTTGTAAGATACGATTTGTTTTTTCACCTTGTTCTACCATCCTTAACAAATTAGGAGATAGGTTACAATCTCTGTCATCTTCAAACTCTTGAGGTTCCTTCAAACACATATCTTGCTCAAAAGGAGATTCTAGGTCAGTAGTAGCGTCGCTTATGTCGTTGATATCTAGAGACCTGTTGTAGGTATGAAGGAATATTCTAAAGAATAAACGAATCTAAAAACAGTTATTTCTGTGGTATGAATATGAATGAAATGAAGGAATAAAAGAATATTTACTCAAAGTGAGACATAAAAATGCATTTTTCATTGAAAATAAAGATGTTGGACATAAGCCTATTTCACAAAAGGATTCTTATTGCTTCTAGTCTTAAAGCAACAAGCGTGTTTTGAACATTACTCTAAATCAGCTTTAAAAACTACAGGGATCTCTTTCACAGTCCCATTGTTCAAAACACTCCTAAGTATATAAAGGTAGATGCTTGGAAAATTCTATTTCTTGGGTATTATCTTGTGAAACAATTGAATTATGGTTTATTTATGGGATTAAATTGAATGTTCAATTAAGGACTAGGTTAGAATTAATCCTTTTTAAGAATTTAGAGAACGAATTAGATATGTTAGACACAAAATTAAAAGAGTAAAAAGAAATAAAATAAACAGAAAGAAAGTAATGCGTTTATTTTTAATAGATTTTGTGTAGATTAACATAATTAGGAATTTAAATTATATTATGATAATTAAAGCTTTAATTTAGTTAAGATAATTTGAAATGTTAGATAATATTTTAGATGTTAATTAATAATTATGAATTTAAATTAAATTAGGATAATGAGAGAGATAATTAGGAATTTAGTTAATAGGTTAAATACAATTTTATATTTTAGTTAAGATAATTAAGAGTTTAAATTGTGCATTGTGTATCCATAGCAAAAGGAAATTTCAACTGCATTCGTTTTACCGCGCAACCACACAGCTTTTATCTGTGGGTACGTTGTGCTTCCACGGTCATTGGCATGTTTTATTTGCATTTAGTTATGCATTGTGTATCCACACGAAAAGTATATTCCAACAGTGTCAGTTTGCTGTGTGTCCACAAGCATTGGAAGTGAAAACTACAAATTATTGGTGATATATTCACAACCCGGTGTGATTGGAGAAGGGAGTTCTGGTGAACATCCATTATGATGTGTAATGCTGGGGTAGGATCTTTCTGATAAACCGAAATTGTATGACATCCATAAAATCATATGCATACAAAACTGTAATTTCTGATATGATACATATATACATTGTTGTGTGATCTGAATTATTGATATGTGTGAAATTACTATGGAGAATTGTTCGATGAACATTGTTTCTGTACGATTTTTCGTGACACCAATTATTCTTGTGTTGAGTTAATCTAAAATAGCTATTCTGTAAATGATTATTCGAGTATGATTATTCTAAATTCTGAGAAATTTATAGTGAAGTGTTTTACGAGAAAAAAAACATTAATTTGAATTGCATTGTGATTGTGTTTATTCTTGGAATTGTTAAAATGTCTTGTCTTCTGTTTTGTTTTGATTTCCTTGTGATGGAACACACATTGAGCTTGTCAAAACTATTTTTGAAAAAGGGTCTACTTTCATTTAAAACGAAAATTGGAGTCGCCACCAATCCTTTTTATTTAGGTGTGATCGGATCAACTTGTAATTTGGCCATTTTAATAAAATGTTTTGATACACTAAAACAACGATTTTGGTCTACAAAATTCGAGAAAACGAGTTTGGGAGTCGGTTACATTCGAGGAAGGATTAGCACCCTCGTCACGCCCAAAATTGGTACCTATTTAATTATTTAGTGTCTTACTGTCGAAAGTTGAATATTTAAAAAGATTTTAAAATACGATCCTTTGTTAAAATATTACTTAGTTAAAAATTCTTTTACAAAAAGAAGGGCATATTTCACATTAATCGAGAAAAAGGATTATATCCAGTAAGTTAGCACACAACGCCTTAAATCCTCGAAAAGAGAATAAACACCAAAAACTTTATTTATTTGAAAAATGTTTGATGATTTCGATTTTAGAACGTAAGTTAGAACACGATCCTTTCGTAATTCTCGAGATTATTTTAAAATTTTTAAAACATCCGTTTGTTCGAATTTGTCGAGAAAATCGAAACCTCGTAAGTTAGGGTACGACTTTCCGAATTTTAAAAACACAGGGTATTGCTTATTTTAAAACAAAATTTTTAATGCATCGTGTAAAATGTAACGTGGTTTTGTTGCGAGATGTAAAATAAGTTACAGTAATTACATGCCTAACAGAATAATAAACGTGCATGACAATATAAAGGATAAGGATAAAACAAACAAGTGGAAATAGATGAAAAATAATAATTAAAAAAAAACTAAAAAGTTGGAACCAAAGAACTAATACTAAACACATAAATAAATAAATATGGTGTAACACAAATTACAAATCATAATATTAATAATAATGATGATTTTACTAATAATAGTATAAAAAAATCTAAAGTTTTAAAACTATATAGAAGGATATAAATAAATAAGTAATAATATGATAAGATAAAGCAAGCGTATTTAAAAAAATACTAGGTGAATAAATATAAAGGAAATAACAATAATAATAATACAAAATTAATGATATAATAATAACTATAAAAAGAAAATATAATTATAACAATAACAATAACAATGTTAAATTAATTAATGAAATAGAAAAAAATGACCAAAAGGACTAAATTGAATTTTAAAACAGAAATTTGAGGCGAATCAGAAATAAAAAAGAAAAGAAAAGGACCACATTGAACGTGCAAATAACAAGGAGGGACGAAAATGGGAAATAATCCCCACCTCCAAAACACGCAGCTTCAAGGTGGACCTAATTAAAAGCCGAAATAAATTATAGGGTAAAAATTAAAACATGAAAAAACTTAATTGCAAAGCCATTAAAAAGCGGAAGGACTCGCAGCGCAAATAACCCCAAAAGCAAAAACACGCGGATCCTTAGCACAGAGCAGGTCGGATCTCGGGTCTTAAGCGAAACGGCGTCGTTTTGGCACTGGTGCTTAAGTCCAAAACGGCGTCGTTTTAACCCCTATATAAATAGCCTAAATCAAGGAAAAAAAATTTCCCTTTTTATTTTCAAAAAAAAATATTCCTGAAGATGCTCTCAAATCCTCTCCCACGACCTCTGGTCCGGTCACCGGATCACCGCGCCGGCCATCGACACCGACGGCGGCGCTGCCTTCCGCGGTGGCCGAAAAAATCCAAAAGCCCTCGTTTTGCCATTTTTACCCTCTTAAACCTACTTTTCATCGAAAGTGGCTACCTTAGCTGTTCACAACGACGGAGCATGAAGGTTCGCTTTCTCAAACCTTTTCCTTCTTTACTTTGTGTTTTTATTCGCAAAAGGAAAAAAATAAAAAAAAAAGATTCGTAAAATGAAACCAAAGCAAAAAAAAAAAAATCACCTTTGGGAATTCTTAATTTTCGATTGAGATCCGTGTGTTCGTAAAAACTTTATATTGATGATTTGTGGCTTTTTATAGCCGAAAAATACAACCTTTTTGCTCTTTTTTTCTACTATTTGTCTTTGCTGCTCATGTCTACAGGTATGATTTTGGTGCTAGCCAATTGTTTTGGGAACATACTATGGAGGTACGAGGAGGGTACAAAGGTGCTGACGTGGTGGCACGCGTGTAGGTCTTGCGGCGCTGGCCAAAGGGTTTTTTGTTCTTTTTGCTAAAAAAAGTTGAGATAGTCGGCTCAAAACAATGCCGTTTTGGCATTTGTGACTTAAGCTCAAAACAACGTCATTTTGAAAGGCTATATAAGTCAAAAACTTGAGAAAAAAATTCATTTTAACCCTTTTCAAAACAAAAAAAAAAACACCCCAGCCCCTTTTTTTCTCTCTGAAGGCCTTTCTCTCCGGCCAAAGCCTCGGCCATACTACGGCGACGTTCGCCGCCGCCGTGCAAGGCTACCGGAGCCCCAAAATGGTAAAATTTTTATTTTTCTAATATATGTATATATGTGTAAATAATTTCATAAAATAAAAAAAAAGAAAAAAAAGATAACAGTTTCGAAAAAAATGGAAAATAAGAATAAATGGAAATAAAGGACCTTGTTTTTCTTCTTGCTTGCTATTTTTTGATTGTTTTTGTGTTTGAATCTCTGCTTTTTGTATTTGAAAAGTGTTTTTTTTATTGATCTCCCCCTTTGTGATTTTCGGTCATCAGACCGGCCAAGTTTCGACTGATTGTCGCCGTGACTCGCCGCCGGCGACCGTTGTTCACGGTAGCTGGAATTTCAAAAAAGTAATTTATTTTTTTATTTTTTATTTTTAATAGATATATATATGCTGTTTTTTAAAAGGAAAATAAAAGATAAAAAGAATAAATACAAAACCTTTGAACGTTTCGTTTTCTTCGATTTGCTTGCTATTTTTTTATTGTTTGTATATTTGAAACCCTATTTGAGAACTCTCTTGTTATTTTTATTGATAATATCACTCTTTTTTTGTATTCAAAATCCTCATCCCCTTTTTTTACATTGAATTGTTGTAGCTTTATAGCCACTACATTTGATTTTTTTTATTCCTACTTCTGCTTAATCTGTCTTTTCTTCTTTTGTTTTGTAGGTGCAAGTGGGCGGTGGCAGAGCAAGTGGCTCTGACGGTGGCGGTGCTGTAGGCTGGTCGGAGGGCAGAGGCAGCAACACTAGGATTTCTAGGGTTTTGTTTGTTTGTTTGTTTGTTTTCTTGATAATTTAGGGTATTGGGCTGGTTTGTTGGCCTTAGGGTTTGGTTTAGTTGGGTTGGGTTTGTAATTGGGTTTAATAGTTTTGGATTTTGGTTTTTTAATTGGGTTTGATTTGGGTCTTTGGTTTGTTTGGATTGTAGTTTGTTGTTTTATGGCCCCCGGGCTAAATTGGGCTTGTAGACTTATTTAATAATGGAGTGAAGTCTTAAAGTAGTAAGAAATAAACTTGTATAGCATGGTCTATTATTGATGCTGAAATTGGCATTTTTAGCGATGGTTCAATAAACTGTTTGGGTTAAAATAATCATGAATCATTTGGGATTTAATATAGTTACGTTAAAACAAAACAATGAAAATGATATTGAGGTATTTTCTTGTATAGTTTGCATGGCACTTTTTTTGTTGATTATGATGGACAAAAAGCGGTCGCAAGCTTTGGGGAGGTATGTGATTGATTAGTAAGATAAATAGCTTTAGAGATCAAATGATGGTTAGTATACAAATTTAAAAACTGGTTTTTATAATTTCATTTTCACATAGTTTTTTATTTTTTTATTTTTTAAATTTTATGCTTTTTTATAATATTTTATATGTTTTAGTATTTTTAAAAAATTTTAATAACTTTCTATGTTTTTAAATATTTTAAATATTTTTTACTATTTTTATTTTTTAATTCAAATAATTTTATTTTTTATAATTTTTTCTAATTTTCTATATTTTATAATATTTTTAATAATATTTTATATATTTAAATATTTTTCATAATTTTAATTTTTTTAAAAATTTTCATAATTTATATGTTTTTTAAATTGTTATTTTAGTACTTTTTAATGCTTTTCACTATTTTTAATAATATTTATAATTTATATAATTTTTTTCATTTATAATCATTTTATAATTTTTTGGCAATTTTATATATTTTATAATTTTTGCAATTTTTATATTTTATAAAATAATTTTGTAATACCAAAACCTGCACCAGACGTTATGGCCAAATCTAGAGATGCTACTACGATACATTCAAAAAAAAATCTAGAATCTGTTCATTTTATAAAATAATACTTGCACCTATTTAATAAAATCTGAGTTTATTTGGGAAATTTATCTTTCTTAAATGTTTTGATGAGTTTGTTAATTATTTACTCATAAGACACTTTTTTTTGCAGCGAAAAACTTATTTGAATCCAGTTTGAAAACACGATTTTTTGTTGAAAAATCCATTATTCAACAATTCAATTTTCAACCCACCAATATGACGAAATCACACAGGATTTCCTGCTAACCTACAATCTTTTTTCAGGAGTTCAAAACCCAATCCAACAGCACCAACTTGACAGCACGTTAAGGACTAACAAAAATAAATTCAATCTTACTGCTGCAGAGACTCAAACACAAAATTAAAAGGTAAACCAACATTTTACCATTGAACCAACAAACTCATTATATCATAAATTAAGAAAAAATAGTATTTAAGTCGTAAGGAACAAGATAAGGATAAAGACAAAAATAACAAAATTTCTTAAAGGTGAGATTTGAACCCAAGAGCTACAACAATAAACAAGAATCCTAATCACTAAAACGAATGCTCATTCATGACATAAATTAAAAAATTAAAAATTAATATTTTTGGGTCTTAAATTTTTTTTAATAAATTATAATTACTTGATGCAAATCTCTTTATTATGCCCAAATTTAAGATTAAGCCCATATACTTTAATTTTGACATGATTTGATCTATTTATTTTTATTACGTCATTAGTTATCCTAAATAGCTAACATTTTTAGCTATGCCAAGTAAAATGACATCGTGTATTTTTTTTTTCCTTAAATCATCACTTCTAACTAAATAATGGCTTAATCACTTTTTAACTATGCAATGACCTAAATTTAAGGTTATCGGAACACTGGTTTCGTAACCACAAATCCGATTTAAAGAGAATTTATTTTAATATTTTTGCATGAATATTGATATGATAGGAAAATTGTATGAAAATATCAATAGAAAAATTTTACTGATTTAGAGGTTAGTTAGAAAAAAGAAATTATTGAAGAAAGTGGGTAAAAATAAGGTATTGAGACCTTGATCTCGTAAAACCGAGTCGGAAATATTTTCATAAATATTTATGAAATGTTAGTAATATGGTATCAAAATTTCGTTAGAAAATTTTGACGTTTGGGTAGCCAATTAATTGAAAAGGACTAAATTGAAAAAGGTGTAAAAGTGATTAGGATGATTAAATAGCTTAAGTGCCTAATGAGAAAGGATTTAAAAGGAAATTAGACCCAAAATTTATTTGGGCTGGACGGCAAGGGCATGAAATCAGCAAGAAAATGGATGATTTAAGGGCAAAATTGGAATATTGCATTATTAACCAAATAAAATTAGGACTAATATGGAAATATCTAGATTTCTTGTAATTTATCTTCATTCTTATCAGCCAAAACGCCATAGGAGGGGTTCTTTAAGCTGGTGTTTCATAATTTTTGCACCAAGTGAGTTAATCATTTCCTTTTTCTTGTAATTTTTTGTGTTTTTAAGACTTTTACAACTAGGTCCTACTATTAAATTCATTATTTTTTTGATTTCATGGATGAAATTGAAAGTCACCATGGTTGAGTGCTGTAATTTTATGATGAAATACCATGAAATTGAAGCTTTAATTTGTTTATGAGATGATTTTATTAGGTAGTTTCAATAGAAATTGATTTTTAGGACCTATTTGTAAAAGAGTGTGAAATTGAAGTATAGTGCTGAAATTCTGATTTCCAAAGGCTATAAAGTAGTTTAAAGTGATAGAATAAAGTGTTAATTGAGAAAAATCAGCTCAATTGAGAGGTTAATTGAGCAGGGACAAAATTATCATTTATTAAAAGCTTAGGGGAAAAATGGTAATAAACAACTTGCACTAAAACAGTTTTGGACAGCAGCATTAGGCTAATTTTGAAAAATCACCATAAATTGGGAAATCGAATTAGAGGATAAAAAAAATATGGAATTAAAGCTTATTGAGTCTAGTTTCTCATAAAAGAAACAATGTAAGCAATGGAATTGTAAATCATGAGTTATAATAAATTTTGTGAGACAAGGTCAGAATAAATTCGGGTTCCCCTATTCTGACTTGGGAAAATCATTAAAAATTGTACAAAAATAATTATGGGTTATAATTTATACGGTTAAAATCCTTAATGAATCTATTTTCAAAAGAAACAAACGAGAACATCATCCGAATTCCGTACGAGGATATAATTAATTTTTAGTGAAGAAGGGTCGGAACTGTTAGACAACAGAACAGGGGTGACTTTAAAGAATAAACTGTACTTATTGACTAAATCAAAAATTCTAAAAAATTTATGATAATAAGATATGTGAGTCTAGTTTCAGAGAAAATTTTTGGATCTTAATTTAGATCTCGGATCTTAATTTAATTTAGATCTCTGTAGCTTAAGATATAAATAATTTAGTGACTATGATTCAAGTAGACAACTTTGAATGAACTATAAATAATAGTGGAATTGTAGAGAATGGTACATATGAGCATGAAATGTTAAATTGATGATTAAATTTATTTATTTAGATCTCGAAGACTCAAGTACGAAGCTAGATCGAGGAAAGGAAAAAGTTCGAGATTAGTAGATTTTTGTATACAAACAAGTATCGAGGTAAGTTGTGTAACTTGAATTATATTTTTAAATGCTTGAAATGTATGTTATTGATATGAATATGATTTGACTGTTCATTGTATGAAAATTTATGAAACATTGATATATTTGATAAAAAGTGGAAGAAATCTCAGTTGAATGAAAAGGAAATTCGATGGATCTCTGAAAAGGAATTGACGGTAAAAAGGATCTAGCCCGGACGGGTGATCCTATCTTGATATCGCCCTCCCGAAGAATATGTGGAAAATGGATTTAGCCTGGACGAGTAACCCGAATTAGGGTTTGAATTTAGCCTGGACTGGTAGTTCAGATCCAAGTTCATTAGAGTAATTGTTGTTGCAGGGGATTTAGCTTGGATTGGTAATCCTGACAATACTCTATGAGTTTATATTACAGGGGATTTAGCCTGGACTGGTAATCCCGTTGTAAGGATGAGGTTCGCGGGAGTGTGCTCTTTGAAATGGAAATGTGCACACATGAATATGAATTGACAGACCCGGATTTGTACACTAAAGTGTACCTCTGAAAATCCATCGAAATTTCGAGAAATTCAACGGGATAAATATGGAAAAATAATAATGGAATGGAAATCATGGTATTGATGAGCTCATCAATCATGGGGTATATTATTGGCACATTGAAATTATTTGACTAACTTGAATGTTGAGTTTGTGCATGTTAGGGTAATAATGATTTGCATGGATGTATGAATGTTTATTGTATTGTATTGAAAATATTAGGTAAGTATAATTCTTGTTACATGAGCTTACTAAGCACAACATGCTTACCCTATTTCCTTTTTCCCTGTTTTGTAGTATTAAGAGTTCGGAGGTCAGATTCGAGCGGAGACATATCACACTATCAACCTCAACATGTTGGTATAAAAAGAAACTTCATTTTGGAAATCAATGGCATTTATAAGCTAATAAATGTGAAATGAATGTAAAGTTAGCCATTGGTAGGGCTAACAAATCTTGGTTTTGGTATGTTATAAGGTTATCTTATGGATATGTTTGAATCTATCTTGAAAATATGTTGAAATTGATTGGTTGGTTCGGATTGGTCTCGAATTAAAATTTGCAGGGAATGTTAGTTCATAAAAAAATTTTAGGGTTTTGTGAAAAATTCCCTATGGATTCGATTAATTCCCAGTTTGGTCCCGATGTATGTTTTGGGCTTCGGAGACCCATCTAAGGGACGTCATAACATGCTTTGGTAAATGAATAGTATTTAACTCGTAATAATAAAAAATTTATTTAGTAAACTCTGGTAATGCCTCGTACCCTATTCCGGCGACGAATTCGGGTAGAGGTGTTACAAACTAATCATACTAACAAAGATTTTTTGGTTGGAACGAGTATGTTTAAGGAAAAACCACCTCAACATTTTACTTGAAATTAGTAATCACGTTAATTATTTAGGCTAACTAAATCATTACTTAATCACCTTCTAATTAATTATACTAACGTATATTTTTGTTGGAATGAGTATATTTAAGCAAAAGTTCACTTTAATGTTTTAACTAAAATTATTAACCGTGTTAATTATTTAAACTAACTAATTATATTATAAAAGTAGATAAAAATATTTCAAATTAATTTATAGTAACTAACTCTTATCCAAGTATAATAAAAGGACCAAAGCCACAATTTGACATTGTAAAAGTAGATGAGAAAAATTATTCAAATTTAAATATAAAGATTAAAATTTAAATATAAATATAATAAAAAGGATTAAATATAAATATAATAAATTGAATCTCACCATCTATAAAAAAATTGTGCAAATAAAGTATCAACATAATTTAATATACTCATACTTGTGGTAGGATTGAGTTTAGTAGTAAAATAATCACATCACTCATTGGGGAAGCATGAATTTGATTATGATATGGTTTTTTTTTTTTTTTACTGAAGTATAACTATGTTGGAGTTGGTTGAATCGATTAGAATATTTTTGTAAATAATTGTATAATAATTAATCATGTATATTTTTTGGATATATATTTTTAATAATTTAATAACTTAGAAAAAAACACCACACTTTATTATTATTGTATATGTAAAATGTAAATAGAAGTTACATTCTTATTTCGTGAAATAACATCATAGAGAATGTGATAGCAGTGTTCATTCTCAATAATATATGTGATACTAATATAGCTCTGTTGGTGCCTTTGTTGGTGCCTCTGTTGGTGCCTTTGTTGGCGTTTCTGTCACTGGTGGCTTTACTGGTGGTGGCTTTATTATTGGTGGCTTTACTGGTGGTGACTTTACTGGTGGCTTTTCTACTGGTGGCTTTTCTGGCTTTACTGGTGGCTTTTCTGGTTTTACTGGTGGTAGCTTTACTGGTGGCTTTTCTGGCTTTACTGGTGGTGGCTTTACTGGTGGCTTTTCTACTGGTGGCTTTTTTGTTGATGGCTCTTCTGTTGGTGGCACTTGCTGAAGATTTCGAGTTGCTTGGCTAACCTCCATGCTTGAAAAACCCAAGGAAATGAAGCAAGCTAATAAAATGAAAACGTTGGAATCTGCCATTTCTTTTTTTTTTTTTTTTGGAGAGATGAACTAAAGATTGAAGATTTGAGTTGAGGAAAGCAGAATTGGTTTCGAGCATTTATAGCCACATTTAAAGGAGATATTACTCCCCTACTTAGCTTACTACCTTCTCTCACCCATCTTTCATCACACAAAAAAAACACCCATAGTATTTAGATAAATTAGATTCATCCATAAACTTAAAAATAAGTATTTCCATTTCCATTTCCATTTGTCTAATGTTAGTTAAAAAATTAAATGCTTTTAAATTTTGTGTGAAGGATATCTTTCTGTTTTTTAATTTTTTTATACAGTGACTGTGTATCTGGTGTGGGTATATCTCTATCGTGTGTGTAAGTATTAATTAATTTTCTTATTGCATTATACCAAAAAATATTTAAATTAGGTAGATCAAATTTAAATATTAGATAAATATACACTTTGGTGCCCAAATTTGACTTTAGGGTTCAAATTAGTATCTAAGATCTTTTTTGTCCAATTAGATAACTGTACACAACTTTGATATTCAATTTGCTACCAAAAGTGCTTTTATAGTCTAATTAGGTACTTGAACTCGGCTTCTTGATTCAATTTAATGCTTAGTTATTTACACCAATTTGAACTATAAAACCAAGTTTAAGTACTTAATTTAAACCTTGAACCCAAGCTTAGATAATAGAATATATATATTTACCCTTAAATATTTGATATAATACTAATACTATGAGATTTAAATACTAATTTAACATTTAAACTATTTGCCCCATAGAGCTACTATGTAAGGTGGACTAAATTAATTATACAACAAAAGTAATTAAATGGGATTAGGACATGAAGCTTCTACTTGATCTAATTTGTGGGTTATCTAATATTAATTATACCTAAAGCCAAAAAAAAAAAAAAAAAAAGGCTAGTTTATATTTTTTTGAAATAAATTTAAAAAATGGGGAAAAAAGAAAAAAAACTCAATTTTTTGTAAAAATCCAAAAATTTATATAAAATTCCAAGAAATTTAAAAATTATTTTTTTAAAATAATTTTTTTTCAAATAAATTTAGATAAATCTCAAAAGAAATTGACAAATCAGAAAAAAGAAAGAATATATGGAAAGTTATATAAAATTTCTAAAAATTAAAAATATAATTTAAAAAAAAAATTTAAAAATATTTTAATCATATTCAATAATAAAATACATAATATTAATATTAATATTTTGAACAAAATAATAGTATTTCAATTATAAAAATATTTTTTAAAATATAACTATATAAATTATTGTAAAAATAAGTATTAGTCATACAACTATTTTCTTTATATAATAAATAATTTATAACTATAATTAACATAACTTTCTCTATCTTCTTATTGATTACTAGATATAATTAAACTTTATTTTTCATTATTATTTACTAAATTTATAATTACAACAACTTTCCATGAATCAAAAAAATAAGTATCAACTAATGAGATTAAATAATAAAAAATATTTTTCAATAAACATCGCAAATACAATACATTATTAATCAAACTCAAAAGAAATAAGAAAAAAATTCATACATTAAACAATAAGAATATAGAATCAATAGATCATCTCATACTATGTATATAACAATCCATTATTCAATAAATCGAAAAAATTATCATATTTATATTTTAAATTTTATTGGTCTAATTTTAGATAGTTCCTTAAACTTATGAATCCAACTTAACATTAATTTGGACATTAAATATTGGTTCAAAATAAAAATACGTAAATCAAAACTTTAGTTGGTTGGCTCAATTTATTGGTTTGGGACAACATAAACTATAGTAACTCAATGGATCCCAACTCCTACTTGATTTAATTGCTAGGTTATCTAATATTAAGGGCAAATCCAGAGCGCTGGCAGGGGCCCCTACCCCCTTAAAATATAAAATTTCATTTAAGCCCTTTAAAATTTTTAAAATTCTAAATTTGTAAAGATAAAATTGCACTTTGTCCCCCATAAAAATGATAAAATTTTAATTTAATCCTTTAAAAATTATATTTTTGCTATCGTAAAAATTATAATTTAATTTCGACTCCTAAAAAATTTTTCTGGCTCCGCTACTTTCTAATATTAATTATAACTAAAGCAACCTCTAATTCCACAATTGCAAGTATTACTTAAAGTATTGATTTCATAAAACCCTACATCCCATTTGTGGTGCTTTTTCATAATATGAGATAAGCTAAGAAAAAGGAAAAAGTTGATCATACTGTTAAGTTAAAATTGAACTAATTAACCTAAAGTGTAAAAATGGAGTGTCGGTCCTTCTCTTAATTGTCATAATCCAATTAGGTAAGCCAAATTCTTTTAACAAAAAGTGAAAGGTTTCATGGCATCCCTTAAAACATTACACATCACTTGTAAGTATTACAATGGCATTAGTTGTTGCAATATCGGTATCCATCTATATGTATTGTTTTAGTTTTCAACTGTACTAAATAGTTTATGTTCTATTTAGTCAAAATTTTGTTGTGTTTGGTTATTTCAATGTATTCCGACCTAATTTTGGTCAATATCGATTTGTACTAGTTGGTATAAAACTTGATATTTTAAATTAACTTTTAAGTTTTTTTTATCTTAATTATTTCAATTTTGGTTAAATGGTCTTGAAAGCCCTTGAACGTTAAAATTTCAATCAAATAAGCCCATCACCCGTTAAAATTAACGATCAACCATGAAAGAATAACAATAGCCATTATGAGCGGTTGTTTCCACCAAGTGGAGAATAAGGTGGTTTAAATTTAAAACCATTAAAACTATAAAAAAACCATAAAATATTTAAAAATCACAAAAGTTATTAAATTATATAAAAGTGTACAAAATATATAAAAATTAGTATAAATGATAAAAAAATTATATAAATTATTAAAAACTTGCAAAAAAAATTTTAAAATTTTCATAAAATAACAGAAAATTAAAAAAATATAAATTAGAAAAAGATAAAAAAAATGTAAAAAAATATTTTAAAACTAATTTTGTTACCCAGCGATCTGGCTATATTTTTATAAATAAAAACTTGAGATTTTAAATTTTATATAAATTAAAATGTATAAATACAATAAACATAACATTTGTAGTACTGAACAAGTGTAAGTAATTTTCATTGACTAGTATATTTACATTAATTATGATTATATTTATAGGAATAAAATATTCCAAAACTACAAAAGAAGCATAATCTTTTTCAAAATTTGTAGCATTAAATTTTATATATTTCATCATTTACTTTATTATATTAAAAGACACAACATCTATGTTTAATTAAATAAATATTTAAGATATATATGTGTAAAGAAATTAAAATATATAATGAAAGTCTAATTGAATAATAAAATTCATGCTTTTAAATTTATATTGATACAAGTTGTTTTAAAATAAAAGTAAATAATTTAATCTTTTATTAAATATGGGTATTATCTTGTGAAACAATTGAATTATGGTTTAGTTATGGGATTAAATTGAATGTTCAATTAAGGACTAGATTAGAATTAATCCTTTTTAAGAATTTAGAGAACGAATTAGATATGTTAGACGCAAAATTAAAAGAGTAAAAAGAAATAAAATAAACAGAAAGAAAGTAATGCGTTTATTTTTAATAGATTTTGTGTAGATTAACATAATTAGGAATTTAAATTATATTATGATAATTAAAGCTTTAATTTAGTTAAGATAATTTGAAATGTTAGATAATATTTTAGATGTTAATTAATAATTATGAATTTAAATTAAATTAGGATAATGAGAGAGATAATTAGGATTTTAGTTAATAGGTTAAATCCAATTTTATATTTTAGTTAAGATAATTAAGAGTTTATTCGAATTTGTCGAGAAAATTGAAACCCCGTAAGTTAGGGTACGACTTTCCGAATTTTAAAAACACAGGGTATTGCTTATTTTAAAACAAAATTTTTAATGCATCGTGTAAAATGTAACGCGGTTTTGTTGCGAGATGTAAAATAAGTTACAGTAATTACATACCTAACAAAATAATAAATGTGCATGACAATATAAAGGATGAGGATAAAACAAACGAGCGAAAATAGACGAAAAATAATAATTAAAAAAACTAAAAATTAGAAACCAAAGAACTAATACTAAACCCATAAATAAATAAATATAGCGTAACACAAATTACAAATCATAATAATAATAATGATGATATTACTAATAATAGTATAAAAAAATCTAAAGTTTTAAAACTATATAGAAGGATATAAATAAATAAGTAATAATATGATAAGATAAAGTAAGCGTATTTAAAAAAAAAATACTAGGTAAATAAATATAAAGGAAGTAACAATAATAATATAAAATTAATGATATAATAATAAGTATAAAAAGAAAATATAATTATAACAATAATAATGTTAAATTAATTAATGAAATAGCAAAAATGACCAAAAGGACTAAATTGAATTTTAAAACAAAAATTTGGGGTGAATCAAAAATAAAAAAGAAAGGAAAAGGACCACATTGAACGCACAAATAATAGGGAGGGACCAAAATGGGAAATAATCTCCACCTCCAAAACGCACAACTTCAAGGTGGACCTAATTAAAAGCCGAAATAAATTATAGGGCAAAAATTAAAACATGAAAAAACTTAATTGCAAAGCCATTAAAAAGTGGAAGGACTCGCAACGCAAATAACCCAAAAATCAAAAACACGCGGATCCTTAGCACAGAGCAGGTCGGGTCTCGGGTCTTAAGTGAAACAACATCGTTTTGGCACTGGTGCTTAAGTCCAAAACGGCGTCATTTTAACCCCTATATAAATAGCCCAAATCAGGAAAAAAACATTTCCCCTTTCATTTTCAGAAAAAAAAATACTTGAGGATGCTCTCAAATCCTCTCCCACGCCCTCTGGTCTGGTCACTGGACCACCGCGCTGGCCATCGACCACCGATGGCGGCGCGCCGTCCGCGGTGGCTGGGAAAATCTAAAAGCCCCCGTTTTGCCATTTTTATCCTCCTAAACCTAGATCCAAGCCCAAAATTTCCAAAATCATCACCAAAAGACTCGAAAGCTAAGAAAACCTTTAGGTTTCTGGCCACTTTTCATTGGAAGTGGCTACTTGGCCGTTAATAATGACGGAGCACGAAGGTTCTCTTTCTCAAACTTTTCCTTCTTAACTTTGTGTTTTTATTCGCAAAAGGAAAAAAATAAAAAATAGATTTGTAAAATGAAACCAAAGCAAAAAAAGATCACCTTTGGGAATTCCTAATTTTTGATTGATATTCGTGTGTTTGTAAAAACTTTACATTGATGATTTGTGGCTTTTTATAGCAAAAAAAGACAACCTTTTTGCTTTTTTGTTTTTTCTACTATTTCCCTTTGCTTTTCGTGTCTGCAGGTACAGTTTTGGTGCTAGGCCAGTTGTTTTGGGAGCATACTGTAGAGGTACGAGGAGGGTATAGAGGTGTTGAAGTGGTGGCGCGCGTGGAGGTCTCGCGGCGCTGGCTAAGGGGTTTTTTTGTTCTTTTTGCTGAAAATATTTAAGATAGTGGGCTAGGGTTTGTTTTCTGTTTTGGGCTTGGGCTGTTAGGGTTTGTAACTTGGATTTGGGTATTGTTTTTGGTTTGGGTTGTTTGGGATTTGGGCCCGAACATTGTAAATGGACTTTTGATTTATAATTTTTTTAGGTTTTATTTTTATTTGGTTTTTGTTTCGGGCCGGCCAAATTTGGGCCTTTAAAGCTGCCCCTCTTTGCTCATTGACGTGTAACGGGGATGGAGCAAAAACTTTAGAAAGGGCTAATTTTGCCCGGTCTTGTCGAATCTTGACTTCTTGGTGCTCATCTTAACCGCATTCTAACCCACTGCAACTTCAGGAGTATAGGAATTGGCGCTTCGATTCGCTCCAATGTAATTTTAGGGAGAAAAGATTTGTAGCTTCGATCTACTCTGTTGGAACTTCAAGGAGATAAGAATTGGTAATTTTAACATGCTCCACTACAACTTCAGGGAGATAAGGTTTGTGTATTTTTATCCTGCTGCACTGCAACTTCAGGAAGATAAGGATTGTGGCTTCAATCTACTCTACTGCAACTTCAGAGAGATAAGACTCCAAACTTTAGTCTGCTCCACTGCAACTTCAAGGAGATAAGACTTGGCTTTGGTAGATTGGATCCGACCTACTGCATCTTCAGATGTGTAGGATTTGTGACTTGTAGTTTTAATCTATTCCACTGCAACTTCAGGGAAATAAGATTCGCTATCTTCAACCTGCTCCACTGCAACTTCAGGGAGATAAGGTTTATAGCTTTAATCTGCCTACCACAACTTCAAAGAGATAATATTTGCTATCTTCAGTCTACTCCACTGCAACTTTAAGGAGATAAGACTTGTGGCTTTAATTTGCTGCAACTTTAGGGAGATAAGATTTGCCATGATAACTTCAATCCATCCCATTGCAACTTCAGGGGTATGGGATTTGTGATTTCACTGGTCTGTTAAACCCTTTTTTGGGGAATATGACCTATAGAATCCATTTCATGGGCCTATTTATGCCAAGCGATTAGGATGTCATGATCAGAATGAATCAAATGCTCCTATTTGGATGTATACGAATGATATTTGCATGGATGCAGATGTTATTCTTCGAGAATGATCCCTTTTTAATGCTTAGGTTGTCATTGCTCGTTGTTCATCAAGGTTGTATCACTAACACAATGTTCTGTCTTCTTGTTCAGCTCAAATCTTTGATAGAAAATCCGAAGAAATAGTCACAATTTAGACTCTTCTTTCTCAAATGTTTCCAACCCTTAGGTTTGGTGAGTTCTAAAAAATAATCCTACTTTAGGTTCCTGTACTATTTAGAAGCTTCCAGAGTAATATGCAGAACTCCTTTTGTGAAAGTATTATTAGTCTATTAATCGTTATTTCAATGCAAAATGCTTGAAAAAGATCATAATGATAGACAAAATTGAAATTTATCAGGAACAAAATATGAAAAGACTGAATTAATCAAAGAAAACAAACATTGCTAGAATACAAAATAGGTGCCCCAGATATCGTAGCCTGAGCTTTTCTACATAAACTTCTTGAGGACTTTTTTGAGCTCAATATGTGTTTAGGGGATCTAGAGTACTCTGTTGATGCCCCAAGACATAACATCTCTCCTTCCTTTTAATTCGGAGAAAATGAGACTACTGCATGCCCTATTTTTTTTATCAAAAGTTGAATTGCCCTTTACGGGTTTTCAATTCAAAACCCTTTGTCTTAAGGCACCCTTTGCGGGTTTTTGCCTTGGCCTCTCTTTTTTCTTTTCTTTTTTATTTTCTTTTTGTTTTTTTTTGAACTGAAGTATTTCTTGACTGGATCCAAATTCACTGGATTAGGCAAAGTCTTGCCATCTATTTCAATTAATATCAACGCTACTCCAAAAAAGGTCTTCTTTACCACATAAGGTCATTCCTAGTTTGGCATCTGTTTCCCTCTGAAATCTTTTTTTGTATGGGAAGGATCTTCTTTAATACCAAGTCCCCCTCATGGAACTTTTTGGGTGAACCTTTTTGTTGTAAGCTAGCATCATTCATTTTTTTGGTATATTTGACGATGACGGATAACTTTCAACATCTTCTCTTCGATCAAATTCAGCTGATCATATCAAGATTTGATCTATTTTGCTTCATCCATCTTCATCCCAGCCAACACTCGGAGAGAAGGAATTTTGAGTTCGATTAGCAAAACCGCTTCTATTCCATAAATCATTGAGAAAGACCTTGCCCTGGTAGAGGTTCTGATAGGCATTCATAGGCGTAGAGAGTAATTTTTATTGCCTACCTTTGTAAGTCTCAATCGTTTTCCCCCACGATTTTTTTTCTTTTTTCTTTTTCTTTTTTGTTTTTTTCTTCTTCTTTCTTTCTTTTTGGGTTTGACAACTGCCAACTTTATAACATTAGCGTCTGAAGCAACTTTCACCCACTTAGTGAAGTAATTGACGACCATAGAGATGAATCGATGCTTGCTAGAAGCTTTTGGCGAGATCGGCCCGTTGATATTCATACCCCACATAGAAAAAGTCCATGGAGAAGTCATGACATTAAGGAGGCATATGAATCTTGTCTCTATAAATTTGGCACTTATGGCATTTCTTAGCATAACTGATGCAATCCCCTTCCATGGTGGACCAGCAGTACCTGAATCTCACGATTTGCCTGGCCATTGTAAAATCATTAGCATATGTTCCTCAGACACCCTTATGGAATTTTTACAAGATTTTCTTAGCCTCAACAATGTCCACACATCTTAGTAGCCCAGGCATATCTTGATACGGTCGTGCGAAAACATCTTTGAATTCTTAGAATAACTTAATGACATCTCGTTTTGTCTCTGTGCTGATACAGGCTCCGATCATCACCTCTTTCTCTTCTCCTAGGCTCACAATGTCTACTGACTCTTTGTAAGATACGATTTGTTTTTTCATCTTGTTCTACCATCATTAACAAATCAGGAGATAGGTTACAATCTCTGTCATCTTCAAACTCTTGAGGTTTCTTCAGACACATATCTTGCTCAAAAGGAGATTTTAGGTTAGTAGTAGCGTCTCTCATGTCGTTGATATCTAAAGACCTGTTGTAGGTACGAAGGAATATTCTAAAGAAAAAAGGAATCTAAAAATAGTTATTTCTGTGGTATGAATATGAATGAAATGAAGGAATAAAAGAATATTTACTCCAAGTGAGACATAAAAATGCATTTTTCATTGAAAATAAAGATGTTGGACATAAACCTATTTCACAAAAGGATTCTTATTGCTTCTAGGCTTAAAGCAACAAGCATGTTTTGAAAATTACTCTAAATCAACTTTAAAAACTACAGGGATCTCTTCTACAGTCCCATTGTTCAAAACACTCCTAAGTATGTACAGGTAGATGCTTGGAAAATTCTATTTCCTGGTTCCCTCTTTAGATACGTCGTTAATGTTCAGATTGCCCAATATTCCTTCTGGGCTTTTGACTTCTTCAAGGAATCCTAACTCTTTATTATCCATTAGACTCTGCACCAAAGCTTTGAATTCAGCGCATTCCTGGATTTCATGTCCTTCTTCAACATGAAACTCACATTAGCTCCCTATCCCTTTTGGTCTTTTCTCCGAATTCTGAATGATTAATCACATGTGCATCATTTGTTTCAAAACCCATTTTAGTGGGGTTTTTTCTTCTGCAACATTGGTTTTGGTTCTCTTTCCTCCACTCTTAATTATCGTGTTTACCCTTGAGTTTAGATGACTGGGTAACGAATTTCCTACCATATTAGGTACCGTTGGATCGTCGAATTTCACGATGCCCATCTTCATAAACCTTTTGATTAAATTTTTAAATGTAGTGCAGTTTTCAATTGAGTGTCCTATTATTCTCGCGTGGTACTCACATTGGGTATTCACATCATACCATTTCTAGGAATAGAGGTTGCATGGGTTTTGAGTAGAATGGAGATACCACATGCGCATCAAACAGATTCTGATACAGCTCCCTATATATCATCGAGATAGGTTTGAACTGGAGTCTTTCTGTGTTTGGCATCAAATTGGATTCTTTCCTTGAAGGGCCTTGATAGCTGGTGGTTACAGCCCTCGACTGGCCTACAGTGACCGATTTGGAATACTGATAATCGATAAATTATATATATTTTTATCCCATGGTTAGCCCAATTTCTAGATGAATTCACCTTTGATTTGTGTAAATTGATGCTCTTAAACCTTTAATTTCATGTTGTATACTCAGGTGAGCTTAGAGAAGAGAAAATACCAAGGAACGGGCCAAAAATAGGCAAATCAGACCTAATTCAATAATCAACACAGCCTGGGAATTGGCCACATGGGCGTGTCACACGGCCGTGCCACCTTAATAGTCCCGAGCATGGCCTGGGCCTTGATCCACACGGGCGTGTCCCTGTCATGAGGAAGATTAATTTCACTTAGAAAAGGTTACTTAGGGGCTAAGAAAGCCATTCTAAACTCTATATAAAGACCCTAGGAGGCAACCTCAAGAAGACATTATTTTCCCACCAAGACGGACCAAGACGGGGAGTTAAAGGCAGGGAATTACTCGAAGGGAAGCCGATTGATCCATCTCAGAAGCCAGGATCTACATCAAGATAGAGGATCTCCCTTCAATCCTTTCAGGAGTTTTGGGTTTTCTTATGTTTTGTTATTTTATTTCTTCTGAGATATTTTCTTTTATAATTATGAACTAAATCCCCCAAATACTTGAGGGGGATGAAACCTAAGACAGATCTTGTTATTCTCTTGAATTATATGATAAATATTTGATTTGTTCTTAATTGTGTTTTTAACTTTTAAATTGATATTTTCGGGATATTGATTTAAGTCGAATGTGCTTATATAAAGGAGAAAAAGTCCCTACATAGGAGTAGATCCAACACAATTAACCGGAGTTGATTGCAATCCTTGAGATAGGACGACGAAAATCTGCCGGATTAGGGTCAAACCTAATAAGGGAATCTATAGATCAAGTTAATGCGACTCTAGGGGTTTTAATTAGAAAGATATTTCAATTAATCAACCTAGGGTTAGTTGTTTTTAGTCTCGAAAGAGATATTAACATAAGTTAAGGATTTCCACGGATCAAGTCAAGTGAATAAATCGTCTAGTTCAAGAGTTGATAACAAGTGAAGTCTAGGTGGATTCTCCCTGGAGTATTGTCCAAATCAATCAGTTTTTCATAAGAGTTTTTCCCAAATTTACTTTTTGTGCATTCATAGTTTAGTTTTAGAATTAGTTTAGTTTCATAAAAACCCCTTTATTTCTAGGGTAAATAATAGAAAGAAAGTTGGTACTAGTACTTTTGGTTCCCTAGGATACAATATCTCGGTCTTGCCACTAAGCTATACTACTGTTCGATAGGTGCGCTTGTCTTAAAATCGTGATAATAGTTAGTTTTTGGTGTGATCATTATTATAAATTTTATTACTTCATATCACGTATATCAAATACCTTTTACTATACACGCTCAGGTGATTCACTTTATTTTTCTTGTTCCTTGGGGTTAATCTTTTAGCGCTTTCTCCTGCATCTATCTTCCCACTCATTATCGCGTTTTCAATCATATCGCCAGACATTACTATATCTGAGAAGATCATGGTAGCACTTCCCAACATATGGTTAATGAACGGGGCTTTCAGAGTATTAATGAAAAGGATCTTCTTTTTCCAAAAAAAGTGGTTGGACTAGTGTTGCCACCTCTTTCCATCTTTAGGCATATTGCCTGAAACTCTCACTTTGCTTCTTTTCTATATTCTGCAGTGTAATTCTGTTGGGTGTTATGTTTGTTACATGGCTATATTGCTTCATGAAAGCTTGTGCCAAGTCTTTCTACGAGTGGATTTTGGCACAGCTCAGCTGGTTGTACCATTTGACATCCGACCCAATCAGACTGTCTTGGAAGCAGTGGATTAATAGTTGGTCATTATTAACATATCCTATCATCCTTCGACTAAACATCATGATGTGAGCTTCAAGACAACTAGTCGCATTATACTTTTCAAATTTTGGAGTCTTAAATTTCGGCGGGAGTACTAGATTTGGGACCAAACTCAGATCCTTGGTGCCAAACCCGTAATGGTAATCAGCATTCTCCATTACTCTGAGTTCTCCTCCAACCACCTGTATCGATCTTCGAGTTGTTTTGGCAGTTCCACCCTTACTTTTTCTATTTTTGCCATTTCGTCTAGATCAGAAACTACAGGATTGGTTAGATTGTTCATTGGTGCCGAGGTACCGGCCTGATATTGTTGGGGTCTGATAGTGACGGATACCCTTTGCAGATACGCATCTGGTTGGGTCTGGACGCTTATTGGGGTAAAATTTTAAGGATAGATGGGGTCTTCATTATCATCCCCACTGTTGACCACTGGGCCTTTCCCTTTTTCAAGCCCTCCGGCAAGTAGTTGCGTTAATTGGCTCATCATACTTCTTTGGGATTCTAGCATCTGATCTCTCATGTCTTGTTGAATTTTGGCCAATTGTTCTTGCATCTGTGCTTGCAGGTGGTCTTGCATATCTTTTTGCATTTGCTCTAATCTTTCTAATCTTAGGTCTATGGCTTTAGTTTTTCTACGTGTACCATAACGATATTCTAGGGTAACTGCCATAATTCTAATTAATTAGGGTCTTTTTGTGAAATTGAATACATATGATGAAATGCAATGCAGATGAATGAAAAAAAAGACGTTGATTCTGATTTAATTCCATTGAGAATAACTTTACTAGAAAACAAAGTTCTTTACATAAAATAGATTACATATACGGCTTTACCCTGATGCTTAAAGTTTTAACTTTCTTAAGAAGCTAAGCTAGCTCTTGACCCTGGTCCTATTCTAATTCGTATTTCACACTTAGCACGTCAGTCTGAACTATTAGCGTCAGTAAATGATTGACCACCTCTCGTATCTGAGCCACGCTTTACCCATAACATAATCTCTATCCCTAACTTGATCTTGAGAACGGTGGGGTTGCTGTTTCCAACGCTCATCATTTGCTTCAAGGAGTTCAATTCGGAGTTCGCAGTTTTGTAATGTAGTCTCGGATTCTTCTATCTTCCTTTTCAGCTATTTAATCTTATTTAAGCTCGCCTTCAGCTCAATTACAGAGTTTCGACTATGATACTGATGAAGCGACTTTTCTAGTTCTGCCACCTTAGCCTCCTTTAATTCAATTTTTTCATTTCAACTTTCTGACAAACACTTTTCTAGGGCCTCTTTTGAACTTGGGCATCTCGAAAATTTCTCTCCCATTGATTGGCTTTAATCTTCTCTTCTTGGATCTCTTGTCACCATTGTTTTGACGTTATCCCCAATCTAACGGTTCTTATCGATAAACGTAACTTTTTATAATCTATTTTCAAGCTATCCAAATCTTCTTTGGCCTTATTTTTTCCCTTTCTCAATTTCTCAGCCTCTAGCTTCTGAACATCAACATCTAATCTCAAATGCATTTTTCCTCCTCCAGTTGTTCTATCTTCTTTCCTAGCTCCGAATTCCTCTTTTCAAAATCCTGCTTTATGATCTCTAGCTCATATGGAACCACTTGCAGGTATTCTACTATCGATCGAACGCCTTCTTGACTTGGCCCGAGGATGTTGTCATTGATTCTTTTACTCCACCACCCATTATATTCGGGGGTCGTCATCAGACCTATATAAAATCTTTTCATCCAACGGGTTTGGTTCCAAGCGTTAGACATTTCTCAAACCTTTTTCTTGTAGTTATCACCTTTATATGAAAACTCACACTGAACTAGCCCCTATGTTGCTGCTATGAACTATCGCAATTTGTATTGCCTTAACACCAGTAGAGAAGCATATCCGACAGCTCTCTAAATCCCAAGCAGAGGGACCCAATCAAAGTTCCCTCACCAGTATAGAATCTCATTGGGAACCATTCAAGGGGCTCTCTACTCGATGTCCTCTTCTTGAAAATTTTAGAGGATCGCTATCCATTTTTCCTCCGAGATGTCATACCGCCTCGATGTAGCCACTATTTCTTTTAATGGAGAGTAGTTCTCAGAAAATACCCGATAAGAAACGTTGTCTACTTTCTAGAAATGACTGTGGAACCAAGCTAGCAATAGTTGCGCACATCCGATGAATCTTCCTTCACCCGCCCTCCGGCATGCATTCAAGGATCTGAATGTTTCGGCCAAAATTACGGGAACAAGCATGAGCCTCTTATCAAGTTGATCAAACAAATTAGAAACCGCCTTATCTATGTGCCCTAGCGCTTTAGGGAAAACAATTAGCCTGTAAATGCTCAAAGAAAAGACGTCACCCTTTTCTTCAAATCTGGTGTGCCAAAATAAAATCTTGCAAACTTTTCCAAGGAATACATTTGCTTTCTCCTTTTTGCTTGATACGAGCTGTGACCCATTGTTCACTCATTCTTATGATATTCATCAACTTCTTTATGAAGGTCGAGACATTGACAGCTCTAGAATAGGCCTTATCAGCTTAAATCTTCGGACAATGAAGAAAGGCTATATATTCCTCCACAGTAGGCACCAAATCCACCTTCCCAAAGTTAAAACAACTATTGGCGGGATTCCAAAATTGGCCAGAGCTAGAAACAAGTGCTTGTCCACCTTGATGTTGAGTAGATAGGGCAGATCACCATAATTACAGTAAAATAGCTGTAACATCCCAATTTCGAGTTTGATCGGAACAGGTGGTTTTGGGACCACAATCTAAAGTCAAAATATTTATTTTATTATTTTATTAATGTTTACAGTATTATAGAATGTTAGTGTGAAAATTTCGTAAAGAAATTTTACCGTTTGAGTGGTTAATTCAGTAAAAAGGACTAAATCACGTAATGCATAAAAGTGATATTCTAATAGTAAAAAGCATTAAATAGCCATGAAATTAAATATGGAGGTTCTTAAGTGGTAAGTAACCCATAAATGTTGATAGTGGAATATCATGGTTTGGCATTATTGAAATAATGATTTAGTTTTAAGGTTAATTTGGTAAATTGGTTATTAATTGTTAAAATAAATAAAATTAATAACATCACCATCTTCCTAATATCATCATCAATCGATTATGAAACAAAGACACAGCCATGGAAGGGTTTTGCATTTAGCAATTTCATTCTTTCTCAATTAGGTACGGTTTTAACTCCGTTTTTAATTATTTTTACGTTTTTGAGCTCGTTGTAGCTCAATCTAGCTAGCTCGTATCTTCGAGTTCAAAACTTTTAAAGTATTTAAATGTTGCCATAGTTGAATTTATGAGTATTTTGATAGTAGATGATGGAAAATAAATTATTATTGTTCGATATACAATTTCTGTTAAAGAATTTTTGATAAAAATATCAATTTTAGATTAAATTGTTAAATGTGAAAACTTTGTGTTTAAATGTGTGAATTAATGAGGAAAATGGGCTGATATGAATATATGGAAGATTCGGCTAGCATGGGCTGTCCTTAAATTGCATGAATTTGCAATTTTACGAGATAATGACTAAATTGTGAAAATGTGAAACATTAGAGGCAAAAGCGTAACTTTGCCAAAATGTGTATAAAGTGTCAAATTGAATAATTAGGAAGTTAATATGCTGAATTTGATATATTATTATGATCTAGATAGGTTGAGATCGAGCTTAGATTGCGGAAAAAGGAAAAATAGATGAATAACCGATATTTACTATCTGAGTAACTTGAGGTAAGTTCGTAAAGCTAGGATTGAATAATTAAATGCTTGTAAGTGTTAAAATGAATTATTGGTGTATATATATATATATCAAATACTAATATATGAACAAAATGCTGTTATCGAATGAATTATTATTTATGTGATATGAGTCATACGAAAGGTAATTGTAAGGAGATGGATATGTATTATAAAGATTACATGTTACAAAAGTTACATGAGTAAATGTGATATGAGATGAATTGGTATATGAATATTGATAAACTAAGAATTATACATATTTCTATCCCACATTTAGTAGATTTAGGGATGAATTATCATTGAAATTGTGGAATTTGATGCTCCTAATCCTTTAATTTCATGTTTTATACTTAGGAGAGCATAGGAGAGTGAAAAGAACAAGAAATGGG
This sequence comes from Gossypium stocksii, assembly GCA_020496765.1. Classification (NCBI taxonomy): domain Eukaryota; kingdom Viridiplantae; phylum Streptophyta; class Magnoliopsida; order Malvales; family Malvaceae; genus Gossypium; species Gossypium stocksii. The sequence goes on from CM035624.1 coordinate 125,084,040, forward strand.
CCGAAAATAGAGAAAATGAGCCAAAGCAAGGAAACAACATGACCTGGAGTTCGTCACACGGGTGAACCACACGGTCGTGCCACATTAACAGGCTTGAACACGGCCTAAACTCAACTCACACGGGCGTGCCACACGGGCGTGTCCCTGTCGTGATGAAGTTTAATTTCACGTAGGTGAGTTAATTTGAAGGATGAGTAGTAATAGATAATTATAGTTATATGATAATTGAATTTGCACTAGGAGAATGGAATAAGCCTGGATATTGTCAAGTTGATTTGGTTGGTATATGTTTTGATGTTTGAATAGAGAGTGAAGCAATGAGTTCGATGTAATGGACCATGATTGGAATAGCATAATATTCATTGAGTTTTGGCTGATGATATGTCTATTGTCGAAACTTTTTTTTTGTCCTAAACTATTTTATTTTTTAAAAAGGAAGATGGAATCGGTCACCAATCTTTTTTATTAGATGTGATTGGATCACCTCAAAATTTAATCATTTTAATAAAATGTCAAAATTATTAAGTGATGATTTCTTTTACAAAATTCAAGAAGTGGGTTCGGGAGTCGGTCCTCATAACACTCAAAATTAGTACCTAGTTAATTACTTAATGTCTTAGTGTGGGAAATTGAAAATTTGAATAGAATCTAAAATGCGACCCTTGCATACATGATATTATTAGATGACATTGCTAAAAAAACATCACTATGTAAATTACATTTTATGGAGTAGGCTCTTTTTTTTCGAGTTGATCAAGAAGATGAGTCATGTCCCGTAAGTTAGGGGCACAACATCTTGAATCCCCAAAAATAAAGAATATTTGTCATCTAATTATTACCTAAACCCTATACGTTTTCAATTTGAAATAGAATATTCAATTACTTCGGTTCAAGAAAAAAGGCATATCCCGTAAATTAACAGCACAACTTCTCAAATTACCTACATACAAGAAGATTGCCTCGGTCTTAAGCACTACTTATGCGTTACGCAAAAATCAATGCTACATTAATGTGACATGCGATAAGTCTATTCGAACGTGGTATGCTGTACCAAACAGGTGAATGTATGTAGGCATAATATAATAATAAAAATTTTATGATATTATAATTATAGCAACACAAATAATAAAATAACACTATAATAAAATAACAAAAATAATAGTAGGAATAATAATACAATTTAATAATGATAATAATATATAGTAAAATAACAGAAAAATATATGATGATGTTATAATTATAACCGTGTAATATTAACAATAATAAAATTTTAACGGAAGTAACATTAATTTACATCAATAATCATCTAATAATATAAATGGTATTAATATTTTAAAGTGAAGGACTTAAATTAAATAATATAGAAATTTAAAGATGAAAAACATGAATTGCGTAACTTGAAGGGTAAAAATGCAAATAACAAAATTAAAAGTGTTGGAAATAAATCATTTTTACAAACTCGTGTTTTTCCGAAAATAGACTAAATTTTATTTATAAATAAATATTTTAAAATTGACTGCTTTTAGAACCCAATCGCTACTAAGTCATCTCGATGGCCGATGTAATCTCCCGAATTCGGGTCTAGCGTTTAGCCTGGTGGAGGAGGTTACAAATTGAGATAATTAAAATTTTAAATTAAATTAGGCTAATTAGAGTTTTAATTTAGATAAGATAATTAGGAGTTTAAATTAAATTAGTATAATTAAAATTAAAATTTATTTAAAAAGTGTTCTAATAATATGGTAAGTATAAAAATATTTAAACTGAAGTTTTAGGGATTATAGGTTAGACCCTAATTCAGTTAAGAATATGGTACAGATTATGTTACAATATTATAACAATTATTTGATATTTTATTTTATTTATTTCATTTTGGGTTATTATATTTTGATAATTATTTGTTATTATTTATTAAATTTTAGGTGAAATTTTTTAAATGTAATTAAGATTGAATCATACATGATCATCAATAACATACCAAGATAACTAACATTGAACTAAAACTTGTAATTATATTGTCATGTATTTATACATGTCTTAACTTATTGTAAAAAGCTTAAACAAGACGATGCAATTTATAATTAATAGTAGAAGAGTATAATGATCAAGCTATGTTAAATTAACAATACATACAATATCATTAAAGTAAAATACATAACATAAACTTCATTAAAACATAAATCAAGCCAAATGACGTTAACATTAGATAAAATATTCAAAATTAATATCACTAGAACAAACAATATAACATAAACAATAACCATTCAAAATCTCTATGTATGCAAAGAGATTCAGCATTGCTGCATGGAGGAATGCACAAATACATTTCCCACTCACCATCTTTTTTATTAACAATATAATTACGATATCCCACGAAATTACTACATGGTGATGGCACATGAACCAGTGTCATACGGTTCAAGGCGTAGTGCCCGAGCCAGACTGAGTAAACATGGACTTCGGCCATTCAGGCATTTTAACCCACTCAGGGTACTCTGCCTTTTTCTCAGGGTTCTTCTCCTCTTCTTTTTCATGCTTTGGGAACTCGTGTTTATGTTCCTTACCCTCATCTTGTTTTTCCTTGCACTCGGGCATTTTCAAATATTCGATTCCATGTTTCTCATGCTCTTTAGGCTTTTCCCATTTGGGAAAATCAGGTTTTTCTTTCTTGTACTCTTCGTGCTCATTCGATTCGTGTGACTCGTGGCACTCTTCATCTTTATGTTCCTTACACTGATCTTGCTTTTCCTTGTAATCGGGTATTTCCGGATATTTGACTTCGTGTTTCTCATGCTCTTTAGGCTTTTCCCATTTGGGGAAGTCGGGTTTTTCTTTCTCGTACCGTTCGTGCTCCTTCGATTCGTGTGATTCGTGGTACTCTTCATCTTTATGTTCCTTATCCTGATCTTGTTTGTCCTTGTACTCGGGTATTTTCGGATATTTACTTTCATGTTTCTCGTGCTCTTTAGGCTTTTCCCACTTGGGGAAATCAGGTTTTTCTTTATCGTGCTCCTTCGATTCGTGTGACTCGTGGTACTCTTCATCTTTATGTTCCTTATCCTCATCTTGTTTGTCTTTGTACTTGGGTATTTTCGGATATCCGACTTCGTGTTTCTCCTGCTCTTTAGGCTTTGGTTTTTCTTTATCGTACTCTTCATGCTCCTTCGATTCGTATGACTCGTGGTACTCTTCATGTTGTTTGCAGGGCTTTTGTTTTTCCTCCTTTTGCATTTCAGGCTTCTCATGTTTTGGATACTCTTGGTGATACTTTGGCTGTTTGTATTCTGACTTTTCGTATTCAGACCCTTCCTGCTTTTCGAATATCGAAGCCAATTGCAGCAACTCGGGTGAGGTTGTTTGTGTCTCGAATAAACGTCGAGCCGCTGCTGAGACGGTGTGGCTACCGATCATTAGTGAGACAGTAATGAGTAAAAGTTGGAAAAGGAAGAAAGGGTGACGAATGCTATGAGCCATGGTGAACCAAATAGAAAGAAGAGAATTTTGAGTGTATTTGTGTTTGGATTGTTGTCTATGTGTAGCAAGCCTTTTATAGGAGAGGATGAGAGATAGTTTGGTGGGATTTGGCTCCACGTTGTTTGTACCAATTTCTGATCTACATACTTGACTTATGGTGGGATTATGTTAAGAAGGTGCTCAATCTATGTCAAAGATTTTTTTCTTAAATATGCAAAATAAAATCTTTCAAATATATAAAAAAAATGTTATAAAAATTAAGTGTTTTTCTTTATTTGGATAATAGTTTGTGAGAGCATTTGGTTCGAGTAATATAAGATTACTTTTCATAATAAGATTTACAGGAATGTAAGATTACAAGCGGGATGTTCCGTATGTTATATTATCTTATTTGGTTCATTTGATTTGAATTTTTGTGTTTGGTTAAGCGGACTTAAAATTCAAAATAATTTGATTTAAAATTTAAAATTATGCTTGTAATTTTAAGATTAATTATACTTTATATTACTATATTTTGATACTATTTGTACGAGATTATAATATGAAATGCTCAGAATATTAAGAATCAAAATAACATAATTTTTTTTTAAAATATAATATTACATTCCGTAATATAAAATTCGACCAACCAAACACGATATTAATATATATTTTTTTTGGTGTGACCAGCCCACCTTGTTTTAATTTCATTTTAACATTATTCTGTGAGCAGTTGAACTAGACAAAATGCCTGTATCCATTATAGGCAAAAATTGGCTCATTGAAGGCAGCTCAAACTTTGATCACTCTTGGGTAGACCAGCCAGCTGCTTGCAAAAAGTATAATGTTATATACTTTACGCATCTCACCACTTTCACATTCACCAAACTATAATTATGATTAAATTATTAATATTATATGTTAAAACATAATAATAAAAAAATATGGTCAATCTTCATTTCCCTCTTCTCTCCACCGTTTGCAAGAAAAAGAAACTAATTATCTAAAAAAACTCAGCAAAACCCAAAAGCAAAATAAAATTCGGAAAATTAGTCCACAAGTCCAAAAGTCCATAAACTTTAATTAAAAATTATTTAATAAAATATAATGTGAGAAAATCAATCCAAGCTCCCGAACATCGTCCAATCCTAAGTTTGCGGATTGCCTGAAACGATTAAATAATTGGGTGGGTTATGAAGCCCAGTGTGTGACTTAACTCAAGCATAAGCACATATAATGTCATAAACAGATCAAGATATCACAGAGAATTTTATAACGTTCAATTGGCCAAAATTGAGAATGCATGATTATGTTAATGCATTATTTTTTAGAAAAACACAATGCAATTTTTTTTCAAAAATTTCCTACCCAACTTCGTAACACACCAAATAGGGTTCCCCAGAATTTGTCCATCCAAAACACACCAACGGATAATTGTGGACAATGCCACCAGTGTTGCAGATAAATTGCCAAAACAGATATGGGCAGTCGAGCCACCATAATTGCAGTTAAGCTGCCAGAACAGATATGTGGTTAAGCCACTAGATAGTGCAGATCGTTAAACTATCAAAATTTCCTCCTTACCACATCATCCCAGCCGCATGCAATGTGACATAGCATGCAAATACAAAATCAGAATAGTAACCATGTTGAAGATGCAATCGTATGTTTAATAGAAATCAATAGGCATGAGATTTCATGCTTTGAAGAACAAATAAGTTAGATTTCAATAATAACAAATCAATTTAATTAGAATAGCCACATGGTCAAATGCCATGAGAATTGGAATAAAGCATACTATATACTTATCACACGAGATAAACACACACACAAAAAATAACATATTTTGTTGATTGGATAATCATACACATCATTCATCGAAGTTTACAAAATCTCTGACCTCAATTGTGCAATCCAAAACTCGGCCATAACTATACTTACTCAAAATGAGTCCACACGCCCTGTAACACTCCAAACTTAGACTAGACGTTATGGTCGAATCTGGTAGGTTACATAAACTTGTTTTAAATCTAGATATTGAATTCAAAAACATTTGTGTTTTGACAATACTAATTTTGGAAAATCGCTTTCCAATTTTTAGGAAAATACTCCTTAAAATTATTTATTTATTTTATTACAGAAAAACACTTAAATTATTACTTTATTTTGCAGCGAAAATGTAACGTCCGGAATTTTGGGCCTAGAATTCTAGCTTTTGAGTGTAGTGTCAATGAGGAGGTTGCACACATAAGTTGTGCAATTTAGTAACAAGAATGGACCTACTGGTCTGGTGGTTAAGAGGAGTGTCAATGTGTTGAGGGTCTTGAGTTTGAATCTCTACGTGGGCAAAAGAGATATTTTTAGTACTTTTTATTTGTTTATTATTTGTTTTAAATATTATTTTATAATATTGATATGTTTTAACTGTTATGATTATTTTTTATTTGGGGGTATATTTATTTTATTTTTTCCTTTTCACTTTTTGTCTTCCTGCTATTTTCTAAATGTAATAGGGCAATTTTGCCCGGGCCCATGCAAACCAAGTAAAACCAAATTGTCCATTTACAACAATCCCAAGCCCAATTTACAAAACCAAATTAAACTACCTAAAACCCCTAAAAACAAACCTCATACCCGTTTCAATACCCAATACCCGGAGCCCATTCATCACAACCCAAGTAACCTAAAGCCTAACCCAACCCGGTGGCCCAAATTCAACATCCCTAGCCCAAAACCTAATGTGTAACAGCAACCCTAGCAGCTACTCTTAACCCACTGCGCCGCATACCTAGCCACCAACCTTCTGGCCACCGGTCATTTCACCACTGCCCTCCACCTGCTCCGCCGAGCCTGGTCCCATCACCCTATTGACCTCCAGACCTCCATAGACCTGCAAACATGACGAGAGCAGCAAGGAGAACACGCAACAGAGAGCAGCACAACAGAGCATAGAAATAGGACAGAAAAATAATAGAATAAAAAAGGGAGGGTACCAAAATCGGCTTAAAAAGGAGCCGAAATCGAACCAAGGGAAGGGGGGATTTTTTTTTCGGATTTTCTTACCGATTTTGGCAAGAAAACAGAAGTAAAAACATTTGTAAAAGGGGAATCCCCATTTCTTGTACAAAAAGATCAAAAATCAACAAGGACAGAGGTTTTGAGAAGGTTGATTTTAACCTTTTTTGATTATTTCGTTTTTCGTTTGTTCCTATTTTGTTTTTTTTTATCTTCTTTTAATCTATGTTAAACCAAAAAAGAAAAGTATAGAAGAAGGAGAAGGAAACTTACCCCGAGCCTTCCGTGGCCATAACGTTGACGAACCCTCGTACATCGTCGAAATCGGGTCTAAAAACGCCCGTTCGTGCAATACCAACCACGAGCACAGTGGTGGTTCGGCGGAGGGTTTGCGATGATGGGTTGGGAGACAACCCTAGCGGATCGGTGAAGCAAAGGAAAAAGGGGAGGTGGCTGCTGCTAAAAAAAAAGGGAGCTGAACGAAAGAAGGGTTTTTACCCGGTTAAGATGCGTGAAACGGTGCCGTTTAGTGCCAGTTCCAATGGTTCAAAACGACACCGTATAGGTGACCCGGTAAGGACCCAATGATCCGACCCAGGCGAGGCTGTGACCCGCGTGTTTTGGGTCGTAGAGGGCTTATTGCGTTAGTGGTCCCCTTGTTCGTGCGAGTGTTGGATTAGGTCCTGTTTGCACTTGTTTGGTTTCTTAATTTTTGCCCGAGGATTTGTTTGCTATTTTGATTTAGTCCTCCTCTTAACTCTGCATTTTTGGGCCAGGAATGTTGGTGCTTTAATCCTCCTTTATTTGCCCGCATTGCTTTTCAGTCCCCCATTTCAATTTCCATAGTGTATTTATTTATGGATTAACCCCTTTTGTTTGTTTATTCTTACACTTTAGTTTGTTTTTATTTTATTTATGGACGTATTTTATTTCATAGTTTATTTTCAAATTATTATTAATTCTTTCAATATGTTTCAAATATCCTTATACGTATATAGTATATATTAAGATTTATTAATTCTATATCATTTTACATATATATATTGTGATAAGATCATTTTATTTTTCACTTTTTTTTATTCTAAGATTTGTATAATATTTAATTTGTATAATATATTATATATTATTAATTTCTACGCATAAGTCTAGCTTTTATTAAAATTAGTTTGTTTATGTACACGCTATTAGGTTCATGTTATTTTGCTATAAAGGTTGTCATGTATATATATATCATATATATATTTTAATATCATATTATTCATATACTTTATACTATCTCATGTATATACTTTAATATTATTTATGTAAACGTTTTAGTGTATTATAGATATACATATTTTAACACTCTTTTACATATTATGCATATTATTCATGTAGGAATATTTTCATGTATTACGTATATGTATATGTGTGCATTTTATTTTTTTATGTATATGGTATATTATATATTTCACATTATGTATAGGCCATTCTTTTACGTATTTAATGTTATTATATACGTTCGATATCATGCTACATAATTATCGTTATTATTGCATTGTTTATTATTTGTTGATTATTATGATTTATCGATGAAGTATACATTGTTCATGAATTATTTCTTCGTGTTATATATTGTTATTTTATGTTCGTATTTTCGCATTCAATATTACTAAGTGAAAACTACTATTCAAAGGTTTAAAAAATAATACATAACTCGGGTTTGGGAAGTACGAGGAAATCAAGTCTTAACTTACTAGGCTCTGATTTTTCTCATTAAACTCGAACCATCGAGTATTGATTTCAAAATCTAAACATGCGAGTTTTCAAATGAAACTTATCCTCGGGGACTTAAAGTATTGCGTTCTAACTTACTGAATGTGATATTCATTGTCTCGAGGTAAGATTTTAAAAATCAAAGTAATGTTTTATGTTTTGGGGCTTCAATAAATCGAGCCCTAACTTATTGGGTTCTGGTTTTTTCGTTCGACCCAAAATAATATTCCTTTCTCAATTTAAATACATGAAACTTTTTGAGCAAAAAAGACGAGCTTAATTTCAAGAAATTGATATGTCGCACCCTAATTTACTGGGTATGGCATTCTCATTTCTTTGAAATAAGTGAACCTCAGTTTTCACTTCATTCAAATGTTTTTAATAAAAGGGATCGTATTTTAAATTTTCAAACATTCGACACTAAGACATTAATTAATCAACAGGGTACCAATTTTGGGCGCATCGAGGGTGCTAATCCTTCCTCGTGTGTAACCGACTCCCGAGCTCATTCTTTGATTTTCGTAGACCAAAATTAATTGTTTTAATAACTCAAAAATGTTTTATTAAAATAATTTAAGGTGACCCGATCGCACCTCGAAAAAGATCGGTGGCGACTCCATTTTAAAATTTTAAAGTCGATTCCCCGTATTTTAAAAAAAATGGTTTCGACAGCTTGGCGACTCCACTGGGGATGTCAAGTTTGTGAGTCAAGCCACGAGTTGATTAACTTTTGTCTTTTTGTCAAAAATTGAAGTTTAAATTTTAATTTACGATCCCTCTTTTGCATTTCATCTGTTTTAAATTGCGGTTTTCGTTATTTCCTTTCTATGTTTCAAGTTTTTCTATATACTTGTGCATTGCATTGCATGACCGCCGGGTCGCACCCATTAAGCGGAAGCAAGAAGCTACTCCTTCGTGAGGTTTTCACCTCCGTGTAGGATAGTGAAACGCTTTCGGAACACATCTGTACCTATGTGCTTCGTGAGATTTTCATCTCCGTGCAGCCTTAGGGAAATGTGTTCCCCTGAACTGAACTCGATCCATATGAGCCTATAATGGGTGAAGATCGAGGAATCTGCTGGTTCAGGTACCCTACTCTAGATCCCAGCCGCATGTAGAGGACCCTTAGGAGCCCACCCGAGGTAGAACTACGTTCAACCCTAGTGGTTACCCTAATAGGTCCTTGATTGTTCTTTGCTTCTATGTATGCTTTGAATTCTATATTGTACTGACGCTTTGTGTTTTACTTTCCACATATTGCACTAACATTTTGTGTTTTTGCTTTCTACATATTGCATTGAAAAGGTGTCGATTTGGGTTCGATTGCTAAAATAAGGAGCTCGACCATGGAAAACGAACGTCTTGATAAAGTAAAAGGCAATGCGACAATCCAAAACTGGTCAGAAACTACACAATTGAAAAAAGGGGATAGCCTAGCTGTGGAATATGCATCGGAGTTATGGGACTATACCCGCATCATTGTTACGCAAAATAGTCTTCAGGAATTGAGAGAAATTTGGTGTCAGTGGGATGATGAAACTAAAGGGATGTTCTACAACAAGTATGGAGATTTACCGTATCTGTTAGATGTTAAGGTGGACGAGAACTTATTTCGGGCCCTCGCGCAGTTTTGGAACCCAGCATATAGTTGCTTCACCTTCGGAGGAGTGGATTTGGTGCCTACTATAGAAGAATATACTACTCTACTGAATTGTCCAAGAGCGCAGGTTGATAAAATTTATTCACGAGCTGCTTATGTCCCAGCTTTCTGGAAAAAGTTGATGAGTATTACGGGAATGAGCGAGCAATGGATCACGGCTAAGATTAAGAAGAAAGGAGAATACAAGTGCATCCCATGGAAAAACCTAAGAGACCTAATTCTAGGTCACCCTGATACTGCAAAAAGGGTTGATGTATTAGCACTCAGCATTTATGGGTTAATGTTGTTCCCTAAGGCCTTGGGATATGTGGACGAGGCAGTCACTGACCTCTTCGATCGACTTGACAAGGGGATCACACCGGTGCCTGCGATCTTAGCGGAAACTTTCAGGTCATTGAGCGCATGCAGAAGAGCCGGAGAGGGCAGGTTCATCGGATGTGCACAATTGCTGTTAGTTTGGTTTCATGGCCATTTTTGGAAGATGAGTAAGCCGTCTTATCGAGTCTTCTTGAATGATTATTCCCCGTTGAGAGAAATGGTCGCCACACAAAGAAGAGATGATGTGTCGGAGGAAAATTGGATCGCACTTCTCCAAAATCTGCAAGATGGGGACTTCGAGTGGAGGGCTCCTTGGTTTGTACCCGGGGAAATTCTATACCGATGTGGGGATTTCGATTGGGTCCCATTGCTTGGAATTTGGGGAGCCACTGGCTATGCTCCCTTAATGGTATTAAGGCAATATTGGTCGAAGCAGTTTATACCGACAACGCATGGGTTGGCAGAATGCGAATTCCCATATAAAGGGGAGAATTATAAGAAAAAGATCAAAGAGGTTTCTATGGCTTGGAATCAAACTCGCCGAATGAAAAATCAAAACGTGGGATCGGTGACCCCCGAGTATAAGAGCTGGTTTAATAGAAGAATCAACGATAATGTCCCAAGACCAAATTTAGGAGATGTTAGACCGCTAGAAGAATATCTACAAGTAGTCCCCTCCGAACTAGAAATTATCAGACAAGACTTTGAAAAGCAAAGTTCAGAAATGGGAAAACAGATAAAGCGGTTGGAGCAAGAAAAGATGTATCTGAGCATGGACGTCGATATCCAAAAAGCGGAAGCCGAGAGACTTAAGAAGGGGAAGAACAAAGTAGAAGAAGACTTGAATAGCCTAAAGACCGATTATAAGAAAGTGTGTTCATCCTTAAGGAAGGCTGGTCTAGGGAAAACCCCAGAAGAATGGCAGCAGGAAGTCCAGAGAGAAAGATTAAAGGCCACGCGTTGGGAAACAAGATATAAAGAGGCCCAAGCACGAAATGAGGCCCTAGAAAGAGGAATGATAGAAAATCAGAAAGGGAAAGATGAGTTAACGGCTAGAGTGGCGGAGCTAGAGGAATCCCTTCGACGACATCGGAATCGCAACTCTGTAATAGAGCTAAGAGCTGGCTTAGCCAAAATTGAAGAAATGAAAAAGAAAATCGAAGAGTTAGAAATAACTTTGCAAAGCTGTCAAAGCTATATTAGGTCTTTGGAGGAAAATGAGGAACGATGGAAAGAGGAGTGTTGCTATTCTCAAGAGCAAATCCAAAGAAGAGATTACGTTATGGAAGGAGCTGTAGCACAAATACGAGAGGCGGCTGAACACCTGCAATCCTTGGCTTTTCAAGCGGACATCCTTAGCATGAAGTATGGGTCTAAGGAACAAGAGTTAGTTTCTTTGTTGGAAAAGATTAAGGCTCTAGGTGTTAAGATAAAGCCGTATCTGTAATTTACTTTATGTAAAGAGCTTTGTGTTCTAATAAAATTTCCTATATGGAATTGAGCTTGAATCGATACTCTTTTTGCATTCATGCATCTGCATTGCATCACATCATCATATGCATTAAATTTCATAGAAAGACTCTAACAAAAGGAAATTATTTCAGAAGGTTAACCTGGAATCTACCAATAACCCACCCACCCAGCACCGTTACGGCACTCGTTTTAAATCAAAAAGTATGGATCAAAGAATGGAGAGATTGGAGCAGCTCCAAAAGGAGATGCAGGACCAGATGCAAGAACAGATGGTTAAAATGCAACAAGACATGATGGATAGAATGCTGGAATCGCAAAAGAGCATGATGGATCAACTAACTCAGCTATTAGCCAAAGGACTGGACAAGGGAAAGGGACCCGTGCAGAACCCAGAGGTTGTTAACCTTGATCAAGATCCACTTTACCCACCTGGATTCACCCCGCCCCATATAACGCAAAGAGTGCACACCCAAGCGGGATCCGCTGAGTTTGAACAACGACCTGCGCCGGTTACGCACCTAGGACAGGGGATATTTGTATCAGCTCCTGCTAACCCGCACGTCCCAGATTTAGATGATCCGGTGGAAATTGCCAGGTTGAGAGTGGAGGATCATGAGGCTCAAGAAAAATACAAGAGCTTAGAAGAAAGACTAAAAGCGATAGAAGGCACTGAGGTCTTCTCCGCCCTAAGCGCCAAAGAGCTTAGTTTAGTGCCCGATCTAGTTCTACCGCCCAAGTTTAAAGCACCTGATTTCGAGAAATATGATGGGACAAGGTGCCCGAAGGCACACTTGGTCATGTTTTGCCGGAAAATGACCGGCTATGTAAATGAAGATAAATTACTCATACATTGCTTTCAAGATAGCCTTGTCGGGTCAGCTCTTCGCTGGTACAATCAGTTAAGCAGAGAAAAGATCCGAACATGGAAAGACTTAGCGTCGGCATTTTGCGAACAGTATAAGCACGTGTCTGACATGGTGCCCGATCGTATGACGCTGCAGATGATGGAGAAGAAGCCGTCGGAAACCTTTAGACAGTATGCGCAAAGGTGGAGGGACATCTCAGCCCAAGTAGAACCTCCGTTGACCAAAACCGAGATAACTGTCCTCTTCATTAACACCTTGAAAGCACCATTTTATGACAAATTGGTGGGAAGTGCTACGAAAGACTTTGCAGATATTGTCATATCCGGCGAGCTTATCGAGAATGCTGTAAAGAGCGGTAGAATGGAGGGGCAAGAAAGCTCGAGGAGGGCAATGCCCATAAAGAAGAAAGACCCAGAAACCCACATGGTGGGAACAGGAAGCCGTTACGCCCCCAATCAGTATCCAAACCAACCCCGGCCACGGAATCACCCACCCCCAAACTTCTATTGTCCGCCTCAAGCCCCATATTACCAAACACCATACCCTCATCCACCTTACCCAGTTTATGCCGCCAGTCATCAAAGGCCAATGGCCTCATTTCCACAAAACACCGCACCCATCCGCAGCCAACCCCAGAATGAACAAAGGCCTATAAGATCAAATCCCGAGAAACCACAGTTCACTCCTATCCCTGTGTCATACGGGGAACTGTACCCGAAACTCTTAGAGAAGCAGCTGATATCACCGCACTACATGGCACCCTTGAAGCCTCCGTACCCGAAATGGTACGATCCTAACGCCAGCTGCGCTTATCATGCTGGGAATCAGGGTCATTCTACGGAAAACTGCCTCGCCTTCAAGAGAAGGGTTCAAGGACTCATTGATGCGGGTATCTTGAGATTTGATGGTTCAGGCGGTGCAACCGGGAACCCATTCCCAAATCACGCTGAAAGGAATGTGAGTGTAGTTGAAGAAGAAAACAAACGGCAGGTTAGGAAATGGGTTTCTGAAATAAAAGTACCTCTGCAGAAAATCTGGGAGATATTGGCCGAAAATGGGTTACTCTGTTATCCTAGCAGAGTATTTGAAGAAAGTGGGCATGATCTTTGCAGTTTCCATGGTAATAAAGAGCACGATATCCAGTCTTGCGAAGAATTTAGGGAAGTACTCCAAGACATGATGGATAGTAAAAAGATTGAGATTTTCAAAAAAGGGGAAAAGTCGGATGAAGGAGAAGTGTGTGCCTCCGACAATCAATCACCAGGTTGCCCATACAGCGCTAACCGACCATTGATAATCTACTATGATGCCAAGAAAGAGCTCGTGAAACCAAAAATGATAATAGAAGTGCCATCTCCTTTTCCCTATAAGGATGATAAAGCTGTGCCCTGGAAATATGACGTCAACATTGTCACACCAGAAAGTAAAAAGGCTGAGGTTACAACTGAGAGTGTTGGAGAAGTGGGCCATTTCACTCGTAGCGGGAGATGTTACTCCAAGGAGGTAGAGCCAATAAAGAAAATCAATGATTCGAAACAAAAAGGGAAGGCACCAGCGCGCGAGATTGAAGATGAACATGAAATTTTGCCTGAACCAGGAATTAAGAAGGCCGTGGATGAAGAGGAGGCGCAAGAATTTCTGAAGTTTATTAAGCACAGCGAGTACAACGTAGTGGAACAACTAAGCAAGCAGCCGGCAAAAATTTCGGTACTATCCCTACTACTAAATTCAGAGCCACACCGGAACGCATTGTTGAAAGTATTAAACCAAGCTTACGTAGCAAACAACATATCCGTGGAAAAACTTGACAAATGGGTAAACAATCTGAATGCGGTCAATTTCATATCCTTCAGCGATGATGAAATACCGCCCGGTGGTAGAGGCTTGGTGAAAGCGCTGCATATTACGACCCACTGCAAGGGTTACATCGTACCTAATGTGCTCATTGATAATGGATCAGCACTTAATGTCATGCCATTGGCTATACTATCTCGAATCCCAATGGATTTGTCCTACCTAAGGCCCTGTCATTCCACGGTAAGGGCCTTCGATGGGACGAGGCGTGAAGTAATGGGAAAGATCGAGATCCCTTTAGGGGTAGGCCCCTACGTCTACGAGGTGGAATTTCAAGTCATGGATATCACACCATCGTACAACTGCCTCCTGGGAAGGCCCTGGATACATTCTGCGGGTGCAGTTCCATCGTCTCTTCACCAAAAAATGAAGCTTATCATGGATGGTTGCCTGGTTACAATCGAAGGCGAAGAAGATATCGTCGCATCCGTCTCCGCTGACACTCCCTATGTCGAAGTTAGCCAAGATGCATTGGAGTGCTCCTTCCGATCCCTAGAGTTTGTCAACGCTGCATTCGTCGCGGAGGGAAATAGGATCCCCGTACCCAAGTTATCAAGAAACACAAAGATGGGGATTAAGCTGACGGTAGGAAAAGGAGCTAGAGCAAGGAAAGGTCTAGGGAAATTTCAGCAAGGAATAGTTAGGGCCCTGAAGCCAGTCCCTCACAAGGCTCGGTTTGGTCTGGGATTCCAACCGAAGGCGTGTCACTTAAAGAAACAATGGAAGAAAGAGCAAGAAAGAAGGATCGCAAGAACCCTGGGCCGAGAACCAGAATGGGAGCCCATCCAGTATCCTCCTTTGTCAAGAACATTTACGTCTGCGGGAAAGATATACCCTGGACAAAATAGCTCGCGAAACATACTGCTATCAATCGAAAAGGGTTTTCGAAATGTCAGCATAAATGTTATTGACAAAGGAGTTGATATGGCTACAGGCAAAGACGTCTCAAGAATACGCCCTTGCCCTCCTGGTTTCAAATTGAACAATTGGACCGCTGAATATCTTCTTGTAGTTTTTAAGTCTTCAGAGTAATGCTCAACGTTAACCCTCTATTGTGTCCTTAGATATAATAGAATTCTTTTGTAAGAGCTTGCATTTGCTCTTGATCTATTAAATGAATATTAATGAAGAAGCATTTTGTCATAACCTTTTGCATTTACTCCATAATTATTCTTTCATTTCATGGCCTGTTCTTGCACTTACCTCATACTATGCCATAATGTTTTGTTTGTTATTGCCAAAACTTGGATGTTCCTCTATAGCGTTCTCTTTCCCATTCAATTTTCAGGTGTTCAGATGCCAATGACATGAACGAACCCGTTACCAATCTTGAAATCGATTTTGAAAGGACCGTTTGTTTAGGAGAATTCGAGGATGAGGGAAATGCCGAAGACTATGTCTCGTCTCCTGACTTGCTAAGGTTGGTGGAACAAGAGGACAAACAGATTCTACCTCATCAAGAATCTGTTGAAACAATAAACCTAGGCACTAATGAAAATAAGCAAGAAGTGAAGATTGGGACCTCACTCTCAGAGGACACCAGGCATCATTTGATTGATTTGCTTCATGAGTACAAAGACGTGTTTGCATGGTCCTATCAGGATATGCCGGGATTGGATGGGGACATAATGGTTCATAAGCTCCCGCTAAGACCCGAATGTAAACCCATTCAACAAAAATTAAGGCGGATGAGGCCCGAAATGCTGCTGAAAATAAAAGAGGAAGTCAAGAGGCAATTCAATGCAGGCTTCCTACAAGCTTCCAGATATCCAGAATGGGTGGCTAATATTGTCCCAGTGCCAAAGAAGGATGGTAAAGTGCGAATGTGCGTGGATTATCGTGACCTGAACCGCGCAAGTCCTAAGGATAATTTTCCCTTACCACATATCGACACATTGGTGGACAATACGGCGAAGCATTCATTATTTTCTTTCATGGATGGATTTTCGGGGTATAATCAGATCAAAATGGCTCCCGAGGATATGGAGAAAACCACCTTTATAACGATGTGGGGAACGTTTTGTTACAAGGTGATGCCATTCGGGCTCAAAAATGCCGGGGCCACATATCAGAGGGCCATGGTGACACTGTTCCATGATATGATGCACAAGGAGATAGAAGTTTATGTTGACGACATGATTGCTAAATCCCGAGGAGAAGAAGAACATATTGTGAACCTCAAAAAGTTATTTGAAAGACTGAGAAAGTTTCAGCTAAGGCTTAATCCGGTTAAATGTACATTCGGGGTTACCTCGGGAAAATTACTGGGCTTCATCGTCAGTAAAAAAGGCATAGAGGTAGATCCAGAAAAGATAAAAGCCATTCAAGAACTACCCCCGCCGCGCACTCAGAAAGAGGTCAGAGGATTCTTGGGAAGGCTAAACTACATTTCCCGATTTATTGCTCAACTCACCAATCAGTGTGACCCCATCTTTCGACTCCTTCGAAAGCACAACCCTGGGGCATGGGACGAAGAATGCCAGGAGGCCTTTGACAAAATAAAACAATATTTGTCTAGCCCCCCAGTGCTAGTGCCACCGACTCCAGGAAGGCCTTTGATATTGTATTTAACGGTGTTTGAAAACTCAATGGGTTGTGTACTCGGGCAACATGATGAGTCGGGAAAGAAAGAAAAGGCGATATACTACCTTAGCAAAAAGTTTACAGAATACGAAGCAAGGTATTCATCAATCGAAAGATCCTGTTGTGCTCTGGTTTGGGCAGCTAGGAGGCTCAGGCAATACATGTTGTATCATACGACATGGTTAATCTCAAAGTTAGACCCGATAAAATATATGATGGAATCACCTGCACTCTCGGGGAGAATGGCCCGATGGCAGATCCTGTTATCAGAATATGATGTCAGCTATGTGAACCAAAAATCGGTGAAAGGGAGTGCAATAGCTGATTTCTTGGCGGCTCGAACAACAGAAGAATATGAGCCCTTGAGATTTGATTTCCCGGATGAGGACTTAATGTGCATCACAGAGAAAGAATGTGAGTCATCAAAAGGGACGCCCTGGAAGATGAGCTTTGATGGTGCATCAAATGCCCTGGGGCACGGGATTGGGGCAGTCTTAGTATCACCGGTAGGAGATCATTATCCTTTCACTGCTAGACTCAATTTTTTCTGCACCAACAACATAGCAGAATATGAGGCTTGTATCATGGGACTACGGGCAGCCATTGAACGAAACATCGAGATCCTAGAGGTATACGGGGATTCAGCTTTAGTGATCTACCAAATCCGTGGAGATTGGGAAGTGAGAGACCCAAAGTTGATTAAGTACAGCTATCTGGTGGCTGAATTGATTAAAGATTTCAAAGAAATAACTTTTAATTACTTCCCGCGAGAAGATAACCAATTGGCTGACGCCTTGGCCACCCTAGCTTCAATGTTCAAAGCAAATAAAGAAGCAGAAATAATGCCCCTCAAGATGAGCATATACGAGGTCCCTGCACATTGTTATAGCATCGAGAAGGAGGCTGATGGACGACCATGGTACCATGATGTCTTGGAGTACATCAAGAATCAAATGTATCCTGAGCAAGCAAACGAGAATGACAAAAGAACAATCAGAAGAATGTCAGTGGGATTTGTTCTTGATGGGGACACCTTGTACAAGAAAGGTAAAGATCAGGTGCTTCTGAGATGCGTGGATGCTACTGAGGCCGAGAAAATACTTAAAGAAGTTCACGAAGAAATATGTGGGACCCACTCCAACGGCTTCACTATGTCCAGAAAAATTATGAGACTCGGGTATTACTGGTCGACGATGGAAAGGGATTGCATTAGCTACGCAAGAAAGTGCCACAAATGTCAAATTTATGGCGACAAAATTCATGTAGCTCCTTCTCCCCTTTATGTTATGACGTCTCCATGGCCCTTTTCAATGTGGGGCATGGACGTTATAGGGCCAATTTCTCCCAAAGCTTCTAATGGGCACCGATTCATTTTCGTGGTCATCGACTATTTCACAAAATGGGTAGAAGCTGCTTCATTTGCTAATGTGACAAGGGCCGCTGTCTGTAGGTTCTTGAAAAAGGAAATCATTTGTCGATATGGTTTGCCTGAAAGAATCATATCAGATAACGCTTTGAATTTGAACAATAAAATGATGACAGAGGTGTGCAAGCAATTTCAAATAAAGCATCATAATTCCTCGCCTTATCGACCGAAGATGAACGGAGCTGTAGAGGCAGCTAATAAGAACATAAAGAAGATCATCGGCAAAATGACGGAGACCTACAAGGACTGGCACGAAAAGCTGCCATTCGCTCTGTTCGCATATCGCACATCCATACGTACATCTACAGGGGCAACTCCTTTCTCTCTAGTCTATGGGACGGAAGCCATGCTACCTATTGAAGTTGAGATACCGTCCCTACGAGTCTTAATGGAATCGAAACTCGAGGAGGCAGAATGGGTCCAAGCTCGTTATGATCAGTTGAATCTCATCGAAGAAAAACGCTTGAAGGCAATCTGCCATGGACAGATGTACCAGAAACGGATGATCGCTGCCCATGACAAGAAGGTACGGCCAAGAGAATTCCACGAAGGAGAACTCGTTTTGAGAAAGATCCTCCCAATACAAAAAGATTTGCGAGGGAAATGGGCACCTAATTGGGAAGGACCGTATGTCGTGAAGAAGGCATTCTCTGGCGGGGCCTTGATCCTTACAGAAATGGATGGGAAGGAGTTACCAAATCCAGTAAACTCCGATGTTGTGAAGAAATACTACACTTAAAAAAAAAAAAAAGGGGAGGTCAAGGTGAAAACCCGAAAAGGGCGCCTTGGTCAAGCACAGAACATTAGGATGAAAACCCGAAAGGGCGTCCTAATAAAGCAAGTTTGGGCCCAAGGGGGCAGAAGCAATTTTGAACAGTGGGCCAAGTGACCAGGCTATGGTATGAAGCATTTCTGAACACTCGGGATCTTCTACACAAGAGACCTTGCTCAGAAAGATTCGTGATTGAGAAACGTGGCAGAGTTCATGCATTGAATATCTAGAACATTTGTACCCACTAATATGGTTCCTTTTCTTCTATGGCACTTTCAATTATCCTTGGTTGACTTTGTTGGTTACCTTCGAAAATTATGTGAAGTCTCTTTCTTGTACCTACCTGACCATTTACATGCATCTTATTATGTTTATCTAATTGATAAATAGTAATATGACATGCTCTGTACAAAAGGAAATGTTAAGCATTACCTGAATGAAAATTGATAAGCACAAGAACCTCAAAGCAATAACAAAAGTTCAACCAGGAGCAAAAGAGTGGTATTAGAGAAATGTAGATTGCTCGGATGACTTGAAGACGGGTGCAAAGCCTAAAGAGAACCAAGAGTCAAAACGCTAAATACAAATCTTCAAAAATCATGACGAAAGGGCACATATGGCCAACGTACCTAAAGCGCATAACATAATCATATAGGCATGAATGCATTTAAGGCAAACAGGTGCATATCACGATAACATCATGCATGACATATGCAGGCATTCCAAACAGAGCAAAAGGTTTTGGGAAAGCTATCCAAATCAAAGAAAAGATACTGGAACTCCACCATGTGAGAAATTCTGGGTGATTTTAATTTATGTTTCAAGATCAACTCATATTGCGAGATGTGAGTTGAGCCTCAAAACACGTTGAGGTATTTTTAATTTCTGTCTTTCAAAAAATCAACTCATATTGCGAGAAGTGAGTTGAGCCTCAGGACACGCTGAGGTATTTTTAATTTCTGTCTTTCAAAAATCAACTCATATTGCGAGAAGTGAGTTGAGCCTCAGGACACGCTGAGGTATTTTTAATTTCTGTTTTCAAAAGTCAACTCGTATTACGAGAAATGAGTTGCGCCTCAGGTCACACGCTGAGGTATTTGCAATTTATGTTTTCAAAAGTCAACTCGTATTACGAGAAATGAGTTGCGCCTCAGGTCACACGCTGAGGTATTTGCAATTTATGTTTTCAAAAGTCAACTCGTATTGCGAGAAACGAGTTGCGCCTCAGGTCGCACGCTGAGGTATTTGCAATTTATATTTTCAAAATTCAACTCATATTGCGAAAGGTGAGTTGATCTTTTTCAATTTCTGCTTTTCAATTTCTGTTTATCCAACTCATATTGCAAGAGGTGAGTTGAGGTCTCAAATTACACGCTGAGGTATTTTCAATTTTTGTTTTTTAAATTTATGTTCATTCAACTCATATTGCGAGAGGTGAGTTGAGTCTCAAGTCACACACCGGGACACTCTTAATTTGTGTTCCAAAAGAATTAACCCATGTTACGAGAATTTGCAGGTTGGGCTAGTTTAGGTGTTTGTTTTTTTCAATAAAGGATAAAGGATGGAGCTGACTGAAGATGCAGATTTTGCCTCCCTGGAGTTACAGTGTAGCAAATTGAAGACACAAGATTCATTTTCCTGAAGATCGAAAACGATGAGTCTCATATTACTGAAGATGCAACTAGAGTGAAGCTACGATGCATGTCTTTCAAGTTGCAGTAGATTGAACCAAAACTACAAGATTTGACCCTCCTGACAATGCGGGAGCAGATCGAAGATCCGAGGCTAAATTGAAGAGAAGAAGCGCCAAGAAACCAAGACTCGACAAGACCGGGCAAAATTGGCCCTCTTTAAGTCTTTGCTCTATTCTCGTTACACGACAATGAGCAAAGAGGGGCAGCTGTAATAGGGCAATTTTGCCCGGGCCCATGCAAACCAAGTAAAACCAAATTGTCCATTTACAACAATCCCAAGCCCAATTTACAAAACCAAATTAAACTACCTAAAACCCCTAAAAACAAACCTCATACCCGTTTCAATACCCAATACCCGGAGCCCATTTATCACAACCCAAGTAACCTAAAGCCTAACCCAACCCGGTGGCCCAAATTCAACATCCCTAGCCCAAAACCTAATGTGTAATAGCAACCCTAGCAGCTACTCTTAACCCACTGCGCCGCATACCTAGCCACCAACCTTCTGGCCACCGGTCATTTCACCATTGCCCTCCACCTGCTCCGCCGAGCCTGGTCCCATCACCCTATTGACCTCCAGACCTCCATAGACCTGCAAACATGACGAGAGCAGCAAGGAGAACACGCAACAGAGAGCAGCACAACAGAGCATAGAAATAGGACAGAAAAATAATAGAATAAAAAAGGGAGGGTACCAAAATCGGCTTAAAAAGGAGCCGAAATCGAACCAAGGGAAGGGGGGATTTTTTTTTCGAATTTTCTTACCGATTTTGGCAAGAAAACAGAAGTAAAAACATTTGTAAAAGGGGAATCCCCATTTCTTGTACAAAAAGATCAAAAATCAACAAGGACAGAGGTTTTGAGAAGGTTGATTTTAACCTTTTTTGATTATTTCGTTTTTCGTTTGTTCCTATTTTGTTTTTTTTTATCTTCTTTTAATCTATGTTAAACCAAAAAAGAAAAGTATAGAAGAAGGAGAAGGAAACTTACCCCGAGCCTTCCGTGGCCATAACGTTGACGAACCCTCGTACATCGTCGAAATCGGGTCTAAAAACGCCAGTTCGCGCAATACCAACCACGAGCACAGTGGTGGTTCGGCGGAGGGTTTGCGATGATGGGTTGGGAGACAACCCTAGCGGATCGGTGAAGCAAAGGAAAAAGGGGAGGTGGCTGCTGCTAAAAAAAAAGGGAGCTGAACGAAAGAAGGGTTTTTACCCGGTTAAGATGCGTGAAACGGTGCCGTTTAGTGCCAGTTCCAATGGTTCAAAACGACACCGTATAGGTGACCCGGTAAGGACCCAATGATCCGACCCAGGCGAGGCTGTGACCCGCGTGTTTTGGGTCGTAGAGGGCTTATTGCGTTAGTGGTCCCCTTGTTCGTGCGAGTGTTGGATTAGGTCCTGTTTGCACTTGTTTGGTTTCTTAATTTTTGCCCGAGGATTTGTTTGCTATTTTGATTTAGTCCTCCTCTTAACTCTGCGTTTTTGGGCCGGGAACGTTGGTGCTTTAATCCTCCTTTATTTGCCCGCATTGCTTTTCAGTCCCCCATTTCAATTTCCATAGTGTATTTATTTATGGATTAACCCCTTTTGTTTGTTTATTCTTACACTTTAGTTTGTTTTTATTTTATTTATGGACGTATTTTATTTCATAGTTTATTTTCAAATTATTATTAATTCTTTCAATATGTTTCAAATATCCTTATACGTATATAGTATATATTAAGATTTATTAATTCTATATCATTTTACATATATATATTGTGATAAGATCATTTTAGTTTTCACTTTTTTTTTATTCTAAGATTTGTATAATATTTAATTTGTATAATATATTATATATTATTAATTTCTACGCATAAGTCTAGCTTTTATTAAAATTAGTTTGTTTATGTACACGCTATTAGGTTCATGTTATTTTGCTATAAAGGTTGTCATGTATATATATATCATATATATATTTTAATATCATATTATTCATATACTTTATACTATCTCATGTATATACTTTAATATTATTTATGTAAACGTTTTAGTGTATTATAGATATACATATGTTAACACTCTTTTACATATTATGCATATTATTCATGTAGGAATATTTTCATGTATTACGTATATGTATATGTGTGCATTTTATTTTTTTATGTATCTGGTATATTATATATTTCGCATTATGTATAGGCCATTCTTTTACGTATTTAATGTTATTATATACGTTCGATATCATGCTACATAATTATCGTTATTATTGCATTGTTTATTATTTGTTGATTATTATGATTTATCGATGAAGTATACATTGTTCATGAATTATTTCTTCGTGTTATATATTGTTATTTTATGTTCGTATTTTCGCATTCAATATTACTAAGTGAAAACTACTATTCAAAGGTTTAAAAAATAATACATAACTCGGGTTTGGGAAGTACGAGGAAATCAAGTCTTAACTTACTAGGCTCTGATTTTTCTCATTAAACTCGAACCATCGAGTATTGATTTCAAAATCTAAACATGCGAGTTTTCAAATGAAACTTATCCTCGGGGACTTAAAGTATTGCGTTCTAACTTACTGAATGTGATATTCATTGTCTCGAGGTAAGATTTTAAAAATCAAAGTAATGTTTTATGTTTTGGGGCTTCAATAAATCGAGCCCTAACTTATTGGGTTCCGGTTTTTTCGTTCGACCCAAAATAATATTCCTTTCTCAATTTAAATACATGAAACTTTTTGAGCAAAAAAGACGAGCTTAATTTCAAGAAATTGATATGTCGCACCCTAATTTACTGGGTATGGCATTCTCATTTCTTTGAAATAAGTGAACCTCAGTTTTCACTTCATTCAAATGTTTTTAATAAAAGGGATCGTATTTTAAATTTTCAAACATTCGACACTAAGACATTAATTAATCAACAGGGTACCAATTTTGGGCGCATCGAGGGTGCTAATCCTTCCTCGTGTGTAACCGACTCCCGAGCTCATTCTTTGATTTTCGTAGACCAAAATTAATTGTTTTAATAACTCAAAAATGTTTTATTAAAATAATTTAAGGTGACCCGATCGCACCTCGAAAAAGATCGGTGGCGACTCCATTTTTAAATTTTAAAGTCGATTCCCCGTATTTTAAAAAAAATGGTTTCGACACTAAATATTCTCAAAACAGTTTTGGCTTTTGGCTTCAGGAATCTCACTCCTCTGTCGATCTCTTCTATGTTAAAATAAGTATGGAAATCAACTCAATCTATTCTACATTCTCTTTTAATTTTTGCAAGTAAACGTGTGGCTTTTCTTAAGTGTGTGGTAACCCATCAGTTTTGGGTTTTTAGACGATTGAAGTGAAGGGAAATCACTATCTTTTGATGTATTTTGATAGGGCAGAGGTTAGGGACGGTTATGGTGGCTTAGACAACGGTTTTGAGGCTATTTTGAGGTGGTTTTGTGATCTCCCTGACGGCCAAACGAGTGTGTAGATTTGGGATCTAGGGTTTCTGATTAATTTTGGGTGCCACATTTGGGGATTTTTGTCAAAATTCACACAGTCGTGTCCCTTGGGCACACGGGCATGTGCGTTTAGGATTTAGGGACTTGGGATTTAGAGTCACACGATTGTGTGGCTGATTTAGGGATTAGGGAATCCACACGGGCGTGTGAGATCCTCACATGGCTGTGTCTGCCCTGCACTCTACTTTAGCAAAATTGGATATTGAGTTACACGGCCTATTCACACGGCTGTGTCCCTACTTCACACGAGCGTGTGCCTCTGTCACACAGCCATATACTACCCTTCACACCGGTGTTTGGACCCTGACATGGCCTAAATTGCTCTACAAGACCGGAGCACACGGGTGTGTGGCCCTATCTCGCAAAATAAGGTTTTAGGTTGAATTTAATTATAATCGCAACTCTGTGTGTTCTAACCCTCGACTAAGCTTTATTGAAGGTAATTATGACTCTATTTTGAGCTTGAAATCTGTGTTATTTGTGATTGGCTGTGTGATAAGCTGGATATTGAATTTGAGTTATGAGTGTGCACATGTTTGATTCAGTAATTGACTTATTGGATGTGAATGTCTATTTCTGATTAACTATTTGAGACTGGTATTCTGAGTGTGTACATCTGGCTGCATACATGCATACATATGCATAAACTATTTTGGGTTGGATTTTTGAAGAGAAGAGATATTGACGAAACTAAACTAACAGTTGATCTGTTGGTTACTAGCCCTTAGTACCTAGAGGGTCGTGGGCGATCCCAATACCCTAAGGGTCATGGACAATACGGATGGTCATCTCTGCCGGACAACCTGGGATGACATTATAACGATATAGCGGATTATCGCATTGCAGTATACCGCACATATGTTAGCTACGCTACGTACCACTATTTGATCTGGCAGTTCAACTGTACGCCTGTACTGCAGTTTACCGCATGGCACTGTACAACACATACATCAGCATTGCTATGTATCATTTACTGATCTGGCTCTCCTACTGCAACCTATTAGTATAGCGGATTACCGCATTGCACTGTACCACATGTACGTTAGCTACGCTACGTACCACTTTTTGATCTGGCGGTACATACTGCATAACTGCATTGCAGTTTACCGTATTGCACATTACAGCTTATACGCTAGCTTTGCTACGTAATATACGAGACTAACAATTTATCTGCACATTGTTAGCCCTAGAACCCAGAGGGTCGAGAGCAGTCTCAATACCCAGAGGGTCATGGACAATCCTAATAGCCATCATTGTCAGACAACCCAGGATAACATCAGTTGGAGTGCAGGGTTGGATGGACCTTACAGGGTCTTGAGTCGAATGATTGGTGGGATGAGCTTAAAGCTCTTAAGAGGAGTGATGGGGGACGGAGGGGTATGTTAGCTGGATGGGTGAGAATATTATAACTCATTCGTATTCATATACATCTGGTCGGTCTGTTTGACTGAATTGAAACTTGTGAATGGTTGAGAATTACTGATACCTGATAAACCAAAAATTATACATATTTTTACCTCATGCTTAGCACATTTATGGATCAATTATTTTTTGATTTGTGGAATTTGATGCTCCTAAACCTTTAACTTCATATTTTATACTCAGGTGAGCTTAGGGGAGTGAAAAGAACAAGAAACGGGCCGAAAATAGAGAAAATGGGCCAAAGCAAGAAATCAACACGGCTTAGAAGTTCACTACACGGGCGTGTCACACGGCCGTGCCACATAAATAGGCTCGAGCACGGCCTAGAATCTATTCACACAGGCAACCCACACGGCCGTGCCACTCTAACAGGCTCGAGCACGGCCTCTGCATTGACTCACACGGGCATGGCACACGAGCGTGTCCCTGTCGTGAGAAAGTTCAATTTCACTAGGAAAAGGCTACTTAGAGGTTAAGAAAGACATTCTAAACTCTATATAAAGACCCTAGGAGGCCACTACAAGGGTAGAGAGTAGAGGAGAGAGTCGAGTACATTATTCCCACCAAGACGGGGAGTTAAAGGCAGGGAATTACTCGAAGGAAAGCTGATTGTTCCATCCCGAAAGTTAGGATCTACATCAAGCCAAACTGTGGAAATATTGGATTAGTTTATTTGAAATGGTGATATATGATATTTTGACAATGGTACAAATTATGTGTTTATAATATGTTGTGATGTTTTGAGCGGTTAATGAGTAAGAGATCACATAATAGGTTGATAAAGAGTACTCGAAGATTTTGATACCTTATGTGAAAATTATGGCAGCACTTACATGATGATGAATAAATAGGTTTAGTAGGTGAGTTAATTTGAAGGATGAGTAGTAATAGATAGTTATAGTTATATGATAATTGAATTTGCACTAGGAGAATGGAATAAGCCTGGATATTGTCAAGTTGATTTGGTTGGTATATGTTTTGATGTTTGAATAGAGAGTGAAGCAATGAGTTCGATGTAATGGACCATGATTGGAATAGCCTAATATTCATTGAGTTTTGGCTGATGATATGTCTATTGTCGAAACTTTTTTTTTTGTCCTAAACTATTTTATTTTTTAAAAAGGAAGATGGAATCGGTCACCAATCTTTTTTATTAGATGTGATTGGATCACCTCAAAATTTAATCATTTTAATAAAATGTCAAAATTATTAAGTGACAATTTCTTTTACAAAATTCAAGAAGTGGGTTCGGGAGTCGGTCCTCATAACGCTCAAAATTAGTACCTAGTTTATTACTTAATGTCTTAGTGTGGGAAATTGAAAATTTGAGGAGAATCTAAGATGCGACCCTTGCATACATGATATTATTAGATGACATTGCTAAAAAAACATCACTATGTAAATTACATTTTATGGAGTAGGCTCTCTTTTTTTCGAGTTGATCAAGAAGATGAGTCATGTCCCGTAAGTTAGGGGCACAACATCTTGAATCCCCAAAAATAAAGAATATTCGTCATCTAATTATTACCTAAACCCTATACGTTTTCAATTTTAAATAGGATATTCAATTACTTCGGTTCAAGAAGAAAGGCATATCCTGTAAATTAGCAACACAACTTCTCAAATTACCTACATACAAGAAGATTGCCTCGGTCTTAAGTACTACTTATGCGTTACGCAAAAATCAATGCTACATTAATGTGACATGCGATAAGTCTATTCGAACGTGGTATGTTGTACCAAACAGGTGAATATATGTAGGCATAATATAATAATAACAAATTTATGATATTATAATTATAGCAACACAAATAATAAAATAACACTATAATAAAATAACAAAAATAATAGTAGGAATAATAATACAATTTAATAATGATAATAATATATAGTAAAATAACAGAAAAATATATGATGATGTTATAATTATAACCGTGTAATATTAACAATAATAAAATTTTAACGGAAGTAACATTAATTTACATCAATAATCATCTAATAATATAAATGGTATCAATGTTTTAAAGTGAAGGACTTAAATTAAATAATATAGAAATTTAAAGATGAAAAACATGAATTGCGTAACTTGAAGGGTAAAAATGCAAATAACAAAATTAAAAGTGTTGGAAATAAATCGTTTTTACAAACTCGTGTTTTTCCGAAAATAGACTAAATTTTATTTATAAATAAATATTTTAAAATTGTCTGCTTTTAGAACCCAATCGCTACTAAGTCATCTCGATGGCCGATGTAATCTCTCGAATTCGAGTCTAGCGTTTAACCTGGTGGAGGAGGTTACAAATTAAGATAATTAAAATTTTAAATTAAATTAGGCTAATTAGAGTTTTAATTTAGATAAGATAATTAGGAGTTTAAATTAAATTAGTATAATTAAAATTAAAATTTATTTAAAAAGTGTTCTAATAATATGGTAAGTATAAAAATATTTAAACTGAAATTTTAGGGATTATAGGTTAGACCCTAATTCAGTTAAGAATATGGTACAGATTGTGTTACAACATTATAACAATTATTTGATATTTTATTTTATTTATTTCATTTTGGGTTATTATATTTTAATAATTATTTGTTATTATTTATTAAATTTTAAGTGAAATTTTTTAAATGTAATTAAGATTGAATCATACATGATCATCAATAACATACCAAGATAACTAACATTGAACTAAAACTTGTAATTATATTGTCATGTATTTATACATGTCTTAACTTATTGCAAAAAGCTTAAATAAGACGATGCAATTTATAATTAATAGTAGAAGAGTGTAATGATCAAGCTATGTTAAATTAACAATACATACAATATCATTAAAGTAAAATACATAACATAAACTTCATTAAAACATAAATCAAGCCAAATGATGTTAACATTAGATAAAATATTCAAAATTAATATCACTAGAACAAACAATATAACATAAACAATAACCATTCAAAATCTCTATGTATGCAAAGAGATTCAGCATTGCTGCATGGAGGAATGCACAAATACATTTCCCACTCACCATCTTTTTTATTAACAATATAATTAGATATCCCACGAAATTACTACATGGTGATGGCACATGAACCAGTGTCATACGGTTCAAGGCGTAGTGCCCGAGCCAGACTGAGTAAACATGGACTTCAGCCATTCAGGCATTTTAACCCACTCAAGGTACTCTGCCTTTTTCTCAGGTTTCTTCTCCTCTTCTTTTTCATGCTTTGGGAACTCGTGTTTATGTTCCTTACCCTCATCTTGTTTTTCCTTGCACTCGGGCATTTTCAGATATTCGACTCCATGTTTCTCGTGCTCTTTAGGCTTTTCCCATTTGGGAAAATCAGGTTTTTCTTTCTTGTACTCTTCGTGCTCCTTCGATTCGTGTGACTCGTGGCACTCTTCATCTTTATATTCCTTACACTTATCTTGCTTTTCCTTGTCATCGGGTATTTCCGGGTATTTGACTTCGTGTTTCTCGTGCTCTTTAGGCTTTTCCCATTTGGGGAACTCGGGTTTTTCTTTCTCGTACCGTTCGTGCTCCTTCGATTCGTGTGATTCGTGGTACTCTTCATCTTTATGTTTCTTATCCTCATCTTCTTTGTCCTTGTACTCAGGTATTTTCGGATACTTACCTTCATGTTTCTCATGCTCTTTCGGATTTTCCCATTTGGGGAACTCGGGTTTTTCTTTCTCGTACCGTTCGTGCTCCTTCGATTCGTGTGATTCGTGGTACTCTTCATCTTTATGTTCCTTATCCTCATCTTGTTTGTCCTTGTACTCAGGTATTTTCAGATATTTACCTTCATGTTTCTCGTGCTCTTTAGGCTTTTCCCATTTGGGGAAATCAGGTTTTTCTTTATCGTGCTCCTTCGATTCGTGTGACTCGTGGTACTCTTCATCTTTATGTTCCTTATCCTCATCTTGTTTGTCTTTATACTCGGGTATTTTCGGATATCCGACTTCGTGTTTCTCCTGCTCTTTAGGCTTTGGTTTTTCTTTATCGTACTCTTCGTGCTCCTTCGATTCGTATGACTCATGGTACTCTTCATGTTGTTTGCAGGGTTTTTGTTTTTCCTCCTTTTGCATTTCAGGCTTCTCATGTTTTGGGTACTCTTGGTGATACTTTGGCTGTTTGTATTCCGGCTTTTCGTATTCAGACCCTTCCTGCTTTTTGAATATCGAAGCCAATTGCGGCAACTCGGGTGAGGTTGTTTGTGTCTCGAATAAACGTTGAGCCGCTGCTGAGACGGTGTGGCTACCGATCATTAGTGAGACAGTAATGAGTAAAAGTTGGAAAAGGAAGAAAGGGTGACGAATGTTATGAGCCATGGTTAACCAAATAGAAAGAAGAGAATTTTGAGTGTATTTGTGTTTGGGTTGTTGTCTATGTGTAGCAAGCCTTTTATAGGAGAGGATGAGAGATGGTTTGGTGGGATTTGGCTCCACGTTGTTTGTACCAATTTCTGATCTACATACTTGACTTATGGTGGGATTATGTTAAGAAGGTGCTCAATCTATGTCAAAGATTTTTTCCGTAAATATACAAAATATAATCTTTCAAATATATAAAAAAATGTTATAAAAATTAAGTGTTTTTCTTTATTTGGATAATAGTTTGTGAGAGCATTTGGTTCGAGTAATATAAGATTACTTTTCATAATAAGATTTACAGGAATGTAAGATTACAAGTGGGATGTTCCGTATGTTATATTATCTTATTTGGTTCATTTGATTTGAATTTTTGTGTTTGGTTAAGCGGACTTAAAATTCAAAAGAATTTGATTTAAAATTTAAAATTATGCTTGTAATTTCAAGATTAATTATACTTTATATTACTATATTTTGATACTATTTGTACGAGATTATAATATGAAATGCTCAGAATTTTAAGAATTAAAATAACATAATCTTTTTTTTAAAATATAATATTACATTCCGTAATATAAAATTCGACCAACCAAACACGATATTAATATATATATTTTTTGGTGTGACCAGCCCACCTTGTTTTAATTTCATTTTAACATTATTCTGTGAGCAGTTGAACTAGACAAAATGCCTGTATCCATTATAGGCAAAAATTGGCTCATTGAAGGCAGCAAAAAGTATAATGTTATATACTTTACGCATCTCACCACTTTCACATTCACCAAACTATAATTATGATTAAATTATTAATATTATATGTTAAAACATAATAATAAAAAAATATGGTCAATCTTCATTTCCCTCTTCTCTCCACCGTTTGCAAGAAAAAGAAACTAATTATCTAAAAAAACTCAGCAAAACCCAAAAGCAAAATAAAATTCGGAAAATTAGTCCACAAGTCCAAAAGTCCATAAACTTTAATTAAAAATTATTTAATAAAATATAATGTGAGAAAATCAATACAAGCTCCCGAACATCGTCCAATCCTAAGTTTGCGGATTGCCTGAAACGATTAAATAATTTGGTGGGTTATGAAGCTCAGTGTGTGACTTAACTCAAGCATAAGCACATATAATGTCATAAACAGATCAGGATATCACAGAGAATTTTATAACGTTCAATTGGCCAAAATTGAGAATGCATGATTATGTTAATGCAGTATTTTTCAGAAAAACACAATGCAAATTTTTTTTCGAAAATTTCCTACCCAACTTCGTAACACACCAAATAGGGTTCCCCAGAATTCGTCCATCCAAAACACAACAACAGATAATTGTGGACAATGCCACCAGTGTTGCAGATAAATTGCCAAAATAGATATGGGCAATCGAGCCACCATAATTGCAGTTAAGCTGCTAGAACAGATATGTGGTTAAACCACTAGATAGTGCAAATCGTTAAACTATCAAAATTTCCTCCTTACCACATCATCCCAGCCTCATGCAATGTGACATAGCATGCAAATACAAAATCGGAATAGTAACCATGTTGAAGATGCAATCGAATGTTTAACAAAAATCAATAGGCATGAGATTTCATGCTTTGCAGAACAAATAAGTCAGATTTCAATAATAACAAATCAATTTAATTAGAATAGCCACAAGGTCAAATGCCATGAGAATTGGAATAAAGCATACTATATACTTATTGTAATGAGCCAATTTAGCCCGGGTCCATACAAAAAAATAATAAAATAAAACAAATTCAAAGTCCAAATCCAATCCAAAATTACAAATATATCATTTGACCCGATCGGAATGGCCCATTACTTTAGAAAATTGAAGGTCCATCTATAAGCTTGACACATATGGAAACATAATTTTCAAGGATATGCAATCTTAGATATGATATGCAATCTTAGAAGATATGATTTTGTAATCTTAGAGATTTAATTTGTAGATACCCTTTAATCTTAGTCGTTGATGTAATTAATTTGTACCGTTGGATTTGGGGAGGCTCAACTATAAATAGAGGCCTCTCCCTTCATTATAAATCACTTGAGTTTTGGGAGCAATAAGAATTCTTGAGAGCATTCACTCAAATTTCTCTCTCTCTTGCGTTCTTATTTTTTGTGGCTTGTTCTTATATTGTCATTTTTCTATCAAAGTTTTTATGCATCATTTTAATATTGCATCAATTTTCCTAAAAATTCAAAAAGAAGTTTTCTAAATAAGGTAATATTTTGTGTTTGGAAATTCGAGAAATAGTGCCCTAACGTGCTGGGTTTCGATTTTTCGTTTGACCAAATAACTAAATATCATTTTTTAATTCTTTTAAAGGCATGAGTTTTACAAATCATGAGATGATTTTGGTTTCGAGGGTTTAAAATGTCGTATCCTAACGCGTTGGATGTGATATTTTATTCTTTCGGAACAAGAGAATCTTAAATTTTAACTTGAATTGTTCAAGCATTTTTAAAGGGATCGTATTTGTGTTTGGAAATTCAGGAAATAGTGCCCTAACATGCTGGGTTTCAATTTTCCATTTGACCAAATAACTAAATATCCTTTTTAATTTTTTTTAAAGGCATGAGGTTTAAAAATCATGAGATGATTTTAGTTTCGAGGGTTTAAAATGTCGTATCCTAACGTGCTGGATGTGATATTTTATTCTTTCGGAGCAAGAGAATCTTAAATTTTAACTCGAATTGTCCAAGCATTTTTAAAGGCATCATATTTTAAAATTTTTTTCAAGTTTTTGATATTAGGACATTAATTAATCAATAGGTACCAATTTTTGGCGTTTCGAGGGTGGTAATCCTTCCTCGTACGTAACTGACTCCCGAACCTGTTTTCTATAATTTCGTAGGCCAAAATCAATATTTTAAATAAAACAAAATGTTTTATAAGTTGATCCAATCACACTTAAACAAAAAAGATTGGTGGCGACTCCCATTTTTGTTTTTTAAAGGTCGATCCCCGTTTTTCAAAATAAAAATGGTTTCGACAGCTTGGCGACTCCACTAGGGACTAAGAGAGTCAAGCCGTAAAATTGATTATTTTCTGTCCTTTTGTCAAAATTTGAAAATTCAATTTGAAAATTACGATCCTTTTATTGCATGTGTTCACATCATTGCATATGATTGTTATTTTCTCGCACACATAGCATTGCATGACCGTTGTGGTCACACCTTTAAGTGGGAGTGAGAAACTATGTCTTCGTGAGGTTTTCACCTCCGCATGGGCTAGTGGACTGCTTCCGGGATACATCTGTACCTATGTCTCCGTGAGATTTTCATCTCCGCATAGCCGTAGAGAAATGTATTCCCCTGAACTGAACTCGGTCTGTATGAGCCTATAATGGGTGAGGATTGAGGAATCTGCCGGTTCAGGTACCCTTGCCTTAGAGCGAAACAACATATAGTGAGCCCTAAGAGCCTACCTTAGGTAGAATCATACCAAACCCTAGAGGTCACCCCAATTAGGTGCTCTATGCTGTGTTTATTTCTTTTGTGCTAACGTGTTTTGTTTTGGTTATGTCCGCATTGCATTACATCATTATAAAGGGGAGGTGTTGATTCATATTCGATTGCTAAATAGAATAGTTTATGATAAGGAAACAAATTTTTTGATAAAGTGGATTATAATACAGTCGTCCGAATATGGTCCAAGTAAACATGACGAGAGAGGGCTGGTAGTCCACGGAGGAATACATGACTTGGTTTCATCGCCAAAGATTCAAGCCAACAAAGATTATTCAAGAGCCGTCACGTCTTGATTTTTTGAAGAAGCTAATAAGTGTCGTGGAGATAAGTGAGCAATGGGTCGTGGCCCAGATCAAGCAATAATGAGCTAGCGAAGGCATCTTTTGGAAAATTTGCAATATTTGACCATAAAGAAAAGATCAGTGTTTTCACTTGGACTATGAAGGGCAAGGCCGCATATGTAATCCGTTTCATGTAAAGAAATTTGTTTTCTAGAAAAGTTATTCTAATGGAATTGAATTCATAATCAACGCCTCTCTTTCTTTTGCATTCATTACATGCATCTGCATCATATTGCATCACTTGCATTAGACTTTTACAAAAAGACCCTAATTAGGTAAAAATATTTTAGAGTTAACTTGGAAAACATGGAACAAAAATTGGAGAGATTAGAGCAAAGGCAAATACAGATGCAAGAGCAATTGACAAAAATTCAACAAGATATACGAGATCAAATGTTAGAGTTCCAAAGAAATGTGATTGGCCAGCTAAGTCAGTTACTAGCTGAAGGGCTTGAAAAGAGGAAAGGCCCAGTGGTCAACAGCGGGGATGATAATGAAGACCTCATCTATCCCCCAGGTTTTACCCCAATAAGCGTCCAGACCCAACCAGACGCGCATTCACAAGGGGTATCTGTAACTATTAGACCCCAACAGCATCAGGTTGGTATGTCAACACCAATAAATTACTTGATAGGCTCAGGTCCTAATCTGGGAGGCAATCCAACCAATTCTATTGTCATTGATCTAGCTAGTATAGAAGAAATAAAGAAGGCTAGTGTGGAGATCCCAAAACAATGTGAAGATCGTTACAAAAGAAAAAGCTAGATTGGAGCTCCCGAGTTAATACTTTAAGGGTCCCGAAGAAAAAAGAAAATGAGGTAAATAACACGAGTATGCATGGTAGGGGTTATTCAAAACTGATTACTATAGGCCAGCCAAGAACGGCAACTACTAGCCATCAGGTTCCCCAAAGGCAAGAACCCAATCCGAGACCGAACTCAGAAAAGTCCCAATTCGCGCCCATCCTAATCACGTATAGGGAGCTATATCAAATCTTGTTAGATGCACACGTGGTATTCCCTTTCTACCTAAAACTTATACAACCCCCATACCCTAAAATGGTACGACACGAATGCCCAATGCGAATACCATGCGGGAATCATAGGACATTCGATTGAGAACTACATTGCTTTCAAAAAAATGATTGAAAGACTTGTCAAAATAGGTATTGTCAAATTTCATAATCCCTCTGGGGCAGAAAATCTGTTACCCAACCATCTAGATAAATGGGTGAGTTCCATGATGGAAAAGGGCACGAGATCCAAGAATGCATCGAGTTCAGGGCTTTAGTGCAAGACCTGATATTTAGGGATCTGAATGACGTATCCGAAGAGGGAACTAGGGAATACAATTTTCCAAGCACCTTACATACTGGTGGAAAAGATCCTTTTAATTTTTAAAGCAAATTTAGAGTAATATTCAAAACACCCTTGTTGCCTTAAGCTTAAAGGCAATAAGAATCCTTTTGTGAAATAGGCTCATGTCCAAAATCTTTATTTCAATAAAATGCATCTTTTTGAACAAATATTCTTTTATTCTTTTCATGTATAGATTCTTTTATTTTTGGACATTCTTTCAAATATTATTCTTTATTCATACCATATAAATAATCATCCTTAGAATCATTTATTCTTTGGATTTTGCCTTCGTACCTATAACAGGTCCCCAGATATCAACGACATGAGCGATGTTGCTATTGATTCAGAATCTCCTTCTTTTGAGTAAGATATGTGTCTAGGGGGATCTCAGGATTTTGAAGATGACAAGAGATTGTAATCTTATTTCTTGACTTGTTAAGAATGGTAGAACAAGATGAGAAATGAATTTATAAAGGATCAATGAACATTGTGAACCTAGGGGAAGTGAAAGAGGAAAAGATCAGAGCCTGGAAAAACAAAGCGAGACATCATTGAGTTATTCCAAGAATTCAAAGATGTTTTTGTACGACTGTATCAAGATATGCCTGGACTACTAAGACCTGTGGATGCTGTTAAGGCAAAGAGAGGTCCATAAGAATGTCTGAAGGACGTATGCAGGTGGTTTTACAATGGCCAGGCTAAACATGAGGTTTGGGCACTGCTGGTCTACCATGGAAAGGGATTGCGTCAGTTATACTGCAAATACCTAATTAAAGAAGACAAGATTTATGTGGGGCATGGATATTATGGGGCCGATCTCGTCAAAAGCTCTAGTTGACATCATTTCTGTGGTCGTCAAATTACTTCACTAAAAGGGTGAATGTTGCTTCATATGTCAATATTGCAAAGTCGACAGTCATCAAATTTCCAAAAAAAAAAAAAAGAAGCTAGAAAGGATCATGTCTTATAATGCTTAACTGTACAATGTCAAAAGTCTACAGTCTGTTCAAAGATCAGGCGTCATATCACAGTACAACAAAGGCTGCTAAAAGAAAAAGGTACAAAAAAAAGAAAGAAAAAACAACAAAAATTATGGAAGGTGACCGAGACTTGTAAAGATTGGCATAAGAAGCTACCATTTACTCTCTATGCTTACACAACGTCGACCAGGGCTTTCGCCAGGGTAATACCTTTCTCATTGGTTTATTGGAATACAGGTGGTTCTGCTAATGGAAATCGAGATTCCTTTTCTCCAAGCTTTGATTGAGTCAAGAATTGGATGAAGTAGAATGTCTCCAGTGAACATTGGATGAAGAAAAGGGTTTGAAAGTATTCATCATAGTCAAATGTGCCAAAATAGATGATGTTGATTTATGACGAAAAATGTTTATCCAAGGGAATTTTATGATGGGGACCTAGGTATTGAGGAAAATCCTTTCTAAAGAATTTCAAAGGGAAATGAATGCTAGACGGAGAAGGACCTTATGAGGTAAAGAAGGTTCCCCCGGAGGAGCACTGATTTTAATTGAGATAGACTTATCCAATCCTGGAAATTTGGATTTAGTTCAAAGATACCTAAAAGAGGAGAGGCCAAGGTGAAAACCCACAAAAGGCGCTTTGAGATCTTCAAAAAAAAAGAGAGAAGAAAAAGATTTAAAAAAAAGGAAAAAAAGAAAAAGAAAAATGGAGAGGCCAAGGTGAAAACCCGCAAAGGGCGCATTGAGACCAAAGGGGTTTTGAGTTGAAAACCCGAAAAGAGTGGCTCAAATTTTGATAAAAATGGGGCATACGGTAGTCTTGCTATGCTTGAATTAACAATGAAGAAGTATGCTACGTCTTGGGGCATCGACAAAGTACTCCGAATATCATAAACACATATTGAGCTTAAAATGGTCTTAAATAAGTTTGTACAGAGAAGCTCAGGCTGCGATATCTGGGGCACCTAGTTGCTATTTTGCCTATTTTTGAATTTGTTATCTTTGATTATCTTATTCTTTTTAGAATACGCTTCCAATAAACTTTCTTCTCAATTGCATTTGCTATCCTTGTTTAACTTATTTGTTTCGAGCTATGCTCTTAATCAATTTCCTTCTTGTCCATTGGTATGATCTTTTTTCAAGCATTTCGCATTGAAATAACGATTAATAGACTAATAATACTTTCATAAAATAAGTTTTGCATATTACTTTGGAAGCTTCTAAAATAGAAGAACCTAAAACAGAACTATTGTTTAGAACTCACCAAGCTTAAGGGTTGGAAATATTTAAACTCAAATTGAGTTTATCTCTTCAGATTTTCTGTCAAGGACAGTGGTTGATCAAAGGACTAGATATTGCGTCGGTGATACAATTCTGACAGAAAATGAGCAATGACAACCCAAACGTAAAAGGGATCATCCTTGAAAAGAAAATTGATATTTTGCATCCATGTGAGTATCATGCATACGCATCTGGTCAGGTCACCTAGGGAATGATCAGTGGATGAAACAAGTTACAGATCCTACACCCAAAGTTGTAGTGGGATGGATTAAAAAAAATATAAACCCTATACCCTCGAATTGTAGTGGGAATAGATTAAAAAGTTTCAAAACCGCAGTGGGATAGGTTGAGAATAGTACAAGCCTTATGTCCCTGAGTTACAGTGGAAAGGACTCTGAAGTTAGTAGGGCAAATCAATTGAGCAAAAAAATGTTTTCGGGTTTTTTGTCAAATGCCAGTTGAGATAGTACCCTAATGAGTAACAAGCAATGACATCCTTTAAAAAAAAGAAGAAAGGAAGAAAGAAGAAAAATCATCCTCATGACATTTTGCATTTGTACATATATCATTCAGTTAGGAGCATTTGATTCGTTCAGATCATAGCATCTTAACCATTTTGCATAAGCATAAACACATAAAGCCAATTCTACAGGATAGGTCCCCCAAAGGACAGTGTAGTAACATCTGTGAATTCACAGATCTCGCATTCTTGAATTTGCAGTGAAGCAAATTGAAGATACTAGTTTGGCTTCCTTGAGGTTGCAGGGAGTATATTGAAGATAGCAGATCTCGCCTTCCTAAGTTTGCAGTGAAGCAGATCAAAGATATCAGTTTGGCATCGCTGAGGATACAGGGAGTAGACTGAAGATAGCAGATCTCGCCTTCCTGAGTTTGCAGTGAAGCGGATCGAAGATATCAGTCTGGCATCCTTGATGTTGCAGGGAGCAGACTGAAGATAGTAGATCTCACCTTCCTGAGTTTGTAGTAAAGCGGATCGAAGATACCAGTCTGGCATCCCTGAGGTTGCAGGGAGCAGACTGAAGATAGCAGATCTCGCCTTCTTGAGTTTGTAGTGAAGAGGATCGAAGATACTGGTCTGGCATCCCTGAGGTTGTAGGGAGCAAACTGAAGATAGTAAATCTTGTCTTCCTGAGTTTGCAGTGAAGCGGGTCCAAGATACTAGTCTGGCATCCCTGAGTTTGCAGGGAGCAGATTGAAGATAGCAGATCTTGTCTTCCTAAGTTTGTAGTGAGGCAGATCGAAGATACTAGTCTAGCATCCCTGAGTTTGCAGGGAGTAGACTGAAAATAGCAGATCTTGTCTTCTTGAGTTTACAGTGAAGCGGATCGAATATACCAATCTGGCATCCCTGAGGTTGCAGGGAGCAGACTGAAGATAGTAGATCTTGTCTTCCTGAGTTTGCAGTGAAGCAGATCGAAGATACCAGTCTGGCATCCCTGAGTTTGCAGGGAGCAGATTGAAGATAGTAGATATTGTCTTCCTGAAGTTGTAGGAAGCAGGTCAAAGATATTAACCTTATCTTCCTGAAGTTGCAGTGGAGCAGGTTAAAATTGCAAGTCTTATCTCCCTGAAGTTGCAGTGGAGTAGACTGAAGATTGCGAACCTTATCTCCCTGAAGTTGTAGTGGAGTAGGTTGAAGTTACAAACCTTATCTCTCTGAAGTTGCAGTGGAGCAGGTTAACATTGCAAGTCTTATCCCCCTGAAGTTGCAGTGGAGTAGATTGAAAATAGTAGATATTGTCTTCCTGAAGTTACAGTAAAAGATATTAGCCTTATCTCCCTGAAGTTGCAGTGGAGCAGGTTAAAATTGCAAGTCTTATCTCCTTGAAGTTTCAGTGGAGTAGACTGAAGATTGCAAACCTTATCCCTGAAGTTGCAGTCGGCAGGTTGAAGTTACAAAACTTATCTCCCTAAAGTTGCAGGGGGCAGGTTAAAGTTTCAAGTCTTATCTCCCTGAGTTTGTAGTGGAGTAGACTAAAGATAGCGGATATTGCTTTCCTGAAGTTGTAGTGAAGCAGATCAAATACACCAGTTTTGTCTCCTTCAGTTTATAGTGGAGAAAACTAAAGATAGCAGATATTGCCTTCCTGAAGTTGCAGTGAAACAGATCGAAGACACCATCCTTATCTTTCTGAAGTTGTAGTAGGGCAGGATAAAAATACGCAAACCTTATCTCCCTGAAGTTGCAGTGGAGAAGGTTGAAATTACCAGTTTTTATCTCCTTGAAGTTGCAGCGGAGTAGATCAAAACTACAAGTCTCTTCTCTCTAAAGTAACATTGGAGCGGTTCAAAGCCACCATCCTTATCTTTCTGAAGTTGCAGTGGAGCAGAATAAAAATATACAAACCGTATCTCCCTGAAGTTGCAGTGGAGCAGGTTGAAGTTACCAATTCTTATTTTCTTGAAGTTCCAGTGGAGTAGATCAAAGCTACGAATCACTTCTCCCTGAAATTACATTGGAGTGGATAGAAGCACTAATTTCTATGCCCCTGAAGATGTAGTGGGATGGAATGTAGCTATTTGAAGTAAAGTGCCAAGAAGTTAAGTTCGGCAAGACCGGGCAAAATTGGCCTATTTAAAGTCTTTGCTCTATTCTCGTTACACGACAATGAGCAAAGAGGGGCAGCTGTAATAGGCCAATTTAGCCCGGGTCCATACAAAAAAAATAATAAAATAAAACAAATTCAAAGTCCAAGTCCAATCCAATATTACAAATATATCATTTGGCCCGATCGGAATGGCCCATTACTTCAGAAAATTGAAGGTCCATCTACAAGCTTGACGCAAATGGAAACATAATTTTCAAGGATATGCAATCTTAGATATGATATGCAATCTTAGAAGATATGATATGCAATCTTAGATATGATATGCAATCTTAGAAGATATGATATGCAATTTTAGAAGATATGATTTTGTAATCTTAGATATTTAATTTGTAGATACCCTTTAATCTTAGTCGTTGATGTAATTGATCTATACCATTGGATTTGGGGAGGCTCAACTATAAATAGAGGCCTCTCCTTTCATTGTAAGTCACTTGAGTTTTAGAAGCAATAAGAATTATTGAGAGCATTCACTCAAATATCTCTCTCTCTTGTGTTCTTATTTTCTGTGGCTTGTTCTTATATTGTCGTTTTTCTATCAAAGTTTTTATGCATCATTTTAATATTACATCAATTTTCCTAAAAATTCAAAAAGAAGTTTTTTAAATGAGGTAATATTTTGTGTTTAGAAATTCGAGAAATAGTGCCCTAACGTGCTGGGTTTCGATCTTTCGTTTGACCAAATAACTAAATATCCTTTTTTAATTCTTTTTAAAGGCATGAGTTTTGCAAATCATGAGATGATTTTGGTTTCGAGGGTTTAAAATGTCGTATCCTAACGCGCTGGATATGATCTTTTATTCTTTCAGAACAAGAGAATCTTAAATTTTAACTTGAATTGTTCAAGCATTTTTAAAGGGATCGTATTTGTGTTTGGAAATTCGGGAAATAGTGCCCTAACGTGCTGGGTTTCGATTTTCCATTTGACCAAACAACTAAATATCCTTTTTAATTTTTTTAAAGGCATGAGTTTTACAAATCATGAGATGATTTTAGTTTCGAGGGTTTAAAATGTCGTATCCTAACGTGCTGAATGTGATATTTTATTCTTTCGGAGCAAGAGAATCTTAAATTTTAACTCGAATTGTCCAAGCATTTTTAAAGGGATCGTATTTTAAATTTTTTTCAAGTTTTTGACATTAGGACCTTAATTAATCAATGGTACCAATTTTGGGGGTTGCAAGGGTGATCTCGTACGTAACCGACTCCCGAACCTGATTTCTATAATTTCGTAGGCCAAAATCAATATTTTAAATAAAACAAAATGTTTTATAAGATGATCCAATCACACTTAAACAAAAAAGATTGGTGGCGACTTCCATTTTCGTTTTTTAAAGGTCGATCCCCGTTTTTCAAAATAAAAATGGTTTCGACACTTATCACACGAGATAAATACACACAAAAGAAATAAAATATTTCGTTGATTGGATAATCATACACATCATTCATCGAAGTTTACAAAATCTCTGACCCCAATTGTGCAATCCAAAACTTGGCCCTAACTATACTTACTCAAAATGAGTCCACACGCCCTGTAACACTCCAAACTCAGACTAGACATTATGGCCGAATCTGGTAGGTTACATAAACTTGTTTTAAATCCAGATATTGAATTTGAAAACATGTGTTTTGACAATACTAATTTTGGAAAATCGCTTTCCAATTTTTAGGAAAATACTCCTTAAAATTATTTATTTATTTTATTACAGAAAAAACACTTAAATTATTACTTTATTTTCCAGCGAAAATGTAACGTCCAGAATTTTGGGCCTAAAAGTTCTAGGTTTTGAGTGTATTGTCAATGAGGAGGTTGCACACATAAGTTGTGCAATTTAATAACAAGAATGGGCCTATTGGTCTGGTGGTTAAGAGGAGTGTCAATGTGCTGAGGGTCTTGAGTTTGAATTCCTACGTGGGTAATT
Source organism: Gossypium stocksii (assembly GCA_020496765.1). Classification (NCBI taxonomy): domain Eukaryota; kingdom Viridiplantae; phylum Streptophyta; class Magnoliopsida; order Malvales; family Malvaceae; genus Gossypium; species Gossypium stocksii. The sequence continues at coordinate 125,126,191 of CM035624.1, forward strand.
TAGTGCTCGTGTTTAATAGACTAAATTTTATTTATAAATAAATATTTTAAAATTGACTGCTTTTAGAACCCAATCGCTACTAAGTCATCTCGATGGCCGATGTAATCTCCCGAATTCGGGTCTAGCGTTTAGCCGGGTGGAGGAGGTTACAAATTAAGATAATTAAAATTTTAAATTAAATTAGGATAATTAGAGTTTTAATTTAGATAAGATAATTAGGAGTTCAAATTAAATTAGTATAATTAAAATTTAAATTTATTTAAAAAGTGTTCTAATAATATGGTAAGTATAAAAATATTTAAACTGAAATTTTAGGGATTATAGGTTAGACCCTAATTCAGTTAAGAATATGGTACAGAGTATCTTACAATATTATAACAATTATCTGATATTTTATTTTATTTATTTCATTTTGGGTTATTATATTTTAATAATTATTTGTTATTATTTATTAAATTTTAAGTGAAATTTTTGAAATGTAATTAAGATTGAATCATACATGATCATCAATAACATACCAAGATAACTAACATTGAACTAAAACTTGTAATTATATTGTCATGTATTTATACATGTCTTAACTTATTGTAAAAAGTTTAAACAAGACGATGCAATTTATAGTTAATAGTAGAAGAGTATAATGATCAAGCTATGTTAAATTAACAATACATACAATATCATTAAAGTAAAATACATAACATAAACTTCATTAAAACATAAATCAAGCCAAATGATGTTAACATTAGATAAAATATTCAAAATTAATATCACTAGAACAAACAATATAACATAAACAATAACCATTCAAAATCTCTATGTATGCAAAGAGATTCAGCATTGCTGCATGGAGGAATGCACAAATACATTTCCCACTCACCATCTTTTTTATTAACAATATAATTACGATATCCCACGAAATTACTACATGGTGATGGCACATGAACCAGTGTCATACGGTTCAAGGTGTAGTGCCCGAGCCAGACTGAGTAAACATGGACTTCGACCATTCAAGCATTTTAACCCACTCAGGGTACTCTGCCGTTTTCTCAGGTTTCTTCTCCTCTTCTTTTTCATGCTTTGGGAACTCGAGTTTATGTTCCTTACCCTCATCTTGTTTTTCCTTGCACTCGGGCCTTTTCAGATATTCGACTCCATGTTTCTCGTGCTCTTTAGGCTTTTTCCATTTGGGAAAATTAGGTTTTTCTTTCTTGTACTCTTCGTGCTCCTTCGATTCGTGTGACTCGTGGCACTCTTCATCTTTATGTTCCTTACACTTATCTTGCTTTTCCTTGTAATCGGGTATTTTCGGATATTCGACTTCGTGTTTCTCGTGCTCTTTAGGCTTTTCCCATTTGGGGAACTCGGGTTTTTCTTTCTCGTACCGTTCGTGCTCTTTCGGTTCGTCTGATTCGTGGTACTCTTCATCTTTATGTTCCATATCCTCATCTTGTTTGTCCTTGTACTCAGGTATTTTCGGATATTTACCTTCATGTTTCTCGTGCTCTTTGGGCTTTTCCATTTGGGGAAATCAGGTTTTTCTTTATCGTGCTCCTTCGATTCGTGTGACTCGTGGTACTCTTCATCTTTATGTTCCTTATCCTCATCTTGTTTGTCTTTGTACTCAGGTATTTTCGGATATCCGACTTCGTGTTTTTCGTGCTCCTTAGGCTTTAGTTTTTCTTTATCGTACTCTTCGTGCTCCTTCGATTCGTGTGACTCGTGGTACTCTTCATGTTGTTCGCAGGGTTTTTGGTTTTCCTCCTTTTGCATTTTAGGCTTCTTATGTTTTGGGTACTCTTGGTGATACTTTGGCTGTTTGTATTCTGGCTTTTCGTATTCAGACTCTTCCTGCTTTTCGAATATTGAAGCCAATTGCGGCAACTCAGATGAGGTTGTTTGTGTCTCGAATAAACGTCGAGCCGCTGCTGAGACGGTGTAGCTACCGATCATTAGTGAGACAGTAATGAGTAAAAGTTGAAAAAGGAAGAAAGGGTGACGAATGTTATGAGCCATGGTTAACCAAATAGAAAGAAAAGAATTTTGAGTGTATTTGTGTTTGGATTGTTGTCTATGTGTAGCAAGCCTTTTATAGGAGAGGATGAGAGATGGTTTGGTGGGATTTGGCTCCACGTTGTTTGTACCAATTTCTGATCTACATACTTGACTTATGGTGGGATTATGTTAAGAAGGTGCTCAATCTATGTCAAATATTTTTACGTAAATATACAAAATATAATCTTTCAAATATATAAAAAAATGTTATAAAAATTAAGTGTTTTTCTTTATTTGAATAATAGTTTGTGAGAGCATTTGGTTCGAGTAATATAAGATTCCTTTTTCATAATGAGATTTACAGGAATGTAAGATTACACGTGGGATGTTCCGTATGTTATATTATCTTATTTGGTTCATTTGATTTGAATTTTTGTGTTTGGTTAAGCGGACTTAAAATTTAAAATAATTTGATTTAAAATTTAATATTATGCTTGTAATTTTAAGATTAATTATACTTTATATTACTATATTTTGATACTATTTGTACGAGATTATAATATGAAATGCTCAGAATATTAAGAATCAAAATAACATAATCTTTTTTTTAAATATAAAATTACATTCCGTAATATAAAATTCGACCAACCAAACACGATATTAATATATATATTTTTTGGTGTGACCAGCCCACCTTGTTTTAATTTCATTTTAACATTATTCTGTGAGCAGTTGAACTAGACAAAATGCCTGTATCCATTATAGGCAAAAATTGGCTCATTGAAGGCAGCTCAAACTTTGATCACTCTTGGGTAGACCAGCTAGCTGCTTGCAAAAAGTATAATGTTAAATATATACATATATATATATAAAAAAAGCATTCATAATAATAATGTTAAAAGTATAATATATATACGTAAGATATAATATATAACAAATACGTAACATATACAGTTCATATAACATATACAGTTCATAAAAAATAGCATTTAATCACATGATATATATATATATATATATATATGTTCATAACAATATTAAAATAATGCCACATATAAAAAGTACATACATATATATTAAAATATAAAATTAAAAGAAAACGTAACATATGCATAAGTGAAAAATTAATAAATAATAGATATGGTAATAATAATAATAAGAAAATAATAAAAAAATAAACAAGTGATGAAACTAAATATATTTATAAAGTAGAAAATAAGAATAAGTATAATAATAATATATAATAATAAATAATATTGAAAATATAAAAATATAAAAATCGAGTTAAATCTGAAAAAGGATGAAATCGGAAACAGAAGTAAATATTCGGGCGATTTTAAAAAGAAATAAAGGAAAATAGGACCGATTTGGATGCGCGAAGAACAAGGGAGGACTAAAAGGCAATTTACCCGAACCCTTAAAACGCCGCCGTTACGTGGGGGATTAAATTGAAAAGCACAACGCATTTCGGGGCCAAATTAAAATAAACGAAACTTAATTTTTGTAAATTAATAAAAAAACGGAAGGGCCAGTATGGCAATTAGACCATTGAATTAAAAACACGCGGATCCTCTAGAGCGGGTCGGGTCAGATCGGGTCGGCCCTGATCAAAACGGTTTCGTTTTCAACCAATAAATAGTCCGGTTTTCAGAAAAAAATTCATTTGGCACGGAGGAAAGAAAAAAAAGGGAGAGGGAGAGAGAGGAAGGCTCGGGGGCGATTTTCGGTCGCCCCTCCGGTCACCGGTGCCGGCACCGGCCACCGTACCCGGTGGCCGGAAAGGTAAAAAATTTTCTCTTTTTTTGATTTTTTCTTTTAGTTATTTATTTATTTTAAAATATATGCATACATACTCGTATTTGTTTATAAAAAAAGGAAAGAAACAGTTTAAAAATAAAGGGAAATCACCTTCGTTCTTAGGTTCCGATTTGTTAAATTGCTTGCTTTCTCTGCTTTGTGTTTTGATTTGGTGTTACTCCTCTGATTTTTGAATTGCTTTCAGTTAAATTCTTTGTTTTGTATTAAAAGAAATCTGACCCCTTGTACAACACTGTTGTTCGGCTTATATAGCCGTTTTACATTCATATTTTATTATTGCTGTCCCTTCTTCTTCAATGTTTGTAGGTGAAGGGTGGTGGCCACTCGAAGGAGATGTGACAGAGGCGGTGGGTGGTCAGATGGCAGAGTCAAGTGGCGGTGCAAGTGGGGTTTTCAGGATTGGGCTCGGGTAGGTTAGATTTGGGTCAAATGGGGTTGTAACGGGTTTGGTTAGTGGGTAATTGGGTAGTGGATCAGAGGTTTGTTTTGGGGCTAATTGGGTTAGGTATTTTGGTATTGGGTTCGTTTGTAAACGGGTTGGGTAGTGGGTAATTGGGTCTGTGTAAATGGGCCCCAGGTTGTTTGGTTGAGTGGGCTAATGATGTATTTGGGTTAGGGGTTATTGGGTAGTGTAAGGTATTTGTAATTGGGTTTAATGTAAAAGGGTTTAAATGGGTTTAATTGTAAAGGCAAAAATTGGCCTGTAACAGCTGCCCCTCTTTGCTTATTGTCGTGTAACGAGGATAGAGCAAAGACATAAAGAAAGGCCAATTTTGCTTGGTCTCACCAAATCTTGACTTCTGTGGTGCCCTTCTTGTTCAGGTAGTCACTTTCAAGTCCACCACTTCTTGTAGTTTTGGTTCAGTCCACCACAACTTCAAAGAGGTGGAAACTTGTAGCTTCAATCTATCGCCTCTTCAGGGAAACAGAATTTGTCGTGATCTGCTCTTCTGCAACTTCAGAGATGAGATCTGGTATCTTCAATCTGCTCTGCTACAACTTCAAACATAAGGTCTATTATCTTCAATTTGCTCTTATCGCAACTTGGGGGAGGCACAATATGATTCTTCAATCAGCTTCAACCTTTATTCTTTATTGAAGAACAAACATCGAAAATAGCTCGGCCTGCGAACTCTTGCCATATGGGTTAATTCCTTTGGATCCTAAATTGAAAATATCTCAGTGTGTGACTTGAGACTCAACTCACCTCTCGCAATATGAGTTGGTCTTTTTGAAAAATAGAAATTAAAAGGCTTAACTCACCTCTCGCAATATGAGTTAATTTTTGAAAAACAGGAAGTAAAAGGCTCAACTCCCCTCTCGCAATATGAGTTGATTTTGAAAAACATAAGTTTGAAAAACAGAAATTAGAAAATAGAAACTGAAAATACCTCAGCATGTGAACCGAGGCTCAACTCACCTCTTGCAATATGAGTCGATTTTTTTGAAAAACAAATTGAAAATACCTCAACGTGTGAGCTAAGGCTCAACTCACCTCTCGCAATATGAGTTGATTTTTTTTTGAAGAACAGAAATTTAGAAATTAAAAGGCTCAACTCACCTCTCGCAATATGAGTTGATTTTGAAACACATAAATTGAAGAACAGAATTTGAAAATACCTCGGCATGTGAGCCGAGGCTCAACTCACCTCTCGCAATATGAATTGACTTTTGGGTAACAGAAATTTAAAAAACAGAATTTGAAAATACCTCGGCATGTGAACCAAGGCTCAACTCACCTCTTGCAATATGAGTTGACTTTTTGGGAAACAGAAATTAAAAAACAGAATTTGGAAATACCTCGCCATGTGAACCAAGGCTCAACTCACCTCTCACAATATGAGTTGATTTTTGGAAAACAGAAATTTAGAAATTAAAAGGCTCAACTCACCTCTTACAATATGAGTTGAACTTAGGAAAACAGAAATTAAAAGGCTCAACTCACCTCTCGCAATATGAGTTGATTTTTTGGAAAACAGAAATTAAAAGGCTCAACTCACCTCTCGCAATATGAGTTGATTTTGATGAACAGAAATTAAAAGGCTCAACTCACCTCTCGCAATATGAGTTGATTTTTGAAAAACAGAAATAAAAAGACTCAACTCACCTCTCGCAATATGAGTTGATTTTTGAAAAACAGAAATAAAAAGACTCAACTCACCTCTCGTAATATGAGTTGATTTTTTGAAACATAAGTTGAAAATACCAAAATACCAAAGCGTGTCATCTGGTGAGACCCTGTCTCTTTTCATTTGATTCAGTGGTTATCATCAAAACCTCTTGCTCTACTAGAGTACCTGCATATGTCATGCATGATGTTATCGTGATATGCACATGTTGGCCCTAAATGCCTTTATGCCTACATGATTACGTTATGCGCTCTAGGCATGCTTGTCATATGTTTATTTTCATCGCGATTTTTGAAGATCTGTGTTCATTGTTTCGACTCTTGATTCTCTTTAGGCCTTGTACCCGTCCTCTAGCCATATGAGCAATCTGCGTTTCTCTGATATCACTCTATTACCCCTGGTTGAACTTTTGTCCTTGTTTTGAGGCTCTTGTACTTATCAATTTTTCATCCAGGTAATGCTTAACATTTCTTTTGTTCAGAGTATGTCATTTACTAATTAGCATTTAAATAAACCATACAATGGGATGCGTGAAAATGGTCGGGTAGGTATGAAAGAGAAACTTCACATTTATTTATTTCAAAGGTAACAAACAAAGAAAGTTGACCAAAAACAGTTATGAAGTGAAAGGGAATTATATTCAGTGGATACAAATGCCCTAGATATTCAACGCATGAACTCTTCCATGTTTCTTAATCAAGAATCTTTTCGAGCATGGCTTCTTGCGTAGAAGATTTCGAGCTTTCAGAAATGCTTCAAATACTGTAGTCTTGCCATTCGACTCCCTATTCAAATCATCTTGCCCATTGAGTTCAAATCTGCTTCATTAGGATGCCCTTTCGGGTTTTCATCCTAAACTTCTTTTGTTTGCCAAGACGCCCTTTCGGGTTTTCATCTTGATCCCTTTTTTGTTTACCAAAACGCCCTTTCGGGTTTTCATCTTGATCTTCTTTTTTTTTAAGCATAATATTTCTTCACAGCATCTGAATTTACTGGATTGGGTAACTCCCTCCCATCCATCTCAGTGAGAATCAAAGCTCCGCCTGAGAAATCCTTCTTTACAACATATGGTCCTTCCCAATTTGGTGTCCATTTTCCTTGAAAGTCTTTCTGTATCGGGAAAATCTTTCTCAGCACAAGTTCTCCTTCATGAAATTCTCTTGGCCGTACTTTCTTGTTATGGGCCGCGATCATTCTCTTTTGGTACATCTGTCCATGGCACATTGCCTTCAAGTTCTTTTCTTCAGTAAGGTTCAACTGGTCATATCGAGCCCGAACCCATTCTGCTTCCTCTAATTTTGACTCCATCAGGACTCGGAAAGAGGGAATCTCAACTTCGATGGGCAGCACGGCCTCCATCCCATAGACCAGAAAGAAAGGAGTTGCTCTTGTAGGTGTCCTCACAGATGTACGGTATGCAAACAAAGCGAATGGTAGCTTTTCCTGCCAGTCTTTGTATGTCTCAGTCATGTGACAGCCCTATTTTGACCCTAGTCGGGAAGTGGTTTCATAGCCATTAAACTGAAATATTATATTAATTAATTGCTAATTTCCATATCAATTCTATGTGAAATCTTTGTGTATGAAATTGATTTATATTTTGGTGCCGTTGAATGTGTGATCTTTGTTATGGACTTATGTGCAAATTAGTAAAAACTTAGGCGATAATTTAATAGGAGGCCAAAAGGGGTGCAATGCATAAATATGTGGTCTTGCATGTCAATTTCCCCATAATTATTTTAGTGGCCGACCAAGGTGACTTATTTTCACTATTATATGTATATTATATTAGAAAATAAGGATAATTGGTTAATGACTTGTAAAATGGATTAAAATCATATTAAGGTAGGAAAAAGAAAAGAGAAATCTCTCCATTGTTCTTTTTTGCCGTGAATTGAGTGAAATAAGGGAGGAAGAAGGAAGTTAATATTCGGCCATGGTAGCATCAAATTGAGGTGAGTTTATACATCATTTTGCTTAATAAATTATGAAATTTAGTTGATAGATAGGCATGGGACATAGCCCATGTATTGATTTTTGGTTTTGTTATATATATGTATATATATCCCATTCGGCCATAGAAAAAAATTTAAAAGCTTTGAAGCTTTTAAGCTTTTGAATGATGAATTGCTTTATAGAGCCTTTGAGAGTTGTCCTAAGGTTAATCTTACATGAATCCATGAAAACATGCTCAAATTTTGCAAATGTTACTTTGTGTGGTTATAAAAAAAAAAAAAAAAGAGGAGAGGCATTCGGCTATGTCCGTTTTTTTTTTTTTTTTTGCATAAAAGAGTTTGGCTTTGAATTAAGTTTCAATTTAAAAATTGAAATAGTGAATGAGCTTGAAATCTTGAATTTTGATTTATAATTAATTTTGAAGTACTTGTTGAATTAGCCGAATGGGAATTTGATGAAAACCTTGATTCATGGCATTTTATTTTGTATATCTTAACTATTAAAGATGTTAGATCTTTTATTAAAATAATAGATGGATCTCAATGTTAAAGGGGAGTATTCGGCTATGTAGCAAAGCATTTCATTATGGGGGTTGATATATTAAATTCCTATATGTGAATTTTGGGTATGCTTAAAAGTAGTTTAATGGTAAACTTTTACTCAAGAATACCGATTATACTCCTAATTTTTGTGACTTAGAATAATGGTAATGTCCATGCTTTCGGTTGTATGCCCATGTATGTATGAGTTAAGTGCTAATGTGAAGTACTAGTTGATTGTAACTTGTGATGTGAGATAATGAATATTATGCTATGTTTATTTAGTATGTGCCGAGTGAGATTAATCATAGATTAAAGAAGTTAAGCTAGTTAAAGAAAAAGGTTAAAATTACATAATTAGCTCTTGTTGCATTCGGTCAAGAGGAGGAACAATTAAGTTTTGATTCTAGCTCAAGAGCTAAGAGAGCCACACTCGGATAAAGGAAAGTCAAAGGTGGTGGAATAGTCGGTTTGTAGATAATAATCGACCAACGAGGTAAGTTTCAAGTGTTTAAATTTAGTTATAATGAGGAATGATATGGAACATGTGTTAAGTTAGAAATATAAATTGATGTGGTTTCTATAATAAAAAAATTTATAAAATAAATCACTACTAAGGGATATAGCCGAATGGATATTTGGGAGATAGAATTTGAAGCATGTTTTGATATATGATACTGCGGAATGATTGTTTAGGATAAAATACACCATGTACATTATATGTTACGGCAAGTATATATATATATATTTGAATGACATGATGTGTGGTCAGATTTTATGTATATGCCTATAGCCGAAGGTGTAAAATGAATTATGAGTAAATTATGTGTGTGGGAGCTAATATTATGTGATTGAATGTGCTTGAAATTTTAAATGAGTTGGGATATCATATATTCAGGCTCCATGCCTAGCAGGCTATATGCCGGTGATTATGTCCAGGCTTCGTGCCTAGCAGGCTTCGTGCCGGTGTTCTTTATTCGGGCCTTCGTGCCTAGCAAGCTATAAGCCGGTAATATATTCGAGCTTTGTGCTCAGCAGGCCTTGGGCCAGTGATGGAATTCAGGTTTTTGAACCTAGCAGGCTTAAGGCTGGTGATGAAAATAAAAATATAATAATAGCCTTGATTACTGCGATAAACTGTAATTGGAAACAAATAACACCATAAATCGGCCAGGTACGTATTATGTACTCCAATTTGAATTTGCTTGAAGGTAATGATCAGTGACTAGGAATAACGTACATGTGGATAGTGTATTAATTGCATATGAATGTTTATGCATAAATTTTGTGATCCATTTAGCTAATGTGTTCTATTATGTGGAAGTATGAGACTTCATTTTTATGAATGAAATTTGTGGCAAGTGAAAGTATATGTGAAAGGTCCCTCGTATATAGTTATATGTATATTCGGCTCAAGGATTTTCTTTTTATATAAATCAAGTTGTGAAGTAAATATGCGATCTATGATAAATTTTGTTAGTTTGATAACTTGAAACTTACTAAGCTTACATCAGCTTACTCCGTTATTTTGTTTCCTCCTGTTTTTTTTTTATAGATTTCTTTTGAAGCTACAGTTCGAGGGATTCAAGTCCAAGTCACTCACACTATCGTTGTTAGATTTTGGTACCTTCGAAGGTTTATTTTCCTTTTAAAACGATGGCATGTGTAGGCTAACAATACCCTTGTTTTAGACTTTGAATTCTTTTTGATTTGTAAATATGAATAGCCATGCGAAGATGGCTTATCAAATTACCTTATAAATGTTCATGAATGATGCATGTTATGGTTGAGTATGGATGAATACGAAAGAATTATGCTTGTGGTTATAAATGTTGTGTGTGTTATATCTATCTAGATGGATAATTGAAGTAAGTGTTAATAGTATGAAATTGGGGTGACATTTAGTATTAGTTTTATAAATGTTTAAGTGTAATTGCTTGAAAGGTTAATTGTCTATAAACGGCTATGATCAATTGTTTTGGTGATAAAGTTGATGGTGAAATTCTTTAAAGCGTGCTATACAAATTCATAACATGACTCCAGTCTTGGAAATCTTTAGGAGGTTGTAAACGAACTTGCATATTCAGCTAGGTACTAAGATAAGGCCTTGGTTAACTTGCATGTAAACTTCTTCTATATGTATGATGAGTATTAGTTAAAGTAAATTACTAGTTCAATTTATTAATGTTTTATATATATATATATATATATATATATATGTAGGCAATGTATCCAGTTTAGGAATGCTTGAAACCTTATTCAAATTATTTTTGGACTATTACGTGTTTGTTCTGTAATACCTCTTAACCCTCCGTCGACGGGTAAGGGTCCGGGGTGTTACAATTCATCTTCCCGATAGTCTTTTTTATATTCTTGTTGGCTGCTTCAATAGCTCCGTTCATCTTCGGGCGATAGGGTAAGGAGTTATGATGCTTTATCCGAAACTGCTCGCATACTTCCTTCATCATCTCATTGTTCAGATTCATGGCATTATCTGAAATGATTTTCTCAGGCAAACCATATCGACAAATGATTTCCCTTTTCAAGAACCTGCAGACGGCAGTCTTTGTCACACTGGCAAACTAAGTGACTTCTATCCATTTTGTGAAGTAGTCTATAACTACAAAAATGAAGCAGTGTCCGTTAGAAGCTTTAGGGGAAATCGGCCCTATGACATCCATGCCCCACATAGAAAAAGGCCACGGAGAAGTTATGACATGAAAGGGCGAAGGGGCTGCATGAATCTTATTGCCGTAAATTTGACATTTATGGCATTTTCTCGCATAACTGATGCAGTCACTTTCCATCGTCATCCAGTAATAACCGAGCCTCATAATCTTCCTAGCCATAGTGAAACCATTGGCATGCTCCCACAAATTCCTTCGTGGACATCTTCAAGTATTTTTCTGGCTTCAATGGCATCCACACATCTCAGAAGCACTTGATCTTTTCCTCTTTTGTACAGGATGTCTCCATCAAGAACGAATCCCACTGCCATTCTTCTGATTATTCTTTTGTCGTTCTCATTTGCATGTTCGGGATACCTTTGATTCTTGACATATTCCAAGATATCATGGAACCATGGTTGTCCGTCTGCCTCTTTCTCGATGCTACAACAATGTGCAGGGGCCTCATATATGCTCATTTTGAGGGGCATCATTTCTGTTTCTCTATTTGCTTTGAACATCGAAACCAGAGTAGCTAAGGCATCTGCCAATTGGTTTTCTTCTCGCGGAAAGTAATTAAAAGTTACTTCTTCGAATTCTTTGATCAGATCCACCACTAGATCACTATATTTAACCAATTTTGGATCCCTCATTTCCCAATTTCCACGGATTTGGTAAATCACCAATGCTAAATCTCCATACACCTCTAAAGTTTTGATGTTTCGTTCAATTTCCGCATGAAGTCCCATAATGCAAGCCTCATATTCCACTATGCTATTAGTACAGAAGAAGTTCAATCTGGCAGTGAACGGATAATGACTCCCTTCGGGGGATATCAAGACTGCTCCGATCCCATGCCCCAATGCATTCGATGCCCCATCGAAGTACATCCTCCAAGACTTTGCTTTTGATGACTCACATTCTTCTTTTGTAATGCACATCAAGTCCTCATCCGGGAAATCAAATTTTAATGTCTCGTATTCCTCCGTTGTTCGAGCGGCTAAGAAGTCAGCTATTGCACTTCCTTTTATCGACTTTTGGCTTACATAGACAATGTCGTATTCCGACAGTAGGATCTGCCACCGTGCCATTCTTCCTAAGAGTACAGGTGATTCCATCATGTACTTTATTAGGTCCAGCTTTGAAATTAACCATGTCGTATGATACAACATATATTGCCTGAGTCTCCGAGCTACCCAAACTAAAGCACAACATAACTTTTCAATTGACGAATACCTTACCTCACATTCTGTGAACTTTTTGCTGAGGTAGTAAATCGCCTTTTCTCTTTTACCTGACTTATCATGTTGCCCCAGTACGCAACCCATTGATCTTTCGAACACAGTCAGATACAATATTAACGGTTTCCTTGGAATTGGTGGCACTAACACTGGAGGGCTAGACAGGTACTATTTTATCTTGTCAAAAGCCTCTTGGCATTCCTCGTTCCATTCTCCTGGATTGTTTTTTCGAAGGAGTCAAAAAATTAGGTCACACTGGTTGGTAAGTTGAGCAATGAATCGAGCGATGTAGTTCAATCTCCCTAAAAATCCTCTGACTTCTTTTTGCGTGCGCGGGGGCGGCAGTCCCTGTATGGCTTTTATCTTATCTGGATCAACTTCAATGCCTCTTTTCCTGACAACGAAGCCTAGCAATTTTCTCGAGGTTACCCCAAACGTACACTTAGCTGGATTAAGTTTCAGCTGGAACTTTCTTAGTCTCTCGAACAACTTTCTGAGGTTCTCAATATGCTCTCTTTCTCCTTGGGATTTAGCAATCATATCATCAACGTAGACTTCTATTTCTTTATGCATCATGTCATGGAACAACGTCACCATGGCCCTCTGATATGTTGCCCCAGCATTCTTTAACCCGAATGGCATCACCTTGTAGCAGAAAGTTCCCCACATTGTTATGAAGGTGGTCTTTTCCATATCTTCAGGAGCCATCTTGATCTGGTTATACCCCGAGAATCCATCCATGAAGGAAAATAATGAATGCGTTACCGTATTATCCACCAATGTATCTATGTGCGGTAAGGGAAATTTGTCTTTAGGACTTGCCCGATTCAAGTCACGATAATCCACGCACATTCGTACTTTGCCATCTTTCTTTAGTACCGGGACAATGTTAGCCACCCATTCCAGATATTTGGAGGCCTGTAAGAAGCCAACATCAAATTGCTTCTTGACTTCTTCCTTTATCTTTAACAACATTTCAGGTCTCATCCGTCTTAGTTTTTGTTGAATGGGTTTGCATTCTGGCTTCAGTGGGAGCCTATGGACCATTACATCTTCATTCAAGCCTGGCATGTCCTGATACGACCAAGTGAATACATCTTTATACTCATGAAGCAAAACAATCAAATTATGCCTGGTGTCCTCTGAAATGGAGGTCCCAATTTTCACTTCTTGCTTCATTTCTTCAATTCCCAAGTTTATTGTTTCAACAGATTCTTGATGAGGTAAAATCTGTTTATCCTCTTGTTCCACCACTCTTAGCAAGTCAGGAGACGAGACATAGTCTTCAGCATTTTCCTCAGCTTCAAATTCTCCTAAACAAACAGCTTTCTCAAAATTGATTTCAAGATTTGTGATGGGTTTGTTCATGTCATTGATATCTGAGCACCTGAAAGTTGAATGGAAAAGGAAACTATAGAAGGGCACCTAAGTATTGGAACCGACAACAATATGTTATGACATGGTATGAGGCAAATGTAAAGATAGGCTGTGAAATGAGAAAATAATTATGAAGTTAATGCAAAAGAATATGACAAAATGCATCTTTATTGATATTCATTTAAACGATAAAGAGCGAATGGATGCTCTTACAAAAGAAACCCCATTGTATTTAGGGACACAATAGAGGGTTAATATCGAGCATTACTCTGAAGAAGATTTATAAACTACAAGAAGATCCTCGACAGTCCAATTGTTCAACACGAACCAGGGAGGACAAGGGCGTATCATTGAGATGTCTTTGCTCGCATCAGCTTCTTTGTCAATAACATTTATACTGATGTTCTGAAAACCTTTTTCTATCAATATCATCGTGCTTTGTGCATTATCCTACCCCGGGTATATCATTCTCGCAGACGTAATGTTTTCGATAGAGGAGGGTACTCTATGGGCTCCCATTCCTGCTCTCGGCCTAAGGTTCTCGCGATCCTTCTTTCCTGATCCTTCTTCCACTGTTTCCTTCTTTGACGCGCATCTGGTTGGAAACCTAAACCGTATCGAGCTTGGTGAGGTACTGGCTTTAGAGCCCTGACTATCCCTTGCTGAAATCTCCCCAAGCCTTTTCTCGCTCAGGCTCCTCTTCCCACGGTCAGCTTGATTCCCATCCGGGTATTTCTAGATAGTTTAGGCACAGGAATTCTGTTTCCCTCAGCAACAAATGTGGCGTTGATAAATTCAAGAGATCGGAAGGAACACTCCACCACATCTTTGCTTACTTCAAGGTACGATACATCAACAGAGATGGCAGCAACGATGTCTTCTTCGCCCTCAACCGTAACCAAATAGCCATCCATGACAAATTTTACCTTTTGGTGGAGAGATGATGGAACTGCACCAGCAGAATAGATCCAGGGTCTTCCCAAGAGGCAGTTGTATGATGGTGTAATGTCCATGACTTGAAATTCAACCTCATATATGTAAGGGCCCACTTCTAAAGGGATCTCAATTTTTCCCATGACTTCCCGTCTTGTCCAATCGAATACCCTTACCGTGTAATGACAAGGCCTTAAATAAGACAAATCCATTGGAATCCTGGATAGCGTGGCCAAAGGCATGACGTTAAGTGCTGACTCGTTATCGATGAGCATGTTTGGTATTATGTAACCCTAGTAGCGCGTTGTGATATGTAATGCTTTCACGGAGCCTCTACCATTGGGTGGTATTTCATCATCGCTAAAAGAGATGAAATTATCTGCGTTCAGATTATTTATCCACCTATCAAGCTTCTCAACGGGTATATTATTTGCCACGTAAGCTTGGTTTAGCACCTTCAACAAGGCATTCCGGTGCGGCTCTAAATTCAGTAGTAGAGACAATACCAAAATTCGTGCTGGCTGCTTGCTCAATTGCTCCACCATATTGTACTCGCTATGCTTGATAAACTTTAAGAACTCCTATGCCTCTTCCTCGTCCACAGGCTTTTTAGTTTCTGGTTTAGGCCCAGTTTCATGCTCAACTTCAGCTTTATGCATTAATGCTTTTCCTTTTTGCTTTAGGCCACTATTCTTCTTCGCTGGCTCCACCTCTTTGGAATAGCACCGCTCACTGCGGGTGAAATGGCCCACTTCTCCCACACTTCTAGTTGCGATTCCAGACTTTTCACCTTTAGGTGTGACGATGTTAACATCATATTTCCAAGGTACTGCTTTATCGTCTTTATAAGGAAAAGGCGACAGTATTTTGATTATCACTTTTGGTTTCACCGGCTCTTTCTTCACGTCATAATAAATTATCAACGGTCAGTCGGCGCTATATGGGCAACCTGGCAATTAATCATCAGAGGCACATATTTCTCCTTGGTCAGCCTCTTTACCTTTGTTAAAAAACCCAATCTCTTTATTATCCATCATATTCTGCAGTAATCTCCTGAATTCATTATAGGACTGAATGTCGTGTCCTTCTATGCCATGGAAGTCACAAAAATTTTGACCCATTTGTTCAAGAATTCCAACGGGGCGACTGAGTAATCCCTTCTCAACCAGTACCTCCCAGACTTTCTGCAGAGGTGTCTTCACTTCCGAAACACAGCTTTTGGTTTGCCAGCCGTTCTCCTTCATTACCACACTCACATTCCCTCCACTGTGGTTAGGGAATAGATTCCCGATCGTATTGTTACCACCATCAAATCGCAGGATACCTGCATCAATGAGTCCTTGAACCCGCCTCTTAAAAGCGAGGCAGTTTTTCGTGGAATGCCCTTGATTCCCAGCATGGTATACACAGCTAGCGTTCGGGTCGTACCACTTCGGGTACGAAGGCTTCAAGGGTGCCATGTAGTGTGGGGATATCAGCTGTTTCTCCAAAATTTTTGGGTACAGTTCCCCATACGACACAGAGATAGGAGTAAATTGTTGGCCTTTGTTCGTTTTAGGGTTGGCCATGGGCGGGTGTAGTATTTTGTGGAAATGTGGCGACCGGTCTCTAATTACTGGTGGCGTAAACAGGGTAAGAAGGGTAAGGAAGTGGTGTTTGGTAGTAAGGGGTTTGAGGAGGATAATAGTAATTTGGAGGGTGTAATTTCGAGGCCAGGGCTGGTTTGGATACGGATTAGGGGTATAACGGCTACCAGTTCCCACTATATGGGTTTCTGGTTCTTTCTTCTTTATGGGCGCTGCCCTTCTTGAACTTTCTTGACCTTCAATTCTTCCGCTCTTAACGGCATTCTCAATAAGCTCGACAGATATCACAATATCGGCAAAATCCTTCGTGGCACTTCCCACTAGTTTGTCATAAAATGGTGCCTTTAAGGTGTTGATAAAAAGGACGGTTATCTCAGTTTTTGTTAGTGAAGGTTTCACTTGAGCCGAGACGACACTCCATCTCTGTGCATACTATCTAAAAGATTCGGTCGGCTTTTTCTCTATCATTTGCAAAGTCATCTGGTCGGGCACCATGTCAGACACATGTTTATACTGTTCACAAAACGCTGACGCCAGGTCCTTCCACGGTCGGATCCTCTCTTGACTAAGCTGATTGTACCATCTAAGAGCTGATCCCACCAGGCTGTCTTGAAAGCAATGTATGAGCAGCTTGTCTTCATTCACATAGCCGGTCATCTTTCGGTAAAACATTACAAGATGTGCTTTCGGACATCCCGTCCCATCGTACTTTTCAAAATCAGGTACCTTAAATTTTGGCGGTAGGACCAAATCAAGCACCAAGCTAAGCTCTTTGGCGCTTAATGCCGAGAAGACCTCAGTGCCTTCTATTGTTTTGAGTCTTTCCTCCAAACTTCTATACTTCTCTTGAACCTCGTGATCATCTATTTTCAACCTGGTGATTTCTACCGGATCATCTAAATCTGGAACGGGTAGATTAGCAGGAGTGGCTCCAGGATTTGACACAAATATACCTTGCCCTAAGTGAGCAGGTGGTGCAGGTTGTTGCTCTAGGCCTACGGATTCCCCTTGAGTGTACCCTCTTTGTGTTGCATGGGGTGGAGTAAATTTTGGGGAATAGAACGGATCCTGATCGAGATTAACAACCTTAGGGTTCTGCATGGGTCCCTTCCCTTTCACCAGAGCTGACATCATTTCCATCATCTTGGCCATTTGGTCCTTTTGTTCCAACGACTCCTCTCGAGATCTCACCATCAGATCCCTCGTTTCTTGCTGTGACTTGGCTAGTTGCTCTTGTAATTCCCTTTGGACTCTTTCCATTCTTTCGATTCTTTCATTAAATTCAGCCTCCATTACTCTAACTTGTCGGTGCGTCCTATACGAATGATGTGATTCCAGCTTTTATATTGTCGTAACTGCGAATTGTGTGATTTTGACCTTAGTGAATGATTATGAGATATGTACATGCAATGAATGAATGCATAAATGCCATATGAATGTTAGTCATGAATGCATATGCGAGAATTTGGTGTTGATTTCAAGATAGCCCCTATTTAGGCATTTCATTTATCAAAAGAGTCTATTACAAAACATTTTGCTATCTTTTGATTCAACCGTTACACAAACTTCCTAGCTATATCGCTATAATTCTTTACTTGCTCCAGGAACTCCGATATGCTCGATCTTTGGCTTGAAGGGAACTGACAACTGAGATCTTTAGCTTCATCTGATAGTTGTACCACGTGCATGGCTACTTTACGAATTTCGTTGATCAAAAAGCCAAGTTGCATATCTTTTTCTTGGAGGTCTGTTTTATAGGCGTGAGTGTCTCTGTCATACTGACTACTCTTTTCTTCCAAAGCCTTTAAGAGAGTATCTAACTGTTGCTGTCGAGCTTGCAGCGCATCTTCTAAATCTTGTATTCTTTCTCTTAACTCTTGACATTCAGATCGGCTAGTCATTAATTCAGTAGACACTGTCTCGTATTCGGTGTTCTTCTTTCTCAATTCTATCGTGACCCGTAGCCTTTTCTTCCTCTTTCTTCGCTTTCCTTTTCCAAAATTCTATTCTGCCTTTTGCGTTGCTCAATTCTTCTTTCCATTCTACTGACGACTTGCCCAGTCCACTCTTCTTTATAGTGCCACTTAATTTTACATTTTCCAGATGAAGATCTCTTAAGTCATTTCTTACGACTTCAACTTCTTTTTGCACTTTCTTGGCTCAACCTCTTTCAATCTGAACGTCGATCTTCAGCTGGTAGTTTTCTTCTTGAAGAGCATTAAGGTTCCGTAACATCTTGGACTTTTTGCATTCGAATTCCTGTCTTGCAATTTCTAGCTAGAATGGCATTTTCTCTGAGAAAGGATTCTAGAAAGAGTAATTTGTCAATGAAACTTGCTAACTATTCACCCGTTGCCTTCTCCATATGTCATAATCTTGGGTGAGAGTATCAGCGTATAGAGCCAACTCCATCAAATGAATCCTCTTCTAAGACTTGGCAATGTCTCGGACCCTCTTCATATAATCTTCACCCGCGAAAGCAAACTCGGATTGTGCTAATCCTCCGGAGGCGGGTATAAACTAGCGGGAAGAAAGTTGCCTTTGGACCATTAGTGAGGCATATCCAACTCCGCCCCATAACCCGAATAGTGGCACCCAATCTTGGTTTCCAATCGTGTACAACAGAACCGACGGGCGTATCCACGGTGCTCTCCAAGTTACATCCTCGGCTCAAAGGTTCTGAAAGACTGAAATCCAATGTTGTTCAGAGACTTCTTTTGGCTATTCTTTCTTAAGATACGCTTCTAATGGGGCAAACGTTTTTGAAAACATATGGAACGATGTACGCTTCACTTTCTAGAAGTGGCTCAAAATTCAAACATTGAGTAACTGCGCGCATCCGATAAAACGCCCTTCGTCTTTCCTCCTACAACTGCTTAGGGATCTGAAGGTCTCAGCCAAGATAGTCAGGATAGGGTTAATTCCTTGCTTTAACCTTTCGAAGAAGTCCACTACTGCAACTTCTATATGTTTGAGAACTTTTGGGAAGACGATTAATCCATATATGGCCAAGGCAAACAGATTCACTCTCTTCAACATATCGAGATGATTTAGAACCAAATCTCGTAGGGAAAACCACGGGACACAGATAAATTCATTCTTCTTCTTTATTTGTTTTTCGGCCCATGTGTTAGTCATATCTGTCAATTTCATTAGCTTCTTCTTGAGGGTCATTGGCTTAGGCTCCTTCACATATATCTTAAAGAATTGTAGATTAAAACCTGATTGCAAAACATAGAAAAAGCGAAAGGGCCAAATGCGCAATTTGCCCTTTCGCTAAAAAAAACACGCGGATCCTAGTCGGAGCTGGTCGGACTTCGGGTCAGGTCAGCAAAACGACGTCGTTTTGGGGTTAAAACACAGCCCCCAAAACGACGTCGTTTTGGAAGGCTATAAAAGGCCCATTTCTTTCAAAAAAAATCATTCTGCCGAGTGGAAAGGAAAAAAAAGGGAGAGCTGGGGGAGAAAGGCGATTTTCGGTCACAGGGCCGATCACCGGACGATTGTCGAACCGCCGCCGGCCACCGTGCACGTTGGCTAAAAAATCGAAAAGGTACGATTTTTTCCTTTTTTTATTTTTTTATCTGTTTATAATATATATATATGCTAGAAAATAAACTCGAAAATAGGACGAAATTGCAACTAAAGTCACCTGATACCTTCGACTGTGATTTTGGTATTTTGGCCGCTCGATTCAGTGTTATTCTTGTGTGCTTTGTTTCCTAGGTGTGTTTGGATCCCTTTTTTAGGGTTTTAAATCTGTTTTTTTTTATTTCTATTATTCCAATCTATCGAATCCCCTTTACATTTGTTTCAAAACGGCTTTTATAGCCATGTTACAAGTGTTTTTTTATTGTTTTCTATCCACTCTTGTTTAATGCTTGCAGGTACCACTTGAGGCACAAGGGCGGTGCTGAGGTGACCAGGGGAAGTGCTTGTAGGAGGTTGGCAGAGGCGGTGGAAGTGACTCCTCTGAACTGACAATACAAGTGGGTTGAGGATTTGGGTCGTGGGTAGGCTAAGTGGGTATGGGGTGAAATTGGGTTAGGTTAGAAACGGGCCCGATTTTAGGTGGGTCAAAATTGGGTTTAATGGGTTTAGTTTGTAAATGTGTTTAATTGGGTTTGTAATAGGTTGTGAGGGCAAATGGGTTATTTGGGGCTGCTGTTGGGTTTGGGCAGATTTGGTAAATGTGTATTGTATTATTTGGGTTTGGGTTGGTGTTTGAGTTAGTTAAATTTGGGTTTGCGGTGTTGTAAAATGGGCCCCAGGTTTAGGTGTAATCGGGCCAAAATTGGCCTATAACATGCAGCAATAAAAATTCTTAAACGTTTCAATTTTGAAAAAAAATCGAACTTCCTTTTCAAATAATAGAAAAATTATGCAAAATATTTAAACTAATTATCTAAAAAACTCAACAAAACCTAAAATCAAAATAAAATTCCAAAAATTAGTCCAACAATCCAAAAGTCCATAAACTTTAATTAATAATTATTTAATAAAATATTATGTGAGAAAACCAATCCAAGCTCCTGAACGTTGTGCAATCCTAAGTCTGTGAATTGCCTAAAATGATTAAATAATTAGGTGAGCTATGAAGCTCAGTGTGTGACTTAACTCAAGCATAAGCACATATAATGTCATAAACAGATTAGGATATCACAGAGAATTTTATAACGTTCAATTGGCCAAAATTGAGAATGCATGATTATGTTAATGCAGTATTTTTCAGAAAAACACAATGCAAATTTTTTTTCAAAAATTTCCTATCTAACTTCGCAACACACCAAATAGGGTTATCCAAAACTCGTCCATCCAAAACACACTAACAGATAATTGTGGACAATACCACCAGAGTCGAAGATAAACTGCCAAAACAGATATGGGCTGTCAAGCCACCATAATTGCCATCAAGCTGCCAGAACATATATGTGGTTAAACCACTAGAGAGTGCATATCATTAAACTATCAAAACTTCCTCCTTACCACATCATCCTAACCCCTTGCAATGTGACATAGCATGCAGATACAAAATCAGAACAATAAGCATGTTGAACATGTAATCATATGTTTAACAAAAATCAATAGGCATGAGATTTCGTGCTTTGCAGAACAGATAAGTCGGATTTCAATAATAACAAATCAATTTAATTAGAATAGCCACAATGTCAAATGCCATGAGAATTGGAATAAAACACACTATATACTTATCACACGAGATAAAACACATACAAAAGAAATAACATATTTTGTTGATTGGATAATCATACATGTAGCAACGTCAAATTTGGTTCGATCGCTAATTGAGGCGATTTCTCGAGAATTCAAAAAAATGAATTTTGATTTTATTTAAAAATGAGAGTCGCCACCGATCCTTTTTCTTAGGTGTGATCAGACACCCGATAAAACCTCTTTTTAACAAAAAAAATCTATTTTTGGGTAAAAAGAAGGGCGAGTTTAGGTCTACGTAGAAATCTAGAGAAAAATTAGGGTTCGGAAGTCGGTTACGCACGGGGAAGGTATTAGCACCCCCGCGATGCCCAAAATTGGTATCTTGTTAAACACATGTTGTCTTAATTTTCAAAAAATGCGAATTCAATTTAATACTTAATCGTGATTCGATTGAAAAACAAGAGTTTTTAAGTTTTCGATTTTTTAGAAGGACGTTCCGTTTTCAACACGAGCCGATTGATATTCACCCAACATATCGATGAAATCAACGACCTAATGCTAAATCAGTACGTTGCCTTATTTATTGAAATAGAAAAACGACAAATTTCTTTTTTAGAATAGTGAATGCTAAAAAGGGCAAGAAACGAAAAATAAGAGTTAGAAATACATCAAAACAAATAATAAATATGACAATAGTATTAAACATAAAATAAAAATGAGTATATATATAAACATGTAATAAAAAGTAAGATGAAAACATAATATTAAAATACTAATAATGCTATATATTTATATATATACGTTAAAATATACACATAATAATGTGGAGGAAAAGTTTATATACAATAGTACTAAAAATACGGTATTAAAAATACAATATGTACATATAAATATTAAGCGAAAACATATACACAATATGATGTTGAAAATCCATAGTATTAAAAAGTATATACATAAGATAAAGTATATAAATAATATTAAAATACGTATGCATAATAGATAAAAATGCTTAACATAGTATTGGAAATATACATAATACATATATAAGAAATAATGATGTTAAAAAAACTATTAATAAAACTACTTAAATATATACATATATATATATATATATATATAAAGCATTCATAATAATAATGTTAAAAGTATAATATATATACGTAAGATATAATATATAACAAATACGTAACATATACAGTTCATAAAAAATAGCATTTAATCACATGATATATATATATATATATATATATATATATGTTCATAACAATATTAAAATAATGCCACATATAAAAAGTACATACATATATATTAAAATATAAAATTAAAAGAAAACGTAACATATACATAAGTGAAAAATTAATAAATAATAGATATGGTAATAATAATAATAAGAAAATAATAAAAAAATAAACAAGTGATGAAACTAAATATATTTATAAAGTAGAAAATAAGAATAAGTATAATAATAATATATAATAATAAGTAATATTGAAAATATAAAAATATAAAAATCGAGTTAAATCTGAAAAAGGACGAAATCGGAAACAGAAGTAAATATTCGGGCGATTTTAAAAAGAAATAAAGGAAAATAGGACCGATTTGGAAGCGCGAAGAACAAGGGAGGACTAAAAGGCAATTTACCCGAACCTTTAAAACGCTGCCGTTGCGTGGGGGATTAAATTGAAAAGCACAACGCATTTCGGGGCCAAATTAAAATAAACGAAACTTAATTTTTGTAAATTAATAAAAAAGGAAGGGCCAGTATGGCAATTAGACCATTGAATTAAAAACACGCGGATCCTCTAGAGCGGGTCGGGTCAGATCGGGTCGGCCCTGATCAAAACGGTTTCGTTTTCAACCAATAAATAGTCCGGTTTTCAGAAAAAAATTCATTTGGCACGGAGGAAAGAAAAAAAAGGGAGAGGGAGAGAGAGGAAGGCTCGGGGGCGATTTTCGGTCGCCACTCCGGTCACCGGTACCGGCACCGGCCACCGTACACGGTGGCCGGAAAGGTAAAAAATTTTCTCTTTTTTTTTTTTATTTTTTCTTTTAGTTATTTATTTATTTTAAAATATATGCATACATACTCGTATTTGTTTATAAAAAAAGGAAAGAAACAGTTTAAAAATAAAGGGAAATCACCTTCGTTCTTAGGTTTCGATTTGTTAAATTGCTTGCTTTCTCTGCTTCGTGTTTTGATTTGGTGTTACTCCTCTGATTTTTTAATTGCTTTCAGTTAAATTCTTTGTTTTTGTATTAAAAGAAATCTGACCCCTTGTACAACACTGTTGTTCGGCTTATATAGCCATTTTACATTCATATTTTATTATTGCTGTCCCTTCTTCTTCAATGTTTGTAGGTGAAGGGCGGTGACCACTCGAAGGAGATGTGACAGAGGCGGTGGGTGGTCAGATGGCAGAGTCAAGTGGCGGTGCAAGTGGGGTTTTCGGGATTGGGCTCGGGTAGGTTAGATTTGGGTCAAATAGGGTTGTAACGGGTTTGGTTAGTTGGTAATTGGGTAGTGGATCAGAGGTTTGTTTTGGGGCTAATTGGGTTAGGTATTTTGGTATTGGGTTCGTTTGTAAACGGGTTGGGTAGTGGGTAATTGGGTCTGTGTAAATGGGCCCCGGGTTGTTTGGTTGAGTGGGCTAATGATGTATTTGGGTTAGAGGTTATTGGGTAGTGTAAGGTATTTGTAATTGGGTTTAATGTAAAAGGGTTTAAATGGGTTTAATTGTAAAGGCAAAAATTGGCCTGTAACAGCTGCCCCTCTTTGCTCATTGTCGTGTAACGAGGATAGAGCAAAGACATAAAGAAAGGCCAATTTTGCCTGGTCTCGCCAAATCTTGACTTCTATGGTGCCCTTCTTGTTCAGGTAGTCACTTTCAAGTCCACCACTTTTTGTAGTTTTGGTTCAGTCCACCACAACTTCAAAGAGATGGAAACTTGTAGCTTCAATCTATCGCCTCTTCAAGGAAACAGAAATTGTCGTGATCTGCTCTTCTGCAACTTCAGAGATGAGATATGGTATCTTCAATCTGCTCTGCTACAACTTCAAACATAAGGTCTAGTATCTTCAATTTGCTCTTATCGCAACTTGGGGGAGGCACAATATGATTCTTCAATCAGCTTCAACCTTTATTCTTTATTGAAGAACAAACATCGAAAATAGCTCGGCCTGCGAACTCTTGCCATATGGGTTAATTCTTTTGGATCCTAAATTGAAAATATCTCAGTGTGTGACTTGAGACTTAACTCACCTCTCGCATTATGAGTTGGTCTTTTTGAAAAACAGAAATTAAAAGGCTTAACTCACCTCTCGCAATATGAGTTAATTTTTGAAAAACAGGAAGTAAAAGGCTCAACTCCCCTCTCGCAATATGAGTTGATTTTGAAAAACATAAGTTTGAAAAACAGAAATTAGAAAATAGAAACTGAAAATACCTCAGCATGTGAAACAAGGCTCAACTCACCTCTTGCAATATGAGTCGATTTTTTTGAAAAACAAATTGAAAATACCTCAACGTGTGAGCTAAGGCTCAACTCACCTCTCGCAATATGAGTTGATTTTTTTTTTTTGAAGAACAGAAATTTAGAAATTAAAAGGCTCAACTCACCTCTCGCAATATGAGTTGATTTTGAAACACTTAAATTGAAGAACAGAATTTGAAAATACCTCAGCATGTGAACGGAGGCTCAACTCACCTCTCGCAATATGAATTGACTTTTGGGTAACAAAAATTTAAAAAACAAAATTTGAAAATACCTCGGCATGTGAACCAAGGCTCAACTCACCTCTTGCAATATGAGTTGACTTTTTGGGAAACAGAAATTAAAAAACAGAATTTGGAAATACCTCGCCATGTGAACCAAGGCTCAACTCACCTCTCACAATATGAGTTGATTTTTGGAAAACAGAAATTTAGAAATTAAAAGGCTCAACTCACCTCTCGCAATATGAGTTGATTTTTTGGAAAACAGAAATTAAAAGGCTCAACTCACCTCTCGCAATATGAGTTGATTTTGATGAACAGAAATTAAAAGGCTCAACTCACCTCTCCCAATATGAGTTGATTTTTGAAAAACAGAAATAAAAAGACTCAACTCACCTCTCGCAATATGAGTTGATTTTTGAAAAACAGAAATAAAAAGACTCAACTCGCCTCTCGTAATATGAGTTGATTTTTTGAAACATAAGTTGAGAATACCAAAATACCAAAGCGTGTCATCTGGTGAGACTCGGTCTCTTTTCATTTGATTCAGTGGTTATCATCAAAACCTCTTGCTCTACTAGAGTACCTGCATATGTCATGCATGATGTTATCGTGATATACACATGTTGGCCCTAAATGCCTTTATGCCTACATGATTACGTTATGCGCTCTAGGCATGCTTGTCATATGTTTATTTTCGTCGTGATTTTTGAAGATATGTGTTCATTGTTTCGACTCTTGATTCTCTTTAGGCCTTGTACCCGTCCTCTAGCCATATGAGCAATCTGCGTTTCTCTGATATCACTCTATTGCCCCTGGTTGAACTTTTGTCCTTGTTTTGAGGCTCTTGTACTTATCAATTTTTCATCCAGGTAATGCTTAACATTTCTTTCGTTCAGAGTATGTCATTTACTAATTAGCATTTAAATAAACCATACAATGGGATGCGTGAAAATGGTCGGGTAGGTATGAAAGAGAAACTTCACATTTATTTATTTCAAAGGTAACAAACAAAGAAAGTTGACCAAAAACAGTTATGAAGTGAAAGGGAATTATATTCAGTGGATACAAATGCTCTAGATATTCAATGCATGAACTCTTCCATGTTTCTTAATTAAGAATCTTTTCGAGCATGGCTTCTTGCGTAGAAAATTTCGAGCTTTTTGAAATGCTTCAAATACTGTAGTCTTGCCATTCGACTCCCTGTTCAAATCATCTTGCCCCTTGAGTTCAAATCTGCTTCATTAGGATGCCCTTTCGGGTTTTCATCCTAAACTTCTTTTGTTTGCCAAGACGCCCTTTCGGGTTTTCATCTTGATCCCTTTTTTGTTTACCAAAATGCCCTTTCGGGTTTTCATCTTGATCTTCTTTTTTTTTAGGCACAATATTTCTTCACAGCATCTGAATTTACTGGATTACGTAACTCCCTCCCATCCATCTCAATGAGAATCAAAGCTCCGCCTGAGAAAGCCTTCTTTACAACATATGGTCCTTCCCAATTTGGTGCCCATTTTCCTTGAAAGTCTTTCTGTATCGGGAGAATCTTTCTCAGCACAAGTTCTCCTTCATGAAATTCTCTTGGCTGTACTTTCTTGTTATGGGCCGTGATCATTCTCTTTTGGTACATCTGTCCATGGCACATTGCCTTCAAGTGCTTTTCTTCAGTAAGGTTCAACTGGTCATATCGAGCTCGAACCCATTCTGCTTCCTCTAATTTTGACTCCATCAAGACTCGTAAAGAGGGAATCTCAACTTCGATGGGCAGCACAGCCTCCATCCCATAGACTAGAAAGAAAGGAGTTGCTCTTGTAAGTGTCCTCATAGATGTACGGTATGCAAACAAAGCGAATGGTAGCTTTTCGTGCCAGTCTTTGTATGTCTCAGTCATGTGACAGCCCTATTTCGACCCTAGTCGAGAAGTGGTTTCGTAACCATTAAACTGAAATATTATATTAATTAATTGCTAATTTCCATATCAATTCTATGTGAAATCTTTGTGTATGAAATTGATTTATATTTTGGTGCCGTTGAATGTGTGATCTTTGCTATGGACTTATGTGCAAATTAGTAAAAACTTGGGCGATAATTTAATAGGAGGCCAAAAGGGGTGCAATGCATAAATATGTGGTCTTGCATATCAATTTCCCCATAATTATTTTAGTGGCCGACCAAGGTGACTTATTTTCACTATTATATGTATATTATATTAGAAAATAAGGATAATTGGTTAATGACTTGTAAAATGGATTAAAATCATATTAAGGTAGGAAAAAGAAAAGAGAAATCTCTCCATTGTTCTTCTTTGCCGTGAATTGAGTGAAATAAGGGAGGAAGAATGAAGTTAATATTCGGCCATGGTAGCATCAAATTGAGGTGAGTTTATACATCATTTTGCTTAATAAATTATGAAATTTAGTTGATAGATAGGCATGGGACATAGCCCATGTATTGATTTTTGGTTTTGTTATATATATGTATATATATCCCATTCGGCCATAGAAAAAAAATTTAGAAGCTTTGAAGCTTTTAAGCTTTTGAATGATGAATTGCTTTATAGAGCCCTTGAGAGTTGTCCTAAGGTTAATCTTACATGAATCCATGAAAACATGCTCAAATTATGCAAATGTTACTTTGTGTGGTTATAAAAAAAAAAAAAGAGGAGAGGCATTCGGCTATGTCCTTTTCTTTTTTTTTTTTTTTTTGCATAAAAGAGTTTGGCTTTGAATTAGGTTTCAATTTAAAAATTGAAATAGTGAATGAGCTTGAAATCTTGAATTTTGATTTATAATTAATTTTGAAGTACTTGTTGAATTAGCCGAATGGGAATTTGATGAAAACCTTGATTCATGGCATTTTATTTTGTATATCTTAACTATTAAAGATGTTAGATCTTTTATTAAAATAATAGATGGATCTCAATGTTAAAGGGGAGTATTCGGCTATGTAGCAAAGAATTTCATTATGGGGGTTGATATATTAAATTCCTATATGTGAATTTTGGGTATGCTTAAAAGTAGTTTAATGGTAAACTTTTACTCAAGAATACCGATTATACTCCTAATTTTTGTGACTTAGAATAATGGTAATGTCCATGCTTTCGGTTGTATGCCCATGTATGTATGAGTTAAGTGCTAATGTGAAGTACTAGTTGATTGTAACTTGTGATGTGAGATAATGAATATTATGCTATGTTTATTTAGTATGTGCCGAGTGAGATTAATCATAGATTAAAGAAGTTAAGCTAGTTAAAGAAAAAGGTTAAAATTACATAATTAGCTCTTGTTGCATTCGGTCAAGAGGAGGAACAATTAAGTTTTGATGAGTTTCTAATTGTTTATTCTAGCTCAAGAGCTAAGAGAGCCACACTCGGATAAAGGAAAGTCAAAGGTGGTGGAATAGTCGGTTTGTAGATAATAATCGACCAACGAGGTAAGTTTCAAGTGTTTAAATTTAGTTATAATGAGGAATGATATGGAACATGTGTTAAGTTAGAAATATAAATTGATGTGGTTTCTATAATAAAAAAATTTATAAAATAAATCACTACTAAGGGATATAGCCGAATGGATATTTGGGAGATAGAATTTGAAGCATGTTTTGATATATGATACTGCGGAATGATTGTTTAGGATAAAATACACCATGTACATTATATGTTGCGGCAAGTATATATATATATATTTGAATGACATGAGGTGTGGTCAGATTTTATGTATATGCCTATAGCCGATGGTGTAAAATGAATTATGAGTAAATTATGTGTGTGGGAGCTAATATTATGTGATTGGATGTGCTTGAAATTTTAAATGAGTTGGGATATCATATATTCAGGCTCCATGCCTAGCAGGCTATATGCCGGTGATTACGTCCAGGCTTCATGCCTAGCAGGCTTCGTGCCGGTGTTCTTTATTCGGGCCTTCGTGCCTAGCAGGCTATAAGCCGGTGATATATTCGAGCTTTGTGCTCAGCAGGCCTTGGGCCGGTGATTGAATTCAGGTTTTTGAACCTAGCAGGCTTAAGGCCGGTGATGGAAATAAAAATATAATAATAGCCTTAATTACTGCGATAAACTGTAATTGGAAACAAATAACACCATAAATCGGCCAGGTACGTACTATGTACTCCAATTTGAATTTGTTTGAAGGTAATGATCAGTGACTAGGAATAACGTACATGTGGATAGTGTATTAATTGCATATGAATGTTTATGCATAAATTTTGTGATCCATTTAGCTAATGTGTTCTATTATGTGGAAGTATGAGACTTCATTTTTATGAATGAAATTTGTGGCAAGTGAAAGTATATGTGAAAGGTCCATCGTATATAGTTATATGTATATTCGGCTCAAGGATTTTCTTTTTATATAAATCAAGTTGTGAAGTAAATATGCGATCTATGATAAATTTTTGTTAGTTTGATAACTTGAAACTTACTAAGCTTACATCAGCTTACTCAGTTATTTTGTTTCCTCCTTTTTTTTTTATAGATTTCTTTTGAAGCTACAGTTCGAGGGATTCAAGTCCAAGTCACTCACACTATCGTTGTTAGATTTTGGTACCTTCGAAGGTTTATTTTCCTTTTTAAAACGATGGCTTGTGTAGGCTAACAATACCCTTGTTTTGGACTTTGAATTCTTTTTGATTTGTAAATATGAATAGCCATGCGAAGATGGCTTATCAAATTACCTTATAAATGTTCATGAATGATGCATGTTATGGTTGAGTATGGATGAATACGAAAGAATTATGCTTGTGGTTATAAATGTTGTGTGTGTTATATCTATCTAGATGGATAATTGAAGTAAGTGTTAATAGTATGAAATTGGGGTGACATTTAGTATTAGTTTTATAAATGTTTAAGTGTAATTGCTTGAAAGGTTAATTGTCTATAAATGGCTATGATCAATTGTTTTGGTGATAAAGTTGATGGTGAAATTCTTTAAAGCGTGCTATACAAATTCATAACATGACTCCAGTCTTGGAAATCTTTAGGAGGTTGTAAACGAACTTGCATATTCGGCTAGGTACTAAGATAAGGCCTTGGTTAACTTACATGTAAACTTCTTCTATACGTATGATGAGTATTAGTTAAAGTAAATTACTAGTTCAATTTATAAATGTTATATATATATGTAGGCAATGTATTCGGTTTAGGAATGCTTGAAACCTTATGTAAATTATTTTTGGACTATTACGTGTTTGTTCTGTAATACCTCCTAACCCTCCGTCGACGGGTAAGGGTCCGGGGTGTTACAAGTCATCTTCCCGATAATCTTTTTGATATTCTTGTTGGCTGCTTCAACAGCTCCGTTCATCTTCGGGCGATAGGGTAAGGAGTTATGATGCTTTATCCGAAACTGCTCGCATACTTCCTTCATCATCTTATTGTTCAGATTCATGGCATTATCTGAAATGATTCTCTCAGGCAAACCATATCGACAAATGATTTCCCTTTTCAAGAACCTGCAGACGGCAGTCTTTGTCACACTGGCAAACTAAGCGGCTTCTATCCATTTTGTAAAGTAGTCTATAACTACAAAAATGAAGCAGTGTCCGTTAGAAGCTTTAAGGGAAATCGGCCCTATGACATCCATGCCCCACATAGAAAAAGGCCACGGAGAAGTCATGACATGAAAGGGCGAAGGGGCTGCATGAATCTTATCGCCGTAAATTTGACATTTATGGCATTTTCTCGCATAACTGATGCAGTCACTTTCCATCGTCATCCAGTAATAACCGAGCCTCATAATCTTCCTGGCCATAGTCAAACCATTGGCATGCGTCCCACAAATTCCTTCGTGGACATCTTCAAGTATTTTTCTGGCTTCAATGGCATCCACACATCTCAGAAGCACTTGATCTTTTCCTCTTTTGTACAGGATGTCTCCATCAAGAATGAATCCCACTGCCATTCTTCTGATTGTTCTTTTGTCGTTCTCATTTGCATGTTCGGGATACCTTTGATTCTTGACATATTCCAAGATATCATGGAACCATGGTTGTCCGTCTGCCTCTTTCTCGATGCTACAACAATGTGCAGGGGCCTCATATATGCTCATTTTGAGGGGCATCATTTCTGTTTCTCTATTTGCTTTGAACATCGAAGCCAGAGTAGCTAAGGCATCTGCCAATTGGTTTTCTTCTCGCGGAAAGTAATTAAAAGTTACTTCTTCAAATTCTTTGATCAGATCCGCCACTAGATCACTATATTTAACCAATTTTGGATCCCTTATTTCCCAATTTCCATAGATTTGGTAAATCACCAATGCTGAATCTCCATACACCTCTAAAGTTTTGATGTTTCG
This sequence comes from Gossypium stocksii, assembly GCA_020496765.1. Lineage (NCBI taxonomy): Eukaryota > Viridiplantae > Streptophyta > Magnoliopsida > Malvales > Malvaceae > Gossypium > Gossypium stocksii. The sequence goes on from CM035624.1 coordinate 125,157,618, forward strand.
TTCAATTGCCGCATGAAGTCCTATGATGCAAGCCTCATATTCCGCTATGCTATTAGTACAGAAGAAGTTCAATATGGCGGTGAACGGATAATGACTCCCTTTGGGGGATATCAAGACTGCTCCGATCCCATACCCCAATGTATTCGATGCCCCATCAAAGTACATCCTCCAAGACTTTGCTTTTGATGACTCACATTCTTCTTTTGTAATGCACATCAAGTCCTCATCCGGGAAATCAAATTTTAATGGCTCGTATTCCTTCGTTGTTCGAGCGGCTAAGAAGTCAGCTATTGCACTTCCTTTTATCGACTTTTGGCTTACATAGACAATGTCGTATTTCGACAGTAGGATCTGCCACCATGCCATTCTTCCTAAGAGTACAGGTGATTCCATCATGTACTTTATTGGGTCCAGCTTTGAAATTAACCATGTCGTATGATACAACATATATTGCCTGAGTCTCCGAGCTACCCAAACTAAAGCACAACATAACTTTTCAATTGTCGAATACCTTACCTCACATTCTGTGAACTTTTTGCTGAGGTAGTAAATCGCCTTTTCTCTTTTACCTGACTTATCATGTTGCCCCAGTACGCAACCCATTGATCTTTCGAACACAGTCAGATACAATATTAACGGTTTCCCTGGAGTTGGTGGCACTAACACTGGAGGGCTAGACAGGTACTGTTTTATCTTGTCAAAAGCCTCTTGGCATTCCTTGTTCCATTCTCCTGGATTGTTTTTTCGAAGGAGTCAAAAAATTAGGTCACACTGGTTGGTAAGTTGAGCAATGAATCGAGCGATGTAGTTCAATCTCCCTAAAAATCCTCTGACTTCTTTTTGCTTGTGCGGGGGCGGCAGTTCCTGTATGGCTTTTATCTTATCTAGATCAACTTCAATGCCTCTTTTGCTGACAACGAAGCCTAGCAATTTTCCCGAGGTTACCCCAAACGTACACTTAGCTGGATTAAGTTTCAGCTGGAACTTTCTTAGTCTCTCGAACAACTTTCTGAGGTTCTCAATATGCTCTCTTTCTCCTCGGGATTTAGCAATCATATCATCAACGTAGACTTCTATTTCTTTATGCATCATGTCATGGAACAACGTCACCATGGCCCTCTGATATGTTGCCCAAGCATTCTTTAACCTGAATGGCATCACCTTGTAGCAGAAAGTTCCCCACATTGTTATGAAGGTGGTCTTTTCCATATCTTCAGGAGCTATCTTGATCTGGTTATACCCCGAGAATCCATCCATGAAGGAAAATAATGAATGCGTTGCCGTATTATCCACCAATGTATCTATGTGCGGTAAGGGAAAATTGTCTTTAGGACTTGCCTGATTCAAGTCACGATAATCCATGCACATTCGTACTTTGCCATCTTTCTTTAGTGCCGGGACAATGTTAGCCACCCATTCTGGATATTTGGAGGCCTGTAAGAAGCCAGCATCAAATTGCTTCTTGACTTCTTCCTTTATCTTTAACAACATTTCAGGTCTCATCCGTCTTAGTTTTTGTTGAATGGATTTGCATTCTGGCTTCAGTGGGAGCCTATGGACCATTACATCTTCATTCAAGCCTGGCATGTCCTGATACGACCAAGTGAATACATCTTTATACTCACGAAGCAAAACAATCAAATTATGCCTGGTGTCCTCTGAAATGGAGGTCCCAATTTTCACTTCTTGCTTCCTTTCTTCAATTCCCAAGTTTATTGTTTCAACAGATTCTTGATGAGGTAAAATCTGTTTATCCTCTTATTCCACCATTCTTAGCAAGTCAGGAGACGAGGCATAGTCTTCAGCATTTTCTTCAGCTTCAAATTCTCCTAAACAAACAGCTTTCTCAAAATCGATTTCAAGATTTGAGATGGGTTTGTTCATGTCATTGATATCTGAGCACCTGAAAGTTGAATGGAAAAGGAAACTATAGAAGGGCACCCAAGTATTGGAACCGACAACAATATGTTATGACATGGTATGAGGCAAATGTAAAGATAGGCTATGAAATGAGAAAATAATTATGAAGTTAATGCAAAAGAATATGACAAAATGCATCTTCATTGATATTCATTTAAACGATAAAGAGCGAATGGACGCTCTTACAAAAGAAACCCCATTGTATTTAGGGACACAATAGAGGGTTAATATCGAGCATTACTCTGAAGAAGATTTATAAACTACAAGAAGATCCTCGACAGTCCAATTGTTTAACACGAACCCGGGAGGACAAGGGCGTATCATTGAGATGTCTTTGCTCGCATCAGCTTCTTTGTCAATAACATTTATACTAATGTTCTGAAAACCTTTTTCTATCAATATCATCATGCTTTGTGCATTATCCTGCCCCGGGTATATCATTCTCGCAGACATAATGTTTTCGACAGAGGAGGGTACTCTATGGGCTCCCATTCCGGCTCTCGGCCTAAGGTTCTCGCGATCCTTCTTTCCTGATCCTTCTTCCACTGTTTCCTTCCTTGACGCGCATCTGGTTGGAAACCTAAACCGTATCGAGCTTGGTGAGGTACTGGCTTTAGAGCCCTGACTATCCCTTGTTGAAATCTCCCCAAGCCTTTTCTCGCTCAGGCTCCTCTTCCCACGGTCAGCTTGATTCCCATCCGGGTATTTCTAGATAGTTTAGGCACAGGAATTCTGTTTCCCTCAGTAACAAATGTGGCGTTGATAAATTCAAGAGATCGGAAGGAACACTCCACCACATCTTTGCTTACTTCAAGGTTCGATGCATCAACAGAGATGGAAGCAACGATGTCTTCTTCGCCCTCAACCGTAACCAAATAGCCATCCATGACAAATTTCACCTTTTGGTGGAGAGATGATGGAACGGCACCAGTAGAATGGATCCAGGGTCTTCCCAAGAGGCAGTTGTATGATGGTGTAATGTCCATGACTTGAAATTCAACCTCATATATGTAAGGGCCAACTTCCAAAGGGATCTCAATTTTTCCCATGACTTCCCGTCTTGTCCAATCAAATGCCCTTACCGTGTAATGATAAGGCCTTAAATAAGACAAATCCATTGGAACCTGGATAGTGTGGCCAAAGGCATGACGTTAAGTGCTGACTCGTTATCGATGAGCACGTTTGGTATTATGTAACCCTTGCAGCGCGTTGTGATATGTAATGCTTTCACGGAGCCTCTACCATTGGGTGGTATTTCATCATCGCTAAAAGAGATGAAATTATCTGCGTTCAGATTATTTATCCACCTATCAAGCTTCTCAACGGGTATATTATTTGCCACGTAAGCTTGGTTTATCACCTTCAACAAGGCATTCCGGTGCGGCTCTGAATTCAGTAGTAGAGACAATACCAAAATTCGTGCTGGCTGCTTGCTCAATTGCTCCACCATATTGTACTCGCTATGCTTGATAAACTTTAAGAACTCCTATGCCTCTTCCTCGTCCACAGGCTTTTTAGTTTCTGGTTTAGGCCCAGTTTCATGCTCAACTTCAGCTTTATGCATTAATGCTTTTCCTTTTTGCTTTAGGCCACTATTCTTCTTCGCTGGCTCCACCTCTTTGGAATAGCACCGCTTACTGCGGGTGAAATGGCCCACTTCTCCCACACTTCCGGTCGTGATTCCAGACTTTTCACCTTTAGGTGTAACGATGTTAACATCGTATTTCCAAGGTACTGCTTTGTCGTCTTTATAAGGAAAAGGCGACGGTATTTCGATTATCACTTTTGGTTTCACCGGCTCTTTCTTCACGTCATAATAAATTATCAACGGTCGATCGGCGCTATATGGGCAACCTGGCAATTAATCATCAGAGGCACATATTTCTCCTTGGTCGGCCTCTTTACCTTTGTTAAAAAATACAATCTCTTTATTATCCATCATATTCTGCAGTAATCTCCTGAATTCGTCACAGGACTGAATGTCGTGTCCTTCTATACCATGGAAGTCACAAAAATTTTGACCCATTTGTTCAAGAATTCCAACGGGGCGACTGAGTAATCCCTTCTCAACCAGTACCTCCCAAACTTTCTGTAGAGGTGTCTTTACTTCCGAAACACAGCTTTTGGTTTGCCAGCCGTTCTCCTTCATTACCACACTCATATTCCCTCTACTGTGGTTAGGGAATAGATTCCCGATCGTATTGTTACCACCATCAAATCGCAGGATACCTGCATCAATGAGTCCTTGAACCCGCCTCTTAAAAGTGAGGTAGTTTTTCGTGGAATGCCCTTGATTCCCAGCATGGTATACACAGCTAGCGTTCGGGTCGTACCACTTCGGGTACGGAGGCTTCAAGGGTGCCATGTAGTGTGGGGATATCAGCTGTTTCTCCAAAATTTTTGGGTACAGTTCCCCATACGACACAGGGATAGGAGTAAATTGTGGTTTTTTGGGATTAGGTCTTATTGGCCTTTATTCGTTTTGGGGTTGGCCATGGGCGGGTGTAGTATTTTGTGGAAATGTGACGACCGGTCTCTAATTACTGGTGGCGTAAACAGGGTAAGAAGGGTAAGGAAGTGGTGTTTGGTAGTAAGGGGTTTGAGGAGGATAATAGCAATTTGGAGGGTGTAATTTCGAGGCCAGGGCTGGTTTGGATACGGACTAGGGGTATAACGGCTACCAGTTCCCACTATATGGGTTTCTGGTTCTTTCTTCTTCATGGGCGCTGCCCTTCTTGACCTTCAATTCTTCCGCTCTTAACGGCATTCTCAATAAGCTCGACGGATATCACAATATCCGCAAAATCCTTCGTGGCACTTCCCACCAGTTTGTCATAAAATGGTGCCTTTAAGGTGTTGATAAAAAGGACGGTTATCTCAGTTTTTGTTAGTAGAGATTCCACTTGAGCCGATACGTCCCTCCATCTCTATGCATACTATCTAAAAGATTCGGTCGACTTTTTCTCTATCATTTGTAAAGTCATCCAGTCGGGCACCATGTCAGACACATGTTTATACTGTTCACAAAACGCTGACGCCAGGTCCTTCCACGATCGGATCCTCTCTTGACTAAGCTAATTGTACCATCTAAGAGCTGATCCCACCAGGCTGTCTTGAAAGCAATGTATGAGTAGCTTGTCTTCATTCACATAGCCAGTCATCTTCCGGTAAAACATTACAAGATGTGCTTTCGGACATCCCGTCCCATCGTACTTTTCAAAATCAGGTACCTTAAATTTTGGCGGTAGGACCAAATCAGGCACCAAGCTAAGCTCTTTGGCGCTTAATGCCGAGAAGACCTCAGTGCCTTCTATTGCTTTGAGTCTTTCCTCCAAACTTCTATACTTCTCTTGAACCTCGTGATCATCCATTTTCAACCTGGCGATTTCTACCGGATCATCTAAATCTGGAACGGGTAGATTAGCAGGAGTGGCTCCAGGATTTGACACAAATATACCTTGCCCTAAGTGAGCAGGTGGTGCAGGTCGTTGCTCTAGGCCTACGAATTCCCCTTGAGTGTACCATCTTTGTGTTGCATAGGGTGGAGTAAATCCTGGGGGATAGAGCGGATCCTAATCGAGATTAACAACCTTAGGGTTCTGCATGGGTCCCTTCCCTTTCACCAGAGCTGACATCATTTCCATCATCTTAGCCATTTGGTCCTTTTGTTCCAACGACTCCTCTCGAGATCTCACCATCAGATCCCTCGTTTCTTGCTGTGACTTGGCTAGTTGCTCTTGTAATTCCCTTTGGACTCTTTCCATTCTTTTGATTCTTTCATTAAATTCAGCCTCCATTACTCTAACTTGTCGGTGCGTCCTATACGAATGATGTGATTCCAGCCTTTATATTGTCGTAACTGCGAATTGTGTGATTTTGACCTTAGTGAATGATTATGAGATATGTACATGCAATGAATGAATGCATAAATGCCATATGAATGTTAGTCATGAATGCATATGCAAGAATTTGGTGTTGATTTCAAGATAGCCCCTATTTAGGCATTTCATTTATCAAAAGAGTCTATTACAAAACATTTTGCTATCTTTTGATTCAACCGTTTCACAAACTTCCTAGCTATGTCGCTATAATTCTTTACTTGCTCCAGGAACTCTGATATGCTCGATCTTTGGCTTGAAGGGAACTGACAACTGAGATCTTCAGCTTCATCTGATAGTTGTACCACGTGCATGGCTACTTTACGAATTTCGTTGATCAAAAAGCCAAGTTGCATATCTTTTTCTTAGAGGTCTGTTTTATAGGCGTGAGTGTCTCTGTCATACTGACTACTCTTTTCTTCCAAAGCCTTTAAGAGAGTATCTAACTGTTGCTGTCGAGCTTGCAGCGCATCTTCTAAATCTTGTATTCTTTCTCTTAACTCTTGACATTCAGATCGGCTAGTCATTAATTCAGTAGACACTGTCTCATATTCGGCGTTCTTCTTTCTCAATTCTATCGTGACCCGCGCAGCCTTTTCTTCCTCTTTCTTCGCTTTCCTTTTCCAAAATTCTATTCTGCCTTTTGCGTTGCTCAATTCTTCTTTCCATTCTACTGACGACTTGCCCAGTCCACTCTTCTTTATAGTGCCACTTAATTTTACATTTTCCAGATGAAGATCTCTTAAGTCATTTCTTACGACTTCAACTTCTTTTTGCACTTTCTTGGCTCGACCTCTTTCAATCTGAATGTCGATCTTCAGCTGGTAGTTTTCTTCTTGAAGAGCATTAAGGTTTCGTAACATCTTGGACTTTTTGCATTCGAATTCCTGTCTTGCAATTTCTAGCTCGGATGGCATTTCCTCTGAGAAGGGATTCTGGAAGGAGTAATTTGTCAATGAAACTTGCTAACTATTCACCCGTTGCCTTCTCCATATGTCGTAATCTTGGGTGAGAGTATCAGCGTATAGAGCCAACTCCATCAAATGAATCCTCTTCTAAGACTTGGCAATGTCTCGGACCCTCTTCATATAACCTTCACCCGCGAAAGCAAACTCGGATTGTGCTAATCCTCCGGTGGCGGGTATAAACTAACGGGAAGAAAGTTGCCTTTGGACCATTAGTGAGGCATATCCAACTCCGCCCCATAACCCGAATAGTGGCACCCAATCTTGGTTTCCAACCTTGTACAACCGAATCGACGGGCGTATCCACGGTGCTCTCCAAGTTACATCCTCGGCTCGAAGGTTCTGAAAGACTGAAATCCAATGTTGTTTAGAGACTTCTTTTGGCTATTCTTTCTTAAGATACGCTTCCAATGGGGCAAACGTTTTTGAAAACATATGGAACGGTGTACGCTTCACTTTCCAGAAGTGGCTCAAAATCCAAACATTGAGTAACTACGCACATCCGATAAAACGCCCTTCGCCTTTCCTCCTACAACTGCTTAGGGATCTGAAGGTCTCAACCAAGATAGTCGGGATAGGGTTAATTCCTTGCTTTAACCTTTCGAAGAAGTCCACTACTGCAACTTCTATATGTTTGAGAACTTTTGGGAAGACGATTAATCCATATATGGCCAAGGCAAACAGATTCACTCTCTTCAACATATCGAGATGATTTAGAACCAAATCTCGTAGGGAAAACCACGGGACACAGATGAATTCATTCTTCTTCTTTATTTGTTTTTCGGCCCATGTGTCAGTCATATTTGTCAATTTCATTAGCTTCTTCTTGAGGGTCATTGGCTTAGGCTCCTTCACATATATCTTATAGAATTGTAGATTATTGATGCGAAGCAAAGCGGCATATTCTTCTACAGTTGGTGTCATATCTTCTTGATTGAACGTAAAACATTGGTAAGCCGGATCCCAGAATCTGAACATGGCTTGGATCAATCGCTCATCGACATTGATAGTGATCAGGTTGGCTATATCTCCGTATCTTTCAGTGAAGATTCCCCTAGTATCCGAGTCCCACTGATTCCAGATTTGAACCAAGTTTGAGAGGTTATTCTGATGAACATTCACAGTTACGTGCTCGGGTAGATTGGCAACACATCCTTCCATTAGACTGTCCCCTTTCTCTTTCTAGGTTTTCAGAGACCAGTCCCTAACCACGGCATTCTTCTCGGTTGTTTGTATAATCGACTTTTCCATCAGAAACCCATTTTTTGGGAACCGATCTCTAGTCAACACCTTCCTAATATAATGCCTATGAAGCATGATGAAAAATAAAACAACAACAAACAACCCCTGGTTAGTAATATAGGTAAAAACACGAAGAATTTAACAAATTAAGCTACCCAATCCAGCTTATTAAACAGACCCGATCCCCTTGCATAAAAATGAAAATGCAAAAGGTTGGAGGCGTTTCTCCCGTATACTTATTTTGGTAACTATTAACAGACGGAGGTTCGGCATGGCTTTAGTTAGGTGGCTTGTATGGTTCACTACATGCGATTTCGGTTCTAGACAGGTACTCAAATTGTTCGTACCATCGTCTACTAAGACTAGTACGAAGCCTCGGTCGTAGCCCATCACAGGCTCACGAGTTCAATTCGAGGGATTACATTTACTTATGCCTATGCGGAGGGACAAGTTAACTCACGAAAGCATAAGTCATATGTAACCTGAAAGTATTCACTAGCCTGTGCAGAGGGACGAGTTAACTCATGAAGGTGTAGTGTTTACTTTCACTTAAACTTACGGAGCCCGGGTAGAGAGCTCATGTTATGCAAAATGCAAGTGCACGGTGTGTGGGGAGAAACTCGCAAACCTTTTCGTTTTTATTTTAAAACTAAAAACTAAAAACTAAAATCGTAAAAACTCAAGAGCTGAAAAACAACAAGATAAAACAAGTTAGAAGAATATTTACAACATGATGCAAATGCATGACTTTTCGAAAACCAAAATTTGAGGATCACGACTAAAAATCAAGTTGAATAAAGGATTTTGAAAATTTTGACAACGCGCGTTTATTTCTAGACTCGACTCTCAAAAACTAGGCCCCCAGTGGAGTCGCCAACTGTAGCGACATAAAATTTGGTTCGATCGCTAATTGAGGCGATTTCTCGAGAATTCGAAATGAATTTCTATTTTATTTAAAAATGGGAGTCGCCACCGATCCTTTTTCTTAGGTGTGATCGGACACCCGATAAAACCTCTTTTTAACAGAAAAAATATATTTTTGGGTAAAAAGAAGGGCGAGTTTAGGTCTACGTAGAAATCCAGAGAAAAATTAGGGTTCGAAAGTCGGTTACGCACGGGGAAGGTATTAGCACCCCCGCGACGCCCAAAATTGGTATCTTGTTAAACACATGTCTTAATTTTCAAAAAATGCGAATTCAATTTAACACTTAATCGTGATTTGATTGAAAAGCAAGAGTTTTTAAGTTTTCGATTTTTTAGAAGGACGTTCCGTTTTCAACACGAGCCGATTGATATTCACCCAACATATTGATGAAATCAACGACCTAATGCTAAATCAGTACGTTGCCTTATTTATTGAAATAGAAAAACGACAAATTTCTTTTTTAGAATAGTGAATGCTAAAAAGGGCAAGAAACGAAAAATAAGAGTTAGAAATACATCAAAACAAATAATAAATATGACAATAGTATTAAACATAAAATAAAAATGAGTATATATATAAACATGTAATAAAAAGTAAGATGAAAACATAATATTAAAATACTAATAATGCTATATATTTATATATATATATATATATACGTTAAAATATACACATAATAATGTGGAGGAAAAGTTTATATACAATAGTACTAAAAATACGGTATTAAAAATACAATATGTACATATAAGTATTAAGCGAAAACATATACACAATATGATGTTGAAAATCCATAGTATTAAAAAGTATATACATAAGATAAAGTATATAAATAATATTAAAAAACGTATGCATAATAGATAAAAATGCTTAACATAGTATTGGAAATATACATAATACATATATAAGAAATAATGATGTTAAAAAAACTATCAATAAAACTACTTAAATATATACATATATATATATATATATATATAAAGCATTCATAATAATAATGTTAAAAGTATAATATATATACGTAAGATATAATATATAACAAATACGTAACATATACAGTTCATAAAAAATAGCATTTAATCACATGATATATATATATATATATATGTTCATAACAATATTAAAATAATGCCACATATAAAAAGTGCATACATATATATTAAAATATAATATTAAAAGAAAACGTAACATATACATCAATTTTCCTAAAAATTCAAAAAGAAGTTTTTTAAATAAGGTAATATTTTGTGTTTAGAAATTCGAGAAATAGTGCCCTAACGTGCTGGGTTTCGATTTTCCGTTTGACCAAATAACTAAATATCCTTTTTTAATTCTTTTTAAAGGCATGAGTTTTGCAAATCATGAGATGATTTTAGTTTCGAGGGTTTAAAATGTCGTATCCTAACGCGCTGGATATGATATTTTATTCTTTCGGAACAAGAGAATCTTAAATTTTAACTTGAATTGTTCAAGCATTTTTAAAGGGATCGTATTTGTGTTTGGAAATTCGGGAAATAGTGGCCTAACATGCTGGGTTTCGATTTTCCATTTGACCAAACAACTAAATATCCTTTTTAATTTAAGGCATGAGTTTTACAAATCATGATATGATTTTAGTTTCGAGGGTTTAAAATTTCGTATCCTAACGTGCTGGATGTGATATTTTATTCTTTCGAAGCAAGAGAATCTTAAATTTTAACTCGAATTGTCCAAGCATTTTTAAAGGGATCGTATTTTAAAATTTTTTTCAAGTTTTTGACATTAGGACCTTAATTAATCAATAGGTACCAATTTTGGGCGTTGCGAGGGTGGTCTCGTACGTAACCGACTCCCGAACCTGATTTCTATAATTTCGTAGGCTAAAATCAATATTTTAAATAAAACAAAATGTTTTATAAGATGATCCAATCACACTTAAATAAAAAAGATTGGTGGCGACTCTCATTTTCGTTTTTTAAAGGTCGATCCCCGTTTTTCAAAATAAAAATGGTTTCGACACTTATCACACGAGATAAATACACACAAAAGAAATAAAATATTTCGTTGATTGGATAATCATACACATCATTCATCGAAGTTTACAAAATCTCTTACCCCAATTGTGCAATCCAAAACTTGGCCCTAACTATACTTACTCAAAATGAGTCCACACGCCCTGTAACACTCCAAACTCAGACTAGACGTTATGGCCGAATCTGGTAGGTTACATAAACTTATTTTAAATCCAAATATTGAATTTGAAAACATGAGTTTTGACAATACTAATTTTGGAATATCGCTTTCCAATTTTTAGGAAAATACTCCTTAAAATTATTTATTTATTTTATTACAGAAAAAACACTTAAATTATTACTTTATTTTCCAGCGAAAATGTAACGTCCGGAATTTTGGGCCTAGAAGTTCTAGGTTTTGAGTGTATTGTCAATGAGGAGGTTGCACACATAAGTTGTGCAATTTAGTAACAAGAATGGGCCTATTGGTCTGGTGGTCAAGAGGAGTGTCAATGTGCTGAGGGTCTTGAGATTGAATTCCTACGTGGGTAATTTAGTGCTCGTGTTTAATAGACTAAATTTCATTTATAAATAAATATTTTAAAATTGACTGCTTTTAGAACCCAATCGCTACTAAGTCATCTTGATGGCCGATGTAATCTCCCGAATTCGGGTCTAGCGTTTAGCCGGGTGGAGGAGGTTACAAATTAAGATAATTAAAATTTTAAATTAAATTAGGATAATTAGAATTTTAATTTAGATAAGATAATTAGGAGTTCAAATTAAATTAGTATAATTAAAATTTAAATTTATTTAAAAAGTGTTCTAATAATATGGTAAGTATAACAATATTTAAACTGAAATTTTAGGGATTATAGGTTAGACCCTAATTCAGTTAAGAATATGGTACAGAGTATCTTACAATATTATAACAATTATCTGATATTTTATTTTATTTATTTCATTTTGGGTTATTATATTTTAATAATTATTTGTTATTATTTATTAAATTTTAAGTGAAATTTTTGAAATGTAATTAAGATTGAATCATACATGATCATCAATAACGTACCAAGATAACTAACATTGAACTAAAACTTTTAATTATATTGTCATGTATTTATACATGTCTTAACTTATTGTAAAAAGTTTAAACAAGACGATGCAATTTATAGTTAATAGTAGAAGAGTATAATGATCAAGCTATGTTAAATTAACAATACATACAATATCATTAAAGTAAAATACATAACATAAACTTCATTAAAACATAAATCAAGCCAAATGATGTTAACATTAGATAAAATATTCAAAATTAATATCACTAGAACAAACAATATAACATAAACAATAACCATTCAAAATCTCTATGTATGCAAAGAGATTCAGCATTGCTGCATGGAGGAATGCACAAATACATTTCCCACTCACCATCTTTTTTATTAACAATATAATTACGATATCCCACGAAATTACTACATGGTGATGGCACATGAACCAGCGTCATACGGTTCAAGGCGTAGTGCCCGAGCCAGACTGAGTAAACATGGACTTTGACCATTCAGGCATTTTAACCCACTCAGGGTACTCTGCCGTTTTCTCAGGTTTCTTCTCCTCTTCTTTTTCATGCTTTGGGAACTCGTGTTTATGTTCCTTACCCTCATCTTGTTTTTCCTTGCACTCGGGCCTTTTCAGATATTCGACTCTATGTTTCTCGTGCTCTTTAGGCTTTTCCCATTTGGGAAAATCAGGTTTTTCTTTCTTGTACTCTTCGTGCTCCTTCGATTCGTGTGACTCGTGGCACTCTTCATCTTTATGTTCCTTACACTTATCTTGCTTTTCCTTGTAATCGGGTATTTTCGGATATTCGACTTCGTGTTTCTCGTGCTCTTTAGGCTTTTCCCATTTGGGGAACTCGGGTTTTTCTTTCTCGTACCGTTCGTGCTCCTTCGGTTCGTCTGATTCGTGGTACTCTTCATCTTTATGTTCCATATTCTCATCTTGTTTGTCCTTGTACTCAGGTGTTTTCGGATATTTACCTTCATGTTTCTCATGCTCTTTGGGCTTTTCCCATTTGGGGAAATCAGGTTTTTCTTTATCGTGCTCCTTCGATTCGTGTGACTCGTGGTACTCTTCATCTTTATGATCCTTATCCTCATCTTGTTTGTCTTTGTACTCAGGTATTTTCGGATATCTGACTTCGTGTTTCTCATGCTCCTTAGGCTTTGGTTTTTCTTTATCGTACTCTTCGTGCTCCTTCGATTCGTGTGACTCGTGGTACTCTTCATTTTGTTTGCAGGGTTTTTGGTTTTCCTCCTTTTGCATTTTAGGCTTCTCATGTTTTGGGTACTCTTGGTGATACTTTGGCTGTTTGTATTCTGGCTTTTCGTATTCAGACTCTTCCTGCTTTTCGAATATTGAAGCCAATTGCGGCAACTCAGATGAGGTTGTTTGTGTCTCGAATAAACGTCGAGCCGCTGCTGAGACGGTGTAGCTACCGATCATTAGTGAGACAGTAATGAGTAAAAGTTGAAAAAGGAAGAAAGGGTGACGAATGTTATGAGCCATGGTTAACCAAATAGAAAGAAAAAAATTTTGAGTGTATTTGTGTTTGGATTGTTGTCTATGTGTAGCAAGCCTTTTATAGGAGAGGATGACAGATGGTTTGGTGGGATTTGGCTCCACGTTGTTTGTACCAATTTCTGATCTACATACTTGACTTATGGTGGGATTATGTTAAGAAGGTGCTCAATCTATGTCAAATATTTTTACGTAAATATACAAAATATAATCTTTCAAATATATAAAAAAATGTTATAAAAATTAAGTGTTTTTCTTTATTTGAATAATAGTTTGTGAGAGCATTTGGTTCGAGTAATATAAGATTCCTTTTTCATAATGAGATTTACAGGAATGTAAGATTACACGTGGGATGTTCCGTATGTTATATTATCTTATTTGGTTCATTTGATTTGAATTTTTGTGTTTGGTTAAGCGGACTTAAAATTTAAAATAATTTAATTTAAAATTTAATATTATGCTTGTAATTTTAAGATTAATTATACTTTATATTACTATATTTTGATACTATTTGTACGGGATTATAATATGAAATGCTCAGAATATTAAGAATCAAAATAACATAATCTTTTTTTTAAATATAATATTACATTCCGTAATATAAAATTCGACCAACCAAACACGATATTAATATATATTTTTTTTGGTGTGACCAGCCCACCTTGTTTTAATTTCATTTTAACATTATTCTGTGAGCAGTTGAACTAGACAAAATGCCTGTATCCATTATAGGCAAAAATTGGCTCATTGAAGGCAGCTCAAACTTTGATCACTCTTGGGTAGACCAGCTAGCTGCTTGCAAAAAGTATAATGTTATATACTTTACGTATCTCACCACTTTCACATTCACCAAACTATAATTATGATTAAATTATTAATATTATATGTTAAAAAATAATAATAAAAAATATGGTCCATCTTCATTTCCCACTTCTCTCCACCGTTTGCAAGAAAAAGACACTAATTATCTAAAAAAAAACTCAGCAAAACCCAAAACCAAAATAAAATTTGGAAAATTAGTCCACAAGTCCAAAAGTCCATAAACTTTAATTAAAAATTATTTAATAAAATAAAATGTGAGAAAATCAATCCAAGCTCCCGAACATCATTCAATCCTAAGTTTGCAGATTGCCTGAAACGATTAAATAATTGGGTGGGTTATGAAGCTCAGCATGTGACTTAACTCAAGCATAAGCACATATAATGTCATAAATAGATCAGGATATCACAGATAATTTTATAACGTTCAATTGGCCAAAATTAAGAATGCATGATTATGTTAATGCAGTATTTTTCAGAAAAACACAATGCAAATTTTTTTCAAAAATTTCCTACCCAACTTCGTAACACACCAAATAGGGTTCCCCAAAATTCATCCATCCAAAACACACCAACAGATAATTGTGGACAATGCCACCAGTGTTGCAGATAAATTGCCAAAACATATATGGGCAATCGAGCCACCATAATTGCAGTTAAGCTGCCAAAACAGATATGTGGTTAAACCACTAGATAGTGCAGATCGTTAAACTATCAAAATTTCCTCCTTACCACATCATCCCAACCGCATGCAATGTGATATAGCATGCAAATACAAAATCAAAATAGTAACCATGTTGAAGATGCAATCGTATGTTTAATAGAAATCAATAGGCATGAGATTTCATGCTTTGCGGAACAAATAAGTCAGACTTCAATAATAACAAATCAATTTAATTAGAATAGCCACAATGTCAAATGCCATGAGAATTGGAATAAAGCATACTATATACTTATCACACGAGATAAACACACACAAAAGAAATAACATATTTCGTTGATTGGATAATAATACACTTCATTCATCGAAGTTTACAAAATCTCTGACCTCAATTGTGCAATCCAAAACTCGACCCTAACTATACTTACTCAAAATGAGTCTACACGCCCTGTAACACTCCAAATTCAGACTAGACGTTATGGCCGAATCTGGTAGGTTACATAAACTTGTTTTAAATCTAGATATTGAATTCGAAAACCTGTGTTTTGACAATACTAATTTTGGAAAATCGCTTTCCAATTTTTAGGAAAATACTCCTTAAAATTATTTATTTTTTTTATTATAGAAAAACCACTTAAATTAGTACTTTATTTTCCAGCGAAAATGTAACGTCCAAAATTTTGGGCCTAGAAGTTCTAGGTTTTGAGTGTAGTGTCAAGAGGAGGTTGCACACATAAGTTGTGCAATTTAGTAACAAGAATGGGCCTACTGGTCTGGTGGTTAAGAGGAGTGTCAATGTGCTGAGGGTCTTAAGTTTGAATCCCTACGTGGGCAAAAGAGATATTTTTAGTGCTTTTTATTTGTTTATTATTTGTTTTAAATATTATTTTATAATATTGATATGTTTTAACTATAATACCCCTATCCCGTAACCGTCGCCGGAATAGGTAAGGGGCATTACCGGACTTGTAACTCATATCAGAACAGTAAAAAATTTGAACTTTTTCTTGAAATAAAGAACATTCATTTAGATAAGTACTAAACACAGCCAGGGATAAAATTTAAACTTCTATAAGTAAACATTCAAAAGATGCCATTTTCGCATGGCTTATATACAATAGTCAAAATATCATTCTACTATATAGGCTATCCTATACATGCCATAAGCTAAGTCCCAATCACATGATTGCCACAATAGTAGATAGCGTGACGAAGTGCTGACGATCCCCGAGCTCGTAGGTGGAGTCAAAAATCTATAAAACAGAGAAACCAAACAAACAGAGTAAGCTTTCATAAGCTTAGTAAGTCTTAAGTAAAACAAGTAATTTTAATGAATTAAAGACATTTATCTCATATACAATATCACATAACTATCACATATACTTCCATAATAATGTCCAAAATAATTGAACATTCACAAGCACACAATGCACACTTAGCATACAATTTCAAATAATTTCGTATTCACATATCATAGAAAAAGAAAATTCCATATGTGCACTTAATATCTCACATTGGCCTATTGTACCATCATTTTATATATATATATATATATATATATTATCGCTTATTTACTTATACATTATATCATTCATTAAGATTCTATCCCAATCAAATTCACAATTAGGTACATAATACGTACCTGGCACAATTAAACTCAAACATCAATTTAGTATTCAACTTTTCACTTAAGCCATTTTCTAGTTATATTATCTTTTGGATGAATACACTATCAAATGTAACTCATTTAACATGATAATTTCACTTGAATTGAAACTCATATAACATGATTAAATCAATTACTTTCACATAGCATTCACACATGGACCGAATGTATCACGATCACATTTATAGTCATAACACTCTTTCAAAATTGCATCACTTTATACACTTATAATTCAATCCAAATCAAAATTCAAATACGAGTACATGGTACATACCTGGCCAACTTAATGCATTGCACGTAATTTTTAGTAATTATTACCGCAAAGTCTCAAATTCTTAGACTTTACTCAAATCACCGGCAAGCCTTTTAGCCCGGATAATCTCCACACGTAGTCATCGGGTCTTACCCGGACAAAATCTCCACACGAAGTCCGCAGGTCTTGATCCCGGATACAGTCTCAGCACAATTCATTTTATATAATTTTACTGACTTTAGCCTCATCAAATATCTAATAATACACACTTTTCACAATTGGTCATTCGGCCACATTATATACACATAAACATATGTACATTTCACATTTGCCCCTTTCGGTCACACAACATACACAAGCACATATATAAGATAATGTTTTTATCATCACTTGCTAATACATCACATACTTTGCTTTCATTTAAATAACCACTAAGCCATATTACATTTCTAAGTAACCATTCGGCCTCTCTATACAAATAAAGATAGTACACATTTTCATAAAGGCCATTAGGATAACTTGCACATTTAATACTAGCCATTTCGGCTTCACCACACATTCGTATTTTGTACATCAATTTCATCATAACAAAATTGATTAGGTATACTAGTCATTTACGGCTTCGCCACACATACGTATTTTGTACATCAATTTCATCATAACAAAATTGACTAGGTATACTAGTCATTTACGGCTTATAGCCTCACTTTAATATGGATTCAGTACTTTGATTACCAAATTAATCAATAGCTTATAAGCGACTCAAACCGTTTTATCAATATTTACAACATAATCACAAATTCACTACAAGCTGTCTTCCTGAGCAACAGTCATTAAATTATTTGTAACTGGAGGTAAAAAACTCCAAATGAAGTACTGTTAATTTTTCCTGAAAATAGACTCATATATCTTCTATCTATAAAATTTTCAGAATTTTTGGTTTGGCCAATCAATACCAGATTTTTCTTAAAGTTTTCCCTGTTTCACTGTTTGACTATACTGACCACTCTTCACTACGAATCAAATTTCTCATTGTACAGAATTCAAAATATGTTCTTGTTTATTTCATTTGAAACTAGACTCATTAAGGAGTCTAAGAACATAAATTTTATCTTATAACAATTTTTTTACAATTTATAATGATTTTCTAAATACAGAACAGAGGATTTCGGAGTCATTCTAACACTGTCTCACACTACTTTAAATATCTCTTTATCAGCAATTCCTTTGCTTATATGGTTTCTTTTATAAGAAACTAGACTCATTAAGCTTTAATTACATAATTTATTCATCCTCTAATTCAACTCCAACAATTTATGGTGATTTTTCCAAAACACGTTACTGCTGCTATACCAAGCAGATTTATACAAATTTACTCTTTAAAGTTCTTATTCACATATTAATAACATAACATCATATATGCCATCATTTAGAAAAGTCATTGACCTTAACATATATACTTAATTCATATTCATTCCATTTAAATACTTAAAACTTACAAAGGAATCAAACTCAAATACTTAAGAACTTACCTCGTGTTTTTTTTTTTTCGAACAACTACGGTCGTCTATTCAGTCACTTTAGTTTCCTTTTATCCAAAATTACCCCTCTATGCTCTTGAGCTTAATTTAACAAACATAACTTAGTGTTAAATCAACCAGCCAAGCATTTTATCAAGGTATGTTACTTGTCTCACTACTAACCATTTAAACTTCACATTCACATACAAAAATTCACATAACCGAATATGTTTCTCAACAAGGGCACATATATATACTCAACAACTAACATAACATGCTTACTACTCAATCACAAGATAAGTATACTTATCATGTACACATAGATATCCCAAGGCCGAATTCACAAATAACATTAGTAACTTATTATTTATAACCTCAAAATTCATATGACTTAGCCTTGGTTCTTCTTAGCCGAATATTCATTATAATATAGTTCACATTTCCTTAATACTTATTGATCAACTAGACCTTGCATTAGTCTTTAATACATTCGGTCATGATAACATATATATATAAATGCACACTAACCACTTTGAACGATTGTCCATTAGCCACTAATTCATATACAATTTGATAATTACTCAAGTACTAATAAACCAAATACCAACATCTCAACTTATTCATTCAATTAAAATATCCTTAAACCAATTGCCACAATTTAACTCAGTAATCTTTAATCACTTAACACTAGCCCAATTCATTTCCCAAGTTCACATTCGGCTAACACAATTATAAGTGCTACCATTTGACATTAACTTTGCATTACACCAAATAACCGATTGTTACAAAGCATTTGACACAAATATTCAACTTAAGCAACCTCAATTTATCAATTAACAACCCTCAATACACAAAGCATCCAAAACAACCTCAAAGAACTCAACCAATTATGGCCGAATGCATCAACCAAAACCAAAACCAGAAATTTCTTCATGGGCTCACGGTAATGCTAAGAAAGAACACAAAAACATCAAAAATAAAATCAAATTACCATGTATTTACCTTGGATTATCACCCTCCTTGACCGAAAATTCAAGAGCTTCTAATTATATGAATTTTAACATTATAACAACCATCTAACACTCATTCATCAACTTCTAACATTAAACTCCAATTCCTAGCTCATCTTTCCAAAACCGAGCCTAATATGCCACTTAGCTAAAAAAATTTGTAAGTGGGTTTTGGCAAAATGAAGATAGGAAGCTCACATTCATTGAAAATTAACAAAATTGCATTGGATTTACCTTGAATATTTGATCTCCAAGTGACCGATCATCCCAAGCTAGTCTTTCTTTTTTTTTTTTTTTTCTTTAGTTCACGGCAAGAAGAATGGAAAAATGAACACCCAAAAAAAAAAACTTTGTTTGTATCACTTATTCCTATTATAATAATATTATGCCATCATTACAAATATAAAATACAAAATTTTCTCATCTAAAACCATCATGGCCGGCCACTATCATGAAAAATGGGGACTTTGACATGCAAGTCCCCATATTTAATCCATGCAACAATTTGGCCACTTTAAAAATTAACCAACACATTTTCAATGTTTCTCACATAAGCCCTTTTTATTAAATTTGCATTCAATTGACAAAATCAAAGCATCAAAATTTCACACATACATTGTAACACATAATAGACATGAAATTTAAAAATCAATTATTTTTACGACTCGGTTTAGCGGTCCCGAAACCACTTCCCGACTAGGGTCAGAATAGGGCTGTTACATTAACTATTATGATTATTTTTTATTTGGGGGTATATTTATTTTATTTTCTTCCTTTTCACTTTTTGTCTTCCTGTTGTTTTCTAAATATTCTTAAAACAGTTTTGGCTTTTGGCTTCAGAAATCTCACTTTTCTGTCGATCTCTTCTATGTTAAAACAAGTGTGGGGATAAACTTAATCTATTCTACTTTCTCTTTTAATTTTTGCAAATAAATGTGCGGCTTTTCTTAAGTGTGTGGTAACCCATTAGTTTTTGGTTTTTAGACAATGGAAGTGAAGGGAAATCACTATTTTTATGTATTCTGATAGGACAGAGGTTAGGGACGGTTATGGTGGCTTAAACAGCGATTTTGGGGCTATTTTGAGGGGTGGTTTTGTGATTTCCATAATGGCCAACCGGGCATGTAGATTTGGGAACTAGGGTTTCTGATCAATTTTGGGTGCCACATTTGGGGATTTTTGTCAGAATTCACACAGTCGTGTCCCCTGGGCACACGGGCGTGTGGGTTTGGGATTTAGGGATTTGGGATTTAGAGTCACACGGTTGTGTGGCTGATTTAGGGATTAGGGAATCCACACAGGCGTGTGAGATCCTCACATGGCTGTGTTTGCCCTGCACTCTACTTTAGCGAAATTGGATATTGAGTTACACGGCCTGTTCACACGTCCCTACTTCACACGGGCGTGTGCCTCTGTCACACGGCCATATACTACCCTTCACACCGGCGTTTGGACCCCCACATGGCCTAAATTGCTCCACACGGCCGGAGCACACGGGTGTGTGGCCCTATCTCGCCAAATAATGTTTTAGGTCGAATTTAATTATAATCGCAACTCTTTGTGTTCCAACCCTCGACTAAGCTTTATTGAGGGTAATTATGACTCTATTTTGAGCTTGAAATCTGTGTTATTTTTGATTGGCTGTATGATAAGCTGGATATTGAATTTGAGTTATGAGTGTGCACATGTTTGATTCTGTAATTGACTCATTGGATGTGAATGTCTGTTTCTGATTAACTATTTGAGACTGGTATTCTGAATGTGTACATCTAGCTGCATACACGCATACATATGCATAAACTATTTTGGGTTGGATTTTTGAAGAGAAGAGAGATTGACGAAACTAAACTAGCAGTTGATCTGTTGGTTACTAGCCCCTAGTACCCAGAGGGTCGTGGGCGGTCCCAATACCTTGAGGCTCATGGACAATGCGGATGGTCATCTTTGCCGGGCAACCCGGGATGACATCATAACGGTATAGCAGATTATCGCATTGCAGTATACCGCATGTATGTTAGCTACGCTACGTACCACTATCTGATCTGGCAGTTCAACTATACGCATGTACTATAGTTTACCGCATGGCACTGTACAACACATACATCAGCATCGCTGTGTATCATTTACTGCTCTGGCTCTCATACTGCAACCTATTGGTATAGCAGATTACCGCATTGCACTGTACCACATGTACGTTAGCTACGCTACGTACTACACTTTTTGATCTGGCGGTACATACTGCATGACTGTATTGCGGTTTATCGTATTGCACATTACAGCTTATACGCTAGCTTTGCTGCGTAATATACGAGACTGACAATTTATCTGCACAGTGTTAGCCCTAGTACCCAGAGGGTCGAGGGCAGTCCCAATACCCAGAGGGTCGTGGACAATCCTAATAGCATCGTTGTCAGACAACCCAGGATGACATCAGTTGGAGTGCAAGGTTGGATGCACCTTACAGGGTCTTAATTCGAATGATTGGTGGATGAGCTTAAAGCTCTTAAGAGGAGTGATGGGGGACGGAGAGGTGTGTTAGCTGGATGGGTGAGAATAGTATAACTCATTTCTATTCATATACATCTGGTTGGTCTGTTTGACTGAATTGAAACTTGTGAATGGTTGAGAATTACTGATACGTGATAAACCAAAAATTATACATGTTTTTACTTCATGCTTAGCACATTTATGGATTAATTATTCTTTGATTTATGGAATTTGATGCTCCTAAACTTTAATTTCATATTTTATACTCAGGTGAGCTTAGGGGAGTGAAAAGAACAAGAAACGGGCCGAAAACAGAGAAAATGGGCCAAAGCAAGGAATCAACACGGCCTGGAAGTTCACTACACGTGCGTGTCACACGGTCGTGCCACATAAACAAGCTTGAGCACGGCCTAGAATCGATTCACACGGGCAACCCACACGGCCGTGCCACTTTAACAGGCTCAAGCACGGCCTCCGCATCGACTCATACGAGCGTGGCACACGAGCGTGTCCCTCTCGTGAGGCAGTTCAATTTCACTCGGAAAAGGCTACTTAGGGGCTAAAAAGACATTCTAAACTCTATATAAAGACCCTAGGAGGCAACTACAAGGGTGGAGAGTAAAAGAGAGTGCCGAGTACATTATTCCCGCCAAGACGAGGAGTTAAAGGCGGGGAATTACTCGAAGGAAAGCTAATTGATCCATCCCAGAAGCCAGGATCTACATCAAGCCAAATTGTGGAAATATTGGATTAGTTTATTTGAAATGGTGATATATGATATTTTGACAATGGTATGAATTATATGTTTATAATATGTTGTGATGTTTTGAGCGGTTAATGAGTAAGAGATCACATAATAGGTTGATAAACAGTACTGGAAGATTTTGATACCTTGTGTGAAAATTATGGCGGCACTTACATGATGATGAATAAATAGGTTTAGTAGGTGAGTTAATTTAAAGGATGAGTAGTAATAGATAGTTATAGGTATATGATAATTGAATTTGCAATAGGAGAATGGAATAAGCCTGGATATTGTCAAGTTGATTTGGTTGGTATATGTTTTGATGTTTGAATAGAGAGTGAAGCAATGAGTTCGATGTAATGGACCATGATTGGAATAGCATAATATTCATTGAGTTTTGGCTGATGATATGTCTATTGTCGAAACATTTTTTTTGTGTCCTAAACTATTTTATTTTTTAAAAAGGAAGATGGAATCGGTCACCAATCTTTTTTATTAGATGTGATTGGATCACCTCAAAATTTAATCATTTTAATAAAATGTCAAAATTATTAAGTGACGATTTCTTTTACAAAATTCAAGAAGTGAGTTCGGGAGTCGGTCCTCATAACGCTCAAAATTAGTACTTAGTTAATTACTTAATGTCTTAGTGTGAGAAATTGAAAATTTGAAGAGAATCTAAAATGCGACCCTTGCATACATGATATTATTAGATGACATTGCTAAAAAACATCACTATCTAAATTACATTTTATGGAGTAGGCTCTTTTTTTCGAGTTGATGAAGAAGATGAGTCATGTCCCATAAGTTGGGGGCACAACATCTTGAATCCCCAAAAATAAAGAATATTCGTCGTCTAATTATTACCTAAACCCTATACATTTTCAATTTTAAATAAGATATTCAATTACTTCGGTTCAAAGAGAAAGCCATATCCCGTAAATTAATAGCACAACTTCTCAAATTACCTACATACAAGAAGATAGCCTCGGACTTAAGTACTACTTATGCGTTACGCAAAAATCAATACTACATTAATGTAACATGCGATAAGTCTATTCTAACGTGGTATGTTGTACCAAACAGGTGAATATATGTAGGCATAATATAATAATAACAAATTTATGATATTATAATTATAGCAACACAAATAATAAATTAACACTATAATAAAATAACAAAAATAATAGTAGGAATAATAATACAATTTAATAATGATAATAATATATAGTAAAATAACAGAAAAAGATATGATGATGTTATAATTATAACCGTGTAATATTAACAATAATAAAATTTTAACGGAAGTAACATTAATTTACATCAATAATCATCTAATAATATAAATGGTATCAATATTTTAAAGTGAAGGACTTAAATTAAATAATATAGAAATTTAAAGATGAAAAACATGAATTGCGTAACTTGAAGGGTAAAAATGCAAATAACAAAATTAAAAGTGTTGGAAATAAATCATTTTTACTAACTCGTGTTTTTCCGAAAATAGACTAAATTTTATTTATAAATAAATATTTTAAAATTGACTGCTTTTAAAACCCAATCGCTACTAAGTCATCTCGATGGCCAATGTAATCTCCCGAATTCGGGTCTAGCGTTTAGCCGGGTGGAGGAGGTTACAAATTAAGATAATTAAAATTTTAAATTAAATTAGGATAATTAGAGTTTTAATTTAGATAAGATAATTAGCAGTTTAAATTAAATTAGTATAATTAAAATTTAAATTTATTTAAAAAGTGTTCTAATAATATGGTAAGTATAAAAATATTTAAACTGAAATTTTAGGGATTATAGGTTAGACCCTAATTCAGTTAAGAATATGGTACAGAGTTTGTTACAATATTATAACAATTATTTGATATTTTATTTTATTTATTTCATTTTGGGTTACTATATTTTAATAATTATTTGTTATTATTTATTAAATTTTAAGTGAAATTTTTGAAATGTAATTAAGATTGAATCATACATGATCATCAATAACATACCAAGATAACTAACATTGAACTAAAACTTGTAATTTTATTGTCATGTATTTATACATGTCTTAACTTATTGTAAAAAGTTTAAACAAGACGATGCAATTTATAATTAATAGTAGAAGAGTATAATGATCAGGCTATATTAAATTAACAATACATACAATATCATTAAAGTAAAATACATAACATAAACTTCATTAAAACATAAATCAAGCCAAATGATGTTAACATTAGATAAAATATTCAAAATTAATATCACTAGAACAAACAATATAACATAAACAATAACCATTCAAAATCTCTATGTATGCAAAGAGATTCAGCATTGCTGCATGGAGGAATGCACAAATACATTTCCCACTCACCATCTTCTTTATTAACAATATAATTACGATATCCCACGAAATTACTACATGGTGATGGCACATGAACTAGTGTCATACGGTTCAAGGCGTAGTGCCCAAGCCAGACTGAGTAAACATGGACTTTGGCCATTCAGGCATTTTAACCCACTCAGGGTACTCTGCCTTTTTCTCAGGTTTCTTATCCTCTTCGTTTTCATGCTTTAGGAACTCGTGTTTATGTTCCTTACCCTCATCTTGTTTTTCCTTACACTCGGGCATTTTAGGATATTCGACTCCATGTTTCTCGTGCTCTTTAGGCTTTTCCCATTTGGGAAAATCAGGTTTTTCTTTCTTGTACTCTTCATGCTCCTTCGATTCGTGTGACTCGTGGCACTCTTCATCTTTATGTTCCTTACACTTATCTTGCTTTTCCTTGTAATCGGGTATTTTCGGATATTCAACTTCGTGTTTCTCGTGCTCTTTAGGCTTTTCCCATTTGGGGAACTCGGGTTTTTCTTTCTCGTACCGTTCGTGCTTCTTTGGTTCGTCTGATTCGTGGTACTCTTCATCTTTATGTTCCTTATCCTCATCTTGTTTATCCTTGTACTCAGGTATTTTCGAATATTTACCTTCATGTTTCTCGTGCTCTTTAGGCTTTTCCAATTTGGGGAAATCAAGTTTTTCTTTATCATGCTCCTTCGATTCGTGTGACTCGTGGTACTCTTCAGCTTTATGTTCCTTATCCTCATCTTGTTTGTCTTTGTACTTGGGTATTTTCGGATATCCAACTTCGTGTTTCTCGTGCTCCTTAGGCTTTGGTTTTTCTTTATCGTACTCTTCGTGCTCCTTCGATTCGTGTGACTCGTGGTACTCTTCATGTTGTTTGTAGGGTTTTTGTTTTTCCTCCTTTTGCATTTCAGGCTTCTCATGTTTTGGGTACTCATGGTGATACTTTGGCTGTTTGTATTCCGGCTTTCCGTATTCAGACTCTTCGCGCCTTTCATATTTTGAAGCCAACTGTGGCAACTCAAATGAGGTTGTTTGTGTCTCGAATAAACGTCGAGCCATTGCTGAGATGGTGTGGCTACCGATCATTAGTGACGTAGTAATGAGTAAAAGTTGGAAATGGAAGAAAGGGTGATGAATGTTATGAGCCATTGTTAACGAAATAGAAAGAAAAGAATTTTGAGTGTATTTGTGTGTGGATTGTTGTCTATGTGTAGCAAGCCTTTTATAGGAGAGGATGAGAGATGGTTTGGTTGGATTTAGCTCCACATTGTTTGTATCAATTTCTCATCTACATACTTGACTTATGGTGGGATTTTGTTAAGAAGGTTTTTTACGTAAATATACAAAATATAATCTTTCAAATATATAAAAAAACGATATAAAAATTAAGTGTTTTTCTTTATTTGGATAATAGTTTGTGAGAGCATTTGGTTCGAGTAATATAAGATTACGGGAATGTAAGATTATAAGTGGGATGTTCCGTATGTCATATTATCTTATTTGGTTCATTTGATTTGAATTTTGTGTTTGGTCAAGCGTATTTAAAATTACCTAAAAGTACATTTTTACTAAATTGTCTTTGTTATTATAATTTATGTGTTAATAAGTAAATATACGATGTTGAAATAAATTTATAAATCATTGTTAAAATAATTAGTGGAAAGCGATTCTATCCCCACCATAATTATAATCATAATTAATATACTAATAAATAAATCATCAAGGTAAATACAATACTAATAATTTTTAAAGTATAACATGAATTGTTTCAATATTAAGGAAAATTTATTTTTAATTAGAATTAAATTGTATTTTGGAAAAATAGACTAAATTAATTAAAATAATAAAATTTTAAATAATTTGATTTAAAATTTAATATTATGCTTGTAATTTTAAGATTAATTATATTTATATTACTATATTTTAATACTATTTGTACGAGATTATAGTATGAAATGCTCAGAATATTAAGAATTCAAATAACATAATCTTATTTTAAAATATAATATTACATTCCGTAATATAAAATTTGACCAATCAAACACGATATTAATATATATATTTTTTTAGTGTGACCAGCCCATCTTGTTTTAATTTCATTTAAACATTATTCTGTGAGCAGTTGAACTAGACAAAATGCCTTTATCCATAATAGGCAAAATTTGGCTCATTGAAGGCAGCTCAAACTTTGATCACTCTTGGGTAGACCAGCCAACTGCTTGCAAAAAGTATAATGTTATATACTTTACGTATCTCCCCACTGTCACATTCACCAAAGTATATTAAATTATTAATATTATATGTTAAAACATAATAATAAAAAAATATGGTCAATCTTCATTTCCCTCTTCTCTCCACCTTTTGCAAGAAAAAGAAACAAAAGAAGCCATTTTTAAGCTCTTAGCATTCGGCTAAGCTCTCTTCTTCAAATTGATAAGTGATTTTAAATCTGTTTATTATAATTTTTATGTTTTTGAAGTATAGAAGCTTGATCTAGCTAATCATGAAATTAGTGTCATTTGGTTAGATTTGATGTTTAGATGTGAAAAAGGATTAATTTCTAAAGTGAAAATTTATAGTTTTGAACTTACGAACTAAAGTGTAAATATTTCAAATTGATTTGGAATATCTGTAATTATAGATAATAAAGGATTATAGAAGGATGAAAATGAAATCAGATTGAAAAATAAAACTTTGATTTGAAAGATATAGCTATTTCCGTTTTAAGGAATAAATTTAATAAAATTCAAAACTTTAGGGAACTTTTGAAAACTGAATTGAACTTACTTATATTTATAATAAGATAATATAAGGTAATTGGAATTGATAAATTGTAATAAATTATTATAGGTCGAAACTTGAATCAACCATATGATAATTGAAGAAAAAGGAAAAATTATAGATTAGACCCTGACGTCATGTCATTGTTGTGTTGTCAGGTAAGTTTATATGGACTTACTTTTGTAACACCCCAAACCCGACCTAAAAGTTATGACTGGATCTTGAGGGTTACACTGACTACTTAAAGCTACAATAGTTGCTTCCCAAAACATTGCTTGTTCTTGCATTAGTGATTTTGCAAAAAAAAAAAAAAAAAAAAATCATTTACGTTTATTTCCTAAAAAACTTAATTATTGTCAAATAAATATTTTCGAAAACATATATTACTTTCCACCAAATAAAACTGAAAATCGTAATATTAACTTATTTACTCTTTCTGAAAAATAAATTCACTTATTCTGAATTTGTAGTGTCGAGACCATTTTTTATGAAAACGGATGTCGACTTGGGATTTTAAAAATGAATTCAAGAACGGGAGTCGCCACCAATCTTTTTTGGCAGGGTGTGATTGATCACCTCAAAAGGGGTTGTTTTAAATAAACGATTTGATTTATAAAAACAATAATTTTGGTCTACGAATATCAGAAAAATAGGTTCGGGAGTCATTTACGCACGAGGAAGGATTAGCACCCTCGATATGCCCAAAATTGGTTGATTAATTAGTGTCTTTAAAGTCGAATATTCGAAAACTTGAAAGAATTTAAAATACGATCCTCATTCACTTTAGAATCATTTGGATAAGTTGAAAATGTGTATCAAAGGCTGGTTCGCCTTAAGGTAAAGCATCACATCCAATACGTTAGGACACGACATTTTGACCTTTGAGGCTAAACTTACCTTTTATTTGAAATTCATATATTTAATTTTGAAAGGATATTCGAATACTTGGAATAAACGAGGGAAACCGAAACCCAATACGTTAGGGCACAATTTCTCGAATTCCTAAGTACAGAACATTGCCTTGGTTTAGAAAATCTCATCTCGAGATAACAAAATATCACATCCAATGCGTTAGGACGCGACATCTCGAATTCTCAAGAATAAGTTTTTATATTGAAAGATCGTGCATTCGTTTTGAAAGGATATTCGGTTATTTAGATTTAGACGAAAAACCGCAACCCAATACGTTAGGGCACAATTTCCCGAATGTCTAAATACGGAACATTGCCTTTATAAAGAATCGTTTTTGTATCGGGCAAAGGTAATTTGTAAAACACATAATGAACGGCAATAGGAGTATGCATGGTAGAATGAAACGTGGCAATGAAAGACAATATGAATAAGAGCGATAATAGTATACAAAATAGTAATAATATATAGGCTTTTTATTTAAACTTTATGTTTTTCAAGAAGGATATTCGGTTATTTAGATTTAGACGAGAAAACCGAAACCCAATACGTTAGGGCATGATTTCTTGAATAGCTAAATACAGAATATTGCCTTGTTTATTGAAAATAATAAAAACATGGAAAAAAATATTTTTAAAGTAGTGAATGTTAAAATGATACAAAATGGTCAAGAAACGAAAAATAAGAGTTAGAAATATATCGAAACAAATAATGAATATGACAATAATATTAAACATAAAAATGAATATATATATATAAACATATAATAATAAGTATGATGAAAGCATATATTAAAATACTAATAATACTATATATTTATATATATATATATATATATATATACATATTAAAATATATACATAATATGGATGAAAAGTTTATGTATCATAGTATCAAAAATACGGTATATAAAAAAACATAATACGTACATAATACTATAATAAGAACACAGTATATTTATAATAAGTACATTGAAATATCTACATATGTAGATAATAACAACAAATTTAGAAATAAATAATAATAATAAAAACAATAGGTATAACATGGTATTAAGGGTTTATACATAATACATACAAAAATATAATACAATATTAAAAGTATGAATACGGAATATAAGAAAAATTTAATAGAGTATTTCAAAATATATGTACATTAAATAGATATATAATAACCTTATTTA
Organism: Gossypium stocksii; assembly: GCA_020496765.1. Lineage (NCBI taxonomy): Eukaryota > Viridiplantae > Streptophyta > Magnoliopsida > Malvales > Malvaceae > Gossypium > Gossypium stocksii. Next base: position 125,187,503 of record CM035624.1, read on the forward strand.
AGAATAAGTAATAATGAAAATAAAATATAATAATAATAATAGTATTATAGTGAAAATGATGATAAATAATAATTATATATAATAGTGGAAATAAGTATAATAGTAGTAGTGACAAAAAATAACATAAATAATACATATAAAATAATAACAATAAATAATATAATAAAAAACAGAATAACAAAATAAATTAACAAAATATCAAAATGATAAAAAAGGATTAAATTGAAAGCAAAATGAAGAATCGGGATAAATTTTAAAATAAGAACAAAAGGTAGGGACTTATTTGAACACGCGTAAAACCAAAGGGGACTAAAAACGCAATTTACCCCTTTCCCTAAAACGCTGCGTAGTGTGAAGGTCCAGATTGTAGATTAAATTAAATTAACAGGCCAAATTACAAAAAATTAAAACCTGATTGCAAAACATAGAAAAAGCGAAAGGGCCAAATGCGCAATTTGCCCTTTCGCTAAAAAAAACACGCGAATCCTAGTCGGAGCTAGTCGGACTTCGGGTCAGGTCAGCAAAACGATGTCGTTTTGGGGTTAAAACGCAGCCCCCAAAATGACGTCATTTTGGGAGGCTATAAAAGGCCCATTTCTTTCAAAAAAAAATCATTCTGCCGAGTGGAAAGGAAAAAAAAGGGAGAGCTGGGGGAGAAAGGCGATTTCCGGTCACAGGGCCGATCACCGGACGATCGTCGAACCGCCGCCGGCCACCGTACACGTTGGCCGAAAAATCGAAAAGGTACGATTTTTTCCTTTTTTTATTTTTTTCTTTGTTTATAATATATATATATATATATATATATATATATGCTAGAAAATAAACTCGAAAATAGGACGAAATTGCAACTAAAGTCACCTGATACCTTCGACTGTGATTTTGGTATTTTGGCCGCTCGATTTAGTGTTATTCTTGTGTGCTTTGTTTCCTAGGTGTGTTTGGATCCCTTTTTTAGGGTTTTAAATCTATTTTTTTTTTATTTCTATTATTCCAATCTATCGAATCCCCTTTACATTTGTTTCAAAACGGCTTTTATAGCCATGTTACAAGTGTTTTTTTTATTGTTTTCTATCCACTCTTGTTTAATGCTTGCAGGTACCACTTGAGGCACAAGGGCGGTGCTAAGGTGACCAGGGGCAGTGCTTGCAGGAGGTTGGCAGAGGCGGTGGAAGTGACTCCTCTGAACTGACAATGCAAGTGGGTTGAGGATTTGGGTCGTGGGTAGGCTAAGTGGGTTTGGGGTGAAATTGGGTTAGGTTAGAAACGGGCCCGGTTTTAGGTGGGTCAAAATTGGGTTTAATGGGTTTAGTTTGTACATGGGTTTAATTGGGTTTGTAATGGGTTGTGAGGGCAAATGGGTTATTTGGGGCTGCTGTTGGGTTTGGGCAGATTTGGTAAATGGGTATTGTATTATTTGGTTTTGGTTGGTGTTTGAGTTAGTTAAATTTGGGTTTGCTGTGTTGTAAAATGGGCCCCGGGTTTAGGTGTAATCAGGCCAAAATTGGCCTATAACATGCAGCAATAAAAATTCTTAAACGTTTCAATTTTGAAAAAAAAATCGAACTTCCTTTTCAAATAATAGAAAAATTATGCAAAATATTTAAACTAATTATCTAAAAAACTCAACAAAACCTAAAATCAAAATAAAATTCCAAAAATTAGTCCAACAATCCAAAAGTCCATAAACTTTAATTAATAATTATTTAATAAAATATTATGTGAGAAAACCAATCCAAGCTCCTGAACGTTGTGCAATCCTAAGTCTGTGAATTGCCTAAAATGATTAAATAATTAGGTGAGCTATGAAGCTTAGTGTGTGACTTAACTCAAGCATAAGCACATATAATGTCATAAACAGATTAGGATATCACAGAGAATTTTATAACGTTCAATTGGCCAAAATTGAGAATGCATGATTATGTTAATGCAGTATTTTTCAGAAAAACACAATGCAAATTTTTTTTCAAAAATTTCCTATCTAACTTCGCAACACACCAAATAGGGTTATCCAAAACTCGTCCATCCAAAACACACTAACAGATAATTGTGGACAATGCCACCAGAGTCGAAGATAAACTGCCAAAACAAATATGGGCTGTCAAGCCACCATAATTGCCATCAAGCTGCCAGAACATATATGTGGTTAAACCGCTAGAGAGTGCATATCATTAAACTGTCAAAACTTCCTCCTTACCACATCATCCTAACCCCTTGCAATGTGACATAGCATGCAGATACCAAATCAGAACAATAAGCATGTTGAACATGTAATCGTATGTTTAACAAAAATCAATAGGCATGAGATTTCGTGCTTTGCAGAACAGATAAGTCAGATTTCAATAATAACAAATCAATTTAATTAGAATAGCCACACTGTCAAATGCCATGAGAATTGGAATAAAACACACTATATACTTATCACACGAGATAAAACACATACAAAAGAAATAACATATTTTGTTGATTGGATAATCATACATGTAGCAACGTCAAATTTGGTTCGATCGCTAATTGAGGCGATTTCTCGAGAATTCAAAAAAACAAATTTTGATTTTATTTAAAAATGAGAGTCGTCACCGATCCTTTCTCTTAGATGTGATCGGACACCCGATAAAACCTCTTTTTAACAAAAAAAATCTATTTTTGGGTAAAAAGAAGGGCGAGTTTAGGTCTACGTAGAAATCCAGAGAAAAATTAGGGTTCGGAAGTTGGTTACGCACGGGGAAGGTATTAGCACCCCCGCGATGCCCAAAATTGGTATCTTGTTAAACACATGTTGTCTTAATTTTCAAAAAATGCGAATTCAATTTAATACTGAATCGTGATTCGATTGAAAAACAAGAGTTTTTAAGTTTTCGATTTTTTAGAAGGACGTTCCGTTTTCAACACGAGCCGATTGATATTCACCCAACATATCGATGAAATCAACGACCTAATGCTAAATCAGTACGTTGCCTTATTTATTGAAATAGAAAAACGACAAATTTCTTTTTTAGAATAGTGAATGCTAAAAAGGGCAAGAAACGAAAAATAAGAGTTAGAAATACATCAAAACAAATAATAAATATGACAATAGTATTAAACATAAAATAAAAATGAGTATATATATAAACATGTAATAAAAAGTAAGATGAAAACATAATATTAAAATACTAATAATGCTATATATTTATATATATATACGTTAAAATATACACATAATAATGTGGAGGAAAAGTTTATATACAATAGTACTAAAAATACGGTATTAAAAATACAATATGTACATATAAGTATTAAGCGAAAACATATACACAATATGATGTTGACAATCCATAGTATTAAAAAGTATATACATAAGATAAAGTATATAAATAATATTAAAATACGTATGCATAATAGATAAAAATGCTTAACATAGTATTGGAAATATACATAATACATATATAAGAAATAATGATGTTAAAAAAACTATTAATAAAACTACTTAAATATATACATATATATATATATATATATATATATATATATAAAGCATTCATAATAATAATGTTAAAAGTATAATATATATACGTAAGATATAATATATAACAAATACGTAACATATACAGTTCATAAAAAATAGCATTTAATCACATGATATATATATATATATATATATATGTTCATAACAATATTAAAATAATGCCACATATAAAAAGTACATACATATATATTAAAATATAAAATTAAAAGAAAACGTAACATATACATAAGTGAAAAATTAATAAATAATAGATATGGTAATAATAATAATAAGAAAATAATAAAAAAATAAACAAGTGATGAAACTAAATATATTTATAAAGTAGAAAATAAGAATAAGTATAATAATAATATATAATAATAAATAATATTGAAAATATAAAAATATAAAAATCGAGTTAAATCTGAAAAAGGACGAAATCAGAAACAGAAGTAAATATTCGGGCGATTTTAAAAAGAAATAAAGGAAAATAAGACCGATTTGGATGCGCGAAGAACAAGGGAGGACTAAAAGGCAATTTACCCGAACCCTTAAAACGCCGCCGTTGCGTGGGGGATTAAATTGAAAAGCACAACGCATTTCGGGGCCAAATTAAAATAAACGAAACTTAATTTTTGTAAATTAATAAAAAACGGAAGGGCTAGTATGGCAATTAGACCATTGAATTAAAAACACGCGGATCCTCTAGAGCGGGTCGGGTCAGATCGGGTCGGCCCTGATCAAAACGGTTTCGTTTTCAACCAATAAATAGTCCGGTTTTCAGAAAAAATTCATTTGGCACGGAGGAAAGAAAAAAAGGGAGAGGGAGAGAGAGGAAGGCTCGGGGGCGATTTTCGGTCGCCCCTCCGGTCACCGGTGCCGACACCGGCCACCGTACACGGTGGCGGAAAGGTAAAAATTTTTCTCTTTTTTTTGATTTTTTCTTTTAGTTATTTATTTATTTTAAAATATATTCATACATACTCGTATTTGTTTATAAAAAAAGGAAAGAAACAGTTTAAAAATAAAGGGAAATCACCTTCGTTCTTAGGTTCCGATTTGTTAAATTGCTTGCTTTCTCTGCTTCGTGTTTTGATTTGGTGTTACTCCTCTGATTTTTGAATTGCTTTCAGTTAAATTCTTTGTTTTTGTATTAAAAGAAATCCGACCCCTTGTACAACACTATTGTTCGGCTTATATAGCCGTTTTACATTCATATTTTATTATTGCTGTCCCTTCTTCTTCAATGTTTGTAGGTGAAGGGCGGTGGCCACTCGAAGGAGATGTGACAGAGGCGGTGGGTGGTCAGATGGCAGAGTCAAGTGGCGGTGCAAGTGGGGTTTTCGGGATTGGGCTCGGGTAGGTTAGATTTGGGTCAAATGGGGTTGTAACGGGTTTGGTTAGTGGGTAATTGGGCAGTGGATCAGAGGTTTGTTTTGGGGCTAATTGGGTTAGGTATTTTGGTATTGGGTTCGTTTGTGAACGGGTTGGGTAGTGGGTAATTGGGTCTGTGTAAATGGGCCCCGGGTTGTTTGGTTGAGTGGGCTAATGATGTATTTGGGTTAGGGGTTATTGGGTAGTGTAAGGTATTTGTAATTGGGTTTAATGTAAAAGGGTTTAAATGGGTTTAATTGTAAAGGCAAAAATTGGCCTGTAACAGCTGCCCCTCTTTGCTCATTGTCGTGTAACGAGGATAGAGCAAAGACATAAAGAAAGGCCAATTTTACCTGGTCTCGCCAAATCTTGACTTCAATGGTGCCCTTCTTGTTCAGGTAGTCACTTTCAAGTCCACCACTTCTTGTAGTTTTGGTTCAGTCCACCACAACTTCAAAGAGATGGAAACTTGTAGCTTCAATCTATCGCCTCTTCAGGGAAACAAAATTTGTCGTGATCTGCTCTTTTGCAACTTCAGAGATGAGATCTGGTATCTTCAATCTGCTCTGCTACAACTTCAAACATAAGGTCTAGTATCTTCAATTTTCTCTTATCGCAACTTGGGGGAGGCATAATATGATTCTTCAATTAGCTTCAACATTTATTCTTTATTGAAGAACAAACATCAAAAATAGCTCGGCTTGCGAACTCTTGCCATATGGGTTAATTCTTTTGGATCCTAAATTGAAAATATCTCAGTGTGTGACTTGAGACTCAACTCACCTCTCGCAATATGAGTTGGTCTTTTTGAAAAACAGAAATTAAAAGGCTTAACTCACCTCTTGCAATATGAGTTAATTTTTGAAAAATAGGAAGTAAAAGGCTCAACTCCCCTCTCGCAATATGAGTTGATTTTGAAAAACATAAGTTTGAAAAACAAAAATTAGAAAATAGAAACTGAAAATACCTCAGCATGTAAACCGAGGCTCAACTCACCTCTTGCAATATGAGTCAATTTTTTTGAAAAACAAATTGAAAATACCTCAACGTGTGAGCTAAGGCTCAACTCACCTCTCGCAATATAAGTTGATTTTTTTTTGAAGAACAGAAATTTAGAAATTAAAAGGCTCAACTCACCTCTCGCAATATGAGTTGATTTTGAAACACATAAACTGAAGAACAGAATTTGAAAATACCTCAGCATGTGAGCCGAGGCTCAACTCACCTTTCGCAATATGAATTGACTTTTGGGTAACAGAAATTTAAAAAACAGAATTTGAAAATACCTCGGCATGTGAACCAAGGCTCAACTCACCTCTTGCAATATGAGTTGACTTTTTGGGAAACAGAAATTAAAAAACAGAATTTGGAAATACCTCGCCATGTGAACCAAGGCTCAACTCACCTCTCACAATATGAGTTGATTTTTGGAAAACAGAAATTTAAAAATTAAAAGGCTCAACTCACCTCTTACAATATGAGTTGAACTTAGGAAAACAGAAATTAAAAGGCTTAACTCACCTCTCGCAATATGAGTTGATTTTTTGGAAAACAGAAATTAAAAGGCTCAACTCACCTCTCGCAATATGAGTTGATTTTTGAAAAACAGAAATAAAAAGACTCAACTCACCTCTCGCAATATGAGTTGATTTTTGAAAAATAGAAATAAAAAGACTCAACTCACCTCTCGTAATATGAGTTGATTTTTTGAAACATAAGTTGAAAATACCAAAATACCAAAGCGTGTCATCTGGTGAGACTCGGTCTCTTTTCATTTGATTCAGTAGTTATCATCAAAACCTCTTGCTCTACTAGAGTACCTGCATATGTCATGCATGATGTTATCGTGATATGCACATGTTGGCCCTAAATGCCTTTATGCCTACATGATTACATTATGCGCTCTAGGCATGCTTGTCATATGTTTATTTTCGTCGTGATTTTTGAAGATCTGTGTTCATTGTTTCGACTCTTGATTCTCTTTAAGCCTTGTACCCGTCCTCTAGCCATATGAGCAATCTGCGTTTCTCTAATATCACTCTATTGCCCCTGGTTGAACTTTTGTCCTTGTTTTGAGGCTCTTGTACTTATCAATTTTTCATCCAGGTAATGCTTAACATTTCTTTTGTTCAGAGTATGTCATTTACTAATTAGCATTTAAATAAACCATACAATGGGATGTGTGAAAATGGTCGGGTAGGTATGAAAGAGAAACTTCACATTTATTTATTTCAAAGGTAACAAACAAAGAAAGTTGACCAAAAACAGTTATGAAGTGAAAGGGAATTATATTCAGTGGATACAAATACTCTAGATATTCAACGCATGAACTCTTCCATGTTTCTTAATCAAGAATCTTTTCGAGCATGGCTTCTTGCGTAGAAGATTTCGAGCTTTCAGAAATGCTTCAAATACTGTAGTCTTGCCATTCGACTCCCTGTTCAAATCATCTTGCCCATTGAGTTCAAATCTGCTTCATTAGGATGCCCTTTCGGGTTTTCATCCTAAACTTCTTTTGTTTGCCAAGACGCCCTTTCGGGTTTTCATCTTGATCCCTTTTTTGTTTACCAAAACGCCCTTTCGGGTTTTCATCTTGATCTTCTTCTTTTTTTAAGCATAATATTTCTTCACAGCATCTGAATTTACTAGATTGGGTAACTCCCTCCCATCCATCTCAGTGAGAATCAAAGCTCCGCCTGAGAAAGCCTTCTTTACAACATATGGTCTTTCCCAATTTGGTGCCCATTTTCCTTGAAAGTCTTTCTGTATCGGGAGAATCTTTCTCAGCACAAGTTCTCCTTCATGAAATTCTCTTGGCCGTACTTTATTGTTATGGGCCACGATCATTCTCTTTTGGTACATCTGTCCATGGCAGATTGCATTCAAGTGCTTTTCTTCAATAAGGTTCAACTGGTCATATCGAGCTCGAACCCATTCTACTTCCTCTAATTTTGACTCCATCAAGACTCGTAAAGAGGGAATCTCAACTTCGATGGGCAGCACGGCCTCCATCCCATAGACCAGAAAGAAAGGAGTTGCTCTTGTAGATGTCCTCACAGATGTACAGTATGCAAACAAAGCGAATGGTAGCTTTTCGTGCCAGTCTTTGTATGTCTCAGTCATGTGACAGCCCTATTTCGACCCTAGTCAGGAAGTGGTTTCGTAACCATTAAACTGAAATATTATATTAATTAATTGCTAATTTCCATATCAATTCTATGTGAAATCTTTGTGTATGAAATTGATTTATATTTTGATGCCGTCGAATGTGTGATCTTTGCTATGGACTTATGTGCAAATTAGTAAAAACTTGGGTGATAATTTAATAGGAGGCCAAAAGGGGTGCAATGCATAAATATGTGGTCTTGCATGTCAATTTCCCCATAATTATTTTAGTGGCCGACCAAGGTGACTTATTTTCACTATTATATGTATATTATATTAGAAAATAAGGATAATTGGTTAATGACTTGTAAAATGGATTAAAATCATATTAAGGTAGGAAAAAGAAAAGAGAAATCTCTCCATTGTTTTTCTTTGCCGTGAATTGAGAGAAATAAGGGAGGAAGAAGGAAGTTAATATTCGGCCATGGTAGCATCAAATTGAGGTGAGTTTATACATCATTTTGCTTAATAAATTATGAAATTTAGTTGATAGATAGGCATGGGACATAGCCCATGTATTGATTTTTGGTTTTGTTATATATATGTATATATATCCCATTCGGCCATAGAAAAAAAATTTAGAAGCTTTGAAGCTTTTAAGCTTTTGAACGATGAATTGCTTTATAGAGCCCTTGAGAGTTGTCCTAAGGTTAATCTTACATGAATCCATGAAAACATGCTCAAATTATGCAAATGTTACTTTATGTGGTTATAAAAAAAAAAAAAAAAAAGAGGAGAGGCATTCGGCTATGTCCATTTTTTTTTTTTTTTTGCATAAAAGAGTTTGGCTTTGAATTAAGTTTCAATTTAAAAATTGAAATAGTGAATGAGCTTGAAATCTTGAATTTTGATTTATAATTAATTTTGAAGTACTTGTTGAATTAGCCGAATGGGAATTTGATGAAAACCTTGATTCATGGCATTTTATTTTGTATATCTTAACTATTAAAGATGTTAGATCTTTTATTAAAATAATAGATGGATCTCAATGTTAAAGGGGAGTATTCGGCTATGTAGCAAAGCATTTCAGTATGGGGGTTGATATATTAAATTCCTATATGTGAATTTTGGGTATGCTTAAAAGTAGTTTAATGGTAAACTTTTACTCAAGAATACCGATTATACTCCTAATTTTTGTGACTTAGAATAATGGTAATGTCTATGCTTTCGGTTGTATGCCCATGTATGTATGAGTTAAGTGCTAATGTGAAGTACTAGTTGATTGTAACTTGTGATGTGAGATAATGAATATTATGCTATATTTATTTAGTATGTGCCGAGTGAGATTAATCATAGATTAAAGAAGTTAAGCTAGTTAAAGAAAAAGGTTAAAATTACATAATTAGCTCTTGTTGCATTCGGTCAAGAGGAGGAACAATTAAGTTTTGATGAGTTTCTAATTGTTTATTCTAGCTCAAGAGCTAAGAGAGCCACACTCGGATAAAGGAAAGTCAAAGGTGGTGGAATAGTCGGTTTGTAGATAATAATCAACCAACGAGGTAAGTTTCAAGTGTTTAAATTTAGTTATAATGAGGAATGATATGGAACATGTGTTAAGTTAGAAATATAAATTGATGTGGTTTCTATAATAAAAAAATTTATAAAATAAATCACTACTAAGGGATATAGCCAAATGGATATTTGGGAGATAGAATTTGAAGCATGTTTTGATATATGATACTGCGGAATGATTGTTTAGGATAAAATACACCATGTACATTATATGTTGCGGCAAGTATATATATATATATTTGAATGACATGAGGTGTGGTCAGATTTTATGTATATGCCTATAGCCGAAGGTGTAAAATGAATTATGAGTAAATTATGTGTGTGGGAGCTAATATTATGTGATTGAATGTGCTTGAAATTTTAAATGAGTTGGGATATCATATATTCAGGCTCCATGCCTAGCAGGCTATATGCTGGTGATTACGTCTAGGCTTCGTGCCTAGCAGGCTTCGTGCCGGTGTTCTTTATTCGGGCCTTCGTGCGTAGCAGGCTATAAGCCGGTGATATATTCGAGCTTTGTGCTCAGCAGGCCTTGGGCCGGTGATTGAATTCAGGTTTTTGAACCTAGCAGCCTTAAGGCCGGTGATGAAAATAAAAATATAATAATAGCCTTGATTACTGCGATAAACTGTAATTGGAAACAAATAACACCATAAATCGGCCAGGTACGTACTATGTACTCCAATTTGAATTTGCTTGAAGGTAATGATCAGTGACTAGGAATAACGTACATGTGGATAGTGTATTAATTGCATATGAATGTTTATGCATAAATTTTGTGATCCATTTAGCTAATGTGTTCTATTATGTGGAAGTATGAGACTTCATTTTTATGAATGAAATTTGTGGTTAGTGAAAGTATATGTGAAAGGTCCCTCGTATATAGTTATATGTATATTCGGCTCAAGGATTTTCTTTTTATATAAATCAAGTTGTGAAGTAAATATGCGATCTATGATAAATTTTGTTAGTTTGATAACTTGAAACTTACTAAGCTTACATCAGCTTACTCCGTTATTTTGTTTCCTCCTGTTTTTTTTTTTTATAGATTTCTTTTGAAGCTACAGTTCGAGGGATTCAAGTCCAAGTCACTCACACTATCGTTGTTAGATTTTGGTACCTTCGAAGGTTTATTTTCCTTTTTAAAACGATGGCATGTGTAGGCTAACAATACCCTTGTTTTGGACTTTGAATTCTTTTTTATTTGTAAATATGAATAGCCATGCGAAGATGGCTTATCAAATTACCTTATAAATGTTCATGAATGATGCATGTTATGGTTGAGTATGGATGAATACGAAAGAATTATGCTTGTGGTTATAAATGTTGTGTGTGTTATATCTATCTAGATGGATAATTGAAGTAAGTGTTAATAGTATGAAATTGGGGTGACATTTAGTATTAGTTTTATAAATGTTTAAGTGTAATTGCTTGAAAGGTTAATTGTCTATAAACGGCTATGATCAATTGTTTTGGTGATAAAGTTGATGGTGAAATTCTTTAAAGCGTGCTATACAAATTCATAACATGACTCCAGTCTTGGAAATCTTTAGGAGGTTGTAAACGAACTTGTATATTCGGCTAGGTACTAAGATAAGGCCTTGGTTAACTTGCATGTAAACTTCTTCTATACGTATGATGAGTATTAGTTAAAGTAAATTACTAGTTCAATTTATAAATGTTATATATATATATATATGTAGGCAATGTATCCAGTTTAGGAATGCTTGAAACCTTATGCAAATTATTTTTGGACTATTACGTGTTTGTTCTGTAATACCTCTTAACCCTCCGTTGACGGGTAAGGGTCCGGGGTGTTACAAGTCATCTTCCCGATAATCTTTTTGATATTCTTGTTGGCTGCTTCAACAGCTCCGTTCATCTTCGGGCGATAGAGTAAGGAGTTATGATGCTTTATCCGAAACTGCTTGCATACTTCCTTCATCATCTTATTGTTCAGATTCATGGTATTATCTGAAATGATTCTCTTAGGCAAACCATATCGACAAATGATTTCCCTTTTCAAGAACCTGCAGACGGCAGTCTTTGTCACACTGGCAAACTAAGCGGCTTCTATCCATTTTGTGAAGTAGTCTATAACTACAAAAATGAAGCAGTGTCCGTTAGAAGCTTTAGGGGAAATCGGCCCTATGACATCCATGCCCCACATAGAAAAAGGCCACAGAGAAGTCATGACATGAAACGGCGAAGGGGCTGCATGAATCTTATCGCCGTAAATTTGACATTTATGGCATTTTCTCGCATAACTGATGCAGTCACTTTCCATCGTCATCCAGTAATAACCGAGCCTCATAATCTTCCTGGCCATAGTGAAACCATTGGCATGCGTCCCACAAATTCATTCGTGGACATCTTCAAGTATTTTTCTAGCTTCAATGGCATCCACACATCTCAGAAGCACTTGATCTTTTCCTCTTTTATACAAGATGTCTCCATCAAGAACGAATCCCACTGCCATTCTTCTGATTGTTCTTTTGTCGTTCTCATTTGCATGTTCGGGATACCTTTTATTCTTGACATATTCCAAGATATCATGGAACCATGGTTGTCCGTCTGCCTCTTTCTCGATGCTACAATAATGTGCAGGGGCCTCATATATGCTTATTTTGAGGGGCATCATTTTTGTTTCTCTATTTGCTTTGAACATCGAAGCCAGAGTAGCTAAGGCATCTGCCAATTGGTTTTCTTCTCGCGGAAAGTAATTAAAAGTTACTTCTTCGAATTCTTTGATCAGATCTGCCACTAGATCACTATATTTAACCAATTTTGGATCCCTCATTTCCCAATTTCCACGGATTTGGTAAATCACCAATGCTGAATCTCCATACACCTCTAAAGTTTTGATGTTTCGTTCAATTGTCGCATGAAGTCCCATGATGCAAGCATCATATTCCGCTATGCTATTAGTACAGAAGAAGTTCAATCTGGCGGTGAACGGATAATGACTCCCTTCGGGGGATATCAAAACTGCTGAGATCCCATGCCCCAATGCATTCGATGCCCCATCGAAGTACATCCTCCAAGACTTTGCTTTTGATGACTCACATTTTTCTTTTGTAATACACATCAAGTCCTCATCCAGGAAATCAAATTTTAATGGCTCGTATTCCTCCGTTGTTCGAGCGGCTAAGAAGTTAGCTATTGCACTTCCTTTTATCGACTTTTGGCTTACATAGACAATGTCGTATTCCGACAGTAGGATCTGCCACCGTGCCATTCTTCCTAAGAGTACAGGTGATTCCATCATGTACTTTATTGGGTCTAGCTTTGAAATTAACCATGTCGTATGATACAACATATATTGCCTGAGTCTCCGAGCTACCCAAACTAAAGCACAACATAACTTTTCAATTGAAGAATACCTTACCTCACATTCTGTGAACTTTTTGCTGAGGTAGTAAATCACCTTTTCTCTTTTACCTGACTTATCATGTTGCCCCAGTACGCAACCCATTGATCTTTCGAACACAGTCAGATACAATATTAACGGTTTCCCTGGAGTTGGTGGCACTAACACTGGAGGGCTAGACAGGTACTATTTAATCTTGTCAAAAGCCTCTTGGCATTCCTCGTTCCATTCTCCTGGATTGTTTTTTGGAATGAGTCAAAAAATTAGGTCACACTGGTTGGTAAGTTGAGCAATGAATCGAGCGATGTAGTTCAATCTCCCTAAAAATCCTCTGACTTCTTTTTGCGTGCGCGGGGGCGGCAGTTCCTGTATGGCTTTTATCTTATCTGGATCAACTTCAATGCCTCTTTTGCTGACAACGAAGCCTAGCAATTTTCCCGAGGTTACCCCAAACGTACACTTAGCTGGATTAAGTTTCAGCTGGAACTTTCTTAGTCTCTCGAATAACTTTCTGAGGTTCTCAATATGCTCTCTTTCTCCTCGGGATTTAGCAATCATATCATCAATGTAGACTTCTATTTCTTTATGCATCATGTCATGGAACAACGTCACCATGGCCCTCTGATATGTTGCCCCAGCATTCTTTAACCCGAATGGCATCACCTTGTAGCAGAAAGTTCCCCACATTGTTATGAAGGTGGTCTTTTCCATATCTTCAGGAGCCATCTTGATCTGGTTATACCCCGAGAATCCATCCATGAAGGAAAATAATGAATGCGTTGCCGTATTATCCACCAATATATCTATGTGCGGTAAGGGAAAATTGTCTTTAGGACTTGCACGATTCAAGTCAAGATAATCCATGCACATTCGTACTTTGCCATCTTTCTTTAGTACCGGGACAATGTTAGCCACCCATTCCGGATATTTGGAGGCCTGTAAGAAGCCAGCATCAAATTGCTTCTTGACTTCTTCCTTTATCTTTAACAACATTTCAGGTCTCATCCGTCTTAGTTTTTGTTGAATGGGTTTGCATTCTGGCTTCAGTGGGAGCCTATGGACCATTACATCTTCATTCAAGCCTGGCATGTCCTGATACAACCAAGTGAATACATCTTTATACTCACGAAGCAAAACAATCAAATTATGCCTGGTGTCCTCTAAAATGGAGGTCCCAATTTTCACTTCTTGCTTCCTTTCTTCAATTCCCAAGTTTATTGTTTCAACAGATTCTTGATAAGGTAAAATCTGTTTATCCTCTTGTTCCACCATTCTTATCAAGTGAGGAGACGAGACATAGTCTTCAGCATTTTCCTCAGCTTCAAATTCTCCTAAACAAACAGCTTTCTCAAAATCAATTTCAAGATTTGTGATGGGTTTGTTCATGTCATTGATATCTGAGCACCTGAAAGTTGAATGGAAAAGGAAACTATAGAAGGGCACCCAAGTATTGGAACCGACAACAAAATGTTATGACATGGTATGAGGCAAATGTAAAGATAGGCTGTGAAATGAGAAAATAATTATGAAGTTAATGCAAAAGAATATGACAAAATGCATCTTCATTGATATTCATTTAAACGATAAAGAGTGAATGGACGCTCTTACAAAAGAAAACCCATTGTATTTAGGGACACAATAGAGGGTTAATATCGAGCATTACTCTGAAGAAGATTTATAAACTACAAGAAGATCCTCGACAGTCCAATTGTTCAACACGAACCCGAGAAGACAAGGGCGTATCATTGAGATGTCTTTGCTCGCATCAGCTTCTTTGTCAATAACATTTATACTGATGTTCTGAAAACCTTTTTCTATCAATATCATCGTGCTTTGTGCATTATCCTGCCCCAGGTATATCATTCTTGCAGACGTAATGTTTTCGACAGAGGAGGGTACTCTATGGGCTCCCATTCTGGCTCTCGGCCTAAGGTTCTCGTGATCCTTCTTTCCTGATCCTTCTTCCACTGTTTCCTTCTTTGACGCGCATCTGGTTGGAAACCTAAACCGTATCAAGCTTGGTGAGGTACTGGATTTAGAGCCCTGACTATCCCTTGCTGAAATCTCCCCAAGCCTTTTCTCGCTCAGGCTCCTCTTCCCACGGTCAGCTTGATTCCCATCCGGGTATTTCTAGATAGTTTAGGCACAGGAATTCTGTTTCCCTCAGCAACAAATGTGGCATTGATAAATTCAAGAGATCGAAAGGAACACTCCACCACATCTTTGCTTACTTCAAGGTACGATGCATCAGCAGAGATGGAAGCAACGATGTCTTCTTCGCCCTCAACCGTAACCAAATAGCCATCCATGACAAATTTCACCTTTTGGTGGAGAGATGATGGAACTGCACCAGCAGAATGGATCAAGGGTCTTCCCAAGAGGTAGTTGTATGATGGTGTAATGTCCATGACTTGAAATTCAACCTCATATATGTAAGGGCCCACTTCCAAAGGGATCTCAATTTTTCCCATGACTTCTTGTCTTGTCCAATCGAATGCCCTTACCGTGTAATGACAAGGCCTTAAATAAGACAAATCCATTGGAATCCTGGATAGCGTGGCCAAAGGCATGACGTTAAGTGCTGACTCGTTATCGATGAGCACGTTTGGTATTACGTAACCCTTGCAGCGCGTTGTGATATGTAATGCTTTCATGAAGCCTCTACCATTGGGTGGTATTTCATCATCGCTAAAAGAGATGAAATTATCTGCGTTCAGATTATTTATCCACCTATCAAGCTTCTCAATGAATATATTATTTGCCACGTAAGCTTGGTTTAGCACCTTCAACAAGGCATTCCGGTGCGGCTCTGAATTCAGTAGTAGAGACAATACCGAAATTCGTGCTGGCTGCTTGCTCAATTGCTCCACCATATTGTACTCGCTATACTTGATAAACTTTAAGAACTCCTGTGCCTCTTCCTCGTCCACAGGCTTTTTAGTTTCTGGTTCAGGCCCAGTTTCATGCTCAACTTCGGCTTCATGCATTAATGCTTTTCCTTTTTGCTTCAGGCCACTATTCTTCTTCGCCGGCTCCACGTCTTTGGAATAGCATCGCTCACTGCGGGTGAAATGGCCCACTTCTCCCACACTTCCGGTCGTGATTCCAGACTTTTCACTTTTAGGTGTGACGATGTTAACATCGTATTTCCAAGGTACTGCTTTGTCGTCTTTATAAGGAAAAGGCAACGGTATTTCGATTATCACTTTTGGTTTCACTGGCTCTTTTTTCACGTCATAATAAATTATCAACGTTCGGTCGGCGCTATATGGGCAACCTGGCAATTAATCATCAGAGGCACATATTTCTCCTTGGTCGGCCTCTTTACCTTTGTTAAAAAATCCAATCTCTTTATTATCCTTCATATTCTACAGTAATCTCCTGAATTCGTCACAGGACTGAATGTCGTGTCCTTCTATGCCATGGAAGTCACAAAAATTTTGACCCATTTGTTCAAGAATTCCAACGGGGCGACTGAGTAATCCCTTCTCAACCAGTACCTCCCAGACTTTCTGCAGAGGTGTCTTCACTTCTGAAACACAGCTTTTGGTTTGCCAGCCGTTCTCCTTCATTACCACACTCACATTCCCTCCACTGTGGTTAGGGAATGGATTCCCGGTCGTATTGTTACCACCATCAAATCGCAGGATACCTGCATCAATGAGTCCTTGAACCCGCCTCTTAAAAGCGAGGCAGTTTTTCATGGAATGCCCTTGATTCCCAGCATGGTATACACAGCTAGCGTTCGGGTCGTACCACTTCGGGTACGGAGGCTTCAAGGGTGCCATGTAGTATGGGGATATCAGCTATTTCTCTAAAATTTTTGGGTACAGTTCCCCATACGACATAGGGATAGGAGTAAATTGTGGTTTTTCGGGATTAGGTCTTGTTGGCCTTTGTTCGTTTTGGGGTTGGCCATGGGCGGGTGTAGTATTTTGTGGAAATGTGGCGACCGGTCTCTAATTACTGGTGGCATAAACAGAGTAAGAAGGGTAAGGAAGTGGTATTTGGTAGTAAGGGGTTTGAGGAGGATAATAGCAATTTGGAGGGTGTAATTTCGAGGCCAGGGCGGGTTTGGATACGGACTAGGGGTATAATGGCTACCAATTCCCACCATATAGGTTTCTGGTTCTTTTTTCTTCATGGGCGCTGCCCTTCTTGAACTTTCTTAACCTTCCATTCTTTCGCTCTTAACGGCATTCTCAATAAGCTTGACGGATATCACAATATCCGCAAAATCCTTCGTGGCACTTCCCACTAGTTTGTCATAAAATAGTGCCTTTAAGGTGTTGATAAAAAGGACGGTTATCTCAGTTTTTGTTAGTGGAGGTTCCACTTGAGCCGAGACGTCCCTCTATCTCTGTGCATACTGTCTAAAAGATTCGGTCGGCTTTTTCTCTATCATTTGCAAAGTCATCTGGTCGGGCACCATGTCAGACACATGTTTATACTGTTCACAAAACGCTGACGCCAGGTCCTTCCACGATCGGATCCTCTCTTGACTAAGCTGATTGTACCATCTAAGAGCTGATCCCAACAGGCTGTCTTGAAAGTAATGTATGAGCAGCTTGTCTTCATTCACATAGCCGGTCATCTTCCGGTAAAACATTACAAGATGTGCTTTCAGACATCCCGTCCCATCATACTTTTCAAAATCAGGTACCTTAAATTTTGGCGGTAGGACCAAATCAGACACCAAGCTAAGCTCTTTGGCGCTTAATGCCGAGAAGACCTCAGTGCCTTCTATTACTTTGAGTCTTTCCTCCAAACTTCTATACTTTTCTTGAACCTCGTGATCATCCATTTTCAACCTGGCAATTTCTACCAGATCATCTAAATCTGGAACGGGTAGATTAGCAGGAGTGGCTCCAGGATTTGACACAAATATACCTTGCCTTAAGTGAGTAGGTGGTGCAGGTCGTTGCTCTAGGCCTACGGATTCCCCTTGAGTGTACCCTTTTTGTGTTGCCTGGGGTGGAGTAAATCCTAGGGGATACAGCGGATCCTGATCGAGATTAACAACCTTAGGGTTCTACATGGGTCCCTTCCCTTTCACCAGAGCTGACATCATTTCCATCATCTTAGCCATTTGATCCTTTTGTTCCAACGACTCCTCTCGAGATCTCACCATCAGATCCCTCGTTTCTTGCTGTGACTTGGCTAGTTGCTCTTGTAATTCCCTTTGGACTCTTTCCATTCTTTCGATTCTTTCATTAAATTTAGCCTCCATTACTCTAACTTGTCGGTGCGTCCTATACGAATGATGTGATTTCAGCCTTTATATTGTCGTAACTGCGAATTGTGTGATTTTGACCTTAGTGAATGATTATGAGATATGTACATGCAATGAATGAATGCATAAATGCCATATGAATGTTAGTCATGAATGCATATGCGAGAATTTGGTGTTGATTTCAAGATAGCCCCTATTTAGGCATTTCATTTATCAAAAGAGTCTATTACAAAAAATTTTACTATCTTTTGATTCAACCGTTACACAAACTTCCTAGCTATATCGCTATAATTCTTTACTTGCTCCAGGAACTCCGATATGCTCAATCTTTGGCTTGGAGGGAACCAACAACTGAGATCTTCAGCATCTGATAGTTGTACCACGTGCATGGCTACTTTACGAATTTCGTTGATCAAAAAGCCAAGTTGCATATCTTTTTCTTGGAGGTCTGTTTTATAGGCGTGAGTGTCTCTGTCATACTGACTACTCTTTTCTCCCAAAGCCTTTAAGAGAGTATCTAACTATTGCTGTCGAGCTTGCAGCGCATCTTCTAAATCTTATATTCTTTCTCTTAACTCTTGACATTCAGATCTGCTAGTCATTAATTCAGTAGACACTGTCTCGTATTCGGTGTTCTTCTTTCTCAATTCTATCATGACCTGCGCAGCCTTTTCTTCCTCTTTCTTCGCTTTCCTTTTCCAAAATTCTATTCTGCCTTTTGCGTTGCTCAATTCTTCTTTCCATTCTACTGACGACTTGCCCAGTCCACTCTTCTTTATAGTGCCACTTAATTTTAGATTTTCCAGATTAAGATCTCTTAAGTCATTTCTTACGACTTCAACTTCTTTTTGCACTTTCTTGGCTCGACCTCTTTCAATTTGAACGTCGATCTTCAGCTAGTAGTTTTCTTCTTGAAGAGCATTAAGGTTCCGTAACATCTTGGACTTTTCGCGTTCAAATTCCTGTATTGCAATTTCTAGCTCGGATGGCATTTCCTCTGAGAAGGGATTCTGGAAGGAGTAATTTGTCAATGAAACTTGCTAACTATTCACCCGTTGCCTTCTCCATATGTCATAATCTTGGGTGAGAGTATCAGCGTATAGAGCCAACTCCATCAAATGAATCCTCTTCTAAGACTTGGCAATGTCTCGGACCCTCTTCATATAACCTTCACCCGCGAAAGCAAACTCGGATTGTGCTAATCCTCCGTTGGCGGGTATAAACTGGCGGGAAGAAAGTTGCCTTTGGACCATTAGCGGGGCATATCCAACTCCGCCCCATAACCCGAATAGCGGCACCCAATCTTGGTTTCCAACCTTGTACAACAGAACCGACGGGCGTATCCACGGTGCTCTCCAAGTTCTATCCTCGGCTCGAAGGTTCTGAAAGACTGAAATCCAATTTTGTTCAGAGACTTCTTTTGGCTATTCTTTCTTAAGATACGCTTCTGATATCCATGTGATATGAAGTAAAAAAATTTATAAAGAACTTGATCAAACCTAAACTGACTAATATCACAACGTTTTGAGGCAAGCGCACCTGTCGACAGTAGTATAGTCTAGTGATAAGATCGAGTATCGTACCCAAGGGAACCAAAAGTACTATTACTCACTTTCTTTCTATTATTTAACCTAAAAATTAAAGAGGGGTTTTGTTTAACTAATTCTAAAACTAAACTAAGAGAAGCAAAAAGAGTAAATTGGGAAGACTTTTTAGGGAAAAGCTAATTGATAAGGACAATACTTAAGGGGGGATCCACCTAGACTTCACTTGTTATTGGTTCTTGAGCTAGACGATTTATTCACTTGACTTGATCCGTAGAGATCCCTAATCTATGCTAAACCCTCCGTCGAGGCGTAGAGTAACTAGGCCTAAGTTGTTAATTAAAGTTCCTTTATTAATTAACTCCTTAGGTTGCATCAATTCGATCTATGGTTCCCCATATTAGGTTTGACCCTAATCCGGTAGATTTATGTCGCCCTATGTCTAGGGTTGCACGCAACTCTGCTTAATTATGGTAGATCTACTCTTATCACAGGGACTTTTGCTCCTCTGCTCTAAGCACATCTATTTCTTGAATTAATACCTAGGTTTATTAACACAAGAATTAAGCACACATAATTAAGAACAACTCAAGTATTTATCATATAACTCAAGAATAAATAATAGCAAGATTCATCTTAGGTTTCATCCCCCTCAAGTATTTGAGGGGTTTAGTTCATAATAAAGAAAGAAAACATCTCAGAAGATATAAAATAATAAAACATAAAAGAACCCGAAAACCCCTGAAGGAATTTAGGGAGATCCTCTATATTGCTGCAGAATTCCGGCTTCTGGGATGAATCAATCAGCTTCCCTGCGAGTAATCCCTACTTCCACTCTCTGTGTTGGCAGCAAAGAATACTTCCCTTTGTGGGGAAATAAGCACACCCTTAGAGTTGCCTCCTAGGGTCTTTATATAGAGTTTTGGGGAGCCTTTCTTAGCCTCCAAGTATCCCAATTAGAGTGAAATTCCTCTTCCTCACGACTAGAACACTCCCGTGTGCCACGCCCGTGTGACTTCGACAAAGGCCGTGTGATTTGGCACGACCGTGTGGCCTGCCCGTGCTTGTCGAGAGCTGAACCGTTGATCTTCATGTGGCACGGCCGTGTGGTGATTCCTTGGGCCGTGTGTTATGTCATTTTTGGCCCATTTTCCTCATTTTTAGTTCATTTCCTATTTTTTTCTCTTCCCTATGCTCTCCTGAGTATAAGATATGAAAAAGAAGAATTAAGAGCACCAATTCTCACTAAATTAATAAAAATTCATCTAAAATATAGGCTAAGCATGAGGTAAAAATATGTATAAATTAGCGTTTATCAGCTTCTAATGGGGCAAACGTTTTTGAAAACATATGGAACGGTGTACGCTTCACTTTCCAGAAGTGGCTCAAAATCCAAACATTGAGTAACTGCGCGCATCCGATAAAACGCCCTTCGCCTTTCCTCCTACAACTGCTTAGGGATCTGAAGGTCTCAGCCAAGATAGTCGGGATAGGGCTAATTCCTTGCTTTATCCTTTCGAAGAAGTCCACTACTGCAACTTCTATATGTTTGAGAACTTTTGGGAAGACGATTAATCCATATATGGCCAAGGCAAACAGATTCACTCTCTTCAACATATCGAGATGATTTAGAACCAAATCTCGTAGGGAAAACCACGGGACACAGATGAATTCATTCTTCTTCTTTATTTGTTTTTCGGCCCATGTGTCAGTCATATCTGTCAATTTTATTAGCTTCTTCTTGAGGGTCATTGGCTTAGGCTCCTTCACATATATCTTATAGAATTGTAGATTATTGATGCGAAGCAAAGCGGCGTATTCTTCTACAGTTGGTGTCATATCTTCTTGATTGAACGTAAAACATTGGTAAGCCGGATCCCAGAATCTGAACATGGCTTGGATCAATCGCTCATCGACATTGATAGTGATCAGGTTGGCTATATCTCCGTATCTTTCAGTGAAGATTCCCCTAGTGTCCGAGTCCCACTAATTCTAGATTTGAACCAAGTTTGAGAGGTTATTCTGATGAACATTCACAGTTACGTGCTCGGGTAGATTGGCAACACATCCTTCCATTAGACTGTCCCATTTCTCTTTCTAGGTTTTCAGAAACCAGCCCCTAACCACGGTATTCTTCTCGGTTGTTTGTATAATCGACTCTTCCATCAGAAACCCATTTTTTGGGAACCGATCTCTAGTCAACACCTTCCTAATATAATGCCTATTATGCATGATGAAAAATAAAACAACAACAAACAACCCCTGGTTAGTAATATAGGTAAAAACACGAAGAATTTAACAAATTAAGCTGCCCGATCCAGCTTATTAAACAGACCCGATCCCCTTGCATAAAAATGAAAATGCAAAAGGTTGGAGGCGTTTCTCCCGTATACTTATTTTGGTAACTATTAACAGACGGAGGTTCGGCATGGCTCTAGTTAGGTGGCTTGTATGGTTCACTACATGCGATTTCGATTCTAGACAGGTACTCGAATTGTTCGTACCATCGTCTACTAAGACTAGTACGAAGCCTCAGTCGTAGCCCATCACAGGCTCACGAGTTCAATTCGAGGGATTACATTTACTTATGCCTATGCGGAGGGACAAGTTAACTCACGAAAGCATAAGTCATATGTAACCCGAAAGTATTCACCAGCCTGTGCAGAGGGACGAGTTAACTCACGAAGGCGTAGCGTTTACTTTCACTTAAACTTACGGAGCCCGGGTAGAGAGCTCATGTTATGCAAAATGCAAGTGCACGGTGTGTGGGGAGAAACTCGCAAACCTTTTCGTTTTTATTTTAAAACTAAAAACTAAAAACTAAAACCGTAAAAACTCAAGAGCTGAAAAACAATAAGATAAAATAAGTTAGAAGAATATTTACAACATGATGCAAATGCATGACTTTTCGAAAACCAAAATTTGAGGATCACGACTAAAAATCAAGTTGAATAAAGAATTTTGAAAATTTTGACAACGCGCGTTTATTTCTAGACTCGACTCTCAAAAACTGGGTCCCCAGTGGAGTCGCCAGCTGTAGCGACGTAAAATTTGGTTCGATCGCTAATTGAGGCGATTTCTCGAGAATTCGAAATGAATTTCTATTTTATTTTTAAAAATGGGAGTCGCCACCGATCCTTTTTCTTAGGTGTGATCGGACACCCGATAAAACCTCTTTTTAACAGAAAAAATCTATTTTTGGGTAAAAAGAAGGGCGAGTTTAGGTCTACGTAGAAATCCAGAGAAAAATTAGGGTTCGGAAGTCGGTTACGCACGGGGAAGGTATTAGCACCCCCACGACGCCCAAAATTGGTATCTTGTTAAACACATGTTGTCTTAATTTTCAGAAAATGCGAATTCAATTTAACACTTACTCGTGATTCGATTGAAAAACAAGAGTTTTTAAGTTTTCGATTTTTTAGAAGGACGTTCCGTTTTCAACACGAGCCGATTGATATTCACCCAACATATCGGTGAAATCAACGACCTAATGCTAAATCGGTACGTTGCCTTATTTATTGAAATAGAAAAACGACAAATTTCTTTTTTAGAATAGTGAATGCTAAAAAGGGCAAAAAACGAAAAATAAGAGTTAGAAATACATCGAAACAAATAATAAATATGACAATAGTATTAAACATAAAATAAAAATGAGTATATATATAAACATGTAATAAAAAGTAAGATGAAAACATAATATTAAAATACTAATAATGCTATATATTTATATATATATACGTTAAAATATACACATAATAATGTGGAGGAAAAGTTTATATATAATAGTACTAAAAATGTGGTATTAAAATACAATATGTACATATAAGTATTAAGCGAAAACATATACACAATATGATGTTGAAAATCCATAGTATTAAAAAGTATATACATAAGATAAAGTCTATAAATAATATTAAAATACGTATGCATAATAGATAAAAATGCTTAACATAGTATTGGAAATATACATAATACATATATAAGAAATAATGATGTTAAAAAAACTATTAATAAAACTACTTAAATATATACATATATATATATATATAAAGCATACATAATAATAATGTTAAAAGTATAATATATATACGTAAGATATAATATATAACAAATACGTAACATATACAGTTCATAAAAAATAGCATTTAATCACATGATATATATATATATATATATATGTTCATAACAATATTAAAATAATGCCACATATAAAAAGTGCATACATATATATTAAAATATAATATTAAAAGAAAACATAACATATACATAAGTGAAAAATTAATAAATAATAGATATGGTAATAATAATAATAAGAAAATAATAAAAGAATAAACAAGTGATGAAACTAAATATATTTATAAAGTAGAAAATAAGAATAAGTATAATAATAATAAATAATATTAAATAATATTAAAAATATAAAAATATAAAAATCGAGTTAAATCTGAAAAAAGGACAAAATCGGAAACAGAAGTAAATATTCGGGCGATTTTAAAAAGAAATAAAGGAAAATAGGACCCTGATTTGGATGCGCGAAGAACAAGGGAGGACTAAAAGGCAATTTACCTGAACCCATAAAACGCCGCCGTTGCGTGGGGGATTAAATTGAAAAGCACAACGCATTTCGGGGCCAAATTAAAATAAACGAAACTTAATTGTAAATTAATAAAAAAACAGAAGGGCCAGTATGGCAATTAGACCATTGAATTAAAAACACGTGGATCCTTTGGAGCGGGTCGGGTCGGATCGGGTCAGCCCTAATCAAAACGGTGCCGTTTTCAACCACTATAAATAGTCCGGTTTTCGGAAAAAAATTCATTTGGCACGGAGGAAAGAAAAAAAAGGGAGAGGGAGAGAGAGGAAGGCTCGGGGGCTATTTCCGGTCGCCCCTCCGATCACCGTCCCGTCACCGGTGCCAGCACCGGCAACCGTACACGGTGGCCGGAAAGGTAAAAATTTTCTCATTTTTTTTGATTTTTTCTTTTAGTTATTTATTTATTTTAAAATATATGCATACATACTCGTATTTGTTTATAAAAAAGGAAAGAAACAGTTTAAAAATAAAAGGAAATCACCTTCGTTCTTAGGTTCCGATTTGTTAAATTGCTTACTTTTTCTGCTTCGTGTTTTGATTTGGTGTTACTCCTCTGATTTTTGTATTGCTTTCAGTTAAATTCTTTGTTTTTGTATTAAAAGAAATCCGACCCCTTGTACAACACTGTTGTTCGGCTTATATAGCCGTTTTACATTCATATTTTATTATTGCTGTCCCTTCTTCTTCAATGTTTGCAAGTGAAGGGCGGTGGCCACTCGAAAGAGATGTGACAGAGGCGGTGGGTGGTCAGATGGCAGAGTCAAGTGGCGGTGCAAGTGGGGTTTTCAGGATTGGGCTTGGGTAGGTTAGATTTGGGTCAAATGGGGTTGTAACGGGTTTGGTTAGTGGGTAATTGGGTTGTGGATCAGGGGTTTGTTTTGGGGCTAATTGGGTTAGGTATTTTGGTATTGGGTTCGTTTGTAAATGGGTTGGGTAGTGGGTAATTGGGTCTGTATAAATGGGCCCTGGGTTGTTTGGTTAAGTGGGCTAATGATGTATTTGGGTTAGGGGTTATTGGGTAGTGTAAGGTATTTGTAATTGGGTTTAATGTAAAAGGGTTTAAATGGGTTTAATTTTAAAGGCAAAAATTGGCCTGTAATAATACACATCATTCATCGAAGTTTACAAATCTCTTACCTCAATTGTGCAATCCAAAACTCGGCCCTAGCTATAATTACTCAAAATGAGCCCACACGCCCTATAACACTCCAAATTCAGACTGGACGTTATGGTCAAATCTGGTAGGTTACATAAACTTGTTTTAAACCCAAATATTGAATTCGAAAACATGTGTTTTGACAATACTAATTTTGGTAAATTGCTTTCCAATTTTTAGGAAAATACTCCTTAAAATTATTTATTACTTTATTTTGCTGCGGAAATTTCTAAGTTATTAAATTTTGAAAACCATGACTTAGTTTGTAAAAACATATAATTTTTCAGTTTAAAAATAATAATTACTAAATCCAGCAAAAGCAAATAAAAAACGAAAACAAAGTCCCAAACAGTTACATAGTCCAAAAAGTCCAGAATAGTTTAAAAACATAAATTGTCTTATTTATTAACCAAAAAATCAATCTGAGCTCTCATATGCCACCTAGTCCTAAGTTTGTTGATCACCATAGAAATTAGAAAAATTTGAGTGATTTTACAAGCTCAGTGTGTAACTCAGCCTAATCAAACCGTTCATATAGCAAAATCATGCAAAAATCATGTTTCAAACAGTTATATATGCGTGACATATCTCACGATGCAACATGACAAATAGATCAATTACTATATGAATGCAATTTTAGATGTTGATACAGATACAGATCCTTTCCCGATCCGCTACACATTATCTCCGTCCATCCCTACACACCAAATAGGGTAATAAATACCCATCCAACCCCACACACCAATAAGTGAGCGTATTTCACTTTTCAAAATAGTGCAGTCATGCTGCCAAAAATAATGCGATAATCTGTCAAAATTAGATAAGTGTGGTCAAGCCACCAAAATTGCATTTAAGATGCCAGAACAAATATATGGTTAAACCACCAGATAAGGCAGATCATTAAATTGTCAACACTTCCTCCTTCACATAATTATCTCACCCCAATGCACGTGCTGAAACATAATACATACTCAGATGCACACAGATGAATCATGTAACCTCCCAAACCCGGCCTAGACGTTATGGCTAGATTGAGAAGGCTACATTAGCCACCGAAATGACTAAGCTAACTTGCATTACTTTTTTAAGACTTTACATAAACTCATTTTAGAGAAAACTGTAGTTGCACTTTGAGTTAGCTTAAAAGCATTCATTCATTAGGTCATATATGCTTAGGATTCATTTTATTGTTGACATTGTTGCTTTAGAAAGACCGTTTGCTTGTCGCTCTTCTTTGAAAAAGAACTCGAAGTTAAACTAATGCAGCGGAAAAACCATTTTTCAAGTTATTTTAGGAAATTAGTTGCCTTATCGATTTGTTTTTCAAAAACAGTTCATTTGCAATGTAGTGGAAACTAGGGAACAATATCAAATTTTACTTAAGCTCGATATAATGTATTATCTGGTTATTATGCTTGAGTAGTCCATGCATGCAAAAAAATCCCCAAAAGAAAAGTTACCAAGCCACAAACTAGAAATAATTAAAAATTACAAGCCAAAATTAATAGAGACTAATTAATACTAATTAAAAATAATCTGAGGTCCAAGGTGATTCTCCGAATGCCGAGCCCGGTCCTAATTTTGAGGTTTACCTGAAAAGTTAAACATTATTGGGGGTGAGCTTATGAAAAGCTCAGTGTGAGTCGAATAATTATTTAAGCGGGAAAAAACATCAAATATAGTGAAACATATTAGAATTAACAGAAGAAAACAGAACCATCATATGAATTTCATGTCATTACATAGCCATTATCAAATTGATGTCAAACGGTGTATGAGCATAGGTCATCATTCATTCGAGTAACATTCATTAATTTTGATACCATTTAATACAACAAAATACTATGTGCAGCATAAATCAATAACATTCAAATATGCCGTGCACATGATGCAATGCAAAAAGGTTCCTACCCATACCATCTGCTACACACCACGAGTTCCCCATAACCTGTCTGCCAAACTCCAAAACATTATGAGCATAGCTCGATGTGGTAAAACCACTGAATAATCAATAATGCAGAAAACCTGCCAGATATCAAATAGTGCGATACAATCGCTAATAACATATAATATGCGATAAAATCATCAATCCCCTTAGTACTCCAGGTGCAGGGCACTAACTATGAATAATGTGGACTTAATATGCCGCTGGTACTCCACGAACTCCTTCGTCTACCACAAAATCCCAACCCAATGCATATGCAATATGTCACACAATCCCATACATAATCATATCTCAATACTTTTCACATTCATTTGACATGCTCAGCATGTCCTCAATAATCACAGACTTTCAGTAAATGGAAACAATGTTCCAATCTTTCAAATTACCATTGTGTTGGCATCAATCAATATCGTTCAATTTTACATACTTCACGGATTTTCATTGTGCATAAATAACACCCTTTTTCAGTACACAATATAACAAATATCTCATGCGTTTAAAACATACATAAGCTTAATATCTCAACACATTATATCATTCAGTCAAACATTTGCATATCTCATAACTCAAATATGCAATTAGAAACTCAATCAAACATTCATACTATCAAACTAGCAATTTTGTCAACAAATCAGTCTTTTAATCTTCGAAACATACCTAGTTCGACCATTCACAAAATCAATAATTTGGCTATTAAGCCAATCCAATCAGCAAGCTAATTTATCAAATATAATATGATATTTAACATTTTCAAATAATGTTATGAGTTTAGGACCCACACCTTATTTTTCACTTCCTCGCAGCACACTAGCAAATCTTCCAATTTTCCTTAATAATTACTTAAACGAACCTAAACCAAAATTCAGTATAAATTCAATTAATTTACCATTAAACCAGCCCCAAAAAACCCACCTATGAATTCAAACCATTCGTTGAAATTATAACTATTTTATGAATCCAAACTAGTTAGATTTCTTACACTGTATCGATGCAAACTGTACATACAATCGTTCTTCACCTTTACGGATGATTTGGGGCATTTGGGTCAAAACCTAATTCAATAATATACTACAAAATCAGTAGCTAACTAATGATTAAATCCCTTCATTTAATCAATTCATAAGCTTTACCCAACAACTATGTCGAACTAACAAACTAGTTACCCTTAATTGCCCTTACATTTCACGATTTGTGGGATCCGAATGGCCAATCCATCAAGAACGTTTTTCCATAATTGAAATGGGTTTAAAAGCTGATTATAAGGGTTAAAGAACTCAAATTAATACTAGAAAAATATAGGCAAGAACCAAGAAACAAAATAGCCCCTTTTCTTACCCATAGGTGCACGCACCACCACTCGCGGTGGCCAAAATTGGGACTGAATTTTTAAAACGGTTTGAGATCTCATTAAATTTTGACAAAATGCCTTTGAAATCATTTAAAATCCCCAAAATTCTAGATCTATATTTTTTTTGAATGGACAAGATTAATTAAGAAATTGAAGAGAGAGGAGACCTTACCCAAGCTAGTCGAGAGAAACAGCAATGGCACCTGTAGAGCCCATATTTTGCCCGGGCTACTAAAGGCCCAAAAACAGAATAAAAAAACAACAAATAAACAAATAATAAACAGTGTCCAAACAAAAGTCCATTTATTACAACCTATTTTTACAGACCAAAACCACTAAATGGCCCAACACCAATTTAAACCATTACCGCAAGCCCGAATTGAAAACCCAGTGACCCAAATACTAACTAAGCCTATCCCTAAACAATTACCCGAAAGCCAATTACATCCAAGACCCAAACACTACCCAAACCCGTTGCCCAAATGGCCCAAAATGTTAACCAAATAAGACCTAGGGTTTCCAGGAAACCCTAGGCGCCGCAAGCACGCAATAGAGAGCCCCATCACCGTCGCAATCCTCGCGTCCTCGACCTGCAAAAGGAAAGAAGACCAGCAGAGATATGGAAAAAATGACAAGAAATAAAATCCAATATTGTAAACATTTATTTCTTTTGATTGATTTCAGCTATATAAACTCGAATACGAGTACTGTAATATTTATGCATACTACACAGATATATACAAAAGAATACAAAAAAATTTAAAAATCGAGGTGATTCTCTATTTTTTTATCAGTGTTTTTATTTTATTGCTTTCATTTTTTATTTCGCATATACAAAACAGAGAAATATTAAAAAAGAAATCTTTTGTTTATATTATTTTACATAAAACTCTATTTTAAAAATAAAAGTGGGAACGATTACCTGTGTTTTGGTCGAAAAAACGAGGTTTCGGACCTCCGGTAGCCGTACGCGGCAACACAGACTGCGGCGCGTGGGCGCGTGAAGCACGTGAGGTGTATGCAAGAGTCACCGGAGACCGAACGGATTAGGAAGGCAGAGCATCTGCCTAGTTTTTTTTTCTGAAAAGGGTTACAAATGAACTTTTCTTCTAAAAATCTAACTTATATAACATATTGAAAATGGCGCCGTTTTCGCTTCAACTAATCAGCACCAAAACGACGCCGTTTTAAGGCATGACCCGCACGTGTGTAACCCGACCCGAGGAGGATCCGCGTGTTTTTTATAAAGGGGATATTTATCCTCTAGGTCCTTCTGCATTTTCCTTTTTATGCAATTTGGTTCAATCAAAGTTTTCTTTTATTTTTAATTTAACCCCAAAGATTTATTTTAGGTCTCGATTTGGTCCCTGCGCCCTTTTAAACGTGTATGTTAGAACAGTGTCGTTTTGGGAATAGGGCATAATTGCCCAGTGAGTCCTTCCTTTGTTGCGCATTTCAAATAGGTCCCTAAATTGGCTTTAGTTTTTTTAAATTACCCCCAGAACTTTCTCAAAGTTTAGGTTTAGTCCTTTTTTAATTTTATTTTTATTCTGACTTTTTTAAATTATTATTTATTTGTTTTAATATTTTGTCTATATTATTTATTTTATTCTAAATCCCATTTTTATATATAAAATTATTTTATTATATACTATTTTTATATTATTATTATTATCATATATTATTTATTATGTATTAGGTTATTTTAAAATTTGTATATCATTATTATATATTATATATTTTTTTAAAATTTGTATTATTATTAAAAATTCTATAATATTTTAAATTTTTATATTATTATTAAACATTATATATTATTTTATATCATATAATATTTTAACGTAATTTATCTATTCTAATTTAGTTTTTTTAATTTATTTATCTTAATATTTTGTATATATGCTATGTATTTCAAACCTTTTTTTTTTATAAAATTACTTTATTACATTTTATTTTTACTATATATTATATATTATGCATCAATTTTATGAATATTGTATTATGTTTTAAGTTGACTTAATAACGTAAAGTTTTTTTATATATTATTTATTTTAAATGTGTATATTATCCTTTTTTAAAATTGTTTTATATTATATATTCTTTTTTTTAAATCATTAGTTTTATATAATTTATTTAATGTACTTAATTATTTTATATATATATTTTTTTTTCATTTTTTATTTTTTAAATATCAATTTTCTGTTTAAAATATTACATTCATTTTTATTGACATTTTTATCTTTTTTTATTTTTTATTTATTTCAAAGTTTTTATATTATGCAATTTGTTACGATTTGCTTTAGATCGTTCATTTGCTTATATTATGTATTTGTTTATTTTTACTCTAGCATGTATGATTCATTATTTTACACGTTTCTCTTAATTGTCTATATTGTATTATAATGTATGAATGTTGCATTTTGATCAGAGCATCGTTTTAAAACATATTCAATTAATTGTTGTTTTATTCAGAAATTGTTTTTAAAATTAAGGCAATATTTGACATTCGGGATTTTTGAAAGGATCATGCCCTAACTTACTGGGCCTCGATTCCTTTCGTTAATTCTAGATGATTAAGTATCCTTTTCAAATTAAAACGAACGATTTTCAAATAAAAAGCTATCTTTAAAAATCTAAGATATTATGTCCTAACTTACTGGATGTGATGTTTTGATATTTCGAAATAGGGGTTTCTAAAAAACGAAAGATATTTAACGTTTGGGGAATGTGAAGGATCATGCTCTAACTTACTGAGATTCGATCATTTTCTTATCCCAAATAATTAAATGTCTTTTAAAATGGGTAATAAGTTTTTGAAACTCAAAAGGATCGTACTTAAAAAATCTTTTCAAATCTTCGACACTAGGACATTTTATAATCAGTTTGGTACCAATTTTTGGGCGTTACGAGGGTGCTAATCCTTCCTTGTACGTAACCGACTCCCGAACCTGTTTTCTTAAAGTTTCGTAGCCCAAAATCGATATTTTAAAAAGGTGATCCAATCACACCTAAAAGGATTGGTGGCGACTCCGTTTTCATTTTTAAAAGTCGACCCTATTTTCCAAACTTAAAAATGGTGTCAACAACACCTTCTTGGTAATGTTCAGGATCAATCTTGGAATCAATGTTTCAGATCTGAGGCTAATTTTAATGAAGAAAAATGACAGAAATGTGGTGGAGAATATGTTAACAAATCTTGTGGCAAAAAGAAAAAGAAAAAAGAGATGGTAAAACTAGATGTAGCGATGACAACAATGGGAGAAATAAAGAAAATTGAAGAGAAAAGAGGAGAGGAAGAGGGTGAACGGCTTGGGTAGGTAAAAGTTGAATTAAAGGCTGAAAAATACAATAAAAAGTTATATTTATACTTAGGGTTCAAGGGTATGGATGGCACATGCATTAAAAAAATAAGGGATTTTGCGAAATTTAATTATTTTGCACAGGAAGGGATTCGAACTTGGGACCTCATTTAATTTCCATGCTTTGTAATGCCCCAAATAATTTATTCCTGTTTCTATAATTATTTGACGCAAATATCTGTCTGCTTTAGAGGATAAGTATTCTGAGTGTGTATGACAGGTCCCAAGTTCAAGCATTACCTTAGGTAAATTTTAGTATTTTTCTGACTTAAGCCTTATCCTTGCTCAGTAGGCTTAAGTTTAATTATTTGTAAAACCATATCAGAATGAGCCTTCTGGTTCAAACGGTAAGGGAGTTTGTGTGTTGGAGGTTCTGTGTTCGAATTCCTGTATGAGCGTGGGTACGAATTTTTGCGCAATGGACTAATAGGAGTTCGACGTTTCTGGGATTCTGAGGTAGTGGAGTTTGAGTGGGTTAGTGGGGAGTAATCTGGGGGATTAGGTAGTTATCAGTTTTATTTTTGTTGTTTTCCTAAAATACGTTTCTCTTCTTCGTCTAAAAAAACTGAAGTTCTTCTCCCTTTTGTTTTTCCTCCATCAATTTTTGGGTGGTTCCTTTGTCTCTGTGGGATTTTCTGATTTTTTTCGTTGCTGCTACGTGCTTGATTTCTTGTTCGACTGGTAAGAAACCCTTCCACCTTTAACTTTTTTGGCTTGGGTTTAGTAACATTGGGAGTTGGTAACTAAGTGACCAAATCAGTGTTTAGGAGAAAGTAGTGGGGCTGGAAATAACGCTTTATCAACTTGGTTCGAGGTTGTGTTCGTTTTTGGTAACAATAAGTCAATTTTACGCTGTTGGAATAATTATTTTAGGGTCATTTTTGGTTTCTAAAAGGGTGAAATATTTTGATTTTAGGTTATGGAAGGCTCAGGAGTGGTTTCGCATAGAATCAATATCAGGAGTGTACCCAAAACGCAGAAAAATGGGAATAGGCAAAAGCCAAAAATCCATTTTATCGATGCTTGATACGACTTGCGATATTAAGTAATAAAATTTATAAAAACTAATCACACCAAAACTAACTAATATCATGATCTTAAAGGCAAGTGCACCTATCGAACAGTAGTATAGTTTAGCGGCAAGACCGAGTTATCGTACCCAAGGGAACTAAAAGTACTAATACTTACTTCCTTTCTATTATCTAGCCTAAAAACAAAAGAGGTTTGGTTGAAACTAATTCTAAAACTAACTAAAAGTGCACAAAAAGTAAATTGGGGAAAACTTTTAAGGAAAAGCTGATTGATATAAGCAATACTTAAGGGAGAATCCACCTAGACTTCACTTGTTATTGGTTCTTGAGCTAGATGATTTATTCACTTGACTTGATCCGTAGAGATCCCTAATTTATGCTAAACCCTCTGTCGAGGCAAAGAGCAACTAGGCCTAGGTTGTTAACTAAGGTTCCTTTATTAATTAACACCCTAGGTTGTATTAATTCGAACTATGGTTCCCTATATTAGGTTTGACCCTAATCCGGCAGATTTATGTTGCCCTATGTCTAGGGTTGCATGCAACTTCGCTTAATTATGATAGATCTACTCTTATCACAGGGACTTTTGCTCCTCTGCTTTAAGCACATTCGTTTCTTGAATTAATACCTAGGCTTATTAACACAAGACTTAAGCACACATAATTAAAAACAACTCAAGTATTTATCATATAACTCAAGAATAAATAATAACAAGATTCGTCTTAGGTTTCATCCCCCTCAAGTATTTGAGGGGTTTAGTTCATAATAAAGAAAGAAAACATCTCAGAAGAATTAAGATAACAAAACATAAAGAACCCGAAAACCCCTGAAGGTATTTAGGGAGATCCTCTATCTTGATGTAGAATTCTTGGCTTCTGGGATGAATCAATCGGCTTCCCTTGGAGTAATCCCTTACTTTCACTATTTGTGTTGGCAGAAATATGGCGCTCTTTCCCTAAGAGAAAAGAGTATATCTTTAGAGTTGCCTCCTGGGGTCTTTATATAGAGTTTAGAATGGCTTTCTTAGCCCCTAAGCATCCAAATCCGAGTGAAATTCCTCTTCCTCACGACTAGAACATGGCCGTGTGCCACACCCGTGTGATTTCGATAAGAGGCTATGTTCTGAAATGTTTGGGTGGCACGGCCGTGTGGCCAGGCCGTGCTTGTCAGGGGCAGGATCGTGTGGTCTTCGTGTGGCACGGCTGTGTGCCACGGCCGTGTGGTGACTTCTTGGGCCGTGCGTTTTCACATTTTGGCCTATTTTCTTTGATTTTTGGTCCATTTTCCGTTCTTTTCTCTTCCCTATGCTCTCCTGAGTGTAAGACATGAAAAGAAAGATTAAGAGCACCAATTCTCACAAAATTATTGATAATCCATCAAAAATATAGGTTAAACATCAGGTAAAAATATGTATAATTTATCGTTTATCAAATACCCCCACACTTAAGCCTTTGCTTGTCTTCAAGCAAAATCTCAATCCCTAATAAAGAATCATTCTTCTCAACTTACACTCTTTATCAATAATGTTTCAAACTAATTCACAAGTAGTCATACAATGAATATTCAATCAGAAGAACATTAAAGATTCAATCACTCTAAGTTGAGAATTTTATCATTGAAACATAAGTTTTCTCCCTTCTCCTAAGTAATTATCTATCAATCTTAATTAACAGAAGTTGACATCCTCACTAAAGATTCAGTCTATCCACTCGAAGTGTTTAGGGTTCAAAAATTAAGTACTCTCTAGTCAACCTGAAAAGTTATTACCATAGGCTTGCAAGAAAATCACATCTCCACCAGTATAGATTGACATGATACATCGATCAAAAGGTATTTCAATGGTTGTAATGGGGCTTGGTTAGGGGTGTTCTCGCAGGCTGCAAAAGAGGGTTAGCATCGAGATTGAATTGAAAAATTTATCTAGCTAGAAAAATCTCTATCACTAGAACATATTCTTCGGGCTAATTCTTATGATAACCTCATTTCCACCTTGGTAGCCTTAAAATAGAAATATGCAAAAACTATTTGAACTATTATAGATTACAATTGAACATACATTTTTTTTAAGAACAACTCAAGTACAATACAATAAATTGGATAAAATTTTACATTCTGGAAAAGAGAATAAAGCTAGATAAAAATTTCAACTCAAATCTCGACAAAAATAGGGGTCAAATAATTGAATGGAATTCAACAAAAATAGGTTATAGGTTAATATTAGAGGTAAGTCAAAGAAAAGGTTGTTAGGTTCAATGGGGTTTACTAGGGGTTAATTTATGGAGGTAGGCTTTTGTGGAGTAAGTAGGTTAATTCCTAGGTGCCTTTATCATCTCGGTATATCAAATCAATGATATGGTCTCAATATGTATAATCAAATCAAGTTCTAGAATAACAAATCAGTGTTGACTCACTCAAAACAATAATAAAAGTGAGCACGAAAGAATGTATGCTCAAAAGGCTCAAAAATCTCACCAGAATTATGGCTTTTGATGTCAATCCTGTGAATTTCAAATCTCAAGATAACACTTAAAATTAAGAAAAAGAACTTATGAAAAAAATTGAGGTTCTCAAAAATTTCAACTTATCATGCTTGACTCCCTAATGTTTTAAAGTTTGAATAATCAAAGTACAAGCACCTATGTCTTAATTCTCATATATCAATAAAAATCATAAATCAATCAGAATTAATTTCTAATAGGAGGTTGAAGATAATGCAATTGAGAAAAATACAAAATGTTAGAAAAGTTCAGGGATTTCAAAGATAATATAAAGATTTAAAGTAAGTTCCCCCCCACTTAAGATGTACATTGCCCTCAATGTACAAAGATAGCATTTGTAGCAATAAAAGCATAAAATCATGAGATAAGGGGAGGTATGAAACTCCCTACTTTGGATGGATTAGTGAGTTGGGGAGTGGAAAAGTTGGCAGTTGTGGCAAGGTGTTCCCTTTTTCGTAGAGATTGGAGCTGTAAAGCTCCTTTGAAACTGCAAAAGTATTTATTAGTCGTGGGTAATTTAGATCAAGAGAAATTACTTGTTAGGGGTTGGCCGTTAGGAAATAAAATAAAACAAAATACTAAAAATATTAAAATTCAAATAATGAAAAAGATAAAATGAAAAAAAATAAAAACAAATTAAAAAAAGAAAACAATGTTAGTAGAAAAGGTGAAAATAAAAATCAGTGTTCAAATCCAAGTTAAGATAATAATAAGATAAAAGATAAATAAAATAAAATAAAATAAATATAAGAGGAACTAGTCCTCGGATGGATCACGCGGTGGTGGGGTGATGCTCAGGTGTTGGCATATCTGCGCTAAGGTGGCGTCGATATAATTAAGACGCTGGAAGCACTGCTGCTCGAAGTGGGAGAAGCGCTCAGATAAGTCAGCGTGGGCTGCTACTGCATGAGATGGGTGGCGAGGGGGTGGTGGCTCTGTGGGTGCGTCCTCTGCTGGCTGTGGTGGTGGGACATCATCAGTAATGTCCTCTAGGTCCTCTCCCTCCTGGACGAGTCGGAACTGAATGGGGGTCCCTCCTGGCCTCCACTCAATCATCCTCATGTGTAACATCATCACGATGCCTTGGGGAGATATCTGAACGATTAAAGTGTAGGAGGATGTTTGGGCTACGGTGTTGAGGAGCCCGAAGTGACGAGCCAGACGGTGATGTAGGGCCCCATGGATAAGGCGTCTCTGCAGTGCCTCTCTGTCTGATGCTACATGGCGTGTGTTATGAAGTATGCTACATGGCCCCATTGGCCATGCACCACAGGAAGTAGACATCGTGACGACGTCTGTGCTCTCTCGTCTACTTGTAAGAGTGTGACCAAGAAGAGCATGAATATACCTCAGAGATGGCACGATGGCGGTCACCTTGCTGACGCTGGGGTTATAGATTTGACGTCCTGGGGCAATCTCATTCCAGCAGTCGACAGGCCGAATGTGGATGCGATGAGAAAGGGTGGGGAAGTCCTCCTCTGCCATGGATTGCTCAGTATAGAGCCCAAGTGCTGAACCAAATTCTGGCACGCTGAGGCGTCGCACGAGTCCTCCCAAACGAAACTGGACCGTCCCTGGGTCGTCGAATCTATTCATCACGGTCTGTAGGTGGAATGTAGAGCAAAACTCGAGGGTGAGTTCTAAGTATGTCGGCTCTATGATCTGGAAGAACTGCTCTCATGGCTCGGTCATCAACAGGGCCCGGACGTCGTCCACTAATTGTATATGCTCGAGGTCGGCCCAGTCTATGCAGCGGCCCGTGGATATGGGGCGAGCTCAGAGTAGTTGGTAGTGCTCCTCTTACGAGGCTTGGGCGAATATGATAAATGGGTGTCTGACCTCAGAGGTAGGCCTCGATGAAGAACTCCCTGACCCTTTCCATTTTTTAGAGGTGGGGACAGCAGCCTTTCTAGCGCGTGATGATGACATAGTATCTGAATTAAAATAACAAGCATTAGTCCTAAAGATTGAAATGAAACTAGATAGATAATAATTACGATGACAATGTTCCTAAGAAAACATAAAATGAGGATTAACCTGAATAGTAAAAATTAATCATTTTGAAACTTTTAACAAAACTAAGAAATATGGTTATGTATATATAGTAATTTTATGACAAAAATGGCATGCAAATATAAGTTTTAAGTGGCAATGAAAATGAAATCTAAGTGGCGAGCAAAAATGAATTAAGTGGCATGCAATCCTAATGTGTTTTATCGAATTCTAGATTATTCATCCTAATTTTCCTAATTCCATGCTTGATTAAACATCTAGATAATAGAAATGAAATATAAATAAATAAGAAAAATAAGAGAATAGAACCAAATTTGATGTTGCACGGTCGTGGGTTGGTCGTAGGGTGGGTTTGCACAGGCGTGGGGCGGCTGATTTCGGGTATGGTAGTGTTTTGAGGGCTGTGGCGACGCTTATGGTGGTTAGAGAGAGTTTGGATGAGAGAAATTTAGGGTTTTGAGTGAAGAAGGAAATGAATAGTGGCCCTTATTTATAGTTTTTTGGTCACACAGGCATGTCACACACCCGTGTGAGTCGTGTTTTACCTGTGTCTTTCGAAATTCGGGGGTTTTGGCGCGCCTGGCTCGAAGTACACGCCCGTGGAAATGTTTTCCACGGCTGTGGGAGATCGGTTCTTCGTCACTCACACGGTCGTGTGATGGTATACATGGCCGTGTGCAATCATGTTCGTGCTTCACACGGTCGTGTGATAGGTTCCATGGTCGTGTGAAATTTGACAGTGTCTTTCACGGTGTGGAGACACGGGCGTGGAGATTTGTGTAAGCCCGTGTTGATACTGTAGGGTTGCCACGGCCATGACGCACGGCCGTGGGGTGTTGTTGGTAGCCCGTGTTGAAGTCGAAAGGTTGCCATGGCCATATCGCACGGCCGTGGCGAGATATCGGTGGCCCGTGTTTTGGGAAAAAATTTTTACTTTGTTTATACACGGCCTCGGTACACGACCGTGTCTCTGTTTGAAGTGTTCACACGGCCTGGGGCATGCCCGTGGGACTGGCTGTGTGGTCCTAAATCTCTGCATTAAAAAGGGTTAGTGTGATGCATGAAAATACTAAAAACAAGATAGATGAAAAATTACTAAGTTAGTGCTCGAGTTGCCTCCTGAGAAGTGCTTATTTAGAGTCTAAGCTCGACTCTACCTGGATGAATCACCAAGGGATTTTGAGGAGCTGAAGCTCCTCCCTCTAGTCTATAGAATTCTCACATTTGTAGTGTTTAAGCCTATGACCGTTTTCCTTGAAAGTACCATGGGTTGGGTGAGTTACCTCGATCATGCCGTATGGAAAGACTTTCATTACCGTGAAGTAGGGTGTATCACTCATATGTTCTTTTGAAATTGAGCTTCATGGATCCTCTTCTTCTAAAATGACCTTATCTCCCACCTTGAGTTGATTTGTTTGTCCGTGATGGTCGTCTTGGTGATGCTCCGTTTTGGTGTGGCATATTTTAGGCTTTTCGTTAAAGTTCAGCCACTCATCTAGTTCCTCGATCGGGAGCATTCGCTTTTCTGGTTCATCTTTTGTAGGTGAATTTGCCATTGTTTGTGTCGTCTTTATATGAAGTGCGTCCTGCACAGGAATTTGTGTGGTGAGTTCAATGGTTTTACAGGGACTCAAATCTCTATTTTCGTCTGTAGTTTTAACTGAGTTGTGAGCTCGTATGGTGACTGTATCATCACCTACTCGTAATTTGAGTTCACCTGTTTCTAAATCAATTTTAGTTCTAGCAGTTGCTAAAAAGGGTCGCCCTAAAATTAAGGGTACATTGCTAGCCTCGTCAATGTCTAAAACAACAAAGTCAACTGGGAATATAAATTTATCGATTTTGACAAGTACATCTTCAATTATTCCCTTAGGTGCCCTAATAGTTTTATCAGCTAATTGAATGCTCATCGTGGTTTTCTTAGGGGTTCCAAGACCTAGTTGTTTAAACAGGTTATAAGGCATGACATTTATGCTTGCCCCTAAATCAGCTAAAGCATTTTTTTCCTCTAAGCTACCGAGTAAACAAGGGATAGTAAAACTCCCTGGATCTTTTAGTTTGGTCGGTAGTCTATTTTGTAGAATAGCTGAGCAGACTGCATTTAATTCCACATGAGATTTCTCCTCTAGCTTCCGCTTGTTTGTCAAGAGTTCTTTTAAGAATTTAATCGCGTCTGGCATCTGCAAAATTGCTTCAACAAATGGTAAGTTAATGTGTAATTTTCTTAAGAGTTTAAGAAACTTACTGAATTGTTCATCTGTGCGGTCTTTCTGTAGCGCTCTTGGGTATAGTATACGAGGCTTGTGTTCGATGATGTCTGGCTTGTTATAGCTTGCCTCTACCTTACCTTTACTCACCTTAGGTTCCTCGCCTAACTTTGGGTCGTCTTTGGTTCATGCCTCCTCATTTGTTGTATTTATGGCATGAAGTTGCTCTTTAGGATTGGTCTCAGTGTTACTTGGAAGTCCACCTTGTGGTCTTTCTGATATTAACTTAGCGAGTTAACCAATTTGATTCTCAAGGCCTCTGATTGATGCTTGCTGGTTCTTTAATGCCATTTCAGTGTTCTGGAATCGGGTTTCTGACATGGCCATGAATTTGGTAAACAACTCTTCAAGATTGGGCTTTTTCTCCTGTTGCGGCGGTGGCTGCTGAAATCCCTGAGAGGGTTGTTGTCTTTGATTCCCTTGACCTCCCCAAGAAAAATTGGGATGGTTTCGCCAACCTGCATTATATGTGTTACTATATGGGTTATTTTGAGATCTAAAATTGTTACCCATATAATTGGCCTGCTCAGTTTCTGTGCCATTGGCAGAAGATGAGTAGTCTGGAGTGAACATATTTGCCTGAGCTATGTCGCACTGCATTATTGCTTGTGCTTGCGTAGAACCAACAAAATGATCAAACTTTTTATTTAAAAGTTCTACTTGGTTAGAAAGCATAGTGACAGCATCAATATTATAAACTCCTGCGACTTTCGTCGGCTTTGTCATCATGACTTGCCACTGATAATTATTCAGTGACATCTCTTCAATAAATTCATGAGCTGCTTCTGATGTTTTGTTATTGATTGTTCCTCCTGCGGCGGCATCGATCATTTGCCTTGTTGAAGGATTCAAACCGTTGTGAAAGGTTTGAACTTGTAGCCACAAAGGTAGGCCATGATGAGGGTATCTTCTCAAAAGATCTTTGT
This sequence comes from Gossypium stocksii, assembly GCA_020496765.1. NCBI lineage: Eukaryota > Viridiplantae > Streptophyta > Magnoliopsida > Malvales > Malvaceae > Gossypium > Gossypium stocksii. The sequence continues at coordinate 125,228,325 of CM035624.1, forward strand.
ATCTCTCCCAGGCATCGTAGAGTGTCTCTAAATCCATCTGCACAAAAGAAGAGATATCGTTTCGTAATTTAGCTGTTTTAGCTGGAGGAAAATATTTAAGTAAAAATTTTTCGATCATCTGTTCCCATGTGGTGATTGAGCCTCGTGGTAAAGAATTCAACCACTGTTTGGCTTTATTTCTCAAAGAGAATGGAAATAGCCTTAGCCGAATGGCATCATTAGAAACACCATTAATTTTAAAAGTATCACAAAGTTCCAAAAAATTGGCTATGTGTGAATTGGGATCTTCATCCTATAACCCATCAAACTACACCAATTGTTGTATCATCTGAATACTGTTAGGCTTTAATTCAAAATTATTAGCAGCAATAAAAGGTTTAAGAATGCTAGTTTGGGTACCAGCCAAACTAGGTTTAGCATAATCATACATAGTACGAGGAACTTCTTCCTGATTTGCTGGTGGTGCGACGATTGTGGGAGGTGGTGGAATGTTTTGACTTGCTTCCATCTCTGGCCTTTGTTCTGGGTCTTGTTCTAAATATTGTAGGCTTCGTCTGATCTCTCTGCGATTTCTGCGAACTGTTGCCTCTAAATCTTCGTCAAAAAGTAATGGTCCTGTTGGGTTGTTTCTAGTCATAAACTAGAAATACCTAGAAGGGAAAAAGAAATCAAAGAAAAATAAAATAAACAAAATAAAAGAAAGGAGAAATAAATAAAAAATGAAAATAAATAAATATAGTTATGGCTAAAGTAATAGAAATCGAGTTTTCTTAATATTTTAGTTCCCCGGCAACGGCACTAAAAACTTGATACCACTCGCGATATTAAGTAATAAAATTTATAAAAACTGATCATACCAAAACTAACTAATATCACGATCTTAAAGGCAAGTGCACCTATCGAACAGTAGTATAGTTTAGCGGTAAGACCGAGTTATCGTACCCAAGAGAACTAAAAGTACTACTACTTACTTCCTTTCTATTATCTAGCCTAAAAATAAAAGAGGTTTGGTTGAAACTAATTCTAAAACTAACTAAAAGTGCACAAAAAGTAAATTGGGGAAAACTTTTAGGGAAAAGCTGATTGATATAAGCAATACTTAAGGGAGAATCCACCTAGACTTCACTTGTTATTGGTTCTTGAGCTAGATGATTTATTCACTTGACTTGATCTGTAGAGATCCCTAATTTATGCTAAACCCTCTGTCGAGGCGAAGAGCAACTAGGCCTAGGTTGTTAACTAAGGTTCCTTTATTAATTAACACCCTAGGTTGCATTAATTCGATCTATGGTTCCCTATATTAGGTTTGACCCTAATCCGGCAGATTTATGTCACCCTATGTCTAGGGTTGCATGCAACTCCGCTTAATTATGGTAGATCTACTCTTATCACAGGGACTTTTGCTCCTCTGCTTTAAGCACATCCGTTTCTTGAATTAATACTTAGGCTTATTAACACAAGAATTAAGCACACATAATTAAGAACAACTCAAGTATTTATCATATAACTCAAGAATAAATAATAACAAGATTCGTCTTAGGTTTCATCCCCCTCAAGTATTTGAGGGGTTTAGTTCATAATAAAGAAAGAAAACATCTCAAAAGAATTAAGATAACAAAACATAAAGAACCTAAAAACCCCTGAAGGAATTTAGGGAGATACTCTATCTTGATGTAGAATTCTTGGCTTCTGGGATGAATCAATCGGCTTCCCTTGGAGTAATCCCTTGCTTTCACTCTTTGTGTTGGCAGAAATATGGCGCTCTTTCCTTAAGAGAAAAGAGTATATCTTTAGAGTTGCCTCCTGGGGTCTTTATATAGAGTTTAGAATGGCTTTCTTAGCCTCTAAGCATCCAAATCCGAGTGAAATTCCTCTTCCTCACGACTAGAACACGCCCGTGTGCCACGCCCGTGTGATTTCGACAATAGGCCGTGCTCTGGAATGTTTGGGTGGCACGGTTGTATGGCCAGGCCATGCTTGTCGGGGGTAGGACCGTGTGGTCTTCATATGGCATGGCCGTGTGCCACGACCGTGTGGTGACTTCTTGGGCCGTGCGTTTTCACATTTTGGCCCATTTTCTCTGATTTTTGGTCCATTTTCTGTTCTTTTCTCTTCCCTATGCTCTCCTGAGTGTAAGACATGAAAAGAAAGATTAAGAGCACTAATTCTCACAAAATTATTGATAATCCATCCAAAATATAGGCTAAACATCAGGTAAAAATATGTATAATTTATCATTTATCAATGCGACGACATGGTCGTGTGATGGTCAAAGTGTGGTCGTGTGAGCCACATGGGCTAGGCTAAATTTGGCGTGTGGGTCCACACGGGCACGCCACATGGGCATGTGAATTCTAGGCTAGGCCGTGTGTGTAACACCTCAAATTTTGTATTTCTGTTTCTGCAAAAATTGTGACACAAATATCTATCTGCTTCAGTGGTTAAGTGTTCTGGGTGTGTGTAAGAGGTCCCAAGTTCAAGCCTTTCATTAGGTGAATTTTGAGATTTTTTTGATATAAGCCTGGCATTTGAGGAGTAGAGTTATATTTAATTATTTGTAAGTATACATCAGAATAGGTCTTCTAGTCTGGTGGTTAGGTGGGGTGTTAGTCTGCTGAAGGTCCTATGTTCGAATCCCCACATAGGCAATATTTTTGTTCGATTCTGAGAGGGAGAGTTGTGTTGAGGTTGGACTCAGAGGAGTGGGTCGTTCATGTAACAGCCCGAATTTGGGCTTAGTCGGAATAGTGATTTTGAAATCACTAACCCGAGGTCAGAGAAATTATTTCCAATATTATTTTATATGTTATAGTATTTTATGAGAGTGCATGAAAAGTTTGGAGAATTAATTTACGCGATTGTAAGCTTAATTGCGAAAAGGACTAAATTGCATAAAGGGCAAAAGTTTGATTTTATTAGCAAATAGTGTTAAATAGCAAGGGAAACATAATGGGGGTCTTTAAGGGGCAAATAGACCCCTTTCTATTAGTGTGGCCAGCCATAGAGGGACAAATAAATGGGAAAGTCAAAGAGTTAGTAAAAATTTGGTGACTTAATTGACTAAATAATAGCCTAATTGCCTAGCCTTCAACTTTTCTTCATTTTTGCTTTCTTCTTCACCAAAAATATCAGCTCTTTAAGGGGTTTTGAAGCTTAAATTTCAACCAAGCTATTCCTCTTGAAAGTAAGTGATTCTCATGACATTTCTTAATAATTGTCACAATTTTAGACCCTTGTAGATGGGCTACCTATTGAGGGGACTATTTTGCAAAATGGTTGAAAGTTTAAAGATTCACCAGGAATGTATAAATTTTGTTTGTTGGATTTTTATGGAAGAAAATGAGTCATTGTTGTTAAGTAAACAACTTTTGTAAAAGGATGTTTATGGAAAACACCTAAATTGGACTTAGTTGTAAAGTTGGTAAATAAAGAGTAATTATGTGAAATAATGGGAATTTTGGGTTGTCACAAGAGTGAGAAGAGTTCGGTTAGGCTTGGTGAATAAGGAAATTCGATAAAAATTAATTTCCGAGCCTAGGGGTAAAATGGTCATTTTGTTAAAGTCTAGGGGCAAAATGGTCATTTTGCCAGATTATGAATTTTGGATTGTCTAGATTAAAATAGTGATTAAATTGATGAATTATTACTGTTATAGATCAAGAATTACAAAATTTGAACCTAGACCAGGGGAAGGCTAAGCAAGTAGAATAAATCGACCATTCGCCTATATTTTGTAATCTGAGGTAAGTTGTAGGTAAATAATACAACTTTACTATAATTATGCATGAAATCATTATTTTGGCATAAACTAATGAATTGTCGAAATAAGTTGTGCATGAGAACCTATGAGATAGAACCCGGTTGAACTGTAAGAATAGATTGGATATTTTTTATCGAGATACTAGGGATACACGAGAGCTAATGTAAGACTATGTCTGGGATATGGAATCTGCCTCGTTACGTGTTAGTGTAAGACCATGTCTGGGACATGGCTTCGACATGGATATGTGCTAGCCAATGTAAGACTATGTCTGGGACAGGGCATTGGCGTTGATACGAGTGCTAGTGTAAGACCATGTCTAGGACATGGCATCGGCCTCGACAAGCAAGCTAGTGTAAGATCATGTCTGGGACATGGCATCGGTTTGGATAGGTGTCAGTGTAAAACCATTTCTGGGACATGGCATCGGCCTTGATACATTGAGAGTCAGTGTAAGACCATGTCTGGGACATGGCGTCGACTTGATATGTAAGCCAGTGTAAGACCATGTTTGGGACCTGGCATCGGCTTGAAATGTGAACCAGTGTAAGACCATGTCTGGGACATGGCATCGGCTTAATACCCTATGTTTAAGGCACATTGAATATCCTTTCATATTCTAAGTAGTTCAATGGGAAATTTAAAGTTAGTATTAAGTTTGAGAGGTATTATGATGATCTTGTGAGTGGTGCAGGTAGCTAATTGAAATGTATGAAATGTGAGCTCAATAACATGTTGTATGATTAGTAAAGGATGAGAACGAGTAAGTTATGTTTGTGGCCATTCCTTGTATCACGTACAAATTGTGATGTATTGAAAGCATGTCATACAATGGTATATGATATCGCGTGATATGAAGTAATAAAATTTATAAAGAACTCGATTACACCAAAACCAACTAATATCACGACGTTGAGGCAAGTGCACCTGTCGAACAGTAGTATAGCTTAGTGGCAAGACCGAGTTATCATACCCAAGGGAACCAAAAGTACTAGTACTTACTTCTTTTCTATTATCTAGCCTAAAAATAAAAGAGGGTTGTTTAAACTAATTTTAAAACTAACTAAGAAAGTGTAAAGAGTAAATTGGGAAAACTTTTAGGGAAAAGCTGATTGATATGGACAATACTCAAGGGAGAATCCACCTAGACTTCACTTGTTATTATTTTCTTGAACTATATGATTTTTTTACTTGACTTGATCCGTAGAGATCCCTAACTTATGCTAAACCCTCCGTCGAAATGTAGAGCAACTAGGCCTAAGTTGTTAATTAAAGTTCCTTTATTAATTAACTCCCTAGGTTACATTAATTCGATCTATGGCTCCCCATATTAGGTTTGACCCTAATCCAGCAGATTTATGTCGCCCTATGTCTAGGGTTGCATGCAACTCTGCTTAATTATGGTAGATCTACTCTTATCACAGGGACTTTTGCTCCTCTGCTCTAAGCACATCTAATTCTTGAATTAATACCTAGGATTATTAAATCAAGAATAAAGAACGTATAATTAAGAACAATTCAAGTATTTATCAAATAAATCAAGAATAAATAACAAGATCTGTCTTAGGTTTCATCCCCCTCAAGTATTTGAGGGATTTAGTTCATAATAAAGAAGGAAAACATCTCAGAAGATATAAAATAACAAAACATAAAAGAAACCAAAAACCCCTGAAGGAATTTAGGGAGATCCTCTATGTTGCTGCAAAATTCTGGCTTCTGAGATGAATTAATCATCTTTCTCCCTTGGAGTAATCCCTTGCTTCTACCCTCAGTGTGGCAGAAAAACGAGAAGAAAGATATCTAAAATCATGTGTCCTGCTTCTGCCTCATGAGGTCTTTATATAGAGAGCTTATGGGGAGCCTTTCTTAGCCTCTAAGCATCCCAATTCGAGTGAAATTCCCCTTTCTCACGACTAGAACACGCCCGTGTGCCACGCCCGTATGACTTCGACAGAGGCCGTGTGCTTTTATCGGTGGAGGTACGACCGTGTGACCTGGCCGTGCTTGTCAGGGGCTTGACCGTGTGGTCTTCATGTGGCACGGCCGTGTGGCACGACCGTGTGGCATTTCTTTGCCCGTGTTGTTCGCATATTTTGGCCCATTTTTCATCGTTTTTGGCCCGTTTTCCGTTCTTTCTTCTTCCCTATGCTCTCCTGAGTATAAGATATAAAAAGGAAGGATTAAGAGCACCAATTCTCACAAAATTGATAAGAATCCATCCAAAATATAGGCTAAACATGAGGTAAAAATACGTATAATTTAGCATTTATCAGTATATTGTTGTTATTTATTTACTTATAACTTACTAAGCTTTGTGCTTACTCCCACTCATTTCCATTTTCTTATAATGCCGCCTAACTAGCTCATGGATCAATGGACATCGGAGGCTTTGTTCACACTATCATCAAAGCATTTGGTATAGTTAATTCTAGAATTTTGAGAAATGGCATGTATAGGGACTAGATTTTGTTATGTGTCTTTTTATTTTGGGCCAAGTATGTTGGCTTGTTTTGAAGATACACTATTTTATATAAGGCCATGGATGATGGCTGATATTTATTAATAAATGCAAATGAGGTTTTTATAATGTGCTAAGTATTGTGGATGAGTAAGTGTGCTAGGAGTAATAGATTGAATGCATGGTTGGATCATTTATGTGAATATGTGTGGATGCCAAATTATGGCCTTCGGTTGAGTATTGGAAACTTGTTATGCTTTAGTATGTGTTTGAACTTGTCTCAAGGTGGCAAAAAGGCCTTATTTTGTCCACACGGGTAGACACACCGGCGTGTGGTTAGGCCGTGTGTCCCCTGCACCTTGAATTGGTAGAATTAAATACCCAGTAATAAGCACACGGGCTAAGACATGGTCATGTGTCTCAACTGTGTGGAGGACACAGCCTAGCACACAAGCATGTGCCATGGCCGTGTTACCCTTAAGGGCTGCTGATGTCAGAAACAGAATGCGAAGGTCTTTGCACACAGTCTACAATACGAGCGTGTCATGGCCGTGTAAGGGACACGAGCTGAGCACATGGGCTTATGACTTAGCCGTGTGAACCCAATTTGTTCATAGGGCACAAGTTAGGGAGTTACATGGGTGGAAGACACGAGCGTGTCATGGCCGTGTGAGGGACACAGGCCATGAACACGGGCGTGTGTCAAGCCGTGTGAAAACCCCCTATAGGTTTGATATAGAAAATAAATCCACAAGATCGAGAGGCACGGGCGTGTCCTTAGGTGCTTAGGCCATGTGAACCACACGAGCCATCAGCATGGCCATTTCTAAAGGCAACATGGGCGTGTTGCCTTTCCACACAGGCGTGTGCCTTGTTTTTAGCAATTTTTGTTGAAATTTTTCTAAGTACTCGAAATGATCCTGGATTGTTTCCAAACCATGTATTGGGTCTCGTAGGTCCACAATAAGGACCGTAAGTCAATGTTTGAAAATTTTTTTAATTGGGAAAGATTTTATTGACTTGAGGTTGAACGTTTGCATATGTTTTAGTAAGGTAAAGCCTCATACCCTGTCCCGGCGTCGGATATGGGTAAGGGGTGTTACAGTTAGTAGGATTTGAGGGAGAAAAATAAGGGTTTGGATGTAGTGGGGTTTTGGTAAAACTCATCTGTTCTTCAAAATTCTCCCTGCAGGAACAAGAACTGACATTCTCTTCCTCCTCCCTCGACGTTTTATCTTTTTACCGTCGCCCTTTCTTTTTGTTTTAGTTTTGTTACCAACCCCTAAATTTCGTCATCTCCATATTCTTTGTGCGTTCTGGTAAGTATGGTTAATTTGATTTCCATTTTGGTTTTGGTAAATCGTTATTGAAGGGAGTTTGTTTGGTGTTAGGGGAGATTAAGGGACTGTAGTTGTTCTCAAACAGTGTTGTAGTTGCACAAAAACACCAGTGTTCAACCGAAGGCAAGGTTTTTAATGGTTAAAGGTTGGAATATCTTGTTATGTTTTTTTATTGAATGACAATTTAAGTGACTAAATTGGGAAAATATTTGTCAATTATAGGTGTTGGATATCTAGGAGTGTTTCTGCATCGAAATTGGACTAGGTGTGTCCCAAAATGCAGAAAATGAGGTTTCGAAAAAAGTAAAATACCATTCTGTCGATGCCACAAGGGCGTGTGGTCGCCCGTGTGGTAGGCTGTGCACAAATGACACGGCCGTGTATCTCACGAAGGCCAGGCCGTGGGCTGGACACAGTTGTGTGATGGTCGAGTGTGGCCGTATAGGATACACGGGCTAGACCAAATTGGGCCTTGTAGGCCACAACGAGCATGTGAGTCCACACAGGTAGTCCACATGGGTATGTGGGTTTTTAGGCCAGGCCGTGTCATCCATACAAGCCAAGGGCAATCTGGGCATGTGGGCTACACGGGCGTGTGGGCCCAGTAATCTGAATTTTTCCCTAGGGTTGCACGGATCGCCCCAATCAACTATGAGCCTACTGTAGGATGGGCAAGGGCCAACTAGTCCCTAAATTGTATGATCTAAATGACTGATGTATTGTTTTGAGCATGATAGTTATGCGCATGTCTGATTACTAATCTGTATGTATATGTAATAACTGAATATTAGCATGTAAGCACGCTAATTTTGTATATCTGTACTGAGTATATTTATTTGTATCTACATTTGGGGTGGGGTGATGATTATTAGAGGGAGTGTTCTGAAAGGAGTTTACGTCTATTATCTGGTAGCTCAACTGCAATATACCTGATATGTGCCGTATTCGGTACAGCATGGTGTGTAAGGATAGGTGGCCGTTTTAAACCCCACGTGGTGTATAGGGATGGTCAGAGATGGTGTATAAAGGCTGGGGGTAGGATTTTGATTTTTACTCTGTATGCATATCTGTGTTTGAGATGGGCTAAGGCCCTAATTTACTTCTATATTTGTATATGGGATGGACTAAGGCCAAAATCTGCATCTGTTTCTATAATGGGCTTAGGCCCAAATCTGTATCTGTAATAGACTTAGGCCCAAATCTGATACTGTCTGATTCTGATTGTTTGATTTTTTTGCGTGCTATTTCTGCGGGGATTACACACTGAGTTTACGTAAACTCACCCTTTTCTATTTAATCTGTACAGGTAATCCCTAGAGTTAGATAGATTGGTGTAGCGGAGGACTCGACGGTAACCACATATATATTCAACTATTTTCTGTTAATTTTTGGTTAATTTAAATTGTTGGGTTATTTTTGTAGTTTGGACTTATGGACTATTTTTGCTTTAATTTTGGACTTAATATGCTTTTATGGATTTATTACTACAAAGCTCAACAAAAACACGCTCTTTCTATAAACAAAGGCTTTCCTAAAAACAAGGGTTTTACTTAGATATCTTAGTTTTTTGAAAGCTTCTGCATTTAAACACTTTGAAGGCAAGTTGGTTAAATGGAATGAACGCTTTAAAAATAATTCTACGCAATAAGATTTGGCAAATCCGAAAGAGTTTTATCGTGTTGGTTGTAGTCAAAACCCTTTTCATGTGACATCGCCAGATTCGGCCATAACGTCTAGGCTGAGTTTGGGGTGTTACATTTAGTGGTATCAGAGCTAGGTTGCAAAATTTAACTTTGAATTTTGGGTTCCAAAATTTTAATTTTTAAATAAATGGTTTTCAAACGATTAGAAATTTCTTTGAATCGAGTATGTGGTACACCGAGTCTCCGGAGCTGATCCTGTAAGTTTTCTGTAAACTGATCAAACTTTTATGACTATAGATAGTTATTTTTGAAACCCTATAGTTAGTACACTCTAAGATTGTAGTAAAACTGAGAGAGACTGAGATTTACGAAAACAAACTCTGAACTTCTTATATTGCCTTACATAAAACATCTGTTAATAAATACTGAAACTGTAATTGATGCACAAAATTGATAATGTAGATAAAATTCTAAAATAATGATGAGCATATATGGTATCCGTGGATGAGGTGCTCGAGGTTGTGGTAGAGGCCATAGGGGGCTCGAGTTGAATCTTCCTCATCTCTGGGCAGTATGCCAAATTTAGACACTAGTGAGATACCTGTGTCACCTACTACTGAGACTAGGTCTCAAGGTCGTATGGCTAGGGACGATGCATTGTCCCAGGCTATGTTAAGGATATTAGAAAGGGTCGCTGGGTCCAACACTAAATCTAGGGGCCGAGGGCCGGTTACAAAATGACTCTGGTCAAATGAAGCTGAACTATTTAAGGGTGTCACTAGAGTCGCCCCTAACGTGGCCGAGTACTAGATGGAGGCTACTAAGAGGATAATGGATGATTTGGACTACACCTCTGATTAGAAATTAAAGGGTGCCATTTCTTTACATCACGATGGCGCATATCAGTGTTGGTTGACTGTTAAGGAGGGCACCTAGCCTGAGCGTCTAACCTGAGGATTCTTTAAGCCTGCCTTCTAGAGGAAATATGTAGGAGCTAGCTACATTGATGCTTGTAGGTTTGAGTTCTTAAATCTCACACAAGGAGATCGATCTGTGGCTAAGTATGAGGCTGAATTTCTAAGACTAAGTTGCTATGCTCAAGGTATGGTAGCATCTGAATATGAGAGGTGTGTCCATTTTGAAGATGGCCTTAGGGACAATCTGACGGTTTTGACAGTCCTGCAGAGGGATCGAGAGTTCTCTGTTCTAGTGGAGAAGGAGAAGATCACTGAGGATGTCAAGCGCGCTGAGCGCCAAAATAGAGACCGCTAGAGGAAAGGACAAGAGGGAGTCGAAACCCTCGAGTTCAGTACAGAGGCCTAAGAAAAAGGCCAAATCTGATGGGCCAGTCAGAGATGGGGCCGTTGTTGCTCCTACTAGGATTCAACGTTGTAGAGACTGTGGTAGACACCATCTAGGCGATTGTTAGAGGAGGATTGGGGCATGTCTGAGATGTGGGTCGTTAGAGCACTGTAATCGAGAATGTCCGCTGAGGACCGATCATGTGCAAACTCCAAGATAAGATACTACACAGCCACCAAGATTAGTTTAGTAGCCACTTAGAGACCGTGGTTAGGTTAGGGGTGGTAACGGTATGGGCCGAGGACAGATAGCACCGAGCAGAGGTGCTGGACAGATTGAGCTGAGGTAGCCTGCTTTGGTTTATGCTGCACATCACTGAGAGGACAGAGATGCTCCTGACGCCAGCACCGGTACGTTCTTAATCTTTTATGTACCATTTATTGCTCTGATAGACATAGGGTTTACTCACTCTTACATAACTAGTTCTATATATGAAAACCTAGGGATATCGGTTGAGAGCACTACGAGTGAGATTACTGTACTGAGTTTGTTGAGGTAGTCTATTCAGGTTAGTAAGTTATACAAAGATGTTCCGTTAGAGGTTTAAGGGGCAATTTTCCCAGCTGATTTAATGGAGCTTCTGTTTGGGGAGTTCAATTTGATATTGGGTATAGACTGGTTGGTTAAGCACCGTATCAGTTTTGACTGTGCGACTAAGAGAGTCGTCTTAAGAACCGAGAAAGATAATGAGGTAGTTATGATAGTAGAACGTCGGAATTATTTGTCCAACATGATCTGTGTACTTGTGGCTGAGAAATTGGTTCGAAAAGGATGTGAGGCGTTCTTAGCCTACGTCAATGTTATTATTTTTGGGGACTTTACTATCGGAGATATCCAAACTATAAAGGATTTTCTAGGCGTCTTTCCTGAGGAGCTACCGAAATTACCTCCGAATCAGGAAGTGGAATTTGAGATTGAGCTTCTTCCTGGTATAGCTCCGATGCCTATCCCTCCCTATCGCATGGCACTGAAAAAGCTTAGAGAGCTTAAGGTTTAGATTCAAGAGTTGTTAGACCGTAGTTTTATCCGTCCTAATGTGTCTCATTGGGGAACACTAGTGCTATTCGTTAAGAAGAAGGATGGGACGATGAGGATGTGTATAGATTACCAACAATTGAACAAGCTAATGATTAAGAATAGGTATCCACTTTCGAGAATTGACGACCTGTTTAATCAGTTCCGAGGAGCTTCTGTATTCTCTAAGAATGACCTCCGTTTTGGGTATCATCAATTGAGAGTTAAGAAAGCTGATGTACATAAGATGGCATTTAGGACTCGTTATGGACACTACGAGTTCCTAGTGATGCCTTTTGGATTGACAAATGCTCAGACAGTGTTTATGGATCTGATGAACAGAGTGTTTCAACCCTATCTGGATCAATTCGTCGTGGTCTTTATCGATGATATTTTGGTATATTATAAGACCAAGGATGATCATGATGAGCATATTAGAGTAGCACTTCAGACATTGCGTGAGAGACAGCTCAATGCTAAATTCAGTAAGTGCAAATTCTGGTTATGAAAGGTAACATTTCTGCGGCATGTAATATATGCTGAGAGAATCTGAGTCGATCCTCAAAAGATTGAGGCTTTACTAGATTAAAAATAGCCCAAGAATGTGTCTAAAATTCGTAGCTTTATGGGGTTGGTAGGTTATTATCGGTGTTTTGTGGAAGGTTTCTTATTGATTACAACGCCCTTAACCAAGCTACTACGTAAGGGTGTTTCGGTTGTCTGGACTGATGCGCAGCAATCGAGCTTTGAGAAACTCAAGACTATTCTGACTCATGCTCCCGTTTTGATACAACCTAAACTTGGGAAGGAATTCGTGGTTTATAGTAATGTGTCGCATATAGGTCTTGGTTGCATTCTGATGCAGGATGGCAAGGTTGTGGCATATGCATCTCGTCAGTTTAAGACACACGAGGAAAACCATCCAATGCATGACCTCAAGCTGGCTACTGTGGTCTTTGCACTGAAAATTTGGAGGCACTATTTATATGGTGAGAGGTATATCATCTCCACTGATCACAAGAGCCTCAAGTACCTCCTTACTCAAAAGGAGTTAAACCTTAGGCAGTGTAGATGGATTGAGCTGCTTAAGAATTACTATTGTACAATTGAATACCATCCTAGTAAGGCCAATGTGGTGGTCGATGCATTAGGCTGCCGGGCGATGACTGATCTAAGGATGATGTTTGCTCGTCTTAGTCTATTTGGTGATGGGAGTTTATTAGCTGAGCTTCACGTTAAACCAACTTGGATTAAATAGATTTGAGGTAAATAATTGGATGATGAGTCACTTGGGTTATAGTTCCGTCAGGTTGAGAGAGGTAGCACTTCTAATTTTAGACTGAATAAGGATGGTTTGTTATGTTTCCAAGGATGAGTTTGTGTGCGGAATGACACGGATCTGAGACGGTCTATTCTGAAAGAGGCACATAGTAGCCCTTATGCTATGCATCCCGGTGGGAATAAGATGTACCGAGATCTTCGAGAGTTGTATTGGTGGCTAGGGTTGAAGCGTGAGGTTACTGATTTTCTTGCTCGTTGTCTGACATGTTAGTAGGTTAAGGAAGAGCATCAGTTCCTTCAAGTTTGCTGTAGTCAGTTAAAATTCCCTTATGGAAATGGGAATGGATGAAAATGGACTTTGTTAGTGGGTTGCCTTTGACTCCCACTAAGAAGGATTCTGTTTAGGTCATCGTGGACCGATTAACCAAGTTTTCCCACTTCATTTTGGTTAGGACTGATTATTTGTTGTAGAAGCTGGCAAAATTTTACGTTTCTGAGATAGTAAGACTGCGTGGGTACCTGTTTCGATTATTTCTGATATGGATCCTTGCTTCACGTCTCGATTTTGGAAAAAGTTAAACGAGGCTTTGGGTTCAAGGTTAGACTTCAGTACTGCGTTCCATCCTCAGACCAACGCTCAATCTGAGAATACTGAAAGATATGTTATGGCGCTGTGTGATATATTTTCGAGATAGTTGGGAGGATCATCTGTCGCTCGTCGAGTTCGCGTACAATAATAACTTTCAAGCTAGTATTCAGATGGCACCTTACGAGGCTCTTTATGGTCATAAGAGTCACACTTTGTTGTATTGGAAAGAGTTAGGTGAACACCGGGTTTTGGGTCCTAAGTTGGTGTATGAGATCAAAGATAAGGTTAGACTGATTCAGGATCGTCTAAAAGCGACTTTTGATAGACAGAAATCTAATGCAGATCTGAAGAGAAAGGATATCGAGTATTCTGTGGGAGACTTCATTTTAAGGATATTGAGTATTCTGTAGAGGACTTCATTTTTCTTAAGGGCTCTCCATGGAAAAAGGTTCTAAAGTTCAATCATAAGGGCAAGCTGAGCCCTAGGTTTATTAGGCCATATCAGATTCTGAAACAAGTGGGTCAATTGCTTATCAGTTGGAGCTACCCCCAGAGTTGGATCGTATTCACAACATGTTCCGCGTCTCGATGTTGAGGCGCTACCACTCTGATCCTTCTCACATTGTCCCTATTGAGGGGATAGAGTTTAGGCCAGACTTGACGTTTGAGCAGGAGCTGGTTCAGATTCTGGATCGTGATGTTAAGGTTTTGAGGAAGAAGTCCATTCCACTGGTGAAGGTTCTGTGGCAAAATCATAGCATTGAAGAGGCCACGTGGGAACTTGAGGATTAGATACGTTGGCAGTATCCTCATCTGCTCTGATAAGGTAAATTTTGAGGCTAAAATTTTCTTTTAGGGGGTAGAGTTGTAACGCCCTAAATTTTTTATTTCTGTTTCTGTAAAAAAATGTGATACAAATATCTGTCTTCTTTAGTGGTTAAGTGTTCTGGATATGTGTGTGAGGTCCCAAGTTCAAGTCTTTCCTTGGGTAAATTTTGAGATTTTTTTATATAAGCCTCGCATTTGAGGAGTAGAGTTATATTTACTTATTTGTAAGTATACATCAAAATGGGTTTGCTGGTCTAGTGGTTAAGTGGAGTGTTAGTTTGCTGAAGGTCCTGTGTTCGAATCCCCGCATAGGCAATATTTTTTGTTCGGTTCTGAGAGGGGGAGTTGTGTTGAGGTTGGACTCCGAGTAGTGGGTGGTTAGTAGGATTTGAGGGAGAAAAATAAGGGTTCGGATGTAGTGGGGTTTTGGTAAAACTCATCTGTTCTTCAAAATTCTCCCTGTAGAAAAAAACTGACATTCTTTTCCTCTTCCCTCGCCGTTTTCTCTTTTTACTGTCGCCCCTTCTTTTTCCTTTCGTTTTGTTACCCACCCTTAAATTATGTCATCTCTGTAGTCTTTGTGCCTTCTGGTAAGTATGGTTAATTTGATTTCTAGTTTGGTTTTGGTAAATCGTTATTGAAGAGAGTTTGTTTAGTGTTAGGAGAAGATTAAAGGACTGTAGTTATTCTCAAACGGTGTTGTAGTTGCAAGGTAATGCCAGTGTTCAATCGAAGTTAAGGTTTTTAATGGTTAAAGGTTGGAATATATCATTATGTTTTTGATTGAATGATGATTTAAGTGACTAAATTGCGAAAATATTGGTCAATTATAGGTGCTGGATATCTCGAGAGTCTTTCTGCATCGAAATCTTACCAGGTGTGCACCAGAAAATACAGAAAACGAGATTTTGGCAAAAGTCGAAAACTATTCTATCGAACGCCACACGGGCATATGGTAGGCCGTGTGTGAATGACACGACCGTGTGTTTGAAGAAGGCTAGGTCGTACGCTGGACACAACCGTGTGATGTCCGGGTGTGGTAGTGTGCAACACACGGGCTAGAGTAAATTGGGATGTGTGGGCCACACAGGCGTGTGAGTCCACACGAGTAGTCCTCACTGGCGTTTAGGTTTTTGGGCCAGGCCGTGTGATCCACACGGGCCAAGACCAATCTAGGCGTGTGGGCCCACATAGGTGTGTGCGCACAGTAATCTAAATTTTTCCCGAGGGTTGAACGGGTCGTCCCAATCGTCTGTGAGCCTACTGTAGGGTGGGTAAGGGCCAACTAGTTCCTAAATTGTATGATCTAAATGACTGATATAGTGTTTTGAGCATGATAGTTTTGCACATGTCTAATTACTGATATGTATGTAGATCTGGTAACTGAATATTAGCATTTAAGCACGTTAATTCTGTATGTTTGCACTGAATATATTTATCTGTATTTGTATTTGAGGTGGGGTGATGATTATTGGAGGAAGTGTTCTGAAAGGCATTTATGCCTATTATCTAGCAGCTTAGCTGCAATAGATATCTTTCATTTTTTTCTGTCGGTTTTCTAGTCTCCATCTTTTCTTTCTCCTTTTTGTTTTTAGCCAAAATATCCCCACTTGCTTCCCTTTTTTTCAAAAAATTCGGTTCCCCTTTTCTATTCCTAAATTTTTTACGCCAGTTTCCTTTCCCCTCAAACTAACCATGCGTCATCTTGCTCTTCTCTTTGGCCGAATATTGCTAGGTGAGTTCTGCTTTGCTTTCTATCCCCTTTCGGCGTTGCACTTCCCTTCCCATCGTTATCTTTTTCCTCTTCTTACTGTCACCCCCTTGGTTTTTGCCTCTCTTCAGTCTTTGATTCCCCTTTTTGATTCATTCTTTCTTGCTTTGCCAAATTGCACTCTGCTCTATCATCAGTTGGGTAAGTGATTTAGGTGTTTTGTTGTCGTTTTATAAGATACTAAATGAAGGGTTGTGTTTGATCGGTAAGTATGATTTAATTGAAGTTTGTAGTGAAATTCGATTAAAGGTTTAACGAAAAGATTTTGTGACTCTCGTTTTAGGTGGAGACCAAGAGTTGGTTGGTGCGTCTTCAAGGAATTAAGGGCGTGATTTCAGTTATTGATTAATTTTTAACTTCGTTAGGATTTAATTGAATAACGAGTTAAGTATTTGATTAAATGACGTTTTGGTTGAATCTAGGTTTTGGAGTACTTGGAGAGCAATTTAACTTCAAACGAAATTAGGTGTGTAAACACAACTCTGAAAATGGAAATCGGCAAAGAGCCAAAAAATGTGATTGTCGAGCCACACGGGCGTGCGACGACCCATGTGGTCGGCCGTGTGACCGAACACGGGTGTGTGATCGTCGAGGCTGGCCGTGTGAGATACATGGGCCAAGCCAAATTAGGCCGTATGGGCCACACGGGCGTGTGTGATTATTGGGCCATGCCGTGTGATCCACACGACCAAAGCAATTTTGGAGTTTGTGGGCCACACGGGCAAACATTATGGGCTTGTGAGCCCATTTCCACTGTTAGATTGCTAAGGTTCCACAGGTCACCCGAGTCGACTGTGGACCTACTGTAGGGTTGTTAAGTTTACCGAACCCCTAATTAACTGAAATGATTGTATGACTAATATGATTGAGCATGTTTTTAAGCATGATGATGTCCCACTTATTTGATATTGTATGCCCTGATTACATGCATGATATTGTGTTATAGCATGTCATATTTGTATATTGCATTGCATTGGATTGAGGGTTTATTTTGTTCGGAGGAAGTGTACTGAAAGGCCTCAAGCCCAAATTACTGACAACTCAGCTGCAAACTACTGTCTAGTGCCGCATTCGGTACTTTTTGGAGTGTAGGGATGGGTGGGTTGATTATATCCCCAGATGAAGTGTAGAGGCTGGCGGGCTGGGTAGGATTTGATATTGTATATCTGTTACTATGCTGAATATTGATACTGTAATAAGCCAAGGCCCAAATGCATGACTACTTCTGTATTGTAATGGGCTAAGGCCCTAACTGAAACTGAAACTGTTACTGAAATGGGCTTAATCCCAGACTGTGAATGTATTCTGTCTGTTTGATTATATGGGGATTACACACTGAGTTTTAGTAAAATCACCCTTCTATTTTATCTGTACAGGTAATCCCTAGACTTAGGCGGATCGGAGCGGCGGAGGACTCAGCGGTGGCCACATGACCCCTTTTTACACTGTTTTGTATTTAATTAGGTTTTTAAAGTTTTATTTGGGGTATTTTATTGTAATAGAGGCCTCTATAGATTTTTGCTTAAAATTTGGATTTTATATTGTTTTATGTTTTAAATCTATTAGAGGTAGGTAAAATACGGGTTTTTAAAAGAAATGCATGTGTTTTAGCAATATACCCATAAGGACACTGGCTGTTTTAAAAAGCTTCTGCAACGTATAATGTTTTGAAAACTAATTATTGAATAAGAATCACGATTTTAGAATTAATATAAGATAATGACGAGTTCTAAATGAAATATGTTTAAGCGAAGTTACGGTTTGTCCAACACAAGTAACAGTTTTCAAACTCACTACCAGGTGACATCGCCAGATTCGGCCATAACGTCCAGGCTGAGTTTGGGGTGTTACAACCGAAGCAACAACAAGCTCATTCTTGTTAAAAATTGAGAAAAAATAATAGATAAGCTAGATGTTCAAAGATAGGGGTTGTAACAATAAATAAATAAAAATTCAAGGGAAAGAATTTGAACAGAAGACCTTATGCACTTAACTACAACACTTAATCACTGAAATAGATTAATTCACTTTACACAATTCCTGCAACCTTAATTCAAAAACAGGACATGACCACTCTTGGTTTATTAACCCAATTTATACTAACTCGATTTTTGAGCGCCTTACGCTCTATCTGGCATAGTCGTGTGGCGTTGATAGTTTCAATTTTTGACCAATTGATCAGAAAAGGCCCATTTTCAAAAAAAATTATGAAAATGGGTCATTTTTTTTAAAAATAACGAGAATGGTCTGATTTTACTAAAACACGCTGAGTTAGCGTCGTTTTGAAAGGGAAAGTAAAAAAAGTACGCCTAGCTCAGCCTTTTTTTCCTCACAGCGCATTTAAAACTTACAAAACTTTCAAAACATGCCTTTATATAGACCTAAAGTATCATTTCCCTTATTTTCTTGAGCAATGTAGGATGTGAGATATGTGCATATATAGACTATGAATAGGTTTACAACTTGTTCCTAGACAATGTGGGATTCCTTCCTCTTTTAACTAACAATTAAAGGCTACACTATATTTTATAATTTTTTTACAGAACAATTTCTATTTTTTTATATTTTGTTAACTATTTCTCATATTATAAAATTACCTTTTGAGATTTTTAATCTTGTTGCATTTTAGAATTGTTAGCATATACAAAACGACCATAATAAAAAAGAAAAAGAACAACAAATTGCACATATGAAAATTGTATATGCAATAATTTTCTATTCAATTTTAAATATTTGAAGTTAATATCCATGCAATTCTATTTTTTCAAAATAATTTTCTATTATTTCTATTTAAAAGTTATACTTTTAATTTTCTATTATTATTTATTTTATGTTATGAATGTTTGATTAATAAATAAATGGTGAGTATTTGGTACTAGGATAGTATACTTTTTTTATAATTTTAAAAAATTGATATCTTTCTTTTAACATTTATTTTTTTAATATTTTACTATACTCATTAATTTTTTAATCCTAATTTTAATTTAATTTCCATTACCTAATGAATGCTGATAAATTTATTTCAGATGTATTTTGACTAGATAGATAATCTATTTAAAAATAGTATATAATGATGTTAAATAGGTTTTTTTTATAGAAATATGTAATATAAAATATAATTTTTCATATTTTTATATCTAGACTAAATTAAATTAGTAGTCATTTAACTATGATTTTTTGGTTATCAAGTTATAAAAACTTTCAAAATGATCACTCAATTATTAGTATTTTTTTTGTCACCCAATTACTTCCAATTTTGAGGTTTGTAACAAAAAAGAAAAAGAAAACAAATTTGAATAGTTGAATGACAATTTTTTAACTTTTCATAAACAGATGATTAAAAAACATAATAAATGACTACTTTATAACATTTTATAATTAAGTGATGAAAAAATTACCTTCAATACATAAGAATAGACAACTTCATAATCAATTTTTTATATTACATATGTATAAAATTCTTTATATGTAAATGATTTTTGTTTCAATATAACTTTCATTCGTTTTGAAAAGAAAAGAAATGCATATGAATCAATTCATTAACAGTTTCATACCTACACATTATATTGATTGTTTACATCAAATTTTAGTGTTCAATAAATAAATTTATATAAACTTTTTAATGAATATCTAATAATATTGGTATTCAAGTATATAAAATGAAATTGCTTTAAAAAAAACAAATGCAACAAAACAAGATTGCATTAATGGCAAATACTATAAAATCTTCCACACATCCCAGAAACACCTTTATTTCAAACTCATTTGGTCATCTTCAAACAAGAAGAGACAAAATCCCACATCATTTTATATTTTATAATTTTTTTATTTATAAAGTTTAAAAATTTTATTTATAATGTAATAGATGTTAACTTTTTGTAAAAAATTTAAACTCTATAAGTAAAAAAATTTATAAAATATAGTGTAACATTTAATCTTATATTGTTAGTTAAAAGAGGAAGGAATCCCATATTGTCAAGGAACAAACTGCAAACTTATTCATGAGTCTGTATATACACATAACTCACATCCCACATTGCTTAAGAAAACAAGAGAAATGAAACTTTGGGTCTGTATAAAGGCATGTTTTGTAAGTTTTATTCACACTAATTGGTGGCACCAAAAAATTAGAAAAAAAAATAATGTTGCCATTTTGGGTCTATATAAAGGCTCATTCTTGAAAATTTTCAAAAAAAATGGCCTATTTTCATAATTTTACTTTTAAAAATGGCCTTTTTTGGAAATTTAGTCGTTAGAACATGAGAAAAGAATGCTGACCTTGAAGTGCTTTAAAAAAATGTGCTAACCTAGATGCGTTTTACAGGTTAGAGGGGAAAAACACGTTGAGCTAGACACTCTTTTCTCACTTTCCCTTGAAAACATTGCCAGCTCAGTGCATTTTAGTAAAACCGAATCATTCCCTTTTTAAAAAAAAAAAAAGTGGCCCATTTCCATAATTTTTTTTTTTTTGGAAATGGGCCTTTTCTGGCCATTTGGTCTCAATTTTTCACTATTTTACGAAGTTTCAACTTAGCGCCGCACACCTGATTACTTCTAGGATGTCGATAGAATAATAGCACCCCAAAATCTGCATAAAAGACATCCACAATAACCAATTAGCACAAATTTTCTCCCAACCAACACACTTATTCGACACTTAATCAAACAGAATATTCAACCCAAAAGAACAATAGGCAATTGACCATTACCACCTAACACCAGACAGCCCCTAATTTCACATAAAAACACTTACCCTAATATGGGAGATTCCTTAAATCCTCAACTCACCGGGAGAGTAAGCGCCTCACAAATTTCACCTAACAAAAATATAATTAACCGAAACCCCATTCAATCAAGATTAATCTAACAGACCTCCCAAAATAACCAAAATCAGCCTTCCTAGAACAAGAACCAACAAATTACACTTACTTGAAGATTATAATAGGAAGAATCACAATCTGAATGGTGGTGAAACAAAAAATAGGCGGCACTGAAGTGAACAACAGAGTGATATTTTGCAATTTAATTGAAACAAACAATAAGAAAGAAAAAGAAAAGATAAAAGTAGAAAGCTAAAGAAATATGACAGAAGGAGTTGCAGAAAAAGAAATTCATGCGAAAAAAGAAAATTTAGTAACCAAAATTGAAGACGGAGAAAAGAAACAAAGGAAAAAAAATGAAAGAAAGAAAACAAAACAAAACATGAAGAAGTGGAAAAATGGGACGGCAAAAGTGGGAGAATTTTTGGGAATAATGGTTTTACAAAAAAAACAATTATAATATCCAAATCAACCAAATTTTTTACTAACTTATTAGATTGACCAATGTAATAGCCCGAACCCGGCCTAGACATTATGGCCGAATATGACAATGTCACATGGAATGGGTTTTGAATACATTGTCATCTCGGTAAAACCTTTTCAGTTCAATAGTTCTTATTAGCGGTTATCAAAACAAGATTGTTTATTCAATAGTTGTTTTGCCTCAAAGCGTACTTATTAACGGAAGCTCAGAAAAAAAATCGTTGTGTTCGAGAAAAATAGTTTGCTTTTTTAGAAATTATTTGTAGAAGAATCGTCGTTTTTAAAGAAAACATTTGGTCTAGTATGCAAATGAAAAGAAAAAGGAAATCCAAAATCAATAGTTAAAGTCCATACAGTCCCAGAAATTACAATTTCCTAAAATCAAATACCGAAAACTTAAATAGACGGACAACACCAAATAGTAGTTTACAACTGAGTGGTTATCGAGAAGCTCCACCGCATCGATCCACCTAAGTCTGTGGATTACCTGCTCAGATCCAATAGAAGGAGTGAGTTTACGTAAACTCAGTGTGTAACCCCACAGAATTTAAATGAGCACATAATCAGAAATTCAGAATCAGACAGATACAGATTCGGGCCTAAGCCCATTACACATACAGATGCAGATCCAGGATAAAGCCCATTACAAATATAGACGTAGATTTGGGCCTAAGCCCATTACAGATACATATGCAGATTCGGTCCTAAGCCAATATCAGATGCAGCTAATATAGAATCAATAATCAAATAACAAACGTCTACCCTTATCCTCTACATACCATCTCCGACCATCCCTACACACCATGTGGGGTTTTAAACACCCACCTAGCCCTACACACCATATAGTATCGATACGGCACATAACAGATATAATGCAGCCATGCTGCTAGATAATAGGTGATAAACGCCTTTTAGAACACTTCCTCTATATACATCATCCTAACCCCAATGACGGATGTTGTACATGCAAAATCAGACATACAGATTAAACATGCTTACATGCGTACTTACAGATATGCAATGCCAATACAAATATATGTATCAGATAGGCCAGACATGCATGAGAATAAAAGCTCAAAACATAATATCATTTATTCAAATCATACAAATTAGGGTCTAGCTATCCCTTACCGACCCTACAATAGGCCCACAGTCGATTGGGACATCTCGTGCAACCTTTGGGAAAATTTTAGATAAGTACGCCCACACACCCGTGTGGCTTGTCCCTGTGGGCCCACACGCTCGAATTGACCTTGGACGTGTAGATCACATGGCTTGGCCCAAAACTTCACACGCCCATGTGACACACCCGTGTAGGTCCACACGCCCAGTTTGATGTGGCCCGTATGGCCCACACGACCACACTCCAGCTACCACACGGTAGTATCTAGTCCACGACCTGGCCTTCGTCAAACACATGACCGTGTCATCGCACACAACCTAATACGATTTTGTAGCAAAACTACTCTCGAGCCTTCTGAAACCTACAATCAGAGTATCCCACCCTTCTAGAAACCAAAAACGAGCCTAAAATTATTTACTCAAATGCGCAAAACCAACTTACCACTACCCAAAACGAACACAACTTGAATACAAGTCAAAAGCGTGACTTCCAGCCTCACAACCTTCTTCTAAACAGAAACAACTCAACATTAATGCCTTTAAGCATTGCTAAACCCAAAATAGAAGTTGTAGAGTCGCAGAACTTGCCTATCAAACAAATAATCGAGCCAAAAATCGCAATAACAACAACAAAGTGAAGTTTTCATAATCTAAATCAAAGGATCAATAGTAGGTTCACCGAAAAGAGGAAAGGAAAAGCTAGAAAAGAGTAAATAGGAAAAGAAAACATTAGAATATTGAGAGAGAGAGAAAATCAAAAATTTTGAAATAGAATCAGGAACAAAACGAAAGTGATTCCGATAGCTCCCCATATCCCTAAATTCACTCCACAATCCCCACTACTCACAACCACTACAGAATTTCGGCTATATCGAAACTCTTTCAGTCCACAGAGCAAAAACTAACACCCTTGCTCACGCAGGGATTCGAGCACAAGACCTCCAACACACCAACTCTCTTACCACTTGAACCAGCAAGCTCATCCTGATATGGTTTTACAAATAATTAAATATAAGCCCACTAAGTAAAAATAGGGCTTAAGTTAGAAAAATACCAAAATTTCCCAAAGGTAAAGCTTGAACCCAAGACCTCTCAGGCACACCTAGAACACTTAACCACTGAAGCAGGCAGATATTTATGTCAAATAATTACAAAAACATTGCCAAATATTTTGGGGTGTTACAACCAAAGTTTGAATTCAATCCAAATTCCTACAACATGGGCAGCACAACAAAACAGGAGCAAAAATAATTTTATTTTTAACACACAAGATTTGAACTTGGGACCTAAGGGTAAGCTAAGGCCTTACCATTAAACCAGCAAGCTCATTCTTGTCTACAATTAAATAAAATTTATAGATAAGCTAGGTGTGACTAGCCAGATATAGGGATAAAAATAACCAAAATTCAAGGGAAATAAATCGAACATAGGACCTCAAGCATACATCCAGAGCTCTTAACCACAGAACCAGATTAACTTTCCTTACACAACTCCTACAACCTTTCATTAAAAACAGGGTGTGACACTAACTGCCTCTAAACGTACTAACGTCTAGAGTGTGGATACTACAACTAAATATATGGATTTGAGGCAATTTTCGTAAGTATACGGGTTAGGTTGTAATATAGTTACAGCGATGTAGGTAAGTACTCCTAAGATCATACCCAAGGGATTACAATTTGGGGAAAATTGCTATCAAGCCAATTTCTAGAAATAATTACTAATCTACTTGATTCACGAATTAGTAGTGTTAATATGGAAGCAAGATGATGATAATATTAATAAACTAAATAAATTGAATCAAGCCAAAATCCACTCCTAAGTTCATGTATCGGTTTTTCCTATCCCTTGTTTTGACTACTCAAGTTCCATTAGCCTAGATCCAATTGTTTACCCTAATTAATTATTGATGTAAGGCTCTATTCAACCAGCTAGTCATCAACCTAGTTGCGCCTCTCAGCGTTAAACCAGTTTAATGAGTCGGCAAGAACTACTTATTTCTTGACCTCACAGTTCAGACCGTTCGAGACTAAGGTGTTCACGGATAGGCCATACCAATTTTGGGCTACCTAAATGACTTCCTCGGGTCGTCAAGCCTAGGGTTTAAGTTCTTTCTTTCCCAAACAGTTGATCCACTAAGAAAATTCTACCTTTCAATAAATTAATAAGACTGATAAATGATAAATTATACATATTTTTACCTCATGTTTAGCCTAATTTATGGATGAATTATCATTGAATTTGTGGAAATTAGTGCTCTTAATCCTTTTATTTCATATTTTATACTCAGGAGAGCACAGGGAAGAGAAAAGAACAAAAAACGGGCCGAAAATAGAGAAAATGGGCCAAAGTGAGAAAACGACACGGCCTAGGGATTCACCACACGGCCGTGGCACATGGTCGTGCCACATAAAGTCCAACACGGCCCAACCCCGACAAGCACAACCAGACCACACGGCCGTGCCACCCTCAACAGGTCCGTACACGGCCTCTTATCGATCCACACGGGCGTGGCACACGGGCGTGTCCCTGTCGTGAGGAACTGCAATTTCACTCAGATTTGGATGCTTAGAGGCTAAGAAAGGCATCCCAAAGCTCTATATAAAGACCCTAGGAGGCAACTTTAAGGGTGTACTCTTTTCTCCTAAAAGGAGCGCCTTCTTTCTGCCAACACAAGGAGTGGAAGCAAGGGATTACTCCAAGGGAAGCCGATTGATTCATCTTAGAAGCCAGAATTCTACATTAAGACAAAGGATCTCCCTAAATTCCTTTAGGGGTTTTTGGGTTCTTTATGTTTTGTTATCTTATTTCTTCTGAGAAGTTTTCTTTATTAATTATGAACTAAACCCCTCAAATACTTGAGAGGGATGAAACCTAAGACAGACCATGTTATTATTCATTCTTGAATTATATGATAAATACTTGAATTGTTCTTAATTATGTGTTCTTAATTCTTGATTTAATAATCCTAGGTATTAAGTCAAAAAACTGATGTGCTTAGGTAGAGGAGCAAAAGTCCCTATTTTAAGAGTAGATCTACCATAATTAAGCGGAGTGGCATGCAACCCTAGACATAGGGCGACATAAATCTACCGGATTAGGGTCAAACCTAATAGGGGGATCCATAGATTAAGTTAATGTAAGACTAGGGGTTTTAACTAGAAAGAGATTTCAGTTAATCAACCTAGGATTAGTTGTTCTTATCCTCGACGGAGGTATTAACATAAGTTAGGGATCTCTACGGATCAAGTCAAGTGAAGAAATCGTCTAGTTCAAGAAGTTAATAACAAGTGAAGTCTAGGTAGATTCTCCCTTGAGTATTGCCCATATCAATTAGCTTTTCCCGAGAGTTTTTCCCCAATTTACTTTTTGTGCATTCTTAGTTTAGTTTTAGAATTAGTTTCATACAAACCTCTTTTACTTTTAGGTTAGATAATAAAAAGGAAGTGAGTACTAGTACTTTTGGTTCCCTTGGGTACGATAACTCGGTCTTGCCGCTAAACTATACAACTGTTCGATAGGTGCGCTTGCCTTAAAATCGTGATAATTAGTTAGTTTTTGGTGTGATCAGTTTTTATAAATTTTATTACTACATATCACGTGATATCAAGTTTTTGGCGCAGTTGCCGGGGAACTAAAATATTAAGAAAACTCGATTTCTATTACTTTAGCCATATTTATTTTTATTTATTTTCAGCTTATTTTTATTTTTATTTTTATTTTTATTTTACTAAAATTTTCTTTTCCTCTAGGTACCTCTAGTTTATGACTAGAAGGAGCCTAGCAGGACCATTGCTTTTTGACGAAGATTTAGAAGCTACAGTTCACAGAACTCGTAGAGAGATCAGAAGAAGCCTACATTATCCAGAACAAGGACAAGAACAAGAGCCAGAACCTACGGAAGAGATGGAAGCAAATCAGGACAATCTACCACCTCCCGCAATAGTCGTGCAACCAGTAAATCAAGATGATGCTCCTCGTACTATGTATGATTATGCTAAACCCAGTTTGGCTGGTACTCAATCTAGTATTATTAGACCTACTATTGCTGCAAATAATTTTGAATTAAAATCTAACACTATTTAGATGATTCAGCAATTTGTGCAGTTTGATGGTTTACAGGATGAAGATCCAAATTCACACATAGCCAACTTTTTGGAACTTTGTAAATCAATCACTACATGGGAACAGATGACAGAGAAATTCTTAGTTAAATATTTTCCTCCACCTAAAACAGCTAAATTGCGAAACGATATCTCTTCTTTTGTGCAGATGGATTTAGAAACACTTTACGATGCCTGAGAGAGATACAAAGATCTTTTAAGAAGGTGCCCTCACCATGGA
This sequence comes from Gossypium stocksii, assembly GCA_020496765.1. Classification (NCBI taxonomy): domain Eukaryota; kingdom Viridiplantae; phylum Streptophyta; class Magnoliopsida; order Malvales; family Malvaceae; genus Gossypium; species Gossypium stocksii. The sequence goes on from CM035624.1 coordinate 125,255,140, forward strand.
CTACCTGTGTGGTTACAAGTTCAAACCTTCCACAATGGTTTGAACCCATCAACAAGGCAAATGATCGATGCAGCCGCAGGAGGAACAATCAATAACAAAACACCCGAAGCAGCTTATGAGTTTATAGAACAGATGTCACTGAATAAATATCAGTGGCAAGTCATGAGGACAAAGCCGACAAAAGCCGCAGGAGTTTATAATATTGGTGCTGTCACTATGCTTACTAATCAGGTAGAACTTTTAAATAAAAAGATTGATAACTTTGTTGGTTCAATGCAGGCACAACCAGTGCTGCAATGCGATGCAACTCCAGGAAATATGTTCAATCCAGACTACTCATCTTATGGACACAACATAGAAACTGAGCAAGCCAACTATATGGGTAATAATTCTAGATCTCAATTTAACCCTTATAGTAACAACTACAACGCAGGTTGGCAGAATCACCCCAATATTTCATGGGGAGGGCAAGGAAATCAAAGATAACCACCTTCTCCGAGATTTCAGCAGTCACCACCACAATAGGAGAAAAAGCCGAACCTAAAAGAGATGTTCACCAAATTTATGGCCATGTCAGAAACTCGTTTCCAAAATACCGAAACGGCACTAAGGAACCAGCAAGCATCTATTCAAGGACTTGAAACTCAAATAGGCCAGCTTGCCAAGCTAATCTCTGAAAGACTGCAAGGTGGGTTATCAAGCAATACTAAGACTAACCCCAAAGAGCAACTTAATGCTGTAGATACAATAGATAATGAGGGGTTAACCAAAACCAACCCAGAGCCATGCAAGGAGCCTGTGGTAAGTAAAGGAAAGAATGAGGTAAGTTACAAAGATGAAATTACCAAAGAATTTAAACCTCGTATCCCATACCCAACCGCACTAAAGAAGGACCGCACAGATGAGCAATTCGGTAAGTTTCTTAAACTCTTAAAGAAATTACATATCAACTTACCATTTGTTGAAGCAATTTTGCAGATGTCGAAGTACGCAAAATTTTTAGAGGAACTTCTCATAAATAAAAGGAAGTTGGAAGAACTGTCCACAATGGAACTCAACGAGGAATGCTCAACTATTCTCTAAAATAAACTGCCAACCAAACTAAAAGATCCAGGAAGTTTTACTATTCATTGTTTATTTGGTAGCCTAGACGCCAAAAATGCTTTAGTTGATTTAGGGGCTAGTATAAATGTCATGCCTTATAAACTGTTTAAACAACTAGGTCTTGAAAAAACTAAGCAAACCAAGATGAGCATTCAACTGGCTGATAAAACTATTAGGTTTCGTAAGGGAATAATTGAAGATGTGCTTGTTAAAATTGATAAATTTATATTCCCAGTTGACTTTGTTGTTTTAGACATTGATGAGGATAGCAATATACCCTTAATTCTAGCGCGACCTCTTTAGCAACTGCCAGAACAATAATTGATTTAGGAACAGGTAAACTCACACTACGTGTAGGTGACGACAAAGTTACTTTACAAGCTCGAAACTCGATTAAGACTGTTGATAATAATATATTTACGAGTCCTTGTAAAAATACTGAACTCACCACCGAACCTTCTGTGCAGGATACACTCCACATAAAGGCAACTCAATCACAGATAAGTCCATCCAAGGGAGATGCACCTGAAAAGTAAATGCTTCAGATCGAGGAACTAGATGAGTGGCTGAACTATCATGAAAAGCCCAAAATATGCCACACCAACGGAGAGCATCACCAAGACGATCCTCAGGTAACAACGAATCAAATCAAGGTAGGGGATAAGGTAACCTTAGGGGAAGATGATCCTCGAATCTTAAATTCAAAAGAGCATACAAGTGATACACCTTACTTCACGGTAATGAAAATTTTTCCCTATGGTACAGTCGAGATAAACATAAGTCACTTGCACTTCCAAGGTAAATCACACTCGACTCAAATCTTACGTTGATAATGAAATTGTAAGCAGGATAGAAGAGTATCAACTCTTCAAACCACCGTGAACGAACAGACTTGAGAAAAGTCGAGCTTAGACTATAAACAAGCACTTCTCGAGAGGCAACCCGAGCACTGACTTAGTAAATTATTTTATTTTAGCTTTCTAAATACATCAACTAACCCTTTGAATGCAGGATTTTTCGAGCCATACGGCCATGCCCACGGGCGTGCCTCAGGCCGTGTGTACACTATGAGCAGAGACACGATCGTGCGATATGGCCGTGTATAAGAAAGGTAAACAAATTTTTCCTCAGACACGAGCATAGACAATTTGCCACGGCCGTGCGATGTGGCCGTGGCCAAACCTGCCAACTCAAACACGGGCTTCGACAACTTGCCATGGTCGTGCGATATGGTCGTGGCCAACACTGTCAATTCTAACATGAGCGTGTGACCCCATACACGGCCGTGGGAGAAGTGAACATTGAAGGACACGGTCGTGTGACACGACCGTGTGCCTCAACATGCCCTCGCAACACGGGCGTGTGTCTCGAGCCAGGTGCACCAAAATCCCTGAGATTATTATTTTTCTATTTATTTTATTTTCTCTTTTTCATTATTTGAATTTTAGTATTCTCAGAACTAGTTTATGTTATTTTAGTCTGTTATTCCCTAACGAGTAATTGTTCTAATCTTGAAATACCTAAAATCCCTTAAGTGCTATCGCAGTTTCAAAACCATGAACTTCAAGTATTCTTTCTTCCAAGACAACTTTCGCAATTCAATGGTTTCATCCAATGTTCAGAGAGTTTTACTTCTCTCCCTAACTCATGATCTTGTGCTTCTTTTGTTATTAATGTTATATTTGTACATTGAGGGCAATGTACATCTTAACTGTAGGGGGAAAACTTACTTTCAGTTATTGCATTCTCTTTGAAACCCCTGAAAATTTTTCAAACTAACATTTTGCATTGTTCTCAAAATTTCAAATTATCACTGTCACTCTTTGCATTATCTTCAATCTCATATTAGAATTTAATTCTGATTTATTTATGATTCTTATTGATATGTTGAGAATTAAGACATAGGTGCTTATACTTTGATTATTCAAACTTTAAAACATAGGGAATCAAGTATGAAAAGTTGAAATTTTTGAGAATTTAAATTTTTTCTAGGTTATTTTCCCTAATTTTGAGTGTTATCTTGAGATTTGAAATTCGCAGGATTGACATCAAAAGCAACAATTTTGGTGAGATCTTTGAGCCTTTTGAGCACACATCCTTTCGTGCTCACTTTTATTGTTGCTTTGAGTGAGTTAATACTGATTTGTTATTCTAGAACTTGCTCCGATTATACATATCGAGACCACATTATTGATTTGATACACTGAAATGATAAAGGCACCTAGGTTTAACCCACTTACTCCATAAAAGCCTACCTCCATAAATTGACCCCTGGTAAACCCCATTGAGCCTAACAACCCATTCTTTGACTCACCCCTAATATTAACCTATAACCCGTTTTTGTTTAATTGCATTCAATTATTTTGATCCCTATTTTTGTCGAGATTTGAGTTAAATTATTATCTAGCTTTGTTCTCTTTTTCAATTGTAAAGTTTTTCAATATTCAAAGTATTGTATTTGATTTATTTCTAAAAAAAAACAACAACAAAAAAAAATGTATATATAGTTAATTCAGTTGTAATCTGTAATAGTTCAATAGTTTTTGCATATTTCTACAAGCTCCCAAATCCAGAACGGTGTCATCATAAGGCTTAGCTCTAGGAATATGTTCTAGTAATAGAGATTTTTCCAGCTAGATGATCTTTCAATTCAATCTCGATTTTAACCCTTTCTTTTTTCAGCTTGTGACAAAACCCCTAACCAAAACCCCATTACAACCATTGAAAGACCTTTTGATCGATGTGTCATATCAATCTACAGTGGTGGAAATTTGATTTTCTTGCAAGCCTATGGTAATAACTTTTCAGGATTGACTAAAGAGTGCTTAATTCTTGAACCCTAAACACTTTGAGTGGATAGCGTGAATCTTTAGTAAGGATGTCAATTCTTGTTGATTTTGATTGAGAGATAATTACTTAGGAGAAGGGAAAAAACCTATGTTTCTGTGATAAAATTCTCAACTTAGAGTGATTGAATCTTTAATGTTCTTCTGATAGAATTTTCATTGTATGAATACTTGTGAATTAGTTCGAAACATTATTGATAGAGATTGTGAATTGAGAAGAATGATTCTTGATTATGGGTTGAGATTTTGCTTGAGGACAAGCGAAGGCTCAAGTGTGGAGGTATTTGATAAACGATAAATTATACATATTTTTACCTCATGTTTAGCCTAATTTCTGGATGAATTATCATTGAATTTGTGGAAACTGGTGCTCTTAATCCTTCTATTTCATATTTTATACTCAGGAGAGCACAGGGAAGAGAAAAGAACAACAAACGGGCTAAAAACAGAGAAAACGGGCCAAAGTGAGAAAACGACACGGCACAGGGATTCACCACACGACCTGGCACATGGCTGTGCCACATAAAGTCCAATACGGCCTAACCCCGACAAGCCCGGCCAGACCACACGGCCGTGCCACTCTCAACAAGCCCGTACACGGCCTCTTATCGATCCACACGGGCATGGCAACGAGCGTGTCCCTGTCGTGAGGAAGTGTAATTTCACTCAGATTTGGATACTTAGAGGCTAAGAAAGGCATCCAAAGCTCTATATAAAAACCCTAGGAGGTAACTTCAAGGGTGTACTCTTTTCTCCCAAAAGGAGCGCCTTCTTTCTGCCAACACAAGGAGTGGAAGCAAGGGATTACTCCAAGGGAAGCCGATTGATTCATCCCAGAAGCCGGAATTCTACATCAAGACAAAGGATCTCCCTAAATTCCTTCAAGGGGTTTTGAGTTCTTTATGTTTTGTTATCTTATTTCTTTTGAGATGTTTTCTTTATTAATTATGAACTAAACCCCTCAAATACTTGAGGGGGATGAAACCTAAGACAGACCTTGTTATTATTCATTCTTGAATTATATGATAAATACTTGAATTGTTCTTAATTCTTGGTTTAATAATCCTAGGTATTAAGTCAAGAAACTGATGTGCTTAGGCAGAGGAGCAAAAGTCCCTATTTTAAGAGTAGACCTACCATAATTAAGCGGAGTTGCATGCAACCCTAGCATAGGGCGACATAAATCTGCCAGATTAGGGTCAAGCCTAATAGGGGGATCTATAGATAGAGTTAATGCAAGACTAGGGGTTTTAACTAGAAAGAGATTTCAGTTAATCAACCTAGGATTAGTTGTTCTTATCCTTGACGGAGGTATTAACATAAGTTAAGGATCTCTACAGATCAAGTCAAGTGAAGAAATCGTCTAGTTCAAGAAGTTAATAACAAGTGAAGTCTAGGTGGATTCTCCCTTGAGTATTGCCCATATCAATTAACTTTTCCCGAGAGTTTTTCCCCAATTTACTTTTTGTGCATTCTTAGTTTAGTTTTAGAATTAGTTTCATACAAACCTCTTTTACTTTTAGGTTAGATAATAAAAAGGAAGTGAGTACTAGTACTTTTGATTCCCTTGGGTACGATAACTCGGTCTTGCCGCTAAACTATACTACTGTTTGATAGGTGCGCTTGCCTTAAAATCGTGATATTAGTTAGTTTTTGGTGTGATCAATTTTTATAAATTTTATTACTACATATCAAGTGATATCAAAGACTAATACAATTGAAACATGAAAAATATAGATAAGGTATAAATTGATTCTAATCTTTACACAAACATTCGCCCTTTCGAACCTGGGAGTGTTTTGAACAACTGGACTGCAGAGGAACTTCCTGTAGTTTTTAGAAATTATACAGAGTAATGTTCAAAATAAACTTGTTGTTTTAAAGCCTAGAAATAATAAGATTTCATTTGTGAAATAGGCTCATGTTCAATCATCTTTGTTTCAATAAAAACATCTTTTGATGATCAATTCGAGTAAATATCCTTTCATTTTTTTAAAATATACTTTCGATCCTCTAATTTCCTTCCAAATTCTTTATTCTCATCCATACCATGTAAATAGTTGTTCTCGAATTCATTTGTTCTTTATATATTCTTTTGTACCTACCATAGGTCCCTAGATGTCAATGACATGAGCAACGATACTACAGATTCAGAGTTTCTTTTTGAGTGCGACTTGTGTTTAGAGGAATCTTAGGATTTTGAAGGTGACAGAGATTGTGAGTTGTCTCTGAATTTGCTAAGAATGGCAAAGCAAGAAGAGGAACAAATTTTACCCTATGAAGAGGTGGTGGAGAATATAGCCTTAGAGGAAGGAAAGGTTGTAAAATTGGAACGCACATAGCCAGAGAGACAAAACAAGACCTTGTTGAGCTCTTGCGGGAGTTCAAAAATGTTTTTGCATGGTCATATCAAGATATGCTTGGGCTACTAAGACTTGTGGATGTTGTTAAGGCTAAAGGAAGTCTATAAGAATGTCAGAAGGATGCATGCAGGTTGTTTTACAATGGCCAGACTAAACATGAGGTTTGGGCACTGCTGGTCCACTATGGAAGGGGATTGCATCAGTTATGCCATAAATGTCAAATTTAGAGAGTCAAGACTTATGTGCCTTTTTCTTTTCTTCACAAACTTTCTATATATGGGGCATAGATGTTATGGAGCCAAGCTCGTCAAAAGTTTCTAGCTGACATTGATTCATTTTTATGGTCGTTGATTACTCCATTAAGAGGATGAAAGTAGCTTCATATGCTAATATTACAAAAGTCAATAGTCATCAAATTTCCAAAAAAAAAAGGCCCAGAAAAGATCATATGCAACTGCAATGTCAAAAGTTTGCAGTCTGTTCAAAGATTAGACGTCATATCACAGTGCAGCAAAGGCAGCCAAAAAGAGAGAAACAAAAGTACAAAAAAAAAAGAAAAAAACAAAAAAGCGACAAAAATAGTTAAGGATGACCGAGACTTGTAAAAATTGGCATAAGAAGCTAACATTTACTCTCTATGCTTACGTTGACCAGGACTTTCGCTGGGGCAACACCTTTCCCATTGGTTTATGAATAGAGGTTGTTCCTCCCATGGAAATCGAGATTTTTTTCCAAGCTTTGATCGAGTCAAGAATTGAATGTCTCCAATGAACTTGGCTGAAAAAAAGGGTTTGAAAGTATTCATCATAGTCAAATGTGCCAAAAATAGATGATGCTGACTTATGACGGAAAAGGTTTACTCAAAGGAATTTCATGATGGGAACCTGGTATTGAACAAGATCTTTTCTATACAAAAAGATTTCCAAATAGTGATGGAATTTATGTGGTAAAGAAGGCTTTCCCCGGAAGAGCACTGATTTTGACTGAGATAAACTTATCTAATCCTGTAAATTTGGATCCAGTGCCTTGAGACCAAAGGGGTTTTGAGTTGAAAACCCAAAAAGGGCAACTCAAATTTTGATAAAAATGGGGCACACAGTAGTCTTGCTATGCTTGAATTAACAATGAAGAAGTATACTACATCTTGGGGCATCAACAAAGTACTTTGGATCTTCTAAACACATGTTAAGTTCAAGGCAATCTTCATGGAATTTGTATATGGAAGCCCAAGCTACGATATCTAGGGCACCTGGTCTTTGTCTTATTCATATTAAGTTTACTATCTTTGGATTCTTTTTCTTCTCAAAGATATGTTCCCAGTTAATTTCTTTTGTATTTTTGAAAATTTATTCAATTCTGACTATCTTCGAGATAAGTTTATTTGTTACCCATTATTCATAAGCATGTTGCATTGAAATAATGATTGATGAACTAATAAAATTTTCACAAAAGAAGTTCTACATATTACTCTGGAAATTTTCAAATAATACAAGAAACTGAAACAGGACAATTGTTTAAGAATTCCCATGTGTAAGGGTCGGAGGTATTTGAGAAAGGTCTAAATTAATACTGTTTCTTTTGTCCAAATGATGATTGGGCAGCATTAATCCTAAGAGAGGATTATTTTTACAGGCATTCTCATTGGGTCATGGCCTTCGGGGAACGGTATGACAGACTAAGTCGATATGAAAAGATTCGAAACTGTTGAATTACGGTATAATGGATTGAAATTGGAACAGATCATTTACCCTTAAATTGTAATAGGAAAAGATTAAAAGATTTCAAGACTAAATTGAGGTGGGATAGTGTGAAGACGGTATAAGCCTGATATCCCTAAGGATCAAGTGAAGTAAGCCCTGAGACTACCATGGGGCAAGTTATCCAAGCAGAATATGATTAATACTTCAAGTAGAAACCTTGATGGGTGATGACACCTTAAATAGGAATCATTCTCATAGCATTTCTACATTCATACATCACAACATGTCTAATTAGGAGCATTTGACTCATTTCGATCAAGGCATCTTAATCATTAGGCATAAGCTTATACCCATACTACAGGTTATGTCCTCTAGAGGACAATGTAGTAAGGTAGACTGAAGATAGCAGATCTGGCTTTCCTGAAGTTGCAGGAGCAGATTGAAGATACCAGTCTGGCCTCCCTGAGTTTGCATTGGAGTAGACTAAAGATAGCAAATCTAGCTTTCCTGAAGTTGTAGAAGCAGATTGAATATTTGAGTCTAGCATCCCTGAGGTTGCAGGGAGCAGATTGAATATAGTAGATCTGGCTTTCCTAAAGTAGCAGGAGCAGATCGAATATTTGAGTCTAGCATCCCTGAGGTTACAGGGAGCAGATTGAAAATAACAGATCTGGCTTTCCTGAAGTTGCAGGAGCAGATCAAATATTTGAGTCTGGCATCCCTGAGGTTGCAGGGAGCATATTGAAGATAGTAGATCTGGCTTTCCTGAAGTTGCAGGAGTAGATCGAAGATTTGAGTCTGGCATCCCTGAGGTTGCAGGAAGCAGATTAAAGATAGCAGATCTGGCTTTCCTGAAGTTGTAGGAGCAGATCGAAGATTTGAGTCTGGCATCCCTGAGGTTGCAGGGAACAGATTGAAGATAGCAGATCTGGCTTTCGTGAAGTTGCAGGAGCAGATCGAAGATTTGAGTCTGGCATCCCTGAGGTTGCAGGGAGTAGATTGAAGATAGTAGATCTGACTTTCCTGAAGTTGCAGGAGCAAAGCGAAAATTTGAGTCTGGCATCCCTAAGGTTACAGGGAGCAGATTGAAGATAGCAGATCTGGCTTTCCTGAAGTTGCAGGAGCAGATTGAAGATTTGAGTCTGGCATCCCTGAGATTGCAGGGAGCAGATTGAAGATAGCAGATCTGTCTTTCTTGAAGTTTAGGAGCGGATCAAAGATTTGAGTCTGGTATCCCTGAGGTTGCAGGGAGCAGATTGAAGATAGCAGATCTGGCTTTCCTGAAGTTGCAGGAGCAGATCAAAGATTTGAGTCTAGCATCACTGAAGTTGCAAGAAGTAGATTGAAGATAGCAGATCTGACTTTCGTGAAGTTGCAGGAGCGGATCAAAGATACCAGTCTGGTATCCCTGAGGTTGTAAGAAGCAGACTAAAGATAGCAGATCTGACCTTTCTGAAGTTGTAGTGTAGCAGATCAAAGACACCAGCCTTCCCTCCATGAAGTTGCAGTGGAGCAGACTGAAGATCTTATCTTCCTAAAGTTGCAGGAAGTAGATCAAAGATATTAACCTTATCTCACTGAAGTTGCAGTGAGGCAGGTTGAAGTTACAAACCTTATCTCCCTGAAGTTACAGTGGAGCAGGTTGAAGTTTCAAGTCTTATCTCCCTGAGTTTGTAGTGGAGCAGACTCAAGATAGAGGATATTGCCTTCTTGAAGTTGCAGTGAAGCAGATCGAATACACCAGTTTTGTCTCCCTGAGTTTGCAGTGGAGAAGACTAAAGATAGAAGATATTGCCTTCCTGAAGTTGCAGTGAAGTAGATCGAAGACACCATCCTTATCTTCCTGAAGTTGTAGTGGAACAGGATAAAAATACGCAAACCTTATCTCCTTAAAGTTACAGTGGAGCAGGTTGAAATTACTAGTTTTTATCTCCTTGAAGTTGTAGCGGAGTAGATCAAAACTACAAGTCTCTTCTCTCTGAAGAAACATTGGAGCGGTTCAAAGTCACCATCCTTATCTCCCTAAAGTTGCAATGGAGCAGAATAAAAATATACAAACCTTATCTCCCTGAAGTTGTAGTGGAACAGGTTGAAGTTACCAATTCTTATCTTTTTGAAGTTCTAGTGGAGTAGACCAAAGCTACGAATCTTTTCTCCCTAAAATTACATTGGAGTGGATAGAAGCACTAATTTCTATGCCCCTGAAGATGCAGTGGGATGGAATGAAGCTATTTGAAGTGAAGTGCCAAGAAGTTAAGGTTCAGCAAGACCGGACAAAATTGGACTGTTTAAAGTCTTTGCTCTATTCTCATTACACGACAATGAGCAAAGAGGGGCAGCTGTAATAGGCCAATTTAGCCCGGGTCCATACAAAAAAATAATAAAATAAAACAAAGTCCAAGTCCAATCCAAAATTACAAATATATCATTTGGCCCGATCGGAATGGCCCATTACTTGAGAAGATTGAAGGTCCATCTACAAGCTTGACGCATATGGAAACATAATTTTGAAGGATATGCAATCTTGGATATGATATACAATCTTAAAAGATATGATATGCAATTTTAGAAGATATGATATGCAATCTTAGAAGATATGATTTTGTAATCTTAGATATTTAATTTGTAGATACCCTTTAATCTTAGCCGTTGATGTAATTAATCTGTACCGTTGGATTTGGGGAGGCTCAACTATAAATAGAGGCTTCTCCTTTCATTGTAAAGCACTTAAGTTTTGGGAGCAATAAGAATTCTTGAGAGTATTCACTCAAATTTCTCTCTCTTGCGTTCTTATTTTTTGTGGCTTGAGAATATTGTCGTTTTTCTATCAAAGTTTTTATGCATCGCTTTAATATTGCATCAATTTTCCTAAAAATTCAAAAAGAAGTTTTTTAAATAAGGTAATATTTTGTGTTTGGAAATTCGGGAAATAGTGCCCTAACGTGCTGGGTTTCGATTTTCCATTTGACCAAATAACTAAATATCATTTTTTAATTTTTTTAAAGGCATGAGTTTTGTAAATCATGAGATGATTTTGGTTTTGAGGGTTTAAAATGTCATATCCTAATGTGCTGGATGTGATATTTTATTCTTTCGGAACAAGAGAATCTTAAATTTTAACTTGAATTGTTCAAGCATTTTTAAAGGGATCGTATTTGTGTTTGGAAATTCAGGAAATAGTGCCCTAACGTGCTGGGTTTCGATTTTCCATTTGACCAAATAACTAAATATCCTTTTTAATTTTTTTTAAAGGCATGAGTTTTACAAATCATGAGATGATTTTAGTTTCGAGGGTTTAAAATTCTGTATCCTAACGTGTTGGATGTGATATTTTATTCTTTCGGAGCAAGAGAATCTTAAATTTTAACTCGAATTGTCCAAGCATTTTTAAAGGGATCGTATTTTAAAATTTTTTTCAAGTTTTCGACATTAGGACATTAATTAATCAATAGGTACCAATTTTGGGCGTTGCGAGGGTTCTAATCCTTCCTCGTACGTAACTGACTCCCGAACCTATTTTTTATAATTTCGTAGGCCAAAATCAATATTTTAAATAAAACAAAATGTTTTATAAGGTGATCCAATCACACTTAAACAAAGTTGGTGGCGACTCCATTTTTATTTTTTTTAAAAAGTCAACCCCGTTTTTCAAAAATAAAAATGGTTTCGACACCAAGCATGGGATAAAAATATGTATAAATTATGGTTTATCAAATATCCCCACATTTAAGCATTTATTTGCCCCCAAGCAAAATCCTCAACTCACAATTAAAAATGCATTTTTCTCAATTTACAATCCTTATCAATAGTGTTTCAAACTAATTCACAAGTAATCATACATTGAGAATCCAACTAAAAGAACATCAAAGTCTCAAATACCTATCGTTTAATTAAAAACATATTAATAAAAAACATAAATCACTCAAAAATTCATTCTAATAGTGATATGAGGAAGTTATTTGAAAACAACATAAAATTCAGGGATTTTTCTATAAAGATATAAATAACCTCCCCACACTTAAGATGTACATTATCCTCAATGTACAAAGTTAGGTCATAAGATTATAAGCATAATAGCATAAGATAGGGAGAGAAATGGAACTTCCTGATTTTTGGATGAAATCCTTGGAGTAGGGAGAGCAGATTTGGAAAGGAAGATTTTGAAGTGCATGGTGAACTAGGCAGAGGTGAAGGTGGGGGAGGATACTCCGGTGGTGGTATAGGTTGGGTTCTACAATCGTGGTGCCAAATGGAAACGGCCGTGGTCGAACAGGACATGGTAGTCGTGGAGTACCTTTCCCAGTGGAGTTGTATATTCCTGATTAATATTGAGCTCTTAAGCTCTTTGTTACTGCGATAGCATCAATAATGTTTTAGGGGGTATAGATTAGTATGGTTACTCATTAAGAAACAACCATAAAAATAAAATTTTCAAGATAAACTAAGATAAGTTTTGTGGAACATAAAGAAAAAATAGAAATAAAGATAAAGATAAAGAAACATAAAATTAAAAATAAAAATAAAAATAAATGGACTCAAAAGTCCTTATCGCCGGATAGGTCGTGAGGTGGTGGTGAAATGTGGAGGTGCTGACAAATCTGCTGTAGAGTAGCATCAATATGGTCGAATCGCTAAAAGCACTGCTGCTCAAATTGAGTGAAGTGCCCAGAAATGTCAGTTATTGAAGCAGCCGCATGAACTAGTCTGTAGCTCGGCAGTGGCTGAGAAGGTGTACCTCATGAGGTGGAGGGATATCATCAGTAATATCTATTGGGTCATCCTTCTCGGTGGACTAAGCTAAACGGTATTGAGGAGGATCAAACCCACGACAACGTTTAATCATCCTCATATGGAGCAAACTCGAGATGCCCTGTGGAGATATCTGGCTGATGAGTGTGAGTGATGAGGACTGCACCACTGTGTTGAGGAGGCCGAAGTGTCGTACAAGGCATGTCACATAAGGGCCTATGCAAATGGCTCACTTCCTATGTCTCTCAGTTTGATGACGAATGGCTAAGGCAATAAAGTATGCTAGATCGAAAACGTACCCGTGTGCCATGCTCCATAAAAAATAAACGTCGTGAGTATGAGCGATGTCGGTTCTCTCTCACCAACCCATCAAGGTATGAGCCAAAATGGCGTGGAGATATCATACTGTTGGAGGGAGAGCCGATGCCTTGGAGTAGCTAGGGTCATAAGTGGCTGAAGCAGGGACCAGGGCCCTCCAACAGAAAGAAGGTGTGTATGGAACACTCAATTGGCATACTAAGGCGCCGAGACAGAATTGAATTGTGCTTGGGTCGTTGAATTCCGACATAACTATCTGAAGATGGAAAGTCGAACAAAGCTCTAAGGTGAGCTCCTTGTATGTCGACTCGACAATGTCAAAGAAACGCCCACATAGTTCGATAGTAAGGAGGGCCCTAACTAAGTCGGCGAGTTGGACCTGTTCTAATGTGGCGTAATCAATGCACCATCCTAGGCCAAGGGGTCTTGCTCGAAGGATTTGGAAGAGCTCCTCTTGGGGTCTCGATGGGAATTGTAAAAATTGGTGTTGTATTTCAGTTGTTGCACTGGAGGAGGTAGTCCCGGGCCCCTTTCAGTTTTTCGAAGCGGGGACGGCTACCTTAGACTTCCCTCGAGTGTTTTTCATATTGTGCCTAGAAAAATAAAGTGAGCGATTAATTCAAACCAATCAATAAGCTAAGAGCGATAAAAATTTGCATTACAAGAGTTAGTCTACTATGAAACAGTAGAGAACTAACGATTAATATCAAATAATAGTGTAAATGTTTATGGAAACAGAGGTTAATCAATAAAATATTAAACTTAGCTAAAATGAAATCAACAAAGCTCAACTGATTGTAGAGTCTATCTAAACAAAACTAGACTAATAGCATGCATTAGCTAAATTAAATTAATAACCAAATTAAGACTCATCCCCCCGTTCAGTATTATAAGCAAAAAGATAAATAAAAAGTGAATAGATTAATAAACAGTAATAATTAGTGAAAAACAAGCAATAAATTGAGAAAATAAAATAAAGAAATAAAAAAAGTTAATAATACTAAGAGAAAGGGGAAGAAAGAAACTGACGGTGGCTGGTATAAATGCAAGTGGTCGATGGAGAGGGCGTAAGTCAATGGCCGACAGAGAGGGTTGGGTCGGCGCGTCGTGTGTATGTGTGGCTGAAATGGGGGAAAGGAAGTAGGAAGAGAGGAAAGGAAAGAGAGAATGTTAAATGGTGGTCAGTCGAGGGGTGTTTGATGGTCGGCGATGGGCTAGGACGGTCAGAGTTGGGGGTGAGAGTGAATCGGCGGCTAGGGTTTTGTAATAGGGAAGATGATGAATAGTGACAAGATTTTTGGGGGTTTAAATAGGGATCAAAATGTTTAGGGTCATGGGTGTGAAAACAAAGAGAGAGCCACGGTCGTATAGGTCCCGTGTTGTACCACACGGCTGTAGCCCATGCCCGTGTGCCCTATTCCTAGCCCGTGTTTTTCGTGAAATTTAAGTCCAAGCATATATGATTTCTCAGCCCACGCCCGTGTTCCCTGGGCGTGTTGGTGTACACGGCCATATTGTACAGCAGTGTACTGCTTCGTTCGTTTTTCCCATGCCCGTGTATTAGGTCACACGCCCGTGTGTTATGAACAGAGGCGCCCACATGGATTGGGCACAGGCATGTCGCACGCCCGTGCTACTTTTTCGTTGTTGTCCATGGGTTATGGGCATGAGCATGTCACACGCCCGTGTTAAATTATCAATATCAACCATGGTGTGTGGGCACAGGCGTGTGATTGGTTTGTATGCCTGTATGTTTTTGCCAGGTTTCTGCACGGTCTCTGAGCACGCCCTTGGGGATCTGTCGCATCCTGTGTCTCAGCATATTTTAAAAATTTTAAGGTCCAATTTTAGCATGGTTGTGGCCACCCCCTTATTTTATACCCGTGGTGTCTTCCATGGCCACATCGCATGGCTATGTTTGGTAGTGCTCGCTTCTCCCACGGCCATGTATTGGTTCATACATCCGTGTATTTTGATCAGGATTTCCCATGGCCTAAGGCACGGTCGTGGGCTTTGTTCGTGGAGTTCGTGTGCCTATTTCACACGGCCGTGGTAAGTAATCAGGTTCACCCATGGCCATATCGCACGGCCGTGGTGATTAGTCGCATCTCGTGTGGCCATCCTAAGTTTGGGAAAATTTTAGTCCTATTTTCATACGGCCAGGGACATGCCCATGGCTCTAACCCATGATGGGGACACGGCCTAAAGCATGCCCATGTGCCAGGCCGCATGGTTATAAAAACCTGCGTTTTAGTATTCAATTAGTGATTGTTAGATGTTATAAACTGAAATTAAGAAAGTCAACAACATTGGTGCTTAGGTTGCCTTCCGAGAAGTGCTTATTTAGAGTCTAAGCTCGACTTACCTTACGTGCACCTTTACGCGAGTTCATGGAGTCGAAGCTCCTCTCTATCATTCTTAAAACCCTCACCATTATAAAGTTTAAGTCGATGACCATTTACCTTGAAAGTGCCGCGGTTTGGATGAGTGACCTCTACTGTGCCGTATGGAAAGACGATTTTAACTACAAACAGGTCTGACCACCTTGATTTCAGTTTGCCAGGGGATAATTTGAGCCTTGATTTATATAGTAAAACGAGATCACCGGCTTCAAATTGCTTTTTTTTTAAACAAGCATCATGGTGTCGCTTTGGTGCTTCCTTGTATAGGCGCGAGTTCTCGTATGCATTAGCATGGCACTCATCTAACTCGTTTAACTGCATTAATCTTTTCTTCCCTACAAGTTTAAGATCAAAATTTAGAAATTTAATAGCCCAAAATGCTTTATGTTCAAGTTCAAATGGTAGATGGTAACTTTTCCCATAAATAAGTCTATAAGGGGATGTTCCTATGGGAGTTTTGAATGCGGTTCTATAGGTCCATAAAGCATCATCTACTTTCTTTCCCTAATCTTTCCTATTTGACTCGACTATCTTCTCTAAGATACATTTAAGTTCTCTATTGGCTACTTTGACTTGGCCACTAGTTTATGGATGGTAAGGGGTAGCTGTTCTGTGGTGCACTCCATATTTCTTTAACACTTTATCAAATTAAGCATTACAAAAATGAGTACCCTATCACTAATAATTGCCCTAGGTATTCCAAATCGAGAAAAGAGCTTTTTAAGAAATCTCACTACCATTCTAGCATCATTAGTAGGTAAAGCTTGGGCTTCCACCCATTTCGACATGTAATCAACCGCTACTAAGATGTATTTATTCCCAAACGAACTAGGGAATGGACCCATGGAATCAATAACCCATACATCAAATATTTCACATAAGAGCATATATGTTTAAGGCATTTCATCATGTTTAGAGATATTACTTGTCCTTTGGCATTTGTCACAAATAGTAACATACCTATTGGCGTCCTTGAATAGTGTGGGCCAATAAAAACCTGATTCGAATGTTTTATGAGCTGTCTTAATCCCACTGTAATGCCCTCTAGTTGGTCCTGAATGGCAATGTTCTAAGATCTTGTCCACTTCTTTCTTTGAAACGTATCTTCGGATGACTTGATCTACACATATACGAAAAAAAAGGATCTTTCCAAAAATAGTTTTTCACATTAGCAAAGAATCGCTTCTTTTGCTGATGTGTCAACCCTTTTGGGGTTATGTTAGTAGCTAAATAATTCACAATGTCTACAAACTAAGGTACCACATAATCAGATATGAGCAAGAGTTGTTCTTCCAGAAACGAGTCATTTATCTCAGTTTTATCAAGTTCTTTAAGATGTGGATTCTCGAGCATGAAAAGGTGATCTGCCGCCCGATTTTTAGCCCCTTTCTTATCTTGTATCTCTAAGTAAAATTCTTGCAATAATAAAATCCATCTTATTAATCAAGGTTTTGCATCAGACTTAGTTAAAAGGTAACGAAGAGTAGAATAATCAGTATAAATGATGACTTTAGACAAAATCAAATATGGTCTATATTTGTCGAACGCAAAAACCATAGCTAGCAACTCTTTTTTCGTGGTAGTATAATTCTCTTGTGCAGCTGCCAAAGTCTTGCTAGCATAATAAATGGGCTGAAAATGCTTGTCTCTTCGCTATCCAAGAACTGCACCTATTGCAAAATCACTCGCATCACACATTAATTCAAAAGGTAAATTCCAATCAGGTGTAATTATAATCGGAGCATTAGTTAATTTCTCTTTGAGAGCGTTAAATGCTTTTAAACATTTCAGAATTGAAGGGCACATATTTTTCTAGTAATTTCGTTAAAGGCTTAGCTATTTTAGAAAAATCTTTAATAAATCTTTTATAAAAACCAGCATGTCTTAAAAAGCTTCTAATAGCCTTAACTAAATTAGGAGTAGGTAGTTTTTCAATTGTCTCAATTTTTTATTTATCAACCTCTATCCCTTTACTAGAAATTTTGTGACCTAACACAATACCTTCACGAACCATAAAGTGGCATTTTTCCCAATTAAGTACAAGGTTCGTTTATTCACACCTTATTAAAACTCGTTCTAAATTTTTAAAGCAGAGATGGAAATAATTATCGAATACCGAAAAGTCATCCATAAATACCTCCATAATGTCTTCCAGAGTTTGTCAAAGATGGCTAACATGCAACGTTGAAAAGTGGCAGGAGCATTACATAATCCAAAAGGCATTCTACGATAACCAAACGTACCATATGGACATGTAAATGTCATTTTCTCTTGATCTTCAGGAGCTATTGGGATTTAGAAGTAGCTAGAGTGTCCATCCAAGAAGCAGTAGTACATATGCCCCGACAGTCTTTCCAACATTTGATTAATAAAAAGGCAAAGGAAAGTGGTCTTTTCTGGTGGCACCGTTCAATTTCCTATAGTCAATGCATACTCTTCAACCTATGACTGTTCTTGTAAGGATCAATTTGTTCTTTTCATTGGCCACAACAGTCATGCCTCCCTTCTTAGGAACAATCTACACAGGACTTACCCAAGCACTGTTAGAAATAGGATAAATAACTCCAGCATCTAGAAGTTTAATTACCTCAGCCTTGACAACTTCCTTCATGTTGGGTTCAATCATCTTTGAGCTTGAACACATGGTTTGTATTCATCTTCCATCAAAATTTCATGGGTGCAAAAAGAGGGACTGATTCCTTTAATGTCAGAAATTTTCCAAGCTATGGCTCTTTTATGTTCTTTTAATACTTGGAGTACTTCTTCTTTCTCCTTAAGTTGCAAGTTCGAAGCAATAATCACTAGCAATGTAGAGTCATCTCCTAAAAATGCATATTCCAACTAATTGGGCAATTGTTTTAGTTCCAGTTTGGGAGGTTCATCAATAGAGGGTTTTTGTCTTAGTTCATCATTTATCTCAATACCCTCATAATCCATTTGTCTTGGAGAAGGTTCGTTGGAGTTCAAATCAATTATTACCTACTTTATCTCAGTGGTAACTTTGTCCTCCTCCCCACTTTGAATGAGACACAGTTCCAACGTGTCTTTAAGAGCGATTTCTTAAAAAGAATCTTGAATAGAATAGTCAATAGAATAAATAAAATAACAGGAATCATCTTGTTCTCTAGAGAATCGCATGGCATCATAAATTTTAAAAACGATTCCTTCATCACCCACCCTAAGAAAAGTTTACCATCCCCTACATCAATAACTGCTCTAGCAGTGGCTAAAAATGGGTGCCCTAGAATTAAGGGCACTTCAACATCCTCATCCATGTCAAGCACAACGAAATCAACTGGGAATATGAATTTATCTACTTTAACAAGCACATCTTCAATGATACCCCTAGGATATTTAACAGATCTATCAACTAATTGAATACTCATCCTAGTGGGTTTTAGTTCCCCAAGACCTAGTTGCTTGAACATTTTATAAGGCATTAAATTAATACTAGCACCTAAATCAGCTAATGCTACCAATTAAACAGGGAATAGTAAAACTTCCTGGATCTTTCAATTTGGTTGGTAGTTTGTTCTGAAGGATAGCTGAACATTCCTCATTGAGTTCCACTGTGGATAACTCTTCAAACTTCCTTTTGTTTGTTAGAAGCTCCTTCAAAAATTTTGCATACATGGGCATCTGCGAAATAGCTTCAACAAAAGGTAAGTTAATGTGTAACTGTTTAAAAAGTTCAAGAAATTTACGAAATTGTACGTCCATGCAGTCTTTCTTTACCTTTGTTGGATATGGGATGGGTGGCTTGTATTCTCTAAGTATCGGTGGAGCATCCTCAACTTTCTCTTTATCAGACTCTTATAGCAACTTCTTTTCAAGTTCAGCTAGCATTTTTCCATTCCTTAATGTGACTGCTTTAACATGCTCCCTAGATTGGGTTCAGTATTACTCAACAAACTTCCTTGTGGTCTATTAGATATCATCTTAGCAAGTTGACCAATTTGATTCTCAAGCACTTGAATTAAAGCTTGCTGATTCTTAATTACTGTTTCGGTATTCTGAAAACAGGTTTCTAACACCGAGATGAATTTTTCCAACATCTCCTCAAGGGTTGGTTTCTTTTCCTACCGATAGGGTGGTTGCTGAAATCCCGGAAGAGGTGGTGGCCTTTGATTTCCTTGATTCCCTTAACCTCCCCATGAAAATTTTAGATGATTCCTCCAACCTACATTGTAAGTGTTACTGTAAAGATTGTTTTGAGGACGAGGATTATTACCCATATAATTCATTTGCTCGTTTTCCATGCCATGTCCATAGGGGGATTACTTTGGGTTGCCTACACTACTTCTATTCGTGTCGCACTGCATAACTGGATGCACCTACGTAGAACCAATTAAACCATCAATCTTTATATTCAAAAGTTCTACCTGGCAAGAAAGCATGGCGACTACATCGATATTAAAAACACCGGTGGCTTTTGTCGGCTTTGTCCTCATGACTTGCCATTGATAGTTGTTTAATGACATCTCCTCTATAAACTCATAAGCCGCCTCAAGTGTTTTGTTATTTATCATTCCACCGGCAGCTGCATCTATCATTTGCCTCGTTGAGGGATTCAAACAATTGTGGAAACTATAAACCTGTAGCCACAGAGGTAACCCATGGTGAGGGCACCTTCTCAATAAATCCCTGTATCTCTCCCATGCATCATAAAGAGTTTCTAGATCTATCTGCACAAAAGAAGAGATGTCATTCCTCAACTTTGTCATTTTAGTCAGTGGAAAATATTTTAACAGAAATTTTTCTGTCATTTGTTCCTAAGTAGTGATAGACCCTCGTGGTAGAGAGTTCAACCACTATTTAGCGTTATTCCTTAATGAAAAGGGAAATAAACGAAGGCGAATGGCATCATAAAAAAAGCCATTAATTTTAAAGGTGTCACAAAGTTCCAAAAAGTTTGCTAAATGTGTGTTGGGATCCTCGTCCTGCAAACCATCAAACTGAACAAACTGTTGTATCAGCTGTATAGTGTTAGGTTTCAGTTCAAAATTATTCGCAGCAATAGCAGGCCTAACAATACTCGATTCAGTACCAGCTAAATTAGGCTTAGCATAATCATACATAGTACGATGAGTAGGATTCTGATTCACAAGATTTGCAGCTACCACAAAAGGTAACAGAATATTCTGATTTGCCTCTATCTCTTCAGTCGTATTGGTCACATCCTCTTGCTCTTCCTCTATGTACTGTAGGCTCTGCCTTATTTCTCTACAGTTTCTATGAGCTGATGCTTCTATCTTTCTATCAAAAAACAACAGTCCTGGCGGATTTCTTCTAGTCATAAACTAGAGACACCTATCAGAAAAAATAAAAAGAAAAATTTAGTAAATAAAACTTAAAATAAAACAAAAAGTAAATTGAAACAAAATTAAAAATGGCTAAAGTAATAAAAATCGAGTGTTCCTCATATTTCAGTTCCCCGGCAACGGCGCCAAAAACTTGATTACGATATTTATGATCATACCTGTAAAGCTAAACTATTATCACGTTAAAGGCAAGCGCACCTATCGAACAGTAGTATAGCGTATGGCAAGACCGGAATGTCAAACCCACAGGGACTAAAAGTACTAGTATTAACTTTCTTCTTATTATCTAGCCTAAAAAAATAAAGGGGATTTGTTTTAAACTAATTAAATTAAACTAATTAATTAACTAAGAACGCGACAAAGAATGAATTGGGGAAAATACTTTTGGAAAACCGATTGATTAAGACAATACCCAAGGAAGAATCCACCTAGATTTCACTTATTATACGAATCTGAACTAGATGATTTATTCACTTGACTTGATGCGTAGAAATCCCTAATTTATGTTAATATCTCTTTCAAGATTAAAAACAACTAACCCTAGGTTGATTAATTGAAATTTCTTTCTAATTAACACCACTAGTGTTGTATTAACTCGATCTATGGATTCCCCTATTAGATCTGACTCTAATCTGGCAAATTTTCGTCGTCCTATGTCTAGGATTGCAATCAACTCTTAAATAGGGACTTTTGCTCCACTGAATAAGCACATTCAACTTGAATTAATATCCTAAAATATTAATACAAGAATTAAAATGCAATTAAGAACAAATCCAATATTTATCATATAATTCAGAAATTAATAACAAGATCTGTCTTAGGTTTCATCCCCCTCAGGTATTTAGGGGATTTAGTTCATAATTGTAAAAGAAAACATCTCAAAATTGGGAAACAACAAAACATAAAGAAAACCCAAAAACCGTGAAGGAAATTAAATGAAGATCTTCAGCCTTGATGGAGATCTTTGCTTTCGAGATGAATCGATCAGTGTTCCCTGAGTAATTCCTTGCTTTCTACTCTGTGTCTCCCTTTGTTCCTCTGCTTGGGTGTTTTTTATAGATTTAAGAATGCTCAAATTACCTAAAAATTAGCCTTTTTTTAGTAGAATTGAAACAGGGCTCGACAAGGACACACTCGTGTGAGGCTGCTCAGGCCGTGTGCAATTCTGTGTGTCACACATAGGCGTGTGGTTTACCCGTGTGAGAATATCTAGGCAGTGTTGAAGGTTAATTTTCGGCCTATTTTGTCCATTTTTGGCCCGTTTCTTGCTCTTTTCGCTTCCTTATGCTCACCTAAGTATAAAACATGAAATTAAAGGATTAGGAGCATCAAATTCTATAAATTTAATGATAAATCATCCATAAATGTGTCAAGCATGGGATAAAAATATGTATAAATTATGGTTTATCAAGTACTTAGCATTCATACATGCAATTTCATAGAGGTGCCAAAAGCACAATCAAACATTAACAATAATAATTTTCAAATGCACATGATCATGAAAAATGCACATGTGAGATCCTACCCATACCATCCGCTACACACCACGAGTTCCCCAGAACTCGTCTGCCAAACTCCACTATATATGAGCAATGCTCAATGTGGTTAAACCATCAATAATCAATAATGCAGTGAAACTGCCAAATATATAATGTGATATAATCGCCAATCCCCTCGGTACTCCAAACGCAGTACACGGACTAACAGTATATGCGGGCTTAATATGCCGCCAGTACTCCACGGAACTCCTCCGTTGACCCCAAAATCTCATCCCAATGCACATGCAATATGTCATACAAATTCATACACAATCGCATTTCAATCCTTTTCACTTGTAATCGACATGCTCAACATGTCCTCAATAATCACATACGTTCAGAAGCAGTAAAACAATGTTTCAAATTTTCAAATTACCGTTAAGATAGTATTTATCAATATCGTTCAATTCACATGCTGTAGGAATTTCAT
Source organism: Gossypium stocksii (assembly GCA_020496765.1). NCBI lineage: Eukaryota > Viridiplantae > Streptophyta > Magnoliopsida > Malvales > Malvaceae > Gossypium > Gossypium stocksii. The sequence goes on from CM035624.1 coordinate 125,277,911, forward strand.
TGTGCATCATTAGCAAGCTCACGTGTATATATATACCATGGTAAATATTTCATGCATAAAGCTAATATGTCAACATTTCATACCACATAACATAACTATGCATAACAATCTCAGTTACACAATCATACAGTCAAACGAGCAGTTTGCCAACACACCAATCTTTTAAGGCTCAAAATATACCTGGTTCGGGCACTCGTAAATCTAATAGTTTGGTTACTATGCCAAACCAATCAGCAAGCTAATTATCAAATATAACATATCATTTATCATTATCAAACAAACTTTACAAGTTTAGAACCCACACCTTCTTTTTTTTTTTTTTTTTTTGCTTTCTTGCAGTACCTAATGAATCTTCCAATTTTCCTTAATAACCCTTCATACAATCCTAAACCAAAATTCAGTACAAACTAAATCAATTTACCACTTAATCAACTCCCAATTTCCCACTTATGGGTTCAAACCAATTGTCGAATTAATAACTATTTTACAAATTCAACTAGTTCGATTCCTTACCTTGTATCGATGCGAACCATACGTACGATCATTCTTTAGCTTTACGGTTGACTCAAGACGTTTGGATCAGCACCTAATTTCATAATATACTGGAAAATCAGTAGCTAATAATCATTCAATTCTTTCATTTAATCAACTCATAACATTTACCCTACAACTATGTCGAAGCAACAATTAATTTTGCACTGAACCGCACTTACGCTTCCCGATTTGTGGGATTCGAATGCCCAAACGATCAAGAACGTTTTTTCCATAATTGACATAGGTTTAATAGATGATTAGGAGGGTTCAAGAACTCAAATTAAGGCAGGAATTAATTAGGCAAGATTCAAGAAACAAAATACCCATTATTCTACACATATGCGCACGCACCACCATCCATGGTGGCCGAAATTGGGGCTGAATTTTAAAATGATTTGAAACCTCATTAAAATATGGAAAAATAATTTTAAAAACATTTAAAATCCCCTAAATTCTAGATCTAAAAATTTAGGTTTTTAATGGACAAGACCAATTAAGAAATTGAAGAGAGAAGAGACCTTACACAAGTTAGTCGAGAGAAACGACAATGGCACTTTCTAGGCGATGTTTGGGATCGATCTTGAAGTTCAAAATTCTAGATTTGGGGCTGATTTAATTGAGGAAAAATTGCAGCAATATATTAAAGGGAATGGTGCACAATCTTGATGCAAAAAGAAGAAGATGATGATGATGATAAATGGGGAGGTGTAGGCAACGGCAACAATGGAGGAAAAGGGGGGGAAAAAAGTAAAAGTGAAGAGAAGGAGAGGGGGTTAGGGACAGCTAAGGTAGGAGAAAATAGGTTAAAAGGCTGATTATTTTGATAAAAACATGTATTTATCCCTAGGTTTACTAAGCTTGGATGCCAACACATAAAAAAAAACAAGGGAATTCAAAAAAAAATTAATTTATTTTGTAAGAGTTGAGACTTGAACTTGGGACCTCCAACAAACTTTCAAGCTTTCACATTTAATGACTAGCCATTAGGTCAATTCCCTATTTTTTGGATATATTTCTAAATCTTATGGAGCTAAATTTGGTATGTTACAATTAAATTTCAATTGCTTAAATTTGTTGTAATTTTAAGTTAAGTTAAGTAACTTTCATATGGACTTCCTAAGCATTCAAAATGCTTACTCGTTATCTTATTTCCGTGTAGATCGTTGATTTATGAAATGCGTCAATTGGATCACTATGAAGCTCACACTATCTTATCAGTGATTCAGTAGTCTTTTAATCATTCTAGACTCAGTTATATGGCATGTATATAGATGTTGTTATGTATATGTGTTTACTTAAATGATGCTTGGTTTTGAATGGTTACTATTGGTGAATATCAGTGAATATGTTCGCAATGTCATAAGATATAGTTGAAGTGTATGAACAACAATGGTTGTAGTGAATTGGTTAAGTGTTGAAATTGAATGGTATCAAATGTTTGAATAATTAGTGGTTTCATATGTTGATATGTTTTAGCCAAGTGCCTAATTGATGTTTAATGGCTTGAATGATCTTTTGGAAATGGTAAAATGGAGGTTTGGAAGATGTTTGTGCATGTTTTTATTTGCTTTATTGTAGGTTTTAAAAGTGCATCTAAGCACCAATTGTATTGTTTTGAGTTAGGCATAAAGAGGGACCAAAATGGAAGATTTTTTTTACCTATTTGGCTTTAAGGTATTGATACCTTAGATGAGGTATCGGTACATTATGTTTTTCAACTAAATCCTTACAAAACAGAACACTAAAATGATATCGATACTAAAGGAAAGTATCGATACCTAAAATGTTTTTCAATTAAGGAATTAACCTTGAATTGGAATGAAATAGAATATATTATGTCATAAATTGATGATTTGATAAGCCAAGCTAAATTGATTTGATTTAGATTGGTTGATAGTGACAAGAATTGAATTGAATATATGTGAAAATATGACATAATGTTATAAATGTGAAATTGTATCAGTATTGTTATGTGATATGCTATCATATTTGAGGACTGATTGTGTTACCCTATAAATTGTTCAGGCAAAGTCAAATATAGTTGGCATGCCATAAGATAGGAATAGTTCAAGTTACTTCGACTACGTGTCAATGAGGTACTAGGTGCCAAACTACTTTGGTTCTATCAATGAAGCAATGGGTGTCAAACACATTGATGAGCATTAGGGTAAACTATTTACTTTGGCATTGTCTAATGAGGCACTAGGTTCCAAACCGGTGTGATTGGTTAGATCCGTGTATCCGTCCAAGTCTGATTCAGGTTAATAGGGATATCTAAATAGGATAAATGATATTCAATTTGAGTTGATATATTGATTTAATGATACATATAAATATTGTGGTTCAGTTATACAAGCCTGGAGTGCCAATATGGACATGTGACAAGTCGATGACTATGATTCGGAATTTGTATTATGGAACAAAGTAGTGGTTGACATTAAATTGGAATTTTATGTATATTTGATATAAAGATGAATTTATATGATATGGGAATAAGGTCATATGGTTTAATATGAAATGGGGTGAGAATGAGATTGAATGTGATTCTAAGTAATTGGGTTTGTTATATATTTGAATTGCTATATAATGTGGTTAAATGTTTACTCACCTTTTTTTATATTTGATTTTTCAAGTTAGGAAAACTTCACCAAGCTAAGTAGCAAGTAATGTTATATTGTAAATTGAGGTAAGTTATTGGTTTAATGCCTATGGACTTACTAAACATTGTATATGCTTACCTCGTTTGCTTTCACTTTCCCTGTAGATGAGTCATGTCCCGTAAGTTAAGGGCACAACACCTTGAGTCCCCAAAAATAAAAATAAAAAAATTCATCATCTAATTATTACCTAAACCCTATATGTTGTCTATAACAGGCCAATTTAGTCCAGGCCCAAATTACAAATAAATAAATCAAAAAAGGTTAAACTAAAAAAATATAATAAAGTCCAAATAAAAAAGTCCAATGTCCATTTACAAAGAAAACAGCAAGCCCAAAATTACAAACCCAGAAGACCCAAATCAGACAAAAACCCCAAAGCCCATGACCCAAAATTTTCAAGAAAAAACAAAAAGAAACCCTAGTTCCGAAGCCGCCGCTGTCGCTCCACTTCATTAGCACGAACATCGCCCGAAGTCTGATGCCTCGGAAGCGTCTTTCCCCACCATCGGCCAGGGACACCTGCAAAACAAAAAGAAAAACAAACGCAACAACATACAAAGAATAGTTGCAAGAAACAGTAGAAATGAATAGTAAAAAAACAATGTAATCTATGGTTATAAAAGCCATGACAATGGATTGAAAAATTTTTTACGGAGAAAAATATACAAAAAAAAGGCAATTGAAACAACAGAGAAAGAAAAGTTCTAAAAAGGCGGTCCTTTTATTTTTTACCCTATTTTATTTTACTTTTTTTAAAATAAATATAAAATAAAGGAAATGAATCGAAAACTTACAGGGCTCCTCGCATTCTGCCACCGTGAGTGGCCGAGGACCGTCATCTCCAATGAAAGATGACATCTTTCGGGCTCGGGGAGTCGAAAGGCCAAAAATGGCCACTTTTGCACTTTCGGACCACCCTGGACGACGGCGCCGTCGCCGGTGACCAGTGGCCGCCACAGTGGCCGGATGGCCGACCGAGAGGGTTGTGGAGAGAAAACAGATAGGGGTTTTCTTTTTTTTTTTTTGAAAGGGGGCTTAAAATGATTTTTTTTGAAAATTTTTTGGTATTTATAAGCCCCTTACACAATGTCGTTTTGGGCTTGACCCTCAAACGCCCAAAACGACGTCATCTTGAAGCACAACCCGGATCCAACCCGAACCATCCATAGGATCCGCGTGTTTTTTTGGGGATATTTGCGCTTTCAGTCCTTCCGCCTTTTTAGCTATTTTAATTAGGTCCTAATTCCATTTATTTTTTTTAGAAATTATACCATTTAATTTCAAACCTTTTTGAATTTGGTCCTCAGACCGTTGACCCCTCAAGGAAGGACACGTGTCCAGGAGTTTTGGGATATTTGCCCATTTAACCCCTATTTTCTTTAACCTATTACGTTTTAGTCCTTTTTAGTTTATTTATTTATTTATAATTTATACTCCTTAATTTCATTTTGACTTCAATTTGATCTTTGGTTTATTTAAATTCAATTTTTTTTTAAGAAAAACAAACTATTTTATTTACTATTTATTTATTTATTATTTCTTCAACTTTTTTAAATAATTAAAATTCTTTTATTTATATTCCTTTTATGTACTTTTATATTTTATTGTCATCGTTATTATTCTTATTATTATCATTATTATTTATTTTTCTTTTATTTTTTAATTAGTACTAGAATAATAATTAACGTGATTATCGCCATACTATTATTAGTGCATTTTTATGGTCATTATCTCTTTTAGTTTTTTTTTGTGTTCTTGTTGTTTTGTTATTTTATTATTGCTTGTATATTTTGGCACTTTCATGTCTACTATTTGTTAATCATGCATTTTTATTTTATTCTTATTTTAAGTTACCTTATTTATTTTGTTATTTTTATGATTTGATTATTAATATTATTATTAATTACATTAGTATTACTATAGTATTCTTCTTATTATATATTATTCTAATGTTCTACTTATAATTTTATATTCTTTCATTATTACAATTGTACAAACCAATTTTGGCCTGGGGCCTAAAAACCAAACTAAACCTAATCCACTAAGCCCAAACACTAAACAGCCCAATAACAGACCCAAAACAAAAACCCTAGCCCACAACCTAAACTTTTTCTCAGTTAAACCTAATCCCACTTGCTAGCCGCCCCTAGCCACTACCACGCCTACAGTACCGCCCTTGTCACATCCACCGCCCGTTTGCCTGCAAGAAGAACAGAGCAATCAATTAAAGAACAAGTTGTAAAGAAAATACGGCTATAAAAGCCATTCAAAACCGAATGTATGGGAGGATTTTTTTTCCTTTGGATTTTCAAAGATTATCAATGAAAAACAATAGATCTTCAAACACGAGTAAAACAGAGATTCGAAACACATAAAATACTCAAGAATAATCAATAGATTGAAGAAGGAAACCTAAATCGCGTTAAGGGTATTTCTTTATTATTTATTTTTATTTTATTTTCTTTACTTTTTCTTTTTTCAAGTCTATTATAATATTAAAATATATCAATTGAAAGCAAACAGAAAAAAGAAAAAAATTATCTTTTTTGAGCTCCGACCACCGTGCGTGGCGGCACCGACGGCAGAGCTGCGGCGGCCGATGGCCGGACTCAGGGGGAGGGAGAGAGCTCCTTTGAGAGTTTTTTTTTTATTTTTTTCGGAATAAGGAGGCTGAAATGAAAGGAAAAGAAAATTTTGGGGTTTAAATACCCAGTAAAAACGACGCCGTTTTAGTCCCCCCGTTTAACATCAAAACGAAGTCGTTTTGATCCGACCCGTGTGCGACCCAACCCAACCGCCCTAGGATCCGCGTGTTCTCTAGCGGAGGGGTTATTTACGCTTTTAGCCCCTCCACCTTTTATTGTTTTAAAACCAAGTTTTTTTAATATTTCAAAAGTGCCCTATAATTAATTTTAGTTTTCAATTCGATCCTCCCTGTTGCTGCGCGTTTTGGGAGGAAGGGTTTATTGTTCTTTTGGTCCCTTCACTATTTTTGCGCGTTCAAATCGGTCATTTTCTCTTTATTTATTTCTAAATTTGTCCCAAACTTTTCGTTTTATCTTCAATTTAATCCTTTTCGTTATTTTGATATTTTATTAATATTTTTTTTCATTTTGTTCATTATTATTCTTAACTTATTATTGTTTTTATTTTTATTTTTATACTACTTATTATTATTATTATTATTATTATATTATATTTAATAATTATTATTTTTAGTATTGTATTTTTACTATTATATATACTGTTATTTATTATTATTATTGATATTATTATATTCACTATTATTATTATTTACTTATATTTTAATATTATTATTGTATTTATTATTATGTTATACTTATTATTATTTTATTACTATTATTATTTTCATTATTATAACTTTTATTTTTCTTCTATTACTACTATTTTTAATATACCTTACTGTTTATATTATTTTTTAGCATTACTATTATTCCATTTTTTTTACTACAATATTAGCATACCGTTTTCATTTTTATTATTTATTATTATTACTATTATATTATTTCATCATTAACTTTTATACTATTATCATTATTATTACCATATTTATACTTATTTGTTATTATTATTATTATTTATATTTGTTGTTATTTACTATTTTTATCTTTAATCTCATGTTATCTTTTATTATTTTTATCTAGTATTTGTATAGCATGCTTGTTTTATTTCTTTATTTTATTATAATTTTGTTGTTGACATTCGCATTACGAATATCTTATTATTCCATTATGCCTGTTAATATCGCGACTTATCTTTGCTTGTTTTCTTGCCAATTCACGGTGCATTGATCAATACCCAGTACATTTTTATCGATGTTTCGCATTTAGAGATTCGAGAAAATCGTGCCCTAACTTATTGGGCTTCGGTTTTTCTCATTTAATCTAAATAGCAGAATATCCTTTTAACTCGCAATACGGGTTTTTGAATAAAATGCTTATCCTCGGAGATCCATAAGTGACAATAAGGTTCGCCCTAAAGAATTCCATGAGGGAAACCTAGTACTGAAAAGGATCTTTCCTGTTCAAAAGGACTTCAAAGGAAAGTGGACGAACTAAGAAAGATTTTATGTGGTAAAAAAAGGGGGGCCTCCTCTGGAAGAGCATTGATACTGACCAAGATAATGCAAGACTCTGCCTAATCCAGTGAACTCAGATTCAGTCAAGAAATACTTTACCTAAAAAAAGAGAAAGAAAGAAAAGAAAAATAAGAAAAGAAATCGAGAGGCCAAGGCGAAAACCCGCAAAAGGCGCCTTGAGACCAAAGAGGTTTTGAGTTGAAAACCCAGAAAAGGGCGGCTCAAATTTTGATCAAAGGGGGTCATGCAGTAGTCTTGCTATGCCTGAATTAACAATGAAGAAGTATGCTACGTCTTGGGGCATCGACAAAGTACTCTGAATCCCCTAAACACATATTGAGCTAAAAAAGGGGTCCTCAAGAAGTTGGTGCAAAGAAGCTCATGCTGCGATATCTAGGGGACCTACTTTTTTTTTTGCTCATTTTGTATTCTAGCAATATTTGCTTTCTTTGATTAATCCATCCTTTTCAAATTTTGTTCTTGATGAATTCCAGTTTTGTCCATCATTTTGATCTTTTTCAAGCATTTTGCATTGAAATAACGATTAATGGACCAAAAATACTTTCACAAAAGAAGTTCTGCATATTACTCTGGAAGCTTCTAAATAATACAGGTACCTAAAACAGGACCATTATTTAGAACTTACCCAGCCTAAGTGTTGGAAGTATTTGATAGAAAGGAGTCTAAAATTGCGGCTTTCTCTCCAGATTCTCTATTAAGGATATAAGTTGCACGAAAAAACAAGGCATTGTGTCGGTGACGCAACCTCGATAAATAGTAGGCAATGTTAACCCAAGCATTAAAAGGGGTTCATGCTTGAAAATTTGTCATTTTGTATACCCCTCTGGTCATGTTACTTAGAGAGGGATGTGACAGATCAATTGAAAAGGATTCAAATCCTATACCCCTGAATTGTAGAGGGGATGGATTAAAGATGAAGCAAATCCTATACCCCTGAGATGTAGTGAGATGAATTGAAGATGAAACAAATCCTATACCCTGAGTTGCAGTAGGTTGGATTACCAAAAAACCCTAAAGTTACAGTAAGACAAATTTGTAAGCAAAATACCAGTTGAACAAGAGGGGGACGTAATACGTCAGTGATAATGCCCTGATGAACAATGAGCATTGACACCTTAAGCGCTTAAAAAGGAATCATTCTCATGACATTTTTGCATTCACATCATTCATGATACATTAGGTTAAGAGCATTTGATTCATCCTAATCATAGCATCCTAATCATTTGGCATAAACATAGGCATATGAAACCGAGTCTACAGGATATGTCCCCCAGAGGGTAGTGTAGTAGCATCGATGAACTCGTAGATCCTATCTCTCTGACCAGCAGTGGAATAGGTTGAAAATTGTAAATCGTGTCTCCCTAACCAGTAGTGGAACATGATTTAAGCCACCATCTTATCTCCCTGACCAGCAGTGGAATAGGTTGAAGATTGTAGATCTTGTCGCCCTAACCAGTAGTGGGGCAAGGTCGAAGGCAAATCTCGTCTCCCTAACCAATAGTTGAATAGAATTTAAGCCACCATCCTATTGCCCTAACCAGCAGTGGGATAGGTTAAAAATTGTAGATCTTGTCGCCCTAACCAGTAGTGGGGCAAGATCGAAGGCAAATCTTGTCTCCTAACCAGTAGTGGAACAGGATTTAAGCCACCATCCTATTGCCCTGACCAGTAGTGGAATAGGTTGAAGATTGTAGATCTTGTCGCCCTAACCAATAGTGGGGTAAGATCGAAGGCAAATCTTGTCTCCCTAACCAGTAGTGCAACAGGATTTAAGCCACTATCCTATTGCCCTGACCAACAGTGGAATAGGTTGAAGATTGTAGATCTTGTCACCCTAAACAGTAGTGGGGCAAGATCGAAGGTAAATCTCGTCTCTCTAACCAATAGTGGAACATGATTTAAGCCACCATCCTATCTCCCTGACCAGCAGTGGAATAGGTTAAAGATTGTAGATCTTATCGTCCTAAACAGTAGTGGCACAAGATCGAAGGCAAATCTTGTCTCCCTAACAAGTAGTGGAACATGATTTAAGCCACCATCCTATCTCCCTGACCAGCAGTGGAATAGGTTGAAGATTGTAGATCTTGTTGTCCTAACCAGTAGTGGGGCAAGATCGAAGGCAAATCTTGTCTCCCTAACCAGTAGTGGAACAGGATTTAAGCCACCATCCTATTGCCCTGACCAGCAGTGGAATAGGTTGAAGATTGTAGATCTTGTCGCCCTAACCAGTAGTGGGATAAGATCGAAGGCAAATCTTGTCTCCCTAACCAGTAATGGAACAGGATTTAAGCCACCATCCTATTGCCCTGACCAGCAGTGGAATAGGTTGAAAATTGTAGATCTTGTCACCCTAACCAGTAGTGGGGCAAGATCAAAGGCAAATCTTGTCTCCCTAACCAGTAGTGGAATAGGATTTAAGCCACCATCCTATTGCCCTGACCAGCAGTGGAATAGGTTAAAAATTGTAGATCTTGCCCTAACCAGTAGTGGGGCAAGATCAAAGGCAAATCTTATCTCCCTAACCAGTAGTGGAATAGGATTTAAGCCACCATCCTATTGCCCAGACCGGTAGTGGAATAGGTTGAAGATTGTAGATCTTGTCGCCCTAAAAAGTAGTGGGGCAAGATTGAAGGCAAATCTTGTCTCTCTAACCAGTAATGGAACATGATTTAAGCCACCATCCTATCTTCCTGACCAGCAATGGAATAAGTTAAAGATTGTAGACCTTGTCTCCCTAAGCAATAGTGGAGCAGATCGAAGCCACCAACCTTGTCTCCCTGAAGATACAGCGGAACAGGTTGAAACTACCAATTTTCATCTCCTTGAAGTTCTAGCAAAGAAAGTCGAGGCTACAAATCTATTTTCCCTAAAATTGCATTGGAGTGGCTCGAAGCCATCAACCTTGTCTCCCTGAAGATACAGCGAAACAGGTTGAAACTACCAGTTTTCATCTCCTTGAAGTTCTAGCGGAGAAAGTTGAGGCTACAAATCTCTTCTCCCTGAAATTGCATTGGAGCAACTTGAAGCCACCAACCTTGTCTCCTTGAAGATACAGCGGAATAGGTTGAAACTACCAGTTTTCATTTCCTTAAAGTTCCAGCGGAGAAGGTCAAAGCTACAAATCCCTTTTCCTTGAAATTACATTGAAGTTTCAGTAGAGAAGATCGAAGCTACAAATCTCTTCTCCCTGAATTCTTATCTCCTCGAAGTTCCAGCAGGAGTCAGTCGAAGCTACAAATCCTTTCTCCCTACAATTACATTGAGAATCAATCCTTATTTCCTTAAAGTTTTAATAGAGAAGATCGAAGCTACAAATCCATTCTCCCTGAAATCCTTATTTCCTTAAAGTTCCAGCGGAGTAGGTCGAAGCTACAAATCTCTTCTCCTTGCAATTACACTGAGGATCAACCTTATCTCCCTAAAGTTACAGTGGAGCAGGTTGAAGTTAAAGTCTTATCTCTCTGAAATCGCGATGGAGTGGATCAAAGCAATAGGATGCAGTGGTATGAAACGAGGCCACCTGAAGAAGAGAAGCACCAAAGAAGTAAGACTCAGCGAGATCGGGCAAAATTGGTCTTTCTTGAAAGTCTTTGTCAATTCCCGTTACACGATAATGAGCAAAGAGGGGTAGCTGTACAAACCAATTTTGGCCTGGGGCCTAAAAACCAAACTAAACCTAACCCACTAATCCCAAACACTAAACAGCCCAATAACAGACCTAAAACAAAAACCCTAGCCCACAACTTAAACTTTTTCTTAGTTAAACCTAATCCCACTTGCTAGCCGCCCCTAGCTACTGCCACGCCTGCAGCACCGCCCTTGTCACATCCACCGCCTGTTTACCTGCAAGAAGAACAAAGTAATTAATTAAAGAATAAGTTGTAAAGAAAATACGGCTATAAAAGCCATTCAAAACCGAATGTATGGGAGGATTTTTTTCCTTTGGATTTTCAAAGATTATCAATGAAAAATAATAGATCTTCAAACACAAGTAAAACAGAGATTCGAAACACATAAAATACTCAAGAATAATCAATAGATTGAAGAAGGAAACCTAAATCGCGTTAAGGGTATTTCTTTATTATTTATTTTTATTTTATTTTCTTTACTTTTCTTTTTTTCAAGTCTATTATAATATTAAAATATATCTATTTAAAGTAAAAAAAGAAAAAATTACCTTTTTTGAGCTCCGGCCGCCGTGCGTGGCAGCGCCGACGGCGGAGTTACGGTGATAAATGGCCGGTCCGATGGCTGGACTCAGGGGGAGGGAGAGCCCCTTTGAGAACTTTTTTTATTTTTTTCGGAATAGGAAGGCTGAAATGAAAGGAAAAGAAAATTTTGGGGTTTAAATACCCAGTAAAAACAACGCCGTTTTAGTCCCCCCGTTTAACATCAAAACAACGTCGTTTTGATCCGACCCGTGTGCGACCCGACCCAACCAGCCTAGGATCTGCGTGTTCTCTAGCGGAGGGGTTATTTGCGCTTTTAGCCCCTCCGCCTTTTATTGTTTTAAAATCAAGTTTTTTTAATATTTCAAAAGTGCCCTATAATTTATTTTAGTTTTCAATTCGATCCTCCATGTTGCTGCGCGTTTTGGGGGGAAGGGTTTATTGTTCTTTTGGTCCTTCACTGTTTTTGCGCGTTCAAATTGGTCCTTTTCTCTTTATTTATTTCTAAATTTGTCCCAAACTTTCCGTTTTATCTTCAATTTAATCCTTTTCGTTATTTTGATATTTTATTAATAATTTTTTTCATTTTTTTCATTATTATTCTTAACTTATTATTGTTATTATTATTTTTATTTTTATTATTATACTACTTATTATTAATATTATTACCGTTATCAATATTATTATTATTCTTATAATATTATTATATTATATTTAATAATTATTATTTTTAGTATTGTATTTTTACTATTATATATACTGTTATATTTATTATTATTATTGATATTATTATATTCACCACTGTTATTATTATTATTTACTTATATTTTAATATTATTATTACATTTTTACCCTTTGTATTTATTATTATGTTATACTTATTATTATTTTATTACTATTATTATTTTCATTATTATAACTTTTATTTTTCTTCTATTACTACTATTTTTAATATACCTTATTGTTTATATTATTTTTTTAGCATTACTATTATTCCATTTTTTTTACTACAATATTAGCATACCGTTTTCATTTTTATTATTTATTATTATTACTATTATATTATTTCATCATTAACTTTTATACTATTATCACTATTATTACCATATTTATACTTATTGGTTATTACTATTATTATTTATATTTGTTGTTATTTACTATTTTTATCTTTAATCTCATGTTATCTTTTATTATTTTTATCTAGTATTTGTATAGCATGCTTGTTTTATTTCTTTATTTTATTATAATTTTGTTGTTGACATTCGCATTATGAATTTATTATTATTCCATTATGTCTGTTAATATCGCGACTTATCTTTGTTTGTTTTCTTGCCAATTCATGGTGCATTGATCAATACCCAATACATTTTTATCGATGTTTCACATTTAGAGATTCGAGAAAATCGTGCCCTAACTTACTAGGCTTCGGTTTTTCTCATTTAATCTAAATAGCGGAATATCCTTTTAACTTGCAATACGGGTTTTTGAATAAAATGCTTATCCTCGGAGATCCGTGGTGTCGTGCCCTAACTTACTGGCCATGACATTTTGTTTCTTCGAGGTAAGATTTTTTTTCTTTTATAAATAAAGGCAATATTCGATATTTGGAAGTTTAAGGAACCGTGCCCTAACTTACTGGGTTTCGACTTTCCTCGTTCAACCTAAATAATCGAATACCCTTTTAAAATGCATGGATTTCAAATAAAAGGCAAGCTCGTTCTCAAAGGTTCTAGATGTTGTGTCCTAACTTACCAGATATGACATTTTATTACTTCGAGACGAGAGGGTCTTTAACGTTTGTTTCAATTCATTCAAGCGTTTTTTAATAAAAGGAGGGATTGTATTTTAAATTCTTTCAAGTTTTCAAATCTTCGACACTAAGACACTAATTAATCAACTAGGTACCAATTTTGGGCGTATCGAGGGTGCTAATCCTTCCTCGTGCGTAACCGACTCCCGAACCCGTTTTCTTGATTTTCATAGGCCGAAATTGTTGTTTTGATAAATTAAATTGTTTATTAAAAACAACCACTTTTCGAGATGACCCGATCACACCTCAACAAAAAGATTGGTGGCAACTCCCGTTTTTTCGTTCCATTTTTAAAATCAAAGTCGATTACCGTTTCACAAAAAAATTGTTTCGACAACCATATCATACATTAAGGTTCAAACATTTATCCATTTGTATATCATGCCCGAATAAATTAAAAACACATCACCTTAAGTGTTACGTTTGTTTTTACGCGATGCATAAAATGGAAAATTTTTAAACCGAGGCGAATGTTCATTATTTTGAATTTAGAAAAGTCATATTCTTAACTTACAAAATATGACTTCCTTCTAAAACCGAGATAGTTGAATATTTACTTCAAAATAAATGAAAACGATATTTAAGTAATGATCAATTGATGTTTATTCTCGTTTTCGAGGATTTAAGGCATTGTGTCCTAACTTACGGGACATGATCCTCTTTCTCGATTAACTTGAAATAAGCCATTTTCCCGAAAATTACTTTAGTTAGGTAGTGCCTTAATACAAAAAGGATCGTGTTTTAAACTCTTTTCAAATTTTCAATTCACGACATTAAGACATCATTAATTAATCAACTAGATACCAATTTTGAGCATTACGAGGGTGCTAATCCTTCCTCGTGAGTAACAAACTCCCGAACCCATTTTTCGAATTTTGTAGACCAAAAATTGTTGTTTTAGTAAATCAAACCATTTATCAAAACGATTAAATTACGAGGTGACCTGATTACACCTCATAAAAAAATAGGTGGTTACTCTCAGTTTTTCGTTTTTTAAAATAAAAGTCAATTTCAAAAAAAAAAAGGTTTCGACATTTTCCATTTTAAATAGGATATTCGATTACTTCGGTTCAAAGAAAAAACCATACCCCATAAGTTAGGAGCACAACTTCTCGAATTACCTACATACAAGAACGTTGCTTCAATCTTAAGTACTACTTATGCGTTACACAAAATAGATACTACACTAATGTGACATACGATGAGTCTACTCGAACGTGGTATGTTGTACAAAACAGGTGAATATATGTAGGCATATTATAATAATAACAAACTTATGATATTATAATTATAGCAACACAAACAATAAAATAACACTATAATAAAATAACAAAAATAATAGTAGGAATAATAGTACAATTTAATAATAATAATAATAATAATAATAATAATAATAATAATATATAGTAAAATAACAGAAAAAGATATGATGATGCTATGATTATAACCGTTTAATATTAACAACAATAAAATTTTAACGGAACTAATACTAATTAACAACAATAATCATCTAATAATATAAATGGTATCAATATTTTAAAGTGAAGGACTTAAATTAAATAATATATAAATTTAAAGATGAAAAACATGAATTGCGTAACTTGAAGGGTAAAAATGCAAATAACGAAATTAAAACTGTTGGAAATAAATCATTTTTGCTCACTAGTGTGTTTTTCCGGAAATAGATTAAATTTTCTTTAAAAATAAATAAATGTTTTAAAATCGACTATTTTTAAACGCCGATCGCTACTAGGTCATCTTGATGGCCGATGTAATCTCTCAAATTCGGGGTTTAGCGTCTAGCTGGGTGAAGGAAGTTACAAATTAAGATAATTAAGAATTTAAATTAAATTAGGATAATTAGAGTTTTAATTTAGATAAGATAATTAGGAATTTAATTAATAGGTTAAATAAAATTTTAGATTTTAGTTAATATAATTAAGAGTTTAAATTAAATTAGTATAATTAAAATTTTAATTTATTTAAAAAGAGTTCTACTAATATGGTAAGTATAAAAATATTTAAACTTAAATTTTAGGGATTATAGGTTAGACCCTAATTCAATAAAGAATATGGTACATATTATATTACAATATTATAACAACTATTTGCTATTTTATTTTATTTATTTTATTTTTTGTTGCATTTAATGTATTATATTACAATAATTATTTGTTATCATTTATTAAAATTTTAAGTGGAATTTTTTCGAATGTAATTAAGATTGAATCATACATGATCATCAATAACAGACTAAGATAACTAACATTGAACTAAAACTTATAATTATATTATCATATATTTATACATATCTTAACTTGTAAAAAGTTTAAACAAGACTATGTAATTTATAATTAATTGTACAAAAGTATAATGATCAAGCTATGTTAAATTAACAATACATGCAATATCATTAAAGTAAAATACATAACATAAGCTTCATTAAAACAGAAATCAAGCCAAGTGATATTAACATTAGATACAACATTCAAAATTAATTTTACTAGAATATACAATATAACATAAATTATAACCATTCAGAATCTTTATGTATGCAAAGAGATTCACCATTGGTGCATGGAGGAATGCACACACACATTTCCCACTCACCATCTTTTTTATTAATTATATAATTATGATATACTGTGAAATTACTGTATGATGATGGCACATGCACCAGTGTCATATAGTTCAAGGCTTAGTGCCCGAGCCAGACTGAGTAAATATGGACTTCGGCCATTCAGGCATTTTAGCCCACTGAGGGTACTCTACCTTTTTCTCAGGTTTTTTCTCCTCTTCTTTTTCATGCTTTGGGAACTCATGTTTATGTTCCTTACCCTCATCTTGTTTTTCCTTGTACTCGGGTATTTCCGAATAATCAACTTCATCTTTCTCGTGCTCTTTAGGCTTTTCCCATTTGAGGAACTTAGGTTTTTCTTTCTCATACTCTTCGTCCTCCTTCGATTCGTGTGACTCGTGGCACTCTTCATGTTTATATTCCTTACCCTCATCTTGCTTTTCCTTATACTCGGGTATTTTCGGATGTTCGACTTCGTGTTTCTTGTGCTCTTTAGGCTTTTCCAATTTGGGAAACTTGGGTTTTTCTTTCTCGTACTCTTCATGCTCTTTCGATTCGTGTGACTCGTGGTACTCTTCATGTTTATGTTCCTTACCCTCATCTTGTTTTTCCTTGTACTCGGGTATTTTCGAATATTCGACTTCGTGTTTCTCGTGCTCTTTAGGCTTTTCCCCTTTGGGGAAATTGGGTTTTTCTTTCTCACACTCTTCGTGCTCCTTCGATTCGTGTGACTCATGGCACTCCTTATGTTTATGTTCCTTACCCTTATCTTGTTTTTCCTTGTACTCGGGTATTTTCAGATATTCGACTTCATGTTTCTCGTGCTTTTTAGGCTTTTCCCATTTGGGGAACTCGGGTTTTTCTTTCTCGTACTCTTCGTGCTCCTTCGATTCGTGTGACTCGTGGTACTCTTCATGTTGTTTGCAGGGTTTTTGTTTTTCCTCCTTGTGCATTTCAGGCTTCTCATGTTTTGGATACTCTTTGTCATACTTTGGTTGTTTGTATTCCAGCTTTTCGTATTCAGACTCTTCCTGCTTTTCATATTTTGAAGCCAATTGTGATAGTTCCGATGAGGTTGTTTGTGTCTTGAATAAACGTCGAGCTGCTGCCGAGACGGTGTGGCTACTAATCATTAGTGAGACACTAATAAGTAAAAGTTGGAAAAGGAAGAAAGGGTGACGAATGTTATGAGCCATGGTTAGCGAAATACAAAGCAAAGAATTTTGAGTGTATTTGTGTGTGGAGTTGTTGTCTATGTGTAGCAAGACTTTTAAAGGAGAGGCTGAGAGATGGTTTGGTGGGATTTGGCTCCACGTTGTTTGTACCAATTTCTCATCTACATACTTGACTTATGGTGGGATTATGTTAAGAAAGGTGCTCAATCTATGTCAAATATTTTTACATAAATATACAAATATAATCTTCCAAATATGTGAAAAAAAATGTTATAAAAATTAAGTGTGTATATATATATTGAACAATTTTTTTTATTTGGATAATAGTTTGTGAGAGCATTTGGTTCAAGTAATATAAGATTACTTTTCATAATAGGATTACGGGAATGTAAGATTACAAGTGAGATGTTTTGTATGTTATATTATCTTATTTGGTTCATTTAATTTGAATTTTTATGTTTGGTTAAGAGTACTTAAATTTACCTAAAAGTATATTTTTACTAAATTGTCTTTGTTATATAGAATTTGTTCTCTTAATGTTTTTTAGTCTCAATTTCCATAAAATTATGATAAAATATTATAATTTATATATTAATAAGTAAATAAACGATGTTGAAATAAATTTACAAATCATATTAAGAAAAAATTATTTTTAATTAGATTTTAATTTTATTTTGAAAAAAAAGACTAAATTAATTAAAATAAAAAAATAAATTGATTCAAAATTTAATACTATGCTTATAATTTAAGATTAATTACACTTTATATTACAATATTTTAATACTATTTATACGAAATTATAATATGAGATACACTATTAAAAATCCAAATAACATAATCTTATTTTAAAATATAATATTACATTTCGAAATAAAAATGTGGACTAACCAAACACGACAATTTTTTTTTTTTTTTTTTTGGTGTGACCTGCCCACCTTGTTTTAATTTCTTTTTAACATTATTCTGTGAGCAGTTGAACTAAACCAAGTGCCTTTATCCATTATAGGCAAAAATTGGCTCATTGAAGGCAGCTCAAACTTTGATCACTCTAGGGTAGACCACCCAACTGCTTGCAAAAAGTATAATGTTATATACTTTACGTATCTCCCCACTGTCACATTCACCAAAGTTTTATTCTTCTACTTCATAAAAGAAAAGCTTCTTTAAAAATGTTCGTGGATTTTCAACTTTGTGTTAGGCTCAGTTTTAGTCCCAGTCAGAGTCAAATCAGCAGAGTTGGATGAAGCATACCAAACTCGGTCCAAATTCTCATAGATGAACCATATTGAGTCCCAGATATTATATAGAAGAAGTTGCTTTAAGACCAACAATTGTTACTGACATATTGTATTTTTAGAGAAAATATACTTGAAGACACCACATTAATAGGATTATGATAGGCGTGAGCTACATGATCTGACCACTGACAACAATTGTCTGGTTGGTTCCCAGGGATAGGGTCCCTGTGGCAACAATGTTTCATTGGAAGAGCAAATAATGGTCTTGAAGATAGACCTGTTGCAAAAATTCTTGAAGGCTAAGCCTTATGAAGCCTCATGGAGTCATTATAATGAGCCTCTCTTCTCACCTGGCTGACTACACAAATGAGCCACCACCGTTCTACTGGTGACACGGCACTACCAACCATAGAACCTCCCCTCTATAAATGCACTCTAAAACGATGAAGAAAGGATTTTTACCTCCTCAGGAACCCTAAGCACTCACTTCTAGCATCCAGCTTCCTTTGCTCTTAGGCCTTCCTCACTCCTCTTCCACTCCCTTCTTTTTATGACTTTTCGCCTAACTATATGAAACAGCCTCCTTAGCACTACCACCTTCTCTTTGTATCTCTTCCCTTTCTGATATTCAATATTAACACATGCATATATAACATATAATTTTTTTTACCAAAATAATATATAATTTATTAGAAAACCAAAATAACATCAAGTATTGATTATCTTTATTAAAATTGCTTATTTGGTTCAAATTTTTATGGGCCAACAAAGCTATCTTAGTTTATAATAAGAGTGAACTTTCACCTCGGGGTCGAAGGCAACTTTCACCTTAGAGTCAAAGGCAGTTGCTATGACATGAGGGGTTAGTGGCCCATGGTCCTAACATGTATCACACTGTCAATTAGTTTGGAATTATGATATGAACCCATTCTCCACCCTAAATTTAATAATTTCGAATAATTTTAAATATGATACAATTATATAAAGTAATTAAAATAAATATAGAATCATGAATGTATCAAAATATATTGATGTTGCAGATAAGTTTATGACATGGTAAAAGTTGAGATTTTGACTTTCGAAGGTTAGGGTTGAAGTTTTACTATTTACAATTACAACGTGTGGTCTCTATCTAATTTTGTGCATATGTTTTGCATGGTTTTGTCCAACTTTTTTCGGATTAGTCCAATTTTTATTAAATTTTTTGTTCATTGTACATTATATTAATTAAATTTTACATTATAATTAATCAAACATATATATTTATATCTGCCTTAACTTGTAATTATATTGTCATATATTTATATATGTGTTAACTTGTAAAAGGTTTAAATAAGACGTGCAATTTGTAACTAAGAACAATTTACTTTTGTTAAAGTAGAAGAGTATAAAGATCAAGCTATGTTAAATTAACAATACATGCAATATCATTAAAGTAAAATACATAACATAAACTTCATTAATACATAAATCAAGCCAAGTGATGTTAACATTAAATACAACATTCAAAATTAATTTCACTAGAACATACAATATAACATAAACTATAACTATTCAGAATCTCTATGTATGCAAAGAGATTCACCATTGGTGCATGGAGGAATGCACACACACATTTTCCACTCACCATCTTTTTTATTAACTATATAATTACGATATACTGTGAAATTACTTTATGATGATGGCACATGCACCAGTGTTATATGGTTTAAGGCTTAGTGCCCGAGTCAGACTGAGTAAATATGGACTTCGGCCATTCAGGCATTTTAGCCCACTCAGGGTACTCTACCTTTTTCTCAGGTTTTTTCTCCTCTTCTTTTTCATGCTTTGGGAACTCATGTTTATGTTCCTTACCCTCATCTTGTTTTTCCTTGTACTCGGGTATTTCCGAATAATCAACTTCATCTTTCTCGTGCTCTTTAGGATTTTCCCATTTAAGGAACTCAGGTTTTTCTTTCTCGTACTCTTCCTGCTCCTTCGATTCGTGTGTCTCGTGGTACTCTCCATGTTTATGTTCCTTACCCTCATCTTGTTTTTCCTTGTACTCAGGTATTTTCGGATATTCGACTTCATGTTTCTCGTGCTCTTTAGGCTTTTCCCATTTGGGGAACTCGGGTTTTTCTTTCTCGTACTCTTCGTGCTCCTTCGATTCGTGTGACTCGTGGTACTCTTCATGTTGTTTGCAGGGTTTTTGTTTTTCCTCCTTGTGCATTTCAGGCTTCTCATGTTTTGGGTACTCTTTGTCATACTTTGGTTGTTTGTATTCCAGCTTTTCGTATTCAGACTCTTCCTGCTTTTCATATTTTGAAGCCAATTGTGATAGTTCCGATGAGGTTGTTTGTGTCTCGAATAAACGTCGAGCTGCTGCCGAGACGGTGTGGCTACTGATCATTAGTGAGACACCAATGAGTAAAAGTTGGAAAAGGAAGAAAGGGTGACGAATGTTATGAGCCATGGTTAACGAAATACAAAGCAAAGAATTTTGAGTGTATTTGTGTGTGGATTGTTGTGTATGTGTAACAAGCCTTTTATAGGAGAGGATGAGAGATGGTTTGGTGGAATTTAGCTCCACGTTGTTTGTACCAATTTCTCATCTACATACTTGACTTATGGTGGGATGATGTTAAGAAGGTGCTCAATCTATATCAAATACTTTTACGTAAATATAAAAAATATAATCTTCTGAAAAAATATTACAAAAATTAAGTGTATATATATATATATATATATTCAACAATTTTTTTTTATTTGGATAATAGTTTGTGAGAGCATTTGGTTGAAGTAACGTAATATTATTTTTCATATTACGGGAATGTAAGATTACAAACGAGATGTTCTGTATGTTATATTATTTTATTTCATTCATTTAATTTGAATTTTTGTGTTTGGTTAAGAGAACTTAAAATTACCTAAAAGTACATTTTCACTAAATTGTCTTTGTTATATAGAATTTGTTCTCTTAATGTTTCTTAGTCTCAATTTCCAGAAAATTATGATAATTTATTATAATTTATGTATTCATAAGTATACAATGTTGAAATAAATTTATAAATCATAATTAGAATAATTAGTGAAAAGTGATTGTATCACCAATCATAATTATAATCATAATTAATATGAGAATAAATAATTATAATTTTAAAGTATAACATGAATTGTTTCAATATTAACAAAAAAAATTTATTTTTAATTAGATTTAAATTTTATTTGAAAACAATAGACTAAATTAATTAAAATAAAAAATAAAAAATTATTTGAAATTTAATATTATGCTTGTAATTTAAGGTTAATTACACTTTATATTACTATATTTTAAACATTCCGTAATATAAAATTTGACCAACTAAACACGACATTATTTTTTTTTTATTTTGCGGGGGGGGGGGGTGGGTGGGTGAACAGCCCACCTTGTTTTAATTTCATTTTAACATTATTCTGTGAGCAGTTGAACTAAACCAAGTGCCTTTATCCATTATAGGCAAAAATTGGCTCATTGAAGGCAGCTCAAACTTTGATCACTCTTGGGTAGAACAGCCAACTGCTTGCAAAATGTATAATGTTATGTACTCTACGTATCTCCCCACTGTCACATTCACCAAAGTTTTATTCTTCTAGTACATAAAAGAAAAGCTTCTTTAAAAATGTTCATGGATCTTCAACTTTGTGTTAGGCTCAGTTTTAGGCCAGTCAGAGTCAAATCAGCAGAGTTGGATGAAGCATACCAAACTCGGTCCAAATTCTCATAGATGAACCATATCAACAAACCACTAGACTAGATACTATATAGAAGTTGCTTAAGTTGCTTTAAAACCATCAATTATTATGACATATTGCATTTTCAAGAAGAAAATATATTTACAGATATCACATTAATAAGAGAGACAATCATAAACCTTAAACATGAACTGTAAAATAGATATAAAATATATCCAAAAAAATTGCTTTGGAAAGCACCGTATCAGATATTCTCATTCTGATATGCCATGGAAAAGTTGATATCTGATGCTACAATTTAACCCATACATCCATAAAAACTTAGGATTGGAGAAAGACTTACAAATGTTGAGATTGAAACCTTAGACCTACCGGATGAACCGAGAAAACTCTGGACATAATGGAACATCGAATCATGTATCTTTCCATGTAGCAATCAAACAAATTGATATTAAGTTGAAAATTGTTATTAAATGAATTAGAATTCCAACATACAAAATCAATTTTCCAACACCAGGTCCCCTATATTCTTTTCAACATCCTTTTCAACCACAGATACAGAAGCAAACATATTATTACAACAATGTAGTTATTTTATTCCTTGATATCACAAGGAATAAACATTATTAGATCGCGATGACACTTAACACTTACGAATCAAGTAAACTGTGAATGGAACAGCGAATGCGAATGCAACAGATAAAAAAGATAAGATGGATCGAGAAGGTTAGCACCAAAATAATCGGTCCTTCACTACGACTCTGTTTTTTCCATTCATGATGCTTCCCTTGTAATCCAATGTCCATTTCTCGAAAGTACAGTTGACAAAGTCATAGTAGCCACCGTGCAGAGAAAGCATCCCTTTCTTCACCTTTTCTTCTATCCATGGATAAGTAAGCAGATTCAACAGTGAATTGTTGATTGATTCCTGAAAAATAATATCATCATATTCATCATTCGATTTTACTTTTTAAGCTACTTCACCCTTTCTGGCAAACATGAAATGCATATAATACGGATGAAATCCCAAAGCAGAATATTTGTGTTGGACCAAACACAATCAAACTAAAACGGAATGAGAGTACCTTCTCGCAGTGTGTGCATTGCTGGTCAAAACTGAGGTTTGAAGCAGCAGCCTTTGTACTTAGTTTTGCGTTCTTTCCGACAATAACCCAACTCCGGATAAAGCTACTGAAACAAGAGAGTTTATCTAAGTAAGCAATGCATACAGAATTAATAGGTCTTGTCAGAAGATGCTAATGGTAGATTAGATTAGATTGCCAAAAACAAGTTGATTTTCTAACTAAACCTTGATTGCGCTTTATCTTGCATACTCATGAGGGCACGAATGCCACCACAGCAGCTATGACCAATGATGAAAACGTTTTCAACCTGCGAAAGGAACATATCATTAAAAGTTGTACTTCGAGAGGTGGCATAACACGGATGTTATAAAGATGAAAGACTTACTTCAAGTGAATTTACAGCAAACTCCAGTGCAGCATTGGTTTCCGATGGGCCACTCTGCACAAACAGAAAGGAAAGGAAAGGAAAGTGAATAGAATTTACAATATCAATTCCTAAGACCAAAACTAAACCTAAGTGAAATAAAAGCACAGCAGTATATACCTCATATGTTGGCACCATATTCGCAACATTGCGAACCATGAAGGCTGCTCCTGGTTCAAATCCCAAAATGGTTGAAGGGCATACCCTTGAATCTGCACAGGCAATCACCATAAACTGTTCTAGAAATGGTTAGCATAAATATCACTGTATCTCACAAGCAATCACTGCATGATAACATAGGTCATAGCAAAAGAACAACTACAATGAAACATTGGAAGGAACATCATTACTTTAGGAGCTTGACCCTTGGCAAGTGCTTGATAGCGTTCCAAGTTTTCCCTGCTCAAACATAAAAATGGATCAAATGACAAGACCACTTCTAATTCAAAGCTAAAACAACTCAGTCCAGATTTTGCAGCTTACATATATTTATGGCTTTTGAAACTGAGGAAACCATTTTTCAACTTGTCAAACAAATCACAACCACTTTCCATTTCCATTATGCCCTTTCGTTCATCACCTTTAAGCTCCCGTGTTAGCGCTGGAGGCTCTGCTGAAGCCTTCAGTTTCACACCTGTGTTGCTCCTAACAAATGTCAAAGAAAAGACATTTGTGGCAGCATAAAATGGATTTATCAGTCAAACTGAATCCAACAAACAATATTTGCAGGTGAGTTAAAACCAAATTAGAAATCAGCTTATCTCTTAAGGGTCAACCCAGAAACACTTGCATTGTAGTCGTAATCTTAAATTGTATAACTTCTCCTATAACAAATCATCAAACAAGAAGAATCAGAGCTTAAAAGCAAACTCAAACAAGATCTTAGTGAATCCCCACTAGCTTAACTTAATAACCACAACCTTAATTCCCAATTTTCATATCAGTTCAAGCCTTATTGACGCCATAGAGCTAGACTAAACTTGCAAAAATAGTCTCTGCAGTAAAATTACAATCAAATTCTTTTTACGTAAAAGATAAACAATAATCCCCTTTGTTTCCTTTTATAGACATCCACATTCCAAGCGTATATTTTCAATCCAAAAAAGGAGTTACAAACTATTTTATTTCCTTTTTTATAATTTCATTTTGCTAGATCAATAGTTCAACATCTTACCTGCAACAGTAGGAAACCAAGAAACATAGAAAAAAAAAAGATTAAGCATTTGGAGATATACCTCTCCAATAGACCACAAGAAAATCTGAGATTTTAAAAACTGGGAAACAGAATAAAACAGTCCCTAACCTGAAAGAAGTCCAAAATCTGAACTGGGTCGGTAGAAAATCCCCACTTTGGACCTTGGAACCAAAGATCTGCTAACAAAAGAAGCAAAACCCAGATTCAAGACCATGCAAAGTAAGCATTAAACGAATAAAGAGAAGAAGGGTGAAAGGGAGTATTCTAGACATACCGTTGGAGTTCCACTTGATAAAGGATGCTTTGAGAGAGAAGTTGGTTGAAGAGCTGCCATTGAAATCGGGTTGGATCTAAAGAGTTAAAAGATGAGAGTGCCTTTAAGGAGTAAAGAGGGGCAGCGATGAAAAGTAGTGGAAGAAATTAAGAGAGGGGATAGTGAAGAATTAGGGGAGTCGTTCAAAGCACAAAAACAAAGAGGTAAAGCCTTGGTTTTTTAAAAAAGGTGGTTGTGTTGGTTGGATCACTGCTGTCCTAACCTCCAAGAAAGACGGAGAAAACAATGTCGAAATAAATGAATAGGTAAATTCACCGGTTGATGATGCAACTTTTGAAACGCTTTCATTTTAGTCATCCGAATATTAAACATTAAATCTTTAATGACATTTAATTGTTCACGCCATAATATGTTTACACTTTGAGAGTATTCATCCAAACATTTGTTGTGCTTTCTTTTTTAAGCCTTTCTCTTTTTTTTTTTGTCACTTTGATTCGTCTACTTATTTTTGTAATGCATCAATGCTGTAGAGAATTCTTATCAAGATTATCATTTTTCGAAGTTTTAAACTGATTTAGATAAATTTAAAATAACTTTACTCTTAAAGTCATCTAATTTGCTAGGCTAAAGTTTAGGCTCATGACACATGAGCAAAGCCTAAAAATTACTTAAGGAGCAAAAATGAATTAGAAGTAAAATGAAATTTTACCTCTATATGAATTTGTAGTTTAACAATTTTTAAAGAGATCAAATGAGAGATTAATCGATATATTTATATGTAAATATATAAATAAATCAAAATTTTATTTATTTATTTTAACAATAATATACAATTTAGTATCTAAATTATACCTTATTAATCAATATTATACTTACGAAATTTTTATTCTCAATTTGATATTTAAATAATTACACCTTTAATTAATTTGCCCAAAACATTAATTGCTACGTGTCAATATTTAAAAAAAATAAAAATCATGTCATTCTTTAAATTTGTGGAAATAACATTAAATAAAATTTAACTAAAAACTACAACTTTCTCTTCAAAATTATGAACTTTCTTGGAAGCCAAACAAGCTTTTGTAATTAATCCAAAACCACAATTTTGTATTTTTAAAGAAAATAAAAGGAAAGATGTGGGCGATACTTACCATATACATGCCTTTCCTTTTTCATTTTAAAATAAAGGTTAAGCAACTTTATTAAATTATTAGTAAATTTGTGTATTGATTATTTAATTTTAAAAGATTATAAAATGGATATTGAATTATTCAAAAATTTTCATTTAAATCCTTGATTATGGCCTTTAAAATCGTTGTTAGATGGTCTTTTTTGTTTACACCACTTGCACCAACCAAAAGTTACCTTTTTTGTTTTCTTCTACAATTCAATTTTTTTATAAATAATTTTGAACATCATGAATCTACAAATCAGAATAAAATTAGCTTTCTCCTCCAATCTTTAACAGTGTCCGTTAGATCGACTTGGATTTAAAACATGTTCTTCTACTTGTAGATGAGTAATGATGCACCATACTGATGGTCGAATTGTTACTTAGAGGCTTAGAGCTCACTATCTGAACTTAAAAAAAAAAAAACTTAACAACATAGTAACTTAAAATTTTTTAATAGGTTAATTACTTAAATGAAAACTTTTGAATAGTTTAATAACCATTTTATAACTTTTTAAATTTAAATGACCAAAAAATAAACTTACTAATTGTGAGACCCAATTTCTGCCTGGGCCCAATCAAACCAGCCCAAATTAAACACCCCACTAAACCGACCACTAAACCAATCACCCCACTAAACTGACCACTAACTCTATCACCCTACTAAACCATCCACTGCCTCCATCACCTCCACTAACGCCATCACCCTACTTGCCTATAAGTTGTAAAATTTGGCTATAAAAGCCTTTCAAAAGGATTGTATTCGGAAGAGGGATTTTTTGAGAATACACATACGAAATTAAAGAGAATACAAATCAGATTTTTAAGGTGACTTTTCATATTATTTTATTCTGTTTACTTTGGTGTTCACATTTTTTTCTTTACATAAACGAAAGAAGGAAAAAGAGAGGGAGTTTACCTCTGATTTTATTTCTTTTCTGATTTAGTCCCTAGTTTGTAGGGTTTTTATTTTTTTGTTTTAATATTTTATATTTGTTATTTAAATCGTTCTGTTATTTTATTTATATAATTTCTTTTAAATCTATTGAATATATATATATATCTTTTTCAAATCTATTTAATATATAATTTATTCTTTCAAAATGTAATTATTTTCTCTTTTATTACAAATTCTTTTATCTACTATGACGTTATATATATATATATATATATATATATATTATATTTTTACTTTTTACTTTTTACTTTTTAATATTATTATTGACTTGTTATTATTCTTATTGATATGGTATTATTTTCTTTTCTTATTTTTATTATTATTAATACATATATTATTATTAATGAATCATTTTTTTTCCTTTTTTCCTATTTATCTTCTATTATTACTACCATTTTTTATTATCGTTAATATTTTTACTACTATATTTAATATATTATTATATATATATCACTACTGTTATTACTATTATTATTAATTTTTCTTATATTACTATATTTTTATTATTAATATATTGTTAGCATTATTAATATATTATTATTTCTATGTGGCATATCATTATTATTGTTTTTTCAAAATTTATCTCTTTAATCCATTTTTTCCGATTTACTCATTTTTTTAAAAAATAAAGCAATGTTTCGTGTTTGAAAGTTTGAAAAATTGTGCCCTAACGTGCCGGGTTGCGGTTTTTTCAGTCGTCCAAATGTCTAAATATCCTTTTAATTTCAGGTTTTGAAAGATTAAGGGACGATTTTGGTTTCGAGGGTTAAAATGTTGCATCCTAACGTGCTGGGTGTGATGTTTTGTCTTTTTGGAACAAATAAGTCTTAATATTCCAAAACGAGTCGTTCAAATATTTTCTAAGAGAATCATATCTTAAAATCTCTTCAAATTTACGACAATAAGGATATTTGTTAATTAATTTGGTACCAATTTTGGGCGTTATGAGGGTGCTAATCCTTCCTCGTATGTAACCGACTCCTGAACCTGTTTTTTTTAAATTTGTAGACCAAAATGTTTTATAAGGTGGCCCAATTACACCTCAAAAAGGATTAGTGGCGACTCCATCTATGTTTTTAAAGTCGATCCACGTTTTTCAAAATTAAAAATGGTTTCGACAACTTGGCGACTCCACTGGGGACCAATAAGAAAGTCAAGCCGTGGAATTGGTTAATTTATGTCCTTTTGTCGAAAATGAAATTTTGTTTTGGAAATTATGATTCTTTCGTCACATTTGTTTGTGTCATTTGTGGTTTAAATCTCATTTGTTATTCCTGCATCATATTGCATGACCGTTGTGGTCGCGCCTTTTAAGTGGAAGTGAGGAACTATACCTTCGTGAGGTTTTCACCTCCGCATGGGCTAGGGGATCGCTTCTGTGATACATCCGTACATATGTCTTCGTGAGGTTTTTCACCTCCGCATGGCCATGGGGAAATGTATCCCCCTAAATTGAATTTGGTCCATATGAGCCTATAATGGGTGAGGATCAAGGAATCTGCTGGTTCAAGTACCATTTCTTTAGAACCGAACCACATATAGTGAACCTTAGGAGCCCACCTTAGGTAGAACTACACCAAACCTTAGTGGTTACCTAAATAGGTGTTCTAGGCTATTTATTTTTCTGTACTAACATGTTTCGTTTTGTTTATGATTACATCGCATCGCATCGCATTGCATTATTTAAGAAATGAGGTGTTGATTTATATTCGATTGCTAAATAGAATAGTTTGTTATGAGAAAACGAATTTCTTGATAAAGTGGATTATAATGCGGTTGTCTGAATATGGTTCGAGTAAACATAGTGAATGAAGGCTGATAGTCTACGGAGAAAAGTAAAACTTTGTTTTATTGCTCAAGAATTCAAGCCAATAGAGATTATTCGAGAGACGTCACATCTCAACTTTCTCAAAGAAGTTAAACAAGTATCGCGAGGATGAGCTAGCAATGAGTCGCAGCCCGAATCAAACAAAAAGAGCTGGTAGAGGTATCCATCGAAAAGTTTACGAGATTGGACCCTACATCTCAATATGAAAGAAAAGATCGATGTCTTCGCCTGGACTATGAGGGCAGGGCCGCATATGTAATCTGTTTTATGTAAAGAAGTCTGTTTTCTAGAAAAGTTATTCTAATGAAATTGAATTCAGAATCAATGCATCTATTTCTTTTTGCATTCATCAACATGCATTTTGCATTACATCGCATCATGTGTATAAAATTTCATAAAAAAACACTATTAACTAGATATTGTATTAAGGTTACCCTGGAGCATCGCTACTACACCCGAAGAAAAATAAAAGTTATGGATCAAAGGTTGGAGAGGTTAGAACAGATGCAAAAGGAGATGCAGGACCAACTGCAAATTCAGATGCAAGAACAGTTGGTCAGGATCCAACAAGAAATAAGGGATCAGATACTGAAATCCCATAAAAGCATGCTAGAATCTCAGAACAACATGATAAGTCAGCTAACGCAGCTGTTTAAGGGGGGATCTGACAAAGGAAAAGGCCCTATAGTTGATACTGGAAATGACAATGAAGACTCTACTTGTCCTACAAGCTTTGCCCCAATAAACATTCAAGCACAACCACCGAATGTGTCTGTTAATATTAGACCTCAGTATCAATCCGGTACCTCGGCACCAGTAAATTTCCCAATAGGTTCAAGTTCAAACCCCGGAGACCATCTTGTAACCCTTGATGTCCCCGACTTCAATGATGCGGTAGAAGTGGAAAAGGCAAAGGCGGAGCTTCCTAAACAGTTCAAAGACCGATGCAAATGGTTGGAGGAGAAGTTCAAATCACTGGAAAGTACTGATTACCAATGCGGAATGGATGCTAAAGAGTTAAGTTTGATACCAGATTTGATACTTCCTCCAAAGTTCAAGATGTCAGAGTTCGAAAGATACAACGGAACCAGTTGTCCTGAAGCCCATATCACAATGTTCTGTCGGAGAATGACGGGGTATGTCAACAATAACCAATTATTAATTCACTATTTTCAAGATAGTTTGACTAGGACCGCGGCCAAATGGTACAATCAGCTGAGTCGTGCTCAAGTCAAATCATGGAAGGATTTAGCGCAGGCCTTCATGAAGCAATATGGCCATGTGACATATATAGCTCCTGACACGATCACGCTACAAAACATGGGAAGCTTCAGGCAGTATGCACAAAGGTGGAGGGAAGTAGCCACACAAGTACAACCACCTCTCTTGGATAGGGAAACAGCAATACTTTTCATCAACACTCTAAAAGCCCCATTCATTAACCATATGTTGGGAAACACTACCATGAGCTTCTCAGATATAATAATGTCCAGCGAGATGATAGGGAACGCGATAAGATGCGAGAAGATAGATACAGGAGTAAGCACCCAAAGGTCAAACCCAAAGAAAAATGAAAATGAAGTGAACAATATGAGTAAAGGGTATTCCAAATGGGTTACCGTAGGCCAGCCGAGATTAGTGACTACTAGCTTTCAAGACCCCTCAAGGCGGGAATCCAGCTCGAGGCTGAACTTAGAAAAACTCCAGTCCACTCCCATCCCGATGACTTATAGGGAGTTATACCAAAATCTGTTTGATGCACGTGTGGTAGCTCCGTTCTAATTGAAACCCATGCAACCTCCATACCCAAAGTGGTACAATAAAAATGCCCAATGCGAATACCACGCGAGAATCACGGGGCACTCGATACAAAATTGCATCCCTTTTAAGAAGTTAGTCGAAAGGCTTATTGACATGGGCATTGTGAAGTTTGACAACCAGTCCGGTGTAGAAAATCCGTTACCCAGCCATGTTGATAAGGGGGTAAATACGATAATCGAGGATGTAGGAAAGAGAATTTAACAGGCATTCACCTTTACATACTTGGGAGTGTTTTGAACAATGGGACAGTGGAAGAGATCCCTGTATTTTTAGGGCTAATCTAGAGTCATATTTAAAACACACTTGTTGCTTTAAGCCTAGAGGCAATAAGAATCCTTTGTGAAATAGGCTTATGTCTAGCGTCTTTATTTCAATAAAATGCATCTTTTGTTTCTCATTTCAAGCAAGTGTTCTTTTCATTTCATTCATGATCATACCATACGAGTAAATATTCTTGGTTTTTTTATTCTTCAAATTTTCTTTCGACCTTATAACAGGTCTCCAGGTATCAATGATATGGGTGACACTGTTACTAACTTAGAATCTACTTTTGAGCGAGATATGTGTTTGGTGGGATCTCAGAGCTTTGAAGATAACTAAGATTGTAGCTTATCTCCTGATCTGTTAATGAAGGTGAACAAGATGAGCGACAAATCTCATGTTACAAAGAAATAGTGGAACCCATAATCTTATTCTATGTGGGGCATGTATGTCGTCAGGCCGATTTTGCCAAAACCCTCTGACAAGTAGCGATTCATCTTTTTGTGGTCGTTGATTACATTGCCAAGTGGACGAAGGCTGCTTCATATGCCAATGACACGGGGTCGATAGTCAGCAGATTCTATGACAGTATGAAATGCCAAAAAAGATCATATTTGATGATATATTAAACTTAAATGGCACTACGATATCAAAAGTTTGCGGTCTGTATTACCCAAAATAAATGGTGCAAAAAAAAAAGGAAGAAGAAGAAGAAGATCGTAGAAAATGATGGGCATTTATACTGGGGCAGTGCCTTGCTCATTGATTTATGAAATGAATGTGATTTTGCTCGTTGAAGTTGGGATTTCTACTCAATCTATTTTGAAGTCGGTTAATAGAGAATAAATCCTATTTCGAAGACCAAGGAACCTGATTGAGAAAAAGAGGTCGAAAACTATCTGTCACGGTCACATATACCAAAATGATACGAAGTGATGACGAAAAGATCGTCCCAGAAAATTCCATCAGGGAAACTTAGTTTTGAAAAGAATCATTCCTATACAAAAGGATCTCAGAGAAAATTGATGTCAAATTGGGAATAACCTTATCCTTGAAGGGGGATTGATATTGACCAATGTGGATGTCAAAAACCTGCCTGACCCTACGAATTTGGATTCAATCGAAGAATACTTCGCTTTTGGAAAAGGAAAACAAAGAAAAATAAAGAAAATAAAGAGAAAAAAATAAAAAGAAAAGGAGAGGCCAAGGCGAAAACCCGCAAATGGCGCTTTGAGACCAAAGGGGATTTGAGTTGAAAACCCGAAAATAGCGGCTCAAATTTGGATTGAAAATGGGGCATGTGGTAATCTTACTATGTCTAAGTTAACAATGAGGAAATATGCTACATCTCAGGGTATTGACAAAGTACTTCGGATCCCCTAAACACATATTGAGCTCAAAATGATTATCAAGAAGTTTGTACAGAAAAGCTCAGGCTGCGATATGTGGGGCACCTAGTTTTCTATCTTACCCATGTTTGCTATCCTTGATTACCTTATTCTTTTCGAGATATGCCTCAATCAATTTTATTTTATTACCTTGGTTATCTTTGATTAATCTAATTATTTCGAGCTATGCTCTTAATTAATTTCATTCTTGTCCCTTGTGATCTCTTTCAAGCATTTTGCATTGAAATAATGATTAATGGACAAATAATACTTTCACAAAAGGAGTTCTGCTTTATTACTCGAGAAGTTTCTAAATAATACGAGAACCTGAAATAGGACTATTGTTTAGAACTTACCAAGCCTAATGGTTGGAATTGTCTGAGAGACTACCCCTTAAGGTTTTCTGTCAAAGACAAATATTGCGTTGGTAACACAATCTTGACAAATAATGAGCAATGTCAACCCAAGCTTTAAAAGGGGATCATTCTCGAGAGAAAAATGATATTCTGCATCCATGCAAATATCAGGCATACACATCCGGTCATGACAACCAAGGAATGGTGTAACAGACCAAATTGATGGAAGAAGAGTCAAATCCTATACCCTTGAATTATGGTGGGAATGGATTGAAGAAGAATCAGATTATATTCCCCTGAGTTGCAGTGAGAGGGTTTGAAGACAGTTTAGGAAGTACAGTGAACTGGACCTCGAAGTTATAGTAGGGCAAACCAGTCGAACAAAATGGGATTGCTTCTGCGAGTTTTCTGTCAAAAAATATCAGCTGAACAAGAAGACCCGCGTAAGTGAAGCGATAGCCCTAACAAACAGCGAATAATGACTGCCCAAGCATTAAAAAATGAGATCATTTTCATGACATTCTGCATTCATACAAATGTCATTCATAATACATTTAGTTAGGAGCATTTGATTCATGTTGATCATGGCATTCTAATTATTTGGCATAAGCATAAACCCTAGGAAATCACTTCTACAGATGGATTCCCCAGTGGACAGTGCAGCAAGATTGATTAAAATTATAGATTTTGGCAAGCCTTATCCTACTGAACAGGAGTGGAGCAGGCTAAATATAACAGATCTCATCCCACTGGCAGGAGTGGAACAGATCAAATTTCGACGAATCTTATCTCCATATATCGACAATGGGGCAGATTCAAACCACTAGCCTTATCCCACTGAGCAAGAGTGGAACAGGCTAAATATAACAGATCTCATCCCACTGGCAGGAGTGGAACAGATCAAATTTTAATGAATCTTATCTCCATGTATCGGCAATGGAGCAGATTCAAACCACCAGCCTTATCCCACTGATTAGGAGTGGAACAGGCTAAATATAGCGGATCTTATCCTACTGGCAGGAATGGAACAGATCAAATTTTGGCGGATCTTATCTCTATGTATCGGCAATGGAGCAAATTCAAGCCATAAGCCTTAACTCCCTAAGCAGTAGGGTAACAGGCTAAAAATTACAAATCTTGTCTCCCTGAGCAGTAGTGGAGCAGATCGAAGACGGTGAGCCTTAACCCCCTAAGCAGTAGGGTAACAGGCTAAAAATTACAGATCTTGTCTCCCTGAGCAGTAGCGAAGCAGATCGAAGACGGTGAGCCTTAACTCCCTAAGCAGTAGGGTAACAGGCTAAAAATTACAGATCTTGTCTCCCTAAGCAATAGTGGAGTAGATCAAAGGCGGTGAGCCTTAACTCCCTAAGCAGTAGGGTAGCAGGCTAAAAATTGCAGATCTTACCTCCCTAAGTAGTAGTGGAACAGATCAAAGTCGATGAGCCTTAGCACCCGAAGCAGTAGGGCAACATGCTAGAAATACAACAGATCTTATCTTTGCTGAGTAAGAGCGGAGCAGATCGAATTATAACATATCTTACCCCACTGAGCAGGAGTGGAGCAGATCAAATTTTGGCAGATCTTATCTTCGCTTAGCAGGACCGGAGCAGATTTAAGCCACTAAAACATATCAAATACATATTTCTTACTCTGGAGGACGCAGTGAATTGGAATAAGACTACTTGAAGAAGATGAGCGTCAAGAAGTCAAGACTCGGCAGGTCTGGGCAAAATTGGCCCTTTTAAAGTCTTTGCTTCGTTCTCGTTACACAACAACGAGCAAAGAGGGGCAGCTGTGAGACCCAATTTCTACCCGGGCCCAATCAAACCAGCCCAAATTAAACATCCCATTAAACCGACCACTAAACCAATCACCCCACTAAACCGACCACTAACTCTATCACCCTACTAAACCATCCACTGCCTCCATCACCCCCACTAACGCTATCACCCTACTTGCCTATAAGTTGTAAAATTTGGCTATAAAAGCCATTCAAAAGAATTGTATTCAGAAGAGGGATTTTTTGAGAATACACATACGAAATTAAAGAGAATACAAATCAGATTTTTAAGGTGACTTTTCATATTATTTTATTTTGTTTACTTTGGTGTTCACATTTTTTTCTTTACATAAACGAAAGAAGGAAAAAGAGAGGGAGTTTACCTCTGATTTTATTTCTTTTCTGATTTAGTCCCTAGTTTGTAGGGTTTTTATTTTTTTGTTTTAATATTTTATATTTGTTATTTAAATCGTTCTGTTATTTTATTTATATAATTTCTTTTAAATCTATTGAATATATATATATCTTTTTCAAATCTATTTAGTATATAATTTATTCTTTCAAAATGTAATTATTTTCTCTTTTATTACAAATTCTTTTATGTACTATGATGTTATATATATATATATATATTATATTTTTACTTTTTACTTTTTAATATTATTATTGACTTGTTATTATTCTTATTGGTATGGTATTATTTTCTTTTCTTATTTTTATTATTATTAATACATATATTATTATTATTAATGAATCGTTTTTTCCTTTTTTCCTATTTATCTTCTATTATTACTACCATTTTTTATTATCGTTAATATTTTTACTACTATATTTAATATATTATTATATATATATCACTACTGTTATTACTATTATTATTAATTTTTCTTATATTACTATATTTTTATTATTAATATATTGTTAGCATTATTAATATATTATTATTTTTATGTGGTATATCATTATTATTGTTTTTTCAAAATTTATCTCTTTAATCCATTTTTTCTGATTTACTCATTTTTTTTTTAAAAATAAGGCAATGTTTCGTGTTTGGAAGTTCGAAAAATTGTGCCCTAACGTGCTGGGTTGTGGTTTTTTCGGTCGTCCAAATGTCTAAATATCCTTTTAATTTCAGGTTTTGAAAGATTAAGGGACGATTTTGGTTTCGAGGGTTAAAATGTTGCATCCTAACGTGCTGGGTGTGATGTTTTGTCTTTTTGGAACAAATGAGTCTTAATATTCCAAAACGAGTCGTTCAAATATTTTCTAAGAGAATCATATCTTAAAATCTCTTCAAATTTACGACAATAAGGATATTTGTTAATCAATTTGGTACCAATTTTGGGCGTTATGAGGGTGCTAATCCTTCCTCGTATGTAACCGACTCCTGAACCTGTTTTTTTAAAATTCGTAGACCAAAATGTTTTATAAGGTGGCCCAATTACACCTCAAAAAGGATTGGTGGCGACTCCATCCATATTTTTAAAGTTGATCCACGTTTTTCAAAATTAAAAATGATTTCGACACTAATAATTTAATAACCTTAAATGCAATCTGCCCTAAATTTGATCTCAATCTTAATTTTCCACCTTTAAAAATAATAAGACAACACATTCATGGTGTGACCAGATAAAATAAATGTAAATATTATGAACTCGACAATATCAAGAAAGGATAAACGTAAATATTATGAACTCGACAATATCAAGAAAGGATGAACTAGTAGTTAAAATATCTCAAAATGGCAGTTTGGAAGGTTGAAATTTAATATATATATATATTAAAAGTAAAGTATCATTTTTCTCGTCTTATTATTATTTTCACAATGCCATGTCAATGTTATTTTAGTAATTATTAAATATTCGACTAAGCTTATAATAAAATTATAAAAACTCGGTAATCCATTATTAACATTATAATATAAAAATATAAATTTAAATATTTTTAAGCGATTAATATAAATTATTTATAAAATTTAATTTATATATAAATAAAAATTGTAATTTATGAATAATAAACTTATAATTTAAGAATCGATGCTAAACAAAGGCAGAAACATGACCAAATGGTCCAAGTTCCTCCAAATAAGGGCGGGGTTCAATCATAACAAAATTAAGATAAACCATTGAAAAAGAAAGAATATTTTTTTTTTAAATCTTAAATTTATGCATAATTTTTAATAAAATGTCTAATATGACATATGCATTTTAATTTGGTGTATACATGATTTTGATTTAATTGAAATTATAAAATTTTAATTTTGATTTAAATATAAATATTCAAAAATATATAACAAGTCCATAAATCAATAAATACAAGTCATTTTGATGTTTAATATGCCTTTCAAACAAATCTGAGTCTCAAATGAGCTTACAAAAACTCTCAATCCAGCTCAAAACAATTTAGTATCATTTTGAAACTTTTACGAAAAGATAGGTAAAAAGGCAAAACAAAAGTCATATGGCCATATAGCTAGGCCGTGTGGTGCTACCACACAATCATTTCCCCAAACCATGTAACAAACTAATGTCGTGAATTGTGACCGTGTAAACTAAAAACCAACTTGAACGAGTAGCACACACGGCCATGTGGTAGCCCGTGTGCAGCATAAGTGACCGATTTATGCAGGTTTCATACCAATCAAGAAAAGTGACCTATAATGACAATTAATGTCATTCAATTCTACACTGAAACATACCTATTTCAAAGCTAAAACACTAATTCACATAATCATTTAAACATACAACCAATACACCCTCATTGGCACCAAAGCCTTTAGCCATTTCACACCACAACCTATTTCATATATTCAATACCATTCAAAATTTTTCATTATCACTTTCTAGTTATCAATTTGGCACCAACTATATAACATAATAAGTTTCAATATACAAAACTAGTATGCCAAAACATATCACTATCTTGCAAAAGATCAACTATCCTATGTACATGCTACAAATAACCAAGCTCGAAACATCAAAAGTCCACCGAATAGGAAGACGAAATGTGTGTGCTTCTCGCTGATCTGACTGGCACATTTCGGACGTCCAAAATCTATAAGCAAGTAGTAACAAGGGTAAGTATTTAAAATACTTAGTAAGCTCTTACAATATAACTTATTTCTTACCTCAATTACTTATCACACATTCAATTCATTATGTAAAATAAGTATCCATATTAAGACACGATGCAACAACATCAAATACATAAGGCTTTGAGCTGAAACCATACATATAACCTCAATTTTCATATTTTTATCATAGTCCAACTGGATTCAAATATTCATATCATGAATTGTCTTTTTCCCAACATCAACTTCATATCATCACGTTTTCATTTTACAATTCTACCCAATGAAACATCGTAAAAGAACTCATATACAAGTGAAAATATGGTGTCTAGTTACCCTTTCGAGTTAACCCTACACGAATCGGATAATAGTGCATGGTCACCCGTTAAGGTTGAACCTACCCGAATCGAATAATAATGTTTGGTCATCCATTAGGTTTGGACTTATACAAATCGAATGATAATGCTTGGTCACCAGGTGAGGTTGGACCTATACAAATCAGATAATAGTGTATGGTCACCCGTTAGGGTTAAACCTACACAACAAATAGCCTGGACAGAGCTTAATAAACTTTTTCATTCATTTTGGGATGATTTAACATAAAATACAAGTCTAAAGGCTAAAAAAGATGAAAACTTAAATAAAGGGCTAAAATAATTTTTTTTATAAAGTTGAAAGGCCAAAATAATTATTATACTTTAAATATAAAACCAATAGCTACTCCTTACTACCATTCATAAATTTGTACAATACTTTTATCTTTATTCAGAATCTTTAACTTAGGTCAGAATTATCTTAAAAAGTGGTCCTAATATAATTAACTTAAATGCATTATTTGATTCTTGGGTTTGATAAATGTTTTTAATGTAATATTTGTATTATTTTTTGTTCTAATGTAATATTTAAATTTGACAAAAGTTATATATTTTGATACTTAAAAATAACAATATTAACTTTTTAATGTTAACTTAGATATGTTCATGGGCTAGACCATCTGACTCGAACGCTTGCTCAAAAAGTGAGAGGGTTTGGGCAAAAAACTAAGGCCCGCGTGGGCCTTGCCTTGGATAAGATTTTTTGGCCTAGGACCGACTCGGCCGGGTCCGAATATGTAAAAAAATAATTTTTTATTATTTTCTTGCCATTTTTTACTGTTTTGTTGTTATTTTTTCACTATTTTGCTATCATTTCACTATTATATTGCTACTATTTTGTTGTTATTGTATAACTGTTGTTTTATTGTTAATTTTGTTACTATTTTAGAGGCATTTACTTATTAAATTGTACCTATTTTAGTATTATTTAAGTATATATATGCATATTTTTCATTTATTTTTAATTTATTAGAAAACATTTATTTTAATATTTTTAATGTATTATATATTTTTAAAAATTTTATATAAAAATTTAATATAAATAAATTGAGATTAAATTTTAACTTTTTATCTAAATTAGATTTGGACAAAATTTTAAATTTATTTTCGAGTATTGCGGACCTAAACATAACAAAGTCACCTA
Source organism: Gossypium stocksii (assembly GCA_020496765.1). Taxonomy (NCBI): domain Eukaryota; kingdom Viridiplantae; phylum Streptophyta; class Magnoliopsida; order Malvales; family Malvaceae; genus Gossypium; species Gossypium stocksii. Next base: position 125,317,038 of record CM035624.1, read on the forward strand.
AAATTTTAGTTCCACCTTGCCCATGATCTCCTGTGGTATGCACAAATAGAAACATTTTAACGTATTGGCTAAGAAAAAAAAAAAAGTAATGGCTAAAATTAATTCATAGGAAGGAGAGTAGAAGCCACAAAAGACAAAGGTCGTACGAGTGTACAAATGTGTCATAATTACTGACCAGCATGGTCCATATGTACGGTAACGCCGAACTCATTTATTAAATATAAAATTTAATTAAAAAGAATTAAACATCCACATTCCATTCCCAATAATACTAAAAACAATTTTATTTTCCTTTTTTTAACCAATAAATCATAAATGTTTCCAAAGGCTTAGCCATTTTGCTTTTGTTTGGGACTTAAATGGAACCTTTCCTATATTCTTTTTTTTCTATTAAGATGATAAAAATATTCCGTAAATTCTTTTATATTTTTATTCTACTTAAATAAATTTATGCAAAAACAAACTTTTAGCATAAATCAATATTTTATTTAAAATATATTTAAAACAACTTATTTGAATAAAACGTAAATACTAAATATTAATTATTTGATTAATAATAAAAATATAAAGTTAGTATTTGATTCCATTTGAACTACTGGAATCTAAATATTTTATTAGTTGATACCATAATCTTTAAACTTTTAGTCTTATATAAATTTTTAATAAATATAAATTTTTAGTATGATGAAGTTATCCTTTATATACATTGTATAGTTTATAAACTCTAATTATTTCGAGATTTATAAATATTTTTCTCAAAAATATTATTTTTTTAGTTTGTCATTATCCAGTTAAAAATAAATATTGATACTCAATTCGTGAGTGAATGAAAAATTAATTAAAAATATAAATCAACATCAACACTCAAAATCGAATCTATATACGTATATTTAAATATATAAGATAATAAAATAATTCATTTGATAATATTTTGCCATTCTAATTATTTATTTAGTAAAAAAAAAATTTTTACTTATATTTATTTTTCTTGTTTCAAGTTTATTATTTAATTATTTATTTTGAGTTTTTTTTTTTTTCAAAATGATAGTTTAAGCTATTTAATTTTTAAAAAAATTATAAAATTAATAGAAACATAAATACCCTTATAATTATTTTTTTTAAAATATATTAATTTTTATTTTTTTCAAATAAGTTTAAATTATATTGATTGATAGCGTCTTCTGAGTTGAATATGTATTACAAATATAGATACAACATCTATATTTATTCAAATGGTGGCTTTTTTCCGTTTTGTATGTGGTTCTTTATGGAGTGTCACCTACACCCAATGCCAAAACGACAAACCCTTACCTCCACAGGGCAAAAAAAAGGAAAGCAATAGGGAAATGAATATAGGTGAAAACTGAAAAGCATAAATTCTGGCCAACCCCCCTCGCTTCTTCACACTTTCTTCCATTTCCCATTATTAAATGAGCTTTGGATTGGTAGGTTTCTTCTTCATTCGTCTTCCTTATTATGTCTCTTTTTGCAATATATATATATATATGGGTTGAATTCAATGGCTCCTACTTGATATTCTTTTCTTCTTTTGTTATTTTTGTATAAAGTTTTTCGTTATGTTAGCTTAATTTGGCAAAAAAATAAAACAGTGCTGCTTAGCTCTTTATCATTTCTTTCTCTTATCTTCAATCCCATTTTTGGTTACTTCTTTGTTCTTAAACTTGCTTATGACTTGTATTTTCCTCTATTTGAGCTAAGAACTTTATTCTTTTTTTGGGTTTGATTTTGTTTTGAGTGAGGACTTTTGTTTTTTTTTTTTTTTGTGTTTTTTTTATGCGGTTCTCAGCTATATTTATAGCTCTTGCTTGAAATTTTAGGATCTTTGCTTATCAACAACGTTTGATTTCTTAGCACGTGTTCCTTTGGTCTCTTCCTCGTTTTCCTTTTTATGCTGATATCATTGTCTGCAGCTTGCTATAAATTACCCAGAAGATCGGCGTTTTTCTCTTTTTAATATATTTTTTTCTTTTTTACAAAAACCCTCTCCTTCAGTTTTTCTTTTTCCTTCAATTTCCCGAGCAATCTTACTTTTTGTTTCCTTTGATTTTAGTATTTTAGAATGACGAGAAAGAGAATTCAGATCAAGAAAATCGACAACGTTGCGGCGAGGCAAGTGACTTTCTCAAAGAGGAGAAGAGGGCTTTTCAAGAAAGCTCATGAACTTTCCGTTCTTTGTGATGCTGAGATTGCTCTTATAGTGTTTTCAGCAACTGGAAAACTATTCGACTATTCCAGCACAAGGTTTAATTTGATCATTCTCACACTATAATCAATGTTTATGTTTGGCCTTCAATTTTCATCTTTCTCAATATCTCTGCTGCAGTTCATAGATTAGTGTATTGATTTTGCTTGCGTGACTGAGAAAAGATCTTTAGAATCAAGAAATTAAACTGTATAAAAGTATAAATTCATAATGATTCAATGTACTTGAAATCTTATATTTATATTCAAAATAGTTTCTTCAATACTAGTTCTTGAATCTTGTTGAATCCTTATTTTATGGCTAATATAACATTAATAATTTGATAATTTTTACGCTTCATTTTTGTTTTTAAACTGAAAAAGTACTTCACTATGAAATTCCCATCATTGAAATCTTCTTAGCAATGTTTTATTGACACCTTAGCTTCTCGCCACATGATCATAAAATATAAGGATCCCACCAGGTAATTAACTAGTTAATTTGATCTTACTGGTTTTGATTTTGCACTTAATATCTTGTGTTATTTTTCAGCGAAATTCCCTTCGTAAATAACCATCCAGTTAAACTAATTAGGTTTTGAGATAAAACTACAATCCCAAATAAACAAGAGGTGTTATTAATGGAATCATCATAACATTAATAGCATATGAGACTTCATATGGCATTTGGTAATCAAGATCCATTGATTGATTGATGGATGCTATCCCTTTTGTACCTCCCTTTCCTATTAATTTGCTTTGTTTTATTTCACTGTATATATATATATATATATATATATAAAGGACAATATAATTACTAATATGTAAAAGATTTTGTAGGGGATGTAAATCAAACAAGATATTTTCTTGAACAAGGAAAAATTTCGAAGTTAAAATCTCCTTTTTAGCTCAATTGGCAATGAATTATAAGAAATTATATATATATATATATATATATATATATTTTACTAGCCTCAATTTATTAATGGCCAAAAGTCTCTAAGACTGAAAACTAGAAATTGAAAGAGAAGGGTTTTTTTTTTCTTGTTAATAAAGAGATGCTTTTCTCTCTAATAAAAAGTCATTTATTTCTCATCTTTTATATTTAAAAATTGTATCATTACAAATTAATTATATATACATGTCTATGCATCTTGTTTGTTTATATCATTGTCCATTTGTTAATTCTATTGCTTCAATCTCCTATTTACCCTTTAAATTTTTATGTATATTTATATGTTTAGCATTAGACTTACCAAAAATATATATATATGCTTTTTATACTTAAAACCCTAAAAGGTTACTAACATTATCCAAGTCCAATAAAATGCATTATAAGATATATACCTTCTTCACCAATTAAATCAATCATATTAATTTCTTCTTCTTCTTCTTTTTTTCACATAATAGTTACAAATAAGGGTAAGGCTCCAACAAGTTTATATTCTAGATTTGCATGAAAGTCATCTAAGTAGATACATGTCATTTTCAGTTATTATATTTGATATATTAATAGTGAAATTTTAATTTATTATTTTTCTAATATTAAAATTATATTCTAGACATAGCATCAACAAGTTTGTAGTAGTGGAACCCTAGCCTCTCTCTGTATACTTCATATATTATTCACCATCTCTTTTTCAAAAGTCCTCACTTTTACAAGATGACTACAATATGTAGTTATATTTGTTACTGGCAAGAAACCCTCAAACCCCGAACTAGAGCAAGATGAATACTATATTTGCAAAACTAGTTCTTCCTCTTAATATATGTGTATTATTTTATATGTATGTATATATGATTAGAAAAATACTGAGAAATTTGCTCTTTTATTCTAAGCCAAACATATACCATCTGCATATTTTTATTTTTATTCTTAGTTTTTTTAAAGTGGAGGGTATTGATTCAGTGCCATTGAATTGTTATCCCAAGTATGGAGAAGGTGATTGAAAGGCGCAATCAACAGTCAGGAAAAGGCATCGACAGATCGGTCACCAGTCCATATCACGGACTGCAGGTTACAATTGAACTTCTATTCTTGTTGTCTTGTAGTTTGCACCCTCTCATGCTGATGAAGCTGACCTCTTGTTTTAGGTTGAGCGTCACACGTGTGCCGTGTTGAGCAAGGAAATGGCTGAAAAGACCCACCAACTGAGGTAAATCTTACAGTTTCCTGTATATGTATGTGTATTATGTATGTGAGCAATGATCCTTTCATGCATCAATAGACAGCTGAAGGGAGAGGAGCTCCAAGGGTTAGGTTATGAAGGATTAAATCACCTGGAAAAACTAGTTGAAGGAGGCTTGAGACGAGTTACTGAAACAAAGGTTTCTTGAAAGCCCCATTTCCATTTCCATCTCCATCTCCATCTCCATCTCAACTCACCCTTCATTGTCCCTTTTAACTAATGATAAAAAGCTTTTGTGTTACAGGATCAGAGATTGTTCAAAGAAATCAGCACCCTCAAGATGAAGGTGATATATATTGCAACAGTAGTTGATTGGATTTTGTTCAAGTTTCATAGTTTAAAAAGGAATAATTTAGTATTGAATTATAAGAAATATGGAATATTGTACTATAGTTTTTTTGCTGCTTATAGCTTCCTAATTAAAGATTTCTTTTGTTAATCTTATTTATTTTTACAGGTTACCATAAATTTTATAAATTTAGATATTCATATTATATTAATGTTCTGTGTCACGTCCAAAAATAATAAAACGAATAATGTGAATAACATAAAATTATATAAGATTATATCGATGCATTCATATATATCCAGTTTATTTATGCTTATATATATATAATCTGCCTGGACTTAAATGATCTCTGATACTTGGTTCTTGTTAAATGTGAAGGGAGCAGAACTGGTGGAAGAAAATCAGCAATTGAAACAGCAAGTGAGTTGTGTTAGTGATAATTTAGACAACTTTCTTGTTTCCAGCTTTCATTTGACATATAAAATTTAATTTTGGTAGATGGAGAATTTACCTCATATGGTCCACGTCCAATCATCAGAGTCGATTGCTCATGTTGGTAGCTCTGAAAATCCAACTCAACCCTATAATAATAGTGACATTTCTCTCACACTGGGGTAAGTCATGCAACACTTATACATAAATCCCTAGTCATGCAACTATTACTTTGGAGTTCCTTGCATCTTGCCACCATGGTATATTATTTCATATAAAGATGGAAAGACATGTTACCATGATAAAAGGATTACATTTCACAGGCTTGGATTTGATTAAAATAATGTTTTAGAGAAATATAATAATATTAAAATTACTTAAAATATATTTTTAAGCTTTATATTTTAATAAAGGATTATAATTTAAAATTAAAATATATTAGATATTGGAAAAGATTACATATGTATATCAAAAGAAACTCAAATTAAAAAACTCATATTTTATTTAGATATATTTACTATTCTAAATAAATATTCAAAATTAAAATAAAAAAATATGCCATTCTTATAATCATAACATAAAAAGCTTACTTAGAGAACCATGAATCGATAACATTAGATATAATCTAAATAAATTGTAATAAAAAGGCCAGATTTTGAGTAGTATTCATGAGACAAATTAAAAATTCTTAGTATGGAAACTATTAAATTTTTGAATTTTATAGAGGAGTTGCTTTACACCTATAACAATATTTATTTGGCTGAATGATAAAATTTATTAATTCAAGAAAGCAATTAAATTGCTACAAAATAACAAAAGAAATAATGTGTAATAATTTTAATCTATACAAACAAATTAACCAATGATATCTTAAGAAACACAAAGTGAAGCATTAACGGAACCAGTTCTATTGATTGGTTTTCCTCCTAAACGAGCTCATACAATCTCTTTAACCTGCACCAATATAGCATCTTCAGTCAAGAAAAAATGCACCAAAATATCTCTTGCTCCTCAGTCTCCATATCACAAACAAATATATACTCCAAACAAGCTTGAGTATAGCAACAAGTAAAGATTTTCCTTTTAAATTTCAGTATTGCCCAAGCTAACTCTTGCCTCCAAGTTCCCATAGCCCTATGAATGGAGTAAATGCGCAAAACTGACTGCCACACCTTCCTTGAAAAACTGCATTAAAAGAAAATGTGATCACGTCTCTATAGCATCTATACAGAAAAGCAACAAGTATTAATTAAAATCCCAAAAGCAAGCAAGCGATCCCGGGTTGGAAGCCTATTAAGAATGACCGTCCAAGCAATAAGAGAATGTTCGGGAATATGTAAAGGGAACTATAGCAAACAGTGTCATTCCACCTTCAAACCACGAGCTCTAATTGCCTCCCACAATCTAGAAGTGCTCACTTTAGCGTTAGCAAATTGTTGAGAAGTGGTAGAAACCAAAGGTTTCAACTTAAGCATCCTTTGCCAAATCTAGCTACTCATTGAAGTAGGAGCTACATCCAGAAAACTCCTACCCTTTAACACATATTCACTAACCCAAGTGATCAAAAGAGACCCCTTTCCTGCAAACAAGGCATTGATAAGCTGCAAAATGTAAGCTTGATTCCATTCTACCACAATTTTTTAGCCTCAAGCCACCTCTCAGATTTAGGTAAACAAATCGCCGTCCAACAAATAAGAGCCTCTCGACCCGAGCCAACCTTCCCTTTCCAAAAGAAGCTAAGACAAAATTGACAAACCTTCTTGAGGACATTCGCATTAGAAATTGACGACTCCAATAGGCTTGCACACTAAAGATCACAACCTTAATGAGTTGCAGTCTACTAGCATAACTCAAGTGCTTGTAGACCACCCTTGAATCCTGTCTGGAATCTTATTGGTTAAAGTAGCATAGTCAGATGGAGATAACTTTCAAGAAACAAGAGGAAAACAAGGTACCTCACTGGCAGCCTACCAACTTTAAACCCTGTGCAAGAAGTCATGAGAGCCAAATCCTCTTGAGGCACCCTAGCAACAAAAAATTCACTTTTGGAAGCGTTGAGTTGCAACCAAGAAAGTAAGTAAAATTGTTGAAGAACACAATAAACACCAACCACCGAATCAACATTACCCTTAGAAAAAAATAAGAATATCATCGGCAAACATGAGATGAGTCAACCGCACTCGAAGGCACTTAAGATGATACTTGAAAAAAGCATTTATGGCAACAACATCCAATAACCTGGATAACATGTCCATTGCAAGCACAAGGAGGTAAGGAGAGAGAGGGTCTCCTTGCCTAATACCTCTCCTCCCACGAAAGAACCCCACAAGGCTTCCATTAAGGGAGATAGAGAACTGATGAGTAGTTAAGTAAATTTCAATCCACGTCAAGAACTTTTCAGGAAACCTTTGAGCTCTAAGCATTAAAAGCAAAAAAACTCCAATGCAAAGAATCAAACGCCTTTTGAAGATCAACCTTCAAGGCACATCTAGGAGAAATATGTCTTCTACCATACCCTCGCATTAGCTCATAAGCCAACATGGTATTATCAGTGATACTACGCCTTCTAACGAAGGCATTCTGACTTTTAGAAATCAAAGCAGGTAGAAAAAGAGTCACTCTATTAAACAAAACATTGGTTATACACTTATAAATTGCACTACAACAAGAAATAGGTCGAAAATCCTTTACATAGTCAGAATTATCACACTTGGGAACCAAGGAAATTGAAGTAGAATTAAAAGCAACTAAGTGAGTGGAGGATGCAAAAAAATACTGAACAACCTCAAAAAACTCAGGCCCCACTATACCCCATGTAAATTTGAAGAAGAAAGCTATGAAACCGTTAGGACCATAGGCTTTTTCATTCCCCTACCCAAAAATAATTGCCTTTATCTCCTCATTGGTATTAGGACTAGTCAACACACAATGAGCATTGCTAGTTTAGGCAATAACTCCTGAAGCAAAGAATTTGAACACTCAACAACATTGAAACCAACTATGAAGAGAAGATTATGATAAAACCCCAAAATTTTTACAAAAATTTTAACAAAAAATTTCAACCGATTACCAACTGTATTAAAAAGAGAAGTAACAATTGATAGTTTTATAATAATTAATATTTTTTAGAATTTAAATTGTGCAGTTTTGTAATTACAATTTATATTACCAAACATGATATAGGAAATTATAATGTAATTACTCTTTTTAAGTCAAACATGTCTAGAGAATACCAATTGAGTATTAGCACGATTGACATCAACATTGTTGTTAGTGAAAGAGGACTTGGGTTCAAGTGTATTGAAGCATATTATTCTCCTATTGTTGGGGAGGGGTTATGAGTAGTTCTAGGCATTATATAAAAAATAGCAAATACTTTTTTTAAATACAGAAGAATATTGAATTAGTGACCCGATTGAGGGTGACAATAACTCAATTAGGGACTCTCAAAATTTGTAACTCCTCCCTCTACCGCTAAGGCTTTTTTTTTTATATATAAAAATATTATTAGATATATTTAAGTGTAATAATTATCACTCATCATAGTTATATTTATAGTTGATGTTTTTTTTACTAAAAATGTTCATTTTTTATCAGCTATTATATATTATTTTTATTGATTAATAAATTATGAATGAGTGTTGTATATTATAAATATCAATTAAATTATATTTACATCTATCTTTATTATATGTCAAAATAAAAATTTTAGTATTAGCAAATGAGCAAATCATACATCATGACTCAAATGTCATGTTATTATATTGGCATGTATCAGTATTATATTTCAAAATTTTTATTTTAAGAGTAAATTACTACCATGCATACAACGCAACTCATGACATAAGCTATGGGTTTAACACTATCGAACACTCATGTTTAAATCTTTTAATCATTGAATTGATAAAATATTTATTTTTTAAAATAAAGAATATAAAATGTTTATTTGGATAGATTGCATGCATATTTGGATTCTTTTTAAACAGAAAACTTTCTGAAAGTTTATTTTTCAAGCAAACCCTTAATTGCTAGTGTTTATGTTGGAATGAATGGGTTTCGCAGGTTAGCCTTCCCTAACTCACCGTTGAAAGGTTAAAAGGGGGTGATGTGCGAAGAAGTCATCGTCATCTTGCTTAAATCTCAGCTGGCTCCTATATTGGATAATTTTCATAGTAGTAATAATAATGATGATGTGTAGATTGTCAAGTAAACCAGTTTTATGGTACCTTCGATAATTATATATAGAGTTTAATATCAAAATTACCCGTACAAAAAAAGAATGTGAAGGTTAAAGCAATTATGCACATGCACTCGAGCATGGTGAATAAATTAACTTGTTACTTTGAGGGTTTAGTGCCATCTTTATTCATTATGTGTTTTGTGCTTGTCTAAATAGTGTAATGAAATGGTTGATTAAGTCTTAATTCGATTGGTATGGGGTATTCTTGCATTAGCAGGAGGACATGGTTTTGAGTGTGTTGAAGTGCATTATTCTCCTATTTATGGGTTGAGGAGGGATTATGAGTAGTTTTAATTATTGTGTAAAAAAAAAATCCAAACTTATACTAAGACTGTTAAAAAAATATATACTGAAATAGAGATTAAGTAGCTCTAGTTTTTCTAAGGTTTTTGTTCATTTTTATGATTAAAGTTGGTATGGATGGTTATTATACTTTCATGGTTTGGTGGTCAACAATTTTATTGGCTCATCTGTTTTGAATTTTGCATTTGCTGTAGAGACATTTTCTTTTTCTATCATTTGAGTGAGGGGATGTTAATTTGTATTCTTTTATAACGGTTTTATAAGAAAATATGGTATGAATATGCCTTTTTTTTTATAATCGCACGTAACATTTGTTGGTTATTGGCTCACTTTCTTCGGTAGGTTTCATTTTGTTCTTTCTTTTTATTTTAATAAAATTATTTTGAGATAAAGTAATATTTCGCTTTTGATTTTTATATTTTTTCTTAATTTAGCCTTTAAAATTTTTTCCTCTATAGTTTTTTATTTAATCCATGAATTTAGATTTCATTAAATAGTTTTTTTGGGATTAATGTGGATAAAAAATTAAGGATTAAAATGAATAAAATTATCAAATTTAAAGACGAAATGTTACTTCTTCCCTAAAATTATCATGGCTTAAAAAAAAGTTAGTTGTTTGATGAGGATAAAAATGCTATTATTATTAATATTAGTTGTTTCCGCCCTGCTTTGTAAAGGGTTAAACTTTTTGGGTTAAATTATGAAGTGGAGGTTTAAATATTACAATATGCTTCAAGTAATTTTATATTTTATATTTTTGGAATTAATTATTATATTTTTATTTTCAAGAATTTAATTTCTATATTTTTCAAATTTAAAAATTTAGGTTGTTAACATTATTAAAAATATTCTGTTAAATTCGCTGGTGTGACATTTTAAAATTAAAAGAAATACTTACTTGATAGTTATGCGACAAAAATGACATTTTAATGAACCAAAAATTAACAAAGAATTTTAGTGATGTTAGCAATTCTTAAAATTCAAGCCAACATTTAATTAGAATAACATATTTAGACTATCGTTGAAAAAGTTGAGGTGTTGAATTATTTCAAAAATTAAAGTAGAGATTAAATCTCAAATTTGAGCACAGTATAGGGACCAATACTAAAATCTGACCATTTTTATATAGAAAGGTAGATGTATCATAATTGAAATTTAACCATTATCTTATAACGTAAAGAAAAAAAAAACCTTAAATGCATATCATTTTGTACTATGTTTAACTTTAGAATTTATACTTTAAATTTTCATAATTTTGTTATTGTACTTTTGATTATTGAAAGTATTCATTTTAACTTATCACGGAAAAATAGATTTTTTGTGTTTGAAATTCTTTTTTTTTTTTAATTCACATCATCATTCTAATCAAAGTAGTTAAGGATGTTAATCATTTGAACAAACTAATATCATGTAAAAATAGAAAATCATATAATGCCAAATTAGAAAATAAATATTACATCCCAAATTTAAAAGGATCAAAACTAATTTTTACCATTATCATTTAATGGCTAAAAGAAAAAAAAGAAAAAGAATGGAGTTTGAAGGAAAATATTTTTCCAACTTATCTTGTCCAAATAGGTTTTTTATGTTAAAAATGTATTTTAAAGAAAATTTACATTATTATTTTAATTAGAATAATTAAAAATGTTAATTATTTATATTAATTATTCGTATTATAAAATATACATAGTTAAATTATGTCAATTTAAAATATAAAAATTAAATCTATGAGTATAGTAGGAGCAAAAGCGAAATTTAACCATTATTACATTTCTAGTGAAGGTATACGTGTTGCATCCCACGCGCATGAAATAACGTAAATTTAGATACTCTCCTAAAGCACTACTCTCTCGTTATTTCTCCCGCTAAAGACCTGTTCCAAACTCTACGCAGGCAAACAAACGAAGAAAAACCCTAATTTTCCCTCTCACTCATACTCACAGCAAAAGCAAAAAAGAAAACATAATTGAAAAGAAGAAAGATTTGTGATCCAGATATTCAGCCATGGATGAAGAGTACGATGTGATAGTCCTAGGCACGGGCCTTAAGGAATGCATTCTCAGTGGTCTTCTCTCCGTTGATGGACTCAAAGTACATTTAATTTTGTCACACTCTTCTTTCTTCGTTTCATTTCTATTTATTTTCTCTTGATTCAAAAGAAAATCTGCAATCTGGGTTTTCTTTTTCTTGGCTCAGTCCTTCAGTTTCTATATAGGCATTCATATTGAATGTGGGATTTTGTTTCCGGGTATTGGTAAAGATTATAAAGAAAATGTGTTCGTTAAGATATTATCTGAATATATCTCTATATATCAAAACAGGTATTGCACATGGATAGGAATGACTATTACGGTGGAGAATCGACTTCTCTTAATCTTGTGCAGGTCATTGTTCTTCGATTAGTGGAACCTTTTTTTTTTTTTCTTTTTTTCATTTATTCCTTGGCTATTTTCTGAATATTGTCTTTCTTTTTCTGCTATTGCATAGCTTTGGAAACATTTCAGGGGAGATGAAAAGCCTCCAGAAAAGCTGGGGGCAAGCAGAGAATATAATGTTGATATGATGCCCAAGGCATGTCTATTTCAGCTATGTTGGTTTTTCTTTTTCTTTTTTTTTGTAGTTCTTTCGGTACTTGGATGCATGGTTTATGTTACTCTTCATATATGTTTTATAATGAATATGCTTAATTGATTGCTTTAACAGTTCATGATGGCCAATGGCAGTCTGGTTCGTATATTGATCCACACAGATGTTACCAAGTATCTTAATTTCAAGGCTGTGGATGGGAGTTATGTGTACAATAAGAAAAAAGTAAGAGTATTGTAGGTTTCTTTTTAAGGGGGGGGAGGGTATGATTTGTTTCTGAAGATTAGTGTAAACATTGTTCTATTGTCAACAACAACTTGAAGCAATTATCATAACTTGTAGGTCCACAAAGTTCCAGCGACTGATGTTGAAGCATTGAAATCACCATTGATGGGGTTGTTTGAGAAGCGCCGAGCCAGAAAGTTCTTCATTTATGTCCAAGACTATGATGACAATGATCCAAAATCTCATGAAAGACTCGACCTGAATAAAGTAACAGCGAGAGAACTTATCTCGTGTGTATCTCATCCTTGTTTCCCTCTATATAAGTTTGCACTAGTGCTGCACTAATACTTACCATTGACTAGGAAATTAATAACAATATATATATGCAATGGTTATAGATTTTTAGATTAAATTTTCTTCTAAGTTCTGAAATGTTACTGAATTTACCAAATTTTCTTTTACACAGAAGGAAAAAATGCTTATGATTTTTTATTTTAATGACCCTTGGTTTTTTATCATTTGTTTTTAGAGAATCTGTGGTTAGGAGTTCATTTTCCCTTTTGAGAAGGGGTATTTGCTCTCCAATGTTAGTTACTCATACTCAAGTGTGTGTTGGAAACATGTATATGTAGGACTTACATGAGTATGTTGAATATTCTTAGTTTTTCTATGCATCTAGAGAGTCCTTGGAGGATCATTTCTTCATGTGCATGTCTGAGTAAATGTTGGACATAATTACCTCAAGGAAAATGACAAGTCGGTGTAGCAAAACTCTAGGGTGAAGATGTGACATATTTGAATGATCATCATGGCTCATGATCATTAGCTAGTATTAGTTACAGTTTACTGGTCTTGATGCGTGCAAACTTTTGCAATGTAGAAAGTATGGACTTGAAGATGATACAATTGACTTCATTGGTCATGCCTTGGCACTCCACAGTAATGATAGCTACTTGGATCAACCAGCTTTGGGTTTTATTAAGAGAATGAAGGTAAAAGTTTCTTTTGTATCGTATTTTCACCTTTGTTCTACAGCCAATGGTTGATACTTCAGTGTGCGGCCATACATTTCCCTTTTACCATCATAGTCAGTGTATTTTCTGCATTTGTTTCGTGAAGCTTTATGCAGAGTCTTTGGCACGGTTTCAAGGAGGTTCTCCTTATATCTATCCACTATATGGACTAGGAGAATTGCCTCAGGTGTATCTTTATCTGTAGTTTAGCTCCAAGTTTAAAAGAAAATATTTTTTACTTTTTGACTTGTTATTGCTCTCTCTGGCAGGCATTTGCACGTTTAAGTGCAGTTTATGGTGGCACTTACATGCTTCACAAGCCAGAATGTAAGGTAAAATATTTTGAAAACCAAAATGTTATAGTACAAGCAAACAATTAGTCATTAGTGGTCAGCTTGGTCAGTGCTTCAGAATACTTGCCATTGAGTCCTTTAGTTGTTTAGATGCTCATATTTTGTCAAGCAATACCATGTCTCTATGGTTCATCCTTCTTTTGATGCAAAAAGTGCCTCAGTCGGGGAGTAGGGAAAAGAGGTTGCAGATTTTGAGATTCGAATTCCAAAATTGTTGGTGACCACATGGACAAACTGAACTAAAGTTTGGGTTCTCATTTAGTTGTCCCAAAAGAATGTATCATTGGATTGCAGGTAGAATTTGATACTGATGGGAAAGCTACCGGTGTGACTTCAGAAGGAGAAACTGCTAAGTGCAAGAAAGTTGTTTGTGATCCATCTTACTTGCCTGATAAGGTCACCCTTCAAAGAAACCTTGCCTCTCTTTCATTTTTTCCTCAAGGATTAATTATATCTACTTATTCTGTCATTTGTTTTTTGATGCAACAGGTTAAGAACGTTGGAAAAGTTGCTCGTGCTATATGCATAATGAGTCACCCTATTCCTGATACCAACAATTCTCACTCGGCTCAGGTTGTTCTGCCTCAGAAGCAACTTGGCCGTAAATCAGACATGTATGCGGTTAACTTTCTCAACTTTAATTTCTTAATCTCTTCCTTTGAGTGGCTAAAATGGAAACAGTGATGCAAATGCGATGATTTAGTTTGAATAGCGTTCATGTAGTTGCGGTTTTAGCTTCACCACTGAGTCATTTTGTTGATTTTAGAAGGCTTGTGCAATGAATAGATATGTTTGCTAGTTTATTGAAGTCTTATTGGATTCCTGATGACTAATGGAGAAGGCAAAACATAATTTGAAATGTTGGTGAGTTGTTTTATGTGTTTCAGTCGAAGGTAATGCTCTTCTGGTAATAGGATCACTCAGAACAGGAAAACCCTGTATTAATTGTGTCTTAATTCCATTAAGCTCAACACCATTTTACTCTAGATCGAATCAAGGCATATTTGAGCATGGATATGAGAAGTTAACCCTCTTTAACATTTGAAAAAATATGGAAAAAAAAAAAATTAAACGTATCCTTAATTGACACTCGTACCATAGCCTGGCCAACAAACAAACAGAAGTGTTATAAGTCCACGATCTCCAATAACTTCAAAGGTTTCATTTTTGGTTCTGTAGGTACCTCTTTTGTTGCTCCTATGCTCATAATGTAGCTCCCAAGGGAAAGTACATTGCTTTCGTTTCAGCAGAATCAGAGACAGACAACCCTGAGGTAGAGCTGAAACCTGGTGTTGACCTTCTAGGACCTGTAGAAGAGATATTCTACGACACTTACAACAGATATGTACCCACCAATGACCATGCAGCCGACAGCTGCTTCATATCTGCTGTAAGAAGCCTTCTATATATATATATATATATACATATATTAAGTACTATTAAGTACCCAAACCAACTTTTCCCAATGGTTACCTTATATGACATGCAAACTGACTTCCCCAATCTTATTGATTCAAGTTTGAAAAAATTGTTGCAGAGTTATGATCCAACAACGCACTTTGAAACCACAGTGAATGATGTGATCGAGATGTACACTAAGATTACTGGAAAGGTAATACGGTTGATGTTCAAATGTTACACACATATATATATGGCTGATTCGCGTATTATGATCTTTCAATGTTGTATAGGTTCTTGATTTATCAGTGGACCTGAGTGCTGCCAGTGCTGCATCTGAAGAATGAAGTTCTTGAAACCTGTTGCTTCCATGCAAAAAAACAACATTAGCAGAGGAGAGTTCGATTGTTTCTTCATGTTTTTCAGCAAATCTTTTAGATAAAAATCATAAACTCAAAACTACATTTCTATATTACATTCATTGTAGGTGTTATATGTAATGTACTCCGAAATAATGATTGGATTGGGTAACATGTGTTTTTGACACAATTCTGATTCTTTGGAATTTTATAATTTTATTAGTTAAAATTGAAAACAACTAACCAAACTCACTAAAGTAAATTTAGCAGATAGTGGAATTTGACTATTTGGTCTCCAAGTTTTCAAGGCTTTCTTTATGCTATTAAGTCAAGATCTCAACAAGTGTGTATATTTTGATTTTACATATTTATATAAATCATGTGCATTCATATATCTATGTTGTATTCATGATTTTTCTTTTATCGTGTAATCATATATTATATTTATGTACTTAATTAAATTAATATTTAAATTTTCTTTTTCAAAGTAACATTTTGTCTTTTATGTTTTTATTTAAAATTTGTAAAAAAAAATAATTAATTTAAATCCACATGTAAATTAATTTGTAAGATACCATCATCTTTAAAGTTTCAACTTTATCATGGTAACTAAAATCTTATTTATTTTTTAGATAATTTTTTATAAATACATTTTTTTATTTTTTTAATTCACAAAGTGAATAATTAAAATTATAACCCTATCTAAATAAAATAAATGTACATTAGTAAAATCCTATCAAGCCATCGCATATGAACATAACTTTAAATATTTTATTTTTTTGAATGTTGAAACATATCATCAAAATAAGATTTGAGTAATCAATTTTTGAAGAAGTTTAGGGATTTTTCAAAAATAAAAAATTAATTAAAATTTTATTTCAACGAAAATTTGTTATCACTGACTATAAGCTCAATTGATTTATATGAATTTTTATATTTATTTAATATTATTTTTTAACATCACAATATTTTTTTATTAATAATAGTAATTTGATATTTATTTTTTAAATTGTTTGGATAAAATTAAAATAAATAATAAAAAGATTTTTTTTACTATTTCATTTAAGTATAGTGATCACTATTTTTACACCAATCACAACCACGTCCAGGTATAAACACACCATTCTCTACAGGTAACTTAAGGTAAGTGGACGCAAAGATATCCAAAATAAAAAAAGGGAGTAGTAGGTTAAGCAAACGTCCAATAATAATAGTGCGGGGTGCCACGTTGACTTTACCACTTGGACTTTCCAATTTCTACTGGTTGGTTCGTTTGTTTATTTGTTCCTTCTTGTGGAAGAAACTACTCATTGTGTGTGCAGTGCAGTGCAGTGACTCATAAATGGAAATGCTTGCTCCTTGGCACTTGCTAGTTCTATAAAATAAAAATCATTTTCGAATTTATTCAATTTTTGCCAGTTCAAGGGCGATTTGATAATGAGTCGAAGGGCTAGTCAAAGGAGGAAGCGTTTCGATGTCTTCGACTTCGCCGATGAGGACGAGAGAGTTGAGAAGGAGTCCGTGGAGTTCCTCGCAAGATTTAAGAACCCTAAAAAAGGCAGCACGGCATCTCCTCATCTCAACAAATACAAATTTCTTCAATGCTGTATCTTCCTCTCTTTCCCTCTCATTCTTTAATCTATTGACTTGAATCTCTTGCTGATTACTCTGGTTGGTGACCGTGAAAGTGCGGGAAAAAAATGCGACGATAATAATGAATTATGATACTTCTAACGTGCTTTCAAACTTTTAGAGCAAGCAAACAACATGTCGCCCTTTAGTTTACTCTCTTCGATCTCTTTTTGTTTATCTGCAATTTTGCCTCTATGTTTGGCATTTTGAAAAAGAAGAAAAAAAAACATTTGACGCATCATTTATTCTTTTTTATTTTATTTTTAACTCGTTAACGAACACAGTACAAGTGTATAACCTAATGCATTCCATTTGGTTCTATCCTGTTTACTTCTTTGTTAACTGCTTTTCACTTGTGTATCTATGTAATATCGATAAATTATTATAATTTATATGTATGTTAAATTTATTTAATAATTGACACTTCTCTTTCCTTTCCTAGTTGTCCGGCATAATGAAAATAGCAACAGACCAATTGATCTTGATGAAGAAGGTGTGAAATAGCTTTAGGCTTAGTCTGATTTTCACTCTTTTATCTATGCTTTCATATGTACCATATAGCTGCTCAATCAAATTCTGTCTTCTTGTTCTCTAGTTGCAGATTGCAGCAGTACTAAGCGAATGGAAGTTAGCAATCTTCCGATTGAACTTGACTCAGAAGTTACAGAACCTCAATGTGGGTTGTTATTGCCATTTTTTTTTAAATGTGTTCTGTGAGTTGCATTATCTTTTAGCTGAATTTTTGGTCTTAATTGTTTTTGGTTACATGAATTTCCTTGTTTGACACAACACCATGACATTTTTTTTTTCATTGTTTCCTTCAACTTGTGTATACATGTAATCTTTATACGTCTGTTTATGTAATAACCTTTTTCTTTCCCATGTAGTACTCCGGAAAAATGAAATTAGAAAAAGACTGATTGTTCTTGGTCTCGAAGGTAAGGAATAGGTCGAGGCTTAGTGTCCTTTTCACTAGTTTATCCATGCTTCTTGTGAAATTTATAGCTGTTCGATCATTTTCTGTGTTCCTGTACTCTAGAGGGAGACTGCAGTAGGACTAAGCAAAAGGACGTTAGCACTGGACTGATTGTACTTGATTCGGAATGTACAGAACTTCAGTGTGAGTTGTCATTGTTATTTTTCATTTCCTTTTTTCGTTTATGGTTTGCATAACATTTTTAGTGTGTTCTTGACCTTGAGTTGGTTTCTAGGCTCATGCATTTGCATTGTATCCTACAAGGATTTGTGACATTTCTTTTCCAGTATTTCTTTCCTTCTAAAATCCTTGTTTATGGCCTGATATTATGTCTTTAGTCTTCTATCATGGTTCATTATATGAGATGTAAACGTTGAACCATCGTCTCTATCAACGTGAAAGCTATCTTCTCTAATTATTTGACCTTTGAGTCTCTGACAAATATCTCTGTGTTTGTAATTTCCCTGTTTTGCATTTATAATTTGTTAATGGATTCTTTTTATCACATATGATGTTTTTCTTTCTTGTTTTTGTTGGGCATCTATTTTCCCTGTTATTATTTATCTTTCTTTGTAAAGCCTATACTTCTATCTTTTTTTGTAGCTTTACAAAGTCTCAAGACTTGGAAAAAGAGCAAGATTGACAAATCAATTGACATTGATGCTAAAGGTACATGGCATCAGTGTACATCTTAAGTGTCTTAAAGCTTCTGATGTTCTTCATGTAACTTTGTAGAAGTGCAGGCGATCAAGCCTGTAGAAAAGCTCAGCGTAAATAACCTTGGACGCGTCAATGCTTGTGTTACTAGTCAGCAATGCACATTTCCTGCATGCTGTCCTGTGAATATGGGACAAGAGAAGATTTCTGAACTGGATACCCCTTTGCAATATTTTTCTTCGAGCTATAAGGTATAGGTGCCTGGCCTTAATATATCGTGAACAATTAAATCAAATGGGTAACATGCTTTAGACTGCAGCAAATATCTTAAATGCAACTCAGGCTTATTCTCTGCGTGATATATTAAATGCATGAACAATAAACAAAAACAAATGGATCGTGAACCTCCTAGTTATTCTTCTATTTAAATTGGCTGCAGAATGAGCCAGTTAGTGTGATTTCAGATGACGATGACAGGATTGAAATTATTTCTTCGTCAGTTTTTACTTCTCCTGATGAGTGTAGAGGTACATTCTTATCCTTTTGAATTTGCTTCATAAATTCTGACATCTTATTTTGGCAAACTTATTGTATCTTACTGTGATCTTATATAACATCCTGCATCTCTCAGATTCTCTGGAGGAGCAACTTTCGGTTCATGCTTCTGAAGGACATGAAATTGTAACTACAGTACTCCCTTTTGTATGATTAACTAAGAAAATTTTCTTTTGATTGCTGTTTAGAGGGATGTTACTGAAAATACTAACAATGGATTTAACTTCATTAGCGGGACTACTGCTTTCTTCTTCTTATGTTGTGGATTACGATTAGATTAATTTACATTTGCTTAGTTTTGATTTGTTTCCTGTCTATGATTTTTCCCATATTGTTTACCATAACGACAGAGTCAGTTGTTTTAAGTTCTCTAATTTCCACATTCTGCTAATTCTTTATGCTAATATTACATTTCTTGATGGGCCTTTTTATTTATTTTTCAACTTGCAGGAAAGAGAAAATGTGAAAGTTGTCACTTCCCCTGATTTTATGTTTTATAGAGGTATGTATTGTACAGAGGGTCAGTTAACTTTTGCAAAAACCTGCCTCAAGTTTAAGGGCTCAACTGTAAATGGGGCCAAGAAAAAAATTAGTTTTGTATGGACTGTTGGTGATATCATCAGTATTGAAGCACAATGGCTTCAAGGGGTGAGTTACAAGAGCTGTTCTTTCTCCTTTTTTGTCTTTAAAATTTTGAAGATACTCTCTGAGAAGATAGTCTTGGCCCTCTTATGCTGCTGAACATAGGTTGAAACAGCCATTATGAATCTTGTTCTACTATCAAAGAAGTCTAAGAGAGCTGGAAATGAAAGTGAACCTTCAGGTTTGTGAATTTTCAGAAATGATTTGCATTGAACTATTTCTTTTGGTGAGCATGAATGCATGATAGTTCATGTTCTGAGAGAGAGTATACGAATCCTAATAAAAATTAATGTCCTGTACTTTGACCCCTTTCAAAATACCATCCTGTGTATCTGTCTGCTTGCCTCATAACCATGTATCTGCATGGCTTTTCTATTGTGCCATCTCTACAAAGTTGTCTTTGACTTCCCTGTTTCCAATAGGAATTGTTTGGGGGGAAGCTCTGATCTCCATTGCTGATCATTATTTCTTTATCAATAAATTTTGAACTAGGATATTCTTAATTGCTGCAGCCATTGTGTTGTTGAAGTTTTCAGTTTGTGATCCTTGCTGGTCTGAAAGGGAGAAAGCAATCAAATCATTGAGTGTGAGATACAAGGATATATGGAACGCTATCTCTGAGTAAGGTTTCTACTGATTTAGTTTTCTATCAGATTATTCACAATCTATCAACATAAATGTACAAAGTGATGGTTGGTTATTTTGTCTTATAATATATGGGCATTTAGTATTGTTCAGTCACACTTGTAGCTTCTCTCTCTCTCTCTTGCTAGTTGCTACCCTTAATAGAGAAACTCTGGTTGTGTATCTATCGTTTGGTTTGACTGCTTTTGTTGCTGTATAGCTCGGATTTTTGCTCTTATTTTGTTTTTCACTTCGTGCTTTAGTCCCATACGCCTTGTGTAGCTTCCTATTTTTTTGTGAATCAGGTAGATCACTTTTTATTGTTTAATTGCATAGATTTAACTATTCATGTTACCACCTGCAGAGAAAATGAAGAAAATGCCTTCACGGGCCAGAGTAGAAGGTTTTTGTCAAAGCCATATTTTTCTGAGTAAGCCAAAGAAACTTTAACAATGCTCTATATCATTTTCCTTTTTGGGGATACAAGCCCTTTCTGATTTTGGGTTTTGTAGATTTGCATGTCTCCCTCCCTCCCTTCCCAAAATTTAAAACAAATAAGAGAGAGAGGGGATAATTTAAGCTTTCTATCAGAAGCATAATATCTCTGTAAACACCTTTAACATTCTTTGTCTTTGAGGTAGGCGATAACTATTGCATGTTTCAGCTCTTCTCTTTACTTTGAAGCAATTCCCAAGATATACTCTCATTTGAAAGTAACACTAAAAAAAATTTAGGAATAAATCTCAAAACTGTACATGAACTATGATTGGATGTCTAAATTGATACATTAACTTTAATTTGGTGCAATTATGAACATGAAATTTTGATTGTGGTTCAAATTTATCCATGAAATTTTAATTTTGATTTAATTTTACACATTTAAAGAAATAAATACATCAATTTAGTTTTATACTGGATAAATATAATTATCTATGTATGTGATGTGTAAGCATAAAATGATGTTATATCGATAATTGTATTAGTAGTTTGTGAAAATTGAATCAAATAAAAAATTTATGTCTAAAATTGCACAACTTTAAAGTTCACGTATAACATTGACATTGGATCAAAGTTCATGTGTAGTTTTGAGATATATCCCAAAATTTTACATAGAAGTTTCAAGAAGCATCAAAATATACTCCCATTTGATAGTGCTATTTCAAAATTTTACCATAGAATGAATTTGAGAGGTATCCTTCAATATTAGTATTTTTCGTGCATGCCATGCTAGTCATTCTTTTTATATAATTCCTTTTCCTTCTTATATGTATGATTCTGTGTGTATGCACGTTTGTGTATAACATAGATTTATTGCTCTATACATTTAAGCTGTTTTTTTTTTTTTTTTTTGTTATTAATCACTTTAACAGTTCTTTTTTATCTACAATCGATAAATCTAACTAATTTTCTGTACAGTTCCCATGAACATTTTGAAGAAGTTGTCTATCCGAAAGGTGATCCTGATGCTATTTCAATTAGCAAGCGAGATGTTGCACTTCTACAGCCAGAGACATTTATCAATGATACCATCATTGACTTCTATATTAAGTAAGCTTGAAATATAAATTCCATGTCCTTCGTTTTCTTATTCATGCTCTGGATGTTAGTCTGTTTCTTAGATTTTGCATGTACTAGTTTTAGTTCATCCTTGGGGATTGGTATATGAAATGCGCATGCGAAATGTATTGGACTAGAAACATTTTCCATAGGTATTCTCAAAGTTGCATTTTTATATCCAGTTTATGTCGTTGATTCTCTTGTTGCCATTATCATTTTGTGTTCTTGATGCAGCATATGTGTTCCTTTGTCTTTATTTAAAAGAAGTTTTACTGCTTTATAGTTTCCAAAATAGTGATATGGGCTTATACAATAGACATAAATTGAAATTATCATCTCATGGTTCGAAATTTAACTCCTTGATTAAACATCGTAACAATGATAATTGACCGAGAGCCTTGTGAGAGCTCGTGAGAAACCTCCCCTTTAATCATCCACCAAAAAAAAATTGGTTCAGTTTATGACCGGAATCTGTTGCAATATTTCTGTCTGGTTCTATTTCCTGATTTACTAGGATTGATATATGGTTCTGATCCATGACAGATATTTGAAGAACAAAATTCAACCTGAGGATCAACATAGGTTCCACTTTTTTAATAGCTTTTTCTTTCTCAAGCTTGCTGATCTGGATAAAGGTTTATCTAGTGCTTGTCAAGTGAAAGCAGCATTTGAACGTGTTCGTAAATGGACTAGGAAGGTGGATATATTTGCAAAGGATTACATTTTTATTCCTGTAAATTACAGGTGATAAACTTGTCTTTTTTTTTTTTCTCCAAGGCATGAGAACAATTCTTTATGTAGCTCTCTAATATGTTGATAGACACATCTTCATGACAGTCTTCATTGGAGTTTGATTGTCATCTGTCATCCTGGTGAAGTGGCTAATTTCAGAGGCAAGACCTTAATGTAGTGTTTCAGCTTATTGTAGTAGCTAGGACTATGTCCATCTTTACCTTTCTTTCAGTTGTCTTGCAGATGACGGAACTGAATATTTACTTAACGTCCCTTGCATCTTGCACATGAATTCAATTAGAGGAAGCCATAGAGGCCTTAGAAATCTATTCCAAAGGTAATTATTTCATTTCATTAGTTAATTTTTCTATTTCTTTATTTTGCAATTTAAAACAGAACCTTTGGGTAACGTTCTTGTCTTTTGTGTGTTTATGTGTTTTCATCAGCATTGTTACCCAAAATATTACAAAATAGTTGGGTTTCAATGTGTTTTATCTCAGTTTTTAGGCTTACTTTCCTATATTTCTTCATTCTCAAGTAAAACAATCTTATGTGGAACATCTTGAGCTGCAATATTGGATAATTATGAACTTTGCACACCTATGTCCAGACCTTCTCAACTCTTTGGATTTATTTGAGCTGGCATCCTACCATTTACTCCCATTTTTTCTCTCTTTTAAAGGAAAAAGAGTGGCACACCTGCGAGTCTGTAATTATGACAGCTTTTAAAAGTCCAAAACATACTGTTGATGCATGAAAACCATTGACCAAAACCAGAAGTGCCCCATTGACATTTTAATTGCATTGCAACTGTGCAAGGGATTGTGCTTGATTTGAACTTAAAATGACATGAACCATACAGTCTGGAATTCTGGCCTTCTGCAGATGAAGGGCTAATGATGATATCCTTGACTGTCTCATCTCGCTCAATAAATGTTGTTTAACTATGAAAGTAATAGAATGAAGAAACAGAAACTTGTTCGAGAAATGCTCTGGAATATGTTATTTTAATGAACTCTGTCTTAAAATTATCTCCTCTGTTTGAAATAGTCATTTCTCAGACTCCAAAAGATCTTGTTGAATGTTATTTCCTCCTTTCTTTGTCACGAGTTGACAGCTACTTATCTGAAGAGTGGAAAGAGAGGCATGGAGAGGCAGCAGATCATATTCCTTCAAATTTTTTACATTTACAATTTGTCCAACTAGAGGTATTCCTCTTCTTTATATACCTCCCATTAAGTTCCTGCACCCTATAAGAAAATCCTTATTTTTAAAAATGCTCACTCATAAACAAAAAGATTTTCAATATTCAAATTGAGTAAAGTCCTTAGTTTTATTAGGGAATTCAAGCTGAGGAAAAGCACATAAAGAACTGTATTTTACATAGCCTTGTTTTTTCTTATTTGCAATTAGCATGTTAAATTGGTTGGCTGTTTTTTTTTTTTTTTTTAATTTTCATTCTGTATGGGTCAGGTACCACAACAGGAGAATTCGTTTGACTGCGGCCTCTTCTTGCTGCATTATATGGAACTCTTCCTTCTTCAAGCATCACCTGACTTCTGCCCTTTTAAGGTAACAAGATCTTCCAACTTTATTAGTGCTTGCATTGCTTTCTACAATGCTTGAGCTTGCAAAACGTTATTCTTGTTGCAAGAAGTATATCATCGTTAAGTACATTGTTACTTGTACCTCACCTGGTTATCATATAGTACGAAAGTTGTAGGTAAGGTTTCGTTGTATTTTTCACCTCTACTAATATTATATTTGACCTTTTCTTTCAGCTTAATATGCATTGGTTTCCACCTGCCGAGGCTTCTTTGAAACGCTTTCATATCAAGAAGTTAATCTGTGAAATCTTTGAGGAACGATCTTGTTATTCCACA
Organism: Gossypium stocksii; assembly: GCA_020496765.1. Taxonomy (NCBI): domain Eukaryota; kingdom Viridiplantae; phylum Streptophyta; class Magnoliopsida; order Malvales; family Malvaceae; genus Gossypium; species Gossypium stocksii. Next base: position 125,341,885 of record CM035624.1, read on the forward strand.
TCTCTGTTACCAGGAAGTGAGCAAGAAACTGGAACACGGATTGGCAGTTCCGCAAAAACATGTTATGGTTATTCCTCAAATTCCACTGTTAAACCAGGGGCCTAACAATTTTGCACTCCCTGCAGCATCCCCTCCGATAGTGTTACGAAGTCATAAAGAGTTGGGATTGGAAGGTTTTAAATTTTACGGGGTGCACATGCATGGAGGATCGCTTTCCCATGGAAATTATCAGCAGATTAATACACTTGGTAAAAGAAATGCCATGTCACCTATAGAGGTAACTTTCATTTCTTTGTTACCAACAAGCTTAAAGCATGAGATAAAGCAATTTGCTAGCGAAGCATTGAATCACCCTTGTGTACATGTGTACGCGTTGCGTCAACAGAAAATTTTCCATAGAAAATATGAGCTATTTCTCTAGCTGTTGTTTGTCACTGTCATGAAACCATGCGGTGTTCGACCAAATGAAACGTAATGTTGCCACGAATTATCTTTTTGACCAAATAAATGACAATATGTTGTCTTTGTGATAGAAAATCTTTTAGCTGTCTTACTGAAATGAAGATTACGAATGTGTGAGGTTTCTTTTCATACTTTTGAATACATTGGGATAGATCAAATACAACTGCTCCGTTTGCTGTATCCGACCGGTGAAGTCCTATAATTCTTGGTTTATTAAGAATTTTGGTCTGAAAATAGTTGCATTTTTTGTTTTCCCTGCTTGAACCAGGAAATCGAAGAGACCAGAGAAGAAATAGCTGCCGATTTGCTTTCGGGTCTAGATGGTCAGAAAGTTGCTGGACCAGTAACTAAATCTCACTTAAACATGTGATATCCTAGCTAAGATTTTAGATTGAGAACATCATGGAACCGAAAAATCCCGAAAAATCCCGTTGTATTTCGAGGATTCAGCTTTTAACAAGCTAATTGATTCTCTTGATTCATCAAAATTAGGACTAGAAGATTACGAAGTTCTTTCGGAGTTTGAGGTATGTCCGCAACCTGAACATTCCTCGACCTTAAATGAAGGTTCCCCTGATTGCGTTGTTGAAGATTCTTAAGAGTCGAATGGCATTCATGATGACATTGAGTTTCAAAGTACTTGTTCACCTACATCCTTTGAGAGGGATATTTCTGCTCTATCCCCCCAACAAGCAGATATAACTGCGAAAGTAGATCTTAAAGAGAATGCCATGCCAACAAGTGATGGAGATCATGTGTCCGAAGGCGATAAACATCGAGCCACGGAAACTTCATAACCGTGTACTTGTCGGCGGAGCGATGAAACACAACTGTAAAAGTACCGGAGGCATCTAAGGCGTTGACAAAGGTTGGACTTGCGACGGCATTGTGAATGTTGTTTATTAATACACCATAGTTTTAGGATGGAGATTGAAGTAAAATAAAAGGAAGAAGAATTATAAAGCTAAAAAAGGAAGAGGAAATTACTTAGTACAACATATATGTTTCTTTGGGTATAGATTAAATTTGATTTGAGAAAATTTTTATAGTATTCGAAAATAAGTAAGATCTAACATCATTAGGAGTTACTCGAATTAAGTCTCAAAATATTAGATTTAATTTGATATTTTGAATTTTAATTCAAATTTTGATTTAATAATATCAAAGATAGCTATAAATTTTTTAATTAAAATACATCTTTATTTTATGATTAAATTCCATAAAAATATAAAATACATTTTATTTTAAGTGTTTTTTAATTATAAGTTAAAGATTAGTAATATAGAAAAAATAAAGATTAAGGTTATTGTTTGATGCACATGTTGTAAAAGTTGTTAATTCCACATGCAGGGTTAAAAGAGTATCGTATGCTTCATTTATATATTTTTATTTTTAAAATATTCATAAATGACATTTGTCAATCTCAAAATTTTGTTTATGGAATTAAGAAAACTTTATTGTAAGTTTATCAAATAATTGGATCAACTCAAATAATTTTAAAAGGTATTGATAAAAAAAATTGAAAAGTTAAAATAAATGAGATTCAAAGATTTTATTCAAACTAGTAATTGAATCACATATGATTGTTGAGTAATGAATCTTGGTATTAAGTATTGAGGGGGTTTAATTAAAATTTTCTTAACTTTTGGAAGGTTTAATGAGAATTTTTTTGTTAAAAAAAATTAAGAATCTAATTAAAATTTTTAGAAATTTTAAGGTGGCATAATTCTTCGGGAGAACGATTCAGTCCCACATAAGCATATGAAAAATCAGATATAATAATGTGTGTGGACTAATTATGTAAAAATCTTGTTTTTTAGTGGCGTTTGTATGTAAAGCGACGCTAAAAGTTATGCTCTATAACAACATCTGCGATAAATTAGGCCATCCTCCTACGGTCGGTTGTCTTGTCTGTTTATGACAATGGGTCAGTCTTTAGCCCCGTGGTGCTTAACCTGACCGAGAATGATCTAATTGAGAAATTCGCTACTGGTGTCTGCATTGTCTCTCGCCATCTCGTACCCAACACTTGCTGCAGCACCACACATGTTCACCAATGGGTACAAGAACGTGTTGGCTGTAGCTGCTGCCCCTGCCGAGGAGGAGAAGAAACCCGAACCCGAAGAAGAGTCTGATGACGATATGGGATTCAGTCTCTTCGACCATTTTTATTTGTATTAAGCATAAACATATAGGATTATGGACAGTTTTCATTATCTGCTTTTTTTTGTTTCTCATAGTTGTTGATGTACTTTCGTTGCTCTAAGTTTTGGATAATTTATGAAGTTTTAATTTAGTCTTTTTTCCTGTTAAAAATACTCGCATAACTCCTATAATATTAAGAAGGAAAATGATTAACATCAACTAGTTAAAAATTAAATTGTGACTACGTACATCAAATACTATTTTCTTTCTACGTGGAGTTTTTTAAAAAGATAAAATTATGATTTTATTTTGACTAGCTAAAGATTAGATTGTGGGTATATATATAGAAAAGATTACATTCTCTTGAAGAGAATTATCTTCACCTCCAAAACAGACAATACCTCGTTACAAGTACAATATAATAATTTTTAAACACGTCTATACATATATGGAATAGAATAACATAAAAAGTAAGTGTTGAGATTTAAGTTGTGCGAAGTGGCATCATCTACTAAAGGCTAGTTTGGTAATACTTTTGAGAAGTGCTGTAAAAATATATTTTTAAAAAGTTTTGTTTAAAATTTGAGTATTTAACATTGCTGTCAAAAAGTGCTTTTAAAAAATAAAATGTTCATTTTATACATGTTATTATCAAGTAACAAATATGCATTTAAATAATATTTAAATTAGTTAATATTATTATATTTTAGTAAAAATATAAAAAATTATTATACCTTGTTGTTAATATTTTAATGTATGAAATATAAATTTTAAATATTTTTAAGCAATAAATATTAATTATTTATAAAATTTAATTAGAATATATAAACTATATTTTAAATATTTAAATATAACCATAAAATATTTGTAATTAGTATTTTAAAAAATATTTTTTATTTTTAATTAATGATTTTAACACATTTGTAATTAAGCATTAAGAAAAAAAAAGAAAAGTACTATATTATTAGAGGGGTGAAAAAGTAATTAAGCACTAAAAGTGTTTTTAGCAGAGGAAAAGCTAAAAATTTTAGCTTCTTTTTCACAGAAATGTTTTTAAAAATTAGTTTTGAAAAGTTAGAATTTTCAACAAAAAGTAGTTTGTTTTGCACAATTTTTCTTTTAAAAGTACTTTTAAAGCCAAAAATATTTTTTTAAGCATTGAAGAACAGGCTCAAAGAAAGATATGAATGATTAATAATGTGTTGAATGTAAAGTACATTGAAGCACTTGGTCATATTCATGGGAGATTTATATGGTCTTATAACTCAATCTAACATTTTTCCCTCATCTGCATGCCTGAGGTTTATAGTAAGGTTAACGTGTTTGTTTCTTATCATGAGAATTAAATTGTAATCGTTTTTTTACATGGCATGTCATGAAAATTGTTATTTTTCTTAATTTTTAATTACAATCATTTTTAACAGGTGAATTATACATGAGAGAGATCATTTTCAAAGAATTTATTTTGGTATAGAGATTTCTTTTAATTCAATGTTATTTTCAATGACGACAATAAGAACATTATAAATAATATTTGGATCGTTATAGCTTTATAATCAACAATTTAAATCAACTCTTTTACACTTTCTTTTAGGTGAATGTATTTAAGAGTTCTTTTTATTATAGAGATTTGATGAAATTAGTCTCTTTATTATTAAATGAATTAATATATTTAATGTATTATTTAAAAGAATCAAATAAGATCAAATTAGAATAAAATTAATATTTATTGTTTAAAAAATATTATTTATTATTCAACAAAATTAATATTTTTATAATTTTTATAATTTTATAAATAAAATCTTTTGCTTTAAATTAAAATGCAATGGACAAAAATTATTTTCAAAATATTTTTTATATGTTAATTTTATTATAATTTTTAGTTAATTAATTCTTTTCAAAAATATAAGAATTAATTTAATCCAGAAATATGTTAAGTACTTCACCTTTTTTTTCTCTTTTTCACGTCTATTTCTTGCCTATTGAATGGGCAATCCAAGTATCTATCAGTAGTGCAAACTGTAAATATCAAATATTTTAATGGGCTTTTCTCAATCCTCTCAACCGTAAATATCAATATGATTGATCCTTGTAGTTGTTGTAGCCACATATCTCAAGGAGTCATTAGCCTAGAACATGTTTAGTACACGTGTCAAATATGAATTATTATTTAGAGATATTCATAGTTGAGTTAAAATAGAACTAATTGATCGAGTTAATCTAATTTGGTTAATCGGCTGATAATCGAGTAACCGAATTTAATTCGATCGAAGGTCGATTAATGATATTTTAAAATTTTGGTTATCGATTAACTCGATTTGAAATTTAATAATTAATCGAACAAACCAATTAACCAAAATAAATAATATATATTATGTATAATTGTTACATTTTTGTTTGGTTGTTACCTTTCAATATTTATATAGTATATTTATTTTCACTTCTATTTAAAATCTTTTAAACTATTAAAAAAAGAAAATAAATATTAGCAATGTATTTTTCATATGTTTATGTACTTATTTTAATCAAAAGACAAAGAAAATATAAATTTCATATTTATAAGTATTATTTAAAAAGCTACCTTCACTAATTAATAATTAAAATTAACTTAGAAAATATGCATAAAAATATAATTTTGAACAATCTACTATTAGAATATTTATTTATATTTTTTCGAATAATATCATAATGGTTTAATTATTTCTAAATAATTTTACATGTCAAAATGAAACATGATTTACTTTTTTTTAATCACTATACATGATTAATCCATCTTTTACAACTATATGAAAGTTTTTTTTTTTTTTAAATTACCACTAATTTTAATATATTTAAACTATTCCACTAATTTTTATAAAACTATAATTACAATTTTTTGTAAAAACTAAAATAAAACATAGATGAAATTAATATTGCATGAAAAATGAGGGAACTTTAAAAAGAATAATCACCTTACAATTATCTGAATTAACTTTATTAAAATAATTTACCATTTTTAACTATCTAATAAAAAACTAAAATACAACAAATGAATTTAGATTTTGTTTTAATTAAAAAACTAAAATATGGAAATTTGTTATTTCTGTTATTCTTTATAAATAAAATTAAAAAATATTGATATCAATTGAATTAATATTCAATTAATTCGTAACTTTAATTTTATACAGAAATTTTAAATATTTTATATAAATTCATAAATTGAAAAAAACATAAACGTCAGCTATCAATGTATAAAATAAATAAGGAAGAATAATGAGAGGTGATAGTAACGAATGATAACCCAACAAACTTCAATTTCACACTAATTTTGGGCTTCGAAATATTCATCGTAACTGAAAGGATTTCTTGAAATAATTGGCAAGCAATAACAATTTTTTCTTACCACGATTGCCGACTGGGATGGCAACACAACTTTTTGTCCATCCCCATCGATTTCATATCAATTCCCGCTTATATCGGTGCATCGTTTTAGTAATAAAATAGCATAATCAATTTTTGTTTTTTTTTACATTTGTTAAAATTTTGATTCATACTAGTTGTACCATCTTGTTCTGTCTTATTTCGATTGTATTGACTTATATTATCCAATTCAGATTGCATCAAGCAAAATTTTATGTACTCATAATTACTTTTTTCTGGAATAGTGTACATCTTGTACATAAATACTTTAATTTGAAATTAATTTAGTATCATCCATTTAATATTTATAAATATTTTTATATACATATATTAATTTTTTAAAAACATTAAAAAATTTGAAATAATATACTAAAATAGATCAATACGCACCAATTTTAGTAAAAAAACAGTGTATCCATAGATGTGGTACTTACTAACTTGATGCTAATCCAAATTCAACTTTTATTGTTCCATTTTAAACTCATTCTCAAATTCTATTTATTTAAAATTAGATTATAGCATATTGATATGGACGAAAATATTTATATAAAAAATAATAAAATTAAATGTGATTTTGATTAAAATAGTAAAATTGAAATAATCGAATTTTTAATATGTTAGATTCAAATCTCATGATTCTCAATGTATGTATTTTTCTAGATTTATTAAAATATAAAAATACAAATAACTTCAAAATAATATTTTTTATTTTATGAGTTAATAAGTGACATCATATTAATTAACCCCTTAATGTATAGTATAAGTAACTTATACTGAGCCCAAGTTGAAATATTATATATTTTTTATTAGATTAATTTTTATAAGATTATATAAGCTACATGTTATAAAAAAAAAACCAAACCAGCTCAATAAAGATGACCTTTGAGGAATATTATAAAAATATTATAAAAATATCGATGTATTGACAATAATTATAATATTATAAATGTTAGAATTAAGTGACCCGAATTCTTATTTAAATAAAATATGATGGAAAATAAAATAAAAGTAATATCCAAATAGAACTAGACTTCTTTTATTTTATTTTAGAATAAGGTTCTTTAAACCTTATTAAACTCTATCTATTTTATATTGATTAGGATAATATGTTTCAATCCTACTAGAATATGGCTTTACAAGCCTATAAATAGACATAGTCTATTCCTTTTGTAATGATTCGAATTTGACATAGTGAATTTTCTTCTCCTCTTCCCGTGGTTTTTTCCCAAAAGGGTTTCCACATAAAATCTGTGTGTTCTTTATTTTTTTCTTTTTCTTTGCGATATATTGTCATTACCGACATTATATATTTTACAAATTGGTATCAGAGCTTCTGGGTTTTTCATCTCGATCACGGTAATGGCGTCTTTGAAGTATGAAATTCCGTTGTTGGATCACAACACCAGATTTGCGTTGTGGCAGATTAAGATGCAAGCAGTTCTTGTGAAGATAGATCTAGAGGAAGCCCTGCTAGGGATAAATAAGATGCTTTCAACATTAACGGATGAAGAAAAGAAGCGTAAGGATCGAAAGACGTTAACACAGTTACATCTACATTTGTCTAATAAAATTTTGCAAGATGTGATGAAAGAGAAGACCGACGCTGGATTATGGAAAAGGCCGGAACAAATATGCATGTCGAAAACTCTAACCAGTAAGGTATATATGAAGCAATGTCTTTATGCTCATCGTTTGGGGGAAGGTGCGTCTGTGCACGAACACTTAATAGTGTTTAAAGAAATTCTTTCAAACTTGGAGGCCATGGAGATTCAGTATGACAAGGAAGATCTAGGGTTAATTCTACTTTGTTCGTTGCCCCCGTCTTATTCAACCGTTAAAGACACGATTTTATATAGCCACGAGTCTCTCACAGTTGATGAGGTTTATGATTCTTTAACCTCGTATGATAAGATAAAACATATTGTGGTTAAAACCGACTCTTAAGGAGAGAGTCTCATTGTTCGTGGGAGACAAGATCAGAATGCTGATGATGATCGTGGAAGGACACAGGAATGAAATCCTCACGGTAAATCTAAGGGTAGATCGAAGTCTTCAAACATAGGTAAAACTTGTAACGTCTGCAATAAGAAATGACACATTAAATCTGAGTGCTATAAGCTTCAGAACAAAATCAAAAGGGAGGCTGCTAATCAAAAGGGAAAACAACTAGAAAATTCTGATGAAGCTGATGTTATAGAAGACTACAACGATGGTGAACTTTTAGTTGCTTCTGTCAACAATTCTAAAGTGAGCGAGGAGTGGATCCTTGATTCGAGCTGCACTTTCCACATGAGTCCCTATAGAGATTGGTTTACAACTTACGAAACAGTGTCTGAAGGTGTTGTTTTGATGGGAAATAATGCTTCGTGTCAAATCGCAGGTGTTGGAACAATTAAAGTTAAGATGTTTGATGGAGTTGTCAGAACACTTAGTGACGTACGGCATGTTCTAGAATTGAAGAGAAATTTAATTTCGTTAAGTACTATTGATTCAAAAGGGTACAGATACACAACTGAAAGTAGAGTTTTAAAAATTTCCAAAGGTTCCCTTGTTGTGATGAAAGGGCAGAGAAAAACTGCCAAGTTACATGTTTTGCAGGGTTCTACTGTTACTGGTGATGCAGCTGTCGCTTCCTCTTACTTGTCAGATGATGATATTCCTAAACTTTGGCATATGCGCCTACGGCATATGAGTGAGAATGGTATGGCAGAATTAAGTAAAAGAAGACTTCTTGATAGGCAAGGAATTTGCAAACTGAAGTTCTATGAATACTGCATTTTTAGGAAGAAAAAAAGAGTTCGATCCATCAGAGGAATCCATAACACGAAGGGAACGTTGGAGTATATTCATTCTGATCTGTGGGGGCCATCCAGAGTGCCTTCGAGAGGTGGAGCTAATTATATGCTAACTTTTATTGAAGATTTTTCCAGAAAATTTTGGGCGTTCTTCTTGAAGCAGAAAAGCGATATGTTTTCCGCATTTAAGTCTTGGAAAACTATGATTGAAAAACATACAAGAAAACAAATAAAACACCTCCGTACAGACAATGTCTTAGAGTTCTGTTCTGATGAGTTTAATAAATTGTGCAAGTCAGAAGGGATCGTGAGACACTTGACAGTTCGTCATACTCCACAGTAAAATGGCGTTGCAGAACGAATGAATAGAACGATCATGGAGAAGGTTCGATGTATGTTGTCAAATGCCAACTTACCAAAGTCATTTTGGGCCGAAGCAGCCTCTACTGCATGATTTTTGATCAACTGATCTCCATTCATTGCCATTCTGCTAATTATTCTGATTTAAAGATCTTTGGGTGTCTTGCGTATGCTCATGTTGATAATGGAAAATTGGAACCGAGATTCATTAAATGTGTTTTTCTTAGTTATAAAGCTGGTGTAAAAGGGTATAAGTTATGATGTCCTGGAAATAGAAAAGTTGTGATTAGTAGAGATATTTTTGATGAAACTACTATGCTACCTAACTTATCTCCTAAAGACTCTTCCAGTAAAGAAAATAAAAAACAGGTGGAGCATCAGATTAATACAGAATTTATAACAGAGTCGACTTCTCAAGCCAGTACAAAAATTGATAATAGAGTTGTTTCTTCACCACAATACTCTTTAGCCAAAAACAGAACTAGAAAAGAAATTAAACCTCCAAAGAAGTATGCTGAGGCTGATCTAATTGCTTATGCTTTAAATGTGGCTGAAGATATAGATGCAAACCAAGAGCCATCTAATTATTCTGAGGCAGTTAGTTGTAAAGACTCAGAAAAGTGGATGTTTGCTATGCAATAGGAGATGGAATCACTCCACAAAAACAAAACATGAGATCTTGTAAAACTTCCTAAAAGTAAAAAGGTTGTTCGTTGTAAATGGGTGTATAAAAAGAAAGAAGGGACTCCAGGAGTTGAAGAACCCAGATATAAAACAAGGCTTGTTGCAAAGGGTTGTAGTCAAATTTCAGGAGTGGACTTCACAGATGTGTTCTCCCCAGTTGTGAAGTATAGTTCGATTCGAGCTTTGCTTGGTATCGTAGTCATGCATGATTTGGAGCTTGAGCAGTTAAATGTTAAAACTGCATTTTTGCATGGAGAACTTGAGGAGGATACTTACATGCAACAACCAGAGGGTTTTACAGTATCAGAATACTATGTTTGTTTGCTGAAAAAATCCCTTTACTGTTTGAAACAGTCACCAAGACAGTGATACAAGAGGTTTGATTCCTTTATAACTTCTCATGATTTCAAAAGAAGTAGTTTTGATAGTTGTGTTTACTATAAGAAAAACAATGATGGTTCTTTTGTATATCTACTCCTTTGTGTTGATAACATGTTGATAGCAGTAAAAGATAAAGGAAAGATAAGAAAAATCAAAGCCTAACTAAGTGAAGAATTTGAGATGAAAGATTTGGGACCAGCAAAGAAGATACTTGGTATGGAAATTCTCAGAGATAGAAAAGAAAATAAATTGTACCTAAGTCAGAAAGGGTACATTGAGAAAATTCTTTGCAGGTTCTATATGCAGAGTGCTAAGCCTATTAGTACTTCTTTAGCAACTCATTTTAGACTTTCATCAGCTTTGTCTCCACAATTAGATGATAAGATTGAGTACATGTCACATGTTCCATACTCTAGTGCAGTAGAATCTCTCATGTATGCTATGGTTTGTTCACGTTCAGATTTATCATATGCAGTTAGTGCAGTTAACAGATACATAGGGAATTCCAGTAAAGAATACTAGAAAGCAGTTCAGTGGATTTTAAGATACTTACGAGGTACTACTGATGTTTGCTTACAGTTTGGAAGAACTAGAGATGGAGTCATTGGGTATGTTGATGCTGATTTTGCTGGAAACCTTGATAGAAGAAGATCTCTCACAGGTTATGTCTTTACAATTGGAGGTTGTACAATCAGTTGGAAAGCCACTTTGCAAACTACAGTCGCTTTGTCTACCACTGAAGCTAAGTACATGACGATTACTGAGGCTTGTAAAGAAGCTATTTGGTTGAATGGACTATTTAGTAAACTCAATGAAGACCTTCAAATCAGTACAGTATTTTGTGACAGTCAAAGTGCCATATTCCTTATAAAAGATCAAATGTTTCATGAGAGAACAAAACACATTGATATTCGGTATCATTTTGTTCGTGATATTATTGCTCGTGGTGATATTGTTGTGAGCAAAATTAGTACTCATGAAAATCCTGCAGATATGATGACTAAGTCACTTTCTATAACCAAGTTTGAGCACTGCTTAGACTTGATTGGTGTTCATTGTTGGAGTTAAACCCTTAAGGGCTTTTATGGAAGAGGTGGAGAACTTGTTCGTTGAAAGTTCGCGATGAAGAACTTGTTCATTGAGAATTCGTGTCAAGGTGGAGATTATTAGAATTAAGTGACCCGAATTCTTATTTAAATAAAATACAATGGAAAATAAAATAAAAGTAATATCCAAATAGAACTAGACTTCTTTTATTTTATTTTAGAATAAGGTTTTTTAAACCTTACTAAACTCCATCTATTTTATATTGATTAGGATAATGTGTTTCAATCCTACTAGAATATGGCTTCACAAGCCTATAAATAGACATAGTCTATTCTTCTTGTAATGATTCGAATTTGACATAGTGAATTTTCTTCTTCTCTGTCCGTAGTTTTTTCCCGAAAAGGTTTCCACGTAAAATCTGTGTGTTCTTTATTTTTTTCGATATATTATTATTACCGACATTATATATTTTACAATAAAAATATTAAATCAGAATTACAGTATAAAAATAAATAAAATAATTAATTTTTAAAACATATTCCTCTCGTTTTTTTTTTATTCATATTCCCCTCTATTCTTACTTAGAAAAGGCATTGGACATTTTCAGCCCTTAAATATTAAAAAGGAAAATTATAAAGAAATAATACATTCTAGTCAACCATAGTAGCAAAAAGGTCATCAAAATTGAATTTCCTTTAAAAAATAATTTCTAATTAATTGATTAATCTTCTTTTAGTTTAATTACCCGGTTCCGAAGCAAATCCCGAGAAACTATTTTCTTCGAGGAATCCAACATCTTCAAAAGAGCACTCAACCGTCAGATCCAAACATTCATTGCCGTTTCGTATCATTTGCAACTTCCCGTTTGTTTTTTAAAAGAAAAAAACCCATCAAAGTCACCGATCTCATCACCGTCAAGGAACTCTCGGGTTGTTTCCATTGAAGACTTTGATTGATCCAGTGGAAGTTCGAGAAAACTGTGATTTAGGGGTTGCTTAGTATACAAGGGAGACTGAAAAAGAAAGTGTTTGTTTGTTTTGGTATTGATGGGGTTTTTCAGTACTATTTTGGGTTTATTTGGATTTGGAGTTGGGATTTCAGCGGGTCTTGTGATCGGTTATTATCTCTTCATCTTCTTCCAGCCTAGCGATGTTAAGGTACTCTTTGATCCTTCTATGTTCTATTTTTTGGGGTTAAAATTTATTATAGATCCTATGTTGACCATAGCGCTCTTTATTAGATTCAAGTCTTTTATATTTCTACATATTTGCATTATTCTGCATCAATTTGACTTGTTGTGGTGGATATTTGATGCATAAATATTTTGTTGTTAGTTGACAGTGATAGAAATCGTTTCTTTAGTCATTTTGCATCCCTTGAATGAATGAAATATGAATGAATTGACTGATAAATGCTTCATTATCGTAACCGGTGGAAGCCGTAGCAATCAAATGCAAGTGAAAACATATGGGACTAATCAAACATGCTCTAATATTATTTGAACTATTGCTTTATTTTTTTATTCTAGTATCAGGGCCTCTAGAGCTGAGTTTAACAAAAATAAGTAACAATTGGGGTCCTTCAAATCAGGCGACCTGGTCCTCCCCTTCTATGTTGCTATGACTATTTATTTTTCTTAAGTACCCGCGGCTAACACTCAAGTCTGACCCATATCTGGATATAGCTAAAGGGATATGTTCCTCTTAAGACCTAACTAGATGAAAATCTATGAAAAAAACTGAAAGTACTCGTGTTAGACAGATATCCATGTCTGACACTGAATCCCAAGTTCAATCCCACTTTTCTTGTTGTCAAGAAATTAATCATTTTTTCATTTATTCATGGTAAATGACTAAATGAGGAAAGATACAGGAAATAATGTTATATGTGCCGTCTGTCAATATTTGATATCTTTCACTTTTTTTTCTTTTTTCTTTTGTATTTTTTGGACTTTATTTAAGCACATGTTTACTTTATCAGGATCCTGAAATCCGTCCATTGGTTGAGCAAGACTCAGAGACTTTACAAGGGATGCTTCCAGAGATACCACTTTGGGTAAAAAACCCAGATTACGATCGTGTACGTCAATGTCACTAGTGTCTGTCACATTCTTCCATGTCCTACATATGTTTTACTCTCTTCTATTCTGATAGCTACATTTTTCTTTCCATTGCGGGGTTTGTGAAGGTTGACTGGATAAACAAGTTTTTGGAATATATGTGGCCTTATCTTGACAAGGTTTGACTTGTGGTTCCCGAAAACTTTACTTTTATTGGTATCTGCTTTCTCCTTTATATGTTTGTTCTCAGATCATTTCCCATTTTCTTGCTCCTTGTAGGCCATTTGCATGACTGCCGAGAACATTGCCAAACCCATAATAGAGGAGCAAATTCCTAAGTACAAAATTGATGCTGTCAAATTTGAAAAACTGACATTAGGATCTTTGCCGCCAACTTTTCAAGGTGAGTCAATCAGTTTCTTTTTAATTTATTTCTTTCTCTCTGAAATGTTATGTTGCTTGTCTTTTTTGCTAAATTCTTTGATAGCATGAAAAATCATTACTTAGAGAAGGCATTGAAAAGAGAAGCTGGATAAATCTTTAGAACTCTGCTTGGTGATCTTGAATTTGTATTGGAGATAGCATGAACTATATTATAATAAGCATGGATAATCATTAAAAATGCTGCTTCCTAGGATTAATTGCTATGATTTTTGCTAAATTGTTGGTGATGTAGTTTTTTACAAAAACAAAAAAGTGGCTATTATCTATGTTAACAAAAATAATTTGCTGTGCATTCAAAGATAAATTTTCAGCCTCACAATAAAAGGTACCCCTCCTCTCTCTCTCACACACACTCAAAAAAAAAAAAAAAAAAAAAACCTATAGGTCCTGGATGTTTAGAGGTGAGAACAACTTATTCCCTCAACATCCTTGGTGCTGAATTCCTTGGACCAGTGAGCATAGATTTTAAGATCAAAAACTATATCTGCCTAGTTTTATGTAATTGTCTTTCTTTCTTCCTCTACAGATTTTGCACTGACCTAGTTGCTCTTCTTCTCCTTGACAGGTATGAAGGTTTATGTTACAGATGAAAAGGAGTTAATCATGGAACCATTAATAAAATGGGCTGGAAATCCTGATGTTACTATTGCTGTAAAAGCATTTGGGCTGAAGGCAACTGTCCAGGTTGTTATTTTTTCCATATCCTAAAAGGGAATAATCTTATGTAGTTAACTACTTGTGTTAGGTAGGAGAGAGTCGGTTGTTTGTTAATTGTGTGTTGCTTGGATAATTTCAGGTTGTGGATTTGCAAGTATTTGCTCTACCACGTATTACCTTAAAGCCTTTGGTTCCAAGCTTTCCTTGTTTTGCAAATATCTTCGTGTCCTTGATGGAGAAGGTTTGAGAAAATGGATGAAATTAAATTCTATTTTTATTATTTAGATATTTCATGCATCTGATATTTTCATTTGGCAAACAATTTTTTACTGCAAATTCTGTGGTTATCCACGTAAAGTAGATGTAGATTTGCCCTTTATTAGACATGTAATTAGTCGGTATAAGTAAATTAGTTTGATGAAGTATTTTTAATTTTTTTGATGAACAGTGATTAGTTCTCTTCTCTATTGATCATTTGCTTCTAATCTGCAGCCCTATGTTGACTTTGGATTGAAGCTTATTGGGGCTGATCTCATGTCCATACCTGGTCTTTACAGGTTTGTCCAGGTAAATGCCTTATAATGTTTTCTCTTATTCTCATTTTCTAGTTTCACCAGAATACTTGATTAATGAGGCTTTATTAAATGTTTGAACTTGCATTTCTTTTACCAAAAATGCAATCTGTTTGAGGCATCTTTTTCTTTTTTTCCCTTTAAATGCAAAAATTCTATCATAGATGTAGTTTGACATTTCGGTAGTGATGGTTTTATCTGTGCTAACTTCTTGAAGAATGCCATCATATTTCTCAGAGATAGGAAAAACTTCTCATTAATGCCCCCGCTGGCATTATCTTAACAATGTATGGTTTAGAGCTTTGAATTTGAATAAGGGCTGTATGTAATGCAGGAGCTCATCAAAGATCAGGTTGCAAACATGTATCTTTGGCCTAAAACCCTTCAAGTACCAGTTCTGGATCCATCAAAGTATGTTTCAAGGATGTTCTCATACTTTTTTAGTATTCATGTCATCATTTTTTTTCTTGCACTTCTTTGTTTCTTGGCTTATAAATCCATTTCAACTTTCAGAGCTTTTAAAAGGCCTGTAGGAGTTCTTCATGTGAAAGTTCTAAGGGCATCAAAGCTAAAGAAAAAAGATTTTTTGGGTGCATCAGACCCTTATGTTAAACTGAAGCTAACTGAGGATAAGCTTACTTCTAAGAAAACCACTGTGAAGCATAAGAACTTGAACCCTGAATGGAATGAGGAATTTGATATGATTGTCAAAGATCCTCAGACCCAGGCCTTAGAGCTTCATGTTATTGATTGGGAGCAGGTAAGATTTAAGAAATTTGCTTTTCAACTTAATTGAAGTTCTATAATTTTTTTCCTATTGTTTCCCTACTTACTACTTCTCGTTCTCAGGTCGGGAAGCATGACAAGATGGGAATGAATGTGATTCCTTTGAAAGAACTTACTGCTGACAAGCCCAAAGGTTTTACACTTGAACTTCTTAAAAATATGGACTTAAATGATGCCCAAAATGAGAAGTCACGTGGGCAGCTTGAGGTGGAACTCACATATAAGCCCTTCAAAGAAGATGAAATGCCAAAAACTTTTGAGGAGTCAAAAACACTGCAGAAGGCTCCTGAAGATACACCTGATGGTGGAGGTGTGCTTGTAGTCAATGTCCACGAGGCACAAGATGTTGAAGGAAAGCACCACACCAATCCGTATGTGACAATTCTCTTTAGAGGCGAGAAGAGAAAGACAAAGGTATCTTTTTTTGGGTTCAAAAAAAGAGGTATATTATGACAGTAGCATTTAAAGACTAAAAGTAACCTACATTTAAGAAATTGTTTTAACCTTTGGCCTAATTTTAAATATCTATCATTTTGTTCCTTAGTCTTCTGGTGTACGCAGTTTATGGTAGGGTGCTCACTGATTCCTTCCTAATCACATCTTTTCTTTTCTAATTATTTTTATTTGAAGAAGAATCAAAGATGGTAGATAATAGCTCTTTTTTATTGAAAGATAATCAATTCAACTGGATGAAAATAGATTTTTAATTGAAAGATAATCAATTCAACTGGATGAAAATAGATGACATTTATGGACAGGAGTCCTTTTAGATATTCATGTTTTCTTCGAAGGTTGAATAATCGCATTACTGAAAGTTTCAAAAAAAGTTCTGAGATTTTTTTCCAGTTGCTTGTATTTCCTATAAATGACATGTTCTTCTAATTCTATTTGTCCAGCACGTAAAGAAAAACAGAGATCCAAGATGGGAAGAGGAGTTCACATTCATGCTGGATGAACCTCCCGTTAATGATAAATTGCATGTGGAAGTTCAAAGCAGTTCATCAAGGATTGGCCTGCTCCATCCCAAGGTACACTTACATAACAGATGTTGCCCGGAATTTGGTTTGGTGTTGTAGTTGTTTTCCTCACCTTGAGACCCAGAATATTAACATCTAGTGCTAGGGTGATATGTGATGAGTGAAGAATTGAAATCTATATAGATTCTAGATTCATAAAAATCGTCATTTTTTTCATGTTTGAACTTTGAAAGGTTGTTGATAGTGTGGGATGTCGTCTCTGGGATGGTTAAATTCTGTGATATGGTTGTTTGATGAAAACCCTAAACCCTACTTATACATGCACAAACATGAACATACGCATATACATGTATTTGTTAGTGTTTTGGGGCATTTTCTGTTTCGTTTTTATCGGTTCTGTGATTTCATTATTAATAGGATTATTGTTTGTATGAAACAGGAAACACTGGGTTATATTGATATCAATCTTTCAGATGTTGTTAACAACAAAAGAATCAATGAGAGATACCATCTGATAGACTCAAAGAATGGGCGGATCCAGATTGAGTTGCAGTGGAGAACTAAATGAGAGCCATTTCTTGAATTCATTCCCACACATACAGAGGCACAGAGAAAGCCATTTCTTAATATCTTAGATCTGTACTCGAAATTATACTTCATTTTTACTTGTTTGTTTTATGTACATTAAATGATTGTAACAATAATAAATACTACTGAAAATAGCACCAAGAATGGAAGACTGGACAACCCTTTCTTTTTTCATTTGAGCTTTGCTTTGTCTTTAAATTGCATACATTTTTCAAGGTTCAACCCTCCAATGCGCCCATAAATGTTCATTATTTTCGGCAAAGTGATGTTTAAAAGAAGCTAATATAAGTATAGCATTACTGGTTCGTATGCGTTTTTGGTCACTCTAGTAATTAAATGGTTTAAAAAGTTACAATTATATTCAAAAAGAGGATAATGTTTTAATATTTTTTCTAGTCCATAATTATAAAATATTAGCAATAAAAAATTACAAAAATTAAAATTTATGAATTGCAAGTCAAATGTTAATATAATAGAAGTATTTTTATCTTTTAATTTTTATATAATATATTTTTTATAGCAGCAGGAGCACCACTAGGAGGTTATTCATCGGAATGAAAAAATCATTGAAGACCTTAGGGCAGGTGGAGACCCTCAAGAACAAAATCCTTCCACTGATGCCCTACATAAAGACACAACCCAATCTTTTCCCAGTAGACAGCATAACCAATAGTCTAGTGTGAACCCAACAACGAACCCTTCAAATCAACCATGACCAATACCCGTAGAGGCAAGCAAACCTTTTTGAAGATCAAATGTAAATACTGAAAAGAGAGATGCAAGAGGTTCATAGTGCAATGCCTCTAGAGTTTCTCTATGAATGCTTATGAAAACACCAAAATAAATTAATTAAAAGATAAAGACTCCATGAATTAATTTATGATTATAACACAGAATTAAAACAATCATAACGTCAAATTAAAATTATAATTCAAAGCATTATCGTCCATGATTCACCTATCTAATCATGACAATGAATAAAATTACAATAGCACAATCATGTAAATTTAATGGTTTTTAAAATTACAAATTAAGAGAAAAATAGATGAAGGCGGAATTCACTTTTCATATATTTAAATTTTTATTTTTATATCAATGTATAAATTCAACTCCTTTTTCATTATTTTTTTTCCGAACTTTGTCCCTAATCAAACAACAAATGAAAAATTAAATTTTTAGAGATTTAATTTAATTTTCGCTCAACATTTGATAAATTGCACAAATAAATTAAATTATTCACAAATTTAATTACTTTGTTCATTATCATCATTAGTATTAATTAAATATTAATTACTTTTGTTTATTGAGTCTTTAACTTCATTAGCATAAACATTATTATCAATATAAAAAAATATTAATTCAAATGCACTGAAATAAAAAAAAATTATATATATATATATATATATATATTTATAATGAGATTTAAAGAAAATATATCATTTAGTTTTAGCTTCACCCTTTTCAATATCTTAAATATCATTTACCTACTAAAACAAACTCTTTTTCTATATCATTATTAGGGTTTAATTTAATCAACCCTTTTCAACTGCTTTGTTTGTCCCTTTCCCCCTCATTTTCCAGCTTCCAATTGTTAGGGTTAGGGTTTTAGGTTTCTTTTAGTAAGTTCTAGAAGATATTCAGGCGTTCTCTTTTAATGGTTGATGGTGTAGCAATGGATACAGTGAACCAACGGGGACTACTAGGGAGACCGTACGGATATCTGCATGATGACGGAGGATTTGAGAGGAAAGACATTAAAGGAGCTCACAAGGCGGTCATGAATGGAGTCATGAGTTCAGTTCAACCTACTCGAACCAGTGAACTCACCATTGCTTTTGAGGGTGAGGTCTACGTCTTCCCCGCAGTTACTTCTGAAAAGGTTTGGTTTTCTTTTAGGTTTTCTTAATTCTTTGGTTGCATGTTGAGTTTTTATATGTTTTGTTGATGGATTAAACTGTTTATAAGGAAATGCGGGGGAGTTCAAAGATTATGTGGGTAAGTAGCTTTATTTTGTTAGTCTTACTTAACTGTAAACAGAGGAGGATAGCTCTTGAGAATTTTGAATTTGTTTGATCCATCACCTTTGCTAAAATCGCTTTGTGCTTTAGGATTGAGACAAATTGTTAAAATGATACTGTTAGGATAGCTATTTCTGCTTGCTGTTTTCGGGGAAAATGTTTCATACCATTGGTGGAGTTATGTTGTTTAAATCTGCTATTCCACTTGTGGCATAGGGTAGGTAAATGAGATTGACATCATTGATTTTTACTTTTATGGGGATGGCCATTGTGGACAAGCTGTAATAAAAGTTTTAGGGCCAGTTTAACATTGAGGTTGAGAAGTGCTGTGAAAAAGTGCTTTAGAAAAATTTGATAGTGTTTACCATTGTTGTCTATAAGTGCTTTAGGGAAGATAAAATGTCTATTTAAGACTTTATATTGAGAAGTAGAATATTTAACGATGGGATGAAAAAGTAATTTTATTGAAAAGCACTTTTCCAAAAGCCAAAAGATAAAAAATTTGGCTTGGCTTAAAATCCCAATTTAAAATCAAGGTTTGGTTTGAAAAGCTGCTTGTTTACCAAATTTTTTGGTTTGAAATCATGGTTTGGGTTGAAAAGTGGTTTTCAACCTCAATGGTAAACACACCCTTAAGGTGTTACTGAAGGTCATATCGGTATGCTTGAAAAAGTTATCCTTATTTTGAACATATAAAATGGGTTTTTCTTTTTCAAATTTTATGTTACACATATTAGCTGACCTCTGTTACCCATTATTTGCTTACTTTTCCCTGTTAGCTGGGAAAGGGGTTTAGCTGGGTAGTGAAAACCAATTCTTTTTGTCATTGATTCAACTGTAAATAAAGCACGAGGAAATATACTTAAACTCTTTTGAGTAACTGAGTTTTGTATGTGCCTTTGCTTGCATTGATTTCATAGGTCCAGGCAGTTTTACTACTACTGGGAGGATGTGATACATCAATCAATGTGCCCAGCTCCGAGTTCCTACTACAAGAAAAGGTCAAGGTATCTTATATGCATATGACATTGCTCTGCAAAATTTACTTGAATATATGGCTTTGGTTGCTAATTTTTCCTTAAAATATGTTCAAGGTTGTAGGTGACTCTTCACGAGGTTCAAAGATTTCCCGAAGAATTGCCTCGCTAGTCAGATTTCGTGAGAAGCGGAAAGAGAGATGCTTTGAAAAGAAAATACGCTATACTTGCCGAAAAGAGGTTGCTCAGAGGTAAGTTGCCTTGTTTTTGTTAATAAGTAATTCTTAGGCTCTAGTACTTGTAGCTCAGCTGAGATTTTTACTCATAACAAGTTCAATAAGCTAATTAGCTTGTTCATGTGATAAAGCTTACTGCCTTTGCTCTTGAATCATGATATTTTATGAGGTCTATTCTTTCAAGTCTTGGTTATGCTTGCATATTTCTTTTTGGAGCTTCACTATTGCCCTTATTTACTGAAGTTTGTAAGCTATTAGCAAATAGCTTTATGGTCCTTAACCAAACTGTTTTTTACATCTCAACTTTTAGGTCTCCTGGATGCTTGATGTGTTCCTCTTAAGATATCATTGGTGCATAGTCTAGGCTTTGTTACCTTTTCCTTTGGTAGTTCTACTAGATAGGTGGGTTCTGTAAGGATAAGCTTTCACTTTGGACCTTAAAAGTTTATCACATTCTCTAGAGATGAGCTGCTAAAGAAAAAAAGAAATAAGAAGTGCATGCTAGTGATCTACAGATGTGCCAATTTTCCTTAAGCTGGTAAATTAGGCTCTATCTCATCCAAAAGCACTTTTATTGTTTGTTCACCAGTTTTCTAAGTGCACTCCTAATTTTCTTGTTTGCTAGGATTCTGAAAAAAAATATTATTTTATTGAATCGCCTATCTTAAAACAATGTTACAAGCTTATGTATTTATACACAAGTACAGCCAATATACACTAGGAAACTAGCAGGAAACTCCTCTTCCTAAAGTTTGTCTTAAAATGAAGCTTAAAATCTGGCTAAAATCAAGGTCCTAAAATCGCTACAATTAATACTTTTTGACTAATATCTACTATCATAACTTGTATCTTCCGCAAGGATGCATCGTAAGAATGGTCAGTTTGCATCAGTCAAGGACTCTAACTCAGGTGAAGGAAGCTGTGATCAAAGTGATGACACCCCTGACTCTGTGTAAGTTTGAAGGAGCTTACTTTGTTTATTTCTTGTTGATGTTAATTGTGTTGAAGGTGTTTTTTCTTGTTTTGTTCCTTTTCTTATAAGCTTGCGTAGTTGTCAGCACTGTGGGATCAATGAGAAGTTAACCCCGGCAATGCGTAGGGGGCCAGCTGGTCCCAGAACACTTTGCAATGCTTGTGGCCTTATGTGGGCAAACAAGGTTGGTGGAGAATAGTCAGATGCGTACCTATGCAGCTTCTTTTCTCATTTACTTATAACTAATTTTGTTCACTTATTATGCAAGGTTGAAGACATTCACATTTGAATTTAGTTTAATGATGAAGTTTATTACGTTCTACTAGATTTTTTCAGTTTATGAATTATATTCTTACTTGAGATATTTTGGGCATTGATTTCCCTTTCTATTGGAAGTAGGTTAACTTATTGCCTTCTATAATGCAGTGGCCCTTCCCCTGCTCTTTCCATTTCTTATTGAATCTCTTTGGCATGATAACTTATTTCTGTAATCAATCTGATTTTTTTCCCAATGTTGAATTTACCAGTAGGCTACTAGTTTCTTTTTCTTATTGTTTATTTTATTTTTTAATTTCAAGGGAACACTGAGAGATCTTAGAAAAGGAGGCAGGAGTACTCACTTCGATTCAAAGGAGCTGGTATGTATATGGAGATCTAATGTGTTCTTGTTCACTACCCATAGGGTCACGTTTCTTCATCTAATTTGAGCAATTTCATGTTCAGTTTTTGAACCTGATTGACATTTTATTTAGTTCAGCATTAAGTCCTTTTGTCTCGCAGGAAACTCCAACTGATATTAAGCCTTCAACTTTGGAACCAGAAAATTCTTTTGCCAATAATGACGAGCAGGTATTGATTTCCTGGGTCACTTAAGATGAACATAGCTGTAACATGATAATTTGCAAGTGCAAATTCTGTCGATGCATAAAGGACAATGCGTTTATTTTTAGCTATGTTTTGTTTTTGGTTGGTTGTCCTGTTTGTCCTGTCTAATGCACATTTGTTTCATAAATAGAAACAATGTTAACTACGAAACACAGATCAGTGATGCTTCTTCAAGGTGGCATAATTCTTTGCTTTCCATTTTCTGTCATCAGGGAAGCCCACAAGAGAAGAAGCCTGTACCTATGGATTCTGAAAATCATTTAATAACATCAAACGAGCAGGTAAGAATTCTATTAATGGTGGTAAGAGGGATTTATCTTGTGATTTTAAATTTTCTGGCAGATTCTAGTAGGACATTATATTTCAAACTTGCGATATTAAGTTACAAGGGATTGCATTTTTGCTCATTATCAGGCTGCCAGTGATTCGATTTTGCTGATTCACCAAATATTGTCCACTGATATGCAGGAATTCGCACAAAATTCACATCCTTTTCTCATCCACGTGGAGAATTCCTCAGTCAACCTTGATAACGAGGTATTCTTTTGGTCACAAACACTGTTTAAGTGGTAAAAATACCATGGAGGCCCTTGTACTAGGAGTCAAATTGCATTTTTTCCCCTCTATTAAAAAATGCGCTAATTACTCCCAATATGCTAGATCAAACTGTAAATTGGTCATTTTGTTAAAAAGTTCATCTGTTTCTACTGTTTCATTGTACGTCAAAATGAGATATACATGGCATGTCACATGTAACAGTTTGGTTATTAAGTTAGTGTGCCAATTTTTAACTGTAGAAATAGATGACATTTTTAATATAAATGATCCTTTTCTTTATCTAACGTACAGTGGCTAATTTGCCTAATTTTTTTTAGTAAAGTGGGCAAAATGCAATCCGACTCTTAGTATAGGGGTCTTTATAGTACTTTCACCTGGTAAATGAATTTCATAAGGGAAAATTCGTAAGGAACAATCTTAAGATTGTTTACATGGCATCAGGACATACAGGAAACACTAGAAGAGCTTGCTGATGCTTCAGGGTCGGATTTTGAGATACCTTCACATTTTGATGAACAGGTAGTGGTCTTTTAGCAACCTAGCTTCAACATATACCTTAAGTGAACTTTTTAACTTCATAGTCAAATTCATGAAAATAAAACTTACAGGTTGACATCGACGATACCAACATCGTGACCACGTGGCCTGGGACTTAAAAAGATGGAGGTTTGATTTGGTTTTGACATGTTTTGATCAGCCAGCACTGATATCGACTAACTATAGGTTTACGGAGATCTGTTGTTCATAGACACAGGATCGGGATCATTCCCTTGTAATTGAATTGCTAAACTCAATACAGTCGTCTCCTTTTTTTCCCCTTTGATATCTTGTTATAATTATAATGTGAATAAATATAATATTTGGTGCTTTCCTTCTTTCTGCTGCCTCCATTAAGTCGATGTAATTGTGTCCAATTAATAATGGGATATAGCCTTTCTCGAGTGAGCTAAAACAAGTAATAAAGGGAGCTACATATGTATTCAAATTAATTTATGAATGCACTGAAATAACAGTTTGCCAGCTATCGATGATTGCTTTTTTTGTTTTTTTTCCCCCAGATCATCATAGTCCAAAGTTGGGCAGTAAATTTTACATTAGTACTAATAAAATGAAATAAAATTGGATACAAACATCAATGCTATCATTCTTGATCTGAATACATTCATACTCAAACTGTAGGGCTGTGTCAACAAATATTGGGGTAATGAGAGACTGCAAAAAGAATAGTTATATATAACGTAAAAACTATAGTTCCTGAGAAAGAAAAAAAAAAGCGAGTTTCTCAGGTCCATTATTCTTTCGGAAGCAATAAACAAATTCAGTTAGAACCCTATATTATGGTAGTAGAACAATAGGAAAACATGTTGAGCAAAAAGCAAACGCATAATTGCCCGACTTACAGGCATCTAGCTTTTAAATTTAACATCAATTTCCAATACACCGGCTTTTGTTGGAAGAATTCCAAAGATATAGGGGAGAAAATGAATATAATGCATTTATATGTGATAAGAAACGGGATCGACATGCACAATTGCACATTCAAACAGCTTACAGATCAACTGCAGGATAGAGGCCCGGCATGTAACTGCGTCCATTTCCATTTGAATCTGAACTAGCATACAAGTGTGACTGTAGTTCCCCTGAGTGGGATGATTTCCGAGATTTTGTGTGTTTAGGAGAAGCTACATAGGAGTCATTTGAACCACTACTTGTAGAATACATTGATGATGTCGGCAGCCCGTGGATCTTTGGCAGGCCTGTTAGATCAGAACCCAAACTGTATCCCCTCTCAACTGTTTCAGCTTCCAATGGCAATTCGTCCAATGTCTATTCAAAAGGGTTAAAAAAAAAACAGTAAATGTGGCTGCAACTTCCATATGAAATTCATGTTGAGGAAACCAAAATTTAGTAGAGCATCAACCATGAAGTAATCAGGTAATGTGATGATAAGTTGACACGCATGTAAACAGGGGTGAAACCAGAAAATCTTTTTGGAGGAACGGAAATTGTATATTTTTATGAGCTAAAATGCAATTTCACAATTTTAATAACTTATATCCTTATAAATTTTTAAGACTGAATCAAAATTTTATCACTTTTGGAAGGAGGGGGTGTAATTTTACCTTTTACTAAATTAAAATTTTATAAAACTTAAAAAAGTGGAATTTATATTTTAGGAGAGCCGGACCCCTGCCAGACACCTCCCCCCTCTGCATGTCTCTTAATGAACAGATGAAAAACTCTCGTGACCATTCTAGAGACTATAATATGTTGAAATATCAATATGCAGTCAAGAAAACCCACCCTGAATGCCTGTTGGAGAACTCGAAGTGTTTCTCGAGTACGTTTTCTCTTAGAAGCGATCTCATCAGGTTCCTGTAACATTTCTTCAAACAGGTTTTCTCTGTTTTGGGATCATAAAACATACAGGATACTCATCAGTCAACAAAGAGTGTCAAAAGGATAAATAATTAAAATCAAGTCAAATTACACAAAGCTCTATGTCACCTGTAAAGCTTTCTGATAAAGACATTGTGAAGTTCACGTTTCGAATGGTTGACCTGGATATAGATATTATCGACAGATATTAATACTATGAAATGCTTTAACTTAACAATGCATCACAAACTCTTGTTAGCAATAAACTACAACATTTTAAGGCTCCAACATAAGAAACATATAGCAACTATAACCTCTTAAAACTCGAGCAAACTTTTGAACGAACTGGCTAGATCCATTCTTTATTTGGACAAGCATACAACATGCATAACAACCATGTAACTCACGTCTAGTATGCTATCATTAAAACACATTAACCAATATAAATAGCATGACTGTTCAGTATGCTTGATATATACTTCTCTCCTGAATAAACTAGTGGAGGAAGGAAATCAACACAATTAGCACCAAATATTGTTTAGGTCAAGCCAAATAGTTGCTAACCTGATATAAAGGAGAAAATAGAAATTAATTTGGCCAGAATAGAAAGATATATACTCTCCTAATTAGAACACCATAAAGCTTTTTGGAATTTTAGTTATCAGGAATTTAAATGTGAACAAGGATAAAATAAGAAAAAAAAAAGACAAAAGGAAATGTGATTGGCAAACCTACTCAGTCTAAAACTTACCAAGAAGTGCATAATTGCTTTAGGCACAGAGTCCTCTATATTCTTCCTGACAATATCATAGTATGATCTTAAGAGCAATTTCGTGATAGCAATTTCAATAGCTTCAGTTTCTGAACATTCTGAAGGCCTCAAGAGAGATGGGGGCTGAAAATAATAAAAAGAATCTTGTCAAGATCAAATCAACACAATTTTTAAAATTAACACAAGATCCTTAATGGATTGATCTGTATTCACCTCTTTCAAATGGATCATGGAGAAGGCATGTTCCATGTTTTGAGGGGGTTCGGTATACGGTTTGTTTGTCAAGCTCTCTTTCACAGATGAGCGGTTATCACTGCTACCAAATATTGATGAGATACCCCAAGTTAACCCACTTGTGCTTCCTGATAAAACCAACATATAGCACATCATTTTACATAAAACCAACAAATAGAACATCAGTTTACTTTTATGTTGCTTGATAATTATATGACAGTAGGGTCAGAATTATAAACACAAATTCACAAAATACAATCCCAAAGACCCCTTCTTTAAGCGAGAGCGAGGGAGAAAACCCTTACTATTTGGCCATCATATCACACAACAATCACAGAAAAAACATTAGACATTAGCACAAGCATATTTAACTAATTCATAATGACAGCCTAAAAGTATTACCTGTGGATGGAACTTTCTCAACATCTGCAGCAGGACGGACTACCTGCACACAGAGTAAAAAGTTGAAGGTACTTAATAGATGGCTAATGATGAGGGAGAAAAAAGATTGGAAAACTGAAATGGAAAAGGCAGGAAAGAAAGCATATATTGGGCAGCAGAAACCAAAGATTCATGCCTGCTCAGCCGCGATTCCATTAACTTGTCTTGCAATAATAGTCCGAGATTTAGTGCTTTTTTCAGAAGGAGGTGCCTTATCAGGCTCCAAACCATCCTGATTAAGTGAACAAAAAAATATGGAAAGAATGAAAATCGAAAGGAAATAGGAACAAATAAAAGCAATTATACCACCACTAGTAGAGGACTACCTTTGCTTTAGATACAGGCAAATGAACCCTGGAATTCCTTATCTGCTGATTGGCAAGCTCTACAGCCTTGCTCCCACCAATAAAATTTGGGTGGGAAGTATTTATGTAATCCATCTGTAAAATAGAAGGGTGTGTATCACACAACAAGTGACTAAGCTTCTCTGAAAAGACCATACAAGTATAACAAGTATAGCCCATCAACTTTACCGAGTTCATGATTTATACACACAATTAGGAACAGAAACATAAAATAATAAAAAAGCTAAATGGGAAAATGTCAGATTACAGTTTCCTAATTAAGGAATATTTGAGTGTATCAAATAGGATTCTGTAAATATTTTATCCCTAACTTTAAAGCTGTTTTTAGGGACAGCATCCCTAGAATTAGTCTGTTTCCTAGTGTAAAGTTTCCTATGTTAGGCTCACTATGTGTATAAATATTTATGTCATTTCTTGTGAAAAATATAATAGAAAAAGCCTATTTCTAACATGGTATCAGATTAGCCTGATTTCTGGGAAATTTTTTTTCTTTTGTCTGGTATACCCTCAAGCCTGTAGATTTTGTTCAAAAGAAATATGGCTGAAACTGTCAAAACCAGTACCAATGGGGATATTTCAGATTCTAAAGTCTCGGATACAGTCACCAAAAGGTCTTGGGTCATTGACTCAGGCTCTACAGACCACATGACCCACTCCTCAAAAAAATTTGTTTCATATACACCTTGTCCTAGTAATAGAAAGATAACAGTAGCCGATGGTTCTGTGATCACAGTGGCTGGTCAAGGTGATATTGTTCTAAACAAGACTCTTACTCTTAAAAATGTCCTTCATGTTCCAAAACTATGTACCAATCTTCTATCCATCCAAAAAATTACCAAAGACTCTAACTGTAGAGTGGTTTTTTATCCCAATCGATGTATTTTTCAGGAACAGAATTCGAGGAGGATGATTGGACATGCCAAGGAAGTAAATGGCCTATACTATCGTGAAGAATCCAGTAGAGAAGTTAGTGCTCTGAATTCCTCACCATTATCTTTCATATCCGAATTTGAGAAAACTAATAAAGACCAAATTTGGCTCCATCACCTCAGCCTTGGTCATCCATCATTTAGAGTCCTTAAAATTATGTTTCCTTCATTGTTCAAAGGGATAACTGTTGAAAAATTCCATTGTGATGTCTGTGAACTTGCCAAACATAAACGTACCTCTTTTCCGGTAAGCAATAAAAGAACAGCCACTCCTTTTACTCTTATTCATAGTGATATTTGGGGACTATCCACTATTTCAAACATCTCTGGGGCTCGGTGGTTTGTATCCTTTATTGATGATTGTACCCGTGTGTCTTGGATATTTCTTTTAAAACAGAAATCTGATGTAAGGTTTGTCTTTTCAACCTTTTACAACATGATCAAAACACAGTTTGGAGCTGAAATAAAAAGGTTTAGGTCCGATAATGCCAAGGACTATTTCAATCAATTTCTCTCACCATATTTTCAAGAAAAAGGCATTATACATGAGTCATCTTGTGTTAGCACACCCCAACAAAATGGTGTTGCCGAAAGAAAGAATGGTCACATTTTAGCCATTACAAGAGCTCTCTTGTTTCAAAAAAATGTCCCTAAACAATATTGGGGGGAGGCTGTTTTAACTGCTACTCGTATGATAAATAGATTGCCTACAAAAGTCCTTGACTTTCAAAGTCCTATGCAAGTTCTAGCAAAATTCTTTCCTGATTTCAATACTTCAAATAACCTTACTCCCAAAATATTTGGCTGTGTTGCTTTCGTACACGTACATTCTCAAAATAGGGGAAAACTCGATCCACGAGCTGTCAAATGTGTCTTTGTCGGTTATTCTTCCACACAAAAAGGGTACAAATGCTATCATCCAGCCACAAAAAAATTTTATGTTTCAGTGGATGTTACTTTTGCAGAACAAGAGAATTTCTTTACTCGTCCTTATCTTCAGGGAGAGATCTCATTCACAGAAGATAAGGACAGAGAATTCTTTCTTCTTGATTTTCCAGCTTCTGCCCAACAGCCAAACATTCTTGATTTTCCAGCTCCTGTCCAGCAGCCAAACACTCAGTCTTTGCCTACCAACCAGCCTGCCCAACTTGATTTTTCAGCTCCTGTCCAGCAGCTAAACACTCAGCCCTTGCCTACCAACCAGCCTGCCCAACTTGAACCTATGCAACCCGAAATAGAGCCTAATACACCCAAATCACAAAAAAGGATTCAGCACACTACTCGTCCTTTACTGGTTTACTCAAGGAAGAAGGCACCGGTGCAAGTTCAATCATCTTCTTCGGATATACAACCTGCTACTTTTCAACCCGAGGTAATTGCTGAACCTACTTTGAATTCTAATATTGCAAATTTAGATGATTTTCCCATTGCTATTAGAAAGGGGACTAGAACCTGTACAAAACATCCCTTGTACCTATTCATGTCTTACAAAAACTTGTCCCATAACCACAAAGCTTTTCTTACTAGCCTAAATTCTATCTCCATTCCCAAAACTGTATCCAAGGCATTAGAAGATGAGAATTGGAAAAATGCCATGAAAGTTGAAATGGAAGCTCTTGAAAAAAATAAGACATGGGACTTAGTGAAATTACCGAGAGGAAAGAAACCAGTGGGATGTCGCTGGGTGTACACAGTGAAATATAAGTCAGATGGTTCTTTGGAGAGGTACAAAGCAAGATTGGTTGCTAAAGGATACACTCAAATGTATGGGATAGACTACCTTGAGACATTTGCCCTGTTGCAAAGATGAACACTGTAAGAGTGTTGTTGTCACTAGCTGCCAACCGAGGCTGGAAATTACAGCAATTTGACATCAAAAATGCCTTTTTACACGGTGATCTTGAGGAGGAAGTCTATATGGATGTTCCTCCAGGATTCGGTCCAAATACAGGACAGTTAGTTTGCAGACTAAAAAAGGCTTTGTATGGACTAAAACAGTCCCCGAGGGCTTGGTTTGGAAGATTTACCAAAGTAATGCTTAAGTTGGGGTATAAACAGTGTCAAGGAGATCACACTCTGTTTGTAAAACACTCATCTTCAGGGGAAGTGACTGCTTTATTAGTCTATGTAGATGACATTATAGTGACTGGTGATGATCTAGAAGGAATGGAGAATTTAAAGAAGAGCCTAGTAAAAGAATTTGAAGTCAAAGAGCTCGGCAAGTTAAAATATTTCCTTGGTATTGAAGTGGCACACTCTCGGGAAGGAATATTCATATCTCAGCAAAAATATATAGTTGATTTGTTGACAGAGACGGGCAAGTTGGGCTGTAAACCAGCAGAGACACCCATAGAGGTGAACCACAGACTTGGAGATGCACTAGAAGATGCAGCAGTTGATAAAAGGTCATATCAAAGGCTTGTGGGGAAGCTCATTTACTTGTCTCATACCAGACCAGATATTGCCTATGCAGTAGGTGTTGTAAGTCAGTTTATGCACAATCCCAAAGAATCACATCTTAGAGCTGTTTATCAGATTCTACAGTACTTAAAGGGCACGCCAGGCAAAGGAATCCTATTTAAAAAGGGGGAGAATTTAACCCTTGAAGCCTATACTGATGCAGACTATGCAGGATCTATGGTTGATAGAAAATCAACCTCGGGATATTGCACTTTCCTAGGAGGCAACCTTGTGACTTGGAGGAGTAAAAAACAAAATGTTGTGGCTAGATCTAGCGCAGAAGCTGAATTTAGGGCGATGGCTCTTGGAATTTGTGAGTTGCTATGGCTAAAAATTATTTTGGAAGATTTGAAGATCAAGTGGGAAGGTCCAATGAAGTTGTATTGCGATAATAAGTCTGCTATCAATATTGCACATAATCCAGTTCAACATGATCGAACGAAGCACGTTGAGGTTGACAGACATTTTATAAAGGAAAAACTGGACAGTGGCTTAATTTGCACTCCATTTGTGTCAACTGATGGTCAACTAGCAGACATACTTACCAAAGGATTGTCTGGAAAGTTGTTTCAGAAATTAGTAAGCAAGCTAAGAATGGATGATATCCACATCCCAGCTTGAGGGGGAGTGTCAGATTACAGTTTCCTAATTAAGGAATATTTGAGTGTATCAAATAGGATTCTGTAAATATTTTATCCCTAACTTTAAAGCAGTTTTTTAGGGACAGCATCGCTAGAATTAGTCTGTTTCCTAGTGTAAAGTTTCCTAAGTTAGGCTCACTATGTGTATAAATATTTATGTAATTTCTTGTGAAAAATATAATAGAAAAAGCCTATTTCTAAAAGAAAATATTTGGTACACTGGCAGTGGAGTTTTTAGATTCCACAAGTAGGGTCAAGAGATTGACAAATGTCCTATAGGGGTATAGTAAAATATAAAAAAAAAATATTAAGAAAAAGACACATGGCAATTTTTTAAGGTTGCTTGTGGGATAAAAAAAGTACACTGCCAGTGTAACAAATACTAACTCAAACTAAATTACCAAAACTATACCTCCATTTCAATCATATGTGCTATCATTGTCTCAGATGGTTCAAGACCTTCTTGGAGAAAATTTCCAACAACTTGGTCCATATGCTTCCTCAGAACAGGAAATCGCTGCAGTTCATTCATCATACAGCGATGGCTAATCTGGATACAAAACCATTCCATTAGAAAACTTAAGAGTGTGTTTGGTTTTAGAAAGTAGAGGTCATTTTCATTTTCATTCTCTTCGAAAATGGAAAACACTAAAGAAAACATGTTTGATTGAAAAATTAAAAATTGATCTTTCGAAAATGAAAGAAATATATACATGTGGGAAATTTAGAGGTAAAAAAGAGAGTTGTTTGCACTAAAGTTCTGCAAAATTGGAAAAGTTGAAACAAGGGTGTTTGAACTTTAAATTTAATTAATGAATTGATCCTAATTCAAATCCATATAAACACAAAATATATTTTCTTTCATTAACTTATAAATGTCAGATCCCTTGCCCTAGTTCAAGTCTATATAAACGTAGGAATTTTTTAATTCTTTTTCTCATGTTTCTAATTTAAGAAAATAGATACCATCATATTTTCATTTTTGGAAATAGATTTTAATTTTCATTTAACAAACGTGTTTTTCAAATTTCAAAAGTGAGTTGAAATTATTTTTTAAAATGAGAATATATATATATATATATATATATATAAAAAAAGAAAATAAAGCTGTGAGACGACATTGATAATCTGGAACATAAATCACCTTTATTAATTCATCATATATGAACCTGGCACATTGAAGACTTGGATCTAGCAAACGTGCTATTTGCCTTCTAACAAGCACTTCAAATGGGACCTATACATCAAAGTTGAAGTACAACAATATGCACCAAGTTTAACATAAAAGAATTCCAGGCAACAGTTTGGAAAACAGCAATTCAGATTCCTATAAGAGAAAAAGAATATTCTTAGATAAAACAATTTAACGTAAAGCCAGT
Source organism: Gossypium stocksii (assembly GCA_020496765.1). Classification (NCBI taxonomy): domain Eukaryota; kingdom Viridiplantae; phylum Streptophyta; class Magnoliopsida; order Malvales; family Malvaceae; genus Gossypium; species Gossypium stocksii. The sequence continues at coordinate 125,374,488 of CM035624.1, forward strand.
AGAACATACTTCAGGTACAAATAGTGCAGATCTAGGACCAGTTGCATTCTGAATAGCAGTTCGAATGTCATCGTCAGTCAAGCCTTCACATGGATCAACCTCCTGTACAAAAATCAGTTAATTGCAAACTCAAAACCAGCATCAGGCAAAAGTATTTACATAAAGGCTCTTGTTCAGAGGCACTTCTGAGCAATTCTAGAGTCGCAATGTAAAACTAATGTCTGTGTTTTACATGAAACAGTGCCATGGCAAAAGTTAGAAAGTTCTATTTTATTGACAGAAAAAAGGGAAGGTGAGAAATTAACATCATGAAACCAGATAACCACTTATATTGATCAGGTTTGTCATATTTATTTTAAGCATCCTGTCCTTGCAGACAACTTGTGCACAATCACATTGGCGAGTAAAATACACTCATCACTAGAAACAACAGAAATATTAATGATAAAAGATGGTAACCAATGACCAACAGTTTGTACAATGATGTCAATATTAATAATTAACTGATGACTAACTTTGTACAATGATGTGACGAACCACCCTGACGATAAAAGAGATGTATAATAAATGGACCTCTAACACGGAATGGAAAAGAAATGCAGCTTAGCAAAAGATCCTCAGAGTAAAAGGGCATTCAAATATCGAAGGCATAAATATCAGACTACACACCTCTAAGCTCTTAACAAAGATTGATTGGAAAATGTAATGAATCCTTGCTCCACCAGACAGCTCAGACGTAGACATTTCTTCATTTTTCCCCTCAACCATTGATGAGAATGCTGTTTCCAACATAGCATTGATTCATGGTATCATACCAACATAGTGGAATGTAATAATAGGTTTCAGAATATTAAAAAGAAATTTACAGAAAGCCAAACAAAACATTTACCCTCACAGTACTTCGAAAGAATATTCAGTAGAAGAGCTCCCTGGCCAGCCTATAGGTACAAAACCATAGTCTTGTCTTAAGAAAATTATTTCAGATGATTTTTGCGCAACCAAGTTCATGCTAAATGAACAAAAATACATGCCTTTGATTCAGTGATTTCTCCATAGCTTGCATGCTCCTTCGCCACAGAAACCAATGCAGAACTAATGCGTGATTTCAGCCCAGGAAGTATTGCCTTGATATGTTGTACTAAAATCTACACAAGAAACAGCACAAAAAGACTCAGCAAAGTGATAAAAGAAATAAAGAAATCCCCCTAATGCCGTGCATGCATGTCTCTTTTTAATGCTCAACAAAGAGGATGCAAATAAGTCCTCAACTAGCATAAACCCTTCAACAAATCTTATGAGCATGGAGGCTACTTGATTCAGGTAAAAGGTACACTGAAAGCAGGAATGTTTGAGATAATATAAATAAGCCAGCATAGTATTGATCTAGGTAGGATGTAACGATCCAAAGTTCATAATAGGTTCATGTTCTAATCTAGTTAGAAGTTAATCAAGATTTTTTCCCCCACCAAATGTGTAGCATAAAAAAGGGGAATAAATACACGGACAGGATATGTAAATATTTATATGAAGTGAGGGCAAAGTAGCCGAAGGTTCATAGGCAGCTGAATATTTATAGCTAGAACAAAGTATTGACATGTGAAATTGAGTTATATTCCATAAAGCTTATGAAAACTTCATCTTGCAAATATTTTACCTGGTTCAGCTTCTTCGCCAACTGAGGTACACCACAACGATCAGCTAAACCATTATACACCTACGTACAAAAAAAAAAAATAAGCAAATCGACTGGAAACTGTATCAAACCATGACCAATAGTTACAGGTAGTTTAGCCATACTGGACGACTACGGAAGAACTTTTCCTCTGCCACAAGGGCATCCTTGATACTCCGGTTGAGTAAAATATCCTGTTTAGAGAATAAATTAAGAGTGCAATCAAATTATTGGCACACTAGTAAAATAAGATACCTGAGAAGCAGTATATGAATATAAGATCAAAGTAGAGATCATCAAGAAGCAAAACTATGATAATTTTGTGGAGGGAAAGATATAAAAGGGTTTTCTGAGACAGAGAGTTGCCCATAAAAAAGCTTGTGTACATTATTTCAATCGATTCCTGATCTATTGACCAGCCATTTTCAAAATTTTAAATGTCTTTAGTCTTTGTTGATATCTTATTCTCTAAATCAGCCGTATACTTGGCTTTTTCCCCTTAAAAACATTATAATGATTCTGCTTTGAATTTGATGCCTTTGACTAGTCATCTAGGTTTACCAAATTCAAGCTTCGCCTTGATCTATGCTAAACATACTTCAGGTTGTCTAGAACATAAGTCTAGGATATCACACACCATTTGAAACAAATAGGGAAGTATGGCATATGACAACAAAAGAAAATGACAGGACATGTAAATAATCAGGAAGATCCTACCATCTAAAATAGCAGGAAAAACTAATATATGTTCTAATTCGAGGAAACAATATGATGAAAGACCAAAAAGCCTCTAGAGCATCTTGAAGTAAAGAATATGGCATAAACTTTAGAAAACTCTAGGAATGATAAATCATACACATTAACAATGTACTCAGAATAATTTATTTAAAAGGAGTAACAGCATCTTCAATTATGTAAGGTTATACAGTTACCTCTTGACTACGATTCACAACACCTATGTAACCAAGTCGAAGGGGAATCACTTTCCCAAGCAGCAGATTACGAGCATCAGTACCTCTGTCCATTATATCCAACTGATTCATAGTCCAAAAGTAATCAGAAACCTAGAACAACTAATATAGGTCACGTCATTAATTTTAAAAGAGACTTCATATTCAAATGTGCACCTTTGTGATTACACCAATGGTTCTATAACCTGCCCAAAAGAAAATTTGCTAAAGAATTCAATTAAAAAAAATATTAAACAGCAACTCGAATGCAGAAGTTGGGATTTTGATCATATAATTTACCATCAGGATCAGCATTTCCAGCAATTTGAAGCGCATCAGAATTTGCTAAGTCAGAATTTGCAGGAGTAACAGCTATAATCAGACAGCTTGGCTGTTTAATGTATGACATGATCATTGTTCTTATTCGAGCTTCAATGTCAGAGGGCTGGTCACCTACGGGAACCTTTGTGATTCCAGGCAAATCCACGAGAGTGATATCAAGAACATTTGGTGAGAAAATCTTAAGTCGAATCTGCTTGTCAGAAACACCTTTGTTTCCTCCAGCCTCCCTATCCGTCTCAGCCTGCAATTAATTGAGACTTCAGACATTTTTCATTTTTTAATATTTAAACACACACGCGCGTACACACACACATAAATGCCTTCTTTCTTGATCTCTTAAACTTAAAACCTAATATAACTTACAAGCAAAAAAGGGATATTGCAGAGAACCCAGGGGAGAGAAACCAAGAACATGTAAATTAAGAGGTTGTATTTTCCGCTCACTGTGACTATCCACCTAAAGCCTATGGAAATTGTGTATCTTTCTTCTATAACCCAAAGGATTTTATGTGAAAGCAAAAAATAGCAGAGGCACCTCTAGAAACCAGAAATTTCAAATGTCACCCAATTAAAATGTTTCTCGCTTCAATGTTTTATCTTACAATTCTAATAAACCTTACAAGCAGTTTGAAAAGGGGAAAATGATAATAAAATTGCTAACTTCTGCTCTTCTCAATCATAACAAGCAAGACAGAACCTGAATCTCCCTGCGAATCTCAGAGAAGTCATAGAAGCGCTTGCCAGGCAAGTGAAGAAACTCGCCATATTCTTCCTCAGAACCATCAGGTTTACGCTTGGTCTGGAGAAGCTGAAGGACAAGAGGGCGACGCGTGCATATGTCGGAACCACGAGGCAAGAAATCACGGCCAACTAGCGACTCTAGCACACTGGACTTGCCACTGCTCTGGCTTCCAACCACCGCCACCTGCGGCAACTCTATAGTGGACTGGCTACCAAGTTTAGCAAATATGTCTTGTAGCTTGTTCACTAGCGGTATAACGGAAGATCCCAACGGCGCCGCAGATGATTGAGGCGGCGTCGATGCTACTGCTGCTTCTTCAGCCATTGATTTAAATGATTAACGGATTGAAGGAAAATACCAGAGATTTAGAGATGAATTTTTTATGAATCTTAGGGTTTTGGATTTTTTTTAGATAGAGATGTTGATTGAAACAAATGAGAGAGAGGGATTGAATATCTGATCAAGGCACAGTTTTTCTTTCTTTTTCTTTTTTCTCCTTTTTAAATTACAATATAATTTGCCTTTTATTTTAAACACATATATAAATATAATATTACTTTCTTAATAATTACTGTCTGATTGACAAAAAAAAGGTAATTACCGACTCAAAAAGTTTAATATAATTACTGTAGTATGTTTCTTTAGGTGTAATATTACTCTTCTAAAAACAATATCAACATTAAAGGTGGGTGTGGTGCGTCGTTATAGTATTTAAATTTATCACCGCCACTATTTTCAAGTTAAATATATCGTCCATTCAAATTCATTTTAAAGTATATTTGTTATGACCATAACGATTAAATTTAGGTAAGATAGTAATGATCTCTTTTATGTTAATCAATAATTGATTCAATTCTCATCCTATGTATGGAGTAGTTTTAAAACTCGTGACTAGTGTCTACCGCTTTAATAAGCCTATCAAACGTGAAGGGTTAATCATTGGACTTGTCTGTGGAATACTTTAACGTGAAGGGTTAATCATTGGGCTTGTTTGTGAAATACTTTGGCCAATAAAAAAAAACATGACCATTAAAGCATCTTTGTTACAGAGTAAATTACATTTTGTCATATTTACTCAAAAAATTACAATTAATATGTAAATTAATCATTTCTGTTAAAAACTTCATATATTTTAATTGTTAAAAACCAATGTGATTGACAGAATAACAATTACATGTGGCGTGTCATGTGCACCTCATTGTAACATATAGTGACCAATTTTAAACTGTATAAATAAACGAAACTTTTAACATATAGTGACTAATTTACTATATTATTAATAAAAAATAAAATACAATCTAATTATTAATACAAAAATCCTCATAATACTTTTAATAATATTTTCCTATCCAAATAATGAGGCTTCTGATGTTGAAAAGAAATATTGAGGCCTTTTCAGTAAGTTAGGAAGTCAATTCTAATCTAAATTATTTTAATTTTTAATTTATCTTTTGTTTTTACATTTTTAAATATATTCCTACTTTATTTTTTTTGTAAATTAAAAAATATATTTTCTATCCAATATCAGCGTAATTTTTTAAATTGATTTCTTTTTCAAAATTACATCTCCCACCAAAAGAAAAGAGTCAACGTGGCATTAATGATGAAAGTCAACTATTATTAACAGAATAACTTGTCAATGTTTTACTTCGACACAAAATGTCACTCTCATCCGCCAATTAGAACATTTTGTTTTAATATTTTAAGGTTTAAGGTTTTGAAATTTCAAGATTAGTTTTATTTAATAAAAATATTATGTATAATTTTTTAATTTATATTATATAGTATTAAGGCATATTCACAATGTGATGGGATCTTTGTTTAAAAATATGTTTACAATAAATGGGATAGAAAATAATTAAATTTTAGTTGGGTCCGTAAATTTGAAGTTTTGAAGATTATAATATTTTAAATTAAAATGTGTAAAATAAAATAATATTCATAGTAAGAAGGATTTTTAATCATTTTTCAACTATGTTAATGTTTAGTTAAGTTGTGAGAATAATTCAGATGTATATTATATATAGTATAGATTTTTTATTTAAATCTCATTAAAAAAGGATAAATTATTTTTATTTTTTCCATATATACATATATTATATATTATTTTCATTTCCATAACTGGGGTTTTGGGTTATGTTTGACTAATTATAATTTTATTAATCATATATGTAATTATTATTTAAGTTAAATAAAATTAAATAGAAGATTAATCGATATTAATTTTACAATACAATTATAATATGAGTGAAAATTTTATATAATAATATATTTATTAAAATTCAAGTTATAATCTATTGATATATAAATTGTTTTTACATCAAAGTAAGTAGCTATTTATAAAAAGATTGTATAAAAATTATTAATGTCAATTGAATATTAATTCGCAACAAATTCATATACCAAAAAAGAATTAATTGCGTAAACAGTTAACTACAATAGACATCCCTAAATTATGGCCCTCATTTTAAATTAGTCTTAAAATTTTAAGATATTCTAATTACATCTAGAAATTATTATTGTTATACCAATCATGTCATTTTGTTATTAAAATTCACATGTCAAATTTTATAAAGTAGGCTTATATTTTAAAAGTAAAAATTAAAAGGAAAAATTACTAAATAATAAAGCTTCAATAAAAACTTGAAAAATCTAAAATTTAAGATTTTTAAAACATTTATTTTTATAATATTTATTTAAAATTTTCATTCTGAATTATGTCATATAAAATCTGCTGTGTCATTTACCAGTTAAATTAGGATTTTAGTAATGAAATAACATAATTGATATAATCTCGATAGTTTGAAGATGTAATTACAATAAATTGAAGTTTGGAGACCAATTTAAAATAAAGGTAAAAGTTTAGGGATGTTTAGTGGAATTAATTCTTGCAAATTAATAGCAGTTCCGGGGGCTAGCGAAGGAATAAACAGTTATCGTGTTGTTATTTAAGCCCAAACGGCTAAACCCTCGTTGTAGATAAAATTTGAGGTCGTCGCTGCCCCCATTTGACCACATCCAACATGCCTCGCCGAAGCTCTGGTTAGCTTCTCGTATCTTCTTTCAGATCTATGCTTAATCAGAACATTTTATTTGCATATTTTATCTCTAATTTATGTATTTAGTTACCCGCATCCTCTTCCACCTGATTTTTAGGGTTATTCTTCATTCATTGATTTAGGCTTATTTAGTGATTTGGATTTTGTTTAGCTTGATATGGAGTAGTTTCTTATCCTTCTCTGTTATTATTTCATGTTTGAGCTTGTTATTGGAACGTTTTCATTGTTATACGTGTGAAGTATCTTGAACTTGGAGGTGATGGCAGATTATTGATTTGTATGTTAATGTTGTATATGTTATAACTATACCTGTCATTTCCTTTTATTTTTCTTTGTGGAATTTCTTTTCTTTTCCCTTGACTTTTTATTTTTCCTTCCATTTTGTTGGTACTGTTTTGCAGGAAGATCTGCTTCTCGCCCAGCCCCTCGTCCTGCTCCGGCACGCAGCCCACCGCCTCAACCTGGTAACTAACTTCTTCAGTATGATTTACGTAGCAAAAATGATATGGTTTTCATTGATTTGGTTAATTTTAGCATCTGTTGTTTGTTAAGAGATTATCCGATCAAGCAACATGATTAATTCAACTTAATAATCTGCTCCACAGCTCAACATGCTTCTCCTCCAGCTCCTGCTCAGAGTGGAAGTGGGGGATCCCTTCTTGGAGGCATAGGCTCAACAATAGCTCAGGGTACGTGAATAGATCTTCTCAGATGGTGGACAAATTGCTCTATCTGAATCCTGATTGCTTTGTCATGATTCATTTTTCTGATTTTAGTAATTCTTTTACATTGTAGGCATGGCTTTTGGAACTGGAAGTGCTGTAGCCCACAGGGCTGTCGATGCTGTTATGGGTCCTCGTACTATTCAACATGAAACTGTTGTTTCCGAGGCTGCAGCTGCCCCTGCCAATAGTTTTACTGGCTCTGATGCATGCAGCATACACTCCAAGGCATTCCAAGAAGTAAGTGGAAACTTCACTCTGTTACTTGGTTACTCGATGGTTTAGTTGTTTGTTAAAATGTTGATAAATTTCACATGCCATGGCTGACCGGAACTTTGAACTGGAAACATGATTATCAAAATTCTAGCAGTTTCGTTGTGTTCTCTTTACAGTTAGCCTATTACCTTTACTTGTTAAATCAGGGTTTTGGTACCTATTCACTTTGTTAGTATGTATGATACAAAATTCTCTCGGTATGCCTAGCGACACTAATGCACTGATATTTTATTGTTTGCGTTTCTTGTAGTGCCTGAATAGCTATGGGAACGAAATCAGCAAGTGTCAGTTCTACATGGATTTGTTGTCAGAGTGCAGGAAGAACTCTGGATCAATGTTGGGTGCCTAAATTTATGCCTCATTTGTTGCTTCTACAATGCAATGTCAGCTTTGGCCTTCACTTCTGTTACTCTTTTATTGATGATGATGAAGCTGAACTCCCTTCAATGATTCAATAATATTTATCTTTACTGGCTGAACCTTGATATTGTTAAACTTTACTGTTGAAAATGTGAATGAAATTGTTAAAAAAAAACCTGGAAATTTTATTAAACCTGGAGAACACAAGTTCCAAACTACGCACAGCTATTTCATTGTTTTGTTGTCTTAGCATATAATAAATCTGTGCTATCACAACCTCCCTAAACTTCCATCTAAACTCTTAAAAAACCTTCTCAAAAATGGGTTCCTATTTACGATCCATTTTTTTGAAAATTTTCATAAGTTCGATCATAATCTACCCTTGAGGAAACTGGTGCACAATTTCTTCCATGCATCCTTATCGGGCTCTACTTTCCCCAGATTTGCTTTCAGCTCATCAGCATATGAATCCTGCATTTCATTATAATGTCAATATGTGTTTTAACTAAATCATCAAGGGACTCGAAACAGATCAAATGGTAGATATAATACTTCGATAAAGCTGAGCTGCATCAGACGGTCAATCAGGTGAAGAAGAATGTCTTTGGTGTATTCAGGGTGGCCTTGTATGCCCATCATATGATCCCCATACCTAAACATCTCGACACCAGTTTTTTCGGACCATGCTATCACCTCTGCCTCAGGTGGAAGTTCTCGAACCTATAAGCATATTAAAGAAAGATCGTTTAACAACACGAAATGTTAAAATGGTTTGATCATTTACCGAGTTAACCAATCAAAACCTCATCTTGGTGGCACTCAATCACCGAAAGAGTGGTCGGAATATTCAGAGATGAGAAGAGTGTTGATGTTGACGATGACAAATGAATGGCTGTCACTCCAATATCCCACCCTGAGATGGCTCGCCCTGTTTTTCCTCCCAGTGCTCGACTGAGAATCTGATTAAAATAACAACAAATTACTTTTTTATGGCATAAGCACCCATGCTCAAATATTTCCCAATTTGGACAAACAAAATCAATACAATAATAACAAATGCTAAACTAACAACCACAAGCCTACATTTTTTTTTTGTTGATCTTATCAATGAATTTAGAATGGAGCTTAAGGATACCAAATTCCATGATCCGACAAAAAAAATAACACAATGAAGTGGCAAACATGTTTTATGCATAAACTAAAACTTATCTTGTCGACAATTTTCTTGAGCTGTGCATATTTTAATAGGGAACGTATTTATCCCAACAAAGTATTGTGAAGTTTTAAAACATATAAAAAAAATTATAATGGTTTTGATTGAGAGTACGTACATGCTAGATTAAGCTATTATGCATCTAGTGGCAAGCATATCCAATTCCCAATAAAAAAATCCAAAAATCCCACACCTTCATCTCAGCCATGTGTTAGGCAAACACCAATATTTTTATTTCAGTTTTAATTTATCAAATGTTTTGATACTATAGAAATAATTTAGAAAATAAGAATTATTAAAAAGAACAGTTTCCTTCCCCCCCCACCAAAGTTTTAGATTTTCTAAAGATAAATTGAAATCTATTTTATCTATAAAGTTAAGGATAAATTTGAAAGAAAAAGGAAGGTTGTCAGTCATCTTCCCCTCCCTAAAGTGACAATTTATTATCAATTAATATATTACAATAAAACACAAATTCATCGACTTGAATGGTAAGAATTTCTATGTAATATATTAAAGAGCAAATTACACGCTAACCAAAAGGAAAAAGAAACACGTACTAAGTGTAAATAATGGCTCATATCATACCAGAATGAAGTGCATGCTCAAAACACTTTCCCTCCACCTAAACTTGGGCCCTTTGTGAATACTAGAATCCAACCATATTGACAATAACATTTTGTACACGCGAAATAATTCTAATAATTTTTGCACACCTAACCATTTCCATTTCAAAATTATTAAAAGAAATTGATTGATATTTGTATTATTGTGAATGCAAGAAGACGTGGATTTAATTGTGCTGAAACGCATTATCCTCTCATTTATGGGTTGGGGAGGAGTTATAGAGAATTGTAAGCATTAGATCAAAAAGAATAGATATAATCAAAACTTATGAGATTGTTAAAAAAATTTTAAAAAAAATGGTAATGCTGAAGATTTATTATTTCACATTTTTCAAAATTAAATTATAACATGCGACATTTTAGTTATATATTTTTATAAGAGTTAAAATGTAATTTTATTATTTTAATAGTTTATAATTTTTTTTAAATTAAAATTAAAATTTTATTATTTTGGGATAAAACAAAAATTGAGCCCCTGCCAGGAGGTTGGCACCACCCTAAATGTTGACGCTTATATTAATATTTTTCTTTAATTGAATGGAAGCGAGTATTTTTAAAAGAAATTAAAAAAAAATTATTGTGGAATATAAAATTCAAACAAATTGTAAATAAAAATGATATATTTTTATTATATTTACTTTTAAATTTTGATTTAATCTTTTAAAGTAAACCATTCATCTACTCATTTAAATTTTAAAGTTATTTTTTTTACAAAAGTTTGAATGTTTTTTCTAAATCTAATTAAAATAATTAGTCTATTATCTCTTTACATTATTTTCAATATTATACAAAAAAATTGAATATATTGTAAAAAACCATTATTAGTTTGTTGAAGGGTTACTAACTTATTATCCAAATTTGTTATCTAATATTTAAAATTTTCAAAGTATGCATTTGCAATAAAATACTAAAAAAATCAAGTTTTTGTAATTGATCAACATATAATTTTATTTTATTATCAATAGTTTATTTTAGGAAAAGTGTAACAATTCATTTATATCTTTTTTTTTCCAATTTCCATTACCTTCATTATTTTTATTTTAATCAAGACATTTTTTTAATTGATTTAACTAATTATTTTTCTATTCGTAATTATTTTCATTAGTATTTTAGATATTTTATATCAAAATTACTAATTCAAGTCTTAAAAAATTTTTATAACTACTTTTCCATTTCATTTTTTAAACTAAGATTGTATCTTAATTATGACAACTTAATACGGTTTTTAAAATTTATTAAGTTGAATTTTAAGATAATATAACTTTATTTTCATTTAAAAATTATTTTAGTAAAATATATTTAATTTTTTTATAATTATAAAATTTTAAAACTATGAAAATATATTTTAATATTTTAGTTATTTATTAAAATTATACTCTAAATAGATTAATTCAAAGTTGTAGTATTTCTTAAAGCGGAGCAATCTGCAACTGTCTTGTGACTCAGTTCAGAGAGCGACAGTTGATGAACCACCCTGTTTTGACGAGTTGACTCGAAGCCCGAGGGATCACAGTCCTAAAAACTGAGTTGAAACACGTTTTATCAAACACTTGGATAGCTCAGGGATTTCCATGTATATTAATTTCAGTAATTGGAACTAACAAAAGAAAAAGGAAACTGATTTGTTTTTATTTTTTTCCCCCTAATATTAATGAGGATTTGAGTTCATTTTCCGGCTAAGATATTCTCAGAAAAATCCCAAAAGCGAAGGTTCCAGTTTGAAATGTTCAACAGAAAATTTTAACAAACAATCGAATGCTGTAAAAGAAAATTCACGAATTCAAAGGAAATGAAAAAAAAATACCTGATGACCGAAGCAAATCCCGAGAACCTTTTTGTTCAGGGAATCCAATTTTTTCAAAAGAGCAATCAATTTGCAGATCCAAACATCGTTCCCATGCGCATCATTGCAACTCCCGGTTATAACGAAGCCGTCAAAGTTCGCGATCTCATCATCGTCAGGGAACTCGCCATTGGCCACCTTGAAAACTTCCCACGCCTCGCCTTCCTCCGCCAGCATTTCGACGAACACCCCGTAATATCCCCCGTACCTCTTCTTAACATAATCGGAATCCTCCGCACACAGAAGTACAGCAAATCTCTTCCCATCCCCCATGATAATAATAATTTCAAATCCTTAAAACAAGAACTATCTTCCCCTCTTTCTCTTTATAAATATATATGTGTTGAAGGCGAAAGCTTGAATGTTTAGAGAGAGAAAGAGAGTGAAAGAGATAAAAAAAAGTTCTCTCTCTATGATTTGCAGAGTGAGAGAGTTTTTGCTGTTCCTCCTCTTGGTGTGTTGTTTTAGGAATGTTAAAGATTTTTGAGCGTTTATTATGGTGAGGGTTAGGTAACCTCAATTAAAACAATGGCCTTAGCAGATATGCTTTGCCCAATTTGCCCTTCTCCTTCTCGGCTGGCTTGCTGAATTAGATGGTTTTATAGTCATTGACAATTATTGTTTTTATATTTATATAATTTTGATATATTAGAATTCATATTTTATATAGACTTAATACATAATTTGAAATATGAATCTGAATTTTTTTACGTGGTATTTGTATTATTTTTTAGTCTAATGTGATATATATATATATATATATTTGACAAAAATATATATTTTTAATATTTGGAGCTAACGATATTAATTTTTTAGTGTTTAATTTTAGAATTTAAAATTGATTTAATGAAAATTTTTAATTAACTAATAAAATTAGTAATTAATTTGTATCAAATTTATTTTAAAACTAAATTAAATCACATCCATCAAACTGTATTTGACAAATTAGACATAAAATTAAATAAATTTACAATTAACATTACTTTTATTCTATTAAAAATCATGCGAAATTCAAACATAATAATATTAACAATAAACTTTCATCAAATTAACTCTAAAACCCGAATTAAACATAAAAAAGTTAACCCTTTTATCTTCAAATACCAAAATAAAATAACTTTTGTCAAATACATGTACCACATTAAAAAAAAATTATCAAACTCAAGTACTAAATAATATATTAAGCCTTTTATATATTAATATATTAATATTTTTTATATATATTCATTTATATATATTGGGTTAAGATTTGCTATTACTCTCGTAACAAGCATAACTTATGGATTTAGTTATTGATTCTTAATTTAATTATTTTTAATTCTTATATTTTTTAAAATTTTAAAAATTCAATCTTTATCTCAATCGTTAAATCTATCAACTAAAATAATATAATTTTTTTGTGATTTTATGTGAATATCACACATTGACACGATATTATATATGTGATAATAAAAAAATTGAATCGTAGATTCAAATTTTAAAAGTATATCAATTTATTTTTTTGATAAATTATAATAATAAGATAAAGTCTGAATAACAAACGCGACTAGCACAACTTAAACTAAAAACATATATAAAACAATAAATACCTTTAACCATCATACTTTCATACCATCACACCAACTATATTCATCTTTTATTATATTATTGGATAAAGATATGTTTCTACATTTCTGTCAGAAAAAAAGATATGTTTATATATAGTAAACCTTACATTAAGATAATTATCAATTTGGATCTTAAAAAATCTTGTAAAGGGTAAAGATATTAAAATACTAGATTCTCAAATAAAAAGTCTATTAAAAATATCAATAGATAATTAAGCAAATAAAGTTTAATTGCAATTAATTAATACTATGTATACTATTAATAAAATCTATAATTAAATTATTGTCACAGATTAATTGGGTATCAACTCGAATAGAAAATTACGGATATGTTCTTCCATAATTAAAATGAGTTATATTATTTGAAGGTATTTTAATATTTTCATGTTAATAAAAACCAAGAAATCATGTACAAACTTGGTTAAGAAATTACAGATAGATCCTTCTGCAATTAAAATAAGTCATATAATTCGAGGGTATTTTAATCTTTTCATTTTAATCCGTATCAATTTGATTAATAAAACATTAAATTTACCACTCAACTTAAAGTTTAATTTGATGTTTTTAACATATTTTTTAATATATGCATAATTTATTATTTCTACTTGTTATATATCTAATTTTTTATTTTGGTATCGTACATATTTTATGTTTTATTATGATTAACTTACATTTCATTGTTTATTATACGTTATTTTTAAACATATATATTTTCTAAATTTATATGCGATAAAATTTTTATTATATATAATATATTTTCATTAAAGGGATTGATTTTAATTACCGGACTTTTGGCATTAAACATATGTTTCAGTTAAATATAATTACGCTACATTTTAAAGGATCGCGCTTTTAGTAACTTTTTTTTTTTTTGCTTTAATTGATTGATTTATTTATTGTACCTTCAGCTTCAAGTATTGATTTTGGTACTTATTTATTGAATTAAAGAGGTTGAATCCTGAAATTATTAAGTCATCAGTGAGTTAGAAAGAATAACATACGTTAGCATTTAAACAGGGTTTGAAATTATTAAGTCTTCAGTGAGTTAGAAAAAATAATATACGTTAGCATTTAAATAGGATTGATAATAGTCCTTGGAACTACTTATATATTGATGGAGTTATTAAGCTGAATGTAGGGTGGGTTAGAGGTGTGCATGGGTCGGGCTGGGCCGGGTTCAGGTTAGGCCCAGACAAAATTTTAGGCCTTTTTTAAGGTTCGGGTCTGGCCCGACTCGAAATATGGGTTTAAAATTTTATCCAAGTTCGGCCCGAAATAAAATTGTTAAGTCCGAGTCTGGCCCGGCCCATATTAAATTTTTTTAGCTTATTTCATTAAATAAAAAAATTTTAAATATAATAAATCAAATACATTTAAAAACATAAAAACAAATATTAAAATAAGAAATAAATAAAAAACGAGACTAAAACAATTATTAAAACAATACACAAATTAAAAATATAATAAAAAGTGGTTATATTAAAATTAAAAATCAAATGTAAATATGATTAAAAATAAAAATATATATTTAGTATATAATTCGGTCTGGGCCAAAAAAGGTTTACCCGTGCCCAGCCTATTTTCTAAACGGGCCTCATTTTTTTGCTCAAACTCATATTTCGGGCCTGTAATTTTACCTGAACCCTCCCATTTTTCGAGCGGGTCTTCGGGCCGAGCCGAGTAGCTCGGCTCATGCACACCTCTAGGGTGGGTCGCTACGGGGTGGGGGAGATGTACAAGTAAAATAGGGAACGAATCATTAGATACAATCGATATTTGAGATTTTACTCTGTTTTCGATACAAAACTCTAGAGAATTTTGGATGATTTGATTCTTGTCCAAAGAAAGAGACATAATAATTTTTTGATCCAGACAGATAGTTTAAAGGTTGTCAAAGCTCTTCAATATATCCATTTATTTTATTTAACTTCAGCTTTGATTAGAATGATCCATATGATTTTACAAATTATAGATCAATAGAAATTCAAGCACATCCCAAAAGAGAAAAATTAAGTCGCTAATCGATTTGTCGAGATGGCTTTGGAGAGAAGTTCAATTATGCAAGTGTTTGAAGACATCCCGAAGTGGCTAGTTATTGAGATTGACAAAGCAACAAATTTTCTGATTATGATAGATTAATATAATTTAATTGTGGTTTTTTTTTTAAAGGTTGAAAGTGGCTCAATTACTCAAAAATGCCCTTTTTTTTCAAAATTTACGAAAATAGCCCGATATTTCAATTATTTACGGATATGGGCCGAAAACCCCAAAATCGCGTCCACGTCAGCGCGTTTTTTGGGGAAAAAGGGGAAAACGCTTCCCCGAGGAAGCATTTTTCCCCAACGGTCAAATTTTTTTTGACCGTTTTTAAAATTTTTGGACCATTTTACCCCCCAACGGTAAAAAAAAAACCTATAAAAACCCCCTCCCTTTTATTATTTTTCACACACAAATCCTCTTCAAAATTTCTCTAAATTCTCTCAAATTTCTCTCAAAATTCTCTTAAATTTCTCTCAAATTTTCAATAATTTGCTCAATTTCTCTCAAATCTCTCTTAAATATTCAATAAATTGCTTAATTTCTCCCAATTTGTCTTTAATTTTTGCAAAAAAACTCTTCAAAAATTTTAAAATTTCTCTCAATTTTTGAAAATTTGAAAATTTCGATCGTGTTAGCAATGGCTTCCGAATTAATTCGTCTTGATCCTACACACATCTCTGTCGAACAATTGAGAATGGTAAGTTTTTATTTTAATTTTAAATATTATTTAATTTTTTTTCATTTATGCAATTTTAATTAATTTTAATTTTATAATTATTTATTATAGCCAGTAGATCGGGTGTTGCAATGCTATATCCGTAATATGTCTGCGCTTCCGTCGCCATTGATAGAGTGCGTGAAGCGGGTTTTTGGCACGTGGCTACAATAGGCCGTGGATGCAAGTTGGACCCGAAACTTATCAGTGCGTTGATAGAGAGGTGGAGACCCGAGACGCACACATTTCATCTTCCATGCGGAGAGTGTACTATCACTCTAGAAGATGTGCACTTGCAGTTGGGATTACTGGTGGATGGGTATGCAGTGACCGGGTCCACTCAATCTACTGATTGGGGTGCCGTATGCTACGAGCTTTTGGGTGCTATTCCGGATAAAATAAAGGGAGGTCGGATCGAGATGGGCTGGTTACGAGACACATTCCCGGAGCCAGATGATGATTCTACCGAAGTAGAATTAATACGATATGCTCGGGCATATATTCTTCAGATTATTGGAGGTTATTTGATGCCGGACTTGTCCCGAAACCTCGTACATTTGAGGTGGCTACTAAAACTCGTTGATTTTAGGGCAGCCGGTAAACTTAGTTGGGGGTCTGCTGTGTTGGCAACGTTATACCGGGAGATGTGCGGGGCTACGGTACCGAATAAAGCTAAAATCGGAGGTTGCTTATCACTACTCCAATCATGGGCACGATATCGGCTTCCATTTTTACGTCCTCGAATGAACCACCCACATATATTTCCACTTATAACGAGGTAAATTTTATAATAGATTTTAGAATTATTAGGTAGATTTAAAATATAATTGTATGCTAAAATTTTATTTAATTAGGTGGAACCATTCGGCTAGTTATGTTGGAATACCGACCTCTCTAGAAGATATACGACTTCTATTAGACCAACGATCAGAAGCACAAGTAAGTATTATATCGAAATATGTATACTTAATAAAATAGTTATTTCATAAATAGTATTTAGTATTATGTATATAACTAATATTTTTATCATGTTCATATAGTTTGAATGGACACCATACGAGGATCCGGCAGTTCGGGCGGTAATTCCAGATGAATTATTTCAAAATCCGAACATCTGGCATGTGAAGGCCCCAATGGTCACATATGCGATTGTTGAGATGCACCAATCTGATAGAGTATTGCGGCAATTTAGATTCCGACAGTCGATCCCCGTAACACCTGAGAAGCTAGATGATGAGCACGAAATCGACTTACGACAACCGAATACGGATTGGCCAAGATATTGGTCAAATTATATCAAAATGTGGGAAAATCGATATGATTATATACCAACTCGGGAACCGATTATCGTGGCAGAGTTGGCGTGCGTACCGGAATACATGCCATGGTTTAGAATCCATGGCAAGCCATATCTATTATCCGAAGAGGAGAGGCGACGACAAATACGTGTTGAAAGAGAACGACGAGGCCTTTTAAATCCAAGAAGAAGGGATGACGATGCGAGCCCATCAATAGCAGCGATACAGCCACCGGGCCCATCAACAGCACCCTCACAGTCACCGGGCCCAACAGTTCAACAGACGACACCCATATCACAGCCTTTTTCAGATGATGCCAGGTATGTACCCTAGCCCTTTTATGTATCCTAACCCTTATATGTTTCCGTTTTCTAGTCTCATGGCAGGTTGGAATGCATGGCCTGGTTCATCTCTGTTTCCGATTACTCCTGCTCAACTGTCGATTTATAGGCCGCCGTCGCATGAGGGATCGCACGAGTCACCGTCGGGGAGCTCTTCTTTTTACCAATCCCCATCGCCTTATGGGATTCTACCACCTTCGCCATGGATGATGCAAACACTTCCGGGTTCATTATTTTATCAAGGTGGTTCATCCTCCCAACACCCACAACCAGATCCCATACTGGAGGAACCAGAATCCCCACCCGAGGAAGCACAGCACCCGGCAGATGCTGAACATCCGGCGCGTAACCGTCGACGGCCCCCATGTGGCACTGATTCCGACCGCCACCAACATTGATTTATTGTAATATATTTGTATAAATAATTTTTTATACATTTTCATTTAATACAATAAAAGATGTTTTGAAAAATCACTAAAAATTGTAGAAATCAAATTAGAAGATGAATAAGATATGAAATTAAAACTTATTGTATCTATTTTCATATAAAAGAAACATAGAAAGTAAAGAAATTTTGTATTTTGAGATATTTATATTTTTGTGAGACTAGTTCAGAATGATTTCGGGATCCTCTATTCTGACTTGAGAAAATCATTAAAAATTGTATAAAAATAATTTTGAGACATAATTTATATGGTTAGATTCCTGAATGAGTCTATTTTCAATAGAAATAAACAATAACATCATCCTAATACTTTACAAAGAGATAATTTATTTTTAGTGAGGAAGGGTCGGAACTGTCAGACAACAGAATAGGGGTGACTTGAAAGAATAAACTGTACTTATTGGCTAAACCCAAAATTTTGAAAATTTTATGGTAAGATAATATGTGAGTCTAGTTTCAAGGAAAATTTACGGATCCTAATTTTGAGTTCTGTAGCTCAAGATATAAATAATTTAGTGGCCATGACGCAAATAGACAGTTTTGAATATACATATAAGTAAATAGTGAAATTATTAATAGTGTTACTTAGAGCATGTTATATAAATTAAGGATGTGGAATGGAGAGGAGGAAGAAGAAAATATGTATGAATACTCAGCTAGTATGGATAATTTGCATGTTTTAGACTCAGGGACTAAATTGAATAAAAGTAGAACTTTATGGCAATTTTGTAAAAATGTTGGAAATGATCAAATTGCATGTAATGGATTATTTTATTATTCCATGTAATAAAATATAAATAATACAACATATTGAAAATTACAACAACTATCAACTATTGCGATTTGGACATGATCTACTTGTATGGCCTGGGTTCCTACACCATCCGCATAACTTCTGTTGATTGGTTGTTTCTCAGATATCCATATTGTTGCGTATTCTAGTCGAGCAAGGTCGACCCTTTGGTTTGCACTGCAACTCTCTATCCGGTAACAGCTTAAACGGAGCAAGCGATACAGAGGGCCACTTACGCTCATCTAGGACCGGTGGGAATACATGTCTCCAGACATTGTACATATATTCTATTTTGTACACATCGTCTACATAGCTCATGGGATCCAAACGTAGATTTTGACAAGCTGCAATTGCATGAGCGCAGGGAAAACGAAGTGCATCAAATATCCCACAGTCGCAAGTCCTATTCCATAAATGTACACGATATTGCCCGCCGGCAATACCTTGGTACGGTATGTCAAACTCTGTTACACGAAACCATAGGTTGTCGCGATCGTGACACATTGTGTACATGGTGTTCGCCCTCGCTTTGGATTTGTTAATTACTTGCAACACCTTATGGCACCATACATGGCCTCCCTGCATTTGGCCTTTATAAGTCACTGCTCGCTTTGGAAATAATGCAGCTAACCGAAAATACGTCTCTCGTACAACTGATGTTATCGGCAAATGACGCGTTCCTTTGAGAATAGAGTTTATACATTCAGCCAGGTTTGTGGTCATATGACCATATTGTAGGCCGCCATCATATGCTTGTGTCCACTGTTCAAAAGGTATGTTACAGAGGTAGTCCGCGCCTTTTTCGTTAACTGAACGCAAAATTGCCAGCATATCATGAAAACGGTCCTTACTTATCTCATACCCTGCCAATATAAGTTCATAGCGAAAATTACATACCACTCTTCGATTCAGAAAAAATTGAATATTACAAATAAAATTAATTAATAGATAATAAGTTTATTACCCATGTTGGTCACTTGCCGTCGTTCAGTTGCAGATCGATATTACCCGAAGTAGTTGGACGCAACATGCCTTAGGCAATACCGATGCTTTGTGCGCTGCCATAGACTTTCTTCTCGCTCCATTGCGGATAATATTCCAGTGCCCCGATCAGATATAACGTAGATATCAGGTTGGGGGAAAACATGCTTCCTTAACCTAGATAGAAAAAAATCCCAGTCATCAGCTGACTCCCCCCGTGTTATCGCAAACGCAATTGGAAGGATTCTCCCACTACCATCCTGTGCTACAGCTAGCAATAGCCGATGGGTATATCTACCATACATAAAGGTACCATCAATTTGTACCAGTGGCTTGCAATATAGAAATGCGTCTCGGTATTGCTTAAAGGTCCAGAAATAACGCTTGAATACTTGGCATCCACGAAGCAATCGATTATTGTAGTACGCAGGTGCCGTTTTAAGGTCTGTTATACAACCTGGGACGTATCTCTCCAGCACCTGACACCACTGCCACAATTCATTATATGAAGTGTCCCACCCACTATGCATCTTCTCCAATGCCTTCTGCTTAGCTATCCAAGCCTTGCGATAAGAGGGCGTGTACCTGAATTGGCTACGTATATGGGAAATTAAGACCGGCACTGAAATCCTGGGATCCTCCTTCAGCATCGGTAGTATTAAGCTAGCACACATACTCGAATCTATTTTAGGATGATCTTGTGAAACACCTGTCAATGAAGTATTAAGCTAGTGCGTTAAATATTTTAAAATTACGTATTAAATAACGTAACTTTACGTGTTAAATAACCCTATTTACTGTACCTCCAACACATGTATGTGGACCTTTATACTTTTTTATCTCCCATAACCCTGTCCTTTTCCTCAACGAGGCCATGATTTTCCATGCACATGTCCCGTCTTTCACCGTATATTTGGCTTCAAACTTATCAGATTTGGATTTAACCACATTGTAGTTAACCCCGTTCATGATGCTATGTTGTTTCAATGCACCAAGAAAACTATCATTGTTTGAGAACTCCTTGTCAACTTCCAATTCGCCCGAATCTAATGACGAACTTGCACGGTCACGCCTTCTGTGTGGTAGATCTGGAAACTCCAACGCATCATCATTACATAAATCGACATTATGCATGTGGGCAGGAGGCGAGTACGCCCTAAATCACGGATCTTCTTCTTCTTCATCTGAACCCCCTTCAGCTTCGGTTGGCACAGGCTCTGGTTCAGAAAATAATGCAACTTCTGTACCATCAGGCCCGGGCTCTCGAGGTGGATCCACATCAGACTCATCATCTAACCTACCATCAGCTGCAACGTACGAGGTCCCCTCGCAGGTGGACATCATAGGGAGTACATCATCCCTTCTTCTAAATGTTTCATAACGTCCCCAATCAGATGTGGCTTGCCCACCAGTAAAAGTTGATGTTCCCCAGTACGTATTCCCAGCATCAGATATCGACTCACTGAGGTGCATATCCCATCCACTAACAGAGTGTCGTGCAGGGGTTGTGTATTCCGTACTACTGCTAAACACCGGAGCTTCTGTGTTTTGCCACCCACTAACGGAGTGTCAGGCAGGGGTTGTGTACTCCTCTCGAACAGCAGTAGATGTTGAAGCCGCAAATGCATCATTTGGGGATGAAAATTGTACATATAACTCAAGATATGGTGCTTCACTAGCGAGATGAGTCTGCACCATTGCCTCCAAGCCACGAGCACCTCTGATGTCGAACGAGTCATATGTCACCGGATCATCAGAAGCACAAAATCGATACTTAATAGACAAAAATTTCATTGGCGTTGTACCGAAAATTTTACGCCTAATTCTTTTGCGAAGATCTGTCAATTCAATGTTCTGGTTAAAAACTAGTCGCACTGTATTCTCGGATAAAAAAACAACACCGTTCTCAGTGTGACGAACCTCACCATCATTGTAAATAACAGCACTAATACGTTCACTCATTTTCAATTTCTACTCTTCTTAACCTCTCAATTTTTTTTCTTTGTTGTGAGTTGTGCAACATGAGAATGAAATTTGACTTATTTATAGCCTCAGGCCAAGTAGAAAATACTGTAGCAAAAGTGCGTCCACGTGGGAGCATTTTCCATTACTTTTGCTGACAGTGCATCCTGCTTGAATTGATTTTTGGCACTGTTTGTTCAGAAACGTCTTCTCCAAATAATTTAAGTAGAAAATACTGTAGCAAAAGCGCGTCTACGTGGGAGCGTTTTCCATCACTTTTGCTGACAGTGCATCCTGATTGAAGCGTTTTTGGCACTGTTTGTTCAGAAACGTCTTCTCCAAATAATTTTTTCAGGAACTACTGTAGCAAAAACGGGTCCACGTGAGAGCGTTTTCCATTACTTCTGCTAATAGTGCATCCTGCTTGAAGCGTTTTTGGCACTGTTTGTTCAGAAATGTCTTCTCCAAATAATTTTTTCAGGAACTACTGTAGCAAAAACGGGTCCACGTGGGAGCATTTTCCATCACTTCTGCTGACAGTGCATCCTGCTTGAAGCGTTTTTGGCACTGTTTGTTCAGAAACGTCTTCTCCAAATAATTTTTTCAGGAACTACTGTAGCAAAAACGCGTTCACTTGGGAGCGTTTTCCATCACTTCTGCTGACAGTGCATCCTGCTTGAAGCGTTTTTTACACTGTTTGTTCAGAAACGTCTTCTCAGAATAATTTCTTCACAAACCAAATCAATTAAAAAAATTATATTATCGCTAATATATATTTCTTAATAAGCCTAAACCCTAAACTACTTAAAAATTAATCCATAATTAAATCTTTAAATGCTAAAATCAGAAACACAAATAATTATATACTTTTTAATTACTAATTTAATTTAATTAATTAACCATAATCCCTAATTTATTTAATTTAAAAAAACCAAAATACCTTAAACCCTAACCCTAACCCTAAACCTTAAACCCTAACCCTAAAACAAAAAAACCATAAACCAGCCCAAACCCAAACCCTAATTTTTTTAATTTACAAAAATAACAAACCTAAATACCCTAAACCCTAATTAATCATAATCCCTAATTTATTTAATTTCAAAAAAATAAAAAACCTAAATACCCTATACCCTAAACCCAAAACCCATAATCCCTAATTTTTTTAAATTTAAAAAATAAAAAAACCTAAAAACCCTAAACCACTAATCCTAAAACTACTAATCCTAATCCTAAACCCTAACCCTAAACCAGCCATTAACCTTAAAAAAATACAGGGAAAAATGCTTCCCCGAGGAAGCGTTTTCTCTCTTTTTCCCCAAAAACGCGCTGACGTGGACGCGATTTTGGGGTTTTCGGCCCATTTCCGTAAATAATTGAAATATCGGGCTATTTCCGTAAATTTTGAAAAAAAAAGGCATTTTTGGGTAATTGAGCCGTTGAAAGTGCTATCAATCTTTTGCGGTGGTGTTTTATTATAATTTAAAATTTAATCTTAGAAAGTTAAAAAAAATAATCTTACCTTTGTAATTTAAATACGATAATTCAATTACTAATATTATTATATTTTTTATTAAAAAAATTAATTTGATAAAATAATCAGATAAAATTTAAAAGTTTGATAAAAACATTAAATGTTTTAATTATTGGATTAAGAGTTTTAATTTTTTTTAGATGAATGATAAAATTAATTAATCCAAGAAAACAATTAAACTATTAAAAAAAAAACATTGTACAGTAACTTTAAGCTATATAAACAAATTAACCAATAATACTCTAAGAAGCAAGAAGTAAAGCATTAACAAGATCAGTTTTATTGATTGGTCTCTCTCTTAAATGAGCCCACACAATCTCTTTAATCTGCACCAAGACGGTATCTTCAGTCAAGAAAGATGCACCAAAATACCTCTTGTTCCTCTGTCTCCATATCACATGCAAATATTCAGTCCAAACAAGCTCAATTATAGCAACAAACAAGGACTTTTGTTTGTTTCAATATTGCTCAAGTTAACTCTTGCCTTCAAGTTTCCATGATCCTATGACTAAAGCAAAGGCACAAAATTAACTGTCACACATTTCTTGAAAAATTGCACTTAAAGAAAATGTGAGATTAAAAGTTTCAAATTGAAAAGCTATAAGGAAATATTTTTTTAATTTGTTAAGTATAGATGGAAGCACATTAACAGCATATTTTAACTAATTAAAAGTTGTGATTCATTACCCATACGCTTCATATTTACCATTATCACTTTGATCATTATCAAAAGTTTTTTAATTTCACAAATAAATGAGTAATTTTTGTCAAATTTGATTAACTTTTTAATTTTTAATATTATACAATGACACTAGGCAACATAGTAAAAAAACTCCATATACAAAATAATAATATTTTAATTTAATATATTATATTTAGGAAATTATTTGATAATTGTGAATTAAAAATATCATTTTAATAATTTTAAAACTATAAATTAATGTAATGGTAAAATTTTATTTCGAACCTCTTTAAATAATAAAATTTTAGTATTTTAATTTTATATAATAAATTTAGAGTTAGTATTTGATACATTAGAGGTGTATTTTTTTTTATTCCACAAGCAACTTTAGAAAATTGTCACATGTCTCTCTCTTTTATTTTAAATATTTATTTTATCCGAACACTTATTAACCCTTTGACTCTGCTTATAAAATCTAAAAATACTGTCAGTAGTGTACCAGATATTTCTCATAAATTAATGTATATTTTTACTTTCATATTTTAATTGATTTTTTAAATTTTCTTTCCATATATATTAATATGACATTTTAAATTAATTAATAATTTATATATGTTTGATTTATTAATAACCTCCACTCTTGAGTCTTGAAGTATAATTTTTTTAAATAAAATTATATATATTTGAAATAAAAAAGATTATATATCTACTCTTTGTTTTTTTTGCTATTAATATATACTATACTAGAAATCTTCTTTAACACTCAAGAAATAGAAAGAGGTAAAGTCCAAAACCCTTACCTGCCTTTTAGAATCGCCCTCGGGTAAGCATAATTGCTAATTGCCTAATTGGTTAGCCTTTTTATAGTAGGATTTTTTTTTGTCTGACTTTAATTACATGCATGCATGCAGGCAGGCAATCGTCATGATGGCTCAGCCAATACGAAGACTTTTTGCTGTGTTTTGTAAAATAAACAAAGCTGATAACCTAAAACAAAAGATGAATTAATTATAATATTATAAGCTAATCATCTAGTTGTTTCAGTGGTGTGAAATTACTAGAAACTTGTATAATGTTAGATTTGCCAGCTGCAAGTCAATGGAATTTATGATTTCTTTATCAACAGGTCGATCGATATTGACAATTTAATGAATTAATTAAGTTGTTAATTGAATTAGTTGATTTTATGGAGTTTGTTATCTTGGCCAAAACAATTGATGAACTACAAAACTAATCTGAATGAAAAATGTAATTGCAGTCCCATTAAACTATAATAATAAGATGATTTTATAGTTTACCTTCAATTAAATGCTAACTAGTAACTAATTTAACTGTTACTAACAACTTTCTATTATTCAACCAACTGCTGGTATCTTTAACAAATCTACCTATAAGCAGAGGCGCCCGAAATTTTTTGAAATTTCCTTTTAAGTTCCTTTAGGTTTTAAAATTTGTTAATTTTATATTATAATTAGTGTTTAAAAAGGAAAATTTATGTTTAGCACCCCAAAATTTTTCAAAGGTTTCTTTTGTTAATTTGATTTTTTTACAGATTTTGTACTTTTTATGATAAATTTAGTAACATTTCTAGTTTAATTTGATAAACTATTATAAAATAGTATCTAAATATTAATTTGGTAAAAATAAAATTTAATGATTACAATATCTAAATATAAAAGGTATCTAAGTATTAATAAGTAAAAATAAACTTAAATAATTATAATATCTAATATAAATTCAGCATTGAATTTAATTTGTTTTTTTTTAATTTTGGTAATCAAAATTATCTAGAATTTATAAACAATTTCAGGCTCTATCATGCTTGTATTGTGAACATAATTTAATATTATTTTCGATAGACGGCTTATCAACCAAAAAGGGATTGTAATTTCTTCAAACTCTATCATCTTCGTATGGTCAACATAATTTAGTATTATTCACTTGGGTAAATAATATAAATGCTTATTTGAGTATTAGAAACTTTTTTTTAAGTCATTTAATTTTTAAAAATTATAAAATAATCATTCAATTTATCTTTTTATTCATTTGAGTCCAAAACCGTTAAAAACTTAATAGTTAGCTGATGTGGTATTATTTTTTGTAACATTTATTTTTAATATACATAATTTCTATGTCATATAATAATTAAAAAAATAATTAACCCAAGTCACCCAGGGAGGTGGGGTGGGGTGATTTGGGTTAATAATTTGTTTAATTATTATATCAAATGAAAATAATATGTATTAAAAAATAAATTATTAACTTTTTGAAGCATAAAAAAGTAAATTGAATGATTATTTTATAACTTTTTAAAATCGGATGATTTAATTTAATACTCGAATGCCTATTTATGCCGTTTACTCTATTCTCTTTGATCTTTGAATGTTGTCTTATCTTTTAAAACTTTATCATTTGGAGGTACGTCTTTAAAGATGATAAATCCGAGCTACTTCATAGATTCAACATCAATCTGTTTCGAGTGGATAGTTTTTATTTTATTTTATTGTAATAGGTGTTTCTATAATTTAATTATGTTCATAATAAATTATAAATATATATTATAATATTAAATTAAAAAATCATTAATAAAAGGAGTAAGAAAGAGTGATCCCTAAAAGATGAGAAGAATGATTTGGAATAACGTGAAGTGGGTATGGATATAATTAACACCTACAAACAGAATGTTTTCAACATCCATGCAAATATGGGATAGAAGTGAATGAGATCATTTTCACCCCATTCCCATCCGTATATATCTCTTCAATTTGAATACTAGACCTCCCTCTCATATAAGAGTCTTTTTCATATTGTTATAGCCCAATTTTGCCCATTTCAAAACCATACCCGGATGGCCCAATAAAAAACCAAAAAATCAAAATTAAATTAAAAGTCCAAAATCCATTAGTCCACTGCCCATTTCCAATACCCTTACAACCTATACCCAAATATGAAACCCAAACCCGGGTGGCCCAACAACACCATTAACCAGACCCAAAACCGCTACCCAAACTAAGACCCAATTATATCCCAGCCCAACTAAAAACATAACCCACCACCTAAACTAATCTGTTGCCAAGGTCAGAAACCCTAGCCCCGTGAACCCCTAGCGCCGCAACCACCCCCACTTGCTTCTGCCAGAGCCGCAACCACTCTCTGCCACCAACTCCGGTCACCTCTATCACTCAACTACGCCCATACCCTGCAAAGATGAAACAAGCACGCGAACAGGAGTGAGAAGAGAATAGCAAAAAAATACTTGTAAAGGATCGGTTATAAAAACGGATCAAAAAGAAATGTAAAAGGAGGGATTTTTATCATCAATATAGTAGTTTTTTTTTACGAAAACAGTCTCAAAATTACTCAAACAAATAGAGACCTAAACTATAAACAATCAAAGAAAACACCCAAATCCGGCAAGCAAATACCTAAATCAAATCAGAGCATCAAGGTGATCTTTTAATCGGTTTCTTATTTTCTTTTTTTTTTCTCTTTCTTTTCTCTCTTAACACACAGGTGTACGCATATATATATATCTATAGCAAAAATATAATAAAAAAGAGAAAGAGGGAAAGATTTTACCTTTTCGGGGTTCCGGTCACCGTGTACGGTGGCCGGTGACGTCGACGACGGTTGACCACGACCGGGGACGGTGTCGGGGCTTCATCCGGTCTTCAAACCGAGAAGAAAGAGAGAGAATCCTCACATTCTCTCTGATTTTTTTTTTTAGTTTAAGTTAAAAATGATTTTTTTTTTGTAATTTAAGGGGTATTTAAAGGAGCTTAAAACGGCACCATTTCAATCGGGCACCCAGGGCATAAAACGACGTCGTTTTGCCCTGGGTCGACCCGATCCGACCCGACCCTAGGCCAGGATCCGCGTGTTTTTTAATGGGAGGGCTAATTGCACTTTTAGCCCTTCCGCTTTTTTACTAATTTGCAATCCAATTTCATGTGATTTCAATTTGGCCCAGGAATCTTCGCATTTTTCAATTTAACCCTCCCCTAATACACTGCGTTTTAAAAGAGCGAAAATTTTCTCTGTCGGTCCCTCCTTGTTTAGCCCGTGTTCAAATCAGTCACCCCTTTTCTTCTTATTTTAAAACCGTCCCAAAACTTCCTCTTTCCTTCGAATTTCATCCTTTTTATCCTTTTTTATCATTTTCTTTTAATTTTAATATTAGTTATATAGAAGTATGGTTATTATTATTATAATATTATTATTATTATCATTACTTATTAAATTCTATTGTATCTTGTAATTATCATCTTGTATTATTTGATTTACTATTGTTATTGCACATATTATTATTATTATGTTTTAATATTATATGTATTATATATATATTATTATTATATATAGTCTATTATTGTATTTATTCTCAATATATTATTATTATTTCATATTAATATCATATTACATTTAGTATTATTTTTAATCTTATATTTTATTATTATATATTGTATATTCACTATTCCACTTATTATTATTATATTTACCATTCATCATCATTGATATTATTTTCATGAGTTTTTATCATCTTTATTATTGCACAAAGTACTGTTATTAACATTGCATGTTCCTTTTATTTGCTATTTCCATTATTATCACAAATATTTATTCGCACATATACATAAATGTTTTATGTACTCATTATGTATGTTTATTTTCACTATATTTATTCCTTTAACATTCTATATATATATATATATATATATATATATAGAGTATTTGACATGAATCTTAATATTATTATTTTATGTACATATGTCCCATCATCATATTTTACTTAACATCACCTTATTATTCCTATTTTATCATTAATTTATCGTTTTCATTATTATTTTTATCGTTTTTTATTTATTATCATCATTTTCGTTATTATACAATTATTTTATTACTATCGTTTGTTTTTAATATCTTCATTACAAATCCTACAACTTTTTACCCTATCGATCTTTTTATAAGCAAGGCAATGTTTCGATGTTTAGAAATTCGAGTACCGTGCCCTAACGTATTGGGCTTCGGTTTTCTCATTTAATTCTAAATACTCAAATATCCTTCTCAAAAAATACAAAATTTGAACAAAAAGCTTATAGATACCGTTATTTTTATATATTATTAATCGTTTATATATTCCATTTCCGCGTTTCGCTTTGTTATGCTTTTATCGCATGTATTTCAAGTTTCCTTACCCGTTATAAAGACAATTTTTCTTACAAAGGCAAATGTTCCGTATTTAGACACTCGGGAATCGTACCCTAACGTATTGGGTCGCGATTTCTCGTTTAAGTCTAAATCTCCGCATAAGCCTTTCAAAACTGATGTGTAATTTTAGTATAAAAGCTCATTCTCGAGAATTCGAGATATTGCGTCCTAACGCATTGGATGTGGTATTTTGTTATCTCGGAATAAAATTTTCTAAAATCAAGGCAATGTTCAGTACTCGGGAATACGAGAAATTGTACCCTAACGTATTGGGTTTCAATTTCCTTCGTCTATCCCCGAGTATTCGAATATCCTTCAAAATAAATATCCAAATTCTAAATAAAAGGCAGGTTTAGCCTCAAAGGACAAAATGTCGTGTCTTACCGTATTGGACGTGATATTTTACCTTAAGGCGAATTAGCCTTTGATCTACATTTTCGATTTGCCCAAGTGATTTTAAAGCGAATAAGGATCGTATATTAAATTCTTTCAAGTTTTCGAATTATCGACCTCAAAGACCTCAATTAATCAACAAGGTACCGGTTTTCGGGCGTATCGGGGGTGCTAATCCTTCCCCGTGCGTAACTGACTCCCGAACCTATTTTTCTGGTATGCGGACCAAAATCGTTGTTTTCATAAATCGAATGGTTTATCAAAAACGACCCCTTTTTTGAGGTGACCGATCGCACCCTAAAAAAGATCGGTGGCGACTCCAATTCATTTTTTTTTCTTAAGTCGATGTCCGTTCTGTTTTCACAAAAAAGGTATCGACAGCTTGGCGACTCAGCTGGGGATTTCCTAAAGAAGAGTGGAGCCACGAGTTGGTTAATTTTTGTCTTTCCGTCGAAATTTAGAAATTTGTTTTTAAATACGATCCTTTCATTACGTTTTATCAATTTCGTGATTTAATCTTCATTATTTTGTTTTGTATTTACTGCAAGCTTTATATCTTTGCACATTCCATTTGCATGACCGTTGGGGTCGTACCCTTAAGTGGGAGTAAGAAACTATGCCTTCGTGAGGTTTTCACCTCCGCACGGGCTAGTGGATTGCTTCCGGGATATATCAGTACCTATGTCTTCGTGAGGTTTTCACATCCGCATGGCCATAGGGAAATGTGTCCCCCTGAACCGAACTCGATCTATATGAGCCTATAATGGGTGAGGATTGAGGAATCTGCTGGTTCAGGTACCTTTTACTCTAGAACCAAACCGCATGTACCAAACCTTAAGAGCCCACCCTAGGAAGAGTTTTGCCAAGCCCTAGCAAATCACCTGAATATATGCCTTGTTTACTATTTTGATTGGTACTGATGTGTTCTATTTTGTTTTGTTCATGATTACATTGCATTGTATCATCATAGAAAAGAGGCGTCAATTCAGGTTTGGTTACTAAATAGAGCGCTGATCATGGAAAAGGGGTTTCTTGATAAAGTGGAAGAAAATGCGACCGTCCGAAAGTGGTCCGAGGAAACGTGGCAAAGAAAAGGAGATAGTTTGGTCGAGGGATACACATCGGAGTTGTGGGACTTCACCAGCATCAGCGTTACACAAAATAATCTCCAGGAATTAAGAGAGATATGGGCCAACTGGGATGACGAGGCCAAGCAACTATTTTATTATAATTATGGTGATCTACCTTACTTACTCGACATTAAGGTAGATAAGCATTTGTTCCGAGCCATGACTCAATTTTGGAACTCAGCATATAGTTGTTTTACTTTCGGAAATGTGGACCTGGTACCTACTGTGGAAGAATACACTACCTTACTTCGTTGTCCGAGAGTACAGATTGATAAAGCCTACGTCAGGGTGGTCAACGTCTCAAGTTTTGTGAAGAAATTAATGAATATCACAGGCATGAGTGAGCAGCGGGTTGTAGCCCAAATCCAACAGAAAGGGGAAGGCAAATGCATCCCATGGAAGAGTTTGAAGGATTTAGTTCTAACGCATCCTGACATGAAAATAAGAGTTGATGTGTTTGCCTTAGGCATCTACGGGCTAGTAATCTTCCCTAAAGCCCTAAGGCATATAGATGAAGCAGTTACTGATTTATTCGATCGACTAAGCAAAAGAGTCAATCCAGTCCCTGCAATCTTGGCAGAAACCTTCAGATCATTGAATGCATGCCGAAAAGCCGGCGAAGGAAGATTTATAGGATGTGCACAGCTCCTGTTAGCTTGGTTTCATAGTCACTTCTGGAAATTAGAGAAGCCGTCCTACCGAGCTTGCTATGTGGACTATTCTCCATTAAAGGATATGGCATCGACACCAAGACGGGACGACATTTCAGAAGAAAAATGGATGGAAATCCTTCAGAATTTGCAAGTCGAAGATATCGAATAGAAGGCTCCATGGATGACTCCCGATCAAATTTTATATCGCTGTGGTGAGTTCGACTGGGTTCCTCTTCTCGGGATATGGGGGCTATCGGATATGCTCCACTGCTGGTATTGAGACAATATCAGTCAAGACAGTTTGTGCCGGCTACGCAAGGTTTAGCCCAAAGTGAGTTTGTGTATAGAGGCGAAAACTATAAACAAAAAATTCGTGAGATATCGAAAGCTTGGAGCCAAACTTGCAGGATGAAGAGATTTGCTGCAAAACCAATGTCAACCCCTGAGTACGGTCACTGGAGAAGTCGGAGAGTCAACGATAATGTCCTCGTGCCAAGTCAAGAAAATGCTCGGCCTTTAGAAGAGCATCTGCGAGTGATCCCATCAGAATTGGAGGTTATCAAAAAGACTTTGAAGAAAAGAGTCGAGAATTAGAAAAAAAGATAGAGAAGCTTGAAGAGGAAAAGATGCAATTGGGATTAGATGTTGATATCCACAAGCTGGAGGCTGAGAAGCTAAGAAAGGGGAAGAGTAGGGTCGAAGAAGACCTAGACGATTTGAAGACACGATACAAGAAAATCTGCAGGGCCAGAAGGACTGCTGGTTTGGGTAAAACATCAGAACAGTGGAGATAAGAAGTCAAAGAGGAACAAACTAAGGCTAGTCGTTGGGAAAGGCAATTTCAGGAAGCCCAGACACGAGAGGATGCTTTGAAAAGAAGCTTGCTAGAGAATCAGAGTGAAAAGGACAGGTTGCGAGCTCGAATAGCGGACTTGGAAAAGTCCCTGCATCATCATCGCAATCGTAACTCCGTGATTGAGCTAAAGGCTAGTTTAAGCAAAATCGAAGAGTTAAAGGTAAAGATAGGGGAGATGAAAATGGCACTACAAAATGCTGAATTACGAATTGAACTCCTTGAAGCAAACAATGAACACTGGAAAGAACAGCTCCATTCCTCACAGCGTCAGGTTAGAGACCGGGATCATGTCATGGGCGAAGCCTTGGTCCAAATTCGAGAAGTCGCCGAGCATCTGCAAATCCTAGCAACAGAAACTGACATATTAAGCTTAAAGTTTGAGTCTGTATCAGATCGTGGCCGAGACTTAGCTTGGCTTCTCAAAAAAGTTAAGACCCTAGGAAATAGGGCCAAGTCGTATATGTAATCATCTGCCTTATGTAACGAAGTTCGTTTTCTAGAAAAGTGATCTAATAGAATCGAATCAAGAATTAACGCCTCTTTCTTTGCATTCATTTTATTCATATGCATTACATTACATTAACATGCATTAATTCCCATTGAAAAGGGGTCTGATTAATTAAAAATTATGACAGAGACACTCACGCCTATAAAATAGGCCTTCAAGAAAGGGAAATGCAACCTGACTCTTTTGATCAATGAAATGCCTGAAATAGAGGCTATCTTAAAATCAACATCAAATTTTTGCATACGCATTCGTAGCTAGCATTCATATGGCATTCATGCATTCATTTCATATCTCATAATCGTTCACTAAGGTTAGAATCCTATAAATCGCAGAGTTGCAACGATATAAGGCTAGAATCTCGACATTCATATAGAACATGACGACAAACTAGAGCAATGGAAGCAGAGTTTAATGAAAGAATTGAGAGTGGAGGATCATGAGGCTCAAGAAAAATACAAGAGCTTAAAAGAAAGACTAAAAGCGATAGAATGCACTGAGGTCTTCTCCGCCCTAAGCGCCAAAGAGCTTAGTTTAGTGCCCGATCTAGTTCTACCGCCCAAGTTTAAAGCACCTGATTTCGAGAAGTATGATGGGACAAGGTGCCCGAAGGCACACTTAGTCATGTTTTGCCGGAAAATGACCGGCTATGTAAATGAAGATAAATTACTCATACATTACTTTCAAGATAGCCTTGTCGGGTCAGCTCTTCGCTGGTACAATCAGCTAAGCAGAGAAAAGATCCGAACATGGAAAGACTTAGCGTCGGCATTTTACGAATAGTATAAGCACGTGTCTGACATGGTGCCCGATCGTATGACGCTGCAGATGATGGAGAAGAAGCCGTCAGAAACCTTTAGACAGTATGCGCAAAGGTGGAGGGACGTCTCAGTCCAAGTAGAACCTCCGTTGACCAAAACTGAGATAACTGTCCTCTTCATTAACACCTTGAAAGCACCATTTTATGACAAATTGGTGGGAAGCGCTACGAAAGACTTTGCAGATATTGTCATATCCGGTGAGCTTATCGAGAATGCTGTAAAGAGCAGTAGAATGAAGGGGCAAGAAAGCTCGAGGAGGGTAGTGCCCATAAAGAAGAAAGACACAGAAACCCACATGGTGGGAACAGGAAGCCGTTACGCCCCCAATCCGTATTCGAACCGACCCCGGCCACGAAATCACCCACCCCCAAACTTCTATTATCCGCCTCAAGCCCTATATTACCAAACACCACACCCTCATCCACCTTACCCAGTCTATGCCGCCAGTCATCAAAGGCCAATGGCCACATTTCCACAAAACACCGCACCCATCCGCGGCCAACCCCAGAATGAACAAAGGCCTATAAGATCAAATCCCGAGAAACCACAGTTCACTCCTATCCCTGTGTCATACGGGGAACTGTACCCGAAACTCTTAGAGAAGCAGCTGATATCACCACACTACATGGCACCATTGAAGCCTCAATACCCAAAGTGGTATGACCCAAACGCTAGTTGTGTATACAACGCCGGGAATCAGGGGCATTCTACGGAGAACTGCTTCGCTTTTAAGAGAAGGGTTCAAGGACTCATTGACGCAGGTATTCTACGATTTGATGGTAGTAGCAATACAATCGAGAACCCATTCCCTAATCACAGTGGAGGAAGTGTGAGTATGGTGATGGAAGAGAATGTTTGGCATACCAAAAGATGCGTTGCAGAAGTAAAAACACCCCTGCAGAAAGTCTGAGGGGTTTTGGTGGAAAAAGGATTGATCAGTCATCCTGGTAAGATCTGTAAGGAGGAAGGTCAGAATTTTTGTGACTTCCATGGCATGGAGGGACATGATATCCAATCTTGTGACGAATTCAGAAGTTTACTGCAAGATATGATGGACAGTAAGGAAATTGGGATTATTAGCAAAAGTAGAGAGGCTGACAAAGGTGAAGTATGCGCCTCTGACAATCAGTCGCCAGGTTGCCCATATAGCACTGACCGACCGCTGGTAATCTATTATGACGCAAAAAAGGAACCAGTGAAGCCGAAAGTAATAATTGAAGTACCATCACCTTTTCCTTACAAGGATGGTAAAGCTGTGCCCTGGAAATACGATGTCAATATTGTCACGCCTGAAGATGAAAGGTCTAGAACTACAAACGTGGGAGAAGTAGGCCATTTTACTCGAAGCGGACGATGCTATTCTAAGGAAACCGAGCCAACAAAGAAAAGTGGTGACTTGAAACAGAAATGAAAGGCAATAATGTACGAGACTGAAATCGAATATGAAATTGGACCGAAGCCTGAAACCAAGAAGCCGGTGGATGAAGAAGAAGCTCAAGAGTTCTTAAAGTTTATCAAACACAGCGAGTATAATGTAGTTGAACAATTGAGTAAACAACCTGCGCGGATTTCGGTGCTATCTCTGTTATTGAATTCTGAACCCCACCGAAATGCCTTATTGAAAGTACTGAACCAAGCCTATGTAGAAACAATGTATCCGTTGAAAAACTTGGTAGGTGGGTCAACAATTTAAATGCTGATAACTTTATTTCTTTTAATGACGACGAAATACCGCCTAAGGGGAGAGGTTCTGTGAAAGCCTTACACATCACAACCCGTTGTAAGGGGTATATAATACCCAATGTGCTTATTGATAATGGGTCAGCACTTAATGTTATGCCATTGGCCACACTATCTCGAATCCCGATAGACTTGTCCTACCTAAGGCCCTGTCATTCCACGGTAAGGGCCTTCGATGGGACGAGGCGTGAAGTAATGGGAAAGATCGAGATCCCTTTAGAAGTAGGCCCCTACATCTATGAGGTGGAATTTCAAGTCATGGATATCACACCATCGTACAATTGCCTCCTGGGAAGGCCTTGGATTCATTCTGCGGGTGCAGTTCTATCGTCTCTTCATCAAAAAGTGAAATTCATCATGGACGGCTGCTTGGTTATGGTCGAGGGCGAGGAAGATATTGTCGCCTCCATCTCTGCTGATACACCATACCTGGAAGTAAATAAGGATGCTGTGGAATGTTCCTTTCGATCCTTTGAATTCGTCAATGCCACATTCGTTGCGGAGGGAAATAGAATTCCCGAACCTAAGCTCTCCAAGAATACCAGAATGGGAATTAAATTGACCGTAGGAAGAGGTGCCCGAGCGAGAAGAGGTCTGGGGAAATATCAGCAAGGGATAGTTAGGGCGCTAAAACCAGTACCTCACAAGGCTCGGTATGGTTTAGGTTTCCAACCAAACGCGCGTCAACTAAGAAAACAATGGAAGAAGGACCAAGAAAGGAGGATCGCAAGAACCTTAGGCCAAGAACCAGAGTGGGAGCCTATAGCGTATCCTCCTTTGTCAAGAACATTTAAGTCTGCGGGAATGATATACCCTGAACGAGATAACTCACGAAGTGCGCTAATATTAATCGAGAAGGGTTTTCAAAATGTCAGCATAAATGTTATCGACAAAGGAGCTGATACTGATGCGAGCAAAGACATCTCAGGAATACGCCCTTGCCCTCCT
Organism: Gossypium stocksii; assembly: GCA_020496765.1. Taxonomy (NCBI): domain Eukaryota; kingdom Viridiplantae; phylum Streptophyta; class Magnoliopsida; order Malvales; family Malvaceae; genus Gossypium; species Gossypium stocksii. The sequence continues at coordinate 125,410,939 of CM035624.1, forward strand.
AATTTTGAGTTGAACAATTGGACTGCCGAGGGCCTTCTTGTAGTTTTTAAGTCTTCAGAGTAATGCTCAACATTAACCCTCTATCGTGTCCTTGGATATAATAGAATTCTTTTGTAAGAGCTTGTATTTGCTCTTTATCATTCAAATGAATATCAATGAAGATGTATTTTGTCACGATCTTTTGCATTATCACTAAATTCTAAATTATTTTCTCATTTCACAGCCTATCTTTACATTTGCCTCATACCATATCATAACATGTTGTTTGTCAGTTCCAACACTTGGATGCCCTTCTATAGTTTCTTTTTCATTCTTCAGGTGCTCGGATATCAATGACACGAACAAACCCGTTCCAAATCTTGAAATCGATTTTGAGAAAGCTGTTTGTTTAGGAGAATTCGAAGCAGAAGAATATGCTGAAGACTATGTCTCGTCTCCCAACTTGCTAAGAATGGTAGAACAAGAGGATAAACAGATCTTGCCTCATCAAGAATCTGTTGAAACAATTAATTTGGGAACTGAAAAAGCAAAACAAGAATTAAAGATTGGAACCTCCATTTCAGTGGATACCAGGCACAACTTGATTGCTTTGCTGCGTGAGTATAAAGATGTTTTCGCTTGGTCATATCAGGACATGCCAGGATTGGATGAGGATATAGTGGTCCACAAACTCCCTTGATGAGACCTGAAATGTTGTTGAAGATAAAAGAAAAGGTCAAAAAGCAATTCGATGCGGGCTTCTTACAAGCTTCCAAATATCCTGAATGGGTGGCCAACATTGTCCCGGTACCAAAAAAGGGACGGTAAAGTACGAATGTGCATGGATTATCGTGACCTGAATCGGGCAAGTCCAAAAGACAATTTTCCTTTACCGCACATTGATACGTTGGTGGACAATACAGCAAAACATTCATTGTTTTCCTTCATGGATGGATTCTCAGGGTATAATCAGATCAAGATGGCTCCTGAAGATATGGAGAAAACCACATTTACAACGATGTGGGGGACATTTTGCTACAAAGTAATGCCGTTCGGATTAAAGAATGCTGGGGCAACATATCAGAGGGCCATGGTAACGTTGTTCCATGACATGATGCATAAAGAGATAGAAGTCTATGTTGATGATATGATTGCTAAGTCCCGAGGAGAAGAAGAGCATGTGGTAAACCTCAGAAAACTGTTTGAAAGGCTGAGGAAGTTTCAGCTAAAGCTTAATCCAGCCAAGTGCACATTTGGGGTTATCTCAGGAAAGCTACTAGGCTTCATTGTCAGCGAAAGAGGTATTGAGGTGGACCCAGATAAAATAAAGGCTATTCAAGAGTTACCACCTCCGCGCACGCAAAAGGAAGTCAGAGGATTTTTGGGGAGGATAAACTATATCGCCCGATTCATCGCTCAACTTACCAATCAATGCGACCCAATATTTCGGCTTCTTCGAAAACATAACCCGGGAGAGTGGGATGAAGAATGTCAGGTGGCCTTTGATAAGATAAAACAGTATTTGTCAAGTCCTCCGGTCCTAGTACCGCCAACTCCGGGAAAACTATTGATACTGTACTTAACTGTATTCGAAAATTCAATGGGTTACGTACTGGGGCAACACGATGATTCAGGAAAGAAAAAAAAAAGTAATTTACTACCTCAGCAAAAAGTTCACAGAATGTGAGGTAAAGTACTCGTCCATTGAGAAATACTGTTGCGCTTTGGTTTGGACAGCTCGCAGACTCAGGCAATATATGCTGTACCACACGACGTGGTTAATATCGAAGCTGGATCCAATTAAATATATGATGGAGTCACCTGCACTCTCAGGAAGGATGGCACGATGGCAGATCTTATTATCAAAATACGACATCGCCTATGTAAGTCAAAAGTCGATAAAAGGAAGTGCGATAGCGGACTTCTTGGCAACTCGGACGACAGAGGAATACAAGCCATTAAGATTTGACTTCCCGGATGAAGACTTGATGTGTGTTACAAAAGAAGAATGTGAATCATCAAAGGCCAAGTCATGGAAGATGTACTTTGATGGTGCGTCGAATGCATTGGGGCATGGGATCGGAGCAGTCTTGATATCACCCGAAGAGAGCTATTATCCATTCACGGCCAGATTAAATTTTTTCTGCACTAATAACATAGCAGAATATGAGGCTTGCATCATGGGACTTCATGCAGCAATTGAACGAAACATCAAAATCTTAGAAGTGTACGGGGACTCAGCATTGGTTATTTGCCAAATCCGTGGAGATTGGGAAGTAAGAGATCCGAAATTGGTTAAATATAGTGATCTAGTGGCAGATCTCATCAAGGAATTCAAAGAAGTAACTTTTAATTACTTCCCACGAGAAGAAAATCAATTGGCTGATGCCCTAGCCACTTTGGCTTCAATGTTCAAAGCAAGTAAAGAAGCAGAAATAATGCCCCTGAAAATGAGCATATATGAAGCCCCTGCACACTGTTGCGGCATTGAGAAAGAGGCGGATGGACGACCTTGGTTCCATGATATCTTAGAATATCTCAAGAATCAGAAATATCCTGAACAAGCAAATGAGAATGACAAAAGAACAATCAGAAGGATGTCAGCGGGATTTATTCTTGACGGGGATATCTTGTACAAAAGGGGGAAAGATCAAGTGCTTCTAAGATGTGTGGATGCTATTGAAGCCAAGAAAATACTCGAAGAAGTCCATGAAGGAATCTGTGCAACACATGCCAATGGGTTCACTATAGCCAAGAAGATCATGAGGCTCGGTTATTACTGGTCAACGATGGAAAGCGATTGTATCAGTTATACGAGAAAATGCCATAAATGTCAAGTCTACGGCGATAAGATTCATATAGCCCCTTCGCCACTTCATGTTATGACCTCTCCGTGGCCCTTCTCCATGTGGGGCATGGATGTTATAGGGCCAATTTCTCCGAAAGCTTTTAATGGGCACCGATTCATTTTTGTGGTAATAGATTACTTCACAAAATGGATAGAGGCAGCCTCATTTGCCAATGTGACGAAAACGGCAGTCTGCAAGTTCTTGAAAAGGGAAATCATCTGTCGATACGGGTTGCCTGAGAGAATAATTTCGGATAATGCGATGAACCTGAACAATAAGATGATGAAAGAAGTGTGTGAGCAATTTCAAATAAAGCATCATAATTCATCACCCTATCGCCCAAAGATGAATGGAGCTGTCGAGGCAGCCAACAAGAACATCAAGAAAATTATTGGGAAGATGACTGAGATGTACAAAGACTGGCATGAAAAGCTACCATTTGCCTTGTTTGCATACCGTACATCTGCGAGGACGTCTACGGGGGCAACTCCTTTCTCGTTGGTCTATGGAATGGAGGCCGTGTTGCCCATCGAAGTTGAGATCCCTTCCTTACGAGTTCTAATGGAGTCAAAATTGGAGGAAGCAGAATGGGTTCGGGCTAGATACGACCAATTGAACCTTATTGAAGAAAAGCGCTTGAAGGCGATCTGCCACGGACAGATGTACCAAAAAAGAATGATTGCGGCCTACGACAAGAAAGTACGGCCAAGAACATTTCACGAAGGAGAACTTGTGTTGAGAAAGATTCTCCCAATACAGAAAGACTTTCGAGGAAAGTGGGCACCAAATTGGGAAGGACCATATGTTGTAAAGAGGGCTTTCTCAGGCGGAGCCTTGATTCTCACTGAAATGGATGGGAAAGAGTTGCCTAATCCAGTGAATTCAGATGCTGTGAAAAAATACTACACCTAAAAAAAAATCGAGATGAAAACCCGAAAGGGCATCTTGGTAAAAAAAAAAGAGAGAAGAATCGAGATGAAAACCCGAAAGGGCGTCTTGGCAAACAAAAAGGGATTAGGATGAAAACCCAAAAGGGCGTCCTAATGAAACAGATGTGAATTCGAGGGGCAAGTTGATTTGAACAGGGAGTCAAACGATGAGACTACAGTGTTTGAGGCATTTCTGAAAACTCGAAATCTTCTACGTAAGAAGCCGGGCTCGAAAGGATTCTTGATTAAGAAACGTGGAGGAGTTCATGCGTTGAATATTTAGAGCATTTGTATCCATTGAATATAATTCCCTTTCTTTTCATGACACTTTTAACTATTCTTGATCAACTTTCTTTGTTTGTTGCTTCTGAAATAAAATAAACGTGAAGTTTCCCTTTCATACCTATCCGACCATTTTCATGCATCCCATTGTATGGTTTATTTGAATGTTAAATAGTAAATGACACACTCTGAACAAAATGAAATGTTAAGCATTACCTGAATAAAAATCGATAAGCGCAAGAACCTCAAAGCAACAACAAAAGTTCAACCAGGAGCAAAAAGGCTATATTAGAGAACTGAAGATTGCTCAGATGGCTTGAAGACGGGTACAAAGCCTGAAAAGAACCAAGAGTCGAAACACTGAACACAGAACTTCAAAAATCATGACGAAAGGGCGCATATGACCAGCATACCTTAAACTCATAGCATAATCATGTAGGCATAACGGCATTTAGGGCCAACATATGCATATCACGATAACATCGTGCATGACATACGCAGGTACTCCAGCAAAGCAAGAAGTTTTGATAAGGACACCTGAGTCCCACCAGATGATATGTTTTGCTATTATGATTTGTTTTAAAAAAAAATCGACTCATATTGCGAGAGGTGAGTTGAGCCTCAAGACACGTTGAGGAGTTTTTAATTTCTGTCTTTCAAAAAAATCAACTCATATTGCGAGAGGTGAGTTGAGCCTCAAGACATGTTGAGGTATTTTTAATTTCTGTCTTTCAAAAATCAACTCATATCGCGAGAGGTGAGTTGAGCCTCAAGACACGTTGAGGAATTTTTAATTTCTGTCTTTCAAAAATCAACTCATATTGCGAGAGGTGAGTTGAGCCTCAAGACACGTTGAGGTATTTTTAATTTCTTCCTTTCAAAAATCAACTCATATCGCGAGAGGTGAGTTGAGCCTCAAGACGCGTTGAGGTATTTTCAATTTCTGTCTTTCAAAAATTAACTCATATTGCGAGAGGTGAGTTGATCTTTTTCAATTTCTGCTTTTCAATTTCTGTTCATTCAACTCATATTGCGAGAGGTAAGTTGATCTTTTTCAATTTCTGCTTTTCAATTTATGTTCATTCAACTCATATTGCGAGAGGTGAGTTGATCTTTTTCAATTTCTGCTTTTCAATTTTTGTTTATTCAATTCATATCGCAAAGAGATCAACTCATAATACGAGAGGTGGGTTGAGTGTTAAGTCATACACGGAGATACTTTCAATTTATGATCCAAAATTAACCTATATTGTGAGAGTTCGCAGGCCGAGCTATTTTCGATGTTTGTTTTTTTAATAAAGAATAAAGGATGGAGCTGATCGAAGATATAGATCTCCTCCCTGAAGTTGCAATAGAACTGATTAAAGATCCAGATTTTGCCTACCTAAGGATGCGACGAAGCAAATTGAAGTTACAAGATTCATCTTCCTGAAGTTCCAGTGAAGCAAGCTAAAGTGACAAGTTTCATCTTCCTAAAGTTACAGAAGAGCACATCATGACGAATTTTATATCCCTAAAGAAGATGATGGATCAAGGCTACAAGATAGACCTCTGAAGTCGCAGTGGATCGAACCCAAACTACAAAATGCGGTGGACTGGAAAGAGAGCTGAACAAGAAGAGCACCAAAGAAGTCAAGACTCGGCAAAATCTGGCAAAATTGGCCTTTCTTTATGTCTTTGCTCTATTGCCGTTACACGACAATGAGCAAAGAGGGGCAGCTGTTATAGCCCAATTTTGCCCATTTCAAAACCATACCCGGATGGCCCAATAAAAAACCAAAAAATCAAAATTAAATTAAAAGTCCAAAATCCATTAGTCCACTGCCCATTTCCAATACCCTTACAACCTATACCCAAATATGAAACCCAAACCCGGGTGGCCCAACAACACCATTAACCAGACCCAAAACCGCTACCCAAACTAATACCCAATTATATCCCAGCCTAACTAAAAACATAACCCACCACCTAAACTAATCTGCTGCCAAGGTCAGAAACCCTAGCCCCGTGAACCCCTAGCGCCGCAACCACCCCCACTTGCTTCTGCCAGAGCCGCAACCACTCTCTGCCACCAACTCCGGTCACCTCTATCACTCAACTACGCCCATACCCTGCAAAGATGAAACAAGCACGCGAACAGGAGTGAGAAGAGAATAGCAAAAAATACTTGTAAAGGATCGGTTATAAAAACGGATCAAAAAGAAATGTAAAAGGAGGGATTTTTATCATCAATATAGTAGTTTTTTTTTACGAAAACAGTCTCAAAATTACTCAAACAAACAGAGACCTAAACTATAAACAATCAAAGAAAACACCCAAATCCGGCAAGCAAATACCTAAATCAAATCAGAGCATCAAGGTGATCTTTTAATCGGTTTCTTATTTTCTTTTTTTTCTCTTTCTTTTCTCTCTTAACACACAGGTGTACGCATATATATATCTATAGCAAAAATATAATAAAAAAGAGAAAGAGGGAAAGATTTTACCTTTTCGGGGTTCCGGTCACCGTGTACGGTGGCCGGTGACGCCGACGACGGTTGACCACGACCGGGGACGGCGTCGGGGCTTCATCCGGTCTTCAAACCGAGAAGAAAGAGAGAGAATCCTCACATTCTCTCTGATTTTTTTTTTTAGTTTAAGTTAAAAATGTTTTTTTTTGTAATTTAAGGGGTATTTAAAGGAGCTTAAAACGGCACCATTTCAATCGGGCACCCAGGGCATAAAACGACGTCGTTTTGCCCTGGGTCGACCCGATCCGACCTGACCCTAGGCCAGGATCCGCGTGTTTTTTAATGGGAGGGCTAATTGCACTTTTAGCCCTTCCGCTTTTTTACTAATTTGCAATCCAATTTCATGTGATTTCAATTTGGCCCAGGAATCTTCGCATTTTTCAATTTAACCCTCCCCTAATACACTGCGTTTTAAAAGAGCGAAAATTTTCTCTGTCGGTTCCTCCTTGTTTAGCCCGTGTTCAAATCAGTCACCCCTTTTCCTCTTATTTTAAAACCGTCCCAAAACTTCCTCTTTCCTTCGAATTTCATCCTTTTTATCCTTTTTTATCATTTTCTTTTAATTTTAATATTAGTTATATAGAAGTATGGTTATTATTATTATAATATTATTATTATTATCATTACTTATTAAATTCTATTGTATCTTGTAATTATCATCTTGTATTATTTGATTTACTATTGTTATTGCACATATTATTATTATTATGTTTTAATATTATATGTATTATATATATATTATTATTATATATAGTCTATTATTGTATTTATTCTCAATATATTATTATTATTTCATATTAATATCATATTACATTTAGTATTATTTTTAATCTTATATTTTATTATTATATATTGTATATTCACTATTCCACTTATTATTATTATATTTACCATTCATCATCATTGATATTATTTTCATGAGTTTTTATCATCTTTATTATTGCACAAAGTACTGTTATTAACATTGCATGTTCCTTTTATTTGCTATTTCCATTATTATCACAAATATTTATTCGCACATATACATAAATGTTTTATGTACTCATTATGTATGTTTATTTTCACTATATTTATTCCTTTAACATTCTATATATATATATATATAGTATTTGACATGAATCTTAATATTATTATTTTATGTACATATGTCCCATCATCATATTTTACTTAACATCACCTTATTATTCCTATTTTATCATTAATTTATCGTTTTCATTATTATTTTTATCGTTTTTTATTTATTATCATCATTTTCGTTATTATACAATTATTTTATTACTATCGTTTGTTTTTAATATCTTCATTACAAATCCTACAACTTTTTACCCTATCGATCTTTTTATAAGCAAGGCAATGTTTCGATGTTTAGAAATTCGAGTACCGTGCCCTAACGTATTGGGCTTCGGTTTTCTCATTTAATTCTAAATACTCAAATATCCTTCTCAAAAAATACAAAATTTGAACAAAAAGCTTATAGATACCGTTATTTTTATATATTATTAATCGTTTATATATTCCATTTCCGCGTTTCGCTTTGTTATGCTTTTATCGCATGTATTTCAAGTTTCCTTACCCGTTATAAAGACAATTTTTCTTACAAAGGCAAATGTTCCGTATTTAGACACTCAGGAATCGTACCCTAACGTATTGGGTCGCGATTTCTCGTTTAAGTCTAAATCTCCGCATAAGCCTTTCAAAACTGATGTGTAATTTTAGTATAAAAGCTCATTCTCGAGAATTTGAGATATTGCATCCTAACGCATTGGATGTGGTATTTTGTTATCTCGGAATAAAATTTTCTAAAATCAAGGCAATGTTCAGTACTCGGGAATACGAGAAATTGTACCCTAACGTATTGGGTTTCAATTTCCTTCGTCTATCCCCGAGTATTCGAATATCCTTCAAAATAAATATCCAAATTCTAAAAAAAAGGCAGGTTTAGCCTCAAAGGACCAAATGTCGTGTCCTACCGTATTGGACGTGATATTTTACCTTAAGGCGAATTAGCCTTTGATCTACATTTTCGATTTGCCCAAGTGATTTTAAAGCGAATAAGGATCGTATATTAAATTCTTTCAAGTTTTCGAATTATCGACCTCAAAGACCTCAATTAATCAACAAGGTACCGGTTTTCGGGCGTATCGGGGGTGCTAATCCTTCCCCGTGCGTAACTGACTCCCGAACCTATTTTTCTGGTATGCGGACCAAAATCGTTGTTTTCATAAATCGAATGGTTTATCAAAAACGACCCCCTTTTTGAAGTGACTGATCGCACCCTAAAAAAGATCGGTGGCGACTCCAATTCATTTTTTTTCTTAAGTCGATGTCCGTTCTGTTTTCACAAAAAAGGTATGACACATATCAAATATGATTTTTCTAAAAATAATTTTTTTATAAATTCCTTTTATCTCAAAATTCATTAAACAGAACAATAAAGGGTCAATTCATAAAAAAAAAAAAAAAGACAAACTAAATTCAAGTCGATAGGCTTATCCCATATATTCAGTTGGTAGGTCCTTATAACACTCCTAACTCATATCCGTTACCGGAACAGGGTTACGAGGCATTACCAGACTTATACATTATCATTTGTACAAAATCGAGTCAAAAATTTTCATTCCAACACAAATCTTTCCAAATTTTATCAAAAAGTCCCTAATATCGGCCTACGGGGCCCAATACATGCTTTGGAAGTGGTTCGGGACTAAACCAGCAACTTTGGAAATTTTACCTTGAAGATAGAGGCACATGCCCGTGTGGCCTGCCCGTGGGGCTCCCATGGCCGTGGGGCCAGCCCGTAGGCAGATCTGACTTGATCACATGGCCGTGGTGTTAGCCTGTGTGAAATAAACAGAGAGCCACACGGCCTGGGCACACGCCCATGTGGCTAGGCCGTGTGATAAACTAATTTTTTACCATTTTTAAGCCATTTTCACACGATTTTAACATACGACCATGCTTGAAACCCATGTTCTTAACACGGCCAAGACACACGGCCGTGTCTTAGTCCGTATACTATCCTGATTCATATTTTTACAACACAGGGGACACACAGCCACTACACATGCTCGTGGACTGACCGTGTGTCACACACGGCCTAGATACACGCCCGTGTGTCTGCCTGTGTGTCTGCCCGTGTGTCTACCCGTGTGAATGAAAATAGGCCATTTAAGGCCATTTTTCTCACCCTTTTAACCATACCGGCACTTAAACACAATTTAACACCAATTCAAGCCAACCAATCACTCATTTTAACTCAAAACATGCATTCATTATAGTCATAATGCAACACAAACTTTACACTAAGTTGTTTTACACCTTTATCATTTCATACACATTGTTTAACAGAGTTACTTCATCATTTACCAAAAATACTTGTACATGCCATATAAATCAAAAGTTAATAACTCAAAATCTACCGGAAAATGTCTGGATAGTATGATTCTTGGTGATGATCCAATCCTCTGAATCAACGTTAATCTAAAAAATACATCAAACACATTCAAGTAAGCTTAAGAAAGCTTGGTAAGTTCATGGACTTGGAAAATAAACTTACCAATTATGGTAATGCATTCATATAACATACAATTCACTAATTTCTTTTTCCTGTCATTTACAAACCAATGTCAAATTCATTTAATGTTTTTTGTCGTTACTTATAATTTGACTTCATTCTTATGGGCCAATTTATTGCTTTTGCTAACCATACTCTTCTCAAATTAGGGAATTATACGAAATTGAGTACTTCATTTCATATTGCCATACTAAAACTATGGACTTGCACATGATCACATTTCACTTTCCGAAGCCATGGCTCAGCCATGGTCTTACATGGGTCACATATCATACCGATGCCATATCCCAGATATGGTCTTACACGGAAGCACTTATTATTTTTCCCCGATGTCATAGCCTAGCTATGGTCTTATACGGATCACTTACATCACTTTAATCCGATGCCATAGCCCAACTATGGTCTTATACGAATTCACTTGTTACTGAATAAAAGTACTCAATTTCGATATTTTCCCTAGCTTGAATCTTTATTCAATTAATCATTTCTTCATATTTATTACAATTTCATAACATTCACATATATTATCATATTCACATAATTTGAGAACAAATTATGAAATTTAGCCACATGAACTTACCTGGGCTAACTCGCAAAAGTTGTAGAAGTTCGGGAATTATTCGACTATTTTATCCTTTCCTTGATTTACTTCAGTTTCTTGAATCTATAAGTGCAAAACCATTCATTTATTAGTATTTATTTCAATTTTATTATTTTCCACAATTTATGCTCTTTGATTCCCAAAATTACACTTTTACCCCAAACTTTATAATTTTTACAATTTAATCCCTGATCACTTTGCCCATCAAATGAGCTATTTTTTTCTCAATTAAAACTTTATCTTATCATTTTGAACTATTTCAAAGTCATTGATACACAAAATTTCCACATAAAACCCTAACTTCAAGCTCTTTTACAATTAGGTCCCCAAATACTTATTTTCTATTCAATTCTTTCAATAAAATCAACATATAAACAAATTAAAGCATTAATTCCATGCTAAATCATCATAAAGTTCCAGAACTTATTCATAGAAGCTTTCAAAATCAACCATGAAATCAAAAACTAATGAATTAGACAAGAGGACCTAGTTGCAAAAGTCCCAAAAACATAAAAATTTCAAGAAATATTCAAGAATTGAACTTACTTGCAGTAAAAATAGGAAAAACTAGCTTTTAGAAACCCTTCTATGGTGTTTTTGTTGGAGAAGATGAAAGAAAATGAAAAATCTAGATATTTATTCTAATTTAGTCCATATAACACTATTGAATTTCTATTTATTTACAAAATTGTCATTTGTTCACACAAATTCTCAGCTATTTCTTAACCCAACCGTCCAGCCCATTAAATTTTGGGCCAAATTACACTTTAAGTCCTTTTTATTTATTATCTAAGCTATTTAGTCACTTTCCACAATTTTACACTTTATTCAATTTAGTCCTTTTTACTCAATTGACCAACGAAACCTTAAAATTTCTTAACGAAACTTTAATACTAACTTTTTAACACTCCATAAATATTTATAAAAATATTTATGGCTCGATTTAAAATTTTGAGGTCTCGATACCTCGTTTTCTATTCTAATTATTTAATAATTATTTCTAAAATACTATTCACTATTTTAATTATTTTCCTAACTTCACATTTAACTTATATTCATTAAATTAATAATATTTTCTACTCATTTTTCAGATTTAGTGATCTCGAATAACTATTCCAACAACGCTGAAATTTGGGCCATTACATTCCTCATCTTCAGTGGGTATAACAAAAGCATCAAAAGATAAAATGCTCGAAATATAGTCTAGAATATTATTAAAAGAAAAACGGATTGCAAATGATAAAGCCACCTTAGCAAGACTATTGTTGGGGATAAATCCATGTAAGCAACGAATAAGTAAACTAACGAAGAAATTAAGAAGACAAAACACAAATATTTTACGTGAAAAAACTCCTTCGAAGAGGGTAAAAAACTACTGGTAAAGATAATTTTACTAAATTGGCAAAAACGAAAAGTACAAAGATGGAAATAAAAACTAAATCGTGAAACCCGAAAATAAAAACTCTCAAAACGTAAATGCAAACCTGAAAGCTTGTAAAAACTAATACTTAAATGTGTTATGGGTTAATCTTTCTAGGGTAGAAAATAACTTATTTATAGGCTAAATTCGTAGGTCAAATAATCTTAAAATAATTTATACTAATTAGAGTTTGAAAAACTAAAAAAGTGTTTAACTGAAATAAATAAAGTCGAAAAAATTAAGGAACATATCGTGATGTGACTTTTCAGCTGCTCATCGAGACGAAGAATTTCTATTCGTTACGATGTCACACACTATTTATACTGAAATGCGAGGCATACTCTGCAACTACAAACTACTTTATTTATTGACAGTCGAATACATTAAAATGTCTCATGTTAAAACTAAACATTCAACATGAAACAATCTCGTAAAATCAACCCAAACTCGAAAAGATAGTGAGACTATGAGAGTGCAAATTCAAAGCATTTATAACATCTAAGCAATCTGACTCTATAAGAATATAGTATTTCTGCATGTCAATTTTATTATCTGTGATTTTGTTTAAACAGGATAAAATGATTAAACTATGGTTTTTAATTAGGTAAATTATTTATTAATTGGTTGGATTCATTGGTGTTCCAGTTGTAACCTTTAAATTCCATTCACATGGCTTGGCTGGTTCCTTCTACTTGCATTCTTTTAAACCGAACAAGCAAATTTCTAAACAAAGTTTAAACCTTACATATATAACTCATATTTTTTTTCCTGAAATTGAATAAGAGTTCTTGTTTTTTCAGTATTGATTGTATGTAGAGCTGTACATGGGCCGGGCGGCCCGGCCCGGCCCGTAGGCCCGCCTGAAATGTGGGAGGGTTTGGGTAAAAATATAGGCCCGAAAAATGGGCTTGGACAAAAAATTAAGGCCCGTTTAAAAAATGGGCCGGGCTCGGGTAAGAAATTTTTGACCCGAGCCGAGCCCGGCCCGGCCCGAATTCACTAAAGGACAAAAATTTTTATTTTTTTAAATATTGTTTTCTTAATGTTTTTCTCCCTATTTTGCTACCATTTTACTGTTATGTTGCTATTATTTTGTTGTTATTGTTTAGATATTGTATAAAACTCATTTTATTGTTAATTTTGTTATTATTTTAAAGACATTTGTTAATTTTGTTATTATTTTAGATGCATTTGCTTGTTAAGTTACATCTATTTTAGTGTTATTTAAGTCTACATATTTTTTAAAATTTATTTTCAATTTGTTGAAAAATATTTATTTTAATTTTTTAGTATTTTTGATGTATTATATATATTTAAAATTTATATAAAATAATATAAAAAATTAATACGAGCGGGCCGGGCCGGGCCCGGGTTTTATCATTTTTATATGGGCCGGGCTTGGACAAAATTTTAGGCCCATTTTTTAAGCCCGGCCCAGCCTGAGCCCAATGAACGGGCCTAATTTTTAGTTGGACCCGGCCCGAACCTGGCCCGGCCCGGCCCATGTACACCTCTAATTGTATGCCATGTGTTTTGATTTTATTTTTATTTATTTATTTGTCACTATACTAATGATTTAGTTAATAAATAAAATACATTACACATAATCTTAAATTTAATCTTCAATATTTATATATTTTATTATTATTATTATTTTATTAATTTTGACCCTCAATTTTTAAAAAAAGAATCAAATCACTCTTCTAAATAGAAATGTTGACTAAAACATCAATTTTTTCAACCATATTAGCGTGGTAACCGAGGTTATACTCCACATGTATTTTATATTGACATGACACTATTTATCTTATATCAACAAATAATTTAAAAAAATTTAAAAAGAAGAAGCATGAAATACACGTGGATTGTCATGCGAGCTGTTGTTGTAGGCCAATTTTGGCCAGATCCAAACCACTAAACTTTTTAAACCAAATAAACCAAAAAAAGAAAAAAACAAAAAATATATATAAAAGTCCATATTACAATTTTAAAGTCCAAAACTACAAAACAATACCCATAAACCCAACCCGTTTACACAACCCAACAGCAGCCCAACAAAATTAACCCACCTAAACTACCCAAACCCGTTTACTAAAACAAACCAGCCCAATTACACACATAACCCGCTACCCAAGCTCCAGCAAACCCTAGGGTCAGACTAGGGTTTCAAAAAAAGCTAAACCCTAGTGCCGCCACTTCTAACCCAAGCCACCTGCCTCTGCCAAAGTCGGCCCGACTTGCTGCACCGCCTACCGTCACTTCCACCTGCTCCCATCATCTCTAGAAACCTGCAAACAGCACGAAAAGAAGGCAAAGTAGGGACAAGACAGCAAATAGTAAAAATAAAAATATTTCATGTATTTAGGCTATAAAGCCATACCAAAAACAAAAAAAAAGGGAGAGGAGATTTTTAGGACCCAATAACAGTGTAATAGGGGAAGATTTTCTGATTGAAAAGGAGAGTAACTGAGGATTCAAAAGAGATACACAAAGAAATAAAAGAGAAGGACATTTGAGGAAAAAACCGGAAACAGAAGATAGAAAAGGTTCATTTCTACCTTTTCGATTTCTGTTTTTTCTTTGGTTTTCATTTTTAGTTTCGGAACTTGATCTTTAAGAGTGATAAAGAAAAAGAGAAGCAAGAGGGAGATCTTACGAGTCCCTTCACGATCGCGACGTCGGGGTGGAATCCTTCTCTGTCGTTGAACCCGATAGGGAAAAAGGAGACCTTTTATCGCGTACGCGCGCGAGCCTTAAGAACGTAGCCCTCTGGGCTGCTCAAAACCGATTTGAGCTGCCTCTCTCGTGCAATGCTGGCCGTTGGCCATAGCGGCGCTACGGTGGACCCTCGGTGACCCTTTCGAGAGGCAGCAGCGGTGGGCTCTTAACCCTAGCAGAGAAAGGACGAAAAGGGTGGGGTATTTTCTGATTGTTTGTTTTAAGACCGAATGAAAAAAAAATAAAACAGAAAGGGCCTTTACACAGCAGCAAACGGCGCCGTATGGCCTCACCCCTTCCGACCCGATTCGGTTACCCCTAGGACCCGCGTGTTTAAGCGGTGAGGGGATATTTTCATGCTCGGTCCCTCCCCTATCTAGCGTTCTGTGATTCGGTCCTATCTTGACTTTTTCTTTTTTAAATTTAGCCCTTTAATTCACGTTAATCTTTGATTTAGTCCTTTGTAATGTGTGTCGTTTTGAACAGTGGGTATATTACCCATTTCGGTCCCTTAGTTTCATGCGTGTTCAGCCTAGTCCTATATGTGCTGCTTATGTTTGATTCCGCCCTGTTATTTTGATTTTAGTTCAATTTAATCCTCTTTAAACTGTTGTTGTTATTTTATCAATGAAATTAATTAATCTTATTATTATTACCTTTATTGATATATCTTCTTTTATTGGTAGTACTAATATACGTATATATCATTTTTGTTATTTCATTATTATTGAATTTTACCATCTTATTAACATATTATTATATTTAGCTTTATTTTCCATATTTTACCGTATGTATATATATTGTTATTGCTTCCTATTATCGTTGCCATTATCATTAGGTTTTTTTTTATACTCATTATTATTAATATATATAATACATAGTATGTATATAGATGTATATACATTTTTTACTATATTTGAGTATGCGCATTTGTATATATTTTGCTGTGTTATGGTTGGACGTATATTCTTCCATATTATTTTACACATATATCTCCAATATTATCATATATTTTATACATTATATTTGTTTTAAAGTGATATTACATACATGTATATATATATATATTATATTCTTATATAATCATATATGCACTTTTCCTTCTAATGGTTACACATGTTTTTATACTATCTCACATACTATCATTCATCTTAATATTTCAGTGTATTATATTTATACTGTGACATTTATATATATTATATGTATTGCCAATGTATAAACACTTTCAAGTATTATATATATATACATATTTCTAAGACCTATTTATTTTAAGGATTTTATCCTATATATACACATATTACTTGTTTAAGATTTTTATTTGAATTCTTATAGTTTTAAACCTTTTTATAATTATTCATTCTTAAAAAATTTTTAAACTTCACTTATTTTAATTTGTCTTTTGTTTCTTTTTAAATTTGTCTTAGTCTTTTAACGTTAATGTTATTATTTGTATATGATGATATGCTATGTAACTGTTGTTATTTTGCGCATCATTTCTTTCGTTATTTTGCATGTTGTAATTCCATATTCGTATTTTATAAAAGTCATGCCTAATTCTTTTTGTTAAAAAGTTTCCTTCAAAAGCTTTCAAAAAAATTACTCGTGTTTGGGGTACTTCGAGGAAATCGAGCCTTAACTCACTAGGTTCCGATTTTCCTCATCAAACCCGAATTATCGAATTTTACTTTCAAAACCAAAACGCGTGAGTTTTCAAATAAAACTTATCTTCGAAACCTTGAAATGCTACATCCTAACTTACTGAATGTGGCGTTCGGTGTCTCGAGATAGGAGTCTCAAAATCAAGGTAATATTTTATGTTTTGGGAACCTCGATAAACCGAACCCTAACTTACTGGGTTTTGATTTTTCGTTCGACCTAAAATAACTAAATATCCCTTTTCGACTAAAACACAAAAACCTTTTAAACAAAAAAGGCAAACTTAATCTCAAGAAATTGATGTGTTGCACCCTAACTTACTGGGTATGGCATTTTTATTTTTTTGAGGTAAGTAAGCCTCGGTTTTCACTTCATTTAAGTGCCCTCTTTAAACAAAAGATCGTATTTTAAATTCTTCCAAATTTTCAAACATTCGACACTAAGACATTAGTTAATCAATCAGGTACCAATTTTGGGCGTATCGAGGGTGCTAATCCTTCCTCGTGCGTAACCGACTCCCGAGCCCATTCTTTGATATTCGTAGACCAAAATTAATTGTTTTAATAACTCAAAGTGTTTTATTAAAATAATTTAAGGTGATCCGATCGCACCTCAAAAAGGGTCAGTGGCGACTCCATTTTCAAAACCCAAAGTCGATTCCCCTATTTTAAAAAAAAATGGTTTCGACAGCTGTCACATTTAAAATTTAATACTTTAGTCATTATTTCTATTTAAAAACAACAATTCAACTCTTTTTAAAATGTTAATTATCAAATTCGACTTTTTTTAAAAAATTGATAGTCAAATTTAACTTAAAATTTTATGAGCCAAAAAAAAAAACTTCAAGAGCTAAATTTAACATTATACCATTTATTATGTTATTCAAAAAAACAGAATATACATTCTATAAGATAAATCTTTACATTCAAAAATAGATTAGGTATGGAAAAAATTAATATACCGAATTGTCTAATTTATTACGTGAGAGACTCCTCAAGCATTAAATAGTTTACTAAGATTACGCCTTCCCATTGTTGCTCCATGTACATGGTAATGCCTTTGTTTTAGATAAAGCTGAAGGCAACTACCATTTCAACCAATTTTGATGCTTGCCAATTGTAATCAAAATATATCTAGACTTAAAGATTATAATGAGGTTATAACAATTTTAAGAACAATCCAGTTATTGGGTAAATTACACTATAGTCACTTAAGTATTAATAAGTTTTTTTTTTGGTTATTTAACTATGAAAAGTTACAAAATGATTACTTAACTATTCGACTTTTTCTTTTTTGGTTGCTAGATGTTAAATTACTAGCGAAAAGATAACTTGACGGCTTTTAAAATTAGCATAATAGTAATTTTAAACCTCGACATTTATACATTAATTGTATCAATTTAGTATTGATCATAAAAACTACCAAAAAAGACTAAATTACATAATATGTAAATGTTAAGTGTCGAAACCATTTTTAATTTTGAAAAACGGGAGTCGACTTAAAAACAAAAATGGAGTCGCCACCAATCTTTTTTTGACGTGTGATCGGATCACCTTGAGATTGATCATTTTAATAAAACAATTTGATTTATTAAAATAATGATTTTGGGTCTACGAAATTCGAGAAAAAGGGTTCGGAAGTCGGTTACGCACGAGGAAGAGTTAGCACCCTCGTAACGCCCAAAATTGGTACCTAATTGATTAATTAATGTCCTAATGTCGAAAATTTGAAAAGATTTTAAAATACGATCCTTTTATTTAAAAAGAACACTTGAATAAATTAAATTGGATGTTAAGACCCTCTTATTTCAAAGAAATAAAATGTCATACCTAATGAGTTAGGATACGACATTTCACATTTTCGAAACTGAGCTTATCTTTTGATTTTTAAAACTCATGTAGTGAAGTTTAAAAAGGATATTCAATTATTTGGGTCAAATGAAAAATCGGAACTCAGTAAGTTAGGGCACGATTTTTCAAAATTCCAAACATAGTATATTGCCTTTATTTTTTAAAAATCCTTATCTCGAGATACAAAATGTCATATCCAGTAAGTTAGGACACAACACCTCGAATTCCTGAGAATAAGCTTTTATTTGAAACTTATAAGTTTTGATTGAAAAATGGTACTCGGTTACTTAGATTCAACAAGGAAAATTGGAACCCAGTAAGTTAGGGCACAATCTTCTCGAAGATGCAAATACCGAGTATTGCCTTATTTTGAAAACTTTTGAATAAAATGATTTTAAAACTTAAATGTTATTAAAACACGACCTTTTAAGCGAATAAAATGCGATGGAATAATAATGTACAACGCAAAGTAATAATTCATAAACAAAATGTTATAATAATGAATCACAAATAACAAGTAAATACAAAGTAAGAAAATCTAAAATAAAATATAAAACAATTCTAAGCAAATAATACATAAAAAGGATTTAAAATGGATGTTATAAAAGGTGATCCAAAATATATAAAATAATTTAAAAAAAGATTAGTATCCATTCAAGATAAAATAATATATAAAACTCTTTAAAAATAATATAAAAACAATTCAAAATATATAATGTGTAAAAAAAATTTAAAATACATAATATATGAAAATATTAAAGTAAATAATGAATAAAAATTTGAAATGAGCGTTATATAAAAAGTTAAAATAGATAATAACAAAAAATGTAAAATAAATAAATAAATAAATAGAATGTTAATAACAAGAGTAAAAACATATATAAGAAAAATAATAATGAAAATAATATTAGTATATAAATAGAGGTAGAAATATAATAAATAGAAATATAATAATAGTAGAAATATAAATAGATAAATAAAAATTAGATAAAGAATAATAGTATTAGAATAACAAAATAAATATAAATAGAAACATAATAATAATAGCAATAATATATTAAGTTAGTTAATTTGATAATAAAATAGCGAAAATAAAAAAAAAAGATTAAATTGAACCTTAAAGCAAAATTTTGGGGCAAATAAAAAATAAATAAAAGAAAATGACCAATTTGAATGTGCGAATAACAAGGAGGGACCAAAAGGGAAATAATCCCACCCTCCAAAACGCACAGCTTCAAGGAGGATCAAAATGCAGTCAAAACAAATTTTAGGATAAAAAAAATAATGAAAACTTAATTGCAAAACAATAAAAAATGAAATGGCTAAAAGCAACTGGACGAATTTAGAACAAATAAAGAAATTGAAATGAAATGGACAAAATTATCACGTAATTGAAAGAGAAAAGAAAATAATTCAATTCCAATGGAAATAGGAAAATAAAGAATAATCCAATTCCAAATCAAAGTAAGAATACCAAAGTCCTCCCCTTTCAAAGAACAAGATACCCCTATTTATATACATGAGGTTTATTAAAAATAGCCTAACTAATTTAATAATAAAATAAAATAAAATAATATCTTTCTATTTTTAGCCTTTTACCAAGTCAACAAAATTTGAAAACCCCTTATTTTCTCCATCTTTCTAATTTGCCCACAATTTAGTGATTGTCTTTCAATTTGGCCCTTTTTGGCTTGTTTTCGACCGATTGCACCTTTTGGCTTTGGTTATTATTTTTTCGAGCCCAGGCCAAAATTGGCATATTACATTAAGGGTTAAATTTTTTAGAATTAATACTAAATTGATACAGTATATAAATATTGAGGGTTAAGATTATTATTATGCTAATTTTAAAAACTATCACATCATCTTCCAGTTGACCATTTAATGACTAGTGACCAAAAAGCAAATAATTATTCATCACAATCACAATTTAAATCGAGTGACACTTGAAATGGAACAATAAGAGCGTGTTTGGAGACTTTTTAAATGCTAACATTTTAAAATTTATTAATTGTTTTATTTGAATAGATAATTATTTAAAAAAAATTAAGTTATTGAAATATTATAATTTAAAAACTAATTATAAAATAAGAATAAAGATATTAAAAATAAATTATATAAAAAATATTCAATATCAATATTATTGCATTTGTATATAAATATTTTTAATAAAAATAAATATTAGAATTAAATAAAAATACTTTTTGAAATTTAAATTTTTTATTTTATGATGGGATACGTATATTACATAAAATAAAATTATAAATAACTTTGAAAAATCACCCCTTCATAGAATTAAAAAAAAAAATTGAATTACGATTCAAATTTTGAAATCCTTCAAATTTTTTACTAAAACAAATAATCTCATTTTTATGATTTTGAAAATCATCCTCTAATAGATTTCTCATCCAAATACAATTTAAGTATAATAAAATCAAGCCTTTCATTTATTATTGGTGGGCTAATAAACATGTTATATCAGTTAAAATATATATGGTGTTAACACTAATATTGATAATGGTAATAGAATGATCATAAAATAATTAAAAAATATATAAATTTTAAGTGAAAATCCTTTCGAGAAAAAACTACAACCAGAGGAGAAGAAAATTCACTAATGTCGAATTCGAATGATACAAGAGGAGTTTCAACTACATCTATTTAAATGTTAAAAAATCTTATTCTAATCAATGTCAAATAGAAGCAGTTTAGCAAGATTGAAACACTTTATTCTAATCAATATTAAATAGAAGGAAATATAGTTGTATACAGATTCTACTTTTACAACCTATACCATACCTCGGCCTCTGCCTTAAGCCCACCACAAACCCCCTAGTTTTACTATTATATTATTTCTTTAACAAGAATTGGGTCACACAACTCTAACATAAGACTTAAACTAGATCTTATTAGGGGTTGAGTAAAGTCGATGCAAAATTTTAGGCTTGTTTTTTAGGCTTGGGCTCAACTTAAAAAGGCTTAAAATTCTACCCAAGTCAACCTAGGTTAAAAATGCTAAATTGAGTCTGACTCGACCTGTATTAATTTTGTATTTTATTTTTTATATAAAAAATTTAAAAATATAATCATTAAATACACTAAAAACATTAAAATAAATGTTTTTCAACAAATTGAAAATACATTAAAAATGTTTTTATACTTAAATAACACTAAGATAGTTGCAAGCAACATAGCAAACAAATGCTTCTAAAATAGTAGTAAAATTAACAATAAAACAAGAGTTATATAATATCTAAATAAAAACAACAAACTAGCAAAACAACAACAAAATGACAATAGAAAAAAAAAGTTTAGGTTGATTCAAGCCGGACTGAGCCCGAGTCAAAAAATCTTACTCAAGGATCGATCCGTTTAGAAAATAAGCCTTGTTTTTTGTTCAAGTCCATTTTTCAAACCTATATTTTTGCCTTAACTTTCTCACTTTTCAAACGAACATTTAAACTTACGCGAATAATTCAACCCATGTTCAGTTCTAGAATCATGTGTCACACAATGACTACATAATTGCAAGGGATAGATAATAATAGGATAGTGTAAGACCTGGAAAATAAAGTAGCTTTCAACAATTTGGCCGAAACAATATCTAAGCTATAGAGGGTACAAGGCTAGTGAAATGGCCCTTGCACAGTCTTGCACTCTTGCTAGTTTTCATATATATAAAAAGATCAGCCAATCCCTTCTCATTTGTAGGTAAAGTACAACCCTAAAGGCAGCCTCCAAGACCATATATAAATTTTAAGTACACCTTCATCTTCATTAAGATAACCATTTTTACTATTACTCTACATAAATACTCTTACTTTTATCATTATACCACTCTATTACTAAATCAAATATTGGAGAGTATTTTAGAACACAAAAACTCTAACATCTCTATGGGCCATAATTTACATCAATCTTGAAAGAGGCCCAACAGCTCCAAGCCAACACTTAATCTCCAACTCAGTTCTCAAGTGGAAATGAGACCATTTTACGAGTATGAGTGATTAGATTTTGTTACGCTTTTTATTATCATAATTGAGTAAAAATTCTATAGAGGTGAGTGGAATTGGATTTTGCTCTTTCTATTAAAATAAATAAATAAAATAATCTTTATACATCAAATTAAAAAATAAAGTTGTCTTTTGTTAAAAATTTCATCCGTTTTTATTGTTAAAAATTGATCATCGTACGTCAAATAAGATACATATGGCATATCATGTGCAACTGCTTGGTTATTTTGTTAGTCATACCGGTTTTTTATTGTAGAAATAAATGAAAATTTTAACAAAAATGTCTAGTTTGCTATTTAATCGAATTTATAAATATTAGTTTACCTATTTTCAAGTGAAAGGGACAAAATACAATCTAAATCCTAATACAATAACTTCCATAATACTTATACATCATAATTGTTATACCAGTTAATAGTTAAAGCTACAAGTCCGAGACAACTAACAGATCCAAATTTGTCGATTAAGTCTGAACTCGATTAGTTTGAATATTGTTGTCAATACAAAATGACGTGAGTTTGAGTACACTGAAACGCATTATCCTCTTATTTATGGGTTGGAGATGGACTATGAGTAGTTCTTGGAATTGTATCAAAAAGACTAAATGTAATCAAGATCTATAATGAGATTATTAAAAAAGATAGATTCAAATTTCAAAAATACATATGTCGAAACCATTTTTATCTTTGAAAAAAAAGGCGATCGACTTTAAAAACTTGGAGTCGCCATCAATCCTTTTTTGAGGTGTAATTGGGCCACCTTATAAAATATTTTGGTCTACGAATTTTTAGAAACCAGGTTCGGGAGTCGGTTACGTACGAGGAAGGATTAGCACCCTCGTAACACCCAAAATTGGTACCTAGCTGATTAGTTAATGTCTTAGTGTAAAAAATTTGAGAAGATTTTAAAATGCGATCCTTTTATTTAAAAGAAAACCTGAGTAAATTAGATAAAATGTAAAGACCTACTCATCTCAAAGGGGGAAAATGTCATACCCAGTAAGTTAGGGTCCAACAATTCACACCTTCAGAAACAAGCTTGTCTCTGATTTTTAACACTCGGTTTAGAAAGGATATCCAGTTACTTAGGCCTTATGGAAAATTGGAACCCAGTAAGTTAGGGTACAATTTCTCAAAATTCCCAAATATCAAACATTGCCTTTGTTGAAATCCTTACCTCAAGATAGCGAAATGTCGAATCCAGTGAGTTAGGGTGCAGCATCTTGAGTTCCTGAAGATAACCTTTTTATTTGAAACTCACATATTTTGTTTTCAAAAGGGTATTCAGTTACTTAGGATCGACGAGAAAAATCGAATCTCAGTAAGTTAGGGCACGATTCTCTCGAAGCTCCCAAATATCAAGCATTGCCTTATTTCGAAAACTTTTGAAATAAAAAAAGATTTCAGAACTTAAACGATGTTGAAAGGCGGCCTTCTAAGCGAATGAAATATGATGGAATGATAATATAAAACCCAGAAATAGTAATTCACAAAATAAATGCTACACTAAT
The DNA here is from genome assembly GCA_020496765.1 of Gossypium stocksii. Classification (NCBI taxonomy): domain Eukaryota; kingdom Viridiplantae; phylum Streptophyta; class Magnoliopsida; order Malvales; family Malvaceae; genus Gossypium; species Gossypium stocksii. Next base: position 125,434,830 of record CM035624.1, read on the forward strand.
ATACCACAAATAACCCATAAATACCAATTAATAATAACAAAACACATGATAGCAATAACCGCACAACATGTGTTAATTTAATGCTAACATCGATAATCCAAGACTGAAGAAATTAACAAAAATATAAAACAAATTGAAACAAATAAAATGTAACAAGTTTAAAAAAAATAAATAAATAATATGAAAGAATGAAAATTTGAAATCATCATACAAAAGTTTAAAATAAATAATAAAAAGTAAGAATAAATAATATACTAAATAGTAATATATAAATGAATTTAAAATAAACATTATTTAAGAAGAAAATCAAAATAAGTAACATACAAAATAATTTATATCAATCCAAAGAAATAATATACATGAAATGGAAAACTTAATATAAATAATTTATATACAAGTAATAAAAAAATGTTTGAAATTAACAAAAATGTATAATAAAATAGGGTTCTTAAATAAATAAATTATATACATAGATTACGAGAAAAATATATGTGAATATATATAAATAGATTTAAAATAAAATATATACGTAAAATATTATGAAACTAACAATATGTACATTGAGTAAAAAGAATTAATATAAAACGTGTATATACATATAACATAATGATGTATAGGAGTATATAAAATACGAATCATGTAAAAATTTAAAACTGGGGAATAAAAGAGAATTTTAAAAAAAATTATATGGCAAAACAATAAGAAAAAAAACAAATGGAAGAAAAAAAAAGTAGCGAAAAAAAAGGAAATCACCTAAATCGAAAAACGATTTCTTTGCAATTTGTGTACTCGAAAATACTGTTCTTTCTATTGATCTCCCTCCCCCCACATACAATCCTTTTCAATGGCTTTTATAGCCAAATTTTACAACTTATAGGCAAGTGGGGTGATGGAGTTAGTGGGGGTGATGGAGGTAGTGGATGGTTTAGTAGGGTGATAGAGTTAGTGGTCGGTTTAGTGGGGTGATTGGTTTAGTGGCCGATTTAGTGAGGTGTTTAATTTGGGCTGGTTTAATTGGGTCCGGGTAGAAATTGGGTTCAACAGCTGCCCCTTTTTGCTCGTTGTCATGTAATGGGAACGAAGCAAATATTACAAAGGCCAATTTTGGCCGGTCTTGCTGAATCTTGACCCTTGACGCTAATCTTCTTCGAGTAGCCTTATTCGAATCCACTGCGTCCTTCAGAGTAAGGAATAGGTATTTTGATATGTTCTAGTGGCTCTGCTCCGCTCTTACTCCGTGAAGATAAGATTTGCTGTAATTTTTAGCCTGTTAACCTACTGCTTAGGGAGTTAAGGTTTACCGTCTTCGATCTGCTCCACTACCACTTAAGAAGACAAGATCTGTAGTTTTTAGCCTGTTACCCTACTGCTTAGGGGGTTAAGGCGAGTCTTCGACCTACTCCACCACTGCTCGGCGAGCCAAGATCTGTGAATTTTAGTCTGTTACCCTACTGCTTAGGGGGTTAAGGCGAGTCTTCGACCTGCTCCACCACTGCTCGGCGAGCCAAGATCTATAAATTTTAGCCTGTTACCCTACTGCGTAGGGGGTTAAGGCGAGTCTACGACCTGCTCCACCACTGCTCGGAGAGCCAGAATCTGTAAATTTTAGCCTGTTACCCAACTGCTTAGGGGGGTTAAGATTGGTGGTTTGAATCTGCTCCATTGCCAATACATGGAGATAAGATCCGCTGAAATTTGATCTGTTCCACTCCTGCCAGTGGGATGAGATCTGCTATATTTAGCCTGTTCCACTCCTGCTCGGCGGGATAAGGTTGGTGGTTTGAATCTGCTCCATTGTCGATACATGGAGATAAGATTCGTCAAAATTTGATCTGCTCTGCTCCTGCTCAGCGAAGATAAGATCTGAAGTTTAGCCTGCTCCACTCCTGCTCAGTGAGGATAAGGCTGGTTGCTGAAATCTGCTCCATTACCGATACATGGAGATAAGATTCGCCAAAATTTGATCTGCTGTGCTCCTGTTCAGCGAAGATAAGATTTGCTATATTTGATCTGCTCCGCTCCACTCAGCAAGATAAGATCTGCTGAAATTTATAATTTTCAATTTTGCTACACTGTCCACCGGGGAATCTATCAGTAAAAGTGATTTCCTAGGGCTTATGCTTATGTCAAATGATTAGGATGCCATGATCAGAATGAGTCAAATGCTCCTAACTAAATGTATTATGAATGAAATTTGTATGAATGCAGAATGCCATGAGAAAGATCCCATTTTTAATGCTTGGGCTACCATTACTCGCTGTCTGTTAAGGCTATCGCTTCACTGACGTGGGTATTCTTGTTCAGTTTATATTTTCTAACAGAAAACTTGTAGAAACAATCTCATTTTGTTCAACTGGTTTGCCCCACTATGACTTCAAGGTCCAGTCCACTGTACTTCTGGGACATAGGGCTTGCACCATCTTCAAACCCTTCCACTGCAACTTAGGGGAATATAATCTGATTCTTCAATCCATGCTCACCGCAATTCAAGGGTATATGATTTGACTCTTCTTCTATTAATTTGGTTTGTTACACCGTTCCTTGGGTGTCATGACCAAATATATATACATGATATTTGCATGAATACAAAATATTATTTCTCTCGAGAATGATCCTCTTTTCAAACTTGGGTTGACATTGCTCGTTATTTGTCAAGATGATATCTTTGACAGAAAATCTTAAGAGGAGGTCTTTCAGACAATTCCAACCCCTAGGCTTGGTAAATTTTAAACAACAGTCTTGTTTCAGGTTCTCGTATTATTTAGAAACTTCTAAGGTAATAAGCAGAACTTTTCTTGTGAAAATATCATTAGTCTTTTAATCTTTATTTCAATGCAAAGTGCTTGAAAGAGATCATGGCAAGGGACAAGAATGAAATTAATTAATAGTATAGTTCGAAATAATTAAATTAATCGAATATAGCCAATAAAATAAAATTGATTGGGGCGTATCTCAAAAAGAATAGGGTAATCAATAATAACAAACATGGGTAGGATAGAAAATTAGATGCCCCAAATATCACAGCCTGAGCTTCTCTGTACAAACTTCTTGATGACCATTTTGAGCTTAATATATGTTTAAGTAATCCGAAGTACTTTGTCAATAGCCCAAAACGTAGCATACTTCCTCATTGTTAACTCAGGCATAGTAAGACTACCGCATGCCCCACTTTTGATCCAAATTTGAGCCGCACTTTTCGAGTTTTCAACTCAAATCCCTTTTGGTCTCAAAGCGCCATTTGCAGGTTTTCGCATTGGCCTCTCATTTTCTTTTCATTTCTTTTTCTCTTTATTTTCTTTATTTTTTTCCTCTTTTTTCCTTTTTTCTCTTCTTCTTTTTAAAAGCGAAGTATTTTTTGATTAAATCCAAATTCGTAGGGTCAAGCAAGTTCTTGCCATCCATCTTGGTCAATATCAATGCCCCTCCAAGGATAAGGTCATTCTCAATTCGACATCTATTTTCTCTGAGATCCTTTTGTATGGGAAGGATCCCTCTCAAAACTAAGTTATGGGAAGGATCCCTCTCAAAACTAAGTTTCCTTGATAAAATTTTTGGACAATCTTTTCATCATCACTTCGTATCATCTTGGTGTATTTGATCGTGACGGATAATTTCCGACCTCCTTTCTTCAATCAGGTTCATTTGATCATCGGAACTGAATTTATTCGACTCCCACTCTATCAAAACTCGTGGAGAAAAAAACTCAACTTTAACAGACAAAACTGCATTCATTCCATAAATCAACGAGCAAAGCGTTGCCCCGATAGAGGTTCTGGTAGAGGCTCCCACAATCCTTTTTTTTTTTACACCGTTCATTTTCGGGTAATATGGTGTTTAATCTTAAATAGACCGGATGCTTCTGATATTGTGCTGCTGTTTAAATTTAGTACATCGTCAGATGTGATCTTTTTGGTACTCCATACTGACATAGTATCTGCTGGCTATTGACCTCGCGTCATTGGTACATGAAGCAGCTTTCGTCCATTTGGAAACGTAATCAGCGACCACAAAAAGATGAATCGCTACTTGTCAGAGGCTTTTGGCAAAATCGGCCCGACGACATACATACCCCACATAGAAAAAGATTATGGGTTCCACCGTTTCTTTGCAACAGGAAATTTGCTTCTCATAACCGTCATCAATAGATCAGAAGATAAGCTACAACCTTAGTCATCTTCAAAGTTCTGAGATCCCACTAAACACATATCTCGCTCAAAAAGAGATTTTAAGTTAGCAGCAGTGCCACTCATATCATTGATATCTGGAGACCTGTTACGTGGGCGAAGCAAGATCCGAAAAATAATAGAATCCGAGAATATAATCATGAATGAAATGGCAATAAAGAAGAACGATTATTTGAAATAAAAAACAAAGATGTATTTTATTGAAAATAAAGAATGCTGGACATAAGCCTATTTCACAAAAGAATTCTTATTGCCTTTAGGCTTAAAGCAACAAGTGTGTTTTGAATATTATTCTAGATTAACCCTAAAAAAATACAGGAATCTCTTCTACTGTCCCATTGTTCAAAACACTCTAAGGTATACAAAGGTTAAATTTTCTTTTTAACATCATCGATTATCGCATTTACCCCCTTATCAACATGGTTAGGTGACGAATTTTCTACACCGGACTGGTTGTCAAACTTCACAATACCCATGTCAACAAGCCTTTCGATTAACTTCTTAAAAGGGATACAATTTTCTATCGAGTGTCCCGTGATTCCCGCGTGGTATTCGCATTGCGTGTTTTCATTGTACCACTTTAGGTATGGAGGTTGCACGGGTTTCGAGTAAAATGGAGCTACCACACTCGCATCAAACAGATTTTGGTATAACTCCCTATAAGTCATCGGGATGGGAGTGAACTGAAATTTTTCTGAGTTTAGCCCCAAGCTGGATTCCTGCCTTAAGGGACCTTGAAAGCTAGAAGTCACAGTTTTCAGCTGGCCTACAGTGACCAATTTAGAATACCCTTTGCTCGCATTGCTCACTTCATTTTCATTTCTCTTTGGGGTTGACCTTTGGGTGCTTACTCTTGTATCTATCTTCCCGCATCTTACCGCGTTTTCTATCATCTCGCCGGACATTATTATATCTGGGAAGCTCATGGTAGTGCTGCCCAACATATGGTTAATGAACGGGGCCTTTAGAGTGTTGATGAAAAGCATTGCTATTTCCCTCTCTAAAATAGGTGGTTGTACTTTTGTGGCTACTTCCCTCCACCTCTGTGCATACTGCCTGAAGCTTTCGTTTGACTTTTTCCCCATGTTTTGTAGCGTGATCCTGTCAGGAGCTATATCCGTTACATGGCCATATTGCCTCATAAAGGCCTGCGCTAAGTCCTTCCAGGATTTGGCTTGGGTATGGCTCAACTAATTGTACCATTTTACCGTGGCCCCCGTCAGACTATCCTGAAAACAGTGAATCAACAATTGGTCATTGTTGACATATCCCGTCATTCTCCGACAAAGCATTGTGATATGGGCTTCAGGACAACTGGTTCCGTTGTATCTTTCGAACTCTGGCATCTTAAACTTTGGAGGAAGTATCAGATCTGGTACCAGACTTAACTCTTTAGCATCCATTCTGCATTGGTAATCAGTACTTTCCAATGCTTTGAACTTCTCCTCCAACCATTTGCATCGGTCTTCGAACTGTTTAGGAAGCTCCGTCTTTGCCTTTTCCACTTCTATCGCATCATCGAAGTCGGGGACATCAAGGGTTATAGGATGGTCTCCAGGGTATGAACTTGAACTTATTGGAAAATTTACTGGTGCTGAGGTACCAGATTGATACTGAGGTCTAATATTAATAGACACATTCGGTGGTTGGACACTTGTTGGGGCCAAACTAGGAGGACAAACAGAGTCTTCGTTGTCGTCCCCAATATCCACCATAGGGCCCTTCCCTTTATCAGGCTCTCCAGTTAACAGTTGTGTTAGCTGGCTCATCATGCTTCTTTGGGACTCCAGCATTTGGTCCCTCATGTCCTGTTGAATCTTGGCTCGTTGTTCTTACATCTGAATTTGCAATTGGTCTTGCACCTCCTTCTGTATCTGTTCCAACTTTTCTAACCTTTGATCCATGGCTTTCGTCTTCTTCCGAGTGTAGTAGTGATATTCCAGGGTAACTAGAAATAGCCTTTAGTTAATAGGGTTCTTTTATGAAATTTAATGCACATGATGCGATGTAATGCAAATGCATGTTAATGAATGCAAAAAAGAAAGAGAGGCATTGATTTTGAATTCAATTCTATTAGAATAATTTTTCTAGAAAATAAACTTCTTTGCATAAAATGGATATTTATATGGCCATGCCCTTATAGTCCAAGTAAAGACATCGATCTTTTTCTTCATATCGGGATGTAAGGTTAAATCTTGCGAACTTTTCAAAAGATGCCCCTTTTAGCTCATTTTACTTGATCAGGGCCGCGACTCTTCGCTCTCCTATCCTCGCGATGCTTGTTAACTTCTTTAAAAGGGTCGAGACATGACGGCTCTCGCACAGTCTTTGTCAGTTTGAATCCTTTGGGCAGAATTTTTGCATTCTTTCGCGGACTATCAGCCTTCCTCTGTTGTGTTTACTTGAACTATATTCAGACGCCAGTATTATAATCCACCTTATCAAGAAATCTGTTCCCTCATAACAAGTTATTCTATTTAGCAATCGAATATGAATCAACACTTTCTTTCTAAAATAATGCAATGCAATGCGATGCAATCATAAACAAATGAAACACGTTAGTACAGGAAAAATAAACAACCTAGAACACCTATCTGGGTGACCACTAAGGTTTAGCGTAGCCCTAGCTAGGGTAGGCTCCTAGGGTTCACTATATGTGGTTCGGGTCTAAGGTAGGGGTACCTGAACCAACAGATTTCTCAATCTTCACCCATTACAGGCTCATTTAAACCGAGTTTAGTTCAGGGGAGTACATTTCTCTATGGCTGCACAGAGATGAAAATCTCACGAAGACATAGGTACGGATGTATCCCGGAAGCGATCCACTATCCTGCACGGAGGTGAAAACCTCACGAAGGAAATTGTCTCTCACTCCTACTTAAAAGGTGTGACCACAACAGTCACGCAATGCAATGATAGAAAATATAAAAAAGCTTGAAAACATGAATAAAACGATGAAAACCATAACCCCAAACAGATGAAATGCAATGAGAGGATCGTAATTTCAAAATCAAATTCAATTTTCGACAAAAGACAAAAAGTAATCAAATCGCGGCTTGACTCTCTTATTGGTCCCCAGTGGAGTCGCCAAGCTGTCGAAACCATTTTTATCTTTGAAAAAAAAGGGGATCGACTTTAAAAATTTGGAGTCGCCACCAATCATTTTTTGAGGTGTAATTGGGCCACCTTATAAAATATTTTGGTCTACGAATTTTTAGAAAACATGTTCGGGAGTCGGTTACGTACGAGGAAGGATTAGCACCCTCGTAACGCCCAAAATTGGTACCTAGCTGATTAGTTAATGTCTTAGTGTAAAAAATTTGAGAAGATTTTAAAATGCGATCCTTTTATTTAAAAGAAAACCTGAGTAAATTAGATAAAATGTAAAGACCTACTCATCTCAAGGGGGAAAATGTCATACCCAGTAAGTTAGGGTCCAACACTTCACACCTTCAGAAACAAGCTTGTCTCTGATTTTTAACACTCGGTTTAGAAAGGATATCTAGTTACTTGGGCCTTATGGAAAATTGGAACCCAGTAAGTTAGGGCACAATTTCTCAAAATTCCCAAATATCAAACATTGCCTTTGTTGAAATCCTTACCTCAAGATAGCGAAATGTTGAATCCAGTGAGTTAGGGTGCAGCATCTCGAGTTCCTGAAGATAAGCTTTTTATTTGAAACTCACGTATTTTGTTTTCAAAAGGGTACTCGGTTACTTAGGATCGACGAGAAAAATCGAATCTCAGTAAGTTAGGGCACGATTCTCTCGAAGCTCCCAAATATCAAGCATTGCCTTATTTCGAAAACTTTTGAAATAAAAAAAAAATTCAGGACTTAAACGATATTGAAAGGCGACCTTCTAAGCGAATGAAATACGATGGAATGATAATATAAAACCCAAAAATAGTAATTCACAAAATAAATGCTACACTAATATACCACAAATAACCCATAAATACCAATTAATAATAACAAAACACATGATAGCAATAACCGTATAACATGTGTTAATTTAATGCTAACAACGATAATCCAAGACTGAAGAAGTTAACAAAAATGTAAAACAAATTGAAACAAATAAAATGTAACAAGTTAAAAAAAATAAATAAATAATATGAAAGAATGAAAATTTGAAATCATCATACAAAAGTTTAAAATAAATAATAAAAAGTAAGAATAAATAATATACTAAATAGTAATATATAAATGAATTTAAAATAAATATTATTTAAGAAGAAAATCAAAATAAGTAACAAACAAAATAATTTATATCAATCCAAAGAAATAATATACATGAACTGGAAAACTTAATATAAATAATTTATATACAAGTAATAAAAAAATGTTTGAAATTAACAAAAATGTATAATAAAATAGGGTTCTTAAAGAAATAAATTATATACATAGATTACGAGAAAAATATATGTAAATATATATATAAATAGATTTAAAATAAAATATATACGTAAAATATTATGAAACTAAAAATATGTACATTGAGTAAAAAGAATTAATATAAAACGTGTATATACATATAACATAATGATGTATAGGAGTATATAAAATACGAATCATGTAAAATTTTAAAACCGAGGAATAAAAGAGAAATTTAAAAAAAAATTATATGGCAAAACAGTAAGAAAAAAAAACAAATGGAAGGAAAAAAAAGTAGCGAAAAAAAAAAAAGAAATCACCTAAATCGAAAAACGATTTCTTTGCAATTTGTGTACTCGAAAATACTGTTCTTTCTATTGATCTCCCTCCCCCCGCATACAATCCTTTTCAATGGCTTTTATAGCCAAATTTTACAACTTATAAGCAAGTGGGGTGATGGAGTTAGTGGGGGTGATGGAGGTAGTGGATGGTTTAGTAAGGTGATAGAGTTAGTGGTCGGTTTAGTGGAGTGATTGGTTTAGTGGTCGGTTTAGTGGGGTATTTAATTTGGGCTGGTTTGATTGAGCCCGGGCAAAAATTGGGCTCAACAACATAGATTACATAAGATGATGCCCACTATCATGATTTTATTGAAACATTCTCTCAACCTTCAGTATTTTTTTTACTTAATAATATTAGTAATTAATTTGTCGATTAAGTATTAACTCGATTAGTTTGAATATTGTTGTCAATACAAAATGACGTGAGTTTGAGTACACTGAAACGCATTATCCTCTTATTTATGGGTTGGAGATGGACTATGAGTAGTTCTTGGCGTTGTATCAAAAAGAGTAAATGTAATCAAGATCTATAATGAGATTATTAAAAAAGATAGATTCAAATTTCAAAAATACATAGATTACATGAGATGATGCCCACTATCATGATTTTATTGAAACATTCTCTCAACCTTTAGTATTATTTTTACTTAATAATATTAGTAATTAATTTTTATAAATTGATCTTAAAATTTAAATTAAAAATGAAAAAAATTAACACGGCTATTTTTAAGTATCAAAATATATAATTTTTTTCAAATAAAAATCCTCCGTTAAGTTAAAAAATAATACAAGTACAAAAAAAACCTTAAATCCCAAACAATATATTAAACCTAATAAAAATAAAAATTACAAAAATTAAATTTAAATAAAAATATTTTCTAATAACTTGTGCCAAAGCCGAAATTACGCAACTTTTCGGGAATCTGCCCTTACCCAGCCAAGGGAACTTTTCAACATGCCCAACCACCACCATGTTTTTTATCCGTACGAGGAACCTATGTAAAGTAGCTTAGCGCGTATCCGCGTTTCGAACTCGCCCACCATACAAGCCTCGATCCCTGTCGGCCGCAACGCGTGACGTTTACCTACCAACATTAAGTGAGTACGGAAGTTGTAACCCAAAATTTCCAACTCCAATATCATGTAAAATAAAGTTGTTAAATTAATAACAATTTTGGTCACTAATATTTGTATTTTTATCAAAATGATCCTAATTATATTTTTGAACCTTTTTTTGCCATCAATTTTTGTTCTTTTTTTCAAACTACTTTTTCTAACCAATTTAATGAAAGTACCGTTAAACGGGGATGATGTGAAATATCATATGTGAAATATTTTTAATGAAATATAATTTATTACTTAAATAACCTTATAAGATAATTACATGTAGAAAATAATAAAATAAATAAAAAATACAGGAAATTAAAAAAATAAATCTTAATTTAAAGAAAATAAACATAATTATCTAAAAAAATTAACTCAATAGAAAAATCTCTCTATAAACAAACATATGAAAAATTGAAACCTTTTGAAAGAAAAAGAAAGATTGAAACCTTAAATTTATTTATTAAATATGTTAGAAAGAATAGTTTGAAAAAAAAATCAAAAGTTGATGGCTAAAAAAGTTCAAAAATACAATTAGGACCATTTTGATAAAATATATAAATATTAGTGGCCAAATTAATATTTAAGCGTTAAATTAAAGTAAAGTATACATATTGACTTTTCAGTGGAACTCTTTTGTAAGCTTTTTGTTTTTTTCCCAGTCATTGCTTACTGCAAGAGGTTTTCTCAGGTTCAGCCTCTTCATTTCCCCCCTCCACTCCCCTAGTTTTGAGCTCATAAATTTAACTAAAAGAAAGTTGAATCCAACATGGGTTTTGAAGCTCTTGTTAAGCTTGCATTGATATGCTTTCATTCTCTTGCTTGGTATTTTTTTTTCTCAATTTTTTAAACCTACAAGATTTTTTTTTTTTTGTTGAAAAAATTTTCATTTTATGTTATGAGTTCGTGGATTTCTTAATAAAAAATTTCTCTTGGTTTGCAGGCCTCTCTTTGCTTTAGGTTATCCTCTGTAAGTATCCTTTACATATATATATATATAATACTTTCAATGCTTTAAGCTTTACTCTTTTTGACATTTCATTTTGATGGTATAATGAATAAATTGAAAGATCATTTAAAACCTGGGTTCTTATTATTATTATTATTATGAATAGTCCAGTGAAGATGTGGCATTGATAAGTATATACTTAGTTAAGCATTTGAGTATGTTGGGAAAAATAACATGCTGATTTTTGTACTAAGAGTTTATTGTATTTTGCTTTGTTTAGTTAAAAAATGTGAAAACTAGTTTTTGTACATTTAGATTAAAGAGCAAATTGGTCATTTCTGTTAAAATTTTCATTCATTTATACTATTAAAAACTGACGTGATCAACGGAATAATTAGAGAGCAACATGAGATGTTGCGAGGACCAATTTTTAACAACATAAATGGATAAAATTTCTAATAGATGGTTCAATTTGCTTTTTGATCTAATATAGAGAAATTAATTTGTTTATTTTTTGAGTAGAGGGGGTAAAATGTAATTTGAATCATAGTTCCGGGGACTCCATGGTAAATTTACTGAGTACTTTATATATATGAAAAATGTGGTGATGATGTTGTGTTTGCCTATTAACAGACGTGCTTCCATTCAGGCAATTGAGGCTAATTCCAACACTGACATCAAGAAATTAGTTACTTATTGGATTATCTTCTCATTGATTTCCTTGTTCGAACATGCTTTCATGGGGATCCTTCAATGGCTTCCATTTTGGCCATATATGAAGCTAACCATCGTCTGTTGGATGATGATACCCCATTTCGATGGTGCCTTTTATGTTTATAATCACTTTGTTCATCCATGTTTGTATATGGATTTGCCAACTATCATTAACTGGTTCAAGAAGCAACAAGACTTGTTTTTGAAGGACAATTTTCTTGTTGAAGTAGCTGATGACTGTGTGAAGGCACATGGACCAACAGAAGTTCAAGAGAAACTTATTGCTAATGAGGTAATATTTACTACATATATATAGGAATATATGTAGCAATATGTATCGAGCACATATATAGAGGAAAAATATTGTGGAGGCCTTTGTACTTGGAGTCGGATTGTATTTGCTCTTTTTACTAAAAAAAATGGGTATATTAATCTTTGTATGTTAGATCAAAGAGCAAACTGGTTGTTCTGTTGAAAACTTCATCCGTTTCTACTGTTAAAAACTAGTCCTATATTTCAACATTAGGTATTGTTTGGTTATTTCTTTAATCACGCTAGTTTTTAGCAATTGAAATGGCTGAACTTTTTAATAGAAATGATCAATTTGCTCTTTGATCTAACCTACAGGAACTAGTTTGTCTATTTTTCGAGTGAATAGAGTAAAATGCAATTTGATTCCTAGTAGAGAGGCTTCTATAGTACTTTTACCCTCTATTTGAATATGTAATGAGCACGAATATTGAACATGAATGCTTATTGGACACAATGTTGTTGTTGGGTAAAATAATTCAACTTATATAAGTCTTCTATATGATAGTAATATTGTTGTTTTTGACAATGTAGCCAAAGGGGACTGAGACTAGCATATTGCAGAAAGGCATAAAACCTGTGCAAATAACAGAGAAATGGGAAGTTGCTCCGGTAAAGTTCCATGCTCATTTTCCTTTCGAATATGTAATGAGAATTAAGCTTTTATGTGTTGCCTCATTTCTTATAGTGCTGATTGTTGACTTGAATCACTTTTGCAGATTCCGAAAACCGATCCCAATGTCATTCAGACAGTGAACAATACTACTGTTACACTTCCAGAAACTGTGGGAGAGGTGGGTCCCGATTTACCCGAGATACCTTCAGATAAGCAAGTTCAGAAGGAATGGACTTGTGCTATGTGTCAAGTGACAACCACGAGTGAGAAAACCTTGAATACTCATTTGCAAGGAAGAAAACACAAAAACAACTTAAGGCAAGCAAATAACCAGCCTTGTAAAGGCAAAGCTGGTTTGGCTTCGAAGGTAAAACAATCTGAGGTTTCCCGCAAGGAACCCCAGAAAAAAGGTTCAAAGAAACATGAACCTCCCAAAGGCCAAATATCTGCTTCGTCAGCAGCATGCAGCAATGCAGTGAATCCTAAAACCGAGATGAGCAAATCTAATCTGCCAAAAGGAGAATCGAAGAAGGCGATACCAACAACTAATATGGTGGGAAATCATGTAAAATCAAGTGAAAACGTACAAGGGCAGCAGCAACAGGTTTGGAAGGAACATGATAAGACTAAAATTCCTCAATTTAGGTGTACTATATGTAACATAACCTGCGGTCGATCAGAGGATCTGAATTCTCATCTATGGGGAAGGAAGCACTTAGCTAATATTCAAAAACTGAATAATCTTGGAAGTGGTCAGCTTGCTTGAGTTAGTGTGTCTAATCGATCTTGAAATATTTTACTGCTGTAAAGTTTAAAAACAAAGATGGTTCCGAAGATTGTTTGTCTCTTAGTTTACAGCAGCATGTAATGCGGAATTCATCGTATTGCAAGATCACATTGCATTTAATATGTGGTTAGCTTGTGATAATATAGCGGGCTATATTGTGTACATAGTTTGTGAGGTTCCTTGTTATCCAATATCATCGTTCCATCCATCAGAGTTTGTGAATGACGAATACAAATTCTTAGAAACATTAAAACTGTAAAATGATTTTGGGATCATTATTTGAGTATTACTATTCAAGTTCGAATTTGAATTACATACTATTATCCATTAAATATTTGAATTTGTAAGAAAAAATAATTTTCAAAATATTTTTGCAAAAATCCAAATTCAAATCTACCAATTTTAGATATAAAAAATAAAAATTATAAACATTATCTAACCATTAGATATGAATATCAAAATTTGAATAAGTAGTATGAGTTTGGATAATGGACATCCAAAGTATCTAGTTGCATTTGTTCCAAACCTGCAACAAATAATAAATTTAAGATTCAAATTCAAACTTTATTTGAATATGCAATTCAAACTTTATTTGAATATGTCATCACTTGAAAGATTCATCGTGTTTGATAAAATACATCAAAGTTTTTAAAACCAGACCTATGATTGAATCAATCAAACTATTAGTTTACCAATTTGATTGGTTCGGTCTGCTCAATTGGCTCAATTAAAAAATTATAAAAAATTTAAAAATATATATTAAAAAATAGAAAAAAACCTAATTTAACATATTCAATAGGATCATACCAATTTTCAATCAAATCAATTCAATACTAGAAAGGTACCTTAATCAGTTTCCAAACCAATCAATCTTACTAACCAGTCCAGTTCGAACCTCTTTGGATTACGTTTCATACTAAATGATAAAACACGATACGTCTTTGGGACGTTGGAAATGGAAGAAAGCAAAGCATAAACCGATGAGCAGTAGAGGCTTTTGGTGGAGCGTCAATGGCGAACCAATTAAACAAACATAAAATAAATCCAAAACAGAGAATCCGGGAAGGAAGCATAAGGCCCCCGTAAAGAATTTATTCGCAGGGCGATATGCTCTTGGAGAATCTAGTCTACCACTGGTATTGAATTTTTCCAAAAGAGATGGATTTAACAACCGATAATTACCACAATTGCCTGTAATAGCATGCATTACATCCGCAACCACTATAAATGTGACCGCGAACAAAAATGTGTCCACAACCATAGTTAAATGACATTAAGGACAATCTTATTTCCCCTGTTTTCCCGTCTTATAAACTAGCACTATAGGGAATCAGTTGAAAGGTGGTTAAGTGAAGATCTTGACATTGGTACATGGCAGACCTACAACTCCAGAAAGAACAATCTGATCATGGTTATAACTTCTGCGATATTGGCATCGCTAGGGAAACTCCACTGCCGCTAGGTAAATCCTTCCATTGTTGAGTAACTGTTTTAATCTGGGTAAAAAAGTCAACTCCAGCCTTGCCTGCAATTAAGAACGAGCTTCTGAGTCAAACGGTTGGTTGAAAAGTGGCGGTTACCAGCAGATGGGTTGAAGAACTATGTTAGTTATAATGTATACATTACCGTAAAAGTTAAGGTCGCCTGCGAAAGATGCTTTATTGCCAGTAAATGAGAAAAATGGCAAGGGAACTGGTATGGGGACATTGATGCCAACCTAAATACAATCAGAACATATTAATGATTTGAACTTTCAAAGCAACAAAGAAATGACCTTTCAGTTAATCCTATCATGTTTCGTAAGTGGTACTTGTATGGGTTATGAAATTGCAGCTCTGAGCAATTCTCAATATACCCTCCTATATTTGATCCACGGTTTACCTGCCCAGCCTCCACCTCTGTCTGGAATTTCCTTGCTACAGCACCGGATGTAGTAAATATAGAAGCACCATTACCATATCTGAAACAGAGCGCAACTCACAAGTGAGACAAACATTAATACATAACTTAGGAGGACCAAAAGAGAGTCAGATTTGGGATGTACTTGTTTCTGTTGACAATGTTTAAAGCGTCTTCCAAGCTGTCAGCCTGAACATGTAGCATGAAAAGAAGAAACAGTCAGCAATACTAATCAATGAAAAGTTTGAGTAGCTAAGAAACAGAGAGGGAACTCACCTTCATGCAAACAAGAACTGGGCCAAAGATTTCCTCCTGCACAGGCCAAAATAGAGTAGTCAAGGTGTTTTCGATGAATGTTCAATAGTCACTTTTACCCACTCCTGGTATTTTCATGACCAAAATTTAAACAATGCGTTACAAGTCACAAACAGAAATGAATACCTTATAGCATTCCATGTCAGCTGTGACACCAGTTAAAATTGTCGGACCAATAAAATTTCCTTGCTCATATCCCGGAACCTATTTTGTCACTCATAGGTAGTTAGTAACAGGTTTTTGTTGAGAAGTTCAAAAATCTAGTTAGCAGCAAGGAAACAAAGACCTAACAAGGACCATACCAACCCACTTCAGAAAGATATCAATAAACCAATCAGGGAAGCAGAGATGGAGGAGGTGGAGGAAAGATCTTACACCAAATCATTTGGATTTTGTAATAACTCATTCTCTCTGGATCTAATTATATTCTATAAATATTCTTCAATCTCTGCTGCCAATAAGGGCCCAAGACAAATCCACTTTTAAGTGGTTCCAAAATATTCAACGATTTTATCTGCTTTATCAGGATTTTTCAATCTTGAAGATGGAATATACTATCTATATGATGCCACAAGTAAAAAGTTAATTGAATAGGGAAGAAATATTAAATACCCCGATATTTCTCCCATCAAGCAGTAGTTTTGCACCACTCTCAACTCCAGATTGAACTAATCTGCATATTCGTTCTTTAGCCTGTGAAAGCAAAAGAATTCCAATGAACAAACGAAAACATCAAGGATCCAAACAAATGAGAAGAATGAAAAGAAAGCATTAAAAGGGGCATTAAAAGGGGCATCAGAAATGGTAGATTGAGGTCATTAGTCCCCATCCCCCTAGATGGAGTCAAGTTGGCTCAAGCTACAACCTTTTTGCAGGAATTCCCAGCTTCAAGTCCAATATTTTTGATTATCCGAATAATATGTTATACCAGTCGCCTTCTCGAAGTGCCTTATAAACCTATTCACTCAAATAACCTGATCACTGATTAGTGGCCGGGCTCATCCTTGCATCACCTCGTGTAGTTTATCAGATATTTCTGGGTTGTTCTTTCTTTCTTTCTTCTTTTTTTTTTTTAAATAAAAGAAGAGTATGGGGATGAAAGCAGAAAAAAGGGAAGAAAGATCTGCTCTACAAAATTATACAACCCTGTGATGGACCTGATACCTTGATACAGGTAGGCCCAGGCCTAGGCCTAGGATAAATAATAGATTTTACATCGTCCTCCCAGAGAATTAGGGCATTTCGAATTGTCAGAAAAAAAAAAGAAAAGCCTAGGCATGATTTCTACTATATTTAGTGAGAATTAGTAGCATGTTAGCAGTTGTCCAGAAAAGGTGGGAAATATCTTGAACACGCAATACCTGTTTGCTAATCACTGGACCAAGGTCTGCATTGGGTTCAATTCCAGCATTAACTTTAAGACCTTTGGCACGTTCAACCAGGTCATTCAACCTGGAAAGTTCAGGAACCCCCTTAATCATAGCTTCCCAAAATTACAAGAAGACAGAGGAAAAACACAATACCATGATTCAGAGTCACCAACAAAGACTATTGTGCTAAGTGCCATGCACCTTTGTCCAGCAGCACCAAAACCAGCAGCAAGTAGAGCATTTAGTGTAGCATCCTTGTTTGCATCAGGCATGACAATGCCATGATTTTTGGCCCCCATATTGGACTGAGAAAAATATTTAATTGAGAAGGAAACTTAGTTCAACTTTAGAAAGTCATATAAGTTGTTAAGCATCCAAACTATTACTAATCAGCAAGTTGGAGAGGCCAAACCTGAATATAAGGAAATAGCATATTGTAAACTTAAATGATGTGGATATGGTGGCTTAACAGAAGTGATCATACCACAAGGAGATAAATCATGTATTACTTATAATGTAAGTTAAATAATACCTGCACACGTTTTCCTTTTGCAGAAGCTCTTCCATATATGTGCATGCCAGCCTTCAAAAAATTAAAAAGAAAACATCAAGAAGAATATAACCAAAATACTGAACTGCTTTGTGAAACATCAATGACTTTTCATGAATCGCAAAAAGAAATTTAGGACAAACAGTCATATCACAACAGAAATAGCCATGGCAATTTACCCATGAAGTACCAAAAGATCCTATATGGGCAAAGGAAGATGTCTACGGTGCCGGAGAAAATTAAACATGAAGGAGACGATGCACATGATAAAATAGTTTACATCTTGAAAACAACTAGGGACATCAAAGTGAGGGAAGTCAAAATTTAAGAGTTCATAGTGTTAGACATGTGAAGAGTTGATCCTAGGAGAAACAAATGGCAAGACCTACTTCATTGAAGACATTAAAAAATGTTATGAAAGAAGCGAAGAATGAATTTCTCATATTTGGTCCTGCATTGGCCAAAGAATCTTTGGTACTTCACAAAGTTGTTACATCAGGTTATCACAAGCAATTTTAAGAGCAACAACCAAAACAATAAAGAAGAGAACTAGTTAGAACTCAAATTTCTGAAAGGTCGCAATGATAGTCATCTTTGTGCTTTGGACACAAAAGGCATACTTACAGTATTAGAACCAACAAATGATATAGCTCTGATATCGTCATCATCACAAATAGCATTAACAATGTCCTGCCACAGAAAAAGATATTAGGATATTTATCGTAGAATCAACTAAATGAAACATTATACATTATACATTTATGCCACTTATACAACATTGAAGAAAAATATGTGTTTCTTTGGCCTGCACATGGTAATCAAACTGTACATTTACAGAAAAATTATTACTTCAATATTCAAAGTGACATTTAACGAATAGCAACTATGCAAATAGATGTATATATTAGAAATAAAGATAAACAAAACCGTGGACTTCATAAAATCATGTTAATGAGGAACCTACATTGGTGCCATGAACTACATTTAAGACACCCGGGGGCAGACCAGCTTCCATTGCTAACTCAGCCAGCATTATGGATGCCCCTGGAAAGTAAAAAAAAAATGGCATTTTAAGAAAAGAGTTGGAGAGTAAAGTGAAGTCATGTAAGAACAAAGGAACGACAACCAAGTTGTCCTTTTCTTATGTAACGGAAAAAATTAAGGTAGTAACAATAGTAGTTACAAGGAAAAATTATAATGTCCCACCCATGTATGGCACATCAACATCCAAATAAGATCTTTAACGACCAGCCACAATAAAACAAGCTATAGCGACCTTTTGTCCTCCAAGGATGGACACATGACAACATAATGAGTGAAAACAATGCCCCAGATACTACATCATACAATTATTAGGTTGAACTCACCAGGATCCTTTTCTGATGGCTTTAAAACGAAGGTATTACCACATGTAACTGCTACAGGGAACATCTGCAGTAAAATAAAAAAACCATATGTCAACTTTTCTCTTGTATGGATTTGATAAAAACGGCCTTTCTGGAAGTAGGCAATAACTTACTACCAAAACTCGGAAGAAGCAATAAAGTTTATACTTTACCATCTATACAATCAATATTAGTGAAGAACCAAACTGCTAGGTATGAGTTCCTAAGTTTATGAAGAAAAATAATTGCACTAAAATGCTGATTAATGAGAAATGAGAACCCATTAAAGTTCATAAGCCTGAAATTTAATAGGGGGACAAACAAGTATAAATTAGAAATAGATAGCCAACAATTGCTATGCTGTGAAAATGGAAACTACTATGTATAAAATGAAGACTTACCCATAAGGGAATCATTGCTGGAAAGTTGAAGGGACAAATCCCAGCACAAACACCTAGTGGTTCTCTGACACTATATGTATCGATTCCACTAGCTACATTGGGGACATACTCTCCCATTTGCAGGGTTGCCATTCCACAACTATGTTCGACCACCTCTATATGAAAAAAGTCCAGAAAATAAAATAAAAAAAAGAAAAGGAAAAAAATATTAATCTTTAACACTGTTAAGGTTGACAATTTCTGCTACCAACTCAAACAGTACATTGAAGGATATAGATACCAACCAAGTCCCCGAAAGACATCTCCATGAGCATCCTTCAATGTCTTGCCCTGTTCAGTTGTAATATTCTTGGCCAGTTTATCCTAAAAACAAAATAAAGATTGAATAGATTCATTAGCTAAAAAAGCATCTATACAAAAAACTTACTACACAAAGAAAAACGTGAACTGAGCTCATGCTTTACCATATCCCTACGAATAAGCTCTTGGAGTTTGAACATAATACGCTGACGAGTTGTAATTGGGGTATTTCGCCATGACGGGAAAGCTTGCTTTGCTGCAGCCACTGCAGCTTTGAACTCTTCATTTGTAGTTAAAGGAATTTGTGAAACAACTTCTTGTGTCGCCTATTTAATTTTCCAAACTAACATATATTACAATTAACTCCAAGAGCTGAATATTCTTATCTATAAAAAAGATTAGGATGAGACACTCACAGGGTTTATAACATCAATGGTTGATGTTGATTTCGAATCAACAAAAGCACCTCCTATAAGATTAGGAACCCTCTGTATAAAACCCAATTCTATCAATACATAAAAAAGAATTGAATAAATACCATTTTGCATTAAAAAAAATGGATCTCGATAGAACAAAAAATACACATATCATTCGAAAAACGATAAATAGAAGCAAAAGCGTTATACCGAAGGATTACGGTGATTAAAAGAAGATTCAGTAGCAGTAGAGAAACGAGGACTCGCAGAAGCCAAAACCTGAGGCCTTAAAGCCGGTAAATTCTTCACTGCAACAAAAGGGAACCGCAAAATAATAAAAAGTTAAACAAATAAATGAAATTCGTCCTTTTTTTTCTTTTAATTGATTTTGTTTTTTAAGTTTTTGTTTACCTTTTTGAAGTGAAAATCGCATCATCATTTCCCTCTGTGAATAAGCTCGCTGTATGTTAAGATCATCAAGAGAGTGAAAGCAATATTTTCTTGATATAGTGAACTGCTTGTTCCAGTATTTTTATCAGTACAAGACAATACCAAAATAAATAAATAAATAATTGTGATCTTCTTTGATGGTAAATATTATTAATTATAATTAATTATTAGTAAGAAACGTAATCTGAAGGAATCTTATTTGGCAGTGCCAATCCAGACAGTTGCCCGCGTTGGCTTATTTGCCATTGCCAAATCATGCGAGTGCGCTGACTCATACATCCACCCCTCATTCTTATCTACTATTTAAAATAAATAAATAAATTATAAGATTACTAAAGACCAAAGCTTATTATGGTCAAGTCAGATAAAAATCGAATAATGAGCATTTGCTTTGATGCAAACTGGAAAATCGAAAATTTCATTGTGTGTTTTCATCAAAATAAAAAAAAAATCATTGTGTGTATAAGATATACTAACATTGTATAATATTACAATTAAATTTAAATAAATATATTTTACTTTTAGTTAATTAATATATTAAACAAATTAAGTTAGTAAGGCTTTGATTTAATGAAAGTTTGCAATCTTAGTTTTCAATCGGTTTAAGTATTACTAATACTTTATAATTTATAATGATTAATTTTGATTATAATTGTAAGACCCAAATTTTGCCCTAGCCTAATTAACACCCCACTAAACCAACCATTAACTCCATCACCCCACTAAACCAACCATTAACTCCATCACCCCACTAAACCAACCATTAACTCCATCTCCCCACTAACTCCATCACCCCACTTACCTATAAACAAGTTGTAAAATTTGGCTATAAAAGTCATTCAAAACCATTGTAGAGGGTTTTTTTTCCCTTTTTCTCAAAGAGATAGAACATAAGTTGTATACAAAATACATTCAAAGATCGATAGAAAGCACTCAAGAGAATACTTGAAATGTGATCATTTTCGGTTGTAACGGTGTTATTTTAGAAAGGGGTATTTCACAGATTTGGTCCTCCAAGTTGAACGCGAATCTCTATTCGACTCCCGCTATTCTGGAAATTTAAAATTTCACCCCAAATGCTTTGTTTTTAGTTCAATTTGATCCTTTTGCCTTAATTTATTTCTGATTTGGCCCCAAAGTTTACATTTTTAATTCAATTTAAACCTTTTTTTTGTTATTTTACTGTTAAATTAATTAATGTGAGCTTTAATAACCATATTATTATATTAATTATTTTCATCATTATTATATTTATTTTCTTTTTTTAATTATTATTTTTTCTATTAAACTAATTAATTTGAGTTTTGTTTCATATTATTATTTAATTATTTATTATTATATTTTTATTACATTTTCATTAAAAGTTAATTATTTCAAATATGATAATTATTTTACTTATTATATTTATTATATCATTTTTTATTATTTCTTTTAAAATTACCGCCTTTTTTATTTTTTATTTTTATACTATATTATTATATTTATTAATTTAGAATAGTTATTATTTTAATTTTACTTTTATCACTATATTTAATATCATCATTGACATATTATTTTCATTACCATTATGTATTTTTAATTTTATCATTAATATCATTATTGCTATATTTATTATACTATTATATTTATTACTACTGTTATTACTATTGTTATTAATTTTCCTCATACTTACTATATTTTAGGTATTAATATATACACTGTCAAGTTTATTATATTGTTATTTTTATATTGCATATTATCGTTTTTCTCAAATTTTTAAATTTCTCAAATTCGCTTATTCAACGGTTTATTCTCAATTGTTTTCTAAAATAAAGGCAATGTTCGGTATTTAAAGAATTCAAAGGATCGCGCCCTAACGTACTGGGTGTCGCTTTCTTTGTTTATTTTGAATATCCGAATATCCTTTTATCGGTTCGCTCTCAAGATTTTTAAGATAAAGGCAATGTTCGGTATTCATGGAACTCAAAGGATCGTGCCCTAACGTACTGGGTTTCGCTTTCTTTGTTCGTTTGAATATTCGAATATCCTCTTAAAACTAAAGTTCATGTTTTAAAAGTCAACAAAAGGAGGATCGTAGTTTGAACTTTGTCCAAATTTTTAATTTTCGACATTTAAGATACCAATTAATCAATTAAGTACCGATTTTGGGCGTGTCGAGGGTGCCTATCGTTCCTCGTACGTAACCGACTCCCGAACCCGTTTTCTTAAAATTCGTGGACCAAAAATGTTTTATAAGGTGGCCCAATTGCACCTCAAAAAAGGATTGGTGGCGACTCCCAACTTTCGTTTTCAAAAGTCGATCCCCGTTTTCAAAAAATGGTTTCGACAGCTTGGCGACTCCGCTGGGGACCAATAAGATAGTCGAGTTGTAAATTGATTATTTTCTATCTTCTTGTCGAAATTTAGAAATTCAGTTTTTTCTAAATACACGATCCTCGCATTGCATTTTTCGTGGCCTTGTTAAATTTGCTATTGAATGAATCTTTTGATATGCTCTCGCATCATATTGTATGACCGTTGTGGTCACACCTTTTAAGTGGGAGAGAGAAACTATGCTTTCGTGAGGTTTTCACCTCCGTATGGGCTAGGGGATCACTTCCGGGGTACATCCGTACTTATGTTTTCGTGAGGTTTTCACCTCCACATGGGCATAAGGAAATGTATCCTCCTGAACCGAACTTGATCCATCTGAACCTATAATGAGCGAGGATCGAGGAATCTGCCGGTTCAGGTACTTTTACTCTAGAACTAAACCACATATAGTGAGCTGTAGGAACCCGCCCTAGATAGAATTACACCTAGCCCTAGGGGTTGCCCGAATAGGTGTTTGATAATTTCCTGATTGCTTTGATTCCTATTCTTATGCATGATTCTAACTTGTTTTTTCTTTTTTTTTTCTTTTAATAGTCATTACATAACATTTACATCATAAAAGGAGGTGTCGATATACGATTCGGTTACTAGTAGAAAATTTTACCATGAAGTACGAATTCCTTGATAAAGTGAAAGACCACGCGGTTGTCCAGAAATGGTCGGAGAATGCACAGTTAAAGAAAGGTGACAGTTTGGTAGAGTAGGTTCTCGTATGGGGAGAAAGACTCCAAGGGAAAGAGTCGCAAGATTTATAATGCCTAGAGCCAAATCTGCAGGATAAAAGGAGTTGCTGTGAATCCAATGGTGACTCTTGAGTATAATGAATGGTGGAGTAGAAAGGTTAATGACAATATCCCGAGGCCGAATTTAGAAGAAGCTCGATCGATAGAGGAATATCTGCGAGTGGTCCCCTCCGAACTGAAAATCTTAAAGCAAGACTTCGAAAAGAAAATCGCGGAGTTCAAAAAGAAAATAGAACAGTTAGAGGAGGAAAAAATGTACTTAAAACTGGATGTTAACATTCAAAAATCTGAAGCCGAGAATTTGAGAAAGAGAAAGAGAAAGGTCGAAGAGGACCTGGACAGGCTGAAGACTGATTACAAGCAGCTACACAAGTCAATGAGAAATGGCGGCTTGGGTAAAACATCTGAACAGTGGAGGCAAGAAGTCCAAGAAGAAAAGGCTAAGGCTGATTGGTGGGAGAGAAAATTCCATGATGCTCAAGCTCGAGAAGTCATTTTTAAAGAGAGTTTGGATGATAGCTAAAGTGAAAAGAAGATGTTAAGGTAGCAGAGTTAGAGATGACACTACAGCAGCATCGGAGTCGTAACTCAGTGATGAAATTAAGGGCTAGCTTAAATAATGTTGAGAATCTGAAGGGGAAAGTAGAAGAAGTTGAGACTGCACTTCAGAACTGTGAGCATCAAATTGAATCACTGGAAGCAAATAATGAGCAACTTTGGAGCAACTTCACCGATCACAGAATCAGGTCCGAGATAGAGATTATCTCATGGGCAAAGTTATAGCTCAGATACGAGAAGTGGCTGATTATTTACAGACTTTGGCGGTTCAAGCAGATGTGCTAAGTGTCAAATATGAGTTAGAATTAGCTCGGGGCGAGAGTTGGCCTCCTTTCTTAGGATAGTGAAAGCTTTGGGTGTTAGGGCAAGACCGTATATGTAATTCATTTTATGTAAAAGATTTTATTTTTCAGTAAAATTTTCTAGATGGAATTGAATTTGAATCGACGTCTCATTTTGTATTCATGTCATGCATTTGCATTGCATAACATCATATACATTAAATTTCACGAAGGAACCTTATTAATTAGTGGAAGTTTTATCTAGTTACACTGGAACATCACTACTATACTCGAAGAAAAACGAAGGCAATAGATCAAAGGTTGGAAAAGTTAGAGCAGATGCAAAAGGACATGCAGGACCAGCTGCAAGCTCAGATGCAAGAACAGTTGGCCAAGATCCAACAAGACATGAGGGACCAAATGCTGGAGTCCTAGAGAAGCATGATGAGCCAGTTAACACAGCTGTTAACTGGAGGGCCTGATAAAGGGAAAGGCCCTATGGGTGATACTGGTGACAATAATGAGGATTCTGCATATCCTCCTGGTTTTGCCCCAACAAGTGTCTAACCACCAAAGGTGTCTGTTAGTATTAGACCTCAGTATCAATCTGGTACCTCAGCACCAATGAATTTCCCAACAGGTTCAAGCTCCAATCCCGGAGACAATCTGGCAAACCCCCAGGTCCCTGACTTTGATGACGCAGCAGAGATAGAAAAGGTAAGGGCTGAGCTTCCAAAACAATTAGAGGATCGATGCAAGTGGTTGGAGGAGAAGTTCAAGGAGTTAGAGAGTGCTGATTACTACTACGGGTTCGATACAAAGGAACTGAGTTTGGTTCCAGACTTAGTGCTTCCTCCAAAGTTTAAGATGCCGGAATTTGAAAGATATAACGGAACCAGCTGCCCTGAGGCACATATTACGATGTTTTGTCGAAGGATGACGGGCTATGTCAACAACGATCAACTGCTGATCCACTGTTTTCAGGATAGTTTGAGTGAGGCTGCAGTGAAATGGTATAATCAATTGAGTAGGACCCAGGTCAAGTCATGAAAGGACCTAGCTCAGGCCTTCATGAAGCAGTACGACCATATAACGGATATAGTACCTGACCGGATCACACTCCAGAATATGGAGAAGAAGCCAAGCGAAAGCTTCCGGCAGTATGCTCAGAGATGGAGAGAGGTCACTATACAGGTTCAACCACCGCTGTTAGTAAAAGAAACAACCATGCTCTTCATCAATACATTGAAAGCACCGTTCATTAACCATATGTTGGGCAGCACTACCATGAGCTTCTCAGATATAATAATGTCCGGCGAAATGATAGAAAACGCGGTAAGATGCGGGAAGATAGGTACAAGAGTAAGCACCCAAAGGTCAACCCCAAAGAGAAATGAAAATGGAGTGAGCAATGTGAGTAAAAGGTATTCCAAATTGGTCACTATAGGCCAGCCGAAAGTCGTAACTTCTAGCTTTCAAGGCCCCTCAAGGCAGGAATCTAGCTCGGGGCTAAACTCAAAAAAATTCCAGTTTACTCCCATTTCGATGACTTATAGAGAGTTATACCAAAATCTGTTTGATGCGCGTGTGGTAGCTCCGTTCTACTCAAAACTCGTGCAACCTCCATACCCGAAGTGGTATAATGAAAACGCCCAATACGAATACCACGCGAGAATCACTGGGCACTCTATAGAAAATTGCGTCTCTTTTAAAAAGTTAGTCGAAAGGCTTGTTGACATGGGTATTGTAAAGTTTGACAACCAGTCCGGTCTGGAAAATCTGTTACCCAACCATGTTGATAAGGGGCTAAATACGATAATTGAGGATGTGAGAAAGAAAATTTAACCTTTGTATACCTTGGAGTGTTTTGAACAATGGGACGGTAAAAGAGATTCCTGTATTTTTTAGGGTTAATCTAGAGTAATATTCAAAACACACTTGTTGCTTTAAGCCTAAAGGTAATAAAAATTCTTTTGTGAAATAGGCTTATGTCCAGCATTCTTTATTTTCAATAAAATGCATCTTTGTGTCTTATTTCAAACAATCGTTCTTCTTTATTGCCATTTCATTCATGATTACATTCTTGGATTCTATTGTTTTTTGGATTTCGCTTCGCCTACATAGCAGGTCTCCAGATATTAATGATATGAGCGGCACTGCTACTAACTTAAAATCTCTTTTTGAGCGAGATATGTGTTTAGTGGGATCTCAGGACTTTGAAGATGACTAAGGTTGTAGCTTATCTTCTGATCTATTGATGATAGTAATGAGAAGCAAATCTCATGTTGCAAAGAAACAGTGGAACCCATAAACTTTTTCTATGTGGGGCATGTATGTCGTCGGGCTGATTTCGCCAAAAGCCTCTGACAAGTAGTGATTCATCTTTTTGTGGTCGCTGATTACGTTTCCAAATGGACGGAGGCTGCTTCATGTACCAATAATGCGAGGTCAATAGCCAGCGAATACTATGTCACTATGAAGTACCAAAAGATCACATCTGACGATGTACTGAATTTAAACAGCAGCACGATATCAGAAGCATCCGGTCTATTTAAGATTAAACACCATATTGCCAAAAAATGAACAGTGCAAAAAAAAAAGATCGTGGGAGCCTCTATTAGAACCTCTACCGGGGCAATGCTTTCCTCATTGATTTATGGAATAAATGCGATTTTATTTGTTGAAGTTAAGTTTTTTTTCTCCACGAGTTTTCGCAGAGTGGGAGTGGAATAAATCCAATCCCGATGATCAAGTGAACCTGATTGAAGAAAAAAGATAAAAAAACTATCCATTACGATCAAATATGCTAAAATGATACGGAGTGATAACGAAAAGATCATTTCAGAAAATTTCATCAAGGAAACTTAGTTTTGAGAAGAGTCATTCCCATATAAAAGGATCTCAGAGAAAATGGATGTCAAATTCAGAATGACCTTATCCTTGGAGGGGCATTGATATTGACCAAGATAGATGGCAAGAACTTGCTTGACCCTACGAATTTGGATTTAATCGAAGAGTACTTCGCTTTCAAAAAAGAAGAAGAGAAAAAAGAAAAAAGAGTAAAAAAAGGAAAAAGAAAAGAGAAAAAAAGAAAGAAAGGAAAAAATAAAAAGAAAAAGAAATGGAAAGAAAAGGAGAGGCCAATGTGAAAACCCGCAAAGGGCACTTTGAGACCAAAGTGGATTTGAGTTGAAAACCTGAAAATGGCTGCTCAAATTTTGATCAAAAGTGGGGCATGCGATAGTTTTTCTATGTCTGAGTTGACAATGAGGAAATATGTTACATCTGAGGGCATTGACAAAGTATTTCAGATCCTCTAAACATATATTGAGCTCAAAATTATCATCAAGAAATTTGTGCAGAAAAGCTTAGGCTGCAATATCTGGGGCACCTAGTTTTCTATCTTACCCATTTTTGCTATCCTTGATTACCTTATTCTTTTCGAGATACGCCCCAATCAATTTTATTTTATTACCTTGGCTATCTTTGATAATTTAATTGTTTCGAGCTATGCTCTTAATTAATTTCATTCTTGTCCTTTGCGGTGATCTCTTTCAAGCATTTTGCTTTGAAGTAATGATTAATGGACTAATAATACTTTCACAAAAGGAGTTCTGCTTATTACTCTTGAAGTCTCTAAATAATACGAGAACCTGAAACAGGACTATTGTTTAGAACTTACCAAGCCTAAGGGTTGGAATTGTCCGTGAGTGTAACGCCCTAATTTTCGGGTTTTTCTTAGATTTATCTTTATCTGATAAAATGTTTAAATGCTAGTATTTGGGTGTGTAATGTATGTTTGGGGTGTGTTAATGGGCCTATGGAAGGCCCATGTGTTGGTTAGAAGCTCGGCAAAATTTTGTATTTTTGACTTAGGAGATAGGGGACCCTTGAAGATAGGTGTTATAAGAAAATAATTGTGAAATAAGACACAAATGAATCAGTGGTAAAGTGGCAAGGGAGACGCCACTAGGCTCCTTAAAAGGTGGCGCCTAAATGAGCTTGGAGGTCCAAGGTTCAAGCTGCAGGGGTTGCAAGTGTGGTGTTTTATTTTTGAGCTTGAGCAGGTAAGAATTTGAAGCAGAATTGAACTCTGTTGGAAGAGATTTGAATCGGTCAAGGGAGCAAATTGTGGAGGAGGTTGAGGAGCAAATCAAGGAGTTTGAATTTTGAATGATGGTGGCCGGTTAGAGGACTCTTGGGGAAGGCAAATTTGGCTAGGTGCTTAGGTAGCATTTTCGGCAATTAGGTGCTAGAGTGTGCCGAATTCTCCTTTAGTTCTTGGGTGACTTGTGCCGATTTCTCTAAGAGTGAAAAACCCTTCTTCGTTTGTCAATTTTTTTGCATAGTCTATTAGGTATCTTTGGCCACTTTGCTCTCCCATCAAACCTAGAAGCCGAACCTTAATCCACCTTTGTGCCGCACACTCATTTTGACCGAAGCATTTCCTTTACATCTCTTCTCTACATTCTTTTCTTCTCCTCTTATACCATAAACCAAACCTTCATCATTACCTCCTTCTCTGGCCGAATCATTCTTCCTTGACTCTCTTCTCTAAACCTCTGTCGACAACTGCAAGAAGAAGTCGAAACTCAGTGTGGCCGATTATTCTTTGTCAAGCGAACACTCTTATTCTTTTACTTCTTCTTCTACAACCTTCCATAAGCCGAAATATCCTATTTGCCGAATCCATCTTCTTCTATCAAATCTATCGTCTCTTCTCATCCTACTTCTTTGCCGAACCTTATTTATTTATTTTTTTGATCGAAACTCATTGTGTTTGGCCGAATCCTTTCCTCTCTCAACTCTTTCTTTCTCACTATTACAAGTGCAGCGGCGGTGGTGAGGACTTGGATTGGTAAGTATTTCGTAGCCTTATAGCGTTGGTTTCATGATATTAAGGCAAGTAGCCGAACCCCTTAGGGGTATTGTCGTTTGAATTAAAAGGCTCTTTGGCCTCTTTCTTTTGTTGAAGGTGTAATAGCGTAGTCAAGGAGAGGATCGAGCATCGAAGGATCGTGAAGATCAACGCAGTTGGACGTTGCGATTTAGTCCATAACCGAAAAAGGGTAAGATTTTAAGGACTTAGGCCATCTAGGCCGATTATGGTAAGGGATTATAGCTATTTGGTTATCGATTAATTAGATTAAAAGTTAGCGTTCAATTGTAGGTTCTTCGTACGTGGATTTCTTCAACGGTTTCAACAGTATCAGGTGTGTAACGTATCTTCATCATAGACTAGGATGGCTAAAAGCCGAAATAATCGAAACTGTGCTAAGTGACCGATC
Source organism: Gossypium stocksii (assembly GCA_020496765.1). Taxonomy (NCBI): domain Eukaryota; kingdom Viridiplantae; phylum Streptophyta; class Magnoliopsida; order Malvales; family Malvaceae; genus Gossypium; species Gossypium stocksii. The sequence continues at coordinate 125,464,538 of CM035624.1, forward strand.
AAAAGTGACCGAAAAATCAGCCTTGGAAAGGAATAAGAGTGATCGAATACTCTGCTGTGGTCACATTGGGAGTTGGTGATGGCGAAATTGCAGAAGGTGCAATTTCGAGCGATTTGGTAAGATGGGCCTCAATGGGCCAAGATGGGCCCAATGGGCTTCCGAGCCCAAATTTGAAAATGTTCATAAAAGACTCTCTGGTAACTTGAATAATAAAAACTTGGTAAAGTCGGTAAACTAAAACCTAAAATTGGGCTTCACGGACTTATCGACGATATTGGACATAGTAAGGCCATTAGGGGATCTAGGCTAAAAAGGGCAAAATTAGAAATTTGGCTTAAGTGGACTTCCGTGGTTATTCAGGGACTGTTAATTTATCAGACTTGCATAAAATCTCTAAAAATATGAAAATGGACTAAAATACCCTTAAATATGGAAAATTACCAAAATACCCCTAGGTGTAAAAAGACTATTATACCCCTAGGGTCAATTCTGTATGAAATGTATGATGTTATGTATCTGCATGAGTTAATTATTATTATGAATATATCTGATGCATGAGATGATATATATTGCATGCTAGTATGATTATCTGTTGCATGGGGTATGGGTTTATGATGGAGGAAGCGTTCTGGCAGCCTCGCTGTAATCTGGTGACTTTGTCACATTATTTTCTGGCAGCCTCGCTGCAATCTGGTGGCCTCGCCACAATATTTATATCTGGTGACCTCGTCACAATATCTGGCAGCCTCACTGCAAATATATCTGGCAGCCTCGCTGCAAATGTTATCTGGCAGTCTCACTGCAAATTATATCTGGCAGCCTCGCTGCAAATATCTGTGGTGTGTAGCGGTTGGGTGGGTCGAGTAGTCTCCCCACATGGTGTAAGGCTGGTACGGGGGTGTTAAGGATGGATCTGGGTTGGGTTTCTGTTTGCATAATGCTTATATCTGATCTATTTCTGTTATGGGCCTTTTGGGCTTAACCTGATTCCTGTAATGGGCCAAGGCCCAATTAAATCTGTTTCTGAGGCTTATCCGTTTTGGCCTATGGTTGAGATAATGTTGCACACTGAGTTGTCAAACTCACCCTTTTTTATTAATCTCTGCAGGTAACCCTCAACCATAGTGGGCTTGGAGCTGCGAGAGATTCGGAGTGGCCACAGCGACTGCAATAAAACTGGTTTTCATTTATGTTTTAGTATTTTAATTTTTATGTTAATTTTTGGGTTTTAATGTGTAATAAGGCCGCTATTAAATCTTCTTTTTGGGTTTTAACTTTCTAAAGGATTTGGTTCGTACTTTATCGAAACTGCTAGATATAGGCTGCGCGGGTTTCCAAAACCTTAATAACGTTTTCAAAGTAACGTTTTATACAATTTAAACAATCTTGAATAATGACAACTTAAAGTAGTTTTAACAAGAACTTTTCTCACCTTGCTAGTTTTATAAAATATCACCTAAGTCTCAACGCGTATTAAACGGTTACAATAGTAGTTTAGGATCATGTGACACACCAGATCTGGTCATAACGTTCAGACCGGGTTTGGGGTGTTACAGTGAGACTACCCCTTAAGACTTTCTGTCAAAGGCAAATATTGCGTTGGTAACACAATCTTGACAAATAATGAGCAATGTCAACCCAAGCTTTAAAAAGGATCATTCTCGAGAGAAAAATTATATTCTTTATCCATGCAAATATCAGGCATACACATCCAGTCATGACACCCAAGGAATGGTGTAACGGACCAAATTGATGGAAGGAGAGTCAAATCCTATATCCTTGAATTATGGTGGGAATGGATTTCCCCTAAGTTGCAGTGGGAGGGTTTGAAGATAGTACAAGCTACAGTGGACTAGACTTTGAAGTTATAGTAGGGCAAACCAGTCGAACAAAATGGGATTGGTTTTACGAGTTCTCTGTCAGAAGATATCAACTGAGCAAGAAGACCCACGTCGAAGAAATGATAACCATAACGCACAAAGAATAATGACAACCTAAAAAGGGATCATTTTCATGGCATTCTGTATTCATACAAATGTCACTCATAATACATTTAGTTAGAAGCATTTAACTCATTTTTTTATCATGGCATCCTAATCATTTGGCATAAGCATAAACCCAGGAAATCACTTCTACAGATGGATTCCTAGTGGACAGTGTAGTAAGATTGATTAAAATTACAGATATCGGTCACTCGCCTTAACTCCCTAAGCAGTAGGGTACCAGGCTAAATATACAGATCTTGTCTCCCTGAGCAGTAGCGGAGCAGATCGAAGACAATGAGCCTTAACTCCCTAAGCAGTAGGGTAACAGGCCAAAGATATACAGATCTTGTCTCCCTGAGCAGTAGCAGAGCAGATCGAAGACAGTGAGCCTTAACTCCCTAAGCAGTAGGGTAACAGGCCCAAGATATACAGATCTTGTCTCCCTGAGCAGTAGCAGAGCAGATCGAAGACAGTGAGCCTTAACTCCCTAAGCAGTAGGGTAACAGGCCAAACATACCAGATCTTATCTTCGCTGAGCAGGAGCGGAGCAGATCGAATTTGGTGAATCTTATCTCCACATACCAGCGATGGAGCAGATTCCAATCATCAGCCTTATCTTCACTGAGCAGGAGTGAAGCATGCTAAACATACCAGATCTTATCTTTGCTGAGCAGAAGTGGAACAGATTAAATTTCAACGAATCTTATCTCCATGTATCGGCAATGGGGCAGATTCAAACCGCCAGCCTTATCCCACTGAGCAGGAGTGGAACAGGCTAAATATAACAGATCTCATCCCACTGGCAGGAGTGGAACAGATCAAATTTTGGTGAATCTTATCTCCATGTATCGGCAATGGAGCAGATTTCAGCCACCAGCCTTATATTCATTGAGCAGGAGTGGAGCAGGCTAAATTTCAGCAGATCTTACCCCACTAATCAGGAGTGGAATGGATCAAACTTTAACAAGTTGTATCTCAACGAAGTAGCAATGGGGCATCTTGAAGCAATAAGATGCATTGGGTTACGATGAGATTACATTAAGGAGTCAAGATTTGACAGGACCGGGCAAAATTGGCCCTTTTAAGTCTTTGCTTCGTTCTCATTACACAACAACGAGCAAAGAGGGGCAGCTGTAAGACCCAAATTTTGCCCTAGCCTAATTAACACCCCACTAAACCAACCATCAACTCCATCACCCCACTAAACCAACCATTAACTCCATCACCCCACTTACCTACAAACAAGTTGTAAAATTTGGTTATAAAAGCCATTCAAAACCATTGTAGAGGGAGGTTTTTTTTCCCTTTTTCTCAAAGAGATAGAACACAAGTTGTATACAAAATACATTCAAAGATCGATAGAAAGCACTCAAGAGAATACTTGAAAGGTGATCATTTTCGGTTGTAACGGTGTCATTTTAGAAAGGGGTATTTCACGGATTTGGTCCTCAAGTTGCACGCGAATCTCGGTTCGACTCCCGCTATTCTGGAAATTTAAAATTTCACCCCAAATGCTTTGTTTTTAGTTCAATTTGATCCTTTTGCCTTAATTTATTTCTGATTTGGCCCCAAAATTTACATTTTTAATTCAATTTAAACCCTTTTTTTTATTTTTTTTGTTATTTTACTGTTAAATTAATTAATGTGAGCTTTAATAACCATATTATTATATTAATTATTTTCATCATTATTATATTTATTTTCTTTTTTTTAATTATTATTTTTCTATTAAACTAATTAATTTGAGTTTTGTTTCATATTATTATTTAATTATTTATTATTATATTTTTATTACATTTTTATTAAAAGTTAATTATTTCAAATATGATAATTATTTTACTTATTATATTTATTATATCATTTTTATTATTTCTTTTAAAATTACCGCCTTTTTTATTTTTTATTTTTATACTATATTATTATATTTATTAATTTAGAATAGTTATTATTTTAATTTTACTTTTATCACTATATTTAATATCATCATTGACATATTATTTTCATTACCATTATGTATTTTTAATTTTATCATTAATATCATTATTGCTATATTTATTATACTATTATATTTATTACTACTGTTATTACTATTGTTATTAATTTTCCTCATACTTACTATATTTTAGGTATTAATATATACACTGTTAAGTTTATTATATTGTTATTTTTATATTGCATACTATCGTTTTTCTCAAATTTTTAAATTTCCCAAATTCGCTTATTCAACGGTTTATTCTCAATTGTTTTCTAAAATAAAGGCAATGTTCGGTATTTAAAGAATTCAAAGGATCGCGCCCTAACGTACTGGGTGTCGTTTTCTTTGTTTATTTTGAATATCCGAATATCCTTTTATCGGTTCGCTCTCAAGATTTTTAAGATAAAGGCAATGTCCGGTATTCATAGAACTCAAAGGATCATGCCCTAACGTACTGGGTTTCGCTTTCTTTGTTCATTTGAATATTCGAATATCCTCTTAAAACTAAAGTTCATGTTTTAAAAGTCAACAAAAGGAGGATCGTAGTTTGAACTTTGTCCAAATTTTTAATTTTTGACATTTAAGATACCAATTAATCAATTAAGTACCGATTTTGGGCGTGTCGAGGGTGCCTATCGTTCCTCGTACGTAACCGACTCCCGAACCCGTTTTCTTAAAATTCGTGGACCAAAAATGTTTTATAAAGTGGCCCAATTGCACATCAAAAAAGGATTGGTGGCGACTCCCAACTTTCGTTTTCAAAAGTCGATTCCCGTTTTCAAAAAATGGTTTCGACAATAATTATCTTAATAAATAATTACAATTGTGAGTATACCTTAAATTGCATATAAATATATATAAAATCCAATTCTACATTTCATTAGTCAAATTCGAACGACATTGTTATCATTACATTAACAAATTTAATTAGTATTAGGCTTGAGGGCTGCGAATAATTTAAAAGGTATACCCAAAAAAATAAATAAATTTCATTGGTCAAACCTCAATTCTAGGCATAGTAATCAACCAAAGGGGTCTTAGATAACCTATAAAATCGGATAAAAAGCCCACCAACCATTAGAAAATAAAATACACGAACACAAGAAGAATACAAGCATAATGAAGATTAAACCAAACATTAATTTTTTTTTTTTTTTTTTTGTCTTGATTTGGAAAATTTCAATTGCATACAGCCAGTTAATCTATACTGACAATTCATGGTATCCCATTACGTTACGCAAAAGGACATTCAATAAAAAGGAGAAAAGACTACAATTTTAATAGAGATATATATATAGAAATTGCGATCTTATTTCTTCATTATTAATCGAAGGAAAATAGGGAGGAAAAGGGTTAAAAATGAGATATGCTGGTTAGTCTTTTATATCAAAATTATGAACTCAACTACGAATCAGACACATGCAAATTTTGCTATTGTTATTATTGTTATTTATACATCACTGCTAGTGCCTGCTGCTACATCCTTCCATTGTTGAGAAACTGTTTTAATCTGGGTGTAAAATTGAATTCCTGCCTTGCCTGTGTGAGTGAGCCAGTCCCGCATGAATACACAATTAGTTTATTAAAAAATTGAACAATAATATTTCATTATCTCATCTTGATCAAGGGAGAAATGAAATATAACAAGCTTCCTAAGGATGTAAAATATACCATCGAAATTGATATCACCGGCGAACAATGGCTTTAAGCTTGTAAAACAAGAAAAAGGGAATGGGGCTGAAATTGGAATATTGATCCCAACCTGTGTCAAATACACCCATTAAAAGAAGATCAACCATTTTTTATAACATATAGCCAACACATGGGGACAACGACTGCTGCATTACCTGCCCAACCTCAATCTCGGTTTGAAATTTCCTTGCTGTTACACCTGATGTAGTAAATATTGAAGCTCCATTGCCATATCTGTAAGAGGAGCATATAAAGTAAATAAAAAGCTGCAAAAGTTTTGTATGATGAGGGAATCTAGGGATGTTGGAATTGGAACATTACTTATTCCTGTTAACAATGTCTATAGCCTCTTCTATGTTGTCTGCCTGTGCAACGATAAGAAAAAAAATACATATATCAGCATGTCTTACATTCACAACAAACTTTCCCAATTGGAGCGTCATACAAACTGAAACAGCAATAAGTAGCAAACCTCCATGCACAGGAGAACCGGGCCACAAGTTTCCTCCTGTATCAGCTAAGAAATTCTCATTAAGTATTTTGATTGAATATAGACTTCAAGTCTCTACTTATATGAGAAATCGTATCTTTGCAAGGAATGTTTATACCTTGTAACATTCCATGCTGATCTTGACATTGGATAAGATTGTTGGGCCAATGAAGTTACCATGCTCATACCCTGGAACCTACATTATTCATAAGGTAACACTTTGAACAAGGCCCATTTGACTTTTCTCAAATTTCGAAGTAAAACTGCATTTCTAGACATACATCCTAAAATTTTCTACAGTATAATACCAAAGATCACCATAACCACTACCAACTTAAGCATGTCACCATGGTCCATATTTATCACTGGATTCCAAGTTACATGGAGAATCTTCGACATTCTTTTGTAGCATAACTTCAGAAGCTTGAAAGGTAAAACATTCTAAGAAATAAACTAGACTAGAAGATGACCATTTTTATGAGTTAACATTTCACCTTCTGATGTTCAGTATTTTTTTAGTTTCACTGTAATTTCGGTGGATTATAGATCGCAAAGACTTGAGCTTCAGCATGGGGAGGTCAAGAACTAGTATTCACAACTAATTTGAGATAGAAGCAAGCAAGGTCCTAAACAATTTTTTCCCCAATGGCATTGCCAGAGTCTTAAGTCGTGAATGAATGTGGTGAATAATTAAATTTGCCTTCATGTAAGAAGTGGGGCAAGTAGAGGGGGTTCGTGGCAGAGGAAAATGCTGCCTCCGCTTGAGTGGGCTGAGGTACAAAAAAGAAGAGATCAAACTTCCGCAACTATATTCTGATAACCCCAATGACATCTATCACAATAATCCCTTTATAACCAGAGTCCAAAATCCAAACAAGCAGAGCATCTGGCCTTGCTTGAAATTTGCGTCAATATCAGCTCATAAATACAAGAAAGCACCAGAAAATCTTAAAACCTATGAGATCATAGATATTCAAGGAAAAAGTATCATTTCTCTTTTCAATAAAAGCTACTGAGGCCAAGAAAAAATAATCCATAATACATAATTCAAGCAGATCATAGATCAAACTGATAGAACTCAAAACGAAATGAAATACCAGAATATTTCTCCCATCAACTACTAGTTTTGCACCACTGTCAACACTTGATTGGATCAATCTGCATATGAGTTCCTTTGCCTGTCAACCACCACGACCATTTAAGAATGTGGTTTCATAATTGAGCAGGACATGCAAAAATACATGGTGTTCAACAAGCAACTCACACATGCTCCAAACCAAAATTTTATCAATTGTTTCACCTCAAGCAGCACAAAATATCTCAAAGGAATTCACTTCCAAATCACCATATCGGCTTGATATAATTAATGAAAATTTAGCCAACCATGAATTATATTGTACCTGCTTGCTAATCACTGGACCAATGTCTGTATCGGGTTCTGTTCCGGGTTGTACTCTAAGTGCTTTCGCACGCTCCACCAGTTTATCTTCCCTAGGAAAAGTTCATGCAAACATCTTTTATACCAACGCATCTCAAATCAATCACATAACTTCAACCTAACACCAATTAGAAAAGCAGAAAAGGAAGAAGAGAGAACAACAAGAGAAGGGAGAAAGGTTGGCGGTTCTAAATATGAAATAAAAATAAAAATAACATCGACAGAAAACCTAGATGCCTCTATTCTTGGAAAGTCTATACTTAGTTTTTCCCATTAAAATGTTCTTGCTATTTAGGAGTCTTGGCTGCAGATACCAGAAAAATAACTTTGTGATGGTGTAGGCTATTTTCCCCTTTTTTAAGAAAACAGCCAAACTCAGTTTTACAATGAGTTTTATCATTGAAAATAATTTAAATTAAAATAAATATGTCCACACCATTATTCGGTGTAGGCCAAAGCTGGGACTGACTCTTTTCAGCCCAAAGCCTTAACTTTATATGAGGGAACAAGGGAAAATCCTCACATATGTGAGCATATATTTCCTCATCAATCCAAATGAAAAATAAATGAAATAAACAGAAGATTGGAAGATTGAAAACCTCTCCTTGATATATTAATAAGTAAAATTAAAATGTAAAAGAAAATAAGGCCACTGATAAGGTGACTTACAGCAATCAGATAACATATAGAGAGAGATGTATTAAGAATAGTTAAGAGAAAGAATGATCATAAATCAATGGTTGTTAGAAAATGAAGCTTACGACCTCAAAGAATATAGCTCACAAAAATATAAGCAAGAAAACAGTTACCATGGGGTCAAGCCTCCAACAAAGACAACTGTACTTAGTGACATGCGCTTCTGCCCTGCCCCACCAAAGCCAGCTGTAACTAGAGCATTTAGGGTAGTATCCATGCTTGCGTCAGGCATTACAACTGCATGATTTTTTGCTCCAATATTGCACTAAAACCAACAATTGACAAGCAAAATTAACAACCTTTCAGAAAAAGATAAAACAGGAAAATTAACATCAAACTCAGATAATTTGCCAGGGCAAGACAGCTACTAGAATGTTTGAAGAAAAATAACAGATTAGTTTCCCGAAAAGTACCTGAACACGCTTTCCTTTAGCAGAAGCTCTAGAATACACATAAGAACCAGCCTAGTAAAAGTTAAAAACATGCAAAACAGTAATTACTAAGAAGTACATACTAATACATGGTCAAAAGCTCTATGAGATATCAATAACCAGCAAAGATTTCAAAATTCAAATGACCTATGTGAGAGAACAACAAGAATACTTCCATGATTTTGGACACAAATTGAACCACAAACCTTTGATCACCAAATATTGATACATAAGTTGCATCTATTTACAGTTTCAAGGAGTTCAACAGATCAGGGCAAGAAAACTATATGGATTTTGCTATGTTTGCCAAATCTATAAATTCATTCTAATATTATCCATTGTTCTAAACAGAAGAACCTCCTCTTTCTATCATTAAGTATTCTCACATTCTCAAGAAACCTTTAGGTTGCTACTGTTCACATTTCCTAGAAGAAGAAAAAAAAAACTAATCAAAATACAGACCTGTCTTAAGGATTATATATCATGACTGTACTTTTAGTAGTTGCCAACCCTTCAGAACTCTTAACACATAAATCCATAATCAACCATGTTAAACCTACCTTAAGAAAGACAATTTTTATACAGATAAAACATACACAGACAAGGCAACATGCAAGTTCCTAGCAAATGAGAATATAGGTCGCAGGACATGGTAATAGAGATTTTTTACTTTTTTTTATATAGAAGTATTCAATGTGAACATAAATATTGGTACTTTTCATTAATATATAATCAAATCGTTTGTGAACTTAAAATTTCTTAATTGGACTTGATCTAAATTTTTAATATATAATTGATTATTTTACAAACTAAAAGTTGGAATTAAACCAGATAATAGGATCGAAACAAATTGAATTGTGCTATTTTGCTGAAATGAGTCAAGATTGGATTATCTTGTTTCCTTCTCCCAAAAAGTGTGGTTCATGTCTAGACAAAAATTAGAACTCCCCCTCATTCTCCCTTATTCTTCTGTCTATAGCCTACCGTATTCTCTCTGCCTCTGTTCTACAGATTTTGGCAACTATTCATCATTAAAGGCATCATTTTCCCCTTCCTCTTCTTCTCTGTCTATTCTTTCTCATTCCCTGCCTAAGCTCTTATTCTTTCAAGAACACCAGACTTCATTCTGCCTCTCTGCTCCAGGTATCAGAAACTAGCTCATCATTGTCACCCATAACACTAATGTGAACCTCAGTGTTTGAGCTCTTTTAACCCCCAAAATTTTTATTTCCCTCATCTCAATTTTTCATCCTTTGTCCACACATCTGTTGACTGTGTTGGACCACTTCAATTCTTTTCAATGTGTGGAATTGTTGCCAACGTGTTTTGCTGTGTTTCCGAATTTCATCACAGACACTGGTACAAGACCAGAAAGAGGGGATTTCCCATGTCCATGCTTAACTTGCCACGATGATCATAAAAGTAAACAGGAAAAAAAAAACATAACGTGAAGGTAATAGTAAGTAATGACGGAATAACTTACAGTACTTGGACCAACAAAAGATACAGCTTTGATGTCATCATCATCACATATGGTACTAATGATTTCCTATACAAAATCAAAGGAAAGCACAATAGAACCCAGTAAAAAGTAAGTGAAAATAGAGATATTGCATATAGTACAACGCCAAATAATCAAAAGGTTAAAATATACTCCAAGTTCCTGTACTCTGCATATTTGGAATTAGTCCCTCTACTTTTTTTTCTAGGAATTTTAGCCCCTCTACTTTCTGGAATTAAAAATTTAGGTCCAATTGTTAACACTATTAAAATTATTCTACTAAATTCGCTGGTATGACATTCTGAAATTTAAAAAAATACCCACTTGTTAACCATGTAACCAAAAAAGTGACGTAATAAACATGAATTTAATAGAAGAATTTTAACAATGTTAACAATTGGACTTGCATTTTTACATCGAAAAGGTAGAGGGACTAAATTTCAAATGCTTGAAGAATATAGGGACTTGGAGCATATTTTAACCTAATCAAAATACAGACTGGATCATGGAAACGACTAATGTGATGGACAAATCAATGCCATAAACCCAACAGAACAACTTCACTCAATATATTGTTGAAAAAAAAAAACATTGTTGATAATAAAAGAAGGTTGCATGCTTATCCTCTGAAGCATTTCAAGGGATGCTATTAATAAAGTATATGAACCAATAAACAACTGTAAGTCCAAACTCAAAACTTACATTGGAGCCATGAACAATATTTAAGACACCATTAGGCAGGCCAGCCTCCACTGCTAGCTCAGCAAGCATCACAGCAGCCCCTGAAAGAACATGAGAACATATCAGTTATACACTTGAGAATAACAGCCTTATGTAAGCACAATGAATCATCAAATAAGATTTGCTTAAAATAGGAGCTTTATCTTCTCATTTGTAAATATTTAGCTAAAGCTGTAGAATGCTTCAAATGTTTGAGATCAGATTGAGAAACAATAATAAGTCATGCCAAAGCTCACTCAAATTTGCAACCATGCTCCATATGCATTTCAAAGCTCTTATCATTTTAACATTCTAAGTATGAAGTGGCTTCAACACTTTTCAAGTTCTTAGCAACAACTGACGTTTTTTTCCCTATACAGTAATGAGTCAAATCTCCATTAAAGAATGCATCCAAATGTAAAAAGAAATTATCTCAATGCAATCCTACCACGTGAGACTCAAGGACTTCACCAGTGCTTAAAAGAAATGGCTCTTGCTATATACATGACAGGTCAATGCCTTACCTGGAAAGCAAGTTTCACATATCTGGGACAGGATTTTTAACATCATTAAGAATGAAGATAAAGTTACTACAATTTCATGTAGGCAAATGGTACAAAATAGCTATCACCTGGATCCTTCTCTGACGGCTTTAGTATAAAAGTATTACCACAAGTAACCGCAGTAGAAAACATCTGCAGGTAAAAAAATCAACAGGAAAGTGAATGAGGGTAAACTAAAACAACTAAATTAAAATGTTTCCATCAGTTATCATTGATCAGAATGTGAAACCCAGGAGGCTAGTCTGCTACTGTTCTTGTAACCGACTAACAAAAGTAAACATCAAAACAAAAGAACCTCTTGCATTATGAAGTTACATCAAACTCTGAAATCAGTTTCATTCTTTTAGTAGAGGATTATAAGTTTATAACTACTAAGTAATCCTATTGCTCATAACTACCAAGTAATCCTATTGCTCATAACAACTAAGTAATCCTATTACCCATCAAGCTAAGTAAACAGATTGATATTAGACAACCATGCTATGAACTTGGACTAAAAGCAAACTAAGCTTACCCATAAAGGGATCATAGCTGGAAAGTCGAAAGGACAAATACCAGCACAAACACCAAGAGGCTCTCTAATGCTATAAGAATCAACTCCATTAGATATATTGGAAACAAATTCACCAATTTGCAAATTCGCCAATCCACAAGCATGTTCAACCACCTCTACCAAGGAAAATGAAAGACTATAAAGCAAACCATTACTAGAAGGTTTATTCAAAAAAAAAAATACTAAATGAGAAAGAAGATTATAAGACATTAAAATAGAAAAGAGATACTGACCTAACCCACACAAGACATCATCGTACGCATCCTTCAATGCCTTCCCGTGTTCATTGGTAATGTTCATAGAAAGCTTATCCTAGGGCCATAATGATATTTCCCATCAATAAAACATAAATGCCAATCAAGAACAGAACATATGGAATTCTAAGTATTTACAATGTCTCTCCTAATGAGCTCTTGAAACTTGAACATTATACGCTGTCGGATGGTACTTGGAGTGTTACGCCATGATGGGAAAGCCCGTTTTGCTGCAAAAATTGCTGCTCTGAACTCCTCATTTGTAGTCAGAGGAACTTGAGAAACCACTTCCTGTGTTGCCTATGAAGAATTATAAATGAAATGATTATGAAAAGGAAACCCAATCATCTATTTATAACTTGATAGTCATGAGTAACTAAAATGGAAACTTTTACGGGTACTTACAGGGTTTATAACATCAATTGAAGCAAATGACTGTGAATCAACAAATCTGCCCCCAATGAGATTGGGAACCCTCTGACATGCAGCACCAAGATAGTTTAATTCCAATGAAATTTCAGAGAAAAACCCAATAAGGAGAGAGGGAGATAAATATAGAGTGAAGACAGAAGAGAATAATTCATTTATGCACTAAAGCTCTCCCTCATTCCAAGTAGGTGGGCTACAACTTTGTGACCTAAGTGGTGTTGAACAAAAACTAAAGCTTACCGGAGGGTTATGTTGCCTCCAAGATGGCTCCATAACTGATAGATAATTGTTTCTTACAGCAGATTTCTGAGGTTTCAATGACTTGTAGTTTCTCACTGCAATGCAAACATGTCATTTCTTAAAATAACAAAATACTCCAACGAAACTGGAAAAAGTGAAAACATGAAAAAAGAACCAGAGAGTGCTTTTCATGATGTGAAAAAAAATACCTGACATATTTCCTTGCCGAAGCTTGGCCTTGACATTATAAACATGCTTTGGTGTTGATAAAAGATCAGGGTTGCTTTGTCTCAGTCTCTTTAGAATTTGCCGAGGTTTTAATCCAGCTTCTGTCATTTCTTTTATTAACAAGACTTCTTTCTCAGAAAAACGACGAGCGGATGGATGTTCTGCAATGTCCTTCAAGGGTTCATGGTTGTGTGTACCATTTTTAACAGTAAGTACCCACAACCCATCATCCTTTTTACCAACAACTTCAAAGGGACAGTTTGTAAGTCGAGAACCAGTTCTCCTTCTGCGAATACATTCAACAGCAGACTCATCAATAGGTTTCCTCCTGTTACGATAGACACCTCCTCTGTCACAGCCAAGGACTACCACTTTGTCCCTCTTAGATTGCTTAATAGTAACCACATACCCTTGCGATACAGCAAATTCACCAACATGCTGGATAAGTTCTTCACGATCTATAAAGGTCCCAGGTGGAGGAGGAAGCATCTGAGGCTGTTCATTCAACTCTGAGCTACATTCTATATCCATCATTAATAGATGAAACGTATTACCTAGAGTAAAGCATAATATGCATCACACTTTAAAAATCCTTCTAACAGTCAACACCAATATACTTGATCTTCCTCCTGTAGGACTTCACTCTCCATTGAAACAAAATGGATTACAGATTTGCATCACCTACATTCCCCCTGCAGGAAAAACGGAACTACATTAAGAGCAAGAAACTTCATAATTACATAGCAATACACTAACGTCGATGCATGAAACATAGACATAGACATTTACAAAACTATATGTTCCATCCAAAATGTTATAAATTGATGAAATTATTAAAATAGCTCACAATCAATTTTTCTAGTTTCTCAGAAATTAAGCTTTCATATATGATTCATTCAAATGAACACTGAAATTGGAATGTCACTATCAAAATGCCAAGATAGCAATACGCTTGAACTAATGCAGGAGAATTCTGAATTGCCTTTGTTTATAAATATAAAAGGAGAAAAACCTAACCAAATTCTCAAGATTATCCTGTCGCAACGAATTCTCCACTAAATTAGACTCGGCCTGTCAATCACTTCTCATTCTCTCAGGAACCAAACGGAAAATTCAATTTTGGTCGTATGATGAACAAAAGTTGGAGAAAAGTTCAGGAAACTTACCGGAAAGTTACGATCGGGCTCGAATCGGCGGCGCTGGCGTCCAGTGTAGTGAATAATTTTTACTTTTTGAGTGGAAGGGGTTTAATATGCTCTTTCTCGCACTGGAAATCTTGTGTAGAGAGAGTCGACGGTCTTTCTTGATGGGTCCGAAACAAGAAAACGAGGTACGTGTTTGGCTTAGTCGTAATGGCGTTGGGTTGGTGGCGTTGTTTAAATGCGTGAAAATGATTTTCAAACAAACAAGACCTTGTAGCCTGTTTGCCTCTGCGAGTCTGCTCTCGGTGAAAGTGATTTTTCTTTCTTTTCCGCCTTTTACAAATTTAATTTTATTTCCTAGCAGGAAAAAAGAGAGAGTAAATAATATAAAAAATATTTTATATGAAAAACCTTAAATTTAAAAATGATTATAGGTGGACCGACAAGTGGTTAGGTGGTCAGAGTAATGGTAAGGTGGAGAGTGTAAGTTTGAATCTTTAAGATAATATTGCTGATAAAAATAATTACGAGCTTTGAACATGAGTAATAAAATAAATATGTATAATGTTAAAAAAATGATTATAGGTGGACTGTAAATAACTTATGTATAATGTTAAAAAAATGATTATAGGTGGATTGTAAACAACTTATGTATAGATCTAGATTTGCCTATACGTATTTGATCTTTAAATATGTGATTTTTAGTTTTTTAATTTATAAATCATATAAAAATATAAAAATGAAAAAGCATTATTCTAATAATATTAGTTATCATTTAAAATGGGCTTATATGTAAAAAGAAAAAAGAAAAAGAAAATAAAAACCTTAAGAAAATGTAAAAAAATCAATTAAATTTTGTATTAAATTTACACCTAATTAAGATCTTCCGTTTAACGGTTTTCGTCATTGATCATGTTAATATTAAAATAAATTAATAGACCAATCGGATAGTGACACGTAACAGCTTTTGGTTTAATCTAATATTTTTCCTATAATTTTTTTAAATAAAAAATTTATCAAAGAATAAAAAAATTATTAATTATTAAAAAAATGAAATTTGATGTAAACTTATAAAAACTATAAAAAAGTTATAAACTATTATAATATATATATATATATATATATATATATATATATATAACTGCTAATAAATTATAAAAATATAAGAATAATAAAAACATATTTAAAATTTTATAAAAAAATATAAAAAGTATTAAAATGGATATAAACTTATAAAACTTATTTTAAAAAATCATAAAACTTGAACTAAATCGGATCAGTCGGTTGGACCGATTAGGTCGAAATCGATAAGGGTATCAGTCCGGAGTAAGCCATTAGACTGGTTGTCTAGGAACCAAATGGTTGAACTGATTTTTTTTCATATTTTTTATTTTTTTATTTTTAATGTTTTATTTAATTAAACTGAACGAATCGGTCGAACTGGAAAACCAGTGGCCTGATCGGTTCGACCACCAATTCGGTTCTGAAAATCTTAGTTAGAATATTTCATTCGAACATATGCTGATAGTTAGATAATAAAATTTTAGTTTGATAAAAATATTAAAAAAAAAAACCAATTCAACCGTTCGGTTTCCAGGTCAATAGGTCTAATGGCTTTCCTCGGACCAATACCCTTTTCGATTTTGGGCTAACCAATTCAGTTCAAGTTTTTATGATTTTTTTGTATCTTTATAAGTTTATATCAATTTTAATATTCTTATAATATTTTTACAGTTTTTATTATTTTTAAAGAATTCTAATAATTTTTTTAATATTTAATATTTTAAATAAATTTTATTAATTTTATAGCTTTTATTATTTATTAGAATTTTTATATTTTTATAATATTTATAAGTTTTTATATTGTTTTATAATTTTAATAAGTTTATATTAATTTTAATATTTTTATTTTTATAATATTTTTTTGAATTTTTAATCTTTTTTATGTGAAATTTATTAGATTAAACTCGAAATTGCCACGTGTCACCATTTGATTGGTCTATCAATTTATTTTGACACATGGTCAATAATGAAAATTGTTAAAATTATTTTAGCTAACAACAAGAACTTAATTAGGTGCGAATTTAATACAAAGACTTAATTTTTTTTTTTTTTTTGCATTTTCTTAAGGCTTTTTTTTGACATATAAACTTTTAAAATAAATAATATATTAGTCTTTCCTCAATTAAAATAAATAATATTAGTTATCATTTAAAATAAATAATATTAGTCATCATTCTAATAATATTAGTTAATTATGAAGTCATTCAACTAGACTACAATGATTGAAATCTTATTTATTATATAACATTACGAAAGTAACTTCATAGATTTTGTCCAATAATCTTGTCATAAGTGTGTTACCCTCATAGGATATTCTTTATCTATTTAGATTAAATCCGTTCATCCAATATGATGACTTATGGTTACGTTACTTTTCCATCTATCATGTAATGCCAATGAGAGAATGACATTAACTATTTATTGAGCTATGAATTCTACTATTGTAAACAACATTATGTCAAGTAGAAGTCGTATACCCAATGTATCAACTTTCAGTTCTTTAATTATTTGAACTCAAACTTTTAATAGATCAAGTATATAAGTTACACAAACATAGTCAATCACTTACTCTAGATTTAAAAGAAATTGTACCATAAATGTCACAAGTGAATTAATCTATAAACGAATCTAAGATTAATTCCACTTGGGCCCTATTTGATGCATTGTTAATCTAGACAATCAATATTTCTATCTTCTAAGACAATGTATTTCCCTAATTAGACTTAATAGACAACATAAAAACAATTATTGTGTTATATAAATTATACGAGTTGGTTAAATATCCATATAACACATATAATTGTATATAATACCAGAGAGAGACTCAATAGGCCCATCTAGTATACAACCTCCATGAAATCCGTCGTTACAACCCACTACTCCCAATCTACATTGGCCTCTATGACCTGTTCATTTGCTATTAGGTAAGAACCGATGTTTCATCTATTACCCATTGAATCAAGTGGTATCGAGGAAGATGAATCACAATGATTAGGTAAAACCATTTTCCCTTCCTAGGCTTGCTACTTAAATCCCCTATGTTAGGATTGATATTCTCTTCCATTTTAACTACCAAATGATTTTCTTTATTTGAGGTTGACTTTATCCTAATTGAATTTGAATTAATGCGTCAAGAGTTGTCATGCTATGAATTTTAATTAAGAGTTTGAAAAATTGTGACAATATTAGGTTATTGGCTTAATGATTAAGAGAAAATAAGGAAACAGTCTAATTGGATTAAAGACCTGAGTTTGATTCCCTATACTCACAATTCTTCTTTCAAGATTTTATCTAAATTATCAAAAAAAAAAAGGTTATCAATTTTTTAAAATGTAATCAAACAAACAAAAACGAATTTCTTTTAATTTTTTTCTCTTATCTTATTTTCTCTTATTCCCTGGCCGTCCTACTCCCTATCTTCTTTCTCTCATATTTTTCCTTCTTTCTCCTCCTTGTGTCGCCCAAACTCTAGGTTTTTTTCCCAAGTGTGTCACCCTCTCCTCCTTCTTGTGTGGTGCCGTTTTGTTTCCCTTTCTCCTCTCCTTTTGTTGCTGATTTTTGTTTCTATTTTTACAGTCAAATCATTGTTATTTCCAGTCTCCAAAATCATTCTTTTTGTTGCCAAAAGTTCCTCTTTTGTTCTGCCCTAATCAGATCTCTTTTGTCATCGTGTTAAGTAACAGATCGAAACAGTAGAATATAAAGGAAGATTAAGAAGAGAATGAAAGATTGAGAATAAGAGAAAAGAAGAGAGAATACTGAAATTCAAATTTCTATTTTTATAACCGTTTCTGACTTAGTTACAGTTATAAAAGGAAGCCAAATAACAGACTATTTCAACGATAACAGTGAATCCTAACATCCCGTTTTTATAATAACGTATCCACAAAACGACTCGTTTCACTAATACTAAAAATGCACCGTATAACTAAAGTGAAAGACAACAACATAACAAAATAAAACGCAGCGTTCGACTCAGATAATAATAGCAATAACGAACATATAAAAATACTAAGAACCGTTGATTATTCCATAACAAATACACATTCCCTAAAAAGGATCCTTGTCCTCAAGGATCAACGTAGGGAAACGACGTTGAAGTGCCTGTAAATTCTCCTACGTAGAGTCTTCTGGAAAGGTATCAGCCCATTCAATGAGAACCTCAACAACAGCCTGACTACCTTGCTTAACCATGCGTCTGTCTAAGATATGGATTGGTGTTTTGAGGAGAGCATCATCGGATCCCACTTGTGGCAAGAAAGAAGCACTCGCCGTCGACCCAATATACTTCTTCAGCTGGGACACATGAATGGTGGGATGTATACTAGCGGAAGTTGGTAGCGACAGTCTATAAGCAACCTGACCAATGCGAGCCTCCACCGGAAAATGACCAAAATAACGAGGTGACAGCTTTTGGTTTCTGAACTTACGTAAGGAATGTTGACAATAGGGCTGTAGCTTCAAGTATACTAGATCGCCCACTTGGAACTCCTGCTCCGAACGATGCCTGTCTGCCATTTGTTTCATTCGATCCTGGGAACGTAAGAGATGAAACTTTAGAACTTTACCCATCACTTTCCGGTGCTGTAAAGTACGATCCACAGTGGCAACTGGAGAAGCACCCGCCAGATAGAGTAAATGAAAAGGTGGTTCCTGGCCATAAAAAACTGCATAAGGAGTAGTTTGAATAGCTGAATGGTACGTAGTATTATACCACCACCCCGCCAACGGAAGCCATGTCATCCAAGCAGAGGGTTTTTCTCCAATCATGCAACCTAGATAACCTTCTAGGCATTCGTTAAGGATCTCAGTTTGGCCATCCATTTGAGGATGATAAGCAGTGGACATCTTCAATATGGTGCCTAGATTGCGAAACAGCTCCTGCCAAAAATGCCTTAAGAAAATCTTGCCACTGTCAGATACTTTTGCCTCAGGTATGCCATGCAACTTATAAACATGTTGAAGAAACTCTTGAGCCACAGTAAAAGCAGTAAAGGGGTGAGCTAGAGCTATAAAATGACTGCACTTAGTCAAATGGTCGATCACACTAAGAATAGTGGATTTGCCCTGAGATAAGGGTAAATCATCAATAAAATCCATACTAATGACAACCCAAGCACGATCAGGTATAAGCAAGGGCTGTAATAGGCAAAGGAAGCAGATGTATCCGGTTTACAATGTTGGCACATAACACACTCCCGAACCCATTGCTTGACATCTTTAGCTAGACCCTTCCAATAGAGTGAGGCAGAGATTCGATGTCGAGTGGCGTGAATACCAGAATGACTTCTCATAGCACTGTCATGAAAGAGGGCAAAAATATACTTGTGAAGAGAGACATCATTACCCACCACTACCTCACCCAGCCTGTGGAAAAAATTTCTATGCCACGAATATTTAAGATGCAATCGAGGCTGTTGTTGGACCTCCTGAGATAATTTAAAAAGCTTTGTATCGGTAGAATATAAAGCTAGGATGTTATCCCAAACTGCTGACCATGAAAAGGGCAAGCTGCCTATGCATTAAAACAGTTGGGAAGTAGGATCAGACGATTTCCTAGACAAAGCATCACCCACTATATTTTGGGCGCCCTTGCGATATGAAATGAAATAATCATAACCCAGCATCTTAGCGACTCACTTCAACTGGTAGGGTGTAATGGCCTACTGTTCAGACAAGAACTTTAGACTTTGGTGATCGATTTTAATAAAGAAATGGCGACCAACTAAATACGAATGCCATTTCTTAACTGCCAACAAAACCTCCAGCATTTTCTTGTCATATATAGACAAAGCTTGGTACTTAATCCCCAACGCTTTGCTAAAATAGGCAACTGGTCAACCATTTTGTTGCAACACAGCCCCTACCCTTTAACTATTAGCATTCGTCTCCATGCAGAATGGTTCGTAAAAGTTTGGTAAAACTAGAATCAGAGCCTGACAGACCGCGACCTTAAGTTGATCAAAAGCACGTTTCTCCAACTCTGTTTATTGCCAAGGATCATCCTTCTTCAATAGCATAGTAAGAGGTTTAGCCAACAAACCATACACCTTAATAAACCGCCTATAGTATCCGGACAACCCGAGAAACCCCTTCAATTCCTTACTGACTTAGGAGATGACCATTCGAGAACACCTTCCACCTTAGCCCAATCCATACTAATTGTTCCTTGAGAAATAACATGGCCAAGATACTCTACTCAGGTATCCCCAAACGTGCATTTAGAACGATTAATATACAACTTATTAGACCGAAGCACTTGAAGCACCTCTCCCAAGTGAAGTAAATAATCAGTCCATTGCCTAGAGCACACGAGTATGTCATAAAAACAACTAGAACTGACATTCGCAAAAAGGATTAAAAGATTGAATTCATAAGAGATTGAAAACTAGATGAAGCGTTAGTCAAGCCGAATGGCATGATCGACCAAGAATTCATAGGGTCCAGCATGAGTTCTAAAAACTGTTTTATACACATCCGGTTCCCATATCTGAATCTAGTGATAGCCTGAATGTAAATCCAGCTTGGAGAAAAAATGTGCATTCCCCAACTCGTCCAAAAGCTTTTCAATAATTGGAATGGGAAAACGATCATTGACAGTTAATTGATTGAGCTATCTATAGTCTACACAGAGCCTCCAACTACTATCCTTCTTTTTGACCATCACCACAGGCAATGCGAATGGACTGTTGCTACCTCCAATGATTCTAGCCTATAATATTTTGTTTACCAATTTCTCAATCTCAGTCTTTTGAATAATTGGATACTGGTAAGGTCTCATTTTAACTACCTTAGACTCATCCACTAGAGGAATCCTGTGATCATGTAAGCGAGGTGGTGGTAAGTCTGTAGGAGCTTGAAAAATATCCTCAAATTCATCAAGAAGACGAAGCAAATCTTGTAAAGTCAAGCCTGATTACACTGTAAGTTTAGCCTGATCACATGAAGTTAATAACATAGGGTACGGGCCATTGCCTACCAAACTCAAACACTTAGCAAGTTGTCCATTAGGAACAATCTGAAGTGAGCCTAGCACTATGCCTTGTAACACACAATTCTGATTCATGTACTTAAACTGCATAGTCAAATTGGCAAAATTCTACACAATTGGACCAAGAGACAGTAACCAATGAATACCAAGCACTAAATCAAATCCCTTCACAGATAAAAGTAAAAAGTCAGTAGTAAATTTATATCATTGTACTTCCCATTCCACTGCTCGGCACAGTCCTTGAGTAGATAATCGGACTCCATTTGCAACCATAACATGCAAGGCATTACTAGACTTGACTATTAAATTCAACCTTTTAGCCACATTAAAATCAATAAAGTTGTGTATACTGCCTGAATCCACAAAACCAACCACTTCCGAATGACTAATAACAGCAGTGAACCTCATGGTGTTATGCCTTTGCAAACCTTGAAGAGCATGTAACGACAATACTGGGCTACCTGGAATCTGATCTGTTAAATCTAATTGCTCCGAAATATCCTGATAATCATCAGAAGATAGATATTTTATCTCATATCCTTGCTCCCATGTTGGTTCAATAACCAATTGATACAGTTGGGACTTAGAACACTTATGACCAAGAGAATATTTTGAACCATACCAAAAACACAGACCCTTCGTCCTTCTATCTTCTAGCTCTGCTTGAGATAAAGACTTAGATGAAACTTGATAAACGATAAATTATACATATTTTTACCTCATGTTTAGCCTTTATTTTGGATGAATTATTATCAAATTAGTGAGAATTGGTGCTCTTAATCTTTCTTTTTCATATCTTACACTCAAGAGAGTATAGGGAAGAGAAAGAACGGAAAATGAACCAAAAACGGAGAAAATAGGCCAAAATGTGTAATTGACACGGCCCAAGAATCATCGCACAGTCGTGGCACACAGTCGTGCCACACGAAGACCACACGGTCTAGCCCCTGACAAGCATGGCCAGGCCACACGGCCGTGTATTCACCGACAGACTCTCACACGGCCTCTTGTTGTGGCACACGGACGTGGCACACGGGCGTGTTCTAGTCGTGAAAAAGAGGAATTTCACTCGGATTTGGATACTTAGGGGCTAAGAAAGCCATTCTAAACTCTATATAAAGACCCCAAGAGGCAACTCTAAAGATATATTCTCTTCTCTCAAGAAAGAGCGACATATTTTTGCCAACACAAAGAGTGAAAGCAAGGGATTACTCTAAGGGAAGCCGATTGATTCATCCCAGAAGCCAGAATTCTACATCAAGACAAAAGAACTCCTTAAATTCTTTCAGGGTTTTTTTCGGTTCTTTATGTTTTGTTATTTTAATACTTCTGAGATGTTTTCTTTCTTTATTATGAACTAAACCCCTCAAATACTTGAGGGGGATAAAACCTAAGACAGATCTTTTTATTATTTATTTTTGAATTATATGATAAATACTTGAATTGTTCTTAATTATGTGTTCTTCATTTTTGATTTAATAATCCTAGGTATTACTTCAAGAACTTGATGTGCTTAGGTAGAAGAGCAAAAGTCCCTGTTTTAAGAGCAGATCTACCATAATTAAGCGGAGTTGCATGCAACCCTAGACATAGGGCGACACAAATCTGCCAGATTAGGGTCAAACCTAATAAGGGGAACCATAGATCAAATTAATGCAACCTAGGGTGTTAATTAATAAAGAAACTTTAGTTAACAACCTAGGCCTAGTTGCTCTTCGCCTCGAAGGAGGGTTTAGCATAAATTAGGGATCTCTACGGATCAAGTCAAGTGAATAAATCGTCTAGTTCAAGAAATCAATAACAAGTGAAGTCTAGGTGGATTCTCCCTTAAGTATTGCTCATATCAATCAGCTTTTCCCTAAAGTTTTCCCCAATTTAATTTTTGTGCACTTTAGTTAGTTTTAGAATTAGTTCCAATCAATCCTCTTTTATTTTTAGGCTAGATAATAGAAAGGAAGTAAGTATTAGTACTTTTGGTTCCCTTGGGTACTATAACTCGGTCTTACCACTAAACTATACTACTGTTTGATAGGTGCGCTTGCCTTTAATATCCTGATATTAGTTAGTTTTGGTGTGATCAGTTTTATAAATTTTATTACTTAATATCGCGAGTCGTTATCAGAACCCTTGGTCCTGACTAACCCTGCACTGAACCCCCAGCAAAGGTTGAACCCCCCGATCCTTGTGACACTCGCAAACTTCGAAATAAAGGTTTCGAGGAGTTAAAACTGCTACCAACCCTGACTCCTTTCTGCGCTGATCCAAATACAATATTCTCCACCTGCCTAGCCAAGTGACAACCCTCTACCAATGAGTTAGGCTTAAATAACCTAAGGTACTGCCCAATCTCAAACTTCAAATTACTAAGAAATATGCTCAAAGCATACGTTTCAGGTAAGTTCAACTGATTCAACAAACTCAGAAAACTATCATGAAACTGATCAACAAATCCATGTTGTTTAAGAGTCACTAACTCAGTCATGGGATCAAGAAAAGAATCAGAACCAAAACGCTCCTTAATTCCTTTAGCATACATTTCCTACATCAATTGATGTAACCCCCCATACCTATGTACAAAGAAATGATACCAATCCAGTGCTTTCCCTTCTAAATATAACATCACCACCCTAACTTTAGCATGTTCACCTACTTCTTTAACCTCAAAGTACTGTTCTAACTTAGACCACTAGCCTCTGAAATTGCCACCATCAAAGTGTAGACACTCTACTCGAAAAGGAGTAAATCCAGTCTCCATAATACTTGCTATTGAGGATATACTCGAACGTCCTAAATCTAGCAAGGGCGATACAACTAGATATTCCTTCGCAGGAAATCCAAGAGGAGATCCTAAAATGCCCTTCTTTTTGTTTAACATCACTCCAACCGCTGGAATAGGAGGACTCTATCTAAAATATTACTCAAATAAAGAATAGAGCTCAGATCAAAGTTCAGATTGTACCTCCGAACATACCTCCGACTTGATACCTTCCTGGAAATCCTTCAACTGTGCGTCAATCCTTGCATCTAACTGAGTAAACTCAACTTGAAGTTGCATAAGCTCACCTTGCAACATTCCAAGTTCCTTCTGTATCCTCATGGTCACACCTTCCACTGCCATGCGAATCAAAACGGCTCTGATACATTTGTTAAGTAATAGATTGAAATAGTAGAAGATAAAGGAAGATTGAAAAGAGAATGAAAGATTGAGAAGAAGAGAAAAAAAGATAGAATATTGAAATTCAAATTTCTATTTTCATAATTGTTTCTAACTTAGTTACAGGTATAAAAAGAAGCCAAATAACTGACTATCTCAACGTAACAGTGAATCTCAACATCCTGTTTTGATAATAACGTATCCACAAAATGACCCATTTCACTAATACTAAAAATGCATCGTATAGCTAAAGTGAAAGACGACAACATAACAAAATAAAACACAGTGTTTGACTCAGATAATAACAATAATAATGTACATATAAAAATACTAAGAACCGTTGATTATTCCATAACACATCGCCTGTGATGGTGTACTGCCCTTTGATCACCACTTTTGGGGCTACCATTTTTCCTTCTTTTATTGTACTATCTGATACCTTATTCCATTACTTATTCCTTATTTATAACAGCCCCATAATTTTTCAATTTATTGTGCATTCGATCTTTTTTAGATCGTTGATTCAAATCTAGGAAACGAAAAGTGTAAATGCAAATTATTCCGTTTAAAATTTGTTATTTTGGGTCGATTGTTCTAAGGCTTTAGAGTGATTTTTACGTACTAATTTTTAATATTATTTTGTATTAGGTATTGATTTTAACACCTCCGTTCAGTAGTGAAGTCAGATCTTATTCGCACTATCGTTTTGGGTTAAAACAATGTAGGTTCACTTATCGTTTCAAATCTGAAAATTCGGTGATGTGGCACTGCCTTGGCCAAAGCCTTGGGGTGTTTCAAGGTTGGATTTTATCTATAATTTAATGTATTAGGTGCTATTTTTTGTATTTAGGCTTGTTTAAGGCTTAAGTGCGACAGTGCAAATTTTTACGGGTTAGGACTGTAAATTGCAAATTGAGGTGTAGATCCTAACTTTACGTAATTGGTTGTAAATTCTTAATATAAATTATTATTTGATATAAAATACTTGTTGTTTGGGCATGGTTGAATGCCCTAATAAACAAATTAAAAGTTTCTGAGAAGGTATATGACTTTAAAATTATTAACTAGGTGACTAAGCCCTTGACGGGATTGTTTGTACGTGAAATTGTTATATTTGGTTCTCTAATTAATTGCCAATGTTATGAATTATTGTATGCTGGTTGTGACATGCTTTGAAATTATGTTATATCGTGTTTATTGATTATTGGATGCATGTGTAATATTCGACATGCTATGCCATTGTTCAAATTGCACACTAAGTATGACTAGATTGTATCATATGTTACATACCAGTGAAACTATTGATTTGATTGACTGGATATATGCAAGTATGCAAGGCATACATCGACATTAATTATTGATATGCATGTTAAGCATGTCATTGTACCGAGATTGATTTTGGTAGCATGAATTGCTCATTGATTGAATGCCATTTTTAATTTGTACGGGTGGATATTTGTGGTTGACGGAGGAGTTCCGTGGAACTCCGACAACATTTAAAGTCCGTAATACTGTTGTCAGTGCACTGCGCTAGACTTGAGGAGATTGGGCAATTTATCGCATATTTATTGGAAGCTTGTTTGCATTTTTATCAGCAGCTTTATCTGCATACTATTATTGGTGGTTTTAACCACAACGGACTTAAGCCCTTAGTATTTGGAGTTCAGTAGACGGGTTCTAGGGAACTTGTGGTGTATAGCGGATGGTTGGGTAAGAACCTTTTGTATTACATCATTTGCATCATACATGTTAAATGTTATGGTTTGATATGAACTCTTATTGATATGAACTCCATAAGATGTCTTTATGGTCTTTTAGTTAATGCATATATGCATTGATTGATAAATTACTCTATTTATTATAGTCGTGTTGATCTCCTTACGTCTTACTGGATTGTTATATGTTTATTTAAATAGCTCTTAGACTCACACTAAGCTTTCATAAGCTCACCCTTTACAGTGTTTAAATTTTTTGGTAAACCTCGAAACTAGGATCGGACCTGGCATACGGAGTATCACCTCGGACACCGGATTATTTTTAAATAAGTATTTTTAATAAGTTCTTTATTGGTTTTGGATTGTAATTTTAAGTTTCTAATTTGTGGTTTGATTATTTTGTTTTGGGACTTCTATGCATGCATTATTCATTTGAATGGTTTGGATTTAATAACCAGTAATTGTATGTTATTCGACCTAAGTAAAATTTGACTCAATCAATGATTTTCTGTTCCATTAGATTACATCGAGTTTTTGCAAAGGAAAGAGACAAACCAAATGATTTTCTAAAAATGTCACTAATAACAATAAAATGAAGCCTAAAGTACACATGATCTAATAAATGAATGTTTAACCTAACTCAAAGTAACAAAACGATTTTCCCAAAATTAGTCAGTTTAGGATTGTTAAAAGTATTAGTAGATTAGCTTAGCCATTATAACGTCTAGGCCGGGTTAGGGAGGTTCTATAAATGTAGGAAATCAATGAGCTAATATGTACTTACATTTTTTTTGTGCAAAGACGGTTGAGGATAAATACAAACAATATTAATGTGAATAATGAAAATTTATTAAACAAATCTGTTCAAAAAATTACAAATAAAATAACGAATAAACTACCTTAGGGCATTAGATCCTAACATGAACATCATTCCCAATTTTAATCTTCGAGATTAATGGTAACCATAAATAAACATAAACAACCATTCTTGCAAACTTGCCTTTTGTTCTATTATCTATGTTATAGTCAGTCTTAATAACTTAGCAAATAGTACTACAAACTGCATTGAACAAACTCTCCTTCTACATTGCACTCAATAAACTTGGTAGTTTAATCTAAACCACCACATTATATAGATGATCACGAAGTGTAGAAAAGGATGGTGTCCATGGTTGCACCGTTAGAAACTGGTAAAAACCATCCTAAGTCCCTCGACCATCAATTTCAAATAGTCATCATCATCTTGGAACTTCACTAAATAGTAGTCACTTTCCAATTCCATCAATTGAATCAAACTTTATAGCTACCATAACACATTAATCTTGTTCAATAGGACATTGAATCCTATTTGCCTACCCAAGAGCTTGATCACTATAGTCTTGGCCATGCTCTTATGTATCAACGCATGCACTCTTTCTAAAAATTGGATCAAGGGTAAGCCATCAACTACTTCAGTGAGCACATCTCCATTTAAAATATTAATATCTTCTTTTTCCACCATCGACTGAGTCAACCTCAACCCATTGCCATTACTCGTCCATATGCATTCCATTTACCCAATAGTTTATCTCTGAATGATATCTTACCTTAGAACTTAATTTTCAACATCATAAAATCTTCAACCCTCAGCCCAACAACATTTTTACCATTATTGTCCCTCTTAACTTTTTTGGTCACCCTTCCAATACCAATATTGGAGGTGCAAGAATCATCATTACCTTAGGGTTATGACTCATGGCCCTTTTATTATTAACCTCTTGAGATTTTTCAATTTGGTTTAATTTTTATCACAAAGGTTCAAATAATTAAATATAATACTTTTTAATAATTTGTCATCTTTTGACGAAATAAAGTTAATATTATTTTTATAAAATATTTGAAAAATGATGCATATAAAAATAAAATATTATTTTGAATACTTATACCAAAAATATTTACTAAGTTGATTATATTTTAAAAGTGATCAAATACATAACAATATATCAAATTAATATATATTTTTATTTATACTTCATTTCTTTCATTTTGAATTGGATTTTAAGAAATTTTATATAAATAAGAAAACCAAATAGATTGAGCTCACCAATTAAGTTTTATATAAAGGATTTTTTTAAATTAAAGCTATACTTATTCAATTTAAATCATATGTCCAAACCTTTAGGAAATTTTAGATTTGTTGTATTATAAGAAATGAAGAGAGAATAACAATTTTGATTTTTGAATTAGAATGTAAACACAAATTTCGAGTTGACATAAGCCCTGAAAAACTAGAGCAAATTAAAGAATTTTAATCATAAAATTAAGTTACAATCACTAACTAAATCCTTTGGTTGTTTCTCTTCCACAAAGCTTTTATTTAAGGCTTAAATAAAAAGTGGTTTGGAGAGGAATAATGAAAACAATATAAGTAACAACGGAGTAATTTATTGATAGGAGGTTTAATTTTATACTCAATTGTTGGCAACCATTACTATAAAAACAAGATAAAAATGTTTAGTTTAGAGAACTATTAGATTTTATATTTGAAAAATCATTAAAATCATATGTGCTATGTTGGTTGGTTGGAGACATTGGTTCAAATGAGAATTTAGATTAAGTGTGCAAACATCAGATTTTCACGCATGGATATGTGGGTTACATCATTTATGATATTTTAAGGAAAAAGATTTGGTTTTTAATTTTGTAAAGACAACTCAATATGCTTTATTTGGAAATTTATGCCATTCATGAAAGGTTTATTTAAAGGCAATTGAAAAACTCATGGTTCATCAAAATAACCCAAAGCTTTAGCCAACCAAAGTTGGCAACTTCAAGCACTAGCTATTTTTGGGGTTTACCATATTTTGTGTTGTTTAAGTTTTAAAAACCTAGAGCCTACCAAGCTAATTGGATTACAAAAAAATATCCCTTTAAAAAAACTTTACATAGTGAGGAAATAACAATGGAGATAACTAAGCTAAGGCTTGTTTTTCTCTTTTCTTTTTTTTACCACGATTCCAAGGTTATGGGCAAATATTGTTAAATTTGATGACTTTTGGAAGCAACGTGAAGAAGAAGCTTGGAAGATTGCCCTAGCATCTTATGAACCGAACCCAGAAAATGTTACTAATCACTTGAACTACACAGTTAACAAGTAAATCTTATTATAATTTTCTCCTTTATCTCTCTTTTTCTTTTTTCTTTTCTTATGTATATTTAAAAAGTTCCATATATTAGGTATAAGTAAAGAAATTACAAATATTGAAATCTAAATCATAGACCTATTGTAGTAACTAATTGAAAATATTCACATGAATTAATTCAGCAAAACGCTTGGTTTTCTCTCATCTACATTATTGTCCATGTGAATTAAAATTTTTCATATTTGTATTCTATTACATTATCACCCGTAATATTTATAAGCTACAATAACCATAGATAATTAATTTAATGATCAAGTTCTCATAACTCACGTGGATGAGGGCCAAAGGTTCCAAATTAAATTCCTTTAAACATTTATATGATCCTAAATTTTTCTAGACTTTTATGTTAAAGTGGACATTAAGTATATCATCTTGGACGATTTGTTGTAGGGCTCTTAATAAAAGAAGTTCCAACAAAATCATAGAATTTAAGGGTTTTATTACTAATGACACAAGAAGATACTTGAGGGGTAAACACAAGAAGTACACTGGTCCATGCATGGCGACTAATCCGATTGATAGGTGTTGGCGATGCAGAGAGAACTGGACTGAGAATCACAAAAGATTGGCGCTATGTGGGCTTGGTTTTGGTCGTAAAGCTACTGGTGGAGATGAAGGAGATTACTATTTAGTGACAGATAATTCTGATTATGATGTTTTAAATCCCAAACCTGGGACTTTACGTCATGCTGCGATCCAGAATAAGCCATTATGGATCATTTTTTTGCTAAGGACATACACATCAAATTATCAAAAGAGCTAATTGTTCAAAGCAATAAGACCATTGATGGCCGTGGAGTAAATGTTCATATAGCACACGGATGTGGAATTACACTTCAATTTGTGCATAATGTCATCATTCATAACGTTCATATTCATCACATTATTGAAAGTCAAGGTGGCTTAATTAGGGACTCTGAAGATCACTACGGTTATCGAACAGTCGGTGATGGAGATGGGATTTCTATCTTTGGATCATCAAATATTTGGCTTGATCATATTTCCATGTCTGAGAGCCAAGATGGACTTATTGATGTAATACAAGGTTCTACTGCCATCACCATCTCAAATTGCCATTTCACACATCATGATCATGTAAGCTTTACCTTAAAATGCTCAACGAGCTACACATTTTGTCATCTAGTTTTAGTAACACACTTTCAAATTATATTTTTCAGGTGATCTTGTTAGGTGCAAGTGACACTTATTCTAATGATCAATACATGCAAGTCACAATTGCGTTCAACCATTTTGGAAAAGAATTGATACAAAGAATGCCTAGATGCCGATAGGGATTCTTTCATGTTGTTAACAATGACTACACTCATTGGAAAATGTATGCCATTGGTGGCAGCACGCATCCTACTATTATTAGCGAAGGCAACAGGTATATTGCCCCAGATGACCCCAATACCAAAGAGGTGAATGGAAATAGCTTTATTTAATTACCTTGCCATAATACACAATACGCAATAAAAAATGTATTTGTGGTTGTACCATTAATTTATTTTTGTTCATTGCAATTCTGTAGATAACCAATAGGAACTATGCACCAGAATCAGAATGGAAGAATTGGGTATGGAGATCAGAAGGAGACTTGTACATGAATGGAGCCTTCTTCAGAACTTCTGGGCCACCTTCACCTCCTAATTTGAACTTTAGCGAGAAAGATGTGATCAAAGCCAAGCCTGCAACATTTGTTAGAAGACTTACACGTTTTGCAGGGACTCTTAATTGCAAGAAATATGTCAAGTGCTAGAAATAACTCTCAATCTAGCCAAAATCTAAAAAAAAAAAAATCATTTTCCTTGACATACAAGAAATAGAACACACCATAAGGAAAATGTTAATATAGAACAAGCTAACATAATACATATAAATGAAAGCAATGTATTTTTTTATTTTTTATTTTTTTATTTTTTTGAACCGTGTATTATTTTATTTTTTAAATTTTAAAAAAAATGCATTAAACATAAAAAAATAAAAGGCTTAAATAGTCATTTAGCCCTTAAATAAAAGGCTTATATAGAACAAGCTAATATGGTACTTATGTTTTTTTGTCCCAACTTGGTACTTGAATTTTTTTGTCCACCATTCTGGTACTTTTTTTTGTAACACCGTTAAGTTTGGACATATGTCACTCTACAATTGCAACACATGTCACTAGTGACATCATCATCTAATAAATCGTTAAAAAATCCATAAAATTAATAAAATAAAAAATTAAATTGAAAACATGATTTTTAAGATTAAATTTCTACAATTATTCTAAATCAATTTTTTTTATGATTCCATTTGGGTTTCATTGATTGATTTTTCATTTTTCTTTTAATTTCTCTAAATTTTTTTCACAATTTTTTTCCTTACTTATTTTCAAAAAATCTATTCCTAAAACAAATTTTTTAGTAAAGATATTTTAAAGAAAAAGTAAAATATTATTTTTGAACCTTTAGTGATTTTAAACTTTCCCAATCTCCCTTTCAAACTAATTTTTAAAGGAATAATCCAAAAATTTTCAAAGCCTTAAACCCCAAAATCAAAACTTAAAAAATTACTGTTTTTACTTGAAAAACCATCAATTTGTTTTCGGTGTTTGTAATGTTGTTTTGGGTTTATGAAGAAGAGTGAAGACTTTTTGACACCCTTTTGATCCACTATTTTAATTTCTTTCTCACCCCAATTGAAAATAAAAACTATACTAAAGATAAACTAATCAATACCCATAAATATTTTAACCCAAGAGGGACAATTTTAAAGAAAAAGGGTCAAACCTAGAACCCTAATTAAAAACCCCTAACCTTACATCACCAACAAAATCAAGATATTGATTAGGATCATCCAATGCACTGATGGCTTCGAGAAGAGAGTGGATGTCGATATTCATATGGGTGGGCTTAGTTTCTTCTTATATGAAGAAAAAAAAGTTGTTTGTTATCCATTATTGTAGTAGAAATTGCTTTTAAAGCTAAGGCCATTGGCTTTTGTTGAAAAAACAAAGCAAAACTAGGGGGTTTTTAAAGAACCAAAACATTTTTATGTCAAGGGATTTTCAAAGCTAATGCTATTCACAAATTTTTATGTTTTACAGTTCCATTAGCTTGATTTTCAAATACCCTTTTGAATTTGAGAGTTCTTTTAAAACTTATGTTATATATGTTATATTAGGGACCAAATACCCTTTTGAATTTTGAGAGTTCTTTTAAAACTTATGTTATCTATGTTATATTAGGGACCGAGAAGAAAGTAGTGTTATTTAATATATATGTGATATTTAGTATGAAATTGAGTTGAAACATGTTACATAATATGTCAAAATGGTGAAATGATGATGAATTGAGAATGATGGAATGTGAATTGAACTATATGATGAAATTGGAAAATTTGTTACCCTATTAACTATTCGAGCAGAATCGACTATAGTTGGCATACCATAGGATTAGATTGTGAAACGGTTTTATAATTTGGCTTAGCCTATGATGCACTTATGTGCCAGTATATTTGCTTCTGTTTGTCCGATAATGTATCTCGTGTGTTAGTATAATTACTTCAACTTGTCCAATGATGCATTATGTATGCTAATATATTTCCTTAGATTTATCTGATTATGCACTATGGTGCTACATTGGTGTGTTGGTTGGTTAATTTATATATCCATCTTGAGTCCAAGTTCGGTTAATAGGGAATATAAAATATGATCCGGATGAATGATATTGGAATTTAATTGATAATACAAACTGATACTAGAAAAGAAAAATGGATTGGATATGTGGTAATTGATATGAAATGTAATTGGATTTGGTATATTTGATTAACTATGAAATGTGATATACGAAAACACGTGAAATACCGTGCGAATCAATTTTTACAAGCCCAAGGGCCAAATCGAACTCGAACGAATTAGTAGACTCGAGAAAGAAAATTTAATTATAAAATGAATGATTAAATAACATCAGATGAAATAAGATTGAATATCATAATGATGTATTCATGAGTATATGAATTTGAAATGGAAATTACTATATCTTTGTTAATAAAATGTATGGTATAGTATGTTTAGTTTGATTATTAGCTGAAATTGTGTTTAAGTATGGAATTTGATTTTTGATTCTGCAAATTGACTTGATTGAATTGTGGCATATTTGGATTGTATGCTTATATTAAATATGTTCATTTTGCGATTTCAATCATGGAAATTCCGCTGAGCTTTATCGTTCAGGGTATGATTTGTTTTCTTTGAGCGTACGTTTAAGTAAATCCAAAAGTTTTGTGGAGTGATCCAGCATCTAGCTTGTGGTCCCCTACTCAACAATGTTTGTATAGTCTTTTTTTGTTCATTATATGGCATGTACCTAGGTTAGGTCGGTTTTTACATATTGTATGAACTTGTTAACTTTACATTCTAGAATTGGTAATTTGGTAATGGCAAAAGGAATCGTTGAATAGATGAGTTTGGTATAGTTGAAATGCATGAGATGATGCAAAAATCGTGATCATATGTATATGAAAGTGTGTAAAAAAGGGTTAAATCAATTACAACATAATATTTACTTATGTATTTGAAAGAAATGGTGAAATGGCAGTAATATATATGTATAAGTTGTGTTAAATGCTTAGGAAAGGATATTAAATTGTGATATTTTGGCTTGATCAAAACTATAGAAAGGTTGCTTTGTATAAATGAGTGATTAGAATATGTACCAATTTGGACCATTTGGAAACAGACGGCCATGTCGCGATGTTGAGTTAGCAATAGAGTTTTCATAAGTTTGTTTAAGACCCGAAAATTATTGTTATACTATCATATGCTTATATCACTCGTGATTAAATGTTTAAATGGTATAAATTGAATGTAATTGATTGTAGTTGCCCTGAAAAAGAATGTGATATCCTATAGTTCGAACCTGACGATCGGTTTGGGTATGGTGGACAAAAAAAATTCAAATACCAAGTTAGGACAAAAAAAAAACATAAGTACCAAGTTGGGAGAATGTGTCAAATTCAGAGGCTAAATGAGTATTTAAACCAAAATAAAAAATTGATTTTAGAAAATCATAATTTACATTTATATGGCTTTAATTGTTTAGATTATTTATTTTCAGGTTGACTTTGAGCTCCTTGTCCCTAAGACTTTTATACCCTTAATGTCTAATCCAACAAGACTTGAACTTAGAATCTTGTCTCTTTTTTTTTCTTATATGGTGCTTCTATTCTTATTGCCGTAACTATCACTTAGAGTATGAGGACCTAAGCAAACACTAGACACAAGGCAAAAATTCTAGAATCAAATTTAGTAGAGTCACCACTAACCAATTAGAGCTAAATCAGTTAACCATCTATCGTCTAAGGTTTTAGAACTGTTCCTGTGTAAAAATCTTAAAAGCTATATTCTATTTTGTTACCATATTTTGGATTCGTGAGTACAATTACATGAAAGGCCATAGCACCTTTACAATGTTTGTTTGAAAACAATCCTACACGATT
This sequence comes from Gossypium stocksii, assembly GCA_020496765.1. Classification (NCBI taxonomy): domain Eukaryota; kingdom Viridiplantae; phylum Streptophyta; class Magnoliopsida; order Malvales; family Malvaceae; genus Gossypium; species Gossypium stocksii. The sequence goes on from CM035624.1 coordinate 125,499,461, forward strand.
CCATGATTAGGGGACTTTATATTGAAATTTTGAAAGAATCCAAAACAAACCTAAAAGTGAAATGTACAATCCAAAATCAAATAAAGAAGGGATCTAAAAGTCAACGAAACCTAAAGTTTAATATAAAAGACAAAACGAATAATAATTAAATTTAAACCTAAAATCTAAATTAAACTTTAAAACTTGAAATCTAATAAATTTAAATTCTAACATATTAAGACCTAAAATCTAATTTATAAAACTTAAAAATAAATTCAGAAAATCTAGAATTTTAAAATTTGGTTTAAACCTAAAGATACACTAAAAATCTAGCATCAAAGATCTAAAATATAAAATTAAATTAAATTAAATTAAATTAAACTTTAAAATTTAAAATTTAAAATTTAAACTCTAAAATGCACTAAAATAACTCTAAAGCTAGAATTTAATTTTCAACTTGATATCGAAAAATCCTAAAATATAAAATCTAAGGAATCTAAATATAAATCTCTAATATTTAAAATCCTAAAATCTAATGTCAAAATCTGTAACATGTCAATTTTTTGGGAAGAAATTCAGAGAGTAAGAAGACAGAAATTGCAAGAGAGAATGAGGAACAAGAGAGCAATTAATTCATCTATTTTCATAACTACCTTAGGTGTTCTTCACTTGTGATATAAGAGGGAAGAAACAACCCTTAACAGGCTGACAACAGTTAACTAAAATGGAGCATTTTGTGCTAATAATCTAAGCCAAATGCATCGTTTCATTAAATGATCCTAAGCCCCCCTTAAATGCAACGTTTTGTTATTACAAATAAAATAGAATTAAAAGGAACAACTAACATAACAACCATGCAAACAACACAATTAACAGTAAGAAAATAATCCATAACAAGTATCCCCTCTCGAAAAATATCATTGTCCACAAGGATCAAACTGCGGGTATCACTCCAATTCTCCCATGTCAAATCCTCTGGAAAAGTGTCTGCCCATTCCATAAGAACTTCAGTAACTGCAACATTCCCTTTCTTGGCTATCCGTCTATCTAAAACCCACACTAGTTCCTTGAGGAGGGAACCATTTGCATGAGTAATTGGAAGTAGGGACAAGATAACAGCAGTGCCAATGTGTTTCTTGAGCTAAGAGACGTAGAAAGTAGAGCGTATTCTAGCAGTGGTAGGCAAGGTCAACTTGTAAGAAACTATGCCCACTCGAATTTCCATAGGAAAAAGGTCCAAAATATCGAGGTTCTAGTTTTTGGTTCCTGAACCATTTCAATGAGTGTTGACATTAAGGCTGCAACTTCATATACACTAAGTCACTAATGGAAAATTCACTGTCAAATCCTTTGCTGTAACAAACTGCTTCATTCGATCATTTGTTCGATTTAAATAAAATCAGAAGAGCTCACAAACTCCCTTTCTACTCAGAAGACACTTATACCCCAACTAGATAGGGTAAATGGATAGGTGGTTGCTGCCCATATAAGGCTTCATACGGAGTCGTATAAATGATTGTCTGATAGATGGTGTTATACCACTATTCAGCCAAGAAAAGTCAAATGGCCCACTCAGAGGGTTCCTCCCTAAACATACATTGCAAATAGCACTTCAAGTGTTTATTCAAGGCATCAGTCTATCCATCCGTTTGAAGGTGATAGGCTATAAAAAGGCACAACTAAGTGCCAATATGTTGGAACAGTTCCTGCCAAAAGTGACTTAATAATTTCTTGTCCTAATCTGAAAAAATCGACTCAGGAGGACCGTGAAGCTTATATATTTACTACAAATATTCAAAGGCTATAAAAGTAGAATGGATGGCTTAAGGCAATAAAATGACCATATTTGGTCAACCGATCCACCACTACCAATATAGTAGTTTTTCCCTTGGAGAGTGGTAACCCCTCCACAAAGTCCACACTAATATCAGGCCAAGCCTTCTTAGAAAGTGGTAAAGGTTGCAACAACCCAGGATAGGTTGAATTATCTCTATTGTATGTATGAAAAACCACACATTCACGTGTCTATTTTTGTACATCCTTGGAAAGACCCTTCCAATAAACAATGTTAGATAGCTTGTGTCGAGCAGCTTGCACCTCCCAATGGCCCCCCATGATACCCCCATGGAATAGATCAACTAAGGTTATGCTAAAAGTGATATTGTTACCAACTACGACTCTCCCTTTTCTTTGAAGAAATGTACCATCCCATGTGTATTTAGGGTGGGAATGAGACTGTTTTGCAATATCCTAACAAATTTTCTGAACTTTAAAGTCCTAAGCATAAGACTCCAAAATTTAAGTCCATATATCTGACCAAGTGAGGTTAGACTGATTTGTGCACTGGAACAGTTGGCCTTCTTGCATATGAGGTTTGTGAAACAAAGCATCAGCAACTGTATTATGGACCCTTCCTATAGGCAATGGAGAAATCATAACCCAGCATTTTAGTGACCACTTTTATTGATAATGAGTAATGGCTTGTTGATCAGTAAAGAATTTAAGGCTTTGATAGTCAGTTTTAATAACAAAAAATGGTGACCAACAAGGTAGGATGCCATTTCTTGACTACCATAATTACAACCATCATTTCCTTATCATATATAGACAAAACTTGATGTTTGACACTAAAGGCCTTACTAAATAAGGCTACAGGTCTGTTTTCTTATTGCAGAATAGTTTCCACCCCTTGTTCACAAGCATCAGTTTCCACACAAATTTCCTTTGTAAAATTAGAAAGAACCAATACAAGTGCTTGAAAAATAACCTATTTAAGTTGCTGGAAAGTTGAATGAGCAGCATCTGTCCACTTCCAACTCTCTTCCTAATGAGTCTAGTAAGAGGAGCAGCTATAACTCTATAACCTTTGATTAAATGCCTATAATAACCAGATAACTCGAGGAAACCTCACAAATCCCTCAGTGAGTGAGGAACAGGACATGTGAGTACCTTTTCAACCTTGGACTTGCCCATACTAACAGTACCAGTAGCAATAACATGACCTAAGTACTCTACTTGTATAGTAACAAAAATACACTTTAACTACTTGACAAATAACTGATTAGCTAATAACAGTTGAAGAACTTCTCTTAAATGACTCAAATGATCCTCCCAATCCTTAGAGTACACAAGTATGTTATCGAAGAAAACGAGGACAAATTTCCTGAGGAATTGCTTAAAGACTTGATTCATTAAAGCTTGGAAAATAGAAGGGCATTGGTCAAGCCAAAGGGTATGACCAATAATTCATAGTGTCATTCATGGGTTCGAAAAGTAGTTTTATATATTTCGTTCTCTCACATCCGAACTTGGTGATAGCTGGACCTTAGGTCCAATTTGAAGAAGAAATTTGCCCCTCTTAACTCATCCAAAAGCTCTCTAATCATTGGGATAAAGAACTTATCTTTGATGGTGAACTGGTTGAGTTGCCTATAGTCAACACGCATTCTCCAGCTCCCATATTTCTTTTTAACCATTACAATGGGAGATGCAAAATGGCTATTGATGTCCCTAACCACACCTACATGCAACATTTCCTGAATCAAATTCTCAATTTCAGTTTTCTATATAGCGAGATGTCTATAAAGTTTCGCCCTTACTACTTTGCTCTCATCTTGCAAAGGTACTCAATGATCATGTAACCTATGTGAGAGAAGGCCATCAAGAGACTGAAAAACAACATCAAATTTTAGCAGAAAACTGTGTGTGTCTGGACTTGAGGTGGTCAGTGGTAAAGATAATGCCACTTAAGCACAAGCAAATAATACCATTATATATAAGGACCAATGATCATCAGACTGAGGCTCTTGGATAACTGATCACCAGATACCAATTGAAGACCCCAAGTAGAATACCCTTGAGCGTACATTGTTGTCCTAGGTGTTGAAACTGCATGGTCAAAAAGCCAAAATTCCACATAATAGAGCGTAATGATGATAACCACTGAACACCAAGCACTAAGTCACAACCTTTGACAGGTAGGGCCAGGACCCTTGGGCCTCCCATATGATTGATCTACATAAACCTTGAATGAACAAGTTTCCTCTACTAGCAGTAAACACCCTCAATTGATCTGTAGGTTCCAATGACAATTTCAATCATTTAGCCAGTTTAAAATCAATGAAGTCGTGTGTACTTCCTGTATCCATCAAAAGAATCACTTTGACTTGATCAATTTGAGTTATTAATCTCATGGTTTGATGGCCTTGAGTGCCTTGCAGTACATGCAGAAAAAGAACTGGAGAAGAATAAGGTGCTTCAGAATCGTCCACATGCAACTGTTCAGAGCAACCCAAGAATTCTACACCATTCACTTCTTGTAAAATTCCACAGTATCTTTCAAAAGATCAATTACCAATTGATAGAGTTGTGCTTTATTACACCTGTAGTCTAGAGTGTACTTAGTAGAACACCATAAACATAGCTGTTTTTTCCTTATATCATCCGTTTTTGCCTAAAAGAGGGATTTAAATGGTAGGTTAGAGCTAACAACTAACCCCCTGTTGTTTGTAGTCCAACATTTAAACTAAGAGGTTTAGGACCCTGGAAACTTGGTTTAGAATAGCTTGTGCGTGCACCATAAAAGTTAGGAAACTTAGATTTTGTATACCCCACCCCTTTACTTGATCATTATGCTCTTTCGAGGATTACCTTTCAAAATGGTCTCTACTTGTCGTGCTACTAAATAGCCATTAACCAAATTTTGAAGCTTAAATAGCTTAAGGTACTAACTAACCTCCAGTTGCAAATTACTAATAAAAATACATAAGGCGTGCATTTCAGAAAATTGAATCTAGTTCAGGAGACTTACAAAGTGGTCATGAAATTGATCCACAGTCCCTTGTTGTTTCAAAGAGACCAAGTTTTCCATAGGATCTTGATAGATGTCAGATAAAAATGAGCTTACAGGCCTCGGGCATAACCTTTCCAAGATAACTAGTGCAATCCCTTTACCTCTGTGCAAAAAAAAAATGATGCTAATCCAATGCCTTGCCCTCTAAAAGCAACATAACCATCCAGACCTTAGCATGATCTTCATGATCTTCAACCCCTTCTATTCCAAAAAGCTTCTTTAATTTTGACCACCAACCGCGAAAATCCTCACCGATAAAACGAGGACAATCCCATTTGATATGCTTGATCCTTGGCTCGATAGTATGAAACCGATGAATCAAATCTGCGGGTCTCATATTTGACTTTAGGGGCAGAATTAATGACTCTCGAGTAGGAAGTCCAGAAGGTGGTTCTCTTAAAAGTCTTTTCCCTTTGCCCTAACTTGAGCTTCCTACTCCAAGGTGTTGAGGTGACCTAAGAACTGCTCGAGCAATGAATATAGCACAATCCCCATGTCCTCCTTAAATCCTTTCTGAAACTCCTTGAATTGTGAATCAAGTTTAGCATCAATGTCAACCCTAAGCTGGGACAATTCCTGTCGAAGCTGACTCATCTCCTTCTGTAGTCAGGTTGTAATTCTGTTATTAGCCATGGATCGTGTTGGAGCTCTGATACCCTTGTTGTAACAGCCCCAATTTTCTATAGTGTCGGAAACAGTGATTCGAGATCACTAAATCTAACAAATTTAAAATTTTAATAAATTAATATTTATGAGTCAAGTGTAACATTAGAAATATTTATGAATTAGTGAATTTTGAGAATTAAAAGAATTTATTAGGTGAAATAGGTCAAAAACGAGGTATCAAGACCTCGAATTCATAAATCAAGCCATAAATATTTTTTGAAATATTTACGAAATGTCATTAAGTTATTACTAAAGTTTCGTTAGAAAATTTTAACGTTTGGATAGTTAATTAATTAAAAAGGACCAAATTAGAAAAGGTGTAAAACTTGTTAAAATGATTAAATTGTTTAAGTGATAAAGAATGAAGGACTTAAAGGACAATTAACCTAAAATCAAATAGGGTGGATGGCAAGGGCAAGAAAATCAGCAAGAAAATAAAGTGACATAAGGGCAAAATTGGAAATTTTACAAATTAACTAAATAAAATAAAGACTAAATTGAAAACTCTAGAGACATCACCATTCTTATTCAGAAAAAATGCCATAACAGGTCTGGAATAAGCTGGTTTTCATATTTTTGCACCATGTTAGTTCAGTTCTTGCTTTTTCTTTGTAATTTTTATGTTTTTATAACTTTTACAATTAGGTCCACCTATCATTAGTTTTTTATTCCATGGGTGATATTGAAAGTTGCCATGGATTAGTGTTGTATGTTTATGATAAATTATCAAGGATTTGAAGCTTTAAATTCATTATATGATGAATTTATTAAGTGATTTTAATAGAAATTGATTTTTAGGATCTAATTGTGAAAAGTTTAGAATGAGGGTCTGATGTTAAAATTCTGAATGCCAAAGAGTACATAGTAGTTTATAATGATTGAATAAAGTGTAAAAACTAAATTGATGGGTTAATTGATCAGGAACTAAATTGTAAAAACTAAAAATTTAAGGTAAAAGTGTAATTTCAAAAATTAAAGGGCATAAATTGTGAAGTGAATTAAAATTAAATTAGATGCTAATGAATGGAAAATTTTATATTATAGACCAAGAGCTTAAAGAAAGTCGTGGAAAAGAGGAAATAGCTAATTAGTCTCTGAATTTTCTACAACTTCTGCAAATTGGACCAAGTAAGTTCGTATGGTTAAACCTTAATGTTTATGTGTCAAATTAATGATTGGTAATATATATATTTATATATTTATTGTTAATAAATAAATAAATTATTGTTGAAACTATGAAATTGAATTGAAATGATTAAGAATGGAACGTCGGATTGAGTATAGTTGTTCAATATAAAGGATGAATTGATGGATAAGACCATGATTGGACCATGGCAATGTTTAAAGGTAAGACCATAGCTGGGCTATGCCATTTTAATGAAAAAACCATAACTGGGTTATAGCATAAAGAAAACGATGTACTCATATCCGTAACTCGTTCTCTGATTTGGAATGACTTGGTTAGTAACATAGAAAATTTATGTATATTTATGATTATGAATTGTTACTGAAATAGATATACATGAATATTAATTGTTTTAATTATTGTTTAATGTGTATGATAAGTGGAATGAGGTAAGTATTTGATATTATGATATTGAATTGTGAATAAACGAGATGCATATTGAATTAAGAAAATGAAATTGATATGTGATTATTGATTAAAAATTGAAGTGGTTGAATTGAATTATTGAATTATTATCGTATTGAATTGGAATATGAGAAATTGTTATTGAAAATGAATTGAAAAAGTATATTGAATACCCTATTAACTAGTCGGGCTAAGTCAGATATAGTTGGCATGTCATAGGATTGGAAGTGTTCAGGGATATTTCGACCTCGAGTCAATTAGGAACTATATATGTCGTATTAGGCACCCTGTGTGTCGTATCATTGCTTCTGATAAATTGATTAGGTACTGAGTATCGTTTGCTTCGGCAATATTGATTAGGCACAATGTGTCGTACTAGTGTGTTTGGTTGGATCCGTGTATCCGCTAACGTCCAAGTCCTGTTAATAGGGGTAAACAAATGAATTGATTTTATCATTGATATTGAATATAAATTGGAATGAGATATTGAATTGAATTATATAAATGAAATGCATGAATTATGAGTTCATGAAATGGATACTGCAATTGTATAATGAAATGTGAAAAACTATTTAAGATAACAAATTAGTGAGAATTGAAAGTGCTACGAATGATCTACAAATGTATGTGAATCAATATTGAAAGACTTATGATTATTACTAGTATATACTTGAAATACATGGAAATAGTATTTACTTAATATATATATATATATATTAAAAAGAGATATGTAAATATGTGATTATCTTTGATTATGTTGACACAAGGAAAGTATATAAATGTATATGGTAACATATCGAGAACATAAGTTTATCAATATTAAATTTATATGTAAGATGTGTAAGTACGCTAACTATTGTTGTTGCTTGATAGACAAGTGCCAAGCTATTAGCTGAATAGAAATTTGCTTATTTATTTGATGCACTGAAATGGTAAGTATTTAAATGAAAATAGTTAGTATTCATGAAGGAATGGTAAGGTTTAGAAAATGTAATTTCTTATGGAACGAATTATTATATGTCCAATTAGAATAAGGCTTGGCTAACTGCATTAATTTATTACCGTGACTGAATGATATGCATATGGAATAAGTGTGGAAAAATTAAAGTTATATAAAATTTTACTAAGCTTGAGGGTATAAGTCTATGTGTGATAATATGGATTAGTTCACATTATGAATTAGTGAGAAGAGTTTTATGAGTATTACAGTAACATTATTGGATTATTTTTATGTGTAAAGTTTTATAATTGAAATAAATTAGTATGATTAAAGACTATACAAGCTTATTAAGCAATCTCTGCTTACGTATTTGTTTTATTTATTTACCTTACAGATTATCAAAAGCTTGAATGGGTTGGAAGCTTATCGTGGCCATATCACACTATCCATTGGTTCTATCAGTAATTATGGATGAGTTGAATCAGGTTTTAATGCCATGTATAGGTTATTTTGATTATATGTTAGTCTATAGGTGTTATGTGGTTATTAGTTATTTAATTGGTTTACGTTTTGGTATTATGGTAATTGCATGATTTGCCCTATAATGTTATATGATTGAAGGATGAAAAGTAAAATAGTAGTCGAAAATGTATAAAAGGTGTATAAAATCCTATTGGTTAGATGTGATTATATAGGTATAATGATAACTAAATTCAAGAAAATTATTTGGTAATAAATTGCACATACGTGTTTGAATAGATAGGTAAGTTTGGATATAAAGATAATGTGGTATGTTGATCTCGACATTTTAAAATGTTTCGAGGATCTCCTTGTCCTCTTTACCTCTTCGACACTGGTAAAACCTTTCTGGAAATGGGGGTTGAATTATGGGCAATGGGGGTTTCGTTTGGACTTGTTCATCGTTCCGGGGCTTTTCTTGGGCGGAATCTTGGCCAAGATTTCTGGTAAGAATTAGTTCCAGTACCTTTCCACTTTGCAGCGTCAGTGTATTTGCATGTTGTCTCGGATTAGGTTTTGTTTGTGACGGTAGTTTCCCTTGAGAGTTCAATTTGTCAACTGAAATGGTCAATTCTCTGATAGACGCCTCACTTTCTGTTGAAAATGTAACACCTCCTCCCTGTATTTGTCACCAAAATAGGGTACGAGGTATTACCGGGAGTTTACCGAATTAATTTTTTCGTTATTACGAGTTAAATACTATTCATTTATCAAAACATGTTATGACGTCCCTTAGATGGGTCTCCGAAGCCCAAAACATACATCGGGACCAAACCGCGATTTAATCGAAACTATAGGAATTTTTTTTTCAAGATTAACTCAATATAACCCCTTTATAAATATCTAACCTTCCCTGCAAAATTTAAACCGAGACTAATCCAAATCAATCAATCTAATTCAACATATTTTCAAGATAGATCTATGCATATTCATAAGATAACCTCATCACATAACAAAACCAAGATTTGTTAGCCACACCAATGGCTAACTTTACATTCATTTCACATTAACATTTACTTTATTAACTTATACATGCCCTTGATTTCCAAAATAAAGTTTCTTGATATACCAAAATGTGGAGACTGATAGTGTGATGTGTCTCCGACTGAATCTGACCTTTGAGCTCTTAATACTACAAAACAGGGAAAAAGGAAACAAGGTAAGCACATTGTGCTTAGTAAGCTCATGTAACAAGAATTATAACCTAATATTTTCAATACAATACAATAAACATTTATACATCCATTCAATGCATTGTTACCCTAACATGCACAAACTCAACATTCAAGTTAGTCCAATAATTTCAATGTATCAATAATATATACCATGATTGATGAGCTCATCAATACCATGATTGCCACTCCATTATTATTTTCCCATATTTATCCCGTTGAATTTCTTAGAATTTTGATGGATTTTCAGGGGTACACTTTAGTGTACAAATCCGGGTCCGTCAATTCATATTCATGTACGCACATTTCCATTTCAGAGAGCACACTCCCGCAAACCTCATTCTTACAGCGGGATTACCAGTCCAAGCTAAATCCCCTGTAATATAAACTCATAAAGTATTGTTGGGATTACCAGTACAGGCTAAATCCTCTGCAACGACAATTACTTTAATGAGCTTGGATCTGAATTACCAGTCCAGGCTAAATTGAGACCCTAATTCGGATTACCCGTCCGGGCTAAATCCATTTTACACATATTCTTTGGGATGGCTATATCAGGATAGGATCACCCGTTCGGGGTAGATCCTTTTTACTGTCAATTCTTTTTCAAAGACCCATCAAATTTTCCTTTCATTCAACCGGAATTTCTTCCCCTTTTTATCAAATATATCAATGTTTCATCGATTATCATAGAATGAACATTCAAATCATATTCACATCAATAACATACATTTCAAGCATTTAAGAATATAATTCAAGTTACACGAACTTACCTCGATACTTGTTCGTATACAAAAATCTACTAATCTCGAACTTTTTCCTTTCCTCGATCAAGCTTCATATTTGATTCTTCGGGATTTGGTGTAAAAATCATGAAATACCAGCTTTAATAAACCCTTAGGACGTTTTTGGCTGAAGAAAATGAAGAAAATATGAAGAGAATACTAGCTTCCCAATTTAGTCTCATTTTTATTTTAGTAAATTTTGTTATTTTCCCATTTTGCCCTTATTTCATTAATTCTTCTGATTTTTCTCAGCTTATGCCGCCCAAAATATCTCCTTTGGGCCTATTTTCACTTTAAGTCCCTCCTCATTTGACAATTGAGCTATTTTACCTTCTAGTAACTTCTACACCCTTTTCAATTTAGTCCTTTTTATTTAATTAACTACGCAAACGATAAAATTTTCTAACGAAATTTTAATACCATATTACTAACATTTCTTAAATATTTATAAAAATATTTCTAACTCGTTTTTGTGAGATCGAGGTCTTGATACATTGTTTTTACCCAATTTTTTCAATAATTTTTATTTTCTAACTAACCACTAAATCGGTAAAATTTTTCTATTGATATTTTTATACGATTTTCCTATCATATCAATATTCATGCAAAAATATTAAAATAAATTTCTCTTTAAATCGGATTTGTGGTTACGAAACCACTGTTCCAATAACCTTGAATTTAGACTATTATAGAAAATCATTCATTTCTCTTTGGAAATTGAGAGTTTGTTGTTGAAAATCAAGGACATTAGCTGCTGATTTATTGACCAAAGTTTCTAGAGAATTACCTGAATCTCGAGGCTGTTGTGGAAACTGATTTTGGTTTGATTGGTTATATCGTGGATTGGCCCCGTAACTCAAGTTAAGATGGTCCCTCCATCCTGGGTTGTAAGTATTAGCATAGGGGTCATATTGCCTCTGTGGTGGCCTAGGGAAATTTCCCACGGTATCTAAATGAGCCATAATATCATCATACAAACTGGGATATGCATCAGTTATATGTTCAAGTGCAGCACATATTCCGCATAACCAAGCTGGTTTTGCTTTTTCTGCAACAAGAAAGCTCACAATGTTAGTAAGTCTATCAAGTCTATCTTCTATGGTAGAATTACTTAGTTGGTGAACCCTTTTAGGGGGTTCAGTATTGGCTCAGAATTGCTAAGTATTTGCAGCCATCGTAGAGATCAAGTCTCTCACTTGTTGGGGAGTCATGTTGAGCAATGCTCCTCCACTAGCGCCGTCTACCATATTCATCTCCATTGGTTTCAAGCTTTCATAAAAGTATTGGAGGAGAAATTGTTCTGTTATACCATGTTGTGGGCAGCTTGCACACAACTTCTTAAATTGCTCCCAATAATCGTAAAGACTCTGATTCCTTTTGCCTTATTCCAGCTATTTCTCTCCTTAACTCGGTTGCACGTGATGTTGGAAAAAACCTTTTGCAAAACAAACGAGAAAGATCAGCCCAAGTTGTAATAGATCCAGGAGGTAAATAAAATAACCATTCCCTAGCTGAATCTGCTAGGGAAAAAAGGAAAGTACGCAATTTAATTTGATCCTCAGTTACGCCTTGAGGTTTTATACTAAGACAAACCATATAAAACTCTTTCAAATGTTTATGGGGGTTTTCATTTTGTAACCCACAAAAAGTTGGCAGCAACTAAATTAATCTTGACTTTAATTCAAAATCAGAATCTACATTAGGATACGCAATGCACAACGGCGGTTGTTCTGTCGGAGTTTCGGCCAGTTGTCGAATTGTTTGAGCCATTGGTCGATGTGATGGATTATGGTTTTCATTAACCCTTGCGTCAAGCACTTCTTCAGGTGAATTGACTTTTACTATTTTACTTTCAAATGTTCGAGCAGGTTTTCGTTAACCCTAGACTCTACTTCGTCGTCGATTCTGATTTCTGGCAGTGGATTACTTTAAGTCCCAACCACTGCTGACTGTTTTTTCCTTAGCTTTGTTTCCTTGTGATTAGCTCTCGCGGTCTTTTCAATTTCTGAGTCAAACACAAGAGTGTTTGGAGCAGATCTGGTCATTGAAAACAAAAAATAAGATTAGTACGTTGTCAGTCCCCGGCAACGGCGCCAAACTTGATGCGGTCGTTGAGAGCATTAAAAATATTATATTCCCTACAAAATAATGAAAAAGAATAGTAAATGGGAAGTAGGATCGAATCCTTAGGGACTGGACTGCTCGAATGCTTGTTCCTCGAAATCCTGGGCAAAATTTTGCCCAAGAAAACTTGGGTTCCTGAAAAAATAAAAAAACAGAATTTTAAAGTTTTTAATCCGTGAATAAAATAAAATAAAGAAGAAATTAAAAGATGAATTGAATTTTCAGAAATTAAAAGTAAAAATAAAGTTGAGAAAAAGATTTCTTATGGTAATTTTCCAGCCTCCGGTTGCCTCGATTCGCCTTGGGTTTAATCATTGGCTTTTAAGTGACCATTCTTAAGCAGAATAAGCCAGTTATAGTGGAAGAGGACGCCTACAACCACCAGCTCTAATAATTTAGACTTAAGATTTGGCGAAACCTGACTCTAGCCAACAATCACTTCTGTGGGATCATCTTATGCTAGATCATCACTTCTCAATGGTGAATCCCATGCCATTTTGTCTCATGGGCTCGCCAACCTCTGACACAGTAAGCTAACGAGCCGACTGTGCAACCTTCCCAAAATATACAAAGCAGTAGCCTTTCTACACGTTGAAAAGATCACCTATTAAGGGGCACGGACAGAAGCGTCAGCCTCGTAATGCGGAGAAGCGATGAATACCCTGTTGAGAAGGCTAAGCGCGGTTTCTAAACCTCATAAACCTTTTTGGGGAATTTCGACAACCTTCAGCTAAATTAGATTTAGTGGCTCATAATTTTTGGGGAAAAACAAATAAAAATAATGGAAAGGGAAATTTTTTATAGAAATATGAAAAGAACAAAAAGACTGAATTTATAGAGAAGAAAGTATTTACAAAAAAAGATTGATAAAAATTGAGTCACTTCATCCCCTATTTATAGTGCTAAGAAAGATAGTCTAGTTGTACTTAAATTCCTAAAGATAATTACAAATAATTAAAGATAAATAAAGATAAATAAAATAAATCCTAAAATTAAATAATCCTAAATAATCCTGAATGATTATCCTAATTTAATTGAAATTAAAATAGAGTCTTATGATTCAAAATCTCTTCTTTTTACATTTTTAGCCCTTATGTCTTTCATGCTTGCACTTTTGGCACCACATTTGTCGCATGTTGGCCCATTTAATCTTCAAATTCACGCTTTTCACCCTTAATTTTACTTTTACCTCCAATTTAGCCTTTATAAGATAAAAACCATAAATAGCTCAAATTAGTAGAATCATACTCGTGATAAAAGAGGGAAGAAAAAATCCTTAATAGCCTGGCAACGGTTAACTAAAACGGAGTGTTTTGTGCTAACAATCCAAGCCAAACGCATCGTTTCATTAAAAGATCCCAGCCTCCCTTAAACGCAGCATTTTGTTATTACAAATAAAACAGAATTAAAAGGAACAACTAACATAACAGCCATGCAAAAAAAAAAATCCATAACAAAATCAAAATAGAAAGTTATCTTAAAACCCAACTCTACTAACTTAATATCAAATTCTATTAAACCCTAAAATCTAGTCAAAATATTTGGAAAAGAAAAATTGAGGATTTCTTTAAAAAAAAAATCGAGTTCGTTTACTACTCGCACATTAACTCACCAGCTTTCAAGGTGGATTTATACCCTATCATTTTTTTTCAAATTTTAATTTAATTTAATTTATTTTTTAATTTCATTTCTTATTTCAAAATTATAATTTCAAAAAAAAAATATTAATCATCACTTCTTTAAAACGTGTTCAGTTTTAAACTTAATATTTTTTAACTTCTACCAACTAATTGCAGATTTCTACAATTATATTCCTTAAAATTAAAAATAATAATTTCTTGAAAAAGATACATGGGCTGTGATGGAGCCTGAAATTTTTGAGGGGGTCAGAATTAAATTATATATTTTTACGATAATAAAAATGTAATATTATTATTTTAATAGTCTATTTCTTTATAATTTTTAAATGATTAAATCAAATTTAAAATTTTATAAATTATAAAGAGCCTAAATTAAAATTTTACCAATTTAGGGGGCCATAGCCTCCTGGGTCTCCACTACGCTCCACCACTATACATGGGATAAAAAATTTAATTTTATTTAATAAAAGAGTAATTATTTGATATATAGCCGGTGAAAACTTTTTACTTTATGAGTGGAATTGAGATTTTAATACATGTGTTATTGATATTCTTATAAATAAAATTATTTTTAATTTAATTAGTATTGTGATTATATATTTACTGGAAATGAATCGATCTAGTAAATTAATATTTATTAAAATTATTAAGAAATTATATTTATATATACCATACAGCAAGTGATAAAAAAGTAAAAAAAAATATTTATATTTTTATTGTTAATATTAATTACTTTTTAATTCAAATCATTTATCATTTAAAAAAATATATAAAAATTAGTTTTTATCAATGGGAAATTAAAAATCAAATATTGCCTAATGCAAAATATTTTTAAATGCTATGGCATCTAAATAAAAGTAAAATATTAACATAGTTATTAATATTGTTGATGGATGATTCACTAATAAAGTAAAGATTCTTATGAGTAATAAATCTCAAATTTATATATAAATTTTGGTTTAATATGTAATTGTATATATAAATTTTTATTTTATATAATTTTATACATGATATTTTGATTTGATCCAGTTCTCACAAATTATTAAACACAATTACTAATGTAGTATCATTTTATGTTTATATATTACATACAGAAATAATTATATTTATCAAATATAAAAACAAATTGATATATTTATTTATTTAAATGTGTATGATTGAATCAAAATTAAAACTTTATGTATACATTCGAATTACAATCAATATTTCATGTGTATAACTGCTCCAAATTAAAATTTATGTATCAAATTGATCATATTAATTTTATGTCAATTACCGAATATGAAATTGTTAGATTTGAGTTATTAAGCCTGTTATATATCAACATTTAATATTAATTTTTCTTTTCTTTTTTCTAATTCAATCATATGTTAGTTTTAGAAATGAGACATCAGTCCCCTTTTTCTACCAATTACTTCGTCGTCTTCTTTATGATTAGTTATGTCTTTGACTTTTATCTCCCCTAAATATTTAAAAAAAATCAATTTAATCCATTTAGAAATATTAAAATTACAAGTTAATCTGTTCTAAAATTGCACTCTAACCTCTCAAAGTAGGAAAAAAGTTCTGTTTAGTCCCTTAAAAAAATAATATAATTATATATTAATATATGATAAAATTATATTTTGATCTCTTAAATTTTATAATTTAATTCAAACACCTCAAAAAAATTTCTAACTTCGATCGTGATCTTGAGTCTATTCAAGAGCATGATCATCTTAATTATTTACTTTTCTCCATTTATAAGAGTTTTTATTTTTGGAACTAATTGATTTTGTACCAAAAATAAAAATTCCTTACTGAAACTTTGATTCAAATTTAGAGCATTTTCAAATGAGACATGAAACTCAAATACTCTCATTAGGTCAACAAATGTATATGGCAGTTGATTTATAATAAAATGAACATCTTTTGAACTTTCGATTCATATTACTTTGTACAAGAATCTAGATAATGATAATTTATTTCAATTAATTCATTTATCTAATTTATTATCTCTCCCCCTAATGTTGAGAAAACTATATTCGAGATAATAATCGAAAAAATTGCATAGTTGAATCTCCAATTAGTTAAAAATATTTAATAACCAAAGGAGAATATATACCGCAATCCAAAAATTTTAAAATAATAATTATTTGACCCTAACCAAAAGGCAAATATAATAATGAGTATTTATTCTAGTTTATTGGCTTGATGCATACAAACATAGTTACGGATAAAATATTATATCTCCATACAAATACAATTTTTTTAAAATACAATTTGAATTTGCTTGCAAATATGAATCCATATTTTGGGTAACTTGCAACTAAAATAAGTGACAAGTGCAGGAAAATAACAATGAACACTAAAAATTTGTTATGTAGTTCGAATTCCTCCTACATCTGCAAGACCTTACTCAAATGATTAATCCATTATTCTTCAACATGCACAAGTAACAATTTAAGTCTAACGACTTTTCATGTAGCAACCTCACACTCACACACAAATCTATATCACTCTTCAATAGAACTTTTCATTGTAAGCTTAACCATAAAACCAAGTAACTTATTTGAGTTTTACTTAAAAATGTACACTAAATAATCCTTGTAAACTTAGCCGTAAAACCAAATAACTTAGTTTTACTTAAAAATGTACTCTAAATAGGCTAAGAAATGATAAATGCTTATTCTCATACAAACTAATTAATGCAAGCCTAACATGTATAGGAGTTTTAAACTTGCTAAGGTACATGTCAATACTCTATAGCTTTAACTGTAACAACATATATAAACTTAATTTTAAAAAACACTTATACAATGTTATATCCTTTTTATACTACATAAATTAAGTAAAAAAATAATATAAAATTTATAAAAAAAGTTTTATAAATAAATATTATAATATTTTTATAATATATAAATTATTTTTTATAATAAACCTTTTGACTATAATTTTAAAAAAAATTAGGATTTAAAAATTATATATTTTTTGTTATAACTTTATAAAATACACAAATTATTTTTATAATAATTTTTTTCATAACCATCTCAAACACTCATACGTGTTCATACTTATAATATAATTTTCATAATTTATATAAAAATAAAATATTAAAATTGAATTTGAGAGTATAATTACCTGTGACCATAATCCTTACCTTCCTTTACAAATTGGAAAATGTAATTAGAGTGCTCCAATAAACCCAATTTCGTGAGACCCACTAATTATAATGGTTAACTAAACATATCACCATTGTGTACATACAAACAATTATACCAAATTTAATTATTAAGTGACTTTCAAAACACCACCTTAACATTGAAACACTTCTATAATAGTTAAAATAACAGACAAAGAAAAATCACACCATCATAAGGTACTGAATACCTACATATTCATAAAATCCAACAACTCAATTTATAACAATAAAAAAAATTAAAAAATAGATCTTCAATTATAAAAATTTAAATTCAAATTTAAGTATATTTAATTATTTTTATAATATTATAAGAAAAAAAAGAAAAGAAAGCATTTACGGTTAGATGAGACACGTGTCAGTTGAGGAAGTCTTTAAAAGGCCTTCTTGGATTTGGGTTTTAAGAATTAGATTTGAGATTTGGTTAATGAATATGGGCTTTTAAGCTAATGGGTTTGGGTTTTATGAGAAATGAGAGTTGAATTTTGGTTATTAATTTATAAATATAATTATTATTAGTGCTTTTCATGAGCTTGGATGAGACAAGTTTAGGTGCAGTTTAGGTAAAATATTGATATATTTTATATTTGTTTAAAATCGACTCAACTGAAGATATTTATATTATTTTTAAGTTTATATTTAATAAATTTATATATTTTTTAATTATTAAAAATTTTAATATAAATAATGTAATAGGCCAATTTTGGCATAGGCCCGAAAAATAATAACCGAAGCCAAATGATGCAATCGGTTGAAAACAAGCCAAAAAGGGCCAAATTGAAAGATAATCATTAAATTGTGGCCAAATCAGAAGGATAGAGAAAACCAAGGGGTTATCAAATTTTGTTGACTTGGTAAAAGGCTAAAAATAAAAAGATTTTATTTTATTTTATTATTAAATTAGTTAGGCTATTTTTAGTAAACCCCATATATATAAATAGGGGTATCTTGTTCTTTAAATGGGGGGAAGTTACTTTTAGTGTTCTTACTTTCATTTGGAATTGGATTATTCTTTCTTTTCCTATTTCTATTGGAATTGAATTATTTTCTTTTCTCTTTCAATTATGTGAGAATTTTGTCCATTTCATTTCGATTTATTTGTTTTTTTCTAAATTCATCCAATTACTTTTAGCCCTTCTGTTTTTTAGTATTTTGCAATTAAGTTTTCATTATTTTTTTGGCCCTAAAATTTGTTTTGACTGTATTTGGTCCTCCTTGAAGCTGTGCGTTTTGGAGGTGGGGATTATTTTCCTTTTGGTCCCTCCTTGTTATTCGCAAGTTCAAATTGGTCCATTTCCTTTTATTTATTTTTTGATTTGCCCCAAAATTTTGCTTTAAGGTTCGATTTAATCTTTTTTTATTTTCGCTATTTTATTATCAAATTAACTAATTTAATATATTATTGCTATTATTATTATGTTTCTATTTATATTTATTTTGTTATTCTAATATTATTATTATTTACCTAATTTTTATTTATCTATTTATATTTCTACTAATATTATTACTTTTTTATTTTTTTATTTCTTTTATTTTATTTTTTCCTTATTTTATTTCTTATTTTTTCAACTTTTCCCTTTATTTTATTATTTAAATTTTTTTATTAATTCTCACTTATTTACTTATTGTATTGTTGACCTTTTTTATCTATTTCTCTGTGATTATTTTGTTCTTATTATTATTGTTTACGTTTTCACGTCCATTTTATTTCTATTACGCATATCTTTAAAACATTACATTTTACTCAAATTCATAAAAATGATTCTTCAAAACAAGGCAATGCTTGATATTTGTAGAGCTTCGAGAGAATCGTGCCCTAATTTACTGGGCTTTGATTTTTTCTTTGAACCTAAGTAACCGAGTACCCTTTTGAAATCAAAACATATAAGTTTCAAATGAAAGCTTATTCTCGGGAATTCGAGATGTTGCATCCTAACTCACTGGATGTGACATTTCGCTATCTCAAGGTAAGGATTTCCAAAAATAATGGCAATATTCTGCATTTGGGAATTTTGAGAAATTATGCCCTAACTTACTGGGTTCCAATTTTTTCAGAAAGCCCAAGTAGTTGAATATCCTTTTTAAAAATCAAATGACAGGCTTAGTTTCGAAGGTTTGAAGTGTTGCATCCTAACTCACTGGGTGTGATATTTTATTTCTTCGAGATAAGAGGGTCTTAACTTTCAATTCAATTTACTCAAATTTTCTTTTAAATAAAAAGATCGTATGTCAAAATCTTTTCAATTTTTCGACACCAAAACATTAATTAATCAATTAGGTACCAATTTTGGGCGTTATGAGGGTGCTGATCCTTCCTCGTACGTAACCGACTCCCGAACCCGTTTTCTCAAATTTTGTAGACCAAAATTATTGTTTTAATAAATTAGAACGTTTTATTAAAGCGATCAATATTTAAGGTGGCCCAATCACACATTGAAAAAAGATTGGTGGCGACTCCATATATTTTAAAGTCGATCCCCGTTTTTTTCAAAATAGAAAAGGGTTTCGACAAACAACTTACCATATTTTTTAATATTGACATTATAATATTATATACTATTGTAGATTTAATTTTATGTATTATAAACAAAATGTATAAAAATAATACAAAATAATATATTATAAATTTACAAAACAGGTTGACTGAGTTGGATTCTGACCTTAAATTTTGAACTCGAGTCCAATTTATATTTTAAACAAGTATACTTTTTTTACTCAAACTCATTATTCGGGTATAATATTTTTGTCCAAATCCTTCTAAATTTCAAATAAAACTTTGAGTTTAGGCCGATAACTCAACTCTTGAATATGTTTAATTATTATATATAAAAATAGATTAAGTCGAGTTTGCACTCCAAAAAGTCGAAAAATCTCTATAGAGAGAGACAAAAAATAGTAACATTTACAAAAATTAACAGCAAAATTGCAACAATAAAAAGGGGGCAAATAAACAAATATCGAAAATTTTAGGAATAAAAAAATAAATATTATTTACAAATACCAATATTACCTTTATTTAATTATGATCGGAACTAGAAATGTGTATTAATAGATTTAAAATTACTATAACTTATTTCAAAAAAAAATAATATTCTTAAAATTTCCCGTTAACAAAATCTTTTTAGAATAACGCAAAGTTAGCATTTCCCTTTACAGCTTGCAGATCTGATTAAATTACTCAAATTCTGAAAATTTTGTACCATTAAAAAGTAATCAGTAATTAATTCAAATTAGTTCCCCGACGCTTATTGTTGTATTTTTCTGACATTTAAAAAATGTCTGAATTATTGTATTTTTTAAATGTCAATGAATTAATTATTGTTTTTTTTCTTTTTTTTATCATTATATGGGTAATAAATTAAAAGAAAATTGAACCCGTGTTTTAGTCTGATGGTCAAGATATTCACCGTCCTAGGTATGATTTGAGTTCAAGTCATGTTATTGCTAGGGCTTTTCCTCTTTTTATAATTCAAAAAAGAAATTAAAAGATGTGAAGCATTCCTTCTTTTATATATGCCTTGTTTTTTTTTTTTTTATTACAACAATAACAATAATAGTTAATTTTCAATTATAGTTGTTCTATTTTTTTAATTATATGAAATGGTCAAATTTCAATTTTAGTGTCTATACTATACTCAAATTTGAGATTTAATCTTTACAGATTAATTTTTTACATAAAGCGATACCTCAATGTTTATAATACCATTAGTTAGTTTAAATATTTTATTCTAATGAAAATTTAAAATGTTGTTAACATCATTAAAATTTCTATTAAATTTGAATCATTACAATGTTATTTTTTGCCACGTAATTGTTAAGTGAGTGTATTTTTTTTAATTTTAAAATGTCAGGTTAACAAATTTAATAGAAGAATTTTAATAATATTATAAACTTAATTTGTAATTTTTAAATTCAAAAAAATTGAGAAAACTAAATTTTTAAAAATAGAAATACGAGGAAAATATATAACCCTGGAAAACTATTTAATCTAAAAATAAATAAATCATGAACCAAAAACCATAATAATAATAATAATAAAACCCTTCATTTTTAAAAAAAAATATTATTTAAAAAACTTATTTTTTATCCAAAAAAACCATCAATCTTTAAACTATGTTCAAATAAATCCTAACATTTAATTAAAACCTAAAAATCATTATTTAATTCAGACAACTTTTTTATTAATTTAACCAAAAAATAATATAAATAATGGATAAAATTAAAAAAGCATTATATTCAAACTAGGGAGGAAGTGATGACCTAAAATAATAGACGTGGTACAATATTTCCACTATTGGGATTATGAGCTAATTGTAAAATATTATTCTAGTAAGGTATGCCATCACTTCCTTTTTCTTTTTCTTTTCTATTTTTTGGTACTTTAGTCAAAAGTTAATATTAATCTACGATTTGTTGATGATTGACAGACACTTGGCTTTTCTCCTTATTTTGAAGGCATCCAAAACTTGATTAGTATTAAACTAAAGTTCCTTATTAATTTAATTAGCTGTTAGAGTGTGATTAAAGTTTAAACATTACACCATAAGTTTGATTTATACGAGGAAACATCGTATCTCAGTTTGGATACTATCACATGGCTCTGACCAATCACAAGCTTTGTTAATGGACATTTACACTTAATCCTATATTTAATGATTTGGTCCACATTAGCATAATTTTTAATTTAGTCCTTAATATTTATAATTTTTTTTATCAATTTAACCCTCAACTTAAAAAAAAGTAGATTTTATCATCAATCTTTCCTAAAGAGTCAAATTGTTGTAGAATAGAGTCTGCTTTCATCATTTTCCATTAAAAAATGTTTTAAAATATAAACCGAAATTAATTTAGTTAATGCATGCAACTGTTTTGTTCTCTTCGATTTCTCTTGAATGTTGCTTTCTGTAGGTTGAACAAAGTGATATTTTTTAAAGGGCTGAGCCCTTACAAAGTAAAACCAAACATCTAATCTTAAGGTTTTTAGGATTGAATTTTGTAATCAAATCGAATCAGTTCGTCAACTAATCTTATTTAAAAATAATTAAAATTCATAAAAATAAAAATATAACAGAAAAATGATTCAACTGATTTTATAATTTGATTCAATTGGTCTAACCTCTTCTTCTACCCTAGTACTCCAACTAATTCATTATTCCAACACGTCTTATATGGTTTCTGAAAACCATGCCTAAACCTATCCACCCTATCCCCGCAACTCTTTGACGCTCCTTCTCAATCTAATGTTGTTTGCTCCTTCAATGTTTCTGTTAATCATATGCACTGTTGAAGAAGTATTGTTGCGCTCCAATGTGACATGTTGAAAACTTTTTTCTGATACAATTGATGGTCCGTCAAAGATGGTCCAAAGTTTCGCCTGAGTAACTGAACATGTGCCCACGCTTCCATTAAAACAAAAAATACAATTCCCCATAGTACCTCGAATCACACTCCCTAAAGATGCTCTCTTCATTGACATCTTGACCGTCCCATCTGTACTATTTTTAACTCAAATTTGCATTTAGTGACTGATAATATTTTTTTTTCTTTTCTTAAAAGCAATTTGTACAATTAATATACACTTAAAAGTTGCAATGCCTAATACCCACTTGAAATGAATTGAATTAATTAAGAGTAGATTACAATTTCCAAAAAAGAAAAAAGGAAGAAGAAAAGAGCAAGATTTGAGCCTTTTCTTGCAAGGTTTTGGCTTACACATGCCTTAGTTTTCCATTTTTGGAAACCTTATTGAAGTCCAAAAAAACAACTTTGCTAACATTATGGACTTCCCATGCATATGTATCAGCTACTTGCTCACCTGCATTCACCTCCGTTAAAATTAAATGAAATAAGTTATTGCTAAATAATATTCCAAGTAACATAGTCTCAAATATAAAAAATATATTGCGTAAAGTTTAATTTAATTTGATTAAATCAACAAATTTATTATTCAATTTATAATGGAATATTTGAATATATTTTAATATCATATTCTTTTTCTCAACTTGGACTGTAATATAATCATAAATTAACTGGATCACATGTGTTGATGATGAGTCAAGGTGAGTCAAAAATATTATTATAAAGTTCGTAACTCGTAAACTTGTGACTCGATAGTATGAGTGCTGTTTCTATACGATGACTGTGTTCTTCATGTTGAGATTTGGAAGATGGGATTATATATTTAATAAAAACTTTGATTATTATTGTTTAATTCGAGTATCTTTTAAGTAAAGTTTTAAATTTGAGTATTGCTTGAGACAACTTTATCCTTATTTAATAGGTTGATTAACACAATTCTAGTGTAATACGATTATTAGACTATAAGAGTTTACACAAAAAAAAAAAAAAACTTGTTTATTATTGTTGATTTTGAGCTAGAGTTGTTGCAAGTGCATCTAATTGGCAAACTATTGTGTACCAGGATTTCAAGGGAATCAAATTTAATATATGTTTAATATTCATGATATTATATACAAGTGAATCAAATTTAATATATTTTTTCTAATAATCTCATTATAGGTCTGTATTGTTTGACACAATGTTTAAAACTACTCATAATCTCTCTAACCCATAAATAAGAGGATAATGCACTTCAGCGCACTCGAACCTAGGGGTGAGCATTCGGTCGAGTCAAAAAATTTTGAGTTAGTTGAGTTGACGAACAGGAGCGAAGCCAGAACAATTTTGTAGGGGAGCGGATGAAATTTTAATTTTTTATAGTCTATATCTTTATAATTTTTAAAGGATTAAATTGAATTTTTATAATTTTAGGGGGGCAAAGTGCAATATTACCTTTACTAATTTAAAATTTTTTAAAAAGCTCAAGGGCCTAAATAGCAATTTTACATTTTAGGAGAGGCCGGGGCCCCTGCCAACCCCCAAGATTCGCCCCTGTTGACGAATCATATTTTAGCAACCAAACTCAATTTGAATTTTTTCGAATTGGATTGAGTAAAAAAAATTCGAGTCACCCTATCCCCGCAACTCTTTGACGCTCCTTCTCAATCCAATGTTGTTTGCTCCTTCAATGTTTCTGTTAATCATGTGCACTGTTGAAGAAGTATTGTTGCGCTCCAATGTGACATGTTGAAAACTTTTTTCTGATACAATTGATTGTTCGTCAAAGATGGTCCAAAGTTTCGCCTGAGTAACTGAACATGTACCCACGCTTCTATTAAAACGAAAAATACAATTCCCCATAGTACCTCGAATCACACTCCCTAAAGACGCTCTCTTCATTGACATCTTGATCGTCCCATTTGTACTATTTTTAACTCAAATTTGCATTTAGTGACGGATAATATTATTATTTTTTTCTTTTCTTAAAAGCAATTTAAGTAGTAATTCAATTTACAATTAATATACACTTAAAAGTTGCAATGCCTAATACCCATTTCAAATGAGTTGAATTAATTAAGAGTAGATTATAATTTCCAAAACAAGAAAAAAGGAAGAAGAAAATAGCAAGATTTGAGCCTTTTCTTGCAAGGTTTTGGCTTACACATGCCTTAGTTTTCCATTTTTGGAAACCTTATTGAAGTCCAAAAAAACAACTTTGCTAACATTATGGACTTCCCATGCATATGTATCAGCCACTTGCTCACCTGCATTCACCTCCGTTAAAATTAAATGAAATAAATTATTGCTAAATAGTATTTCAAGTAAGATAGTCTCAAATAAAAAAATATATTGTGTAAAGTTTAATTTAATTTGATTAAATCAATAAATTTATTATTGAATTTATAACTGAATATTTGAATATATTTTAATATCATATTCTTTTTCTCAATTTGGACTGTAATATTATCGTAAATTAACTGGATCACATGTGCTGATGATGGGTCAAGTTGAGTCAAAAATATTATTGTAAAGCTCGTAACTCGTAAACTTGTGACTCGATAGTATGAGTGTTGTTTCTATACAATGACTATGTTGTTCATGTCGAGATTTAGAAGATGGAATTATATATTTAGTAAAAACTTTGATTATTATTGATTAATTCGAGTATCATTTAAGTAAAGTTTTAAATTTGAGTATTGGAGACTGTCAAAACCATTTTTTTGAATTTTGAAAAATTGGGAATCGATTTAAAAAACAAATAGAAGTGGAGCCGCCACCGACCCTTTTTTGAGGTGTGATCGGGTCACCATAAAACTTTGATTTAAAAGACAAATTTTGGTCTACTAAAACTCGAGAAAACGGGTTCGGGAGCCGGTTACATACAAGGAAGGGTTAGCACCCTTGTAACGTCCAAAAATTGGTACCTAATTGATTACTTAGTGTCCTAACATCGAAGGTTTGAAACGATTTTAAAATACGATCCTTCTATTTAAAAGAACATTCGAACCAACCAAAGTGAATACCGAGACTTGCTTATCTCAAAGAAATAGGATGCCGTATCCAGTAAGTTAGGATGCAACATCTTAATTTTCAAAATTAAGCTTGTCCCTTTTTTATAAAAAATTCATGTGCTTAAATTCAAAAAGGATATTTAATTATTTTGGGTCAAATGAAAAACCAAAACCCAGTAAGTTTGGGCTTGATATTTCAAAATTCCAAAACATAAAATATTGCCTTGATTTTTTTGAAATTCTCATCTCGGAACAATGAAACGCCACATTCAGTAAGTTAGGACGTAACGCCTCAAACTCTCGAAAATAAGTTTTATTTGAAAATTTATGCGTTGTGATTTAAAAAGGATACTCGGCTGCTTGGATTTAATAAGAAAAATCAGAACCCAGTGAGTTAGGGCTCGATTTTCTCGAAGCTTCCAAACACGAGCATTGCTTTAATTTAAAAAATTTTGAGTAAAATAATTTCAAAACTCGAACAATGTTAAACATAATTTTTCAAGCGAATAAAATGCGATGCAATAATAACATAAAGTTACAATTTATAGATCCAATATCATGCTAATGCCCCACAATTACCAACAAATATAAATTAAGAAATACAAATCACATAATGGGAACAATCACTTAGCACAATTTTTACTAACTATTGAAGAAAATAGAGCAAAATAAATAGATAAACAAGTATAAGAACAAAAGATAGTTAAAACCAATATTATGCCAAAATTGCTTTAAGAAAATAGATATGTGTATAAAATGATTGAAAATAATTAATTTAGAAATAACCTAATTAGACATATAAAAACTTAAAATTTCTTAATAAATAAAAAGGTTTGAAATGAATAATATATATAAATTTTTAATTTAAAGAATACAAATAAATAGTGAAGTAAGCCATATATAAAAAGATTTAAGATAAAATATAATACAATAAACCTTTTTTGAAAAGTCAGGAAATAAATTAATTAAAACTGGTAAGGGACAAAATTGAAATTAAAAGGAAATTCAAGTCACAAAACGAAAATATCAACAACACACTATTAAGGACCAGATTAAAACGTGCGCAAACTTGCGAGGGTTTCTTGGGAAATTATCCCGAACACCCAAAACGACGCCGTTCAAACACTGGTCACTTAATAGCGCGAGGACTAAATTAAAACATCAACAAAATGAACGAAGCTAAATCGGAAAAGAGGTGCAGGACCACATTGAATCACACCATAAAGGCGGAAGGACCTACTGTGCAAATAGACCAAGAAGCAAAAAACGCGCAGATCCTCCTCGGGTCGGGTCACTCGCGCTGGTATGGCCTTTAAACGATGCCGTTTTGGTCTTTAACAGACCGCACCAAAACGACGTTGCATCGATAGGCTATATATACTAACAAAACTTAAAAAAAATCATTTTTCAATATCGTTTTTCAAAAAAAAAAAATTTAAAACCCTTTCCAAAAAGAACTCAGACCTCCGAGCATTGGCCTATGGTCGATCGTACTCTGGTCATCGGACCGCCATCCTCTGTCGGGCCCGCCACCGTATATGGCGGCCGGACCCCTAAACACTCCTGTTTAAAACCTTTCTAAACCCAAATCCAGGCCCTAAATACCTGAAAGCTCCTTCAAAATCACAACAAACAAACGAAACTCTTCAGATTTAGACTCCGATAGCCCCAAAAGGTAAAAAGTTTGCGTCTTTATTATTATTCTATGTATGTAGTAGATTAAAAGAGAAAATAGGCTAAGAAATTGATTGAAAATATACCTCTTTGTTTTCTATTTTCGTATTCAAAAGCGTAAGTCTGAGTACAGTGTTTCTTTCGGTCTTATGTAGCCGATTCGAAAATAAAGATAAAAAATACAAAGCTTTTTCTTTTTGTTTTTTTCTTTTTGTATTTGTTGTTGTCGTGGTCTGATTTGCAGGTACGGAGGCCGTACGGAGGCGACATGGAGGCCCATGGAGGCGTGCATAGTGGTGTGCATGGAGGCACGCGCGCGGTGTAAGGATTTTTAGAAACCCCCTAGGGTTTCTGAAGATTAGTCCATGTGGGCCATGTGGGTATTGGGTCACTGGAGCTGTTGAAATTAATTTGGGCCACGCCCGACTTAGGTCCATTTAGGGTTTAAAATAGTTGGGTCAATCGGGTCTTGGGTTTTGGTTAAGGGTTTTGGGCAGTTGGGTTATGTATTGGGTTAGTAATGGACTGAAATAGACTTTAAAACTTTGTGTTTTTATTTATTGGTTTTTTTTGTATTTATTTTGTTGGTTTTTGGTTTACTTTAATAGGCCGGGCCAAATTAGCCTATTACAGCTGTCCCTCTTTGCTCATTGTCGTGTAATGGGAATAGAGCAAAGACTCTAAAAGGGCCAATTTTACCTAGCTCTGCCGAGTCTTGACTCATTGGCACTTCTTTTCTTCAAGTAGCTTCACCGTGCCTTCCGGGTATGGGAAATGGTGTCTCTACTTGCTCTAGTAGAATTTTATGGAAAAGAGATTTGTAGCTTCAATCTTTTCCATCGCGACTTTGAGGAGATAAGAATTCAGAGAGAAGAGATTTGTAGCTTCGATCTTCTAGAATGAAACTTCATGGAAATGGATTGACTCTCGCTGTAATTTTAAGGAGAAGGGATTTGTAGCTTCGACCTACTCCTTTGGAACGTCAATGAGATAAGAATTCAGAGAGAAGAGATTTGTAGCTTCGATCTTCTCCGCTAAAACTTCAAGGGAAATAAAGAATGATCCTCCATGCGATTTCAGGGCGAAGGGATTTGTAGTTTCGACCAACTCCACTGGAACGCCAAGGATATAAGAATTCAGAGAGAAGAGATTTGTAACCTTGATCTCCTCTACTGAGACTTCACAGAAATAAGGGTTAATCCTCAATGTAATCTTAGAGAGAAGGGATCTGTAGCTTCAACCTATTCCACTGGAACTTCGAGGAAATAAAAATCGCAATCTTCGATCTGCTCCACTACTGCTTAGGGGAACAAATCCTCAATCTTCAACCTATTCCGCTGCTGCTCAGGGAGATAGGACTAGTGGCTTCAATCTGCTCCACTACTGCTTAGGGAGATAAGATTCGCCACATTCGATCTGCTCCACTACTGCTTAGGGAGGTAAGATCTGTGAATTCACCGGTATTGCTACACTGTCCCCTGGGGAGCCTGTCCTGTAAAATCGGTTTTATATGCTTATTGATAAACGATAAATTATACATATTTTTACCTCATGTTTAGCCTAATTTCTGGATGAATTATTATCAATTTTATGAGAATTGGTGCTCTTAACCCTTCTATTTCATGTTGTATACTCAGAAGAGCATAGGGAAGAGAAAAGAACGAAAAACGGATCGAAAACGAAGAAAATAGGCTAAAGTGTGAAAACAACACGGCCCAAGGAGTCACCACACGGCCGTGGCACACAGCCGTGCCACATGAGGTCCAACACGACCCAGCCCCGACAAGCACAGCCAGACCACATGGCCGTGCCACCCTCAACAGGCCCGTACACGGCCTCTTGTTGACCCATACGGGCGTGGCACACGGGCGTGCCCCTGTCGTAAGGAAGTGTAATTTCACTCGAATTTGGATACTTAAAGGCTAAGAAAGACATCCAAAAGCTCTATATAAAGACCCTAGGAGGCAACTCTAAGGGTGTACTCTTTTCTCCCAAAAGGAGCGCCATATTTCTGCCAACACAAGGAGTGAAAGCAAGGAATTACTCCAAGGGAAGCCGATTGATTCATCCCAGAAGCCAGAATTCTACATCAAGATAGAGGATCTCCCTAAATTCCTTCAGGGGTTTTTGGGTTCTTTATGTTTTGTTATCTTATTTCTTCTGAGATATTTTCTTTATTAATTATGAACTAAACCCCTTAAATACTTGAAGGGGATGAAACCTAAGACAGATCTTGTTATTATCCATTCTTGAATTATATGATAAATACTTGAATTGTTCTTAATTATGTGTTCTTAATTCTTGGTTTAATAATCCTAGGTATTAAGTCAAGAAACTGATGTGCTTAGGTAAAGGAGCAAACCTAATAGGGGATCCATAGAACGAATTAATGTAACCTAGGGGTGTTAACTAGAAAGAAACCTTAGTTAAACAACTTAGGATTAGTTGTTCTTATCCTTGACGGAGGTATTAACATAGGTTAGGGATCTCTACAGATCAACTCAAGTGAAGAAATCGTCTAGTTCAAGAGTTTAATAACAAGTGAAGTCTACGTGGATTCTCCCTTAAGTATTGCCCATATCAATTAGCTTTTCCCGAGAGTTTTTTCCCAATTTACTTTTTGTACATTCTTAGCTTAGTTTTAGAATTGGTTTCATACAAACCTCTTTTACTTTTAGGTTAGATAATAGAAAGGAAGTGAGTACTAGTACTTTTAGTTCCTTTGGGTACGATAACTAGGTCTTGCCGCTAAACTATACTACTGTTCGATAGGTGCGCTTGCCTTAAAATTATGATATTAGTTAGTTTTTGGTGTGATAAGTTTTTATAAATTTTATTACTACAGATCACGCGATATCAAGTTTTTGGCATCGTTGCTGGGGAACTAAAATATTATGAAAACTCGATTTCTATTACTTTAGCCATTACTATTTTCAGGTTTTATTTTTATTTTTTTATTTTATTTAATTTAATTTTCTTTGCTTTTTCCTTCTAGGTATTTCTAGTTTATTACTAGAAATAACTCGGTAGGGCCATTACTTTTTGACGAAGATTTAGAAGCGACAGTTCGCAGAACTCGCAGAGAGATCAGACAAAGCCTACATTATCCAGAACAAGAGCCAGAACTTACAGAAGAGATGGAAGCAAATCAAAACATTCAACCACCTGTAGCACTACCCGCAAAACAAGATGAAGCTCCTCGTACTATGTATGATTATGCTAAACCTAGTTTGGCTAGTACTAAAACTAGCATTATTAGACCTGCCATTGCTGCTAATAATTTTGAATTAAAACCTAACACTATTCAAATAATTCAGCAATTTGTGCAGTTTGATGGTTTACAGGATAAATATCCAAATTCACACATAGCCAAATTTTTGGAACTTTGTGATACTTTTAAAATTAATGGTGTTTCTGATGATGCCATTCGTCTAAGGCTATTCCCATTCTGTTTAAGAAATAAAGCCAAACAGTGGTTAAATTCTTTACCACGAGGCTCAATCACTACATGGGAACAGATGACCGAAAATTTTTTACTTAAATATTTTTCTCCAGCTAAAACAGCTAAATTACGAAACGATATCTCTTCTTTTGTGCAGATGGATTTAGAAACACTTTACGATGCCTGGGAGAGATACAAAGATCTTTTGAGAAGGTGCCCTCATCATGGATTACCTTTGTGGCTACAAGTTCAAACCTTTTACAACGGTTTGAATCCTTCAACAAGGCAAATGATCGATACAGCCGCAGGAGGAACAATCAACAATAAAACACCTGAAGCAGCTTATGAGTTCATAGAAGAGATGTCACTGAATAACTATCAGTGGCAAGTCATGAGGACAAAGCCGACAAAGGCTGTAGGAGTTTATAATTTTGACGCTGTCACTATGCTTACTAACCAAGTAAACTTCTAAATAAAAAGTTTGATAATTTTGTTGGTTCTACGCAGGCACAACCAGTGATGCAGTGCGACGCAACCTCAGGAAATATGTTCAATCCAGACTACTCATCTTATGGACACAGCATAGAAACTGAGCAAGCCAACTACATGGGTAACAATTCTAGACCTTAAAATAACCCTTATAGTAATACTTACAATGCAGGTTGGAGAAATCACCCCAATTTTTCATGGGGAGGACAAGGAAATCAAATACAACAGCCTCCTCCGGGATTTCAGCAGTCACCACCACAACAAGAGAAAAAGCTGAATCTTGAAGAGATGTTCACCAAATTTATGGCTGCATCAGAAACCCGTTTTCAAAACACTGAAATGGCACTAAAAAACCAACAAGCATCAATTCAAGGGCTTGAGAATCAAATAGGTCAACTTGCGAAATTAATTTCAGAGAGACCACAAGGTGGACTACCAAGTAACACTGAGCCAAATCCCAGAGAACATGTCAAAGCAATTACTTTAAGAGATAGGAAAGTACTAGCTGAACCAGAAAAGAAGTCTGTTCAAGAATCTCCAGGAGACAAGGTAGAGGAACTCAAGGAAAACACTCCACCAACACTCAAGGAATACAAACCGCCTATTCCATATCCGACAAAGTTAAAGAAAGACCGTACAGATGCTCAATTCGGTAAATTTCTTAAACTTTTTAAACAATTACACATTAACTTACCTTTTGTTAAAGCAATTTCGCAGATGCCGAAGTATGCGAAGTTCCTTAAAGAAGTTCTAACAAATAAAAGGAAGTTGGAAGAATTAGCCACAGTGGAACTCAACGAGGAATGCTTAGCTATTCTCCAAAATAAACTACCGACAAAACTGAAAGATCCAGGGAGTTTTACTATTCCTTGTCTAATTGGTAGTTTAATTATTGATAAAGCTTTAGCTGATTTAGGTGCTAGCATTAATGTAATGCCTTACAAAATGTTCAAGCAACTAGGTCTAGGGGAACCAAAGCCCACTAGGATGAGTATTCAACTAGCTGATAGATCTGTTAAATATCCTAGGGGAATCATCAAAGATGTGCTAGTAAAGGTAGATAAATTTATATTCCCTGTTGATTTTGTTGTACTTGACATGGATAAGGATATTGAGGTGCCTTTAATTTTGGGACGTCCATTCTTAGCCACTGCTAGAGATGTTATCGATGTAGGGGATGGTAAATTAGTACTTAGAGTTGGTGAGAAAGAAGTCGTTTTTAAAATCTATGATGCCATGAGATTTTCTAAAGAACAAGATGATTCCTGTTATTTTGTTGATATTATTGATTACTTTGTTCAAGATAATTTTCAGGAACTTTCTGTAATAGCCCAAATTTCAGTAATGTCGGAAATTGTGGTTCAAGACCACTAAATTCGACAAATGAACTCGTAGAAAATATTATTTAATATTTACGAGCCAAGTGTGGTTTTTAAAAGATTTTTGAAATAGTAAGATTGTGTTCATAAAGATTTATTTGGTCAAAATATCGAAGAAAAGAGGTATCGAGATCTCGGTGTTATAAACCGAGCTATAAATATTTTATGAATATTAAAGGAGTGTCACTAAGGTAATATTAAAGTTTCGTTAAGAAATTTTAAGGTTTGGTGGTCAATTGAGTAAAAAGGACTAAATTGAATAAAGTGCAAAATTGTAAAAGTGATGAAATAGCTCAATTGTCAAAAGAGGAAGGACCTAAAGTGTAAATAAGCCCAAAAGAGATATTTTGGGCGGCAATAGCTGAGAAAAATTAGGAAATGGGTGAAATAAGGGCAAAATTGGAAAATTTGCCAAAATTAGTTAAATAAAAATGGGACCAAATGGGAATATCTAGAATTCTCTTCATTTTTCTTCATTCTTTTCAGCTGAGAAACAGCCATGGAAGAGGTTTCAAGCTGGTTTTTAATACTCTAGCTTCATGTAAGTTTAATTCTTGCTCTCTCCTTGAAATTTCTATGTTTTTGGACTTTTGCAATTGGGTCCAACTTATTAATTCATTAGTTTTTGATTTCATGACTAATTTTTAAAGTTGATATGGATTAGTTTTGAAAGTATGTGATGAATAAATATTGAATTGAAGCTTTAATCTTGTTATATGATGATTTTATCAAGTAAAATTGATGGAAACTTGATTTTAGGACCTAATTGTGAAACTGTTGAAATTAAGGCCTATTGTTAGAATTCTGACTTTCAAAAGTTTTGAAGTAGTTCAAAATGATAGAGAAAGGTATTAAATGAGAAAATTAGCTCAATGGAGGGGTTAATTAAGTAAGGACTGAATTGAATGAATTGAGCAAATTGAGACAAATTGGGAAACAAGATGTCACACTAAAGCAGTATTGGACAGCAGCAATTGTCTAACTTTGAAAAATCACAAAAAATGGTAGAAATTGAATTAGAAGTTGAATAAGATATGTAATTAAAGCTTGTTGAGTCTATTTTCATATAAAAGAAACAAAGAAAGCAAAGGAATTCGGTATCTTGAGATATTTACATTTTTGTGAGACTGGTTCAGATTGATTTCGAGATCCCCTGTTCTGAATTGTAAAAATCATTAAAAATTTAAAAAAAATAGTTATGGAACATAATTTATATGGGTGGATTCCTTATTGAGTCTATTTTTACTAGAAACAAACGTGGATATCTTTTGAAATCTGTATAAAGAGAAATTGGAATTTTAGTAAAGAGCGGTCAGGGTTGTCAAGTAGCGAAACAGGGGAAAACTTTAACTAATAAACTGTATTAATTGGCCACACCAAAAATTCTGGAAAATTTATGGTAAGAAGATATATGAGTCTAGTTTCAAGGAAAATTTACGGATCTGAATTTGGAGCTCTGTAACTCAAGATAAAAATAATATAGTGACTATGAGACGGATGGACAGCTTGAAAATGTACATAAGTAAATAGTAAAAATTATAGAAAATGTTACTTACAAGTGTGTTGTTTATACTAAGGATGTGGAATGGAGTGGAGGAGGAGGAAAATATATGAATGATTTGTATTTAGATTAATCATATGCTTGATTGTAATTGATAAATGTTGAATTAGAAATGGTATAATGTTTATTACTTGATATTATTATGAATTATGTGACTAACGGAGATATTGAGAATGCATATTAGGATTTCGTGAGCAGAATGACTGAGTATGTTTTGCAGTAATCAACTCGAGCGATTCCAGCTCAATGACAAGATGAATTGACGGAAAAGACCATGGTTGGACCATGGCAACAAGTGAAAGTGGTAACTTCGGCTACAAGTGCAAAGTGATTTCCGTATAAGACCATAGCTGGGCTATGGCATCGGAAACAAGTGATAAGCGATTCCCGCATAAGACCATAGCTGGGCTATGGCATCGGAGAAAAGTGATATGTGACCCGAGTAAGACCATATTCGGGATATGGCCTCGGTATGATATGTGATCCGTGTAAGACCATGGCTGGGCTATGGCATCGGAATAAGATGATAAGTGACTTCCATGTAAGACCATAGGTGGGCTATGGCATTGGGATAAAGTGAAAAGTGATTTTTCCGTGTAAGACCATATCTGGGATATGGCATCGGAGTGATATGTGTTTCTGAGGAAGACCATATCTGGGATATGGCATCAGTGATATATGTGATCCGTATAAGACCATATCTGGGATATGGCATCGGCGTGATACGTGCTTAAGATGTAAGACCATAGCTGGGCTATGGCATTCTAATGAAAAGTAATGAATTGACGGATAAGCCCATGGTTTTACCATGGCATAGTGATAGTGAAGATATAAGACCATAGCTGGGCTATGGCATTCTATCGAAAGTGATGAATTGACGGATAAATGAAAAGACCATAGCTATGCTATGGCATTAGTGATTATCAGTGAAATACAATGTGTATCGGCGCACATCAAAGAACACGGGACTATGATTATACCATGCAGGAAGTGAAGAAGTAACAGATCATAGTTGGATGAGACTATGACATCAGTGAAAAATGACGATTTCTAAATCGGTAAAGTTTTGGTAAGTGATATGTGATTATTATCAGCATTGATTATGATATTTGTGTACTATTCGATGTTGAAATGATTCAACGTATAAACTTAGCATAAGAATGAGAATGAGATTAATATGAATAAGTTTAGATATGTATATGAGTTTTGTGAGTATTGAATTGATAAGGCTTGTGAACTGTGTGGCATATTATGTGAAAGAATATGACATGGGTTATTGAATCCCTACAAGTTACAATGTAAAATGTAATGAAAATGGTTTAATTACATGTGTGGCACATAATGTGCGAGAATATGGGTATCCAATATATTTGTATAGATTCAATGGAAAAAAAAAATATGGTAATACGAGGACAAATAGTAATACTGAGTAATATGAGCTTAGTAAGTAAGTGATTTTCAGTACTATGAGTTTATGACATGGGTAAGAGTTTAAAAGATTGAGTGTGTGACATCTGTTTTAGCCAAACGTAATGGCTTATATTAGCTATTGTGGCTGGAAATATGATTATATATATATGCATGTGCTATGAATTTTATATGATGAGTTTATGATGATTATGGTAGGAATGTGATAAAGACATGAGTAAAATCTATGATCTCTAATGCATATGAAATTGACATGATCATAATATGGCTAAGGACGTTTAAGTGTTCATGTATGCCTTGTTGTATGCTATTGTATAAGTATGTGTTCGTATGATGAGAAGGCGATAAAAAGGGCTTAATAAATAGCCGACACTGTCCACACGGCTGAGTACACGGGCGTGTTCCCTAGCCTTGTGATTTTGACACGATGTGCCATGAGCGTGTTTAGGCTGTGTGATGGAACACGGGTCATAAACACGGGTGTATGCACAGGCCGTGTGAGTTTGGGCAGATTACTCCACAGGCTGTTGGCACGGTCGTGTTAGAGGTATACACGGGCGTGTTTGTAGAGTTACACGGGCGTGTGACATAATTGTTAACAAATTTCTAAGATATCTTCTTAAGTACTTGAGAGTTTTCGGTTTGTTTTCTAACCACCTCGAATGTATGTTTTGGGCCTTGTAAGCCCGCTTAAGGGAGTAATGTGCATGCAAACGAAAAGTTTTAAATTGATCAAAATTTTATGGTCTGGTTTTATATGATTGGTTGAGTTTAAGTCCGGTAGCACCTCGAACCCTATCCAGGTATCGGATATGGGCAAAGGGTGTTACACTTTCTCTCACAAACACATTGGAACTGTGTCTTATTCAAGGTGGGGGGGAAGATGAAGCCACCACTGAAATTGAAGAAGTAAGAAAGGAGTTAGATTCTAGTGAAATTATCACGAGACACATAAGTTATGAAAGTATAAAGATGAATGATGAGTTGAGACAGAAACCTTCTATTGATGAACCCCCTAAATTAGAGTTAAAGCAACTGCCGGATCATTTAGAATATTCCTTTTTAGGGGAAGATTCAACTTTACCAGTTATTATCGCATCAGATTTGAGCATTGCAGAAAAATGGGAACTACTCCATATGTTAAGGGAGCACAAGTAGGCTATAGCTTGGAAAATTTCAGATATTAAGGGAATTAATCCTTCTTTTTGCACCCACAAAATTTTAATGGAAGATGAATATAAACCATCAGTGCAAGCTCAGAGACGATTGAATCCCAACATGAAGGAAGTCGTAAAAGCCGAGGTAATTAAACTTCTAGATGCAGGCATTATTTATCCTATTTCTGACAGTTCTTGGGTAAGTCCTGTGCAGGTTGTTCCTAAAAAGGGAGGCATGACCGTGGTGTTTAATGACAAAAAAGAGTCAATTCCTACAAGAACAGTCACCGGATGGAGAGTTTGCATTGATTATAGAAAGCTGAATGACACAACTCAAAAAGATCATTTTCCCTTACCTTTTATTGATCAGATGTTGGAAAGATTATAAGATCACATGTATTATTGCTTCCTAGATGGCCTCTCTGGTTACTTCCAAATCCCGATAGCTCCAGAAGATCAGGAGAAAACGACATTCACATGTCCATACGGTACGTTTGCTTATCGTAGAATGCCTTTTGGTTTATGTAACGCCCCTGCTACTTTTCAGCAATGCATGCTAGCTATCTTCAACGAATTCGTGGAAGACATCATGGAGGTATTTATGGATGATTTTTTAGTTTTTGGTAATTCTTTTCAACTCTGTCTTAATAATTTAAAACGTGTTTGATAAACGATAAATTATACATATTTTTACATCATGTTTAACCTATATTTTGGATGAATCATTATCAATTTTGAGAGAATTGGTGCTCTTAATCTTTCTTTTTCGTATCTTATACTCAAGAGAGCATAGGGAAGAGAAAAGAACGGAAAATGGACCAAAAAGGAAGAAAATAGGCCAAAATGTGAAAACGACACGGCCAAAGGAGTCACCACATGGCCGTGGCACACGATCGTGCCACACAAGGTCCAACACAGCCCAGCCCCGACAGGCACGGCTAGGCTACACGGCCCTGCCACCCTCAACAGGCCCACACGGCCTCTTGTCGAAACCACACGGGAGTGGCACACTGGTGTGTCCTTGTCGTGAGGAAGTTCAATTTCACTCGGATTTGGATACTTAGAGGCTAAGAAAGGCATCCCAAAACTCTATATAAAGACCCTAGGAGGCAACTCTAGGGGACGTACTCTTTTCCCCCAAGAAGAGGGTACTCTTTTCTCCTAAAATGAGCGCCATATTTCTACCAACATAAGGAGTGAAAGCAAGGAATTACTCTAAGGGAAGCCGATTGATTCATCCCAGAAGCCAGAATTCTACATCAAGACAGAGGATCTCCCTAAATTCCTTCAGGGGTTTTTGGGTTCTTTATGTTTTGTTATCTTATTTCTTCTGAGATGTTTTCTTTATTAATTATGAACTAAACCCCTCAAATACTTGAGGGGGATGAAACCTAAGATAGATCTTGTTATTATTTATTCTTGAATTATATGACAAATACTTGAATTATTCTTAATTATGTGTTCTTCATTCTTGATTTAATAGTCCTAGGTATTACTTCAAGAAACCGATGTGCTTAGGCAGAGGAGCAAAAGTCCTTGTTTTAAGAGTAGGTCTACCATAATTAAGCGGAGTTGCATGCAACCCTAGACATAGGGCGACATAAATCTGCCAGATTAGGGTCAAACCTAATAGGGGGATCCATAGATCGAATTAATGCAACCTAGGGGTGTTAATTAATAAAGAAACTTTAGTTAACCACCTAGGATTAGTTGTTCTTATCCTCGACGGAGGTATTAACATAGGTCAGGGATCTCTACGGATCAAGTCAAGTGAAGAAATCGTCTAGTTCAAGAAGTTAATAACAAGTGAAGTCTAGGTGGATTCTCCCTTGAGTATTGCCCCTATCAATCAGCTTTTCCCGAAAGTTTTCCCCAATTTACTCTTTGTGCACTTCTAGCTTAGTTTAGAATTAGTTCCACACAAACCTCCTTTATTTTTTAGGCTAGATAATAGAAAGGAAGTAAGTACTAGTACTTTTGGTTCCCTTGGGTACGATAACTCAGTCTTACCACAAAACTATACTATTGTTCGATAGGTGCGCTTGCATTAAAATCGTGATATTAGTTAATTTTTGGTGTAATTAGTTTTTTTATAAATTTTATTACTACATATCACGCAATATCAAGTTTTTGACGCCGATGCCGGGGAACTAAAATATTATGAAAACTCGATTTCTATTACTTTAGCCATTACTATTTTCAGGTTTTATTTTTATTTTTTATTTTATTTAATTTAATTTTCTTTGCTTTTTCCTTCTAGGTATTTCTAGTTTATGACTAGAAACAACTCGGCAGGGCCATTACTTTTTGACGAAGATTTAGAAGCAACAGTTCGTAGAACTCGTAGAGAGATCAGACGAAGCCTACATTATCCAGAACAAGAGCTAGAACTTACAGAAGAGATGGAAGCAAATCAAAACATTCAACCACCTGTAGCACTACCCGCAGAACAAGATGAAGCTCCTCGTACTATGTATGATTATGCTAAACCTAGTTTAGCTGGTACTCAAACTAGCATTATTAGACCTGCTATTGCTGCTAATAATTTTGAACTAAAACCTAACACTATTCAGATGATTCAGCAATTTGTGCAGTTTAATGGTTTAAAGGATGAAGATCCAAATTCACACATAGCCAATTTTTTAGAACTTTGTGATACTTTTAAAATTAATGGCATTTCTGATGATGCCATTCGTCTAAGGCTATTTCCATTCTCTTTGAGAAATAAAGCCAAACAGTGGTTAAATTCTTTACCACGAGGCTCAATCACTATATGGGAACAGATGACCGAAATTTTTTTACTTAAATATTTTCCTCCAACTAAAACAGCTAAATTACGAAACGATATCTCTTCTTTTGTGCAGATGGATTTAGAAACACTTTACGATGCCTGGGAGAGATACAAAGATCTTTTGAGAAGATGCCCTCATCATGGCCTACCTTTATGGCTACAAGTTCAAACCTTTCACAACGGTTTGAACCCATCGACGAGACAGATGATTGATGCAGTTGCAGGAGGAACAATCAACAACAAAACACAAGAAGCAGCTTATGAATTTATTGAAGAGATGTCACTAAATAACTATCAGTGGCAGGTCATGAGGACAAAACCGACGAAAGCTGCCAGAGATTATAATATTGATGCTGTCACCATGCTTACTAACCAAGTAGAAATTTTGAATAAAAAGTTTGATAATTTTGTTAGTTCTACGCAGGCACAGCCAGTGATGCAGTGTGACGTAATTCACGGGAACATTTTCACTCCAGACTACTCATCTTATGACAATGGCATAAAAATCGAGCAAGCCAACTATATGGGTAACAATTCTAGACCTCAGAGTAATCCTTATAGTAATACTTACAATGCAGGTTGGTGGAACCACCCCAATTTTTCATGGGAAGGACAAGGAAATCAAAGACAACCACCTCCTCCGGGATTTTAACAGCCACCATTCCAACAAGAGAAAAAATCGAACCTTGAAGAGATGTTCACAAAATTGATGGCCAAGTTAGAAACACGTTTCCAAAACACCGAAACGACACTTAAGAACCAACAAGCATCTATTCAAGGACTTGAAACTCAAATATGCCAGCTTGCCAAGCTAATCTCTGAAAGACCGCAAGGTGGGTTATCAAGCAATACTGAGACTAACCCCAAAGAGCAACTTAATGCCGTAGATACGATAGATAATGAGGGGTTAACCAAAACCAACCCAGAGCCATGCAAGGAGCCTGTGGTAAGTAAAGGAAAAAATGAAGTAAGTTACAAAGATGAAATTATCAAAGAATTTAAACCTTGTATCCCATAGCCAACCGCGCTAAAGAAAGACTGCACAGATAAGCAATTCGGTAAGTTTCTTAAACTCTTAAAGAAATTACATATCAACTTACCATTTGTTGAAGCACTTTAGCAGATGCCGAAGTATGCAAAATTTTTAGAAGAACTTCTCACAAATAAAAGAAAGTTGGAAGAACTGTCCACAATGGAACTCAACGAGGAATGCTCAGCTATTCTCCAAAATAAACTGCCAACCAAACTGAAAGATCCAGAGAGTTTTACTATTCCTTGTTTATTTGGTAGCCTAGACACCAAAAATGCTTTAGCTGATTTAGGGGCTAGTATAAATGTCATGCCTTATAAACTATTTAAACAACTAGGTCTTGGAAAACCTAAGCAAACTAAGATGAGCATTCAACTGGCTGATAAAACTATTAGGTCTCCTAAGGGAATAATTGAATATGTGCTTGTCAAAATTGATAAATTTATATTCCCAGTTGACTTTTTTGTTTTAGACATTGATGAGGATAGCAATGTACCCTTAATTCTAGGGCGACCATTTTTAGCAACTGCCAGAACAATAATTGATTTAGGAACAGGTGAACTTACACTACGTGTAGGTGATGACAAAGTTACTTTACAAGCTCGAAACTTGATTAAGACTGTTGATAATAATATAGTCACGAGTCCTTGTAAAAACACTAAACTCACCACCCAACCTTCTGTGTAGGATACACTCTGCATAAAGGCAACCCAATCATAGACAAGTCCATCCAAGGGAGATGTACCTAAAAAGCGAATGCTTTAGATCGAGGAACTAGATGAGTGGCTGAACCATCATGAAAAGCCCAAAATATGCCACACCAACCCAGAGCATCACCCAGACGACCCTCAGGTACAAACGAATCAAATCAATGTAGGAGATAAGGTAATATTAGGGGAAGATGATCCTCGAATCTTGAATTCAAAAGAATATACAAGTGATGTACCCTACTTCATGGTAATGAAAATTTTTCCATACGGTAGAGTAGAGATAAAACATGAGTCACTCGGCACTTTCAAGGTAAACACACTTGACTCAAATTTTACGTTGATAATAAAATTTTAAACAGGATAGAAGAGTATCAACTCTTCAAGCCACC
The DNA here is from genome assembly GCA_020496765.1 of Gossypium stocksii. Lineage (NCBI taxonomy): Eukaryota > Viridiplantae > Streptophyta > Magnoliopsida > Malvales > Malvaceae > Gossypium > Gossypium stocksii. Next base: position 125,541,308 of record CM035624.1, read on the forward strand.
ATGACCGAACAAACTTGAGAAAAGTCGAGCTTAGACTATAAACAAGTGCTTCTCGGGAGGCAACCCGAGCACTGACTTAGTAAATTATTTTATTTCAGCCTTTTAAATACATCAACTAACCCTTTGAATGCAAGATTTTTCGAGCCACACGGCCTTGCCCACGGGCGTGCCTCAGGCCGTGTGTATACTTTGAGCAGAGACACGGTCGTGCAACTTGGCCATGTACAAGCAGGGTAAAATTTTCCCTAAGGCACGGGCTACGATAAATAGCCACGGCTGTGCGATATGGCCGTGGCCAACACTGTTAATTCCAACATGGGCGTGTGACCCCATACACGACCGTAGGAGAAGCGAACATCGAAAGACACGGCCGTGTACCTCAACACGCCCTCGTAACACGGGCATGTGCCTCGAGCCAGGCGCGCCAAAATCCCTGGGATTTTTGTTTTTCTATTTTATTTTATTTTATCTTTTTCTTTATTTGAATTTTAGTATTCTCAGAACTAGTTTATATTATTTCAATTATTTTATATCGGTTATTTCCTAACGAGTAATTGTTCTAATCCTGAAATACCTAAAATCCTTTAAGTGCTATCGCGGTTTCAAAACCATAAACTTCAAGTATTCATTCCTCTAAGATAACTTTCACAATTCAAAGGTTCCATCCAATATTCAGGGAGTTTTACTTCTCTCATTAACTTGTGATCTTGTGCTTCTATTGCTATTTGTGTATCTTTGTACATTGAGGGCAATATACATCTTAAGTGTGGGTGAGAAACTTACTTTAAATCATTACAAATCCCTGAAAATTTTTTGTTTTTGCATTGTTCTTAATTCGACATCATCTTTAGTCTCCTATTAGGAATTAATTCTGATTGATTTATGACTTTTATTGATATGTTGAGAATTAAGATATAGGTGCTTGTACTTGGATTATTCAAAATCAAGCATGATAAGTTGAAATTTTGGAGAACTCCATTTTTTGCATAAGTAATTTTCCTTAATTTTAAGTATTATCTTGAGATTTGAAATTCACAGGATTGACATCAAAAGCCATAATTCTGGTGAGATTTTGAGCCTTTTGAGCATACATTCTTTCGTGCTCACTTTTATTATTGCTTTGAGTGAGTCAACGCTGATTTGTTATTCTAGAACTTGCTTTGATTATACACGTCAAGACCACATCATTGATTTGATATACCGAGATGATAAAGGTACTTAGGATTTAACCCACTTACTCTACAAAGACCTACCTCCATAAATTAACCTCTAATAAACCCCGTTGAGCCTAACAACCCATTCTTTGACTTACCTTTTAATTATTAACCAATAACCCATTTTTTGTTGAATCTCATTCAATTACTATGACCCTTGTTTTTGTCAAGATTTGAGTCAAATTACTATTTAGCTTTATTCTCTTTTCCAGTTTGTAAAAGTTGTAAATATTCAAGTTATTTGATTTGAATTGTTCTTAAAAAAAAATTGTATGTGTATATACAATTAAATTCAGTTGTAATATGTAATAGTTCAAAAGTTTTTGCATATTTTAAGGATACCAAGGCATAAATGAAGTTATCATAAGGATTAGCCCTAGAAATATGTTCCAAGTGATAAAGATTTCTTTTTAGCTAGATAATTTTCAGTTCAATCTCGATTTTAACCCTCTTTTGCAGCCTGTGACAACATTCCCAACCAAGCCCCGTTACAACTATTACAAGACCTTTTGCTCGATATGTCATGTCAATCTATAATGGTGGAGATGTGATTTTCTTGCAAGCCTATGGTAATAGCTTTTTAGGTTGACTAGAGAGTGCTTAATTCTTGAACCCTAAACACTTCGAGTGGATAGAGTGAATCTTTAGTGAGGATGTCAACTCTTGTTAATTAAGATGGAGAGATAATTACTTAGGAGAAGGGAGAAAACTTATGTTTCAAAGATAAAATTCTCAACTTAGAGTGATTGAGTCTTTAATGTTCTTTTGATTGAAATTTCATTGTATGATTACCTATGGATTAGTTTGAAACATTATTGATAAAGATTATAAGTTGAGAAGAGTGATTCTTTATTAGGGATTGAGATTTTGCTTGAGGACAAGCAAAGGCTTAAGTGTGGGGGTATTTGATAAATGATAAATTATACATATTTTTACCTCATGTTTAGCCTATATTTTGGATGAATCATTATCAATTTTGTGAGAATTGGTGCTCTTAATCTTTCTTTTTCATATCTTATACTCAGGAGAGCATAGGGAAGAGAAAAGAACAAAAAAATAGACCAAAAATGAGGAAAATGGGCCAAAATGTGAAAACGACAAGGCCCAAGGAGTCACCACACGGTCGTGCCACACAAAGTCCAACACGGCCCAGCCCGGACAAGCACGGCCAGGCTACACGGCCGTGCCACCCTCAACAAGCCCACACGGCCTCTTGTCGAAACTACACGGGTGTGGCACACGGGCGTGTCCCTGTCGTGAGGAAGTTCAATTTCACTCGGATTTGGATACTTAGAGGCTAAGAAAGGCATCCCAAAACTCTATATAAAGACCCTAGGAGGCAACTCTAAGGGACGTACTCTTTTCCCCCAAGAAGGGGGTACTCTTTTCTCCCAAAAGGAGCACCATATTTCTACCAACACAAGGAGTGAAAGCAAGGAATTACTCCAAGGGAAGCCGATTGATTCATCCCAGAAGCCAGAATTCTACATCAAGACAGAGGATCTCCCTAAATTCCTTCAGGGGTTTTTGGGTTCTTTATGTTTTGTTATCTTATTTCTTCTGAGATGTTTTCTTTATTAATTATGAACTAAACCCCTCAAATACTTGAAGGGGATGAAATCTAAGATAGATCTTGTTATTATTTATTCTTGAATTATATGATAAATACTTGAATTGTTCTTAATTATGTGTTCTTCATTCTTGATTTAATAGTCCTAAGTATTACTTCAAGAAACTGATGTGCTTAGGCAGAGGAGCAAAAGTCCCTGTTTTAAGAGTAGATCTACCATAATTAAGCAGAGTTGCATACAACCCTAGACATAGGGCGACATAAATCTACCGGATTAGGGTCAAACCTAATAGGGGGATCCATAGATCAAATTAATGCAACCCAGGGGTGTTAATTAATAAAGAAACTTTAGTTAACCACCTAGGATTAGTTGTTCTTATCCTCGACGGAGGTATTAACATAGGTTAGGGATCTCTACGGATCAAGTCAAGTGAAGAAATCGTCTAGTTCAAGAAGTTAATAACAAGTGAAGTCTAGGTGGATTCTCCCTTGAGTATTGCCCCTATCAATCAGCTTTTCCCGAAAGTTTTCCTCAATTTACGCTTTATGCACTTTTAGCTTAGTTTAGAATTAGTTCCACACAAACCCCCTTTTATTTTTTAGGCTAGATAATAGAAAGGAAGTAAGTACTAGTACTTTTGGTTCCCTTGGGTACGATAACTCGGTTTTACCACTAAACTATACTACTGTTCGATAGGTGCGCTTGCCTTAAAATCGTGATATTAATTAGTTTTTGATGTAAGTTTTTTTTTATAAATTTTATTACTACATATCACGCGATATCAAAGAGGGTATGCTAGAAGGATTATTTTATTACTGCATTATAAGATGTGAAGAGACAAATTTAGTAATAAACTGGGAAAAATGCCACTTTATGGTTCAAGAGGGTATTGTATTAGGACATAAAATTTCTAGTAAAGGGATAGAGGTAGATAAAGCAAAAATTGAAACCATTGAAAAATTACCTCCCCCTAATTCAGTTAAGGCTATAAGAAGCTTTTTAGGACATGCCAGTTTTTATCGTAGATTTATTAAAGATTTTTCTAAAATAGGTAAGCTTTTAACAAAATTACTAGAAAAAGACGTGCTTTTCAATTTCGACCAAGAATGTTTAGAATCTTTTAACACTCTTAAGGAAAAGTTAGTCAATGCTTTGATTATGATTTCACCTGATTGGAATCTACCTTTTGAACTAATGTGTGATGCAAGTGATTTTGCAGTAGGTGCTCTTTTGGGACAGCGAAGAGACAAGCACTTTCAACTGATTTATTATGCTAACAGAACTTTGACAACCACTCAAGCAAATTATACTACTACAGAAAAAGAATTGCTAGCCGTTATTTTTACATTTGACAAATTCAGATCTTATTTGATTTTGTCAAAAGTCATTGTTTATACTGACCGTTCTGCTCTTTGCTACCTTTTAACTAAAACTGATGCAAATCCTGGATTAATAAGATGGATTCTATTGTTACAGAAATTCGATTTTGAAATAAAAGACAAGAAAGGAGCTGAAAACTTGACAGCAGATTACCTTTCAAGACTAGAAAACACACAACCCAAGTACCTCGATAAAATGAACGACTTGTTTCCTGAAGAACGACTCGTAGCCTTAGCAGATGCAGTAGTTCTTTGGTTTGCTAATTTTGCAAATTATTTAGCAGCTAACATAACCCCAAAAGGGCTGACCCATTAGTAAAAGAAGCGATTCTTCGCTGATATGAAAAACTACTTTTGGGAGGATCCTTTTCTTTTTCGAATTTGTACAGATCAGGTTATTCGAAGATGTATTGCTGAAACAGAAGCATACCAGATTTTAAATCACTGTCATTCAGGACCACAGGAGGACATCACAGTGGAGCTAGAGCTGCTCATAAGGTACTCGAATCAGGCTTTTACTGGCTTACACTTTTCAGGGATGCCAACAGGTATGTGACCTTTTGTGATAAATGCCAGAGAACAGGTAATATTTCTCAACATAATGAAATTCCTCAAAACTATATACTTTCATGCGAAATATTTGATTTATGTGGTATTGATTTCATGGGTCCATTCCCTACTTTATTTGGGAATAAGTACATCCTAGTAACAGTAGATTATATGTTAAAATGGGTGGAAGCCTAAGCCTTACCTACTAATGATACTAGAATGGTAGTACGATTTTTTAAGAAACTTTTCTCTCGATTTGGAACACCTAGGATAATTATTAGTGATAGGGGCACCCATTTTTGCAATGCCCAAATTGAAAAAGTTTTAAAAAGGTATGGGGTACACCATAGAACAGCTACCCCTTATCACCCACAAACCAATGGCCAAGTCGAAGTGACAAATAATGAACTAAAATGCATCTTAGAGAAAACAATAGAAACAAATAGAAAAGATTGGTCAAGAAAGATAGACGATGCTTTATGGGCCTATAGAACTACTTTTAAAACACCCATAGGTACATCTCCCTATAAACTTGTCTACAGAAAAAGTTGTCATCTGCCATTTGAACTTGAACATAAAGCATTTTGGGCTATCAAATTTTTAAACCTTGATTTTAAGCTTGCAGGTGAGAAAAGATTAATACAGTTAAATGAACTAGAAGAATGGCGTTGTAATGCCTACGAGAGCTCACGACTATATAAGGAAGCCATGAAGCGACGTCATGACAAACGACTGAAATAACCTAAGCAGTTCAAAACGGGTGATCTTGTCTTACTCTACAACTCAAGGCTGAGACTATTTCCTGGAAAACTCAAGTTATGGTGGTCAGGTCTATTCACTGTTCAAACTGTCTTTCCATACGGCACAATTGAGGTAACTCACTCCAACCATGGTACGTTTAAGGTAAACGGCCATAGGCTTAAACACTATAGAGGGGAGAATTTTAAAGATAACAGGGAGGGGCTTCAGCTCCACGAAATCCCTTTGTGATACATCCAGGTAGACTCGAGCTTAGACTCCAAATAAGCGCTTCTCGGGAGGCAACCCAAGCACTAACTTAGTAGCTTTTCTTTTTAATTTTAATTTTAGTATTTTTTTGCATCAACTAACCCTTTTTAAATGCAGAAATTTAGGACCACACGACCATGCCCACGAGCGTGCCCAAGGTCATGTGAACACTTAAAATAGAGACACGGTCGTACACCTAGGCCGTGTGTAAACAGAGCATAATTTTCCCAAAAAGACAGGCTACCGACAAATCGACACGGCCGTGCGACATGGCCGTGGCAAACCTTTTAACTTAGACACTGGCTTACATAAAACCACACTCTCGTATCCCCAGATCGTGGCCAACACTGTCAATTTAGACACGGCCGTGTGACTACCTACATAACCGTGTGATTAACGAAAACCTCATCGCAAACGGCCGTGTGACCTATCACACGACCGTGTGAAAAGCGAAGAAGATCACAAACGACCGTGCGAGATGGCCAACACGGGTGTGTACATCGAACCAGGCTGCCAAGACCACCGAATTTCAAATCACACGGGTAAAACCCGAGTCACATGGGCGTGTTCCATGCTCGTGTGACCCAAAAACTATAAACAATGGATCACTATTCACTTTCTGCTTCACTCAAACCCTAAATCCTCTCACCCAAACTCTTCTCCAACTACCATAAACACCGTCTTCAACCTCAAAACACCACCACGCTCGTATAGGACTATCCCACGCCCATGCAAAGCTCCTTACGACCATTTAGAACCTCTCTCACGATCGCGCACATCTCCCATTTGGTTCTATTTTTCTCATTTTTCTCTTTAATTTTTACTAATCTATTTTATTTATTTTTATCATGATTATATTTAGATTTAGAATTAATTCAAGCATGGAATTAGTTACACTAGGATGAATAATCTAGAATAATATAGAACATTTCATGATTGCATGCCACTTAAAATCACATTTGATTGCCATGTATCTCATGCATTTAGTATAAATACATACTCATGTTGCCCATTTTTAATATCATATTAGGATGTATAATCTATATTATTTAGGTTAGTCCCCCTTTTTTTTAGGAACATTGTCATTCTAATCTACATATTTATTATTTATATATAGTTTTTGATTCAATTTAATTTTAATCTTTAGGGCTAATTTTTAATATTTGTTTTTAGGCCTCATGTCATCATCGCGTGGGGAAGAAAATTACCGTCCCCACTTCAAAGAAACACAAGGGACCCAGTGGTTTATCCTCGTGACCATTACCGAGAACCGCCATCCTTTCTTCCATTTTTCGTAAGCCTCTCAGGAGGAGCGATATGAAATACTCTGAGCTCGCACTCTAACCATTGGCCGATGCATAGATTGGGCCGCCCTCGAGCAAATACACCTAGTGGACGAGGTTAGGGCCCTATTAATGACCGATCCATGGGAGCAGTTTTTCCAGATCGTGGAGCCTACATACTTAGAACTCACTCTCAAGTTCTGCTCAACATTCCATCTTTAGACTGTGATGAACAGATACGATGATCCAGGAATAGTCCAGTTCCGTTTGGGAGGTCTCGTGCGACAGCTTAGTGTCCCAAAATTTGGCATAGCTCTCAGTCTCTATACCGAGTAATTTATGAAAGAGGAGGACCTCTCCAAGCTTCACCGCCACATTCATTTAGCACCATCTAGGTGTTGGGAGGCCCTAGTCCGTGCGTCATCAACATACGACCCTAGTCACTCTAAAGCGACTAACCTTATCCTAGCCCTGAGCTATCTACATTCTCTTCTTGCACACACACTAACTGGCAGGGGAGAGAGCACAGGGGTCATCCGTACCCACGACGCCTACTTCCTATGGTGCATGGCAAACGCACATGTCATCGACTTAGCCTACTTCATCACCCATGCAATCCAGTACCAGATAGTGAGGCACCGCAAGGGCGTAGTTTTTATGGGCCCATACATCACGAGATTAGGCCGCTATTTCGGCCTATTCAACACCACAGCCATAATATTCTCATATACTTTGGTGGGCCAGATGTCCCCACAGGACAGCCAGAGCATGCTTCACATGAGGATGATTGAGCGGAGACCAAGAGGTGACCCCTTTCAGTATCACCTCATCTAGGAGAGCGAGGATCCTGAGGACATTCCTGATGATGTCCCACTACCACCACAGGAGAAGGATGCACCAGCTGAGCTGCCACCCACTCGCCGCCCATCTCATGTAGTAGCTTCATATGCTGACATATCTGAGCGCCTATCACGATTAGAGCAGCAATGCTTCCAGCGCTTCGATCACATCGATGTAACATTACAGCAGATATGCCAGCAGGTTCACATCACTTCCCCACCACCACCGCTCGATCCATATGAGGATTAGAGACTTCTATTCCTCATAACTTTTATTTTAACACTGATCCCTATTTTCACCTTTTCTTCTAACTTTATTCTCCTTTTTACTTTTACTTTTATTTTCTTTCATTTTACCTTTTTCATTATTTGAATATTAGTATTTTTAGATATAGTTTATTTTGTTTTCAATAATTTCCTATCGGCTACCTCCTAACGAGTAATTTTTTTAATCTTGAAATTCCCTAAAAATGATAAATACTTTCACAGTTTCAAAGGAGCTGTACAGCTCAAATCTAAATTCTAAAGGTAACCTTGCCACATCCTCACCAAGATGACATTTCCAAAGCCTACACTCACAACATAAAAGCTGTGGACAAAAAAATACTACCATCACCGGAGTATCTACCTCCGCATCTCCCTTTTTCCCAAACACTCTGTAGGCACCACTACCTCACTAATCCATCCAAAGCAGGGAGTTTCGTTCCTTTCCCTATCTTATGATCTTGTGTTTTTATTGCTACTAATGTTATCTTTGTACATTGAGGGCAATGTACACCTTAAGTGTGGGGGGAAATTTACTTTCAAGCATTACATTATCTGTGAAAACCCTGAAATCTGATACATTGTTCTCAATTGCATTATCTTCAATCTCCTATTAGGAATATATTATGATTGATTTATGATTTTTATTGATATGTGAGAATTAAGACATAGGTGCTTGTACTTTGATTATTCAAACTTTAAAACATTAGGGAATCAAGCATGATAAGTTGAAATTTTTGAGAACCCCATTTTTTTTCATAAGTTATTTTCCTTAATTCTAAGTGTTATCTTGAGATTTGAAATTCGCAGGATTGACATCAAAAGCCATAATTCTGGTGAGATCTTTGAGCCTTTTGAGCATACATTCTTTCGTACTCACTTTTATTATTGCTTTGAGTGAGTCAATACTGATTTGTTATTCTAAAACTTGCTTCGATTATACATGTCAAGACCACATCATTGATTTGATATACCGAAATGATAAAGGCACCTAGGATTTAACCCACTTACTCCCCAAAAACCTACCTCTATAAATTAACCCCCAGTGAACCCAATTGAGCCTAACAACCTTTTCTCTGACTTACCTCTAATATTAACCTTTCACCCAGTTTTTGTTGAATTGCATTCAATTATTTTGACCCCTATTTTTTGTCGAGATTTGAGTTGAAATTTTCATCTAGCTTTATCCTCTTTTCTAGATTGTAAAGTTTTATTCAATTTATTGTATTGTAGTTGAATTATTCTTAAAAAAAAACGTATGTATTAATTCAGTTGTAATCTGTAATAGTTCAAATAGTTTTTGCATATTTCTATTTTAAGGCTACCAAGGCAGAAATGATGTTATCATAAGAATTAGCTCGAAAAATATGTTCCAGTGATAGAGATTCTTCTAGCTAGATAATTTTTCAATTCAAACTCAATTCTAACCTTCTTTTGCAGCCTGTGACAACACCCCTAACCAAGCCCCATTACAACCATTGAAAGACCTTTTGATCGATGTATCATATCAATCTATAGTGGTAGAGATATGATTTTCTAGCAAGCCTATTGTAATAACTTTTCAGGTTGACTAGAGAGTACTAAATTCTTGAACCCTAAACACTTTCAGTGGATAGAGTGAATCTTTAGTGGGGATGTCAACTCCTGTTAATTAAGATGGAGAGATAATTACTTAGGAGAAGGGAGAATACTTATGTTACAATGATAAAATTCTTAACTTAGAGTAATTGAATCTTTAATGTTCTTCTGATTGAATTATCATTGTATGATTACCTGTGGATTTGTTTGAAACATTATTGATAATGATTGTAAGTTGAGAGGAATGATTCTTAATTAGAGATTGAGATTTTGCTTGAGGACAAGCAAAGGCTTAAGTGTGGAGGTATTTGATAAACGATACATTATACATATTTTTACCTCATGTTTAACCTAATTTCTGGATGAATTATTATTAATTTTGTGCGAATTGGTGCTCTTAACCCTTCTATTTCATGTTGTATATTCAGGAGAGCATAGGGAAGAGAAAAGAACGAAAAAATAGACTGAAAACGAAGAAAATGGGCCAAAGTGTGAAAATGACACGGCCCAAAGAATCACCATGGCCGTGCCACACAAGGTCCAACACGGCTCAGCCCTAACAAGCACGGCCAGGCTCCACGGCCGTGCCACCTCAACAGGACCGAACACGGCCCTTATCAAAACCACACGGGCGTCGTACACGGGCGTGAGGAAGTTCAATTTCACTCGGATTTGGATACTTAAAGGCTAAGAAAGACATCCCAAAGCTCTATATAAAGACCCTAGGAGGCAACTCTAAGAGTGTACTCTTTTCCCCCAAAAGAAGCGCCATGTTTCGGCCAACACAAGGAGTGAAAGCAAGGAATTACTCCAAGGGAAGCCGATTGATTCATCCCAAAAGCCAGAATTCTACATCAAGATAGAAGATCTCCCTAAATTCTTTCAGGGGTTTTTGAGTTCTTTATGTTTTATTATCTTATTTCTTCTGAGATGTTTTCTTTATTAATTATGAACTAAACCCCTCAAATACTTAAGGGGGATGAAACCTAAGACAGATCTTGTTATTATTCATTCTTGAATTATATGATAAATACTTGAATTGCTCTTAATTATGTGTTCTTAATTCTTGGTTTAATAATCCTAGGTTTTAAGTCAAGAAACTAATGTGCTTAGGCAGAGGAGCAAAAGTCCCTGTTTTAAGAGTAGATCTACCATAATTAAGCAGAGTTGCATGCAACCCTAGACATAGGGCGACATAAATCTACCGAATTAGGGTCAAACCTAATAAAGGGATCCATAGATCGAATTAATGGAACCTAAAGGTGTTAACTAGAAAGAAACCTTAGTTAAACAACCTAGGATTAGTTGTTCTTATCCTCGACGGAGGTATTAACATAGGTTAGGGATATCTACGAATCAAGTCAAGTGAAGAAATCGTCTAGTTCAAGAGTTTAATAACAATTGAAGTCTAGGTGGATTCTCCCTTGAGTATTGCCTATATCAATTAGCTTTTCCCGAGAGTTTTTTTCAAATTTAGTTTTTATGTATTCTTAGCTTAGTTTTAGAATTAGTTTCATACAAACCTCTTTTACTTTTAGGTTAGATAATAGAAAGGAAGTGAGTACTAGTACTTTTAGTTCCCTTGGGTACGATAACTCGGTTTTGTCGTGAAACTATACTACTGTTCGATAGGTGCGCTTGCCTTAAAATCGTGATATTAGTTAGTTTTTGGTGTGATCAGTTTTTATAAATTTTATTACTACATATCACGTGATATCGCTTATGTTTATACAAATGATTAGGATGCTATGATCAGAATGAATCAAATGCTCCCAACTGAATGTGTTATGAATGATATATGCAAAATGAGCATGATCCACATTGCTCGTATCACGTTGTCTTCTTGCTTGGCTGGTATTTTACCCAAAAAACTCGAAGAAACAACCATATTTTGCTCAATTGGTTTGTCTGACTATAACTTCAGGGTCCATTCCACAAATTTTGTACCATCCTTAATCCATCCCACTGCCACTAAGGCGTAAAGGATTCGTGCTATTTTTCAAAATGATCTGTTACACCATTCTCTAGGTGTCAATCATGAAGAATAGTCTCCTTCTTATAGCTAGTTTGTTAGAGTCTCGTCTCTACCGTGGTGTTTTGTTAAAAAATACGAAGAGATCATCACTATTTAGACACCCCCTTCTCGAATATTTCCAAACCTTAGATCTGGTGAGTTTTAAACAATAGTCCTGTTTTAGATTCTTGTATTATTTAGAAACCTCTAGAGTAATATGTAGAACTTCTTCTATAAAAATATTATTAGTCAATCAATCATTACTTAAATGCAACATGCTTGCAAAAGGTAATAACAATAGATGAGAATAAAAATGGTGTGAAGCAAAGTTCAAGATACATTATCTAAGAGAAAACAGAAATAGAAGAAATTAATTGAAAATGCATATCTTGAAAGGAACTAAGTATTCAAAGATAGTCAATACAATCTAAATAAAAAAGAACACTAGGTGTCCTAGATATCACAGCCTGAGTTTCTCTATACGAGCTTCTGGGAGACTGCTTTAAGTTTGACACGTGTTTAGGAGATTTTGAGTACTTTGTCGATGCCCCAAGACGCAACATATGCCTTCCTTGTTAATTCAAGCGTAGCAGGATCATCGCATATCACCATTTGAGCCGCCCTTTTTGGGTTTTCAACTCAAATCCCCTTTGGTCTCAAGGTGCCCTTTGCGAGTTTTCACCTTGACCTCTTCCTTTTTTATTCACGTGTAGTACTTCTTAACTGAATCTGAATTTACAAGATTGGCCAAGCTTTTCCCATCCATTTCGGCCAAAATTAGTGCTCATCCAGAGAAAGCCTTCTTTACCACGTAAGGTCATTCCTAGTTTGGCATCTATTTCCCTTTGAAATCTTTTTGTATAGGGAGGATATTTTTCAGTACCAAGTCCCCCTCATGAAATTCCCTTGGGTGAACCTTTTTATCATAAGCTCGCATCATTCGCTTTTGATACATCTGACCATGCTGGATTGCCCTTAGCCTCTTTTCTTCAACCAAATTCAATTGGTCATATCGAGACTAAATCCATTCTGCTTCATCTAACTTTTGCTCTGATAAAACTTAGAGGGAAGGTATCTCTACTTCGATGGGTAAAACTACCTCCATTCCATAGACCAATGAGAAAGGTGTTGCCCCAGTAGAAGTTCTGACAGATGTCCGGTAAGCGTAGAGAGCAAAGGGCAACTTCTCATGTCAATCTTTACAAGTTTCTGTCATCTTTCCCACAATCTTCTTAATGTTTTTATTTGCTACTTCCACTGCAACATTCATTTTTGGGCGATACGGCGACGAGTTGTAGTGTCTAATCTTAAACTGACTACAAACCTCCGCTATCGTGCTGTTGTTCAGGTTGAGTGTATTGTCTGATATGATCTTCTCAGGCATCCCACATCGACATATAATTTCTTTTTTTAAGAATCTGCTAACTGCCGATTTGGTGACATTAGCGTATGAAGCAGCCTCTACCCACTTAGTAAAGTAGTCGATGACCGCGAAGATGAACTGATGTCCATTTGAAGCTTTTGGCAAGATCGGCCCAATGACATCCATGCCCCACATGGAGAAAGGCCATGGAGAAGTCATAACATGCAGGGGCGAAGGAGGCACATGAATCTTGTCCCCATAAATCTGACACTTGTGACATTTCTTGGCATAGTTAATACAGTCTCCTTCCATGGTAGACCAATAGTATCCGTGATATGCTCGCGATATTAAGTAATAAAATTTATAAAAACTGATCACACCAAAAACTAACTAATATCACAATCTTAAAGGCAAGTGCACCTATCGAATAGTAGTACAGTTTAGCGGCAAGACCGAGTTATCGTACCCAAGGGAACCAAAAGTACTAATACTTACTTCCTTTCTATTATCTAGCCTAAAAATAAAAGAGGATTGATTGAAACTAATTCTAAAACTAACTAAAAGTGCACAAAAAGTAAATTGAGGAAACTTTAGGGAAAAACTGATTGATATGAGCAATACTTAAGGGAGAATCCACCTAGACTTCACTTGTTATTAATTTCTAGAACTAGATGATTTCTTTACTTGACTTGATCCGTAGAGATCCCTAACTTATGTTAATACCTCTTTCGAGGATAAGAACAACTAGGCCTAGGCTATTAATTAAAGTTTCTTTATTAATTAACACCCTAGGTTGCATTAATTCGATCTATAGATCCCCCTATTAGGTTCGACCCTAATCCGGTAGATTTATGTCGCCCTATGTCTAGGGCTGCATGTAACTCTACTTAATTATGGTAGATCTACTCTTAAAATAGGGACTTTTGCTCCTCTGCCTAAGCACATCAAGTTCTTGAAGTAATTCCTAGGATTATTAAATTAAGAATAAAGAACACATAATTAAGAACAATTCAAGTATTTATCAAATAATTCAAGAATAAATAATAACAAGATCTGTCTTAGATTTCATCCCCCTCAAGTATTTGAGGGGTTTAGTTCATAATAAAGAAAGAAAACATCTCAAAAGAATTAAGATAACAAAACATAAAGAACTCGGAAACCCCTGAAGGAGTTTAGGGAGATCCTCTGTCTTAATGTAGAATTCTGGCTTCTGGGATGAATCAATTGGCTTCTCTTAGAGTAATCCCTTGCTTTCACTCCTTGTTTTGGCAGAATTATGGCGCTCTTTCTTGAGAGAAAAGAATATATCTTTAGAGTTGCCTCTTGGGGTCTTTATATAGAGTTTAGAATGGCTTTCTTAGCCCCTAAGTATCCAAATTCGAGTGAAATTCCTCTTCCTTATGACAAGGACACGCCCGTGTGCCACGCCCGTGTACCACGATAAGAGGTCGTGTGAGAGTCTATCGGTGGAGGCACGACCGTGTGGCCTAGCGGTGCTTGTCGGAGGCTAGACCGTGTGATCTTCATGTGGTACGACCGTGTGCCACGGCCGTGTGGTGACTCCTTGGGCCATGTCGATTTCATTATTGGCCCATTTTCATAGTTTTTGGCCCGTTTTCCGTTCTTTTCTCTTCCCTATGCTCTTCTAAGTATAAGATATGAAAAAGAAAGATTAAGAGCACCAATTCTCACAAAATTAATGATAATCTATCCAAAATATAGGCTAAACATGAGGTAAAAATATGAATAATTTATCGTTTATCAAATACCCCCACACTTAAGCCTTTTGCTTGTCCTCAAGCAAAATCTCAATCCCTAATTAAGAATCATTCCTCTCAACTTACAATCTTTATCAATAATGTTTCAAACTAATCCACAGGTAATCATACAATGAAGATTCAATCGAAAGAACATAAAGACTCAATCACTCGAAGTTGAGAATTTTATCATTGAAACATAAGTTTTCTCCCTTCCCCTAAGTAATTATCTCTTAATCTTAATTAACAGAAGTTGACATCCTCACTAAAAATTCACTCTATCCACTCGAAGTGTTTAGGGTTCAAAAATTAAGTACTCTCTAGTCAACCTGAAAAGTTATTACCATAGGCTTGCAAGAAAATCTCCACCACTATAGATTGACATGACACATCGATCAAAAGGTCTTGTAATGGTTGTAACGGGGCTTAGTTAGGGGTGTTGTCACAGGCTGCAAAAGAGGGTTAGAATCGAGATTGAACTGAAAAATTATCTAGCTAGAAAAATCTCTATCACTGGAGCATATTCTTTGGGCTAATTCTTATGATAACATTATTTTCACCTTGGTAGCCTTAAAATAGAAATATGCAAAAACTATTTGAACTATTACAGATTACAACTGAATTAATACATACATTTTTTTTGAACAATTCAAGTATAATACATTAAATTGAATATTTACAATTTGACAATATGGAAAAGAGAATAAAGCTAGATAATAAGTTCAACTCAAATCTCGACAAAAATAAGGATCAAAGTAATTGAATGGAATTCAACAAAAATGGGTTATAGGTTAATATTAGAGGTAAGTCAAAGAAAAGGTTGTTAAGTTCAATAGGGTTCACTAGGGGTTAATTTATGGAGGTAGGCTTTTGTGGAGTAAGTGGGTTAAATCCTAGGTGCCTTTTTCATTTCAGTGTATCAAATCAATAATATGGTTTCGACATGTATAATCGAAGCAAGTTCTAGAATAACAAACCAGTATTGACTCACTCAAAGCAATAATAAAAGTGAGCACGAAAGAATGTATGCTCAAAAGGCTCAAAAATCTCACCAGAATTATGGCTTTTGATGTCAATCCTGCGAATTTCAAATCTCAAGATAACACTTAGAATTAATGAAAAGAACTTATGAAAATAAATTGGGGTTCTCAAAAATTTCAACTTATCATGCTTGATTCCCTACTGTTTTAAAATTTGAATATTCAAAGTACAAGCACCTATGTCTTAATTCTCACATATCAATAAAAATCATAAATCAATCAAAATATATTCCTAATAGGAGATTGAAGATAATGAAAAAAGTGAAAGTGAGAATTTGAGAACAATGCAAAATGTTAGAAAAGTTCAGGGATTTCAAAGAGAGTGTAAAGACTTCAAAATAGATTTCCCCCCACACTTAAGATGTACATTGCCCTCAATATACAAAGATAACATTAGTAGCAATAAAAGCATAAGATCATAAGATAGGGGGAGGTATGAAACTCCCTACTTTTGATGGATTAGGGAGACGGAGATTGGAAGAGTTGGCAGTTGTGGCAAGGTGTTCCCTTTTTCGTAGAGATTTCAGCTGTAAAGCTTCTTTAAAACTGTGAAAATATTTATTAGTCGTGGGAATTTGGATCAATTGAAATTACTCGTTAGGGGTTGGCCGTTATGAAAAAGAAATAAAATAAAATAAAGCAAAATACTAAAAATACTAATATTCAAATAATAAAAAAGATGAAATGAAAGAAAATAAAAATAAACGTAAAAAGGAAAATAAAGTTAGAAGAAAAGGTAAAAATAGAGGTCAGTGTTCAAAAGTTAGAATAAAGTAAATTAAAAAAAATAAAGTTAAGAGGAATAGATATATCTAATCCTCAGATGGATCACGCGGTGGTGGAGTGATGCTGAGGTGCTGGCATATCTGCTCTAAAGTGGCGTCGATATAATCGAGGCGTCGAAAGCATTGCTGCTCAAATTGGGAAAAGTGCTCAGATAGGTCAGCGTGGGAGGCTACTGCATGAGATGAGTGGCGAGGTGGTGGTGGTGCTGCTGGTGCATCCTCCTCCGGTGGTGGGACATCGTCAGGAATGTCCTCTGGGTCCTCGCCCTCCTGGATGAGGCGGAACTGAAAGTGGCTGCCTCCTGGCCTACGCTCGATCATCCTCATATGAAGCATAGGATGCCTTGAGGAGACATCTGACCGATGAGTGTGTAGGAGGATGTCTGGGCTGAACTGTTGAGGAGCCCGAAGTAACGGGCCAAGCGTGTAATATAGGGCCTCATGGATAAGGCGCCTTTGCGGTGCCTCTCCGTATGATGCTGTATGGTGTGCGCGATGAAGTATGCCAAGTCGATGATGTGTCCGTTCGCCATGCACCATAGGAAGTAGACATCGTGAGTGTTGACAACGTCTGTGCTCTCCCGTCTACCTGTCAGAGTGTGAGCAAGGAGAGCATGAATGTACCTTAGAGAGGGAATGAGGGCGGTTGCCTTGCTGACACTAGGGTTATATGTCTGACGCCCCGGGGCTATTTCGTTCCAACAGTCGATGGGCCAGATGTGGATGCAACGGGAAAGGTTGGAGAAGTCTTCGTCTGCCATGAATTGCTCTGTATAGAGCCCAAGTGCTGAGTTGAGCTCTGAAATGCTGAGGTGTCACACGAGACCGCCCAAACAGAACTAGACTGCCCCAAGGTCATCAAACCAGTTCATGGCGGTCTGGAGGTAGAATGTGGAGCAGAATTCGAGGGTGAGTTCTAAGTATGTGGGTTCCACGATCTGGAAGAACTGTTCCCATGGTTCGGTCATTAATAGGGCTCGGACGTAGTCCACTAGGTGTATCTGCTCGAGGCCAGCCCAATCTATGTATCGGCAGGTGGATATAGTGTGGGCTCAGAGTAATTGATAATGTTCCCTCTGGGAGGCTTGGGAAAAAGTGATGAATGGGTTTCGAGCCTTGGAGGCGGGCCTCGATGATAAACTTCCTGGCCCCTTACGTTTCTTTGAGGTGGGGACGGCAGCCTTCTTATCTCGTGATGATGACATGTTACCTAAAATAGAGTTAGAATTATTAGTTCTAAACATCGAAGTTAAATTGCAAACTATAGTAAAATTAAATGTATAAATTAAAATAACAATGTACCTAAAAAAAATAGAATAGGGACTAACCAAAATAGTATATATAATCCATTCTAAGTGGTAGCAAAAACAAACAATATGGGTATGTATTTTTACTAAAATTATGAGAAAAATGGCAGGCAAATATGAACTCAGATGGCAAATAAAAATGAATTTAAATGGCATGCAATCCTAATATGTTCTATATAATTCTAGATTGTTCATCCTAGTTTAATTAATTCCATGCTTGAAGTAACATCTTGAATAAAGTAAGATTAACTAAATAGATAATAAAAATGAAATATAAATAAATAAATGAGAAAAATGAGAAAATAAAACCAAATATAGGTGGCACAGTCGTGGGTTGAAGTCGAACGGTGGTGGGGTGGGTTTGTACGGGCGTGGGTCGGCTGTGGACGAGCGTGGTGGTGGTTTTAAGGTAGGCGGCGGCGTTTATGGTGGTTGTGGAGAGGAGATTTTAGGGTTTGAGTGAAGAAGAGAATGAATAGTGGCTTCTTATTTATAGTTTTTGGGTTACACGGGCATGTCACATGCCCGTGTGACTCGGGGTTTGCCCGTGTGAATTGAAATTTGGTGGTTTTGGCGCGCCCGGTTCGAAGTACACACCCGTGTTGATGTTTCGCACGGCCATGTGCGATCCTGTTCGCTTTTCACACGGTCATGTGATAAGTTCCACAGCCATTTGCGATCGGTTTTGTTCTTCACACGGCCGTGTAGAAGGGCACACGGCCGTTTCCAAATTGATAGTGTTGGCCACGGTCTGGGGACACGGGCGTAGGGATTTGTGTAAGCCCGTGTTGATACTGTAGGGTTGCCACAGCCATGTCGCACGGCTGTGGGTATTTGTTGGTACCCCGATTTGAAGTCGAAAGGTAGCCACGGCCATATCGCACTGCCGTGGCTATTTATCGGTGGCCCGTGTTTTAGGAAAATTTTTGCTCTGGTTATACACGGCCTCGGTACACGACCGTGTCTCTACTTGAAGTGTTCACACAGCCTTGGACACGCCCGTGGGCATGGCCGTGTGGTCCTAAATCTCTGCATTTAAAAAGGTTAGTTGATGCAAAATACTTAAAATTTTAAGGAAGGAAAAGTTACTAAGTTAGTGCTCGGGTTGCCTCCCGAGAAGCGCTTATTTAGAGTCTAAGCTCGACTCTACCTGGATGTATCACGAAGGGATTCGTGGAGCTGAAGCTCCTCCCTATAATCTTTAAAATTCTCACATCTGTAGTGTTTAAGCCTATGCCCGTTTACCTTGAACGTACCGTAATTAGGGTGAGCTACCTCAATTGTGCCGTATGGAAAGACAGTTTGAACAGTGAATGGACCTGACCACCTTAACTTGAGTTTTTCAGGAAATAGTTTCAGCCTCGAGTTGTAGAGTAAGACAAGATCACCTGTTTTGAACTGTTTAGGTTGTTTTAAGTCTTTTGTCATGACGTCGCTTCATGGCTTCCTTATATAGTCGTGAGCTCTCGTAGGCATTGCAACGCCATTCATCGAGTTCATTTAACTGCATTAATCACTTCTCACCTGCAAGCTTAAAATCAAGGTTTAAAAATTTGATAGCCTAAAATGTTTTATGTTCAAGTTCAAATGGCAAATGACAACTTTTCCATAGACAAGCTTATAAGGAGATGTACCTATGGGTGTTTTAAAAGTAGTTCTATAAGCCCATAAAGCATCGTCTATTTTCCTTAACCAATCCTTTCTATTTGTTTCTATTATTTTCTCTAGGATGCATTTGAGTTCCCTATTTGTCACTTCGACTTGGCCACTGGTTTGTGGGTGATAAGGGGTAGCTATTCTATTGTGTACTCCATACCTTTTCAAGACTTTTTCAAACTGGGCATTGCAAAAATGTGTGCCCCTATCACTAATAATTATCCTAGGTGTTCCAAATCGAGAGAAAAGTTTCTTCAAAAATCGTACTACCATTCTAGCATCATTAGTAGGTAAGGCTTGGGCTTCCACCCATTTTGACATATAATCTACTGCTACTGAGATGTACTTATTCCCAAATGAAGTAGGGAATGGACCCATGAAATCAATACCCCATACATCAAATATTTCACATGAAAGTATATAGTTTTGAGGCATTTCATTATGTTGAGAAATATTACCTGTTCGCTGACATTTATCACAAGAGGTCACATACCTGTTGGCATCCTTGAAAAGTGTAGGCCAGTAAAAGCCTGATTCAAGTACCTTATGAGCAGTTCTAGCTCCACTGTGATGTCCTCCTGTAGGTCCTGAATGGCAGCGATTTAAAATCTGGTATGCTTCTGTTTCAGTAACGCATCTTCGAATAACCTGATCTGCACAAATTCGAAAAAGAAAAAGATCCTCCCAAAAGTAGTTTTTCACATCAGCGAAGAATCGCTTCTTTTCCTGATGGGTCAGCCTTTTTGGGGTTATGTTAGCTGCTAAATAATTTGCAATATCATCAACCAAGGAATTGTTGTATCTGCTAAGGATAGGAGTTGTTCTTCAGGAAACAAATCGTTTATTTTGTCGAGGTACTTGGGTTGCGTGTTTTCTAGTCTTGAAAGGTGATCTACTGCCAAGTTTTCAGCTTCTTTCTTGTCTTTTATTTCCAAATTGAACTCCTGTAATAATAGAATCCATCTTATTAATCGAGGTTTTGCATCAGTTTTAGTTAAGAGGTAGCGAAGAGCAGAATGGTCAGTATAAACAATGACTTTTGACAAAATCAAATAAGATCTGAATTTATCAAATACGAAAATAACAGCTAGCAATTTTTTTTGTGGTAGTATAATTTGCTTGAGCGGCTGTCAAAGTTCAGCTAGCTTAATGGATTGGTTGAAAGTGCTTGTCTCTTCGTTGTCCCAAAACTGCACCTACTGCAAAATCACTTGCATCGCACATTAGTTCAAAAGGTAGATTCTAATAAGGTGAAATCATAATCGGGGCATTGACTAACTTTTTTTTAAGAGTGTTAAAAGAGTCTAAACATTCTTGGTTAAAGTTGAAAAACACGTCTTTTTCTAGCAACTTTGTTAAAGGCTTAGCTATTTTAGAAAATTCTTTAATAAATCTGCGCTAAAAACCGGCATGTCGTAAAAAGCTTCTTATAGCCTTAACTGAATTAGGGGGAGGTAATTTTTCAATAGTTTCAAATTTTGCTTTATCTACTTCTATCCCTTTACTAGAAATTTTATGTCCTAAAACAATACCCTCTTGAACCATAAAGTGGCATTTTTCCCAGTTTAGCACTAAATTTGTCTCTTCACATCTTATCAAAACACGTTGATTATTAAGACAAAGTTGGAAAGAATTACCGAAAACTAAAAAATCATCCGTAAATACCTCCAGGATATCTTCCACAAGTTCATTGAAGATAGCTAGCATGCATCGCTGAAAAGTAGCAGGAGCGTTACATAAACCAAAAGGCATTCTACTATAAGCAAACGTACCGTATGGGCATGTAAATGTCGTTTTCTCCTGATCTTCTGGGCTATCGAGATTTGGAAGCAACCAGAGAGGCCATCTAGGAAACAATAATACATGTGACATGATAATCTTTCCAACATCTTATCAATAAAAGGTAAGGAAAAATGATCTTTTCGAGTGACGTCATTCAACTTCCTATAATCAATACAAACTCTCCATTCGGTGACTGTTCTTGTAGGTATTGCCTCTTTTTTGTCATTAAATACCACAGTCATGCCTCCCTTTTTAGGAACAACCTGCACAGGACTTACCCAAGAACTGTCAGAAATAGGATAAATAATGCCTGCATCTAGGAGTTTAATTACCTCGGTTTTTATGACTTCCTTCATGTTGGGATTCAATCGTCTCTGAGCTTGCACCGATGGTTTGTATT